>BTSX01000005.1:37450550-38855550 GCA_036245825.1 Pristionchus entomophagus
AGAAAATTCTATTCATGAGATAATAAGTGACTAATTAGCTAACGGATCAGCACCACGCGAAATCACACTCCACCTAGTCACAAACTTAACACGCACGCTTAATTTCGCTATGCTTCCCTCTAATTTCAAAGCTGACGTAATAAGAATGTGAATCTCCGTCTGTTCGACCGACCTTTGCCATGCATCCTTCATCCTCAACCTTCGTCAGTTTGAGATCCGATTGAGGAGCGAGAGAGACGAAGATCTGAATTAATAACAATTAATGTAATAAACAATGAGATTTTCACAAAAACGATGGGCAATCAAGGAAGACAGAATATTTATTTATTCATTTTGGAAAACAGCTGGACCCGAATCGTCGCTATTGAGCAATCAAAACGTTAGAATAGCTTGTGAGACACAATTCCACCATCTACTATCAGGTTGATGTATAAGTACTGTCGCATCACGCATACTTTGTTTGAACACTATTTTTCTCTCTTCTCGAATCGCTGCCCCCTGTTTTCATAACCTTAAGTAGGGGCATGGTAGAGGTTTACTACCATGTGCTGAATCTGGAACCCCCTCGTAGGGTAATCGAACAATCGAGGTCTGATCGGCTGTAAAATGTCTTAAAATAATATAATTTTCTTCGGCTGCGTCGCATTTCACAGAGAAAATTCCCTGCGGAACCGCATACAGGTTTTCAAGAAGCTCAATGTCGACTCTCTCTCTGATAACTGTAGGAGAACGGTGTTCTGTTCCTAGTAGCCATAATACAAGTGAATTAAAATTTGGAGAAAAAAGTACTGTCCACAAGAGCTAATTTTCTATTTTTACGATCAGGTAGGCTGACCTCAACGTAAGTGCGCTCCATTCACACTCCAAGGGGCTAGTTGATGATAATAAACTTTGAAGTCAGCTTCCCCTCCTTTTTCGGAAAATTAAAATTTTCCAATGTTTCGAAATATTGGGAAGCTAACGAAAAATATGATATGGGGAGTTTGCGGTTTAAGCCTAGCCAACCAGAGATCTTAAAATATTGCCTATTTTGTCATTAATTGGGGAAAGGTTGATTGTAATTTTAATCACAAAAGATCTGGGTTGCAAGCCATAGAAGAACCTATACATTGGTAAAAGTGTCAATTTCGATGTCCGAATTTCCACTCCTACATTGTGAGCAGTATTGCTCATGAAGGGATTATTGAATCTTTGCCCAAAAATGGTCATAAATATTTCATAAAAGGGTCTTTTGAATAGATCATAATTGATATCAGTATATCCATCGGCATCGATATACGGCAAGATAAGCGTATTTTGTTCAGACTCAGCAACACTCAATCTCAAGACTGGGGCTTATATTGGGTATGCTGTGCATGGCCAGATTGTGCTACCAGCATTAAAGTAATATGTAACCATCATATTATGTAATTGTGGTTTTGTTTCGGCCCTATCACATCTCTCTGAGGAACTCTGAACCGATAAACAGTCCGCGTCATGTTCAATTTCTCCGACTTTCTCGGTCTACTGTGCCAGTCTAGCTTATCTACCAGATCCGGGATAAAGTGCGCTAGAAAGAGCATGGAAGCCCTCAACAATTATGCAAAACCAAAAGGTTATCGGTCGAGAACGAAAGATGGGAGAGTTCAAAATCTCCATTGTCGAAAACGCGACAAGACTTATGCATCAACCTAGTATTTGATGCACAATCAATGCATTAAAATCGCATCAGCTTCAAATTTAGAACCTAAATTTGCACATATTTCAGTACTCCCTATTCTACAGTATCCCATCACTCACATCCTGTAGTGTGGGGGCGGAGATACCGTACTCCGTGAGATTCCAGACGCTCAATCGCTCGTCGAACAGTCGGAAGAACTCTTCCAGCACTTGAGAGTCGGATGATATCGGGAGATGGAAGGTCAGCTCCTGAGCAATTGCAATATTGTTAGCTAACAATTTTTTTAACCCGATTGACGAGTTCAAAGCATCATTGTTGAATAGCACTGTTACTAATGAAACGGTGAAACAGTATCTCACCAGCTTACTATATCGACCATCCAGCGCGTTATTAAAGACAATTAATTCCTACCTAATTCTACCATACTCGCTCCACTCATACTCTTACAATACTCCTGTCCCACCCCTTCCTCCTACAGTACTTCTCTCCTACCGTACCTCCTCCGACTCATCCGCGAGTGTCACTGGCAGTTTTTCGTACAACTTGCAGATCTCATCGATCGCCTGCGTGTAGTTGAGTCTGCGGTCCTGAGAGGAAGAGGATTACGGTATCTACCGTACACTACCGCAATCTAAGAATACGGTAGTATCGACTCACCCTCTTGATGCAAGTGAGTGTCGTGTGTTGGCCGAATCGATTCTTGAGGAAAACAGAGGAACCGAGAGCTGAGAGCTTGCCTGGAAATGGTGGGGTATCAGAAAAAAATACGAAAATTTGAATTTAACACTATTTCAGTTTTTTGCGAGCGATGAAAATAAGCAACATGACATCTTTTACAGTTCTTGTTTTTGCATACAAATATTTTTTTTAAATAGTTACCAGAGGACTATTACCCAGCCTCCACAGATCTGTTCTTCAAACATCAGTGAAACCAGGAACAACTGGTCTCCAAATTGGCACAATATTTAACTATGCGTTTAATTACCCTCCGACAGGAGGGCGATTCGATCCGACAACATATCCGCCTCGTCCATGTGATGAGTGGAGAGGAGTATAGTGCGCTCTGGAAAAAATCAAAAAAATCATTGATCTGCCACCACATTTGCACAAAAGGAACGTGCAAACTTGATAGCCGTTTTTTTCGGTTCGGGTTTTAGCTCTCTCCATTCAGCACACTACTTCGCCAGTCATGCATATAGTGTGCAGAACAGAGAGAGCCGAAATAAAATTATAAGCTCAACTACAAACTACAACCCACCAGTCTTGTGTTTCATCAGCAGTTTCCATATGCTCTTTCTGCTGTTCACATCCACTCCTGCAGTCGGCTCATCCATGATCACGAAGCGACTCCCGCCGATCAGCGCGATCCCGATGCACAGACGACGCTTCTGGCCACCTGAAAGTAGAGGTACGGTAGAAAATACAAATAAATAATAAACAGTAGCTAATCTAGGCAGGTTGTACTATATAATCAGCAGTTACTAGTGATTCGTTTCGATTAAAGCGACGGGATCTGATAAATATTTTTCAAACTGCTAGTTGCACTCATGTTTCAGTGGTTGTATGTACATTATCCGAATCAAGGCATGTAATCAATGGTACGTCTCTCATTTCAAGCAAATTCCTTGTTTCATTACTAATTTATTAATTCTAAAACGTCGTTTAGAAAAAAACCCCACATTAAAGACCTCTCCCAATCACAACACTAATTATTTCCTCAATTCATAACATTATTATATTCATTTTCTTGTTGCGCCAAGTGCGTAGATAAATTATTATTATAAAAATTATAATTCGAATAATGGCATCAGTGATGATCAGCTATCACGTAGGAAAAACAATTACCGGATAGACTTCCCGATCGGCATTCCGTCTTCTCGCCTAGTCCCGTACTCTCGATCACTTCTGTCACCTGCAGAGATCAAAGATCAGAATGATTATAAACTTCAGATTAGTCAGAGTTAGGAGACAAGGCGGTAATATCAACAGCAAGAACAAAATCAAAGATCAAAGATCAAACGCCAACCTCATTCTCTAGATTCTCATCAGCGACGCCTTTGAGTGCAGCGTAGAAATAGAGTTGCTCGCGAACCGTCAGACTGAGAATGTGATATATATGCATTATTAATATTGTGATATGTATGTACTGATTGTAAAGGGGGGGGGGGGGCAGCGAGAAATCATGCGGTAAAGTATGTAAAGTATTTTTTCTTGAAATATGAGTAGATACAAATGATTGAAAAAAAAACATGACAATCTTTATCACACATAGAGCAAACACTTTTTTGGATTAACATTGGTATTTATGATCAAGGACGAATTGACCCTGCATCACAGTGCGAGCCATATGGAAAATGTGAAGCACGAAAATACTGAGTCGTTCAGCATTGGGCAAAACGAGCAAGTTTTCCCACTTATGCAAAAAAAATTTCCGCGGTTTTTTCCACTAGCATAGACATTGCAATCAAGGTGGAGGCAAACAAATAAATTCTTTAAACGTACACATCGAAGAGCACATTGTGCTGGGGACAGACGCCGAGTGTATCCCTCACTGCCCGCATCTCCTTGCGCAGATCCCTGTAATATTAACATTAATTTAGTTATATATCATATTTAAATAAATTATCGATCGAGAGGACGCGTAACGTCAAATGCAACACAATATGCCCTAGCTACAACATAAATCTCTAATGAGATCGTTATTACACTATCTATTCGGCACACTATCCCGCAGGTCGGAGAGATGATAGAGTGTGCAAAATGGAGAGAGCAAATGCATCATCTCGAAAAGGAATCTCTACTGCGTATTAGTGATGTCGTTTCGGTTCTAGACTCTCTCCATTCTGCACACTCTCTCCTTTCTCTGACCGGTGAGAGAGTGTGCAGAATGGAGAGAGTCGAGAACCGAAAAAGCACCTCTACTGCGCATCAATCCAGTACCTTCCATAGACAGTAGCAGTGCCTCCAGAAGGAGAGAACAATCCACACAGCATTGACCTGCAAGAAATATTTATTTAAACAAAAAATAAGTAAAATAACAGTTTCATCACAATTTCAAAAACTTCCGCCAAGTATTTCGGACAATACACAAATTTCGTGCCGGTTTGGATTCTCAGTGGCAGTAGGAATTTGAGTCAAGCAAAACCATTTTTTTAAATAGTGGAATAGTGAACTCACATGGTGGTAGTCTTCCCTGCTCCATTGTGTCCGAGCAATCCCGTGATTTGCCCTTCATACAAACGAAGATCGAGACCATCCAACTACAAAATTATCTTTAATTGATTATCTCTTGCATCTGTAATTGTAATTATGTAATTTTCTTCAATCGGGGTAAGTAAGAAGAAAGAATGGAACATCGTGCGTGTAACCAGTGAGATTTATGTTGCAACATGAGCTATTATTGTGATGGTTAAAAGCTGGAACAATGACTGTGCAGGTCTCGACGGTGAAAAAACTCAATCAAGAGACGTGCCCGCTCTGTTTTAGCTTGGCATACTAACCGCTTTCATTCCACTCGGGTAGATCTTCTCCAGACCTCGAATCGCCACCGTCATCTTCGCATCCACGGGATCTCTCTCCACTCGGTCAGACTGAGGAGTCTCTGAACGATGAGGGGTTACTGTAACTAGGACAGCTACCGTACTCCGGGATACCCACTACACTCAACTAAAAAAATGTTTATGTAAGGGAAACATAGAAGCAAAACAACCATTGTCCATGCAAACTCTTGGTTATTGATTCATCACTATGCAACTCACTGAGCATTTTCATACTGTTACTTGAATGCATATCACTCGATTCGGTGAACAAAGATCGATAATTATGAAAAGAAATCAAACTACAGACTCCAAAGATCAAAGATCACTCACGAACAACACCGACGAAATTGTCGCTTTCCTCTCCATAATCCTGCGCGAACCAGTAGGAAGGCTGGCAGAAGAAGTACCAGGGTTGTGAGACACCGTGAACTCCTGAAGAAAATCAGGTAAAAAATCGATAATTGAAAAACTACCGTATCTTGAGCGGAATTTAATGCTACCGTATCAATACAGTAATCGATAAAGATACCGTACCCGGATGGACGGCACTGATGTACCAGGCGAGAATACAGAAGAGAACGGTATCCACGGCTAGTGCGACCATTATCTCAGACAGAGAGATGTGGAAGTCTGCAATACAGATTTCCTTCGGTTATAAAATCCACAACAAGGCGATTTGCTTGTTTACTATTTTGGTAAAACTCGGTTGATATTTGATAAATAGTGAAACTGGCTCATGAAATGAAAGCGCACTAAGTCTACCAATACCTTTGCACCCATTATAAAAATGGAAAATAAATCGTGCTGTTTTGCTGTTTCAATTATTTCTCAAAACCGAATTGAAGATGTTTCATTCGATTATGCACGGGTTAGGGGTTGAGATTTAAAAAATAAAGGCCTTAGACTGAATCCTCCCCGCTCACCCGCTAGTCTGAGCTGATCAATTGTCCTCCACTTGGCTTCTCCATCATCATCTCCCATTGCAATCATCGTCATTCCGAATCCCATCGCCGTTTGAGGAAACAACAACTGGAGATAAATATTTAATTATTGGAAACCACACCATCTTATCACCCATCGAAAGAGCTTGAAACCCTGAAACCTTATGAAGAATACGAAACAAAAAGCCGCAAAGGGTAAAAATCTAGTCAAATGGTGAAGCTAGTAAGATCAAAGATCAACTCACTGATATCTTGGTAATTACACTACTCCTCATCTGGACTGACAGTTGGAAGGGGTAGAAGCAGAGGAAGACCACTACTGCTGTACATGCCGTGGCTGAAAAAATTAAGCATTTTATTTAGATACCCCTGCGAGTGCGGGGCAAAATATCGTAATAGCTGAACCTCGCCTCGGACACACAACCGATTGAATCGACAACTGACTTATTTTAGCCGTATTTTCGAAAATGATTTTAGTATATTGTTTACATATAACATATATTTATTTCTTGCTAACGTATTCTCCTTGCACTAAAGCACCCCAATTTACGCCTGGTTTACCTGAACTACCGTAAATAACAACAAAATCGTCATATTTGTAGGGTGCCAATTTCGAGCGATTTTCTTTCCTAGTTTTTGACATTTTTGACATCGTCCGCAGTCTTCCCCCGTTTTCGCACTATTCTTAATTCGTTCTACTGATTCTAGCGAATTGAATAGTTATGGTCACATGGCGTCGGATGGCATCGGAACCCCCGATTTCGGCCTTTGAAAATGGGAAAGTCGTGATTGTAGTTTTCTGCTTTCTCCGAGCTATGGCCGACATCCCCTACGTTTGAACCGCTATGAATACCTTCTAGAGACTTCCGCGCAACGTTTAGTCATAATTCACAACAGTTTAGTTACAATAAAAATATTTTCAAAAATTTAAAATCATAAGTCGATAGACAACTCAACAAGTCCCATTACGGTGGATCGCAGTACAAAACGATATTAGGGACCACCACGTAAAATTTGAACGTTCCTTTAAAATTGCCTTTTTTATGTGCATTTGGGTAAACGGGAGTGCAGAATTCATTAAAGTTACTCATTTTTATGAAAAAAATTAATCAGCGAGTTCTGACCTACCCGCCTAAACCAAGCCCCTCTCGGTGCAGTCACGCACGAAATCAGTTCGGTGGGTCATGGCATGGTAAGCAAGTCACCCTTTGCGAATTTCAAACACTTTTAATTTTATTTTTCTTGACAACATGAAATAAAATGGCGCCTTTGGACTGATAATTGATCAATATATTGTTCATTTTCTCCGTGTGAAGGTGTCAGTCAGGACCAACGTGCGCAAGGTATACGGTATCCTTGAGTGAAACAACGGGCAGTAGTGAATTTAACTGAATCTATATTTCTTATGCACATATTTCGTATTCTAATGAATGGTTTAAACAAAATCAATACATAAAATACAAGAATATATCAACAAAGGGTTTTAATCACACATTAGACGGTCTATTTTTTTTTTAGTTCAATCAGTTATTTGACAAGGTTTGCCTCTATCGATTGCGGGAAAAACTTGTCAAAAGTTCGAGTCCTGCACACTGATCACGCCGAAATCAAAACCCAGAGTGCGCATCCCCAGAATAAAATGTTAGCTAATTAAAACAACCGAATTCGCAAAGTATGCACTTTTCACCAACGATTTAAAACGTGTTTGCCTCTACAGAATTTTCTAATTTTTTTTTATGTGAGGCGCATTGTTACCAGACATTCGTATTCATGATAAGAATGTAAATGCGCATTCCGAAATAAGCGGTTAATCCTGGAAAATGCCAAAATACGTGGAGGATTTAAATTCCCGCATTTCGACGTTTCCTACTCCATTACACGACATTTGCCGGCTCTGATTCTAACTTTTCCGGTTCGGTGGTCCCTAAAACGATATTTTAATCCTAATTTTATTTAGAAAAATTTGAAAGATTATATTTTACTAGAACTTTAGAAAGAGAACCACACGAAGGGAACAATTTGATCCTCTTGTATGACTGTATTAATAATCTAAAGAGTGCTAATGACGGATCAAATGTGAGACATGCTAGGCACATTCTCGTTTCATTAACTTAATACTAAGAGTCCTGAATCTGTCTCGTCAATATGATGGAGGTAGCTTTAAAAAAATGATACTCACCAATATTGGCATTGCTGAAGAAGGTGGAAAGTAGCAGTGACTGGGCGATGCTTGCGAGAGTGAAGAGGATAAAGAAGGAGAGCAGGAGGGAGATGTCGCACTCAGGGAGAATCGCGCCCCACTATAAGACAGTTGTATAAATTATTTCTATAATTCTTTTTCACGGAAATACAAGACGAAAACTAGATCACTGAGCTTCCACTATATATATCACAAGGTTGAACCTTCAATCCTACTAGCTCAAATTCGAATTCTACAAACTACCGGAAACTGATCATAGCCAAGAAAAGTTGAAAAAAAACTACCCTTCGCACTTTGCTAGACTGTCTAGTATCGATTCATTCACTACCGTATCATCTCTCTCTACCGTACCTTCAGTAGCACTGAAATGACGACAACAGATAGTGTATTGAGGACGAGTGAGATGAGAGCCCACGAGAGGAAATGGATCGAGTCACCCAGACCCATAATGCGCATCAGCTCCTGTAATGAAAATCAATATCGCTGATTGAAAGAGGATTGAAGAGAATGCATCGAAATATGGAAACACAACAGAAAAAAATAGTTGATAGTTTTCTTTATTATTGCCTCGATGAATTGCAACTACAATTTTCAGCTGAATATCATTTGGTTTTGGAACGCAAGAACGCCAGGACACCCATAATGGAAAAACCCATCTCTTCTTCTTTTTCTCCTCAATACTACTACTATTATAGATTCTAGACAAGTTAACGGCCTCACCTTCAATCTCTGTTCCTTCTCATACACGATATTCTTGACTAGGAGAGCCGATGGGATCATCCAGGAGAGAACAACGAACATCGCAAGGAACATAGTGACGTTGAAACTGAAGAAAAAGATTAGATGAAGAATATCTCAAGTGATCCAACGATAAAATTGCCAATTGAGAGTCCCACTATATTCAAGCTTCAACCAAGTAATATTAATTGCATTCCGTAACTTGCGCCATTATGACCGACATGCCTAGCGAAAATTAAAATTTCAAAATGGCCCTGCTAACTGACGTTTCACAGAGACAACAAAACAAGTTGGTTGAGCACGGAAACTAATGAAGTTGAAGTTGGGAAAAAAAAATATAAAACGCTCCAAACAAATTATTCCGAACATAAAATTCCACCATACTCACTAGTGATGACAAAACGGCTTTTCGGGCCGGCTTGAAGCCGGCTTCAACCCGGCCTTTTCAACGGTGAAGCCGGCTTAAACGCAAGTCGAAGCCGGCTTGCTGAGTCCGTTTTGTCATCACTAGTACTCACGTGTCTTTGGCATAGCAGGGGTAGGGTTCCTGTTGGGAGTACGCTCCTATATCATCCACCGCTTTTCCATTGCCGTCCGCCGCAATCATCTCCCGAAGCGCCTTCTCCACTGCCTCCTGCAACGAAAATACCATAACACCAACTCAGTTATCGCTTTTTGGATGCCATACCTACCGTAACCAATGGCTACCGTACCTGTAGATAGGAGAATCCGAATGTGGTGTACTTGAGATCGAGAAATGGAGTGTCTCTTGATCGAATGTTGCCCGCCGAATCAGCCACAGATGTAGTGCCTGGATGAGAGATGTTTCATTGTAGATTAATAGTAGACATGGAACCCCTATTCAGATTCTTGGGAACAAAGATCTTGACGACAATCAAAAAATAATCGAAAATTGAATACGGCATATACTACGATAGTGCCTGGATGAGCAACGTTTCATGATGTTTCGATAACAGATTGAGAAATTCCATGTACATTGGTTCCCCACATCGAGGAGAAATACAAGAATCAACCTTTCCACAACCCAGGTACTGTATAGATTACGGTAACTCACCATCAACCATGCTCGCCTGGTGCCGAATCGTGTAGGTGACTACAGTAGGAACGGCGGACGTCGAGTTGGTGACGTCAGAGAGAAGTATGCCTGAAGTAAAACAAAATTTTAATTATTTTTCATCTCCCGGCGCATCTCTGATGCGTGCATGTGAAATACATTAAACTTTCAATGCCCTTTCGATCCAAGCGCCGTTAACGCTTTAAACAAATTCTGATAGAATCCTACCCATTTGCCCCGCTTCTATGCTACCGTACCCCTCTCAACTACCGTACCCGAGTAGTACTGGTGTCTCCTCTGCAGACACATGGCTATCGATTCCATCGCCGATTCATTGGCCACGGGCACGATTCGATCGATCAGCGTGCACTAAAGTGTTTTAATATTATAAAAAATATTAATGGAATAACTGCACTATTAACATTATGCATGCTTGAAATCACTAATGTTTTTTTCTAAAAATTTTACTAGGAATACTTCAGTTTATTGGTAAACTCAAATTTCGACCAGCACAATCAATGTTTCATATATCCATTAAGTTTTCTCGATTTTCAAGTCACTAATAGATCCTTTGTTTGTGTATACGCAAAACAAATAACCTTCTCAAAGAAACTTATCGACGAGAAAGATCAAAGAGCAGCTTCCCTCTTCACAAGTAATGACATATTGATGTGTTCATCCCTCCCCATTCAACACACTCCCCTTCTTTTCTCTGATCGGCGAGAGAGTGTGCAGAATGGAGAGAGCCCCTCCCTCACCTTCATAGCGTCCGTTGCACTCTCCGCTGCTCCCTTCATCATTGCTCCGAGACTCGCGGGATCGGAGGACGGAGCGAAGATCACACCCACGGCGTGGTCTAGTCTGAGAACAGGGATA
The DNA here is from genome assembly GCA_036245825.1 of Pristionchus entomophagus. Classification (NCBI taxonomy): domain Eukaryota; kingdom Metazoa; phylum Nematoda; class Chromadorea; order Rhabditida; family Neodiplogasteridae; genus Pristionchus; species Pristionchus entomophagus. The sequence continues at coordinate 37,461,580 of BTSX01000005.1, forward strand.
CTGTAGGTTACTGTAGGTTACTGTAGATTACTCTAACACTATGGTGCCAAGCGCTAAAACACCACTGTAAATAGGTCTGATATGGAAATCCACCATAAATTTCCCTAAAGATAGCGTATTCGCCCTTCCTACCGTACCTGTCGAGTGTCTCAATCGGTAATAAGCCACTGGCGCGCAGGTGGACCAGCAGGTTCTGAAATACAGTAATCACTCTAGATACAGTAACCAATATAATTATCGTTATGGCATCGATAGAGTACGTCGTTTTGATTGAAAAGATTAACCTCAGAATACATATTATTCGAAATGCTCGATTCTTCCATTCTCCTGATTCGGAAAATCGATACATCTATCTCTCTACCGTTATCTTCCCCCTCTCTTACCGTAGCCGCCGTTGGTAAGTCACTGAGGTTGATCGCATCTTGGAGCGCAGTAGCAATCTCTGCGTACTGCGGGACGAGCGTAGCGAAGAAATCAGCGTATCGGAGGGGGTCGTTTAGCTGGAAGAGAAGGTTACGGTAGGAAATGAGTACGGTAGAACAATCGATAACTGAGTTTTTTTTCGAAACCTACTGTCACCATGCAACCGCACATCCCCATCTTTGTCTTTTCGATTAATCGATAAATACCACAGCAATCCATCCCCCATCCCACCGTATACCTTCTCAATCAATCGATCAACGAGTGGTCCGGCGGGAGCGACCAGAATCCGACCCTGCAGCATCGGCAGCACTTGCTGGAACAGCACGTTGCTCGCGAACGAGCAGTTCGCTTCTGGAAAATATATGTAATTTTGACTGCAAAATAAGAGAAATATCGGAAAACGCAGAGTACATCTGTACATTTGACCACACTCAATCCTCCAACTACCAGGTTACCAACTACAGTTCTGATGTAGAAATCGATATCATTTTTTTTATTATCCATCAACTACGCAACAGAATTATGAAAGGCCAAAGACAATGACACGGCGTTTTACATGGGGTGAGCGAGAGAAGAGAGCGGCCAGGGGACGTCGAGAGAGCATGTAAATGAAAGAGTATGCGCGATGGTCTCACTACGAAAGCTTACTTGGCGTTTTGCCAGCAGAACGCCGTGAATGACATATGTGACCACTTTGAATCCTCAGATCACCGGGTTCATTTAATGGCAGCGAAAGCGAGCATTGCATGGTCTTTGATCTTTTCTCAATTCGGATGGATTGAGATCTAACTTCATCTCACGAATAGATTTTAGAATGAATAATGAAACCATAATCTATGATTGATCTTTGATCTTTGATCTCTGCTCACCTCTGATGGGTATCCCGTAACAATCCGTGTCGTTGGTCTTGCCCGCCTTGCCCGGCGGCACTTCCATCACGTAACTGACAAGCGAGTATTGATTTTTTGGGCCAACTATCGACTACAGTATCCCGTGTGCCAGCTACAGTAACTACCGAGAAATCGGCGATCTCATGATTTATCAGTAAAAACGTTTGAAAAGGTTAAATAATCGTGCTAAAATCTAGTTTTAAAGTCATGTCAAGATTAATGTTTCATCGATGTTATGAGATGCTCGATTTCCGCTATTACGCGAAGTTTGAGGAAATCCTAAAGCACAAATCCAGATGTAACATAACTCACTTCATAATGAAGTCTCTGAGGGAATCGAATACGGTATGCACTTTCTCCTTGTTTCCCTTCATTGATTGCTCCATAGTATTCGGGTCTAAATTTGAAAAATTATCGATTTTCTAACAAATTAAAATAATATTAAAAGTTTTAAATTACTGTAGACGCCGCTTGATTGGATATTATTTTTTATTTCTTCGGTATCGAACTCTGAAGTAATTTTCATTTAGAAGCGGTAAAGGTGTGACTGGCTTGGTCAGAGTTTCACTAGTTTTACAAAAAGAAAAAGTGAATTGCTGAACAATTATTCATTTCCTCCGTAGGCGTAATACTTACCAACATCCTGACCGCATGTAATCGCCGAAATTATCGATTTCGTATCCTTGAACGAAGTCAGATTCTTCAGAAACTTGCCGAACGGGCCATCTGAAATAATATTAAAGTTAATTTGATATTTTATTTAAACAGTTTTAACATAATCATCCTAATCTGATATACTCACTTCCAAATTTCTTGGCGAAATCATATCCACGCATCCAGATCTCATTACCCAGACCGGGGAAGATCTGCAAAATGAACATTTTTTTGCCAGAATGTTTAGTGTTTCACATATTACTCACAATCAAATTCACATCAAATTCAATCGTATTCTTGTCATTTTGCCTTTCAAGTACTTGTCGGATCACCTTCAGTAGAGTTGGGTCAATAAAAGCTGATGCAGTACGTCATACCGTAACCCTCCCCCCTACCGTATCCCTCCTTACCGTACCTTATCGATCACTCCTCCTCCACTTATTGCACTCGCTAGGTTGCTGCTTCCCAGATCCGTGACATACACATTGCACAGTGACTTGCGGTCCTCAGGAGTAAGGGGAAGGGTGGAGGGAGGGAGAATGAAGGAGGCATCGAATCTGAACAAAGGGACGATAAGGTACTGATATCTGATGCAATTAAATTTATTGTCTAATTGTAAGATATAGACGTAGCATTAGTTAATCAAGCGAAACTCCAAGTTACGAGCCAATTATGAAGGTTAAACATTCCAAGAATTTCCAAAATCAATGACTACTGTTTCGTTTTTTTTGTTGTTTCCGAGTCGAGCAATAGCTCTCTCCATTCTGCACACCCATCGGTCAGAAAGATGAGAAAGTGTGCGAAATTAAGAGAGCTCATATTCGTTTCGGCTGAACTATGAGTCACTCACTTCTCTGGTTTGCAGAACAATTCTACAGTATCCAGCAGAATGCCGAATACCCCGAAGAGGGAAGTATCCGTGTTGGCGTAGCGAGATGTCTGCAATTATTAAATTTATCGATTGGAGAAATCTTGGACAGTGAAGTAATTCACTGAGCGTTTGAAGGAATTCTTGAGGAAGACCCCATCACAATTGCTAATGTACTATCATACCGTAACCTCGCTACCGTACCTCATTCATTGCATTCACGAAGAATGCCTGTGTCACTTGAGCATTCGCCACAGCGTCGGCCATTTTATCATTCAATCCCAGTGTCTTCAGTTCTGCGGTTACGTTCACGGACGAGTTGAACAACTGAAATTGGGAATTAGGGATGTAAATTCGGCTTCGTCTCTCTCCATTCTGCACATTATCTCGCCGGTCCGAGAAACCGATAGAGTGTGCAGAGTGAAGAGAACAGAAAACCGAAACGACATCACTAGTAGGAGTCATGCAACAATATCACCCAGATACTGTGTCCACAGAATATCTACAGTATCCTTCAGTATCAATGATCTAATGCGTCTTCCTCATTTTCTGTTCTACGATATTATCTGGCACACTAACAAGAAGGAGTCATCATTCGCAAATCGATGTAATGCTACCGTACTCACATCTTTGAACAGTATTTTGACGGGTGGCTGTGTCAGACTTCTGCGCAACTTTTGCGATGCCATTTCTTCATTCAGTCGGAGTTTCTCCAGATTTTCGCTCACATTCAATGAGTTGACGAACTAAAATTACGAAGGGATCATGTAACACACCAATTACCGTATCCCCTTAGATTAGGCTGGTAATAGCATCTGGTACTGGGCCAACTTCTCGAGGGAACGTATCTTTTATTGATGTACCGTACTATCTGGAGTTACCGTAATATCTTCCGCTACCGTACTCACATCCTTGATCTGTTGGTTCTGGGCGGGTGGGAGGGGCTGTGTCAGATTGGGAGAGGCGAGCAGATGAATCAATCGGGCCAGTGACTGCATCGACATGTTGAAACCTGAAAAGAAGGGATTTGAGAGCGTTTGAGAATGTGAGCCCCGGAAAGATTATGCAAAGGCGTCTACTCCTGTTAAACAATGTTCATGAAACCACGGAGGCTCAAATTGACCAAATCCCCGCATCTAGAATTGCTGGGAAGCGGAAACCCGCCTACTGTCCGCTCATTGGCCGAAGGATCGCGTCGCGATTAATGACCCGCACACACTTTTCACACACTTTGAAGGCTCCCGTCGCGAAATGTCCATTCCATTTTCCGCGCGGTTTTCAAAACGAATTATTTTCGTGACCACGCTTAATTACTGTCTCTGAACCTCCGTGGACGGGAGGGGTACATAATTGGGAATAAATGGTTTGTATGATTTATTCAATTCATATCTGTATCTTGATTAGTGAGACTAGTGAGGTTGTGATCGAAGGGAAGCATTGACAACACACGCACAAGTTCTAGCCTTAGAACATTGCTGAAACATCAGTCCGCCATGGCAATTGTTATGTCGCATTTCGGCAAGAGCACAAAACCAATACGTCTTCATAGGTATATTATTGAAGATAAGGGCCGAGACTAGGGATGTCAAACCAATATTATTCTATTGTTTTTCTCGACCCCAATACCTTGTTTTTATTGGGCCCAAGGCAATGGACTTTTGAAATATATTGGGTTTTGTTTTGACAAAAGTAGTTGAGACTCATCATCAGCAAAAACTCGATCATCCTCTAGAACCAGTGGTAAAACGCAATCTCACCTTGTGGATCCTCTCCGATTGCTCCCATTTCATCCGAGAATGCGCGGAGCCCATCGATCAGTCTGGAAAAGAAGAAATAATTTTATTAATACGTCTAGTCGGAGTTATGTTTCAAGTTTATCACAAGAGCGAAAAATAGCTCTTCCTGCTAATCATCGTAGACAATAATGACTGGCGTACTCTACCGTAATCCCTCCACTCACAATGAGCTCTGCACTCCTTTGCCTAGTTCTCGTTGCTCGTCGCCGGTAATTGGAGAGGTTGAACATCTGGGAAAAAATCGAATTATAATAACACGATTAATATAAATAGGAGAACACAAAGCGCTGATAGTCAGAGATCAGCGTCCTTTCACAATATTATGGATACAAAACAATCAATTAAAACAATAAATAAATAATTAATTAATTAATTAAAACATCTCACTTATTAATCACGAAGCACAGCCATCCATTGAGGAAGGGAGCCAGGCCGGCGCTAGCGAAACCCTTTGAGGCGTAGTGGCCTGTAGTACAGAAGAAACATTAGAACAAGCAGGGTAAAAATGGATTGAAATGATCCTTTTGGTGCTACTTTACACAATTCTATGGGCAGCAGAATCGACCTATCAGATTTTGGTTTCGCGCATGTCTAAAAACTGCATGCGGAACTATACATTAATATTTGCTCAGCAGACTACCAACAAAATCAGGCAGTATCATTCATGTTTCAGGGATATCTGAAGACTGGAACTGTTCCACTCCCTTCAATCATTACAAGCCACGCCGGATAAAGAACAGCAAACTGACAAGTGGGATGGTACTCGTTGAAGTCCCTCGTCCTGATTAGTGCCAGTATGGCGAAGAGCAGAATCGGCACGAGAATCTCGATCGCCAGCCATGCCTGAGGATACGGTATTACAGTCAGTTGTCGATTGGATTACGGTAGGTCCATCGTTACCTACTTCCCGCTACAGTATACCCAGCCATTTTCGCCAAATTGGGGGTGTTTAGTGTCAAGCGCGAGCTGCTGGTTGTAATCATCGCGTTAGAGTGGCTAATTTGTCAGTTTCAGCTGCTTTCCGACAAATTAGACCTTTCGGGTGTGAAACTACGTGTATCGCTCTGTCAGATCTGTGATTTGGTCCTTTTATCTCTGATATGATTGAGTTCATGTGAAAAAAGAGACAATTGGATACCCTGAACCAAGACGACAAGATTAGCCTCTTGCCATTCCTCTGATGAAACATGCGTGAAACCTATTTTCACCGATCATGAAACTCACTTGCTGCCTTCTCTTCACGACGGTTCCCTTCCACAGCAGGAACCTCAGCTGTCTCCCGAATGGGATCATTTTGATCTACCAGTCGACTATCGATCGATCAGCATCGACGGAGTCTCGACGCGCTCGAGAGGCTACCGTATACCTGAAATGATCTCTCATTAGCAGATGGGATTACTATAACTACCGTAGCCTGGATCGATCTCATTAGACTCACTGAAAACTACCGTAATCACACTGAGTATCGTACCCTGGGAGAGGCTGGAGGGAGGAACTAGAGCGGAGAAATGGCGCAAGAAATCGCACGCGACCAGAGAAAGAGATGTGAATGAGAAGAGGAATGGAGAAGCGCACGTGGCTATGGAATGGAAAACAATAATGAAATGTGGAGAAAAGGAGGGGAAAGGGAAGATGTAAATCGCAACTTTCGACGCCCCAAGCGAAAAACAGCACCAAATCCTCCCTGCATCTCGCTACTTTGTTCAGTTTTCGCCCACTACTGTACACAGTGTTGAATCGAGCGCTCTCCATTCTGCACACTCGCTCACTCGTTAGTGCGACGAGCGAGTGTGCAAATTGGAGAGAGCTGGAAACAGTAAAACAAAGGAAAGTAAAGCGAGAACGATCCCGGCGAATTCCCAACATCGACGTCGTCTTAGTCAGATGCGTGAGTCAGTCGGAATGACGAGGGATACTATTAGATATCGAGAAACGGAGAACGTTTTCTCGGGTAATATTGGCCCACGAAGGTCAAACATCTAGGCGCGATCCACGCATTTTACATGGGGGGGGGGGGCGAGAGAAAAGAGAGTGGTTAGAGGAATGGCGAGAGAGCATGCAAATGAAAGAGGGCGCACGATGGTCTCACCACGAAAGCTCACTTGGCGCGTTGCCAGCAGGATGCCGTGCGATCGCGCAATGGTAGAGGAAACGCTAAGCGACCCCCCACATAGACACACTCCAAAACGTACAGGTATAGGTACATCACGACTTCGAGACTCGGCTCCTAGGAGATCACTGCTAGGCCAGAGATCTCCAACGAGCACACTCATCGATCAACGAATCTCGGAAAGATCATGAGGCCAGGAATTTGCATCATTTCCTAGGCTCCACAAAACGGACAGCGCCTATTCGTCACTAGCGACTACTGACTCACTACACAATGGAGATCAATGGATTAACAAGCGACATGAGCTATCTATGCGGGGGATTAGAATTACAGGGGTTATGACGTAGTCAGTAGAGTTCGAAAATCGGGAAATTGCCTCTCCATTGTGCACACTCCCTCGCCGGTTAGCGAAGCGAGAGAGTGTGCAGATTGGAGAGAGCTGAGAACCGATACATCATCCATAATCAGAATTATGCTGCTATGATGTGGCCAGGGAGAAGACTTGTTCATCTGGTAAGTTCTCGCGGTGCGAATCAACAACATGGAAATTTCCCTAACACACTGAAACAATAAGGAGCCTGGAAGCGTGCAAAGTTTGTGGTCATTGGGAACTGACATTCATGCGGGAACCGACATGCGCGAAACAACGACGCATTGATAGCTTGCCTATTTACATTATCACATTGAAACTCAAACGAGCCTGGAAACTAGAAGAGTTCGTTGCTATGAGGAGAAACTTTTCTCTAGGGAGTCCATAGCGTCATTCGCACTCACGGAAAACAGCCTCGCTACTTACATTGATACGCTGAAACTGAACTAAGCCTAGTGCATAGAGTTCGTTGCCAAGGAGATGTCTGGGCAGATATTTTCAGAGATTTCAGACGCAAGAAAAAACAACGGTAGGGATTATTCGCTATTCACATTAATGCATTAAAACACTAATGAACCTTGAAACGCAAAGAGTGTGTGAATTGTCAGGAGAGGTTATTTTCACTTTCTCGAAAGTTGATTTTCATGTGATCTACGAGGCGGCTAACGACGAGAGAGAGGTTAAGCTATTTTCATAATTGCCCTGAAACTCATCTAAACCTTGCGTCGCAAGTTCGATGCCAGGGGGAGGTCACTGCATCATGGGGAGTTTCAGATGAATCCAGTCATGACAACAGATAATATCAGGGGAAGGGGGAAGACACTGCACCATAGGAAGTTTAACACGGGACCAGTCTGAAGGAACTACGCCAGAGAACATCAACGATGCACATGAACATACTGAAACTCGAACCAGCATGGTATAGCAAAGGGTTCGTTGCCAGGGAAGCGCACTTTCGCTTTTTGGTATGTTTTTCCAGGAAACAGAAGCAATACCGACATCAAATAATATTAACTATTCACATAAACACCGTGAAACCCAAGTAAGCCGGGCGAATTCGTTGCCAGGGGAAGGATTCCCTGCGAACCTCACATGTTCTCTCGACTACAAAGGGTCTCGAGAGTTCCTGAGCGCATTCTAGGAATGCCGCTCAGGCTCTCTCCATTCTGCACACTCTCTCGCCGGTCAGACAGACGAGAGAGTGTGCAGAATGGAGAGAGCGGATTCGGCATCAGTAGTGCTCTCTAGTCACGCCCCCTCGTCTAGGTGCGAATGCAGGACATATTAGCCTCCTCCCCTATCTATCACAGCTGTAATAACGAGGTAATTTTTTACCACAAGGGCGACATGAATTGATGGCAGGATACATTGCAATTTACACCAACCCAGTGAAACTCAAATGATTCAGGAAATACAAACTAATCTTTGCCAAGGAGGAAATTCTTTTGGAACCTCAAATTCTCAATCAATGACAAAAAGGATTCTCCCTCGAGGATTCTGAGTGCAGTCACGCCTCCTCGTCAAGCCACCCAAACAAGAAATATTATCTAGCGCCATCCTCCTATCACAGCTTTCTAAACGATTTTATGGCAGGTATTATTAGTTTTATCAAAAACTGAAGAATTAACGGCGACAGGAAACCATGCACATTTACATGAAGCAAGTGAAACTCGAATGAATCAAGGAACGCAAAAAAACAGTTCTTTGCGAACGAGAAAATTCTATTCAAACCTCACGCGTTCTTTTGTCGGTTCATTTGGAGTCGTTTCAGAGTGAATTCAAATCACGCCTCCCTCTTCTACAGACAGCGAATGCAAGGCAGATTAGCGCCATCCCCCGATCAAAGCTATATAATTTGTTCCTTCATCAGTGGCTTCGATTGATGACAGGGAAAAATGCCTATTTACATTAACCAAGTGAAACTTGAATGAATCTGGGAACGCAAAAAGTTCTGTGCCAACAAGGAAATTCTTCCTCACATGTTGTGTTTCGGTTCAATGTTTTTCAACTGTTTGGAGTCTCTCTCGAGGATTCTGAATGCATTCTAGTCACGCCTCCCTCTATAGACTGCGGATACATGGCAGATTAGTACCCTTCCCCTCACGTCGGTTCAGGGCACGGCAAAAAGTGCAATAAGTAGGAGATACCTCGCCAAAAATTTCTGCAGAGGTTCCCCTCTCTAGCAGAAGCTAGTGATTTGAGGTAAAGTGGTTGGTCATAGAGGCTGCGCTCTCTACGCGAGACGGGTTAGAGAAAGCGGAAAATGAGCGGGCGGAGGGGACGGAGGGGAGAGAAATGGCCGCTCTCTAACCCGTCTCGCGTAGAGTGCAGCGTGGGCACAAGGGCAAATTGATAATAGTCTCCCAAGGTTCCGTGGTGTGCCATTTCCTAATTGACAGATCCGGCTCTCCCTCTAATGTAGCTCTTGAACCGACGTGCCCTATCTATCGCAGTTATAAATAAATGTTATTTTGAGTGAAGAAAGTGCTGGGAATTGATAACAGGAAATAATGCCAATGTACATCAACCAAGTGAATCGTAAATGAACCTAGGAACACAAAACGATCTGTAACAACGAAGAAATTATCTGCGAACCGCACACGTTCTTTCGGTGGCAATAGGAGTCTCTCTCGAGGATTCTGAGTGCATTCCCTTGTAGTTACGCTTTATCTATCACATCTCTAATTACGAAGTTATTTTCGACCGCTTGGGCAAGATGAGTCGAGGACAGGATACATTGAAATTTATATAGAGAGACTAAAACTCAAATGCACCTAGGAATGCAAAAATATCGTCAATTCTCGACAATGAGAGTCTCTCTCGAGGGTCCTGAGCACATTCTAGTCTGCAGATTAGCCTCTTCTCCATCACACAGCTTCACAGCGTTTCGAGAGAGGAAGAGAGTTAGAGAAGGAGAGAAAAACTAGAGATAAGGCAAAAGTGAGTGCTGTGTATAGCATTAGTCATATATCTGACACAGTCCACACCCTATGCACGTATACTGTTGAATTCATATCCCCGCCACTGCGCGTCAGCATTACACACGTATTCTTACTGAGCATCGACGCCCTGTTTACTGAGGACTTTCCTGTCCCAGCTAGTCTTGTTCTTGTTGAGCTAGCGTGCTGTCGCCATGCTAGTCTCTCCGTTAGTGTAGTCTAGTAGCCCGGCACGGCCCGTAGGTCCCAATGTAGCTGCCGGCGCTTACGCTCCTAACTAAGACCCATTCTCCTATTTACTAGCCACATTCTCTCCATTATTAATATTCCCTTGCTATTGTAATAAACACCTTTCCTTTACAACTAGCCCTTGCTTTCCACGCACCCCACTATCATAACAGTTGGGCCTAGCAACCCCAACTACATAACATTTGGCGTTCAGACTGTTTTCTTACTCCGCAAGCGCGTAGAACTAGGTTCTTTCGCGTGTATTTGTCGTGCTAATCCCTCGCAGAGACTCTTGGCGTCCCTTTCATCCGTCAACTGCGACGCGCGCACGCGTCGCACGCACAACTCGCCGATGTGGAGAAGGAAGAAGAGCCTCCCTTGCCTCCCTATTTTTCGTCATCTTCTCGTCACGCAAGGCAAACGATACCTTTCCTTTGCGTGTACCTCTGAGGCTAATTATTGGCACAAGTACTACGCGTGTACCTCTGAGGTCTCTTGACCCAAGTACTCGTTTTCGTCGTACCTCTGAGTTCGAGTACCGAACCAAGTACTGCGTGTTAATCGCCTTTTTGGAAAGTCCAATTTCGTTTTAGAGGCCGAAGGCTATGCCAAAAAAAATTTCATTTGGCTCAAGAAGCTGACGAAATTTCGAAAGTGAGAAGCCAGTGCGGCGCCCGACGGGAATCGAGTCGAACCCTTGAAGTGAACAATGTAAGACGCTGTATGCGCAGTTGGAGAGCAAATTGCTCTGTTCAGAAGTGTGACGTAATCAGTATTATGACTGATACAACTGGTCGATACCAAGTTGGTGCCGTTTCTGAGGGAATCGGCTGCTTCAAGACACTCACTCTAAAGAGGAGACTACGGATTCAATTGAGAACTGATATTGAGTGTAACTGCGGTTCATTCAGGCTGTGTTTGCGATGTGTAACCAGTCATTCCGTGGAGGGATATCGTACCCAGTGGGTAGCATCATAATGACGAAATGCAGTGCAATTGGAGAAGATCTTCCAAGTGATGCAATACTGCTGTGGAGAAGGAAGAAGCACATGGATAAGCATGAGTAGCAGTGGACTACCAAAAGTGGAAGCATGAGGATATTACACAGTGTGTGTGATATAAGGAATCAGTGAACAAGTTCTCGATCGAATCGAACAGAATCGATACTGTTTCGAGTAAATCGATATGGTTTCGAGTACAAACGATACTGTGTTGAGTGCAAACTATTTTTTTCCAAATATGAGACGATTGAGTGATTCGACAGCCGATGTATCCAAGGATACGAGAAGCTGCACTCTCGTGCTCATTTGGAAAGAAGGAGAATATTTTCAAGCAGATTGTTCAATTATTTGTGTTCACAAGTGGAAGCAGTGATGTGATATGATTCTGCCGAGTGGAGAATCGTGTGTGTATTCACCTAGTGTTGATTCATTAGAGTAAGTAATACAGTATCACAATTAATAGACTGCTGGAGGAGATACTATTGGCAATCACTGTCACTACGGTGTGATCAGTTGATAGAGTGAAGAACTGTGAATGCTGCGGGCATACACAGAGGAAAATGAGAGAAATCCGTTGAATGGGATACGAAGTGCAATCAATTTGGTGATGCCAGTAGGCCCAAGATTCACGGAGCAGCCTGATGTGAAGTGCACACAGGAGGAGTAACGAATGGTCAAGTTGCTCAAACCCCGATACTCGACTAAATCGGTGGTGGAGGGTTCCAAATATGGACCAATAAAAATCATTAGGAGTGGATGATTACGGTAGTCAAGCGCATCAAGTCTCCGGATGACTACGCATACTGAATAGAATGTTCAGAATAATGCGAGACTGGACTGGACAGACCGAACCCGTGAGTGGTGGTGCTGTAGGGCATGAAGACCCATGAACCAGCCAGCAGGTGTGCTGTTGAGAGATCAATCAGTGATCAAGTAGATCAATGAGTATTGTTGGAAGTGGACTCGAAAGGAGAACACTCGGTACAGGTATGAATGGTCGTTGTGCCTGTCGAGGCAGAACGAGCCAAAATTCTGAAACCCGGAGAGGCCAGTAAAACCTGTGGAGCCGGAAGCTGGCTTGAACTCAATTGAGAGAGGAAGCAGCTTCTCCATGATCGATTCTCGGTGATGTGTACTCACATGTTGAAGTGGATTCCACGATGGAACAGTGAGAAATCAGACACATCACGGGCTAAGTGACTATTTCAAGACTACTGTGAGGATATAGCCCACCATAAGACGTTCTTTGCCGAGAGACCATGAGGCAAGTACGCAAGCTGTGTTGTCGAGAGAGGCAGCAGCAATCTGAATGGGAAGCGAAGGGAGTGCATCGGAGAATCTGGAAGGGATTTCCAAGTATGATGCCATGGAACTATGAATAAGGTTGCTTCCTTGTTTTCGTTGTCTATATACGAAATCTACCGTAACCCGAAGGGAGGAATCTGCGGATCCTGCCAAGAATGGACATCTGTTCATTCACCAAGTCACTGTTAGTAGCCAGAAATGACCTCATTTCTTCAAAGAGGAAGGAGAGGAGTATGGTGAATGGAACAGTTGGAATGAGAATTGAATGTGATTTTTCCGTGTGGATAATCAAATGAAGATTATCTCACAGCTAAGACTTCTGATGAATGAATGCGTGAGAATCCAAGAGGAATCCATGTAAGGACATTCACTACTGATCATCGTCAGTAATCAGTAATCAGTGCACTATCTCTGGATCAGAGATGAATAAGGTGCCTGATGGAGTGTATGGTTCTACTGTGGAGTTCCAATGGTGATCTTCGGATGGAAGATCAAGTGATTGGCTCTAATCCCTCCATGGAATATCTCGAGATTGATCCAATCCCTCTGTCAAAGAGAGGAAATTCAGTATAGATCATGAGATCGGCTCACTCTCTCTGTGAGGAAGAGAAGGGAGTCCGAGAGACGAGATGTCGGTAGAGTGAATAGAGAGTTCGCTAACGGTACTATCGTACATCATGAGATTGTATCACCAAGGACTGAGTGTCTGAAGTTGGTGGATAACTGAAAGTCATCGTGCTCCAGTGCAACGACATCATCATCGTGTTCAAGTGCAACGGCATCGTCATCGTGTTCAAGTGCAACGACATCTTCATCGTGTACAAGTGCAACGGCATTTGTTAATTCATCCAAGAATTTCGAGCCCACGAATGATGTGGAAAACGACCAGAAGACATACTCAGAATGAGTCCCAGTGATTACCGTACCCCATCGATTACGATATTGATTCATCCCTATGACTAACGTTCTATCGTCATATATTCAATACTCGTATTTCATATCTTGTGGCGGAGGTGCTGTGTATAGCATTAGTCATATGTCTGACACAGACCAACACCCTATGCACGTATACTGTAGCATTCATATCCCCGCCACTGCGCGTCAGCATTACACACGTATTCTTACTGAGTATCGACGCCCTGTTTACTGAGGACTTTCCTGTCCCAGCTAGTCTTGTTCTTGTTGAGCTAGCGTGCTGTAGCCATGCTAGTCTCTCCGTTAGTGTAGTCTAGTAGTCCGGCACGGCCCGTAGGTCCCAATGTAGCTGCCGGCGCTTACGCTCCTAACTTAGACCCATTCTCCTATTTACTAGCCACATTCTCTCCATTATTAATATTCCTTTGCTATTGTAATAAACACCTTTCCTTTACAACTAGCCCTTGCTTTCCACGCACCCCACTATCATAACAGTTGGGCCTAGCAACCCCAACTACATAACAGTGAGAGAGTGACGCGAGCCGCGACGCGTTGCTACTTTGGCTCCGCTCGCTCTTTTGATGTGCAATCTTTCTTTTCCGTTCAAGACCCAATGTCCAATCTCGCCATACTGCTGAAACGTTTTGAGCTTCAGTTTACGATTTTTGTTTGGTAGTTATTATTATGATACACCATACACCGAGGGAAATAACGGCAACAGGAAACAATGTCTATTTACATTAACCCAGTGAAGCTCATATGAATCTAGGAACGCAAAAAGTTCTCCGCGAACGAGGAAATTATTTACGAACCACAATTGTATTGTAAGATTCAAAAACTCAGTTAGAGTCATGGACTGTTTAGCATACAGTAGGCATGATGAGCGGAACAAAATATTCGCTAATTATTTATTTAGTTTTCCAATATTCCCGATCTTTCTCCTATGTGATCCTGGACGCAAAATGCACTGATTAAATATAAACACTGAAGCCTAGAATCCCTTATTAATGATTGCTAAACGCAGTAGATTGGACCGTTCGTAATAACAAGTGAAACGGTTTATTTTCTTGCAATACTTTCGGTGACAATGAGAGTCTCTCGAGGATTTTGAATGCATTCTAGTCACGCCGCCCTCTTCCATAGACTGCGAATGCAAGGTAGATTAGCCCCATTTTCCCTATCTATCACAGTTCTAAATAAATATTTTGTGTGAGGAGCGTCACGGTGCTGGATTGATAACAGGAAACAATGCCAATTTACATAGAACCACTGAAACTCGAATGAACCTGGACGCAAAGTTCTTCGCCAACGAGGAAATTCTTTGCGAACCTCAAATGCTCAATCAATGACAAATGGGGCCTCTCTCAAGGTTTCTGAGTGCATTCTAGTCACGCCTCCTCGTCTAGCCGCACATGCGAGAAATGTTATCTAGTGCCGTCCCTAAATCACAGGTATAGTCAACAAAAAAAAATTTTATTTTGCATTTTTTTTATTATTTTAAGAGACCGGCTCCGTTATTCTGGAGCATGTCGGCCCCTGCCCGGAACCGTTCCTCTAGCAATAAGAATCCCCAATCCATACTCGGGTGGTAGGTGGGTCTTGGTCCCGTAATAGACACCATACCACTTATTTGTCATTGCTGCCTCGGAACAGGGAGAAACACGATTTTGAAGTAAAAATGGTCGAAAAATCATAATTTTTCAACCAATCAAGATCGATCCAATTTCTCTTTTGCATTAACTTGGAGATGCCCTGAGGCTCTGAAATATCTGTTCTGATCGATTATTGGTCATTGAGATGATGAGTTTTTTGACTTCAAATTTTCATTTTTTCTAACAAGTTGCTGGTTTTTGCCAAAACTCAGAGGCTCCACTATATACATTTTGTAGCCCATGCAAATCGAATTTTCATGCTAGAGCTCACCAAAAAAATGAAATAAAAATAAAATAAAAATGTTAAGTCCTGTTTAATGATTTTTCAATGGAATTCGAGCATAACTTTTTTATTTCTCATTTTGGTGAGGTCTAGCATGAAAATTCGATTTCTTCGAGTGAAAATACACCAGAAACACCTATAGTCAGATAGTTCTGAGATTTCGATTTTTTGACCCAAAAATGACCATGAACAATGAAAAAAGTTGAAAAATTTTCGTCTCAGTAAAATATGATTATAGGAGTTTCTGGAGTCGTTTGGTGTGTAGAATTCGAATTTCGGTATTAGAGCTCATGAAACTACGGAAGAAAAAAGTTATGTTCAAAAAAGGTCAAAATCGAGCATTTTTTTTGTTTTGAACGAAAGGTTTAGAAAAGTTCATTCATCAATCGATTCGATTTTGCGTGGATCCGATACAGAAATGCATGGGCTACAAAATGTATATAGTGGAGCCTCTGAGTTTTGGCAAAAACCAGCAACTTGTTAGAAAAAATGAAAATTTGAAGTCAAAAAACCCATCATCTCAATGACCAATAATCGATCAGAACAGATATTTCCTCAGGGCATCTCCAAGTTAATGCAAAAGAGAAATTGGATCGATCTTGATTGGTTGAAAAATTATGATTTTTCGACCATTTTTACTTCAAAATCGTGTTTCTCCCTGTTCCGAGGCAGCAATGACAAATAAGTGGTATGGTGTCTATTACGGGACCAAGACCCACCTACCACCCGAGTATGGATTGGGGATTCTTATTGCTAGAGGAACGGTTCCGGGGGGTGGTCCAAAATAACCGATCTGCTCTCTTAAGCAAAGACAGATGGAATTAACGGTGATAGGAAACCAAACTTTATTAACTTCAAACTAGTGACAATCGAATGAATCAGGGACCTCAAAGAATTCTCTGCCAACAAGGAAATAATCTGCAAACCTCACACTTTTTTTCGGTGGCAAAATGAGTCTCGAGAATTCTGAGTACATTCTCTCTAGTTGCGCTTTAGCTATCACATCTCTAATTTTAGACTTATTTTCGAATATATCTGAAGAGGAATTGAGGAAAGGAAACTTTACAATTAACATAAACCCACTGAAACTAGAATGAATCAGGGAACCCCAAGAATTCGTCAATAAACGAATAAAAGAGTCTCTCTCGATGATTCTGAGTACATTCTCTCTAGTCGCGCCTCCTCTCCTATATACTGCGAATGCAGGGAAGATTAGCCCCCTTTTCCCTATCACAGCTGTAATTTAAGGAGTTTTTTTTCACATTCGCAGGCTGTTAAAATCGACAAGAGGGGATATTGAAAATCCAGATAGAGACATTAAAACTCGAATGAATAAGGGAACGGAAAAATATCATCAATCCTTTACAAGGAAATATTTTCTCCAGAATTCTGAGTACATTCTCTCTAGTCGCGCCTCCTCTCCTATAGACTGCGAATGCAACGCAGATTAGCCCCCTTTTCTCTCTCATTCTCCCTCTCTCCCTCTCCTTCCATTCTCTCTCTCTCTCCCTCTCTCCCTCTCACCCCCTCTTCTATCTCGCCAGACTGCCAGCAACGGGGCCGTCTCTGCCCTTTGGGGCAAGTGCACGGCACATGCCTCATCAAGCCCGCAAGCTAAAAACGCGCTGGTAAAAAGGGCACTGACGTTCTCTCTCCATTCTGCACACTCTCTCTATTCTGCACACTCCCTCTCGTCTGTCTGATAGTGTGTGAAATGGAGAGAGCTAGGGCGAAAGGGCACTGATGCAAGAAAGTTCAAGCGGCGCAGAATTTGCGAAGAGGGTAAAATGGCAAAACCCCGGGAATATTCCATTGCGCAATCGACCAGAGACAACAGGGCCGCGCTCGGTCTCGCGAGGTCGCTAAGTAAACTAGCGCCACACACCTATGTCAGCACGGAAACTACTCTCCTCGTTTCTCTCGGTGGCCACATAAACGAGAGAGCACGCAAAATGAAGAGAGTCCAGCTCCGATTTTCCATTATTAATGTACGGACGAGCAAGGAAACGAGGAATAAGCTTGTTGGAAATAAGTGCCAAAATCAACTGAAAGCTATCGAAAAAACCAGAACATATAGTGAAAGAGAATAACGGTGCACGAAAATACATAGAAACAACAGCCAGGAATGAGTATTATTATGAAAATAAGCGCCCAAATAATCAATTAACAATCTACGGATACCGCCCTAGAAATTGTAATCAGAGAGAATAGCAAAAGACGGAAAACATTGCAAATAAGCGAACTGAATAATATCGAATCATCTGATAGCGCATGGAAACTTCAATATCTTGCTTTGCCTCTCATTCCCCCTTCCTCCAACCAATCTCTCGTTATACAATTCTGGCGCCAACCCCGGAAACAAAAAAATTTAAACAGATGCCCAGAACAAGTAAAATAGGGAAAACAAGCGTAGAATCATCCGATATCTACGAAGCAACGCGTGGAAACTTGCCTATGCTCCCTCTTGCCCTGCCTTTCTCTTTCTCCCCTCGCACTCTCTCGTCATACAATTCTAGCGGCTGAGCAAACATATTGAAGAACGCCTGCCACAGAATGAGCATAAACTAGTGATGACAAATCCGAATCCGAATCTCCTTGATTCACCTGCTCTCTAGTTTCTCTGACCGACGATAGAACAGGCGAAATGAGGAGAGTCCGAGTTCGGTTCGCCATCACTTGCACAGACTACTGCAACGCCACACTTCTCCCAAACGATCAAAATACCAAGTTACAGTGCTCCAATGTACCGCAACCGAAGAGCAGGATCAATTGACAGATAGCGATACCGGAAATACTGAAACACGAGTCCGGTATGAGTAAGCGTGTTACACACTAATGATGGCAAGACCGAACCAACTCTCCACGATTTGCGTGCTATCTCGTTGGCCAGAAAGACGAGATAGCATGGTACATTAGGAGAGTCGGATTTCGATGTGCCATCACTATTACACATTGCTTGGTGATGTAAGCATAAGAAAGGATAGCCAGTATAGTTGCTGCATCGAATAATACCTCTCTCCATTCTGCACACTCCCTCGCCAGAGATGAAAGATTGTGCAGAGAAGAAGAGTGTGCAGAATGGAGAGAGCTACTATTCGATCCGACATCATTAGCGATCTGATGAATTGATAAGAGCCACATGGGGAAAGTGCGTGCGATCTTATCAATTTCATTTCTCAACTGCTATCACATTTTCGCAAAAAAAAAGAATTAAAAATATCATAGAAGGTCGATCAAGAATGGAAATAATCGAGAGAAAGAAGAAGAAAAAAACAGAAATGCAAGAACATTGTTATAAATATTTCCAACACTTGTCCTCACAAGGAAGTACAAGTTTACACAGAATTGCACGCCATTGCGAGACAGGGAAAGAAGGGAGGGGAAATTGGTGCCCGAAAGGAGTTCTGTGCCTTCCACTAAGATAGAAGTATCCCTAGCAACACTGAATAGACAGCGAGTGACGATCTGAGCTCTCTGCTCTTTCTATTTTGCACACTGT
The DNA here is from genome assembly GCA_036245825.1 of Pristionchus entomophagus. Taxonomy (NCBI): domain Eukaryota; kingdom Metazoa; phylum Nematoda; class Chromadorea; order Rhabditida; family Neodiplogasteridae; genus Pristionchus; species Pristionchus entomophagus. Next base: position 37,480,513 of record BTSX01000005.1, read on the forward strand.
CTCGCTCGTCAGACGGACGAGATAGTGTGCAGAATGGAGAGTGTAACTGTTCGATCAGGAACCCCTAACGAGTGGCGACCCCTAGAGCACAGACGAATCAAACCACCAAACAAAGCCAGGCTAGCCAACTCCAGTAATCACCTCAATCGGAAGCGAAAAAAAGGAAATACCTCAGAACGGTACGGTTACGGTATGTGAAGACCAAGCACTGTCATTTTTTAAACCAACATTTTAAATAAGTTTTCGTCATGCGCATAGCAAATGATGAGTTGTTCCGACAATGATATCGAAATGGAAGCTGCTAATTAAGTTTTAAAAATAAATATACTCACTCGACAGTATGGAATAATCGGGAGGCGCCCGTTCGGCGATCATTTCGAGAATCGGAACGAATCTCGACTCTAAAATATTCAATCATTTTTGTATCCAACAACTAAGTTCTATTTTACACGAGCGATTCACGTGAATATGAAAAGCGCAAAAACGAATAAATGAGTACGCGAATAACCGAATATGGCGGAAGTGAGGGAAGGAGTATCATTGGAGCGCCGCTTAAATTTTAGGTCAGGCTTTTCACAGAGCTATTATTTCGTGATAGTTTTTGCAATATACTATTATACATTCTATTAATTCTAGTTACGCTGTAAAATGCTTGTGGTTTGGACACAACTAAGTGTGAGCCACAGTTATTAGAGCGTAGTGAATACAATCAGTCGACTTGAACGACAGGACATGAACAGACAAGCACATTAATCCTGAGTATTTATCAATCGATGATTACTACAAAATTTGCATTAAATTAGAGTACTGTACCCGACAGGTTATTACGATATGGCAACACTGTATCTGCTCTACACATTTTCACTATCGACTTCGAGTCTGTCACAAATTCATACAATCGATTCATAGCGGGAATGAGGCCATGGTACTTAGAACGGGGTTACAGTAATAATGGTGGCATTACGATGATAATAGTGGGTTACGGTACTGGGCAAGGGGTTACGGTATCAAGGCAAGGGGTTACGGTACTTCACTGCTCCCTCACAACGACTCTCTCATTGAAGGCGAGAGTGTGCTTGGCGGATGCAATGGGCACTCCGTCCTCCACTCGAATCAGATCAGCTTTGGTGTACGCCAGTGATCTTCCGTGCCTGGAAATGGGCATTATTGATTAGCGATCGAGTCATTGACTATTGATGACGCTAAAATTATGATGTATGAGGTGGCAGTAGTGTTGGCAAATCAGAAACTTCTTTCTCCATTCTGCACACTTTCTTATGTGTTTATTCGGCAAATTCAATTTTATTAGTCAGCAAGGAGAGACCAAATCTCAGGGAGGTCCATAGATCAAAGATCAAAGATCAACTCACTTCACCACTTCTGCATGGATGCGCACACGAGTGCCGAGCGGGGCGGGGGCGAGATACGTCGTGTTCAGATTCACGCTCACGGCTGAAGGAGAAGGTGGGTTACGGCAACCAGTGTGCGAGTATGATGGATACAGTGACAAACAAGTGATTATGGCATTCCCACCGGGTACGGTAGTTATTGAATACAATAACCGCAAGAACGGTACCCTATTACTAATTACTGCATCTTTAGGAGGGAAGGAATCTAGTTTGTGATAGTTAGCAATATATTAACAGCCAGACAACAGCATGTTCACCAGGTACAATATGCAGTGATTATATCAATCAGTTTGCGATAGCTAAGAGTACGGTATTCTCACCGGGTCTTCCGGTAGCGGCAATGAGTGCCGCGCACGTGAGAAAGTCCACCATCGTCGTCGAGCAACCACCGTGCAGGGTGCCGCCGAAGAGCTCGATCGGAAATGAGACAGAGATCAAAGATTAAAAAGTAGATATATCGAGATCAAACAGGTCTAGATTTCCAAAGAACTAAAGATTTCGATTCGGTTCTCATCTCTCTACATTCTGCACACTGGCTTGACCGTCGAGAGAATGTGCGAAATTGAGCGAAAGTTAAAAGACATCGGGATCAGATTAAGTGAGATCAGAGATCAAGGATGGCTATATTTTAAAATGTCTAGCAATACATCTTTCGATCACTAAACATAGAATATCATGGATAACTAGAGGTCAACGATCAATTTACAGACAGAATCCAACCTTCTGTTGATCGACGACGAATTCAGCGGAGAGTTTGCACTGCTCGACATTGGTCAGACGAGCCTGCAGAGATCAAAGATCAAAGATCAAATATCAAATATTAAAAATAATAGATTAAAGATTAAAGATCAAGTAATGCTAGCATAGCCCTCATATTTTGGATTCTCACCGGTACATCACACAATTGAATATTCCCGGTGGATAAGTGTTACGAACTTATGGTTTAAGGCCAATCGGATTGTGAAGATCAATAAGAGTTTGGCCTCGCTTTGAAAAAGCAAAATACGCGCAATAGGACTTGGTAGTTTGCATATGAACATTCTAGCGCTCTCCATGCTACCCGCTCTCTTGTCAGCCAGTGCGACGAAGGAGTGTGCAGAATGGAGAGAGTTAATGTTCCAGAATGCGCCCGGATTAAAGATCAAAGATCACTAAAAATCAATGAGCTCCTAGCACTCCACGCTCGTCTGCTGTATCCTTTCAGCTGCACTTCAGCACAACAGATCAAAGATGAAAGATGAAAGATCAAAGATCATTAGAAATGCTCCCTCACATTCCATACTCGTCCACTGAAGGTTGCCTCCTGCTTGTCCATCTGGGCGAATCGCATCATTCGCTCGTAGAAGAGGGGATTGACGTCGGAGGAGAGAGAGGGAGACGAGGGAGCCAGCGGGTCGAGAGGGGTGTCTGGAAAATAATTATTTATGTATTCTTTTTTCTCAAAAGAAGCTTTTTAGTCAATACGAGGGATGTACTTGAATTGCGCTGTTTCCAGAAATAAAACAAATGTCTCCCAGTGATATGATTTGCGTAATGCGTTATTTTTTGTTTGGAAAATCAGTATAAATTATTTAAAAGCTGTTTTTGTCAGTGCGACTAATCCATCATGGACAGCCTGCCCTTCCGAATCACATTATTAAGCCCCATGCATTTCGCTGAGCTTTTGCAAGAGAAAAGAGGGCAGAGGGATTCGAACTGAACCGGGTAGATTGAGTAACGTCTTACAGACAAAAGCGATACCCACTGCGCTATGTTGGACATCTCCAACCCTTCGTCAGAGAAAGACTATGAGTCATATTGAGTGATAGAGAGAGAGGAAGAGCAGTACGATTTATTGCTATTCTAATCATGAAACCAAACCATTCCCCTTTTCTTCATTCTTCTAATAACAAGACCAAGTTCTCGAGTTCTTTCTCTCATCACGTGTGAAAGGAGAATAGCAAGCATATAACCTTTATTTACAAAAACATCATCACAATCAAAAGTGTTGTGTCCTCTGTTAAGGCGGATCTTACTTAGACGCTCGAGATCCTCACGCCATTTGAGAGCCATGCCGTTGGAGAGAACCTTCAAACACACTATTGAACGACAATAACCATCTTCACAAACAGTTTCAAAAATTCAATCTATCGTACATGTCTTTTCTAAAACAGTGAACACACCTGGCTGGTCTATCCATCCTTTGTCCTCCTCAGCTAACTCTCCAGCGCGTCTGGTGACGTCGTCTTCCTGTGGAATATCTTTTATATAGTAAATTAATGGGCTACCTCAAATATACATATTCCTAAACTCTCTAGTTCGACTAAACTATAAAAATACACAATATTCGAAGCACTTTCAGAACTAGGCTCCGAGTAAATGATGCCTGGTTTCCACCAATGTCGAGGAAACAATAAATAACTATCGGGCAGCCTTCCGTGATACAAAAAATAATAATTTTAACAGAGTAACTGATTTAGTTGATTTTTTACTGATTTTAAATAACAACAAACAATGCATAGTACAATGCTGAACAGCTAGCGAAGTCGAGAAAATAACAGCGAGCCGGCACACCATCCGGAAAAAAAGCTAGCCCAATGCGGCTTTCTGCAAAAAATACCGTATTTTACTGAATTTACAATGAAATCCGGTTGAAACCAAATTGGAATTTTGAATTGGAAGAATTTTCATTCAAATTAATTGAATTCAAACGAGGAGGCGGGGCCAGCTCGCGTGGTTGTTCTTGCATTCCATTGTAAGGAAGATCACTAAAACTACGGTACTTGGATTTGATTTGGAATGGAGAAGAAAATATAAGAAAAGGAACGCTCATTTCAGTTTTGGATTTGATATGACTTAAAGAGAAAAAGTTATAAGAACAGGAATGCACTCATTTCAGAATTTACGAACGTTCTCGATGGAAGGATTTTTTGTTCGGAAATTAAATAATTTCAGCGCAGAGATTGGAGAATGAATGAGAATGGATTGGATAAATAAGAGATCGAATGAATGAGAATGGATTGGATAAATAAGAGATCGAATGAATGAGAATGGATTGTATGAGAATGGGAATGAATTTGAATGGATGACTACCGTATACCGTATGAATACAGTACACAGAATGCATGCAGTATGTATAGAATTCGTTGTTCTAAGGATCGAAAGCGAAAGTTGGGAGTGTCGGAAGATCAAAGGGAGACGACTAGGAACAATGAGATCACCGCCACTACGAGAGAACAAGCACAGACAATTGAGATGATGGAGAAACAGAGAGATGAGCTTCTTGGGATGGTCAACCAGCATGAACAGACGATGAGGGACATGAAAAGGCAGAGGAACGAGACAGAGAGACAACACAGAGTGAGCAATTATATAGATCGATTTCATTCATATATCAGTGCATTTACATAATTGTTTTCTACCGTATACCGATCTACCGTATACCTCAGTTTTAGGCATTTAATCTACCGTATACCTTAGTTTTTAGGTATTCATGTGTTTCTCATCTCTCTTTGCGTTTTGCATCTTCTTGCATGCTTCAGAATCAGTATCATTGATTCTGTCCTTCTTTTCGGTTACTGTAACACGGGGTAAAATGATTGATTTTCAGGAGGATATCGCGAAGCTCGAGGAGAGTAGAGAGAGGGAGAAGGGGGAGATGGAGTTCGATGCATGGGAACTGGAGACAACTCGAGCTCGGTGCCTAGCAGCTGAATCTCGCGAATCCCTCGCCGACACTGCAGCCACTCAACTCAGCACCGTCCTTGGAGTTCAACAACAAGAAACGAATGAGTTGAGGGCACTAAGGAATCAACTGACTGAGAAAGTCGCGAGGATGGAGGCGAATGAGCAGCTCGCACATCGAATCATCAAGGCACAACAGCAGAGGAACCAGCGAAATCAGGGGGGGGGGGGGAGGGGGGGGGGGAGGGAAGGGGGGAGGAGGATTGATCCTGGAGGGATCAATAGACAAGAGATACTATCGCCGCTTCCACATTGTATCTACATGGCAAGAAAAAATGTGCAAAATGCAGAGGGATACTATCTGCAGAACTACCGGAACCCGAAGGGAAAATCGATGAATTCAGACAAATGGACTAAAGTGGCCGTGCTCATCCTCAATGCTACCGGCAGACAGATAAGCTTCAAGAACTGCTCTCTCGTCTGTATCTACGAAGGAAAGGACAATTACGAGCACATGTCCTCCCTCGCACAACCGGCACATAGTATAAACGAGAGTACGAGATCATTTGAAGCAAGCGGATAAAGAAATGGATAGATCGGATATCACAGATACAGTAACCCGGAGAGAGAAACTAAGCGAAATATTTAGGTCTTCGACCAACTGAACGATCTTCGTGACAAGGTGGTGATGTTAGATGAGACGATCGGACTGACCGTCACCATCCAAATTCATGCGGGAGGAGACACGATGTCACTGTTGGGATTGAAGAGACTCGGAGGACCGACCATGGACTACTCCTGTGTCATGTGCCTCTGCCAGTCTGGACTCTGGAGTGAGGGATAGATACCAAAGGGGGGAGGGGGAAAGGGGGGGAAGGGGGGAGACTGATGAATTCGCTTTACAGAGGATTACTGCGACCCCTTCATCGGAGACAAGAGGACAGAAGTGTGTGAGAGACACTTCCTTCAGATGAGAGCGGCGGGAGTGACTTCGCTTCGTATTACCAAGGGTGCGAAAGGAAACGTATAAGGGGACTATGATCTTGCTCTCTCTCCTCTCTCTCTCTCTCTCTTCCATTCTTTCTCTAACCATATAAGGGCAATGGGAAATTGATAGAGTGTAAAAGTAGATACAGTAATACAGTAACAAAGCTACGGTAGGGGGAGGGGTGGTAAGTAATACAATTCATTCAAGGACACAAGGATATTGCTCTTCTCAATGTTCACCCCGACTGCATTGTCTCTCCAAAGCTACACTGGAAGATGAGTGCAGTGAAGGACCATTGTTTGCCTGCTCTCATCGACACAATCATCGAGCTGGATAATCATGAGAAGGCAATATAGATCAAGGCAAAGGTAAACACGGTTGAAAGCATGGAAAACAATACAACAATAGAAAAAAACCCATCTATAACCAACGAGAGATCACGCAATGGAGGAGGGGGGAGGGGGGGGGTGAATAATCCTATAGTAAGCTACAGTAATCGTGGATATTCTCAGCTCAGACAAGTGGCAGAGGAAACAGAGAAGGTTGAGAAGAAGAAGAGGGAGATCGAGGCGTGTCTTCGTGATGAAGAAATTCTTCACACGAAGGCATCTATTCTCATCGATTTGAGGGAGACAAAGGAAAGGAGGAGGTGACATAGTGAAACATGAACACGCCAAGCTATTCTTACTTACAGACAAGTTGCGGCGGAGCGTTCATGCGATAGCAAGTACTGTCTCTATGTCGATGAAAGAAGTGACATATTCGAGCACGAATGCATCTTCCCGTTAGTTCATAGAATATAGATTTAGCAATGAATCGCGAATCGTACAGGTGTAGAAAGTGTAAGAAGCTCGTGCATTTCCACTGTGAAATTCACGTAGATAATGAGGAACTCGAAGTGTTGGAGGATGATGAGTGCATCTCATGCAAGTGAGAATGAGAAAGAGAGGGACAATAGATAAAGGGTCATTACAGGGGGAAGACGAGATGCGATTGACTCGTGCTAGTATACTGTATCAGGAGGGACGGAATAAGAGGAAGTTGCTGAAGGAAGAGATTGCAGAGATCAGGGAACAGATCAAGCAGATCGAATCGACTGCCCCTCCTGATAGTGAGAGATTGACCAAACTGAAAGATCAGATGGAGAAGAAGCACAAGATTGCCCCCAAGAGGTACAATCACGCACAACCACGGGGATGAGGGGAATAAGAGTGACTAATATACTTGAAATGGTACGGTGATTTCGTGGGAAACGACGTCGATAAGTTCCTCAACATGGACAAAGATGTCCCCAAACAACTTATCGATGTCATTCCGGACCAGGATGGGAGCACAGTACAGAAGATCAATGAGAGGGACAGAAGATCAATGAGAAGAAATTGATGCTTCGTCAACTGTTTGAGGTTAAAATTACACTATTGAAATATTACTCGCGACAATAGAAATAGAACAAGCGAGTGAGAAAGGAGAATATAACATACTAGAAACGAGTGAATTATACCTATGAACTGATGTGGAACCTTTCTAGTCTGCTGGAGAATTCCTTCGACTGTGCAAGAAGAAGGAATGGCACTCGCAGGCAGAGAGAGATCTGATTTTCCGCAAGGTCATGGAGCAGTACACTCGATTCTCTACCGCGATGGCCTACTTCTACCCGCTCCGAAAGGTCAACGTGAAGTCGCACATGATGGTCCATCTGGCGCACTACGTCCGCATGCATGGCGTCATCCCCAGTGAGGAGCCGATCGAACAGCTCCATCCCCAATGGAACATCAAGTTCGATCGACTCAAGAACATCACTGACCCACTCAAGAGAATAATGCATACAGTGAATGAAATGCATTACCTATGCCACGCGCATGACCACATGATTGTTGAGTAGGGTCATTATTCCACCCATTGTTTCTAGATTTTGATAAACAAATACGTGTTAAACCAGCAATCAAGACAAGAGAAAAGAACTTCCTTTGAAAGAAGAAGCAGTGCCAATCCACAAAAGACTCAAATTAAGCTTGCTAATAGCTGCCGAACGTTCAAATACATGACTGACTACTTCTCGGACCACGCAAAACCTAAGAACGGGAGAAAGGAAACGAATGAAATGAAAGGGAAGAGAGGAAATGACAACGCGAGGCTCGCAAGCACGAAAGTAGACAATTTCTCTTACAGTAGTGAAAAATCAGTTCTCGATTGAGAAAACTTGCGCTGTTTAGCGCTGATTCCGCAGCGAACTTCTACACAGCGCGCGACATTTTTGAACCCCCGTATGTCGGCGGTCCGGAGGCCGTGCATGCGCGCATGTATTTTCTTAAGACTGTGGAATTTCAATTAATTGAGCATCGGCAATCTACCGGGAACCTTCAATTTTAAAATTTGCTTTTCTGGGAATTAATATATCCGTTTTCATTTGTTTAATATAATTATTTTAGTTTCCTGGTCTGTTTCGCCCTGATCATATCTACATAGTGTTGGATTCTCTATAGAACATCACAAATCGGATGTTCATGGTGGAACCGTGATGCGCTGTTTTTTTGTAAACCCGATGGAAAACAATTCCGCAATTAGAGATCGATTCTGAACAGCCAAGACACAATGACAAGGCGGGATTTCATTTTTCAGATCCCTTACTGCTCACCCTCTCTCTGCTTCCACACGGAAGCCTGGACGGGGAATACCTTGGTGTGGAGTCCCGTCGCGAGAAGTGCCATATCCGGCTTACGGTAGAGCGATGCGCGAGTGAACGCCATCGATCGGCCCGCCCTGAAGGTACCGTAATCCTTATTTGCATGGAAAGTTCTAGGACATTCGTTGCGAGACGTCTCCTGAAGTTTGTATGTCTCTCACTAAATCGCTGCTGCAATTCTGACATGCGAAAAGCCGTGCTTATTGCACACATAATAGTTTTGCTCTCTCCATTTTGTACACTATCTCGCGGATCAGACTAATGAGAGAGAGTGTGCTGAATGGAGAGAGCTAGAGTCCGGAATGACATTAAAAAATGTGATCCACCGTAATACCATTGATTGACCTACCGTATGACCTCGGCGTCCAGCTGTACCGTATCTCCCAGCTTCGCGGCCGCAAGGTAGGTCATGTGCAGGTCGACGCTCACGCCTAAAGTAGGATTACGGTAGGCAACAGGAGTTATACTGTTGACTACGGTAGAACAGACTGTATTGATCAAAAAGTGCTAATGGGACGTCGGTACTACGCGAGAAGAAGCTAAGGGATACTGTAGTTTAAGGGAGTACGGTCAGTTTGATCAATAACCATAAAAAATGGTCTCTGGATTTTCCACTAGGCGATCGGCGGTTTCATAGTCGTGTCATTAGAACTGAGAAAGTTCCAAGGATAATGGTCCCCAGCATGGAGATTCGAAATATCCAATGGTTTCTAGACTTCACCTAGATTGCCGTTACTGAGCTATTAGTGCAGAAACTTGCTGGTACTACGGTAGTATTACGGTAGTTGACCCTAATTTCGTTGACTGAACTGTTGAACGATCAAGTTCCTATCATTTCATAATTTACAATTAAAATCAATGTAACTCATCTTGTTAAGGCATGAAATTTATTCATCAGTTTGAATGAATTTTGAGTATTTTCATTCAAGCGTTTGCCAATGGTCGATTGAAATTTTCCAAAATTGATAAACCATATCTGATTTTCACAACCGTTCCTAGGTTTCCTGCACAGGACGATTTCAGGCCGTACCGTGATGTCACGGTAGTTAACAAAATCGATCTGATCGCTATTCGCACAGTACCGCTACAGTAACCTACCGTAGCACAAGCGTACCGGGAACTCCTCTGGGGCTGGCGGCGAGTGCACCTGTAGTGATGACATCGACCTGAAAGAGCTTGTAAGTAGTGATGACAAATCGGCATCCGATTCTCCTCATTTCTCGTACGCTTTCTTTTTTTCTAACTGGCGAGAGATCACGCGAAATGAGGAGAGTCGTTTCCGATTTTGATCGATTAAAGAGTAGTGATTCCGAATCGACACTGATTCTCCTCAATCCTCTCGCTCGATTGATGGTCCGAGATTCAATTCAATTCAATTCAATTATTTATCCACCAGGTAACATGGGAAAGGAATAGCGAGGATCTTCTTTAGTGATTTGGTGGAGGTCCGTCGTCTTGATGGCGAATCGGTTGTTGGGGGAGAGGGGTAAGACTTTCGGATGAGCAGTGGGTCGGTAACAATATCAGAGTCGCAAGAGCGATTCTGGAGAGAAAGAAATAGAAGGTGTAGAGATGAGATAAGATCGGAAAAAGTGAGGCGAGCTGGTAACAAAGAAAGCGCGTTCCATCTTTCGATTATCCTAGTCGCAAAAGTAGAATGAGACTTGGGAGGCACGAAGGGTAGAGAAATTGTGGGATTTACGAAGGTTACGGCTAAGTGGGGCTAATCTGTATAGATTAGAGTGGTCATAAGAATAGAATCCATGAATAGATTTATGAATGAAGAGAAGATCTGCACACAGTTGGTCTGACCGACAGTGTGCAGAATGGAGAGAGCTACTAGTGATGACAAATGGGCAGCGACTCTCCTCAATTCGTGTGCTCTCTCTCTCCGATAAGAGAAACGAGAGAGCACGCGAAATGAGGAGAGTCGGATTCCGATCGACTAATACTGACCATCGTGGCCGAGCAGCCTCCGTGCAGCGTCCCGAAGTGATTCGTCATGCGCTCATCCACCTAGGAGTACGGTAGGTTGACAGTACGGTAGATCAATAATGAGCACACATTTGTTTACCACCAAGCGCATTCTTCTAGAAACTAACGCTGTCTATTGAGCATCTACAGTAACAACGAAACATTTCAACAACGAAAAACATCTAAAGCGAACCTCGAATTCCACGGAGACCTTGCCCTCATCAGCCTTGAGCACTCGACACTGAATTATAGATTAATATGATGGTAATATTTATCATTTTTATTTTCAATTAACGGTGCTGACCTAAAATCTGTGAACGTTTTCCAGTGAACGTAACACTTTATTTCGAAACTGTGAAACACAAACTCTCTCTCCCTCTCCTCCTCACTCTCTTCCCTCTCATCCTTGCGAGTAGGCGTCTCTCTATTTTCTCTCCTTTTTTCGCGCGTTTTTGTCTATTTCTTTAATTATATTATCAACTTGGACCTTCCTTATGTTTAACTAAGCTTGTCTTACCCTTATCCTTATTCCCCTCTTTCATAATTTCATAATTTAGCCCATTTTCACTTGTTCTCTCCCCTTTCCCTCTTCCTTCCCTTCCACTCTCTTCTTTCCCCACACTCTCTCGCCCCTTCCGTTCTATTGTTCCTCCCGTTTCTGTCCCTCCTTTCTCCTTTCTGATTGCCGTCGATCGATAACCATGACCGCCAACTTATCCTCCTTGGCTCCCGTCCCCACTCCCTCTCTCACTCGCAAGCGCCAGCCCACCATATCCACTGATGACTTCCGCGACGAGTTTCTCAGTGAGGTCGACAAGATGACGAAAAATCTCACTGAGTACTGCGAATCAGTGGAGGAGAAGGAAAAGGATAATCCGCTCTGGCTCGGTCTCACCGCCGCAATCAAACTTCTCTCTATGACGGTGGATCGCTATGTTCCCCGTGAATGTCCCATCGAAAAAAAGAGAAGGGAGAGATCGGTGGTGATTGAGCTGATGCCAGAATCTACTAAGAAACTGGCCAGTGAGAGGGTGGACGAGGACTACGCAAACGTACGTGCGATCCTCGATGCTGCGGATATCGAGGTCAGAACCGAGACTGTCTTCCGGATGGGACAGAAGAAGACCCACCAGCAGGGTAGATCTGCCCCTCCCCCTAGATTACTGAAGGTGGTACTGCCTCGTGCCTCCTCCCAAAAGACTCTCATCAAGTCTTCCCGTTCCATCACCAACAACCCCTGCCTCAAGAGTTGCCCTGCCCTCCAGCGCATTCGCATTCGCTCGTCTCTCTCTTCTGCTGAGCGTGAAGCACAGTGGAACCTCAGAGAGGAGAAGAGAAAGCGAAATCAGGCAGGTGGGCCCCAGTGGGTGATCTATGCAGGAGTTCTCATGGAGAAGGGTAAAGTTGCTGAGTTCAAGCAGTCCCCTCCCCCTCAAAACTCCTTCTCCTTCCTTACCACTCAGCCGTCAAAATAGGTGTCTCCTCCCGACTTTACCATAGTAATTTCTATCCTTCCATCCAGTCATCGTCTTTGTCTTCTTCTACTTCTCTCTCTTGTCTGTATTTCAATTGTCGATCTATCAGTAACAAGCTCCCTGCGTAACACCAGCTACTTAGAGTTGAAAAACCAGACATGTTGTGCATAACTGAATCATGGCTTAATAGCCGTACTCCCTCTTCTCTTTTAATTGGTGATCTACCCTATATTGCAATTCGTCGTGATCGTTGTACAGGGCGTGGTGGCGGCACAGTCCTTTCCCTCAGAGACCACTTTCATTACACCGTTGTCGATTGTATAAATAGAAACATTGAATGCCTTGCCATTGATCTACTTACTTCCTCCTCTCTGGCAATCCGCATCTGTATCGTTTATAGACCTCCCAACTACAGTATTGCTCAAACAGAGTCTCTTATCGATTGTCTTACTGATCTAGTATCTACTTCTTCTTCTCCCATTATTTTCATTGGTGACCAACTCTGATACTCTCTCCACCCCTACAACCACCATTGATGTGTCTCTTAACTCCATCGTTTCTAGTGCGCCTCTTTCCCATCTTATCACTGCACCCACTAGAAATACTCGTTGCATTGACTGGTTACTTACCAGTGATCCCACCATTATCTCTGCACCTACTATAATCCCTTCTTTTCCCTCCTCAGACCACTATGGTATATCTTTTTCCATTGACTATCATTCTCTCCCTCCTTCTCAATCCCTTATTAGAGATTATGCTCGTGCCAATTATGATGATCTTTCTTCGTATTTATTTAATATTGATTGGTTCAATTTGTTTTCTGTTTCCCCGGACCCTGACTCTATGTATTCATCGTTTGTAACCATAATTCACCAAGCCATTGACTTGTTTATTCCCTACCACAAACCAAAACCAACTGTTGCATCGTATCCTCCTCACATCCAGAAGCTTATCCATCACAGAAACATTCTTTTCTCTAAGATTCACTTGCTCCATTCCTCTACCGGTTCTATAGTGTCTACTCTCCCAGAAATTTCCAACCTTCTCGCTTCATGTTTTGCATCACACTTTACCCTCGATGATGGCATCATTCCCTCTATACCTTCCCACCCTCTCCCTCCTTTCCTCTCTAATGTCTCTTTCCTCCCTCATGATGTTCACAGAGCTCTCAAAAAGCTCTCTCCTTCCTGTTCAACTGGCTATGATAAGATTCCTCGGATTGTTTTTCGCAAATGTGCTCACGCTCTTTTTCTTCCTCTTTGTGACATTTTCAATATCAGTATGCTTACCGGTATTGTCCCTTCTCTCTGGAAACACTCCCTCATTACACCATTGCCTAAACCCGAAAAGGACGCCAAATTTTCTGAATGATTGGACCCTTGCACACTCTCTTAATCAATTTACTGATGTGATCTACCTAGATTTCTCTCGTGCTTTTGACACTGTTCCTTTCACTAAATTGCTCTCTAAATGTTCTCACTATGGTATTCATGGAAATCTTCTTGATTGGATAGCCTCATTCAGATAGGCATTTCTCAGTTCGTCTCGGTGATTGTATTTCCCAGCCGTTCCCCGTACTTTCTGGCGTGCCCCAAGGATCAGTATTAGGACCGATTCTATTCACTTTGTATGTATCTGATATTACCCATGTACTTTCTAAATTCCCGGATGTTCGTATCCAAGCCTATGCCGATGATATCAAATTGTACATTTCCTACCCCCTTGCCTCTGCCCATTCCATGACCTCCCAACTTCAGACAGCACTTGATGCAATTCATTCCTGGACCATTGTTAATCAGTTATCACTATCTGAGTCTAAGTGTACTCACCTCCACATCGGTTCTTCTCCCCCTATTTACAAAATCAATAATGTCGCCCTCCTTAGTAAATGCCCTCAGCGTGATCTAGGTATTCAAGTTCTCCCTTCCCTTCTTAGGAACGCCTCTGTTGTCGATCGTGCCAGCAAAGCTAAGACTGCCCTTTACATTATGCTCCGTGCTGTGTCTGTTAACTCTTCTGAAATTCTTATCAAATGCTACCGTACTTATGTACTTCCGCATCTTGACTTTGCTTGTCCCTTCTGGAACCCTTACATCAAGAAAGATAGTCAAACACTAGAGAAGGTCCAAGAACAATTCACTCGAATTCTATTCTACCGCTGTTTTCCATCCTCTTCTGATCCTCTCAGTATTCCTTCCTATTCTGAACGTCTTTCTTTTCTTGGTCTTCAAGCGCTTTCGGAGAGGAGAGTCATCTTTGATCTAGTTTTCGCCCGTAGATTAATGAATGGCGATACGGTCCTTGATCGTAATAGATTCTTCACATACAAACCCCTTAGAGACAGATCAAACACATTCGGAATACATATAGAATTTACGAAATCCACCCCACGTTTTCATTGTTTTTCTAGGAGAATAGCTAGAATATTAAATGAGTTGCTTACCCATATCCATTGTTCATCGAGTATTGATGTATACAAGAAGAGATTATTTGAATTAGATCTTTCTAGGTTCATCATTTATCTTTCATGTTTGGTTAATCACCTTGTTAGTTTCTTTCCCCCACCCCCTCCCCCTCTTTCTCTATCAATCACCCCCCCCCCACCACCCTTTCCGTATCCCTTCCACCCCAATTCCATCCCCATCACCATTAGTGATCTTTATAGTCTGGTTCTCGGAGCCATTATTTGAATTAGATCTTTCTAGGTTCATCATTTATCGTTAATAATATCTTTCATGTTTGGTTAATCACCTTGTTAGTTTCTTTCCCCCACCCCCTCCCCCTCTTTCTCTATCAATCACCCCCCCCCACCACCCTTTCCGTATCCCTTCCACCCCAATTCCATCCCCATCACCATAAGTGATCTTTATAGTCTGGTTCTCGGAGCCATGTCAAGCTGGTATACACCGAGTTCCTCCTCCTCGGAAATCCTCCCACTCTCATCTCCTCTATGAGATAACGACCAGAAGAAGACAAGAAGAGACCAGACTATTAGATCTTTTCTTTATCATCCCACTCCTCCTTTCTCGTTTCCTATCCCTTCCTCCCATCCCTTGAGAGTCGTTTTTAGATATATATTATTCAAATGTATCATTATTTCGTTGCGCCCTCGGGCGTAGATAAAATATAATATATAAACCAACGTTGTCCGCCGTTTGGCTTTGGTTTTGGCTCGGATTATTTTCTAATTTTACTTTCAACGAGCTCGATGAAGGAACAGCTACCAGAAATTAAATGAAATTGTTTCTGGCCGAAAATGCTACCAAGCGCAGGAAAAAGATGCGTCAGAAACTTATAGTGAGTGATGTCTTCCCGGTTCTTGCTCTCTCCATTCTGCACACTTTCCAACCAGTCAGACAGACGCGATAGTGTGCAAAATGGAGAGAGCGGAGAACCGAACCGCCATCCCCCCCCCCATTGAAAACATTAAAAGTGATTTACCTTATTGGCAATGGAAGTGAAGCTCTTCGATCCTTTCTCCATCTGCAGGAAGCTTTTCACGACATCGAGGTACTTCTTCGCTCCCATTTTCACTCAAAAAATTAATTTTTGATTGAAAAAAAGGAAAAGCAACTGAACTCGACCGTTCACAATGGAAGACGAGCAACGAAATAACAAATGATTCAATCTTGTTTTGATAACATTTCCCTAATTCTTTCCTTTCTTCCCTAGACGAGACGGGAAATTCCCTCATTCTCTCCCTTTCCCCTTCTACCGAGTGGTCGATGATCCTTCTTCTCCTCCTCCTTCACACCCTCCTCATCTCCACGAAGTTCCTCTCAGTTTGTGGAGGTGGCGGCAAGGTATCGATTTATCAGCGAGTGACCAACCAACTGAACCAACTACCCCAACTGAATAGTGTTTCGATAGTCGAACTATCGTACACCTTTCGGCCATGCACTATTCTGACCACCATGGCCGTTACACCTTCTTTCGATCGATCGACTAACTACCGTATCACTGACTACCGTAACCCCTACAGCAAATGCTTTCAGAAACCCTCGGAACCCGCGCCCGCCGCTCCCGATCTACCAGTGGAGACAGCCCGGCCCAAGACTGCGGTGCATTCATCTACAAAGTGTTGTCCGATTGAATAAGAGCTCTCTCCAATTTGCACACTCCATCGTTTCTCTGATCGGAGTGAAAATGTGCATAATGGAGATAGTAGTATTCGAGCCGTCATCATCCTTACGGTATGACAGTGCAAATTCCTCAGAATGATGGGTATGCAGTGAGGAATAGGAGGGATACCATTTAGGCTTACAACTTCGGCTGTTAAACTCTCTCACTCTGCACAAGCTAAAACTGACGATAGTGTGCTGAATGGACTGAGTTGATATCCGAAACGTGTACCATGATCTGCAATACATGGCCCAGAGGGGGAGGGCGAGAGAAAGAGAGCAGAGAGAGAGAAATTGGCAATTTGCCAGCCAAAATTTGCCTTGAAACGCGAGCCGTAGCCGTCAAACAGCGTGTTCTTGTTGTGAATGTTTTTGAATTCATTTTGGCGGTAAAATGCCGTGCAATAGGCCGAGACTATTGTGATACTAGAGAATAGCTGGCCTGCATTCCTACAGTAACCATTTCAGACCGCATCCGTGCTGCCGACTCCTCCCGCGTGATCTACCCTACAGTACTCTACAGTACCTCGCGCGCGAAATTCGCCCAATTCAAACACGATCATCAATCGATAACCCGTCATTTGTAATGAAGATATTGAGACTTTGATTTCAAACACATCGATTAGCTTTGCACAACAAGACTTGATTCAAAATACATTCATAGGGCACCACATCAAAGCATATAGAAAATTCTCTCGATCCCGATTGGAATTCAATCTATGTATTAAAACTGTAATAACCAGGGAATGTTTGTGAGAATGTGTGACAACGGTGAAATAGAATGAAAGCCAACGATATGATGATGAAAGTACAATCTGAATGAGATTCTACTAATTTACGCTAAAAACTTGTCAAGATTCAATCAATACTTCTGGGGTACGGTAGCAAAGGGTACGGTATCCGGGATACGGTAGTCAGCGGGTACGGTAGTCAGGGGGTCCGATATCCGGGGGCACGGTAGTCAGAAAGGGGGTACGGTAATCTACGTGGAGGGACTCGGACTGGGCGTGTTATCGATCTGCAGGTGCAGCAATCGGTCGGTCGCCGTCTCCACTTGCAGCACGCTGTCGGCTGCAGATTATCGATTTATTGATTCATCGATTTTCGAAAATCAATCCACAATAAAGATGCTATTTGGGCATCGGCTCTCTCCATCCAGCACACTCTCTCGCCGGTCAAAGAGACGAGAGTGTGCGAAATAGAGAGAGATTGAGGCCGAAACGACATCCCTAATCGATAACTGACCTCGCTCCGTCTCGCTGCCGCTTTCACTGGGCGTCGGCTCGATGTTGAGCAGTCTGCAATCGATCGATAATCTCGATTATCGAACTTCCATGCTACAGTATTCCCAGTCAGTAACTGAATACACCTACGGCGCTCTCCAATTCGCGCACTATATGGGCACTTAGAACCACGTGAGAAGGAACATTACAAGAAAGAGCTAATATCAGAAGATTATTTCTACCGTACCCTAACCTTCCCATCAATCTACCGTATCCATCCCTTCCCCTCAATCTACCGTATACCTGCAGAGGAATGAGTCCAGCTGGGTGAAGGAGAGGCAGTCATGCAGTGTCTCAAGAGACCGCAATGGAGGCCAGAAGCGACGAATCTCTGAAAAGAATGGAGATCAACTACAAACTACAAGTGTTAAAAAAAAGATCAATTTATGATCAAATTCGAGCTCTACGATCAAATTCTCTACGGTGATAGAGACGCTGACAGAGCCGGTGATTTCGAGTTATGTCATTGTCTTATTAACCATCGGGCAATTCGGTGAACAATATTATAGCGGGTTAGTGGCAAGAAAAACGTTCCTCCAATTATAATCCATAGGCGATTAACAAACTGCGAACGATCAAAGATCGAATGCTCTATCGGCCGAGAAGTTTGAGAAGACCTGTTGAATTCAAGTAACAGCACTATTCCATAAGTCGCTGGGCAGCTCAGTAAGCAATTTCTCATTCGTTCCTTTTGGTAAAAAAAACTTTCTGATCGTATGATTTACAAGGTTCTTGAATCAAGATGAAACTACGAACTACACGAGTTCAAAGTTCAAAGATCAACCCCTCACCTCCAACTGATATCTCCTCGTCCACTTTGTATGTCTGGAGACGGGGAGCTGAAGAGCTGCGCGCGATCACCGCAGTAGAAAGGACGGCTGGACCTGGAGAGGTGGAGATTAAAGACCAAACTACAAAAATCAAAGATCAAACCATGGAGATCAAAGGTCAGTAAGGAAGCAAGTATCAGATGAAAGGTACGCCAGCTAAGTTAAATCATAGTCTTGAACAATAGCTAGTTGATCATATGCTTCACGCTCGATTGATCAGAACAGCAGGAGTCGAGAGACCGATGGGTTCTGTATTCGTGGTACAAACCAATCAAAATATTTAGAATGAAAGACCACACTCTACTTACACTCTTTTCGTTTTCACTGCATTACTCAAAATTTAAACTGCAAAATAATGTTTTTAGTGATTATCGGTTTCATATACTTCATCGGAACAGCGAATGAGAAGAACATAGTCTTCCTCTCATCCCGTTTACAATAGTTTCATTAGTTTTCTCTTTCATGCAACAAAATCGAGCAGACGAATATCGGTTTCACGTCTGCTTTATCTCCATAGCAAAAGCCAGATATTAATGACTCGAAGGTTCGATCGCCAAAAATATTGAAAGACACAAGGTAAAGATGAAAGACGAAACAGTTCACGATTCCTCATTTTCCTTTTCTCGCTCTAACGGCAGGTATATTACTTTTAACTCTCAATTTCAACCTCGAAGTTCTAAGTTTGCTTTGTGAGGTGATCCTAGGTTTCGCGCATACTTCATCAGAGCAACGAGCGGTAAGAGACTAATTCCTTTGTGCTCCCCGAATGAAATCGATAAAAAATATTAAACGATCAAACGCCAAAAACGACTTCCTTGCAATCGCTCAGTCTACTCTATTCGCTCGCTCTGCAGTACATTTTTTTCGTTCAACACTTATTTTGGACCGCAAATTTACAAGTTAGCTTTGCCTGGTAAGGTAATCATAGGCTTCACTCTTGCTTCATCAGAACAGCGAGCGAGAAGAATTCAATAATTTCTTGCCTCTTCTTATTATTGCTCAGTCTCATCATCTCGCTCTCTCATTTTTTCATTGAAAATTCTGTTTCTACAGCGAACTTTTTATTGCATGGTAGACATCGGTTTCACGCTTACTTCATCAGAACAGCTAGACAGTAGAATCTAATGGAAGACGGTTTTCATCTGAAAAAAAAAACACACACACAATAGATTCAAATATCAAAGATCAGAGATCAAAGATCCCTCACTATTACTCAGTCTTCTCTTCTCGCTCTCGCTGCCGCACGTGCTCAATTTGCCGCGGATGACGTCGGTGGATATGAGTCGGTCGACGTCCGAACCGCCTGAAATCGATATCGATCAATAATCGAGGGCTACCGTACCCCAGATAATCGATAGGAACTACAGTACCCATCTCACAACTCCCAAATCGATTTACTTAGGATACCGTAACACGAGAATCGATCGATAAAGTCTGGCTACCGTACCCCAGAACATTAATAAGAGCTACATTACCCATATTAGGACTCCCGCTTCTTAGAAACCCCCGGGGTTGATGAGTAGTTCGCAAACATTCTTGCCAGTCTATCACTCGTTTCAACTAAGGATCAGAGATCACCCAACTATCGGTTGTGCTACAAGAGCAAATGAGGAATGTTGATTACAAAGGACTACAGAGGTCAAAGATCAAAGATTAGAGATCAAAGATCAAAGACCACTCACCTGTGAGCAGATTGACCGTGTGATGCTTGAATCTGTACGGGAAGCGCGAGCGTCGAGCTGAAAAAGAAGGGACGGACTGAGCGACTACGGTATATTACGGTGGATTATCGATCAATCGGTATAATACGGTAGATCAATCGATATTATGATGTGACTACGGTATATCGATCAATCGATTCAAGCGGGTGAGCGAGCGCTACATGAAAATTATTCAAAAATCGCTGGTTGTTTGAAGCTGCTAGACCCCGCGCCCAAAGCGGAAAAAAGCATTATCGAAAAGAGATCGGTCAGTTGAAAGCCCGCTGCACGCACGCGGCGACGCGCTTTCGGAAACGTCGCCGAGCGCGCGCACGCACCCGTTGTGTGTTGTGCGTGGTGTGCTGAACGCTACGCCTACCGTACCCCACAGGTCATCGAGGGGCTGTGCGCGCTCTAGCCACGCGTCCCACGCCTCCAACGCTGGAATACCGTACTCATCGTTTTCTGCTTGGGACCTATCGTGAGCTTGAAACGTAACGAAGCAATGAGTTGCGCAATAGGGATATAATTTCTCGCGCTTTAACACAACTGATTGTTCGTTACTTTCCAATGCCTAGCCCAGACCTACCGTAACCCTGGCGTGGTGCTACAGTATCTAAACTCACATCCGCTGTCTCTTCTATGTTCGCCCAGCGTTCCGGCTACCGTATCCTTCTTCTCCTCCTCTTCTTGGATGACCTGTGAGGATGGCAATCCGTCTCTCCATTCAGCACACTCTCAAATCGAGAAAGTGTGCCGAATGGAGAGGGTATGTCTGATCCATTCCAATTTTCTCCAACTCAATCCAAACCCATTCATATCCCACCTGCTGGCTCTTCTTCTTCTGCTCCTCCATCGCCTTCTTTGTCTCCTCAAGCAGATCGTGCACCCACTTCCCGCGTCCCGACCCGACTGTTGCCTGAAGCAGGGAGAGGGGAACGGTAAGCGTCACATTACTGTAGCTAATTGACAGTAATTATTTGTAGAATAAGGTAGACACATTGTATTACAGTGACTTCAGTATGTTAAACATGTTCTAAATAAATATACGGTAGATGTGTTGCCGAATCGAATAGTAGCTCTCTCCATTCTGCACACTCTCTTTCATCTGTCTGAACGCCGAGAGAGTGTAAAATGGAGAGAGTCAAGCCCTAGCTTGCATCATCCCTAATACCTGGTGGTCCTCCCTGCTCGTATCGGCGTCGCTGTTGCAACTCTCGGTTGCTGCAGCCTTTGGGCTGGGCGCCGGTACCAGACTGGTACCAAGCGGAACCAACGGTGCCAGGCTGGTCTTTGGTACCAGCGGTGCCACGAGCAGTGGTGCCAGCTGCGAAACTGATCCGGCCGCGATCGAGTGCTGAATGATCAGTTCAGAATAAAGAGAGATCGATTCTGATCCATCCCAAATCACTGATACTCATTCCAAATGTTTCCGATCCGTTCCAACTGACCTTCTTCAGTTCTCCTCGGGGCGCGTCTCCCTCCTCGGAGGCCTTCTCGGGCCCGCCGGTACCACCCCGACCGCCCGACTCTGCAATTAGGATTGATGTCCCTATCTCTTAATTAACTAAGCATTAATTAATTAATTAATCATGTAGTAAATTAATTATCTTGCATTATATTGAAAATGTTACATGTTTGATGGTATTCGAGTTTTTGATAAACAGACACGGATTCATATTAGTGGTACGAAAGAAAACCAAAATTAAGTGTTACGCGTGAGACTCAAACACGCCATGCGATTAATCTACTCGCACACAACCCCGATTTCGAAGTTCCCTGATTCTTAGAAGATTCTAGAATACCTTATTCGATCGTCTAAAGTAATCTTCACCTTATCCCATTACTTCCACCGTATATCAGCTAGAGAGAGAGAGACTACCGTACCCTCCAAGTAACCGTAACTCCCCCCCCCCCCTAAAGAATACCATCCTCTTATGGTTTCTTGTGAACATCATTGTTAATAGATTCACAAAATATCGCTGCCACAACTGCCGTTCTTATCGTAGTCCATCAACCTACCGTAATCCTTACCGTATACTTTCCGACTACCGTACCCTCCTTACCGTATGGCTTGTTGTGGACCTCATCGAGCACCACGAGATTCACGCTCAGATGGTCGTTGAGCTCCTCGTCCGACTCGTGATGATGAGAGGAATTGCTGCCGACTACGGTAGATGGTGTGCCTAAATTATCGATTGATTGATACGGTAGACAAGGTTTTACTACAGTAGATGACATTCCGTAAACACCGATAAAAGTTTAGTTTATTGAGATACTGAAAATTAAAGTTATTTTATTTTGTTTTATTTCAAAATCTGCTGAAAGAGAAAATCAGAAAATCTCATGCAAGGTTTTCTAAATAGCTTGTTTGAAACATGAATGTGCCTCCAAGCCAAAATCAATTCCGTCTAATAAGAAACAGAACTCAATAGACCAATATATCATAGAAGGTAATGTTTATGGTACTACCATAATGGTAAGCAGTGCATTCATCGATAAGAGATTACGGTAGAATGTGGATACGGTAAGCATACAGTACCTCCCCCAGTGGAGGACGAGTTGCCTCCGCTTCCGCCGCCGACGGGAGATGTGGAGAGCGGACCGGAGGAGAGAGATGTCGTGCCTGAAGGGAGATTTGAAAATACATTTTCTAGAAAGGTAATTCAATCGAACAACCCCTCGTCAATCACTCTACATAATGATGCTGAAGCATAAAACAACGCGCTGATTTCATTGCTCGCTATTCGGCCCTTTATCGATTATTTCTGATCCTAAATCACCGGGCACTCATTTTCTTTAGATGCAATCTATGTCCTATAATAAGCAATTGTCTGTGAAGAGTACAATACACTATATAAACAAATTTCAAATGAAATTTGTGTAGTGTTTTGAGACCGGTGCGCATTCAACGATCAGAGAATCTCTCGGCAACTATTCTTCATAGTGATGTTGAAACATAAGAATGTCATGAAGCGACGATTTGATTGAACGAGCGACTTACCTCAAATTTAAGCACCAATTCGTTTGCAATCGATTGTATCATCACTAGGTAACTCAATATTACAGACAAAGCATTACTTCTTCTGCGTAGACACTTTGCCAGCGAACTATCCTTTACTCTATCCCCTATGCAACATCAGATAGTGTGCAGAATGGAGAGAGCTACTATTCGATTAACTCATCACTACTAAATTTTTTACTCACTGGCAACGGGCGCCGTCAGCGGCGTGATGATGGTGGATGGCGTGGTCGTTGAGGAGACAGAGAGACAGTCGGTAGATGACGTCATCAGAGAGGAGGGATTGGAGGAGAGACGGATGGGAGGGGAGAGGGAACCCGATTCGCGCTCCTGAATGAGGGGGAAATAATTGAAAGAGTTGTCACTGCCAGGCTGGAAAGGTTGAACGACGTTGGAAGTCTAATCGAGTTCTCAAATTGAGCACAATCTTGAATGCCGTCATTCTAGCATATACCTCTAGCATACATTCTAACATGTACCCCATTTTTTCATTGTCACATTGCTAACATGTTTTCGTCTCTTCTTCTTCAATATTGGTACAAATTTAGTAACGAAAAATTCGGTTTCATATAACAAATCGATGAGAAAAGATTTTTTAAAAGAGGAAAAGATGAGTTTCAAAGAGACTAGACTATCTGGGAACGAGTTGAACATCTAATTCACCCGCGATATTTCCTGTGCAAAATTCAACAAAGCTACAATACTCTCCTCTCTACCGTAATGTTTCATCTACCGTACCCTCTCGCTCTCGTCTCCATTCTCCTTCTTGTCCTTGTCCTTGTCCTTGAGGTCCTTCGAGTGCGATTTCGTCATTCCGTTCGATTTGCTGAAGTCAGAAACATGCTCTGCCGAGCTACCGTAACAGTAAAAATAACAATACAAATACATTTCAGCCCCATAAGACGACTCTTCATTAAGAGACGTTCCACGATATTTTGCACCTACCTCACGGATCACTTTTTTGCAACTTATGCCAATAAGTTCAGGGTGAAGTCCCCATACCTAGAGCTGATAGCTGGCCCAATATGAGAGGTTGGGGTGCACCCTTCGGGAAATGCCAGGTGTCCCAAAAAAAGTCGAAAATTTCATCCCTGAGAAAAATACATTCTCATAGGTGTAAGAGTCGAAAACTAAAATTTTCGTCATCTTTCGGTCGCCCTGAAAAATTATTTTCGCCATGTTCAAAATTTTATTATAGATTCTGATTCCACGTGCAAAACTACCCCCATTGTGAAATGTTCACGTCTCTCCGACTTGTCGCTCGAATTCCGCATCTTCCCACCCGAGGGTCTCTCGGAGGCTGACCAGAGAACGATGACGAGAGATTTCGCCATTTCGACATGATACAGTCACTTTTATAA
Organism: Pristionchus entomophagus; assembly: GCA_036245825.1. Lineage (NCBI taxonomy): Eukaryota > Metazoa > Nematoda > Chromadorea > Rhabditida > Neodiplogasteridae > Pristionchus > Pristionchus entomophagus. The sequence continues at coordinate 37,505,022 of BTSX01000005.1, forward strand.
CAATTTTTCATCCCATTAATCGTTATAAAGCATTTGCATTGCTGTTATGTGGTTGTGTTATCGATAAATCACGAAAAAAGTGCAAAGTCGAAAAATAACGTTTTCGAAATCTTAAAATTTCTAAAATTCATAAGTCATGTATCTAAGCTTCAAATGGTGCATTCTCAACGGAGAATCACTCGAATATGAGCTATGAACAATATCCGAGCTTTTGGGACGGTTCCTGAAGAAAAAATGTTGGTCGAAAATTTTCCAAAAATCACAATTTCAAAAAAAGTTTCGCAAATCGGCTATCACTCTCAGAAATTGTTGCAGTAATTCACACAAGTGATTCTCCGTTGAGAATGCACCATTTGAAGCTTAGATACATGACTTATGAATTTTAGAAATTTTAAGATTTCGAAAACGTTATTTTTCGACTTTGCACTTTTTTCGAGATTTATCGATATCACAACCCCATAACAGCAATGCAAATGCTTCATAACGATTAATGGGATGACAAACTGTTATAAAAGTGACTGTATCATGTCGAAATGGCGAAATCTCTCTTCATCGTTCTCTGGTCAGCCTCCGAGAGACCCTCGGGTGGGAAGATGCGGAATTCGAGCGACAAGTCGGAGAGACTTGAAAATTTGAGATGAGGGGTAGTTTCGCACGTAGAATCAGAATCTACAATGAAATTTTGAACATGGCGAAAATAATTTTTCAGGGCGACCGAAAGATGACGAAAATTTTAGTTTTCGACTCTTTATCGATGACCTATCGCTTCCAAACTATGTTTTTCGTTATTTTCATCAAAAAATACATCCGAAACACCTATGAGAATGTATTTTTCTCAGGGATGAAATTTTCTACTTTTTTTGGGACACCTCTGGCATTTCCCGAAGGGCGCACCCCAACCTCTCATATTGGGCCAGCTATCAGCTCTAGCTATGGGGACTACACCCTGAACTTATTGGCATAGGTTGCAAAAAAGTCATCCGTCGACCCCTCCCAATAGCTTTGAAATATCGTGGAACGTCTCTTAAAGTAAAGTCGAAGTGAGATCTTATCCAGACACCCGAAACACAAAACAGCTGGCCTACTAGACCGATAAGTAGAAGTGACCAGGAGGAGATGGATTTCGATTGCAATTCATCATCTATTGCGTGGATGTTAGCCCGGTAATCCCTTCATAGGATGATCAGTAAACAATCTGCCCCTCCGAACTACCGTAACCCCATTCCTCACTTGAATCGATTCTCGTAGATCCTCTCTTTCTCCGTGAGGAAGCAGGGATAGAGACCGGGCGAGAAGAGTAACTCGATGTGAAATCGATCCATGCCCTTGGCCTCGGAGGAGGAATCCTCGTACACCATCAGTACCACCTGGGGACAGATCAAAGATGAAACTGAGATTACAATGATCCCAAACATAGTTTTGGTTTTTTTATACGAAGGCCCACTTCCATCAAATATCGATCATCTTGAAGTCTTTATGGAAACGGTGAAACTCAAAACGAGCAATGAGTCGGACTATGATTTCGATATTTTTTGTCTTTTCTACTGTTTAGTTCAGAAGCGTTCTCAACACATATCGAAAATCAAAGATCAAAGTACAAAAAAACATCTCGAACCTGTGTCATGTAGTTGAATTCAGTGACCCCAGAGAGAAAGTTCATCGCACGCGCCCATTTCTTGTCGTCCACCTGAGAGAAAAAGAGTGAGATCTAAGATCAAAGATCAGTGATATCAGGTAAATTGTATTGTAATAGTATTTTTCTAACCGTAGAAGAGTATTCCATCAGTTTAAAAAGTATTTTGCGGATGCGTGTGCCATGAATCAATTTCCGATCAGCCTTGAAGATTATCAGGTAATCGAATTTTAGTCTTCTAAGACTCCCGGTTTCTACTGAAAAAATATTCGAGACATTGCCGATTTCAAATTATTTCACTTATTTTGATGGTATACTTGTCATCAGCTTATTATCAATTTCCATTAAACGCTCTCTCCATTCTGCACACTCGAACAGTACAGATGGCTTCGTTTCTACCCAGACCAAAAAGCGTTATAATATTAATATCGGGAGATATTTTAGACCTACGATAACTTCACGATTAATTTCTGAGCAACTTGCGGTATTATCTCGAAATTGCGAAACGCAATCTGTCCTAGTTCGCATTTATCTGTTTTCGCCCATGCCTCACCCCTTCTTGATATTGTCGCATAGTGTTTTTATAAGCTAATACCCTCTTCCTCAACTAACCGTGCATATTCCTCCGTATCTGATCAGATTCATCAGAGTGTGGATATGCGACTCTGAGGTGAAGTAGAGACGAGTGCGCACGTGGCGGAGAGGAGTCGCGATGCCTTGAGAGGCCCTGAGCAGAGGAGGAGATCAGAGATCAAACTAAAAACTACATAAGATCAGATTAAAGCTGCAACGCTGCTTTGTGAGAGCTTCGACTAGGATGTGTTGCGTTTCGCCTTTCCCAGATAAGATCTCACATGGAATATTATTTGATGGGACAGTGGTATTTTGTGTAAAAAAAACAATTCTGTGCAAGCGAGAAAAAAACATTATAATGATCAAGTCAAAGATCAAAGATCAATCATCATCCTCATTTCTCTCTCTCTCTCTCACCTCGGATCCAGTCTCGTCTGGCTCTCCTCCTCGTCCGTGTTCTGGATGCAGCGATGGAGGTCATTCCTGCGATATCGTGAGTCAGATATCGATCAATCAGATTAGCTTGACTACCGTAATCCTCTCAGCTACATCCGCCACCTTGAAGACTTTACTCCTCCTAGTTATCAATTACTCGGACTACAGTATCTGTCGAATCATTAATCTATCGTGCTCCTCCCTCCTCCCCCACATACCGTATCTTCTTCAGCAGGGGCGTGCAGACGCGCTGCGCCACGAGTATCTTGTTCTGCTGCTCGATACCGTACTCCTATAATTTGAAATTTGAATTTCGCGCCGTCACAAATGACACGCATAGCTAATAGATGACCGGGTAAGATTTGGTTTCGACAGCTTTTGAATCTCGAAGGTGGAGATGAGAAGCTGATTCTTTGAGCATTGCTTTCTTCAAAACTACGACAACTATAGCTGGTTCAATATATCTAAACAACAAATATAAATTTAAATTTCGCGCCCATCCCTGAATCAGGGTGCGATTATCGATTGGTGTACCTGCGGCACGACGATATCGGCCATGTTCTTGACGCAGAGGTAGAAGCGCTCAAAGTCCTCCTCCTTGTTGATGCACAGGTCCGGGTTATGCTCCATGTCGTACTGTAATGACGAGTTATTGATTGGAGCTGCGGTAGCTCAGCTACTGTAATTTCCATCACCATAAAATCAAATGAAAGGCGTGGTTCAATCGAATTCTACTAGAAATAAAACATTATCTCAGTACCGTGAAACGCAACCCTCACTAGTCGGAACATTTTCATTTCTACTGCGAAATTTTTAACATATGTCGTACTGTAAGGTATCTTGGCAGTATTAACAGTGTCGAAACCCGTAATATCAGAAGAAACACTGTTATTCTAATATATTTTTGATATACGACCATTCGATGAACCATCAAACGCCATTCGAAGCGGGACCTATCCCGGAACGATGAAACTACGGACTCCCAACTTGGCCAATCTTCGATGCAGCCGCACAATTTTCAGAAGAGGAAAAAATCGAAATTATTATTGATCGCAAAATAACAACCTATCAGATCACATTATAAGTTGGAACCTATGCGAAATCGGTGAAACCCAACCACAAAAAGTCAGTCAATCATCATTTACGAGCCAAAAGTACCAAACCACTCAAATAGATTCATAATAATCATTAAAAAAAGTAGATTCATAATAATCATAAAATCGTTGCTACTGTAGTACTTTCAGCAGATACATAATTTTAAAAAATTAAGCATTTTACTGCTACGTGACTCATCATCGTCGTCATCAAATCTCACCAGAAGATGGCCATTATGTAAAAAACACATTGAAACTCTATCCTCCCTAGTCGGATTGTATTCACTGGAGATAAATAAAACATACTACCGTACCTTTATGTTATCGTAGATATCCGGAATCTTCGAGATGTCGAACTCGACGTCTCCACTCTTGTTCACACGCTTGAACTCGCGCAGTTCCTGGAACAATTAAATCGATCAATAATTGATAATCGAAAACCGTAGTCTAGCTACAGCACTGCACAACAGTAAATACACATTTTATAAACAAAACCATTTTCAGATATCAATTTCTACACAGATGTATAGAGTAGTCTCTACTTCTTATACAAATAATGCATAATATCAGATATGTGAATCATGTACCTCCGTCTCGAATTTCCAAAAATTTCAAAACTCACCATCGCGGTACCCGTTATACATTCTACCAACCGTGCACACTCTCTGATAAGAGAGTTTGCAGAATGGAGAGAGCTACTGCTCGATCTCCTAACCCTAATCGATATTCTCAGCTACCATACCTTGCTCCAGCGTCGCTCGGCCAGGTCCCACGATTCGTTCAGGTATAGCGTCATTGCTGCAAGTGATCTTTGATCTCTGCGAACTCTGCTCTCTCCTTTGATCTTTGATCTTTCTTCTTGATCTTTGATCTCTTCTCTCTCGCTTGACTCACTCGCTCGATTCTCGCGATGCCACTGAATCACCTCGACCATGCGCTTGACGTAGCCTGGAAATAGGAGATTAGAGATCAAGATTTCAAATGTGTGAAACTCAAATTCACTAGTCGGACTCTTCGCTGCCACCGTCTGGCAAAACTCGGATGTTTTTCTCATAAAAAAAACAAAGATCAACGACCCACCAGCTATCTCGAAGCACATTTTCTTCGGGTTTTTGATGAATTCCATGGCATTATTGATCGATTTGAGTCCGCTCGGATTGAGTGTCGCGTAATCGTCGGGCGTCCAGTCAACATCGTCCTGAATCAGAGGAGATAATCGATAATGGATTGTCGGTTACAGTACCCGGGAAGGTCTACATCCTCCTGAATGATCAATCGATAATTAATTGAGGGTTACGGTAAAAAAAAGTAAAGATAGTGTACTCCGATAGCCCGAAAAAATGAATTAATTTGTGCATTTTGCTATCCATTTCTTTCATTTCAGAGAGGTATTATGTCTGCTATTCGAAGCGACATAAATAATCAATAGACCATCCTCTGTTTCACGATTGACTTATGAGAACCACAATGGAATTATATCCAATCATAGCAACTCATTCAGTTCTGTACTAGGCGTAAATAGAAGACGCGCGGAACAAAAAAACAAAACAAAAAATCGACTCTATTCGTGAATCATTACTCTGTGGCTATTGCAGCGTTAGTATCTGGCGATATAATTAGTCTCACACAATTCGGGAACGCGAAACAAACGTGGATCAGATTCCTCAAATTACTAGGCCGTTGTATGTTTTAACGATGATACAGTAGAACAGAGAGAGAACTCAATTTAATAATTCTGTTAATGGTAATCAATCAAAAGTGATTTATACGCGAATAGTAGATTTTGGGACCTCACGCAACCACTATGCGATTTTAAGTTTCAGGCGTGTTTGAATACCCTTTTAATAAACGCGAAATAATAATTGCACGATTGCTTCAGAATAATTATCTTATCCCATCCTCCGGTCACTCACCGGGAGTACCTGGTACTCTGTACCCTACCGTTACCCCCAAAAATTTAATCATTTCTCAATACTCGGTGCGCCTACCGTACCTGGAGTGCCTGGTGCAATATCTTCTTGAGATCCTGCTGGAAGTCCCTCGCATGGCAGTCGTCGTCCAGCAGGCCATCCGTGTTCGCCGACTAAAATTTTAGAGATTCCGAGCCGAATAATTACTCTCTCTATTCTGCACACTATCTCGAGGGATCTATGGCCTATTCTATTCGACACCTAAGCACTATTTATTTATTTTCAAAATGTGGATACAGTAGTCATTGTTAACATTTCGATTTGGCTTTCTCCATTCAAAACACTATCCCGTTTCTCTGGCCATGGAGTGCGATGAATAGAGCTAAGTAATAGAGGGATGCATTATTGATTTTATATAAATCTGTAGTTTGTGCTCTGACCTTGACCATCTGCATCAGGATCGGAGTGAGATCGCCGTCGAGTGCGAGGAGACCCTGAAATTAAATATTATTAGTTATCGATAGAACTACCATAACACCTTCTACCGTAACGATTGCAGCACCATAACCTCCATGTAGTACAAGATTGAGAATATCGATTGACTTGATGACTATTGTAATAGAAAGATCTCATAACAAATACGTATATTTTACCCTAGCGAATCGGATGAAGCGATAATCAGATGTCCTGCTATTAATCAGTCGTCATAGTAACGCTGAAGCACAAACCATCCTCTTCTCTTACACTCTACTTCAGACCGCGAGAAATTTGCTGGCGACTCAGAATCCAGTCAGAAAGAAGGACTACCGACTATCGAGTAATTCGGCTACAGTAACCAAATAAAATCACTCCCCTATCCGCCTTCCCCGTGTACCGTACCTTAGCGAACGCGGCGGCCGTAGTCTGCACTCGGCCCTCGTCCGAAGCGTAGATCTTGAGATCGTGTCGGTAGGTGGAATGAAGGCGGAGGAAGCCCAAACCCTGCAATTGAGGATACCGTAACCCCGGAAAATACGTCAGTCTTGGATACTACTGTATCCGACCGTTGACTGCTACCGTACCCCCCCCCCCCCCATAGAAATAAACTCACTCATCGATCATCTATGTATATCGCCTACCGTACCTGCGTGTCTTCGGGCGAGTTCTTGCCGTCGGTGCGCCGAATGCCCGGGTACAGCGTGCGGAACAGCTTGCCGAGCGCCTCGGCCTGCAGCGAGCCTGGAATGGAAACTGTAATCGTAGAACTATCAATTCCAAATCAATCCCAAAAGAAGATCAGATGACTACAGTAATCTTAGCGTGAGAATCATAGTGAATTACAATCACTTAAAGCAAGATCCCTCTGGGGATTTCATCTCAGTTCTCAATTCTCTCTATTCTGCACACTCTCGCGAGTCAGATCATTTGTGTGCAGAATCGAGAAACAACTGGATACCAAAAAAATGGTGCAATACACTCCAACGAACCAGAGGTCCCCTATTTATACAGATTCTAAGTTCCATTCCTTATTGGGCAGACTCTATGATGTGGGTCCACTGTTCAGCTCTCTCCATTCTGCACACTCCCAGACAAACGATGTCTCATCTCATGCACGCTAGCTACATAGTGACCTAGTCAATCGATCGCTGCCATCTACCCTTCAGTAATCATTTTTTCAACCGTACCCGCGGTGGTCAGTTCTCCGCCCCACTTGAGAATGAGCTGGAGGGCAGGGCCGGTGGGCGGCATGGTGGAGGGAGTGTGGGTCGGGCCGGAAGGAGGGGCCTTGCGCTCCGTCGAGGAGGAGGAGGAATGCTTCGCTGCAGCTGCAGCTGCTGCAGACTCGCCCTCGACCGGCGTGCGCACCTGGGAACGATTTCGTCAGTGTTAGGTAATCATTTGCCGAGGAAAAGAACATGGATGCATTTAAATTCAGGCAGTTGAAGTAATTACTCCGTCAATGCCAATCACAAGTGTTTGGAACGCCTCAATCATTTATTATCAGTTCTAATGCGACTGAAACATAGAAGTACCACCACCGTTCATTTTACTATTTTTAGAATGATATTCTCACCTCTCTGGCCTTCAAATACTTGAGTTGCACCTTGCGGTTGATACCCGAGAAGTGGCCATACCTGCAAAGAGCAAAAATCACTCAATTATCAGTGAACATCTCAAATTGCCAGCTCGCAATCGATACATTACACATTAGCGCGCGCTCGCCACACACAGCGCACAACACAACGGCGCTTATCGATCGATGAGAGGCAATTCATGACCCCGCCCGCTTCCCATTGCACGCTACCGTACCATGAGTTCTATCGACATCTGACTTTTGCTTTCGAGAATTGCTCCTGACAAACGTTCAAAATGCTCTGACACACTTTCGGAATGAACAGTGTTCAGAGCTTCGATTATCGTGCCTGACTTTGAAAATCAATACTCTCTTGGTACGGTACCGTGCCATTCTCATGCGAACCCAGGCGGGCGGAACCAATCATTCACAAACGATCCCATACAGTATTCTTTATTCGCCTCTCATCAATCGATAATCTCCGTGAGGTGTACGGTAAAACAATCGAGGAATGTGTGTGTGTGTGTGTGCGTTTGGTGCTGATCGATCAACAATTCATTGGTATAAGTCGTGCATATTTTCATATCTGAAAATGGAAAAAAAAAAAATTTTTCTCACGAAAATCTTTTCCTGCCATGAATTAAAAAATTTTTTTTTCCATTTTCAGATATGAAAATATGTACGACTTGTATGGTATGTGTGGCCAGTATCATACGATAAGTGACTTGATGCAAATCGATCCGTATCTTTTAATTGTTTGTGTGTATGAAAACAATCATGGAACAAGCTATACAATATGAACAATATTAATAATATATTTTGATATTTCAATCTCTCGCCTCTACCTCGTTAGACGTGTACGGTATTTTCATTATTACCGTATCGCTCTCCCAACCAATCGATAATCTCTTCCTCCTCCTCACTCTCACAATCACTATCTTCCTCAGAAAATACGCCCGCCGACTCTACTCGCTGCTCTCTGCTCAGGCGTTTCGAATAGTCGGCTACCGTATCCTCCGAGTCGGAACCGTCAAGTCCAGAGCCGGCAACTAGCGCGCGATACTCTACGGTCGTCGTGTGCCGATCACCACCGTACATCTCGAGGACGGTCCGGACTTGGTCCCACTTCTTGACCCACTCCTCCGTCGCCTCCAGCGAGTGCTCGATCGACGCCATCTGAAGTGAATGGTATGGGTTACGGCGGTAGGAGATTACGGTAGCAGTTCGGTGGGTCAGTTATTATGTTGCTCCAAATTTCAGCTCTCATCATTCTCTCATCGCACTATGTTAAAAATAACATAGCGTGCGTAATTGAAAGAGCTGATCACCGAAATAAATAAAGGAAAACATCGATATCTGTTCTTCAACCGGTTACGGTTAGAGTTCGCTAGGTCAGTTTGAGAGTTCTCTGGATCATCTTCCCTATTACCGTACCTGCTGCTGATTTCCCTCCGTCTCCGCCTCCTGGAGCGCGCGCAGAAACTCATTGCGGCGCGTCTGATTCTCGCACAGCAGCTCCTTGCTCAGCTCCAGCACCTCGGTCAGCTGGTTCGGCTGGAAATAATGCAGTTTGAAATCGAGCTACATTAATAACAACACTTGAGCTGGAAGAAAATCAGTTATCGATTGAACTACCGTACTAACTGCAGATGGACTTGAATAATGAAATATTTTTAAAGAAAATTCTTCGATAGCATCGAAGCGAGGCGCAACTATTATGTTTCATCTTGACGATATATCCGCGATTTACCGGGAGAATCCATTAAGGATGAGGAACTTTGTGTTTCAAAAAAATTCTTTTAATTTAAAAAAATAGGTTCTTAGCGGTTTACGAACGGCAGTTTCAGTAATCTCAATAATTATAGATTGATAAATACCGTACCTTCTTCATCTTGATCTCGTTCTTCTTTATGCCGTCGTATTTGCGGAACAAAGCGAAGAATCGATCGTCCGTCACGATCATCTAAAGAATCATACTGTAGTTTAAAAAGTCAGTTATCGAAAGATGCTGAGTACTGTACTTTTTAAAAACTCTTTTTTTCGATAGAAACAGGGATGTACTATGGAAAGGTCAGTTATCGATGGGATACCGTACCTTCATCTTCTGCTTGGGAGTCCGGTCACCGTGCCTGATCACAGCCAGCACGCAGCGCAGCTCCATCAGCTTGCCGGAGGGCGTGGATACGAGGGGAGGATCGTCTGAAAATCAATATTTTCAATCGAAAAATGCGGCAAAAAGTTTCTGCGTTCGGGGGGAATCGAACCCCCGTCGAATGCTTGGAAGGCATCCATGCTGACCATTACACCACGAACGCTCACGCCTTTTCAGCTCCGTATCGAGCTATTGAGCTTGTAATCTGCTCGCCTACCGTACCCTTTCTTCCAGCTACAGTACACCCAAACCGTACCTCCGAGTCCCAGATCGAATACGGGTGGCTGCTTGGCCCTCTCTCGCTGCGCCGTCTCGCCGAGACACGGGATGCTGAAGGGAATGAATTTCAAAAGCTCTCTCCATTCTGCACACTAACTAGTTAGTCAGAACAACGATGAAGCATGGATATTGGAGAAAGTGTAAAGGACTGGTCAATTGGACTAGTTTGATTCTAATTGGACTTAGTCAATCTCAACAGGATACCTGTAGGGGATGGACAGAAGACCGGCCATCTTGCGCACGATCATGTTCCCCAGGATCTTCGCTGTGTCCTGAGACGATAAATCAATTAATATCGTATTCCTTAGAATTTTTATGCAACGCCACCTTAGCCAGAATATATAACCAATTCATTTGATATTGGTTCATGGGAGTTTGACCGGAGACTATCGAAGCACATCAGAATGTCCTACACTAGGAATAAAACGTTCCGTTCCGCGACAGAGGTGTGTGCTCCGCGAGCGTGCACATGCCCTTTTAATGTGTTTTCCACTAGTTTATATTATTTATTTCTCATTTTAAAGTTGATGACTTGGCATAGAATCATCAGGAGAATTGAATAAAACAATGAGCGAAGAGTGAAATGCAATTTCGCATGCAGCCGCGTATTTTTCACCGACGCACGGCGCTCGTCACAGTACTGTATTATGACCGGAACGTTTTATTTATGTAATAGTGACCACTGGGTTTCATAGTGAGGATGAAACCACGATCCATTCGGAAAAATCGCTAATGTAGAGGATAGCTTTTAAAAAAAAACATAAAGCAACGGGTATCGCGACGGACAAGCACTTAATCGATTAGACCTAAATTCATCCACATTCCTGATTATGAGTACTCGAGATGTTTTATGAACGCATTCGGTGGCAGGACAAGATGTAAAAATTTTCTCGGAAAAGCCCATCTCGTAAATTGTTAAACAATGGATCTGCGTAAACATCCTTTGTCTAAAAATTTACGAGATGGGCTTTTCCGGGAAAATTTGTACATCTTGGCCTTTCACCACGCATTCAGCGTGATTGGAGCGAGTCGCAACTATTACGTTTCATCTAGACGGTAAAGCCTCGATTCACCATCGCATTACGATTTGATCTTCTCATTCAGCGCATAAGAACACATTTCGCTCATTAAATTGAGTAGGCGTATCTTATAGCAGATAATAACCCATATATCGATAACCGTCACCGTAACTCCGACAATCCCTTCGGGACCCACCTCATAATACTTCTTGCTCGTCTTCACGAAGGAGAATCCGTTCACATCACACACGTACGAGCGGCCGTTGGCGCGCAGCAGATCGAAACCACACACCGTTTGCTGCAGAGAACATATCGATGCTAAATCCAGGAAATCTTCCTGCGGCGCAATACTCCACAGCTCACTAAATGGTTGATAAAGACAGAAATACCGGGAAATCTCCCGATTTCTCAGCACAGTTCTTGCATCTCACTATATCGGCGCTAAAACCAGAAAGTCCCGATAAATCCAGGAAGTCTTTATGCTCCTCACCTTGAACGTGTTGACGACCTTCCGCGCGATCATCTTCTCCTTGTTCGACAGGATCACCGGGTAGCGCACCTGGAGGCGAAGGAGGTGATGATGATGAGGGAGCTACCGTAATCTGACTTCAGGACTACCGTAACCCATCCTGCTAGACTCACGCTAGCCACTAAATATTTACTACAACGCATTTCGTTCAGGTTTTGGATCTTTCAACATTCTGCAATGAGTGTCATAGAGTGTGCAAAATGGAGAAAGCTCGATTCAGATCTAGTCGATCCAGCCTCACTACCGTAATCCCTACCGTACCTCCTTGCCGTCCGCGTCTCTCTCCACTTTCCCGTCGAGACCCGGCGCCTTTCTCGCCTCTGCATGCGCATAGTACGGACCGACCGCGTAGACCTGGAGAATACGATCACTTATCAATTCGAGCAGCAACTCATGTGTTTCACGTTTTCGATAAATTCTCGAATCGCAACGACATTTGCTAAGTTTGACACATCTCCTCTAAACAAAACACAATAATTTGAGAAGCCTCTTTCGGAGTCAAGATAATTTCCCACTAATACTCATTAATTCCATGTAATAAAAAATCCCGCTATCGATCCGTGGTTACCGTATCCTACCGTACCTTGACATCGATGCCATCCGCCGGTATGAAGTCCTCGTAGATGTACGAGCCCTCCTTGCGCACTTCGGACATGGGCGAATACCAGGAAGATCGGTTGTTGATCTGCAAATGATAATTGAAATGGATTATCGATTTTTTGGTTCTTTCATTATCGATAGATCGGCAAGCCCACAACAGAGGAACGCTTGTGCTATTGCATATCTGAGTGTTGGGTGAACTGATCACATGTGAGAACCAATTATCGAACCACTGGTGGGGCGGGGCTACAGTATCCAAATTCCATGTGAGAGCCACCGCAGAGGTTGTGTGTGTTACCGTAGTCAGTAGAGGAGGGGCAGGGGTGCTACGGTAGTCAGTGGGGGTAAGCTAGATAGGGAAAATTTAGAAGTACACGCCGCTCCACCACCACCACCCAGGCAGGAGGCAAATTGAGAGGTTCACGCCGCACCAATTCGTAAAACTCACTTCCAAACCCAACCAGGTTCCCTCTGCGGCGGCCCGCGCAACAGTGCGCCGCGAACCCTCCAAAATGGCGAGGGATAACAACACAACGATGGAAAAGTGCACGACGCACCTCTACTGGCACCACCCATCACTACACCACGACGGAAAAGAACCAAGTGTGTGTCTAGCTACTGTATTCCCCTATAGGGTTGCCACTCACAAGATAAAGTTGAATCAAAAAGTAGGATGTTTGTTTTCAGCTCTCTCCATTCTGCACACTCGCCTATCTGGTCAGCGAGTGTGCAGATTGGAGAGACTTTAATCCTATTCTTCTCCAATCAGCTAAGCTATAACTATGAAATATTTCTGTTATCTTATTTTTAAAGTAGATAAGTCTACCGTAATCTATGGCTACCGTGCCCTACCGTACCTTTCGGAATAATCGTTGGCTGCCCGATCCGACGCTGCTGGGGTAGTAGATGTACACGTTGTGGTCCTCGGCCTGGAATTATAATATAAATATTCTATTTGTATGATTTTTTGGAACCTCACATCCCGGATCTATTGCGAGAAGACTCTTTTTTCGGAGTATCATAGCATAGTGAAGCGATAAAGCTCCTGGTAATTCAATTTGTCTTTTCAACAGCAATCTTCATTTATGACACCGGAAAGCAGCATGACTGCACAACTTACGACGGATTAATTATAATATTTCACGAATTTAAAGTTATTAATAAATTAATTACCGATATGGGTTTCTCGACGAAAGGCTTGTTGAAGACCATCCCGTTTACTTCTATGTGGTCTGCGTGCTCGATCAGTTGACCTTCTGCGAGAAAAGAATAATTGCGACGTCATTATGTAGTCACTAGAGGCTTTTCCATCAAGAACGTGTCTCGGATGCTTTATGAGTACCATTTAATCACAATACCTCGCAAGTTTTGTTTAAACTAAAATGCTGACCCAGCGACCATCGAAACCACCCGCATCTAATATGTTTAATGTTCAATTCACAACCCGAATCCACCTTGTAAATTCGCAATCAACCAAATACTCACCCAGTTCATTCTTGCCGTCTCTAATGACAACTCCGTGTCTCGGGTGCTCGATGCCTGCTCTCGCCAGTTCCCGGAACACTTTCCGCCTGTCCAGCTGCAATTAACTTAATTATTTTCGAAAATACCCTATATTTAGGCATTTATGTTCAAGTCCCCTCTGAAAAAAGCCCTTCAAAGTCATTGATTCTTATCTTCATGACCACAAAACAAGTCCACCCTTCAAGAGCCATTTTCTCACGCACGAAAACACTTTTTTCATGGATCGTTAGTTTTTGATGGTCGCGTAAACATTGATCTTTTGTTATTTTCTTTCTCGTGCCATTTCCGGTTCGAACCTCCAAAAATCGTAACACACACAAGTGATCTTCAAAGAGGAGAACGGGTTTCCTACTACCACCCGGAACTTGTATGTTTCGCGATCAAGAGAAATGAATGAATCACCATCGAAATTCGTTATGACTCGCTATTCATCGTGGAAAAACATAAAACGCAACAAAGAAGGCTGACATGGATGCAAAATATACACGTAACTTACTCGTTTCAAGGTAAGGCCAAAGTATGAAATTCCGAAACTGTTCGTAAACGGTGGTTATTCAATATAGAAAAAAAGACCAAGTCACAAACTTATCGCGTTCGATCCTGTCTACTGACAGTAAGCTACTGTACTCCAACCGTAACCGGACCGTATCATACAGTAATCCACCTACCGTTTCCCCTTTCACTACCGTACTCACCAGATCATACTGCCGATTGAGGTCGTTGATGACGTAGGGCCGGCGCAGCTTCTCGTACTCGATCGCCTTCAAAGATCAAATATTATTTATCAAACTACAAGCTTTAACGATCAGACTACAAACTACAGACTACACACCTTGTATAGCGGAAACTCGCTGGAATGGAAGGAGATGAGGCAGTCGCAGAGCGGCCACTTCTCCACGGGCTCGTTGAGGATCACGTCCTCAGGAAAGACGAAGTACTCCAACCAGTCCTGGAAGGAGATCAGAGATCAGGGAGCAGAGATCAAAGATCATGGGAGGAGTGATAGTATAGTGTTTTGTCCACAATATAGGACCATGATCACATCGCCTTAGCTACTTCTTCTTATGCCCAGATGATGAAACGCAAAAGTCGCGAGGGTCAAGGAGGCAAAGATAAACCCAACAATCACTGTATATTTCTCCTGGAGAAACTACATTCCCGATCTGGAGGAGATTTGTTCGGATATCGCCACTCCGTGACTTTTGTGTTTCATCACCAACCCAAAATGATGAATCGCAAGAGTAATGCAATTCTTCGTCGGAACCCGATAAAATCCAACCCCACTTCTCTAATGAGCCTTGCTGTCAACGACTCTATTTGTGCAATTGGTTTTATTTTTCTCGACTCGCCACAATTAAGTTTCATCACCAGCTCATCAGAGCAAGTCACCAGGGCGATATGTTATATTTGTCACTTCTCGTCGATAAAAACTACTCCATCGCCCGGCGCTACATCGGGTTTCTTCGCCTTTTTTAACGACACCAATCGTTACTTCTGTCTTCCTCGCCCCGTACACGTCGATTCAGCCCAGGGCAAAAATTGCATTAGGTAGACACGGGATTTGCCAAATTTTCTGCAGAGGTTCCATCTAGCGTGAAAGCTGAAAGAGGGGGCGGAGAGAGCGACTTCATGACCGCCGCGCTCTAGGGTAGGGAGAGGGGAGAGAGAGGCCTGTCTCTAACCCGGCTCGTTTAGAGTGCGGCGTCCGGCCAAGGGTAGATTGATAATAGTCGCCATATGTCCCGTGGTGTGGCATTTCAAAATCTGCGGTTCCGGCTCTCCCTCTAATGTAGGTCTTGCAATTGCGTTTCAGAGCGTAGCAATTGCGTTTCAGAGCAAAGATATTAGAACGAATGACCAGGGCTATTTGATCTGCAGGTGATCGGCTATCCATGTAAGCTCAATACAACCTCTCCACTCCGTCGTCTTTTTATCCATTTTCAACGACACTCCTCTTTTCTGCCCTGCTTCTGTCTGTTCTCTTATCAGTACGTTCTTATCTCCTCTCCCCCACTGTTTTATCACTACCGAGGCTGTCGACGAAATCGGCCTATGAAGAGCATGTTTACACGGCGTTTTGCGGGGCCAGACGTCACGGGGCCAAGGGGGTTGGACCCCGATTAGAAGAAGGGAGGGGGTCCCCCATTACACCCCAAATCAGGCAATCGAGCAAAAAAAAATCGAAATCTACAAAAGCCCCACCTGCTCCCGTGATAAAAGTAAGTTCTATGGAGTAGACCCATTCAGTTCGAGTGTTCAAGAGGTCATCAGTTTGGATGACCAAAGCGGATTAAAACTCCATCCTCGATATAATATTATCGTAATCCCCTCCCTCTCACCCCACCCAATTCTGACGTCCAACCCTTCTAATCATCTCTTTCACTGATTATCCTCTTCATCCGCTATCGGATTACGATGCCACCTTCACCCTCATACCGCCCTATATCAAACTACACTATAGTCGGATCAAATTACAACCTACAAACTACAAACTACAAAGATCACTCACATTGTAGTAGTCGACGATCTTGCCCATGATGGCGCGCATCGGCTTCGAGGTCGCCTTGCGCTGCATCGCACAGATCCCGATGCGAACCTGTAGAGATCAAAGATCAGAGATCAGACTACAAGCTACAAATATGAGAGATCAAGTTACCTTCTTGCCCTGCCCTGAGGAGGAGCTGCCGGGCTCGGAGATCGTGGAACAGGTGGAGGAGGGCGCCGGGGCTGTCGCAGCTGCAGCTGCTGCAGCAGCAGGCGACACCTGCGGCGGCTGCGCGCGCTGCTGCGGACTGGCTGCAGAGATTATATTGGTTTGCGTTAGGCAACCGGAGGAGTATTTAAGAACGCTTTCCAGCTAAGGTAAAGAAATAACGCTGCAACGGGAAAGTGCCCGGTTTTTCTCCAGCACGCATTTCGATTATTTTTGAGGAATTCTCCACAAGTGAATCGAAACTCGAACAGCATTCAGCAAGAAGTATTAAACATGTTGCACCTAACCACTTGCTTCTAGGTTTATTCTGTTTTCTACACTCTAAACTCGAAAAATCAATTAATTATTCTGGAAACACTCCTTCTAGCCCACTCAAATCACGAAAGATCAAAGATCAAAGATCAAAGTTAATTCGCACTTCTCATTGCTCCTCCCGCCGAGGTTTCGGCGGCTCCGGCCGTTGGACATGCTGTCGCTGGTTGCTCACTGCTGCCTTCTCCCATCTGGAACAACCTCGAGATTACGGTAATCAGATAATTAATCGATAATCACGACAGGCAGAAGCTAATGACGCGAGGCGGAACGACAAATTCGATGGAATGCAACCACGCTAATAGGGTGGATCGAGTTTGTTTACGCGCATACGTTGGACGAAATGGGAGCGAATAGCGATGACAAGACGTTAACGTGATGAGCGAAACGTTTAGGAAGTGCATTGGGCGCGTGAGAAAATTACAACCTTAGTACCCTCCCCTGCTCATTCCGAGTACTATTTCCAAATTGTAGACTCTCCATTCTGCACACCCTCTTGATAGCTAGAGAAAGTGAAGGAGTGTGCCAAATGGAGAGAGCTACTATTCCAGCCGGCAACAATAATAGGCACCCTGTTGCTCTTTCCACCTAACATCAGCACAGTGTTACTCACATGTATCTGGATCATCTGACCAACACATTCGCCTTAAAAGAGATCAAAGATCAATCGGAAAAGGGCGAGAGAGTGCGCGAAATGAGGAGAGCAGTGGCCGTGATTTCGTCAACATTTCCGCGGTTCCTCTGCACCCGTGACGTAATTTCACTCGCTGATTAAATAGCGCCACGTGGTTGGAGCCACACCTCCCAACTAGCGCTGTCATTTCGGTTTTCACTCTCTTCATTCTGCACACTCTCTCGCGGGTCAGACGAACGAGAGAGTGTGCAGAATGGAGAGAGTGAAAACCGAAACGGCATCACTCTTCCCATTTGCACTACCCATCTGTCTACTGCAACTATGATCTTATTGCTCGAATATTATTTTCTGCTCATTTAGCACGTCACAATAACGCGTTCTAAAAAATCGCCTGACAAATATAAATCTAATTCTAAAAGGATCACCCCATCGCATCAGAATCTATTAGTGACTAACCCACAACAGACACGTCACCGGAAAACCGAGGCATTTCGAAAATAGGTAACATTCCCGCCGGCAGCAAACTATAGTAGTATAGGGACCCGTCCCACCACAGCTACTACTATCACGTGGTATTGCGAGGGGGGAGTGCAGGTACTTAAAGCCATTTCGACACGCTCGTGTCTTACTGCGTAGGAGCTCCTCTCAAGTGCCGCGAAAACACCATGTGCTTTTTCTCTAGAAAATAGCTTCTGGAATGATGAGGCGGAATGTGGGAGGGGGAGCAAATATAGGTCTAGACTGGATGTTTTGACGCCCAATAGGAGTCCCTATCCCACGCGAAATGCGAGAGTCGAGAGCCACACTCTACTCTAAATAATAATATATATTAAACCCAGGAGGGCCTCCTCCCAGAAACGCGAGACCCAAAGGCCTCTAGACCTCCCCACTTGATCAGAGCCATGACCTGTACTAGAGAGAGGGGAAGAGGAGGAAGCGGAGGCCTGGTTTGACCTATATCAGTCCGGCCGCACTAGTCTGCTTTTCCCCTCCCCTCCACCGCTCCCGCTAGACACCTGACTGAGCGAGGGAGGGGATGAGAGGGAGGCACCGAGAGATCCGAGAGGTCCGAGAGAGCCAGACAGGCGAGGGATGAGGGGAGGGAGCAACTGGCCCGAGAGAGACGTGGAGGGGGGTGAGAGAGGCAGAGAAGATCGGACAACCACACGGCGAGCGTAGTGATCGACTCGTCACTTGGTCTTCCATCTTGCTGCTTTTCTTCTCATGAGACAGAGATCAAGAGGCAAAAGAAGGGCTGTCATAATTAGATATCCGTCTCTTCCTTCAGCACAGTCTCTCGCCAGTCAGAGTGACGAGATAGTGTGCCAAATGGAGAGACAGGCCTGCGGTTTAAGATGAATCTGCTGACTGAATCTGAGCACGGGACCATGGCAATTTACTTGTGGACAATTACTAAAGAATGAAAAGAGCACTCCCGGTGCCGCCTCTTTTCGCAATTGCCCGCGTTCACCGCAAACACTTGCCGTTACTAGGCAGGTCGTGGGGGTGACTAATCGGAGTTACGTTGTCGACTAAAGTGCCGTGCCCCAGTCAATGTCAACAACCCTAGCCCAGGGACTTGTGAGCGAGATATTAGCTCATTAACATAGGGATAATGGTCGTTGTAGACGCTTGTTAGAGCAGGGACCTGGGGACGTGATTTCTTTCTATCGTGGTAGAAAAGGACGGTGCAGAATGGAGAGCTGCTATTACATGGGCATGGGCATGGTGTCTGACTGGCATGCCGACGCAGGCAGGTTCGACTCCCGCCCGCAGGTGATGTTTTGCAAAAGGTAGAGAAAGGCACGCGCCCCAACCACTAGTCTCCGTCAAGACAGGCCAGTGTTGCTCCCGAAATGCATGAATCACCATTGTTAAGACACGAATAGACTCCGCCTAGACAGTCGCGCCTCCCAATTGAGAATGGAGTGATTCGAGGGTCTTGCAAACGTTCTTTTAAAAAGTCACATCCTATTAATTTTTTAAAATGTAATAGCAGCTCTCCATTCTGCACACTCTGTGTCTGAACGACGAGATAGTGTGCAGAATAGAGAGAGCACTATTCACATAGGGCCGTCCCGGCTCGAGACAATGACCATCCATCTGCCGACCTCTTCTCCATCTCGTCGTTATCACTAACTTCACGTAGATGATACGGAGGGACGAGGGTGGGGGAGAGAGAGCGATTAGAGAGAGAGGGAGGAATCAGAGAAATTTCTGAGTCGCTGATCCCTTTCTGATAGCAGCCGGCCCGCACTGATAAACTCTCCCGGTCGTCCCATGGTGACAACCGGGGCAAAGTTCTCGAGTGGGATGCTTGCTGAACCGTACTTTCGGACCATTGGAGGAGAGGATGAAGTTCTAGATAAGAGTACTGAAGTATTGGACTGTACTGGCCTCAAAATTAATACAAATAGACTCTTCGAGGAGGATTACTGAACCATAGCGTTCAGGGACTCTCCAATCTGCACACTACCTCGTACATCAGAACGCATGAGTGTGCAGAATGGAGATAGCTACTATGACATTCAGCAACACCACTGAACCGTCCTTTCCCACCGAGAAAGCAATCGGCTATTAGATTAGTCATTTTCTCACGATCCCTCCTCCCACGATAAATCAGTCTCTAGAGAAGGGAGTGTACTGATATAGCACTGGAGCGTGCCGAACTGAAACCGGAAAAGTGGACTGAAATATCTCGAAACCCAAACCACATTTTGTGCACAGCCACTGTGCCGAGCGGATCTCCAACGTTAGAAATACCAAAACATCGAGAAACTCGGCCAAATTAGCGGGCGTAACCTCGCCAAATCTCCAATCAGCCGGAACACGCAATTAATCAGAGTCGGAATAAGTGATTGCTCCGATTGCTCTCTCTCTCTCTTTCGCACACTCTCTCGCAGAGTGTGCAGAATGGAGAGAGTCAAAAACCCAAACGAAATCACTTGTCGGAAACGACAATTCGCGTGAGGAAACAGCGTGTCTTTTCTTCCCCCTTCGTCAAACCCGTTCCTCCACTTACTCGTTGATTGGGAACCCTGACTAAGCATGATCGTTCGTAGATCGAATAATCAAAGTAACGCCAGAGTGTTGCTTATTCATGCGGTCTGTACAGGAAAACGCGTTGATCGTTAATAGACCAAATCATAGACCAAATCACCACAACACCATTTCCCTCCTCCCATGTTGTCTCTACGAGGCCATAAACCAACAGCCATGAGGGTGGTAGTGAGGAAAACGAGTTCGGCAAAGCATAAAGTCGTCTGGACTTTTATCTTTAGCTCTCTCCAATTCGCACACTACCTCTGCTATCTGATGGACAAGAGTAGTGTGCAGAATGGAGAGAGAGGACTACTCGAACCGGGGCGGCAAGCATCATGACCCCCTGCTCTATTCACGAACTGACATGCGCACACACGCACGCTAATGCGATTGCTCACTACCGTTGACAATTCAAGGATGACTCTCCTCATTTTGCATACTCTCTCGTTTCTCTGACCCGAGAGATAGTGTGCAGAATGGAGAGCCCTATTGCTCACCGCGCCCCCCTCGGTCGACCGGAACTGACACGAATCATGTGAAGAGTCACGTGACTTTCCTCCCATTGATTGCCTAGTCAATATGACATCTAGCTATAACTAGTGAGGGCAAATCAGGGCCCGTGTCTCCTTATATAGCGTGAAGCCGTTTCCCTAATCGGCTAGAGAGTGTGTGAAATGGAGAGACCATGGTCCGTATTTCGAACACTAGCGTTCCCCTTACCAGAAGTCGTCAAATATAGGAACGAACTCCGGGAACGACGAAGAGGGGAAATGAGGAATAGGGAATGAGAAGGGAAGGTTCGTTCTCTATCTCTCTGGCACAAGAGCACCCGATAACCCTCACTCAGAAAAGGAAGAGGAGGAGGGAGTGAATTTTTCTTCGAAAACAGACCCCGAGCAAACCACCAATTTCGCGCACGCGCCGCTGATTCGTGGTTCCATGCAATCTAATAATACGTTCTCTCCGTTCTCTGAGAAATAGGGATGGGAGGAAGTGGGAGGAAAAACATCTGTTCCTTGAAAACATGAACCACAGACGATAAAACAAAGCACAGCACGCGGTGCTGCGATTTGACTCTGAGTAGTAGAGAATCTGGACGGGGCGACCTCAAAAACCACATTGTTCTCTTCAAAGCGAGATAAATCATTAGCTAGCTGTGCCCGATGCGATATCCCACAGTTGTTCGAACCCTAATCTTCTCGTTCGAGACTGAACAATGTCAGTAATTCAATCCATTTAAATCACTCGCTGAGATTCTGAGGATCGCCATATTCTGATTCTCGACTAAACGAGGTCAGGAAAAGGCTTGCATGATGTGAGGAGAAAGCACGTGAACCGAGGAGATTGAGACGACCTCCTTTTATCCTCACCAGACAATGCGATTTGGTGACCCCGTGGCTTCGAGAGAATGGGGCGAGATAGAATGAGAGAAGGCATGAATCTAGAATCTAGGGGACGCATCTTACTAGCTCACTCACTCAACTAATAAGTTTTTTGGAGAGGCAAAAAAGAGATAAATTATCTCATTGCCCAGCTTGTCCGTATCATAAATCTCAGAAACACGAAGCTCGCAAGCAATACATTTCTCCTGTCGGTAATTCTAGAACAATGGGGTTCCGGAAACCTAATGCGGCTACGAACCGCGCTTCTTCATAAAGTGGAAATTCAATATGCGTGAGGAGTACCGGAACTTTGTTTCAGTGATTTATTTTAATACACTATTGACTACCTCTTATTGTTAGAAATCAACTAAGTTGAAGGAAGGTCAGCCGCGGAAACCCAAACCTCGCATGAGAAATTCATAACCCAAGAACGAAATATCCAGGCGCTTTTATAGTGATTGTTTTAATGCCAATGCCAGGCAAGTCACATTGTCCAACTTAAACCAGATTCGGTTAGACTTAACGCTGAAACCCAGACCTCACATGTGAAATTCATAACCAGAGAACGCTTGTGCGCGATCTCAAAATACGACTCGAAAAGGACCACTGGCCAAGCCTCCGGCGGCCCATTCATCATCGTCACTAGAGGTTTTTTTTCCAAAAGGAAGAATAAACTGAACCCCAGCCGCGACTCTAAAAAGAGCAGAATATATCCGGTAATTGGCTAACAATTTGTAAAAAATAGTTATCAGTTATTGGATTTGTGGATTTCCGACGATAGAAAAGAAATTCATTGTCTAACTGCTCAACACCACAGGGTGGTCAATCTCTGAAGCACAAACGCCGCACGAATTCCTCTCCCCGACAACCCTTAAAAAACCGAACAGAGGGTCAACGGAAACGGAAACGTCTCCCCATTAATCCAAAACACCTCGCTATTTACCCTCCACAGATTGTATTCGCTTCGCACAACAATAGACAAACACGCTGTGGTTCCCGGAATCTCCGGAATTCCGGCTCCGGATTCGAGTCAACCCCTTTCTCCCCAGGTCAGACACTCTCCGATATCAGCTCAACAGCTCGCATCCGCCCCCTCGCGAGAGGAGTATCCTCTTCCCGAGAAATGATCCCGCTCTCTCCATTTCGCACACTATCTGAGTGTGCAGAATGGAGAGAGCTCCCAACTCTCTCTCGAGCTTTCGAGTGTCTCAACAACACCGTCTCCTTCTCGCACACGTGTCTGCTTGAACTGTCTCGGGTGGCGCGGTAAACCACGTGGAGGGCGAGAAGTATGGAGGAGGAGGGGATCTACGGAATAGCTAGTGCTCTTCGAAAACAGATATCCGTGTTCTTTTCACCGAAGAACAGTGAAAAATAGAAACTAGACACCTGGAGAATGCTTGTTACATTGCATTGTCTAATGTCGTTGAATTAATCCAGGTCTAGTATAGCAGCGTCATTTGATCGCAAAAATATCTAATTTTGGACCGGTCGACCAGCTATCGTGCAGTTTCACCACTGCTTCTAAAGCGTTAGAGCACGCTTAGAGTCAGTAAATACTGCAGTGTTGGATCTTTAAAAAAAATCTCAACACTGCTCAATGTCATTGATAACAGGAGAAAATTCCATAGCATTATCTAATATCAATAGATTGATCCAAGATTAGTGCGAGTTTTTTACGGCGCCAAAAAAAAATAATTGTTAAACCAACTGCATTTCCGTTTCACCACTGCACCTAATGCAGTGGAGTTCCTCTAGAGTCAATCACTCTTTTGATTTCCGTTAAACAAAATTTCAAAAAATACAAATTACTTGCACTTTTCAGGAGAAAAAATAAGACAACACACTATACTCGCATATCTGCGCTACGAATGACACACAATTTGTTTTCTTAATAGCACTCACTTCGCACAACGCAGACGATCTCTACCACGTGGTGCGGGGGAGGCGACGAATTGCCATTTCATTCCTCTCCTCGATTGCACTCTGAGGGCCGAAAGTGGCCGGCCGCATGACTGCGCTTTACTATGAAACTACCACTTATTAATACTTCCTCCAGCAACCTATACTCCTCCCAAAAGCCGAGATGCCATAAGATAAACACTAATCGGGAAACTCTGCGTACCCGGAGAAAATCGACAAGAGTGTGACCGCCTGTATGATAGCATCAACCGGTTTCATGTTTAGGAGACCCGCTATCTTATGTGTGTGGTGCAAGAGTGATTTCGAATAGAAACCGACTATTCACATGCTCTTTCGGTTTTATGACCAGCGAGGAATCAAGCGAATCGAGGAGAGTGTGCAACTACAGAGGAGGGGTGGAAATCGTTTCCGATATCTGCCCTAATTGAAACTGACAAGCGAACAAGAGATGAGAGGAAGGGGTGTTCGAGAACGAATAAAGATTCAAAACAACAGCGTTCGACCCAGATAAAGCGCTTACTTTCAAAACATCGAGAAAAACACTCCGAAATAGAAAATATGAATAGGACGAACCAAAAATTTAGTCGAACGCGCAAGCGACATAATCAAATAAGAAAAACAACAAGATGAAGATAGAGATGACATTCCGGAGACTATCTCTAGTCATTGTCTTCTATTCACTATCTTCGATCTGACCAACGATAGTGTGTGCAGAATGGAGAGCGCAACATTTCTAGAAATCCCACCTTCTCATTTTTCTCAGCTCAATCAATGTACTCTAATTCCCAGTAGTAAATGACGTTCGCGCATCTCCTTTTCATCCCTACTCCCTTCTCATTAGGAGGTGTCATTTCGACAGTTACTCTCTCCAATCTGCACACTTTCTCCGGTCAGAAAGTGTGCGAAATAGAGAGAGCCCCCCTTGTCATCCCCCGCTTACGCAGTCTGAAAGAGGACACCGTGGGACGGATGAAGCCGCTCCATTCATCAGAGAAAGAACCACAGTTTCATAACTTCAAATCAAAGATGCAAGGATGCAAAATGCACCATTCAATGAAAGAATAGCGGTTCCTTTCAAACTTCGAAGCAGGAATCAAAGATGCAAAGAAGCAAAACTCGATCGAAACCAGCAGTTCTATCCCAGAATCAACGATGTAAACTTCGAAATTAGTTCGGACAGTAAATTGGGCTAATATTCTGAATTTTAAGCAAATGGCCCATCCACAATTCATCAAACACAGATCCTATATCTGCAATAAAACGAGCCATGAAACTCGTGTGCGCCTAGCCGGCATATTCGTGCAAGAATTAGTTTTCACCGTTCTACCGAAGCTGAACCTAGGAACGCTTGAAATCCAGACAAATCGATACTCGCGATATTCCAGCACGCCTCTTGTCCCTACGGGCAACCAAATGAGAGGGTGGAGAAGAACGGTACCCATGGTGCCGCGCCCCCACATAGTAATTTCCTCGCCTTCCCACATCACCTATCGCCCTGGACTACACACTAGTGTTGCGAATAGTAGCTCTCTTATCTGACCGACACCATAGTGTGCAGAATGGAGAGAGCTACAATCCGATATCCCTGGACTACACTTTTCCCTCACTATCGCGCTCCTGTTTTGACTGGAAAAGCGCCCGAACATGAAAACAGCACCGTAAAAGCAGCGTTCTTCAATAGAAGTAGCAGAAAAGGCGAGAAAATAGGCTCTAGTCCGCTCTATTCTCCAATGACTGAATGCCCTTGTCAGTCCCTTGCTTTCTCCTCTCCTCTTTCCCCCCTACCAGTCCATCTGTCATTTCTCTCTCTCTAGTTTCTCTAACCGACTAGAGATCAGGCGAACTGAGGAGAGCGGCTCAGTCCAAGCAGGCGAGACAGTACTCTCAATGAAGAGAGCGTTCCCCTCTCACTCCAGCATAGCCCTCTCCCCCGGGGATTCCCCACAGTGCGAGAGAGGCGCAAAGTGCTCGCCGCGCGTCAGAGTGAATATGGGATTCATCCCTTTCCGCCTCTTTCCGTTCCTAATCTCGCACACACAAAACTAATTTCGATTCAAACCAACAGAACCAGAACCCAAAAATATTCAGTGACTGATTTCAAATTGAAAGTCGATCTGGAATTGCTTGAATGGAACTCAACCACAAGAAGGTAGAACGTAGAAACACGAAACACGCACGAAGTGTTTCGCTCCCTCAGGGATCTCCGATAATGCGAGCGACACAAACTGTTTCCTGGACGTCAGAGTTATGATGGGCTTCATCCCCTCATCTCTCAGTCTCTAATCTCGCGCGAAGTTCAGATAAAGCCAAAATTTCCTCAAACTTGATAAAATAATCGATCTAGCGCTTTAAAAAGAAAGTTAAATATAAGTATTTATTCCGCCAAGCAGAGCCGAATCGAATTTTCGATCTCAAAAGAGAAGAAGAGCCTTCCCAGAAACTCATTAGTGGCGGGGTGAAATGGAGAAACGTGAGATACCCGAGGATCCCTGCGCAATTAACCGTCTATTGAGCTCAGGACGCTAAATGCATGCCTTACGTCGTCTAAAAGTACTCCTAAGTAGCCGCAAGTGAGACTCAGGGGAGAAGGGACTGACTAGAAGCCGAAGAATAGCGAACAACAACAAAAATAGGAGGGGAGAACGAGAGAATAGAGAGAGGAGAAGCATGGAAATGAGAGACGAGGGACAAGCAGAGAAAGAGAGAAAAAGCAGCGCGCACGGAGCGAAAATAAGAAAGAAATCGAGAGAAGAGAGAAGTAGTACGAGAAAGGAAGCAGAAAATTCGAGAAGCCGAGCGAAGATTGAGCCCTCTCCATTCTGCACACTCTCTCGATATGATTCGAATTAGAATAAAAATCTTATTTCACTGCCCTAATATGAATTCTAGAAGTACGCGCAGTATTTTTTACATGAAGATAATAGGAAGTAAAATTTCAGGCAAACAAAGAATTTTTTAGAAAGAACATCTAAAAAAAATAGGAAGAATAGAGAACATGAGCGGAGGCAGACGTGAGAGTTAATGTTTAAGTTAGGAGAGAGAGAGAGGTGAATACAAAAATCTCAGCACATCAAGGAAGCATAAATTATTTTTAGTTGTATTGCACCCGCTGTCAACCGACGAACACGGCACTCAATCAAGAAGACAATTCATCCGAACATCAAGCGCAGAAAGCACTAGTTTCAAAAGTAATTGCGAAAACGAAAAGTGGGAAACCGGGTCAATTCAAGAATGATGTGAAGCAAGAACTAGCTAGGTTCTTTCCAGGCATCTAGCGTGAGATAAGGTACTTGAAAAGCATGCAGAAACATAGAACAATGAAGAAAATGAGTAATGAGTTCGGATAGAATATTCAGGTTGCATGAACCAGGGAGCACGTGAACTCATCAGAGAAAAGGAATGGCACCAGAGAGTGAGGAAAAAGTCAGAATTAAGAGAATTTGAGTGACACAACAAATATAGATCAAAGATCATGATCTGGACTCGGTCAATCAAGCATCACAAAAGCCGTTTGGAGATGCTCTACTAGTATTCTGTCTCTCTCACTTTTCCTGCTAGCAAAATAATTGACCCTAGTCCTAAGAAAATCTCACAGGAGCAAACACTTTTGTAATCATGATGCATTATTCCACCGAAAGCCATCGTACGATCAGTGGAATCAAATGAACTCCCCATGTCTCAAACACGCGAGGCACAAAATCAACAGGAGCAGATTCTTCAAATGAGCAATAACTCCCCCATAGCAAAAACTAGCCAAAAGAGTAAGAATATTGAATATTTATAATTTTTTTTCGACATTCTGCACAACCATTTCCAGTTTCGCGAATAATCACAAACCCGCTATATCTGAGAGTGAAGCTCGGAAAGTCCAGGTTCTATATATGCTAGGACACGGATTATCGCTCGCATTAGGAACGTTGGATGACGAGCGATTCTAAGTACGATATGAAGCGAGAATTTGCGCGTTCTTTTCATCTAAAGCATTGCATTGCACTTGACGGAAATAGTGCAGTAAAACACGAAATGAGTTCTCAATAGAGCAGCAGAAGGGCGAATTATTTGCAGGATAGTCAGAGAGAAGGAATGAATCAGAGTTCGGATTCAAAATTTAATGATTTGGGTGGTATTTTTGTTTTTCTTAATATTTGAAAAATTGTTGTCCTGCTTCCTCACTGACTATTGCCCAGGTTTCACAATAGTAGAGATTTTATTAATGCTTTTTGAAAATACCCCACGTGGTACCTATATAATACATTGTAAATTACAAAAGATTAAAGATCGTGGTCACAAGCCGCGAAACTGATCCTCACCACAGTCGCTTTTTGCGTACAGATTAGCATTGCATGTGCGGAAAACTCCGCGCAGAATAAGGAAGGCGAAACTCTAAACCGCCGGCTACCTCCCCCGCTTTCGCAGCCTAACAATGCGCCTCTGCAGACATATGTCACGAAATGAACAAGCGAAACAAAAAAGGGAATACTGAGTTATACGGTAGGTCAACAGGAGCAGATAACGAGAACGCGCTGATCCAACCCATATCCCCCTTACACACTCCCGATGGTCTGTTCGGCCCCAAAATTACAGATCACACAAATCGAGGAGTCTCGAGAGCGAGAGAAACACGGTACTGAATACATTACTGTGTCACTTTTTCAAGTACCATAGACATTTTACTGAGAGCGCATAGAGAAGCGAGAGTAAGAGAGACCATGGGAAAGTGGGAGAGCACAGATAACTGGAGAGGCGAGAGGCAGTACATCAATGAGAGAGTGCAGAGAGAAAAGGGAAAGAAAAAAGCGGTTCGTCCTACTTCAGATCGCGAGTGTCGATAAGTATCAGTGACGGCAAACTAAAAAGGAGAAAAAAGGACGAGAATTAGTGCTACCGAGTAGTGAGCTCTCTCCATTCTGCACACTCCCTCGTCAGTCTAACCGGCAAGGAAATGTGCAGAGCAGAGAGATTCGATCTGGCAACACTAGTGACGGTAAACTCAAACGGAACGGAGAGGAGGAGGGTGTGAATCTAGAGTGGTCATTATCGCACGATAAAATGGACAGCCGCGCGTTGTGTAAAGAAGAGATCAAAGATCAAGAGCCGGCAAATCAATTAAAACGAAAGATCAAAGATCAGGTACTTCACGTTGGTCTCGAACCATTGAAACTTATTACATTATTGCACTTTTTCAAAGATAAATCTTTATAAACACACAGTGAACAAAGCAATAAACTGATACACTCCAATAATTGAGATAAATAATTTCACAATAAACACAAACAATTCTATTCAATTCACTTTTTCAATCATCACTCCTCTCAACTACCGTAATCTAGCAAAATCAGGATTGAGTCCCGTACGGAATCACTGACTACCGTAATCTTCTTTTCATGACGTCGGTGGGAAGGCCAGCCTCCTGGAGCAGTCTGCAGAAATTAAAGATCATTTTTTTAAAAATACAAGTAGGAATAGATGGAAAAGACAATTGAAAACGCGAAATCAGAAGCTTGTCGTATAAAATCATCGGACAATGGATTAGATCAGTTCTACTTAAACAATTTGACAGAAGGAGATCACGGAAGACCGGTACACCCTTCATGTTACGAAAATGCGTGGCACGAAACCAGCAGGCGCACATTTCACAGAACAACAAGAACCATGCAAATGAAGCACGGTGCATTTGAAATGTATCCGAGATGCAGCATCTAGTCATGCGCATGTTCACAGCACCACTACTCCGAGTGTTGATCAATACGTAGAGTAGACCTAGCATATCGATAAATATAGGATTTAGGATTGAAAAGATCAAAAACATACAATGCAACGCGAAAGAACGAAAAAGAAAACCAAGCGATTTATTGAATGATGAAAAGCGGGAAATTCTCAGGCTCCTTCTACACATCTAGCATGCGGCGCGGCGCAAATAATAAGAGGGAACTACGCGAATGAACTAGGAAGCGCCCCATTACAAAATTGAAGATTCGACGCGGAAAAATTAAGCAAGACCAAAGGCCAGGAATAACACATAATTTGTTTTTTTTTCTTATATCAGGAACAAGACTTCTAAAAAAATTGCCAATCAAGCAATATTTTTGAAGGAAGAACTCCACGAAATTAGCCAAAACTCCCCTCTCCTCAGGTCGCCAAAACGTGCGGCACGAAGTCAGCAGGACAAATGTCAGACCAACAATCGACGACTGACGATTTTTTTTCCCACATCGCATCTATGACGAGCTCTGTGCATCGTGACGGAGCCACTTCATTCGTAAGTGAAGCGCAGAATTCGAAGGTCAGAGAATTGTTTGAACAATGCGACAAAGATCACAGCAATAAACATAGTAGCCGTGTAATTTTAGGACAAGTGTGAAGCAATAAATCGCGAGATTATTTCCGTGCATCTAGCCTGCAGCGCTGCACTTGACATAAATATTGCACTAACAAGAAATGAGTTCTCAATAGAGCAGAAAAAAGACGAATTTATTTGAAGCGTGAGAAATAGTCAGAGAAAAGCAATGGCATCAGACAGCGAACAATTATTCGCTGTCTGATTATTAATAAGCCTCAAGCAGCGATATTGAATGATTGGGTATGGAGAAATCCACAAGAGATCAAAGATCACGATCACAAATGATCCTCGCAATAGTTGATTGTTGAGTGCAGAATAGCATAAAAACATGTTTCAATTTGTCTCTTTCTCTATCAATGTATTCAGAATAGGTATCGTGAATTAGGTTTAACAAAACAGTAAGAGACAACAGCGATGAAGTTCGCTCAAATTATCATAATTAATTTGTTTTTCGATCGGGAACACCAAGTTATCAAAAAGGGACAATTACCTCTGATTTAACAAATTCGCGTAGCACGAAATCAGCAGGAAAACTACCGCAAAGAAAACAATCACCAAAACCGAACGCCGAATATTAAAATAGAGAATGTAAATAGTGAAAAATGATGAAATCAATTACAGATCACAGCAGTGGGAAGCCCAGTGATTTCAGAAAGGATGTGAGATAAATATTCACAAGAATTTCTAAAGCAAACGTGCGATGCGGCGCTTGAAAAGATCGCATCATAGTGCAAAATGGAGCTGCAACGGGGAGGTTAATTCGAAAGAGACGGATATTGAGGCGGAAAGAACTGCGGAGCGCGTCGATTTGGCACAGAAAGCAATTGGATCATATTTAGAGAAAACCTCGGGAAGAGTAATCACGGATCTCTGAGCAGCCCTTTTGTCACGAACTCGCGCGGCACGAAATCAGCAGGCCTTCGTTGGGCGAGTGAAAAAATCAGTGATATAAACCAAAAATTTTAAAAAAAACAAAATAAAATATAAGCATGTAGGCAAAAGTAGACCCATAACCCTGGCGCTTTTTGCATCGCAATTAAATATGTTTTCTTCCCCAAACAAAGCCCAGACTATCAGCACCATCAGCTAATCTCATCACTTCACCAACACGCGCGGCACTAAACCCGCAGGTGTCTGCTTTTCAGATCAACAAGAGAACCCGCCGGGTCGATTTCCATTCTATTCTCTATCTATCTTTCAGACAACAGCGCGTAACAGTTGGCACACTCTAGAAATTCCATACTAACAGGAGTTCGGAACTCTTGAACTTGTCCACTGAATTTTCGCTAGCAAGAGCACGTATGCCCAGTGGTGGCAAATCGGCATCCGACTCTCCTCCATTCGTGTACTCTATCGTTTCTCTGACCGATGAAAGAGCGTGCGAATTGAGGAGGGTCCATGCCGTTTTTCATCACTAGTGACCAGTCAGTGATAGTCGAGTGCAGATTAGTATTAAAATCTAATCGAGACGGCTTCTCTCTTTTCCTCCTTGTCAAATCGGATTCGAGAATCGCTTCTAATGAAGTGAACGAACATAAATATTTTTCGTTAGATCATTCTACATATCAACATTGGCTAAATCGTCAGAACATCAACAATGAGTGCGGCACAAAACTAGCAGGCATCCATATATCGGGTTGAGGAATAAGTAACGCTCGTTTTTGAATTTTTTTTCACTTTATTATAAAAACTTTACAAAGCACGATAGAATCTAAAAATATTCTCCATGCGCATCGATGACCTTCTGCCATCTACCAGGCAGCTTGTGGATGCCCTCGTGATAGAAGGACTGGGGCTGGTTCTTGAAATAGTTGGTCAGTACGGTCTGGATAGCGGCTCGGTCTTTGAAGCTCTGTCCCTTGAGGAAACGCTGGAGGTCTGAGAAGAGGTGGTAATCGGAGGGGGCAAGGTCGGGTGAGTAGGGAGGGTGGGGGAGGACAGTCCAGCCATAGCCCGCCAGCTCAGCCTTGGTCTTTCTTGCGACATGCGGGCGGGCGTTGTCGTGCTGAAAGTAGATGTGTTTGTTCGACAGCGAGTCTCAGCTTCCGTAGCTGAAGAGTGTAAACCTCTGCCGTGATAGTTGTCCCCTCGGGTAGGAGTTCCCAGAACTCCACTCCCCGCACTGACCACCAGATGCACAACATCACTTTTTTGGGGTGCAAATCGGGTTTGGGGACATCTGCTGGCTTTTGGTCCTCTCCGACCCACTGTCTCATGCGCTCATGGTTGTCGTAGAGCACCCACTTTTCATCACCTGTGATGACATTGTCCAGCCAATCAAACCGGCGATGCAGAGTGAGAAGAGTCGAAGCCATGTCCACTCGGCGATCCTTGTCATAGTCGGTCAGGTCATGGGGGATCCATCTCCCGAGTTTCCACTTCTTTCCAATCGCGTGAAGTCCATTCACGGCAGTTTTTTGGTCGACCCCAAGGAAGTCAGCAAGATCGCGCGTAGTGAGATACGGGTCAGCCCCCACCTCAGAACGCAATCGATCGAGGTCCAACTCCATGGGGCGACCGGGTCGGTCTTCATCTTCGAGGGAAAAGTCGTGTTTCTCGAATTTGACTACCCACTTTCTCACGGTGGTTACATGCGGGGTTAACACATTTATCAAGAGGTCAATAGAGTCTTCGCCCTTCTGAGAGGGTTAGGGAAGGTCAGATGAGGGCTCTGGTGTGCATGGCATTCCACGTGACATTGCTTTCTTCGTTGAGAAAGTGGGCGCCGATTGTCTTTCGGAAGATATCGCTCCATCGTGATGGTGGACGGCCTCTTCCTCTGCGCTTTCGTGGGTACCAGTCGATCACAGTTCGGCTCCACTTTAATCTATCATCGTTCGCAATTTTGTGCAACCAAAACCATTTTCTTTTCTGTGCGGTGCGGACGAAATCCTGAATTCTAGTGGAATCTCGCAGCCGCTCATTAGAAACATGATCGAGCACAGTACAACCAACCATCCATCGTTCCATTCTGCGTTGAGTCACCGATAATCGATTCATTTGTGCTTTGGTCAGAGCCCAACTCTCACATCCATACAGTACCGCCGGAATTATGCAACCATTGAATAGTCGGCGTTTATGAACCATTGGAATACCCCGATTGATTAGAAAAGCCCGGTGTTTATGGAATGCGGGGTATGTGTGGGGTAAACCTGCTCCAGTTGTTCATGAATGGCGGGCGGTTTCAAGCCAGATAGAAAGAGAAAGAGCATCACGTTCCGAATGTGAATTCGGTCGGGGACGAAATTGTGCGGCATTCTCGCCTAGGAGACTAGGTAGAACTGAATCGAAAACATGTGTGGAATGCCCGAGGGGCCCTCTCTCCAGTGTAAACAGGGTGGCAGACGGCAACAACAAAAGAGCGAGCACGAGGGTTCTAAAGTCAGAGAGAAAAAACGAGCGTTACTTATTCCTCAACCCAATACTAAGAAGCAGAAAAAAGAAGAACCATTGTTGAAATACGCAGAATGAGTGAGATAAAAGAAGCCGAAACGTAACGAACAAATTCTGAACCTCGAGAACTAGTGCGAGAAAAGGAATGAGATCGGAACATGAACCAGATCTGCATAGGTATGTAACAAGAAATAGGGCGAAAATATTAGGAGATAAAGAGGAAAGAACATCATTCAAGACGGAGAACGTCAAGCAAACAATCATTCTTTAGTAGATATAAGTATTTTTCGCTATACTCGTGAATTTCATTAGCACTCATCTCGCCATTGGCAAACACGCGCGGCACAAAACCAGCAGGCGCTTTTCAGATCAACAACAGAACTCGCCGGCTCGATTTCCATTGTCTCTATCCGACAACATCGCGTAATAGGAGGCACACTCTAATTCTTTCCTGATTAAAACACGATCGGAATTCTAACCTCTTGAGTTCCCAGTGAAATCAAACCTACTCATTCGCTAGAGAGTTAGCTAGAGTAAGTAATCCCTCTTGAGATCAGCGCTCTTCGATATCGTGACAACACGCGTTGGGTCACGAAAATAAATCGAAAGAGATCAGTGGCGTTTGTTTGCCACCAGGATACGTGTCTCTCTTTCTCTGCACCCTCTCAATCTCTACCAGTCTCTTTCCTCTCCATTCTGCACACTATCAAACCAACAGGACAGAAGAGTGTGCAGAATGGAGAATGGGGAGAGTTTAAAACCGAAACGACACACATTTGCTCTTACTGTTTCAGCAACATGTTTACATGAATAATTCGTGTCGCCGTGCGAGGAAAACTACGCTCAGAATGCGAAAGGCGAAGCTCTAAACCGCCACGCTCCCCCGCTTTCACAGCCTAACAAATCGCCCTTGCAGATCTACCAGAATTTATTCAAGAGCTAGAAGAGCAAAGTCCTAACCATCCATTCATCAATTCGCTAACAAAAACCACAGAAAACAAATCAAGATCATCGCTATTTCCTTACTTTCCGATAATGTACCGGAAAGGATGGAATTGAATTGAATATCTCACGCAAATCAAGGAGATTGAAGAACGAGAGAAAACCCATGTTGAATACATTACTGTGGTAATTTTTCAAGCACAGGCCAGCCGAATGTGATTACAGAGAGAACAATTTCAGCTATTATCAGGACCACTGGAAGCATGGAATCACCCGGTTTCCGAAATTATAAAAATATGAATCCTCTTTCCCCCACTCCGTTTCCCTTTTCCTTTATCCGGAAAACACCCTTGTCGATCTTTCTTTCTGTTCAAGATCTTATGACCGTTCTTCTCATGTTTCTGAAACGCTGTGCTCTTGCGCGGAAAACTAGGCGCAGAAACCGGAATGCGAAATTATACACCGAAGACTACCCCTCCCCTTCCTCTTTCACACCCTAGCAATCCTTCTCTGTAAACCGACCAGGTTAAACAAGCGGTACACAAATGGACGTCTGAGATACAAGGTACTCGGAAAAACTAAGTAAAGTTTGTCGTAGGGTGTTCGGACGGGTTTCAAGTGACTTGCATGAAACTCGGCACGAAACTAGTCGGGAAACTCTCTTTTGATGGTTCCCGGAACGATCATAAATCCAAAAGCAAGCCCAAACTCATCCGTAAACTTGTCGGAGTGGTCGTCTGACGAGTTTCATGCAAGCACTTGGTAGAGTTTCATGAAAGTCATCGGGAAACTCTTACGTCGTTTTCGGAGGTAAGTCAACAGGAGTAGATAGTGTCAGCTAACCCAACCCATTTCTCCTTTAAACACTCCCGAATACATTACTGTGGTACACTTCAATGCCCATAGACATTTTCGTGAGAGCGCGCAGAGAAGTGAGAGAACAAGAGACCATGGGAAAGTGGGAGAGAACAGACAACTGGAGGGCGATAGACAGTGCTAAAATGAGAGAGCGCAGAGAAAAGGAGAAAAGAAAAAAGCGGTTCGTCTTACTTCAGATTGCGAGTGTCGATAAGTATCAGTGACGGCAAACTAAAAAGGAGAGAAAAGGACGAGAATTAGTGGTACCGAGTAGTGCTCTCTCCATTCTGCACACTCCCTCGTCAGCCTGACCGGCGAAAAAGTGTGCAGAATGGAGAGAGCTACTCTTCGATCTGGCAACACTAGGCAAACTCAAAAGGAGGAAGGAAGAGGAGAGGAGGAAGATGAGAATTCAGAGTAGCCCTTATCGCACGATAAAATGGACAGCCGCGCGTTGTGTAAAGAAGAGATCAAAGATCAAGAGCCGACAAATCAATTTAACAGAAAGATCAAAGATCAGGTATTTAAATTTGGTCTCCAACCATTGAAACTGATTATGATATTGCACTTCTTGAAGGATAATTCTTTATAAAACACAGTGAACAAAGCATTCACACGTAGCAAGAAAAATTTTCAATTCACTTTTCTATCATCGCTCCACTGAACTACCGTAATCTAGCGACATCAGGGTCGAGCCCCGCACGGAATCCCTGACTACCGTAATTCTCTCCTCACCCCTGGAAGATGTGCGCCAGGTCGGTGGGATGTCCTGACTCCTCGAGCACTCTGCAGAGATCAAAGATCAGATTTTGAAATACAACATTAAATAAAAAGGAAAAGCGATAGAAAACACGAGCTTGTAGCATAAACTCTCATCGAACAAAGGAATAAGTTTTCAACAGTTCTATTTAAACTAGGATTGGCAATTCGGCCTGTCGTAGCGGCGCCGCTACCTCCTCCCCCGCGCCTATTGCGAAATTTGGCGAGGGGGAGAGGTAGCGGCGCCGCTACTACAGGCCGAATTGCCAATTTGACAAGCAGGTATCATGGCGAATGAGAGCCCCCTTCATGTCACGAAAATGCGTAGCACAAAACCAGCAGCCGAACGTTTCACAGATCAATAAGATAAAAGAGTTAATGAAGCACGGTAAACTTGAAATTTATAAGAGAGGCAGAATCTAACCATGTGCATACTCACAGCGCAACCAATCGAGATTTTAGCGTAGACCGAGCTTGATTGATAAATATAGGATCACCAACAGGCACAGAATGATGAAAAGCGATAAATTACCAGGTTCATTCTAGCGTACGGCGCGGCATTGTGAAAAGTAAGATTTCGAGGGAACTGCTCGAATAAACTAGGAAGCGCTCCATTACGAAATTGAAGATGCGGCACGGAAAAATCATGTTAGACCAAAGGTCAGGAAAACATACAATTTGTTTTTTTCTCGGATGAAGGACTTTTATTAGCCAAAATTACCATCTCCTAAGGTCACCAAAACGTGCGGCACGAAAATGGCAGGTCACACCAACAAACGCCCGAAAAATACGATCAATAGAGACTGGACAATAAATACTTGTTTCCATCCATCTCGCTATTCTGAGAGAGCTGATGGAGCCAACACATTCGTAAGTGAAGCGCTGTATTCAAAAGATCAGACACTTATTTTCTATGACTCCGACCGAAAACGCAGCAACAACCCTAGCGGCCATGACATTTTAGGAAACAAATTAAGCAATAACTCGCGAGGTTCTATAATTGCTTGCAACGTTGCGCTTGGCACAAATAGGGCACTTAACATCATAAAAAAGAGCTCTCAATAGAACAGCAAGATGGCGGATCCGATTGCGGCGTGAGAATTATTCATAGATGAGCAAAGCTATCAGATCAAGAATCAGCTTTCGGAACCAAGATTGAATGATTTGGCATGGAGAGATTACTAGAGATCAAAGATCACGACTCAAATTGCGAGACTGATCATCGTAAAAGTCGCTTGTCTGGTACAGATTAGCATATAAATCTGCTCATTTTTCTCGCACCCTCTCGTTCTTCCTAACGCTAA
Organism: Pristionchus entomophagus; assembly: GCA_036245825.1. Classification (NCBI taxonomy): domain Eukaryota; kingdom Metazoa; phylum Nematoda; class Chromadorea; order Rhabditida; family Neodiplogasteridae; genus Pristionchus; species Pristionchus entomophagus. Next base: position 37,542,425 of record BTSX01000005.1, read on the forward strand.
GCAGATTTATACTTTAAAAAAACCAGGTCTGTGCGCCAATGCGACCATAAAGAATTTTTTTTTCGAAAACAGGAATCGCAAAAATCCGCTTTGGAAAATCTATCGTTTCTTTTCTTTACCAAGAAGCGCTTCGAGAAATCAGCAGGTACTCATATCAAAAAGGAAACGGTCAAGATCGATGGAAAAATGCAAAATTTCAGAATTACAGCATTTTCGTTTCTGGGATGGCCAGAAACAAGCTATGACACAACCAAAATATAGGGGAGTCAGAAGGTATGATAATAATGCAAAATACCAGAAGTTGATCAAATGGATTCGAAGGCGAGCAATTTAGAAATAATATGAAGCAAGAAATTGTGAGGCTCTTTCAAGATACCTCTCGGAATATTCCAATTTAAGCAGGAATAGAGGATAATAGTGATGACAAATCGGCATGGACTCTCCTCATTTTTTATGATCTCTCGTCGGTTAGAGAGATGAGAGAGCACGCGAAATGAGGAGAGTCAGATGCCGATTTTCCATCACTAGAGGATAAGGCGCACTAAAACGATAAATGAGATTGAACAAGGAGGTCTCAGATGTGCCTTTTCCGTTAGAAAACAGCAATAAAAATCAGATTCTATCAGTAAGTAACCGTGCAAATTTTGCAAAGAGCAATAACGAAAGATCAAAGATCAAGATCGAATCTTGAAAATGAGTATGGAAACTTGCGCTAGTCGAGAGCAGAATAGCATTAAAACCTGTTTATATCTGTCTCTTTTTCAATACAAAAATTAGGTCTACGAAACAACAGCGATGAAGTTTCCTCAATTTATCACAATAATAATAATTTTTGAATCGGGAACGCCAACACGGGCGCTCAAGACCAGTCATTAAAAATGTCCCGAGCCCGGAGCCGGAATCCGGAAAAAAGAAACCGTTAGTAAAAGGCGCCACAGTATCGAAATTGGAATGGCTGCGCGCGAAAACAAAACTTTAGGGGGGAAATGAACGGTCGCGGTGAGACCAGACCGCGCCGCGACCGCAACGCAAGCTGGCATTTTGCCAGCTCGCCTTGCTCTGCGCTCATTGGCTCCCGGAATTAGGGGCGTGACCGACGAGTTCTCTTGATTTCGTATGCAGGGGAAAGACTGGTTTGAGCACCCGTGGCCAAGAAATCAAAATCAGACAAGTAGCTCTGATTTTACCAATTCTCGTAGCACGAAATCAGCAGGAAAATCACATCAGAGATAACTATCGCCAAAACATCTAGCCGAATATTTTTCAAAGAGAGAATCTAAATGGTGAAAGAAGGCGAAATTAATTAATGATCACAACAGAGGAAAATAGGAAGGTAAATTCAGTGTTGGCTCTCTCCATTCTGCGCACTATCGCGCAGAGAAACGAGATAGTGTACAGAATGAGGAGAGTCGAAAACCGAAACGACATTACTAGTGGAGATTTCCGTAATAATATTAATATTATCAAAAAAAGAAAGTGAAATAAATACTCGCGAGGATTTCTACAGCAAACGAGCAGTGCTCGCTCGAAATGATCGCATCATAGGGCAAAATGGAGCTGCAACGGCGATGTTTTAAATTAAAATTAAAATTAAAGAATGACGCAGATGGAGGCAGAAGGAATTGAGGAGCACATCGATTGGTCAAAGAAAGCAATTGGATAATATTTAGAGACAGTATCTGCAAAAGCAATCACGGATTTCTGATCAACCTTTTTGTCACGAACTAGCGCGGCACGAAATCAGCTGGCCTCCAGCGTCCGGGACAACAAACAATCAGCGTTAGAAAAAAAGAATTCAAAAGTAAACCAATATCCTTGGCACACATCGATGACATCGCAAGTAAATTGTTTTTCTGCTGAAGATCTATCTACCATCAGCACCATCAGCAAATTTCATCACTTCTCACACACTCACACGCGCGGCACGAAACCCGCAGGCGTCTGCTTTTCAGATCATGACTTCAAGTAGATTTTTTGCCGGAAATCGTCATCATAATTAACGCCGACACTAATTCCTTCATTTAACCACACGCGCAACACGAAATCGACAGGGGCCTGTTGCTGTTGATCCGGTCAACTAGACTACTCATGGTATCCCTAATCAAATTTCATACGAAAGTAAATTAAAAATTTTTCATATTTGTGGGTTGATCATCAGGGAAAATCGTTAAACATAATCACGTCCCCAACACGCGCGGCACAAAATCCGCAGGCGTCTGCATTTTCAGATTAACAAGAGAAGCCGCCGGGTCGATTTCCATTCTCTTCTCTTTCTATCTTTCAGACAACAGAGAGTAGCAGGTGGCACACTCTAATTATATCCAGACTAAAACGCGATCGGAACTCTAAACAATCATCATTCAACTTTTAGACAACTAATTGATCCGTGGAAGAAATCAACTCATATTTAATTAACTACTAACTGACAATGGCCTTGTAAGAAATAACTAACCAATGTCTCCATCCCTCCCCTCCTCCTTCATCTCCAGATGACGTCATCGTTGAGGGCAGCGAAGGATGGCGGAGAAGGAGAACACGCGCCTCGTGGAAGGAGAGGGCTGAAACACTGATCTTGATTTGTGATATCCCAATTTTGATTTACCTCACAATAGTTAAATCATCAATCCGTGAGCTACCTCAGAATGGCATCTTTATTTGATTATATCAAAGCAATTAGCGCGGAGGTGAGCCAAAGACAACTTACATACATACAATATGATAGTATGCTTCGCATTTCCGACATTACATTAAAGCGTGATTGTATTCCACTCAAAACCTACTTCTTTCCTATAGTAAACGCAAAAAAATGTGTCTTCAAACCCAACCCTTGAAATTTGCAACAGTGAAACTCCAGATTCACCAATTCATCTCATACAGAAGAATCGATTCTCGAACAATACGATAGCTACAACAACAAACCACCGACAAAACAAAATCACTTGTTTGGTTTTTCCTTGACAGAGCATCTCGTCGTCACGAATTCCTGTTCGATGACGTCATCTACATGGATGAAGTCCAGTCTGAAGAGGAGATATTATTATAATATTCGAGATCGACTCTCTCCGTTCTGCACACCCTCACTCCACGACGAAAATAAATTTTGGTATGAATAGCCAATCAGAAGCGTAATACTTCTCAGGAAAATATTTTTGTATTCAAAAGCCCCTACGAATCATATGCATTATAGAATCCGTATCGGAAATATTCAAACCGTCCTCTTTTTCTTTTTCCTCACCTAAGATTATAAGAGTGGAGCGTACGATGGGCAAGGGCTGACATATCTCCTTCTCCTCCTCCAACTACTGTAGAATCATCATTACCCAACGGCGAGGGGTCAGGAGGGGGTACTGTAATAAGAAGGTACGGTAATGAAGAATTACGGTACTGTGAGAATAGAATTCGTAACCGTTTTTTGCTACACATTCCATTCTCACAGTAATCAGTGGGATGAGTATTGAGAAAAGATAGGAATATATGTATCATAGGAAAAAGACCAATCATCAATTCTTCACTTTGCAATCAGAATTTAGGTAATTATTGAAGCTCAAAAGTACTAGGCACGATTAGCTGCGGAATAGGTTTTCACAGATTTCAGATAAGTGAGATTATTCAAATATTATTTCAAACATTTGCATTTGACACGTGCGCTGAATCAATTCGTAAACATGCACGCTTTCACGACTGATTGAATCACATATTTACCAGGTTCAAATAAATGTTATGCTGCGTGAATATTGCACGGAATAAAGACAATACTCACACTTGGCGGTGTTTCCATCGAATCTTCAAACGAAACACGCCTAGGTACGGTCCTAGTTGACCCATGAGTGGTACTGGAATGAGAGAGGAATTGTGTTATCGCTAGTGCTATTCTGGCTCTCTCTACATCCTGCACACTCTCTCAAGGATCAGAGAAACGAAAGAGTGTGAACAATAGAGAGAGAGGGATGAGAACCGAAACGACATCACTATTTATCACTAGGGCTATTCTCTGACATTGTTAACGGGTATTTGATTAATGAAAGCTGCTAAAGATCGGAGATCAGATACTTCAGATTGTCACGAACCATTGAAACTGCTCACAATTGTACAATTCAAAAATATAAATCTTTATAAAAAAAACAGTAAACAATACAAAGCATTTACACGTAGCAATAAAGTGATACATTCAATTGACGAGCGAATGAAATTGACAATGAAGGAAAAACAATTCTATTCAATTCACTTTTCTATCATCGCTCCATTTAACTACAGTAATCTAGCGAAATCAGGGTTGGTTTCTGCATGGAATTCCTGACTACCGTAATCCTCTCCTCATCCCTGGAAGATGTGCACGAGGTCGGTGGGATGGCCAGACTCCTGGAGCAGCCTGAAGAGATCAAAGATCAGTATTTGTTATTTATTATCTAGAAGACAGTGAATTATTGAAAATTCAAAAATTTCAACTTTTTTGAGAACTGCTAGAAACAGAGCATCACCTATTTTGACAAAATATATATGATTTTTTTATTCACAAAAAAGATACTATCGTTAACATCAAGACCCATACGCGTATCAAGAAATCGTGAAGCATGGTATCACTGGATAACGATTTTTGAGAAGAATAAATAAATTAAAATGAACCGAACCTTGCGGTCTCCTGCACGAATCCATCCGGCCCGCACACAAATACGATCTCGGAGCCCGGAAATATCGAAAATATGTTTTATTTAAATATTTTGGTAATTCGTAGACGATGGCTAATGCTCAATCGCAAGATGAATCAACTTTAGTCTCCTCAAAAATCGCCAGTCCTTCCAATTCTATCTACGATTGTCCAGGTGACTTCCTGTATCAATTGGCACGCTTCAGTAGAGATCAGCTTTCAATCTTGATTTCATCATCAGCAATATTCCAAACTCACAATATTTATTTCCAATTGTTTACCCTCTATTTGTAGAATTCAGGTGATTTTCTGCTTCAACATCTGAGGGCAGACTCCATGTTTGATAAGAGTCCACCTAACATTCCATCACCCCTTAAAATACAACTCTCAGATAATGTGTCAGATAGCTCTGACATGTTCACTATCCTCTTGTTTGGTACCAGTTTAATGCATTCATTCTCGCCATACAAGTTACCGGACTACTCATAGTTCACCCCCACGTTTGCCAATTATCCCCGGCCGTAACCACCCAGGTGACTTCGCGCATCACCAGACATTCTTCATTCTAGGGCAGTCATACAATATGGTATTTCCGGCTTATCATTCGAATCATAATTCCAATCATTATTCGTATTAGATTTCTCTCTCTCCTCTCTTTGCACTTTTTCTCATCAAGGCGAATCTCGGTTGCAAGGGGCACTTTTAGTCGCGGAATAGCGCGATGATTTGATATCGTTTTGTTTCAGAGGTTCATAATTTTTTTCTAAAACTAAGCGAGTTTAGATTGCGGCCGAAGTTTTTGAGAGTAGTCTGCCTCAATATTCGTGTAAGAAAAAGATCCCAATGGTTACCACTCCCAACCTAAATATTTCCCGGTGAGTTTCGGTTGAGATTGGCAGTCATGAGCTCAGCCGGAATATTGCTCTATTGTTCGATCGAATACATCTCAATAAAATCCCAAACTGACCTTCATCTCTCCCATATTGTGTCTGTCCACTCTTCCCTTCTCTCCTCTCCACGATTCGCCCGCGGATGAGAGCACGTGCACTAGTCGATCATCCGATACCGTATCCTGCGAATATCGATTGATTCTATTTCATCATTAGTACCGTATCGTGCAGTTATCGATGGATTATGTCTCATCATTATTGCCGCATCCTGTCAGCAGATTATCGATTGTCTACAGTATACCCTTCACAATTCCATAACACAGCCTGGTGTTCGTAAATACTACACGGCCATTCTGCACACTTTCTAATTGCACTGGCCGGCACGAGAGTGTGCAGAATGGAGAGAGCACTATTAAAATCTATGCCTACTGTATTCCCATTAGTTCTCAATACTAGAAGATACAGTACTCCTACAGTAACCCTTCCCCTCACCATTCCCTCTGGCATCCACCCTCCCCTCGGTGTGTCTTCTTCTGTCTTGTTGTACGCGATGAGACGACATCTGAAAATATGAACGGGTATACACAACTAGTCGGTCTAATTGACGGAGTCGAAAAAGAAAATCCCTGGATCACGCCTAATTGAAGTGTGTGATAACCAGGAGAAATTTATCAATATTGTTATTGTAAGAAAATAAACCGTTCCACGAGTAACAGTACTACCTGTAGAATCGATATTTTTACTATGAGGTTTAGGGTTTCGACGTTTTATTCAATGCTCATTTTGACCATGAATACTCAGGAGAAAGGCCAAAAATTTAGAAAAATTCAATAAAGCTGTAGCTATTTATTTGTTCCGAATATAAAAAAATATAAAAAAAAAATATTTATCTGTAAAAAATTTAACGATAGTACACTAAACACCGTATTACCGTTGCTGAGCATTTGAATCTTACAATAATGTTTACGCAGGATGCAGGGGAGTGATTACTCAAAAAGGCTACAAGTGGAAAAGCGCTAGCGATATCACCTTGCCAGTTTCTCGTTTCACCACAGCTTCGAAACAGAAGGAGAGCCATCATTTCGATTACATGCCTTTTCTCGAGTTCAAAACAAACAAACAATCCCGCAATAGTTCATTCATGATCTGTATTCCTGACCCCTTCCCTCAATCAATCAATAATCTACCGTACCTTTCCCATCCCCTCTCCTGAATCACTCCCAGCATGGGTGTCACTCCCGTTCCTCCCACCAGACAGACTACCGTCCTCTTCCAATCATTGATCGGTGACGGAAGAGATACGGTAGGTGGTGGGAGGGATACGGTAGCAGTCGAGTACGGTAGAGAGGAGAAATCGATCGATCCGATCGGATCGGATATGTGCACGAGATCGTCTGTAACGGAGGATTAGAAATTGATCGAAGTGATTTTCAATTCCAAAAAAACATTTACTAGGTGCCTGCTGGTTTCACAATTTCATCAATACAAAACATACAGGTTCGATATGATCATCATCAGTAGAATTAGCAAACAAAAACCGCCTTCACTACTATAGTATCACCTAACAGTCATCCCTCCACCACCCGGCAGTATCCTTCCAATCGATAAATATACTCACTCGTGTTGAGTCTCTCAATGGCCGGTGTCACTACTCCATCCGAGTAAATTTTGATGAGAAAAGCGAGGAGACGACCGGAAGATTCCCTCTTCGCCACCTGTGAGAGAGGAGTTTCACCAGCAATACAAGGATATAGAGTGATGAAGGCTATGATAGTTTCGTATTCGGCAATAGAGAAAAAAAAAATTAAATCTGAACAATGTCCGTAAATTTCAGTCTTTGCATGATCCTTAATCAGTGATAACATCCTTTCCCCTGATCTTTGATCTCCCTAATACCTCCTCCTCCTCTCCAATCCATCTCCTCATCGCTGCTGTTAGAGGCACGGGAGTGTATGGACGAGCGACTTGAGAGGCTGAAAAAGGTTGTTTTCATTGTTTGTTGACAACGGGTGCGGTGACAATCGATCACATTGAATAGAAGGAACGTACACTACCGATAATACCGTATCTCAACTTGAGAGACTTGAGAGGTTGCAGAAAAATATTTAAACAAATGTGACCACGACACAGCAATCCATTGCGATCGTGAGTTTGCAGGTGAATACAAAAAAACGTGTGGCACCAATCTCACTCTTGCGTCAGAAACAGGAGAATCGAAAAAAATCATTCTCAAGCTGAGGACAGCGACGTTCATTGCTGTTGTTTCCAATAGGAACGGTCAAGTTCATCACTCATTCAGAACAACTAGGATATTCGTTTACCTCATGAAACATAAATGGCGCTTGAGACGGATTTTTAATTTTAAAAATTCTATAAATCTTCAATTTCTCACGCCTTGCATAATTCTTGTTGGTTCCTCACAAGGGAACCGCAAAAGTAGGCCGATCTCTCGACCAAATCTGTCGACGCTATTTGAAAGGGACCCTTAGGGGAAGTCCATCCACTTTATATTGATTGGGAATCGGTCTCCTAAGAACCTAAATTTTAATGTAAATAATTAGAAGAAATTCGTGCTCTCTTGGCGCACGAGAGTGTCCGAGATTTTGAGCTTCCCTGATGTGTAGCTCTTGGCCTAGTGATCTACAGGTTCGTAATTCGTTTTGCGATACAAGGCGGGTTCGATCCCCGTCTCCGATAATAAGAATGCCGATGCCGATAACAATAATGAGGTTTACATCACGCTTTTGCTTTCCTTTTGCCTGTGTTACCCTTACTTGCATGTTTTGCTACTCCATGTTGTTTTTCAGTTTTCATTATTTTATTTTATATTCTGTTTTGCAACCAATTTTATCGCCCATAGATCGTGATCCTAGAACAAACTTGTGACACGATCAGACTAATTCACCCCTATTTGTACCTAATCCATACATTCAGACATCTTTCCAAGAAGCAGATGCATGGAACTCGGACTACCGTTAGGATCATGATCTAGGGGCGATCAAACTGATTAAAAAACAGAATTTAAAAAAACGAAAACTGAAAAAAAAACATGGAGTAGCAAAACATGCAAATAAGGGAAACACAGGCAGAAGGAAGCCAAAGCGTGATGTAAACCTCATTATTGTTATCGGCAAAACTTATTATCGGAGACGGGGATCGAAGTTCGATCATCGAACCCGCCTTGTATCGCAAAACGAATTCCGAACCTGTAGACCACTAGGCCACGATCTACACATTAGGGAAGCTCGAAATCTCGGACACTCTCGTGCGCCAAGAGAGCACGAATTTCTTCTAATTATTTACATTAAAATTTCGGTTCTTAGGAGACCGATTCCCAATCAATATAAAGTGGTGATGGACTTCCCCTAAGGGTCCCTTTCAAATAGCGGCCTAATTTTGCGGTTCCCTTGTCAGCTACAAAAATTAAAGATCAAAGATCAACTATCCCGTCTCACCTCCCTTCCTGACTCTCAACTCTACATGATGTCCGATGGGAACTCGAACTGCTGCTGTCTCGTCTGTCTCCACGATCAGAAGGAGACTATCACGGGGCGGAAACTGAAATTGTTTTTTTACTATGGTGATTTACCTTATCTCCAAATGTCAATGCCACGAATATCGGCGCGATATTTAATTTCTGTAATTCACAAAAGTTCAAAAATGTTCTAACACCTGGTTCATGCACAGTAAAGAGATATTAATTTAATTTTTGGTAAATCAATAATTACAAACAATACGGAAACATTCCATTGAGTCGGAGTATCGCTGTTTCACCTTTTCCTCTTTAACTACATACTCCACCAACATTCTATTTCGAACCCTTTCCTCTGTCAAATCAAATTCTCACCAATGACTCCTTCCCTCTCTCCTCCTCATCTGTCTCATCTCCAGATGACGTCATCGTTGAGAGCAGCGAGGGATGGCGGAAAGTTCGGAGAACGCGCGCCTCGTGGAATGCAAGAGCTGGAAGATGATCTTTGATCCCTAAGCTTGAAACTTTTTCAATGTATTTTGTTTCTAGAAAACTCGGTTATTTTTGGCTTTATCACTGTGATATTCGTCCAGTCTCAGAACAGGAAATAGTTGATTGTTTCTTTCTTGTACAAAAAATATGTATATTATTCGCTAATGCTCATTAGCTTGTAATACTCGTGCTTCGCCGACATATTCTCTACAGGATCATGGAAACAATTCAATATGTTTGGATTGGCTACCAGCAAATATAAAAAGTAAATATTAAATTGTTTACGTGGTTTTTCCTTGACTGAGCATCTCGTCGTCACGAATTCCTGTCCGATGACGTCATCTGCATGGATGAAGTCCAGTCTGAAGAGGACAAATCATTTTAAAATTTGAGCTCACGAGAATATTGGCTCTCTCCATTCTGCACAATAATTGTAACTCGCAGGTCAAACATACGAAAAAGTGTGCAGAAAAGAGAGCTGAAAACAGAAACCGAATTTTAAGCACCTACCCTCTATCTTGAGATCTATCTTTACATGAATATTTTGTCGTGGATAAACAAACAGCCAAGGATATTTTAATTTAAGTAAAAAATATATATTTAGCTCACCTGATTCTGGCCTGTTCGTCGATGCTCACAGCAATAGAAGAAGAGGGAGAGAAGGAGGATGGAAGAGGGTCTGGAAACTGACTCTTTGGCAAAAGAGAGTGCACATACACATTTCTCCACAATCTGATATTGAGGTAAAATAGTGATGAAAAGTTTATTACTCGTTACTTTTGTGCTCTAGAGGTGGTTCATACCAACAATAACTGCCATTTCAGTGATCAAGAATCTTTTCGCTGTTCAAAAACACATTGACAACTTTCAGAATGTCTTCCCAATAATGTATTTCCAATTCCACTGCTGATTCGTGTTTCACATGATAATTATATTGGATTGAAGTTTGAGCGAGATAGAAGCTTTTTCTTTCATAGTGAATATAAATAATATGAAAAAAATATCATAGAAGAAGCGATCTCACCCCACTTGAGCTCCAATGGATTCCTCCCATCCATCGTCTTCACCAACAGACGAAGAGACGTCTGAAAGACAAATAATTATTTGAATAATTTTTCTAACAGTAGTGTTGTTAATTATTTCGTACAGAACTACTTCCTCATGTCTTGAACATGTAACACGAATTATTAGGTGGAAAATCCTACCCTAGTGTATATTTCTGATACCGTAACCCCATACCGTACCTCTCCGATGCTATGACTGATGCATTCTCTCCTCATCGTCCTCTCATTCCAATGGGAAAGGCAAGACAGGAGAACACAGTGGGAAGAGGGAGATATTGCTCTGAAAAATAAGCGATTGTTTTAAACAAAACAAAAATTAAAGCGATATCAATGCATAGCTGCTTATGGATAACTTAGCCGATACTCGAAACAAGAATCGTCCTGGTTTCATTGTGTCGGCTTGTTTTTCTAAGAGGCCATAGGTCAAAAAGCGTGTCCAAATGGGCACAACGTATACAGATTTTTTTGAGAAAATTTTCAAAAATAGGAAAACGTATACACTGACCCGCCGTCAGGCGGGTCAGTGTATACGTTTTCCTCTTTTTACACAATCGAATATGTTCTGATACGTTTTTATAGCACATGAACACCGGCTACCGTATGACCGTTCGACCTGTGACATTTTTCTGACGGCTATAACTTTCTTATTTCTGCATTAAATAATACACCGAAACAATTAAAATGAAGCTTTTTTACTAGGAATTGAGGAAAACGTTGCAGGAACACAATCGAAGACGTTCTTATACGTTTTTATAGCATATGTCACAGCTCGATTTGACACTGTGACATGGTTGTGCCCAGATTTTTTATATTTTTTCTACTGTAGGTGTGAACCAGTTTGGTTCGTGCTGCTGTAACGTGTTCTGGTTAGCTTATTTCTCCAGCTATCGAATGAGTGTCCTAACTCCAAATATGGAAGCGCTCTTGACTATTTGAGGGGAGAAGTTGAAGCATCGAGCCCTGAGATACAGTACGCTCAGTGACTCAGGCAAAATCTCTATTCTGTTCAAATGACTTGAAATATACAACTTCTGCGCGATATTTGTAGCTTCTGGCAGCTTCAAACGTATACCCGGCGCTGGAAAAAAAAATTTAAGAAGCGATTTTCACATAAGGGTTCCCTTATGTGAAAAAAACGTATACATATTTTTTTCCTGGGCCGGACATACCTTTTTGACCTATGTAAGAGGCAAGCGATCAATCATTTCAACACAAAGAAACTGTGCGTTATCGAATGCACGAAACACGTATCGTCTGAGTTATCTCACATTTTTCCGAAAATTTTCCGAATTACAAGATTTAAAAAAAAAAATGATTCCACGAAATTTACCTGATATTATGGGAATCGAGTGTTGAATGGGCTAGGGCTGACATCTCTTTTCCCGCTCCTCTCATCGATCCTTCTCCTCCTCCAGCTGATGTAGAATCGTCATCATCCAGCGTCGAGGGATCAGGAGGGGGTACTGTAGTGAGAGCATATTATTAAATTTTAGATACGGTCGAGAGCTACATCTTATCAATTATTCATCTCGCAGTCAACCTTTCACTAATCTTTGATGCACAATAGTGCGCGGGCGATTCTCTAAATAAATCAGCCCATAAAGATGTTTTTTTCTCAATTATTTATAAAGCCGTATCAAGAGCCAAGAATCAATTCATAGCCTACCATTCCACTCTTCATTGAACATTGAATCTCTAAACTGCCAGGTCCAAATAATATTTTTTTAAATTTCTGCAAACCTATAATAAAAAACAGGACTCACACTTGGCGGTGTCTCCATCGAATCTTCCCACGATACAAGCTTTGAGCATACTGTCGTAGTTGACCCATGAGTGGTACTGTAATGAGGATTGCGTCATAAATATGAAATTGAGGAGTATAATTATTTCTCCTGTAGGAAAGGATTCAATTGCATTACTCAGTTCATTCGCTTTTCGTATATTGTTTGAAACTTGGCATCAGCTGCTGGAAACAATATTGTATTTGAAACTTAAAATAAATTTTCCTATCCTATCGGAATAGTGCTTCGCGAACCAGTAATGAACGCCACAAGCAGCAACGCACCAATGCTACCATGGATTCTCTCCATTATACAAACCTATTACAGATCACCATTTACAGGTAACATTCTTTGCACTTCAAGCATACCACTCAATTTCCGCCACAGTAGCGCGTATCCACGGTCCTACTGATACAGTACCCTCTCTAACTACCGTACCTGGTTGAACAGCCCGGTGGCGTCCGTGCCCGCAGCCCTCATCAATTCCGGCACTCCGCCTGGGTGATACTCGAGGTATGGAGTGATGTCATACACCTGTGAAGATATTACTAGGTGATTCACTATTTTTTGAGCGGATCAACAAAGAATTTTCCAAAAGACCTAGTTTTTTCTAGTTTCATAGATATTTCAAAACTTCAACGAAGCTGTGAAATAGGATGGACTTGTGGACTGGAGTGTAACAATACAATAACCATCAAAAGATGTTTTTAATGACATTTTCTTCGTTTCGCGCTATGGGTCTGCTACTATACTCCTAGGTACGGTACATATACAGTATCTCTCCAAATCAATCGATATTTTACCGTACCTGGCCGAATAATACGATCCAGCAGTCGCTCTGCTTGTTGTGCTTCACCAACTCCTCTGTGCTCACTTTTGGCAGTCGAGCTGCGGCGAGATTCTGAAATAGAAACGGTCAAAGATCAAAGATCAACTATCGAAATTCTGGAATACATCAATCTAGATGGTCTGTTCGCGCCTGCGTATTTAGATTACATCGAAAAATGAAAGAAATATCCCCCGATTTATGACTCTTTAATTAGTGTCTTATAGAATACAGTTATCCTCTGTAGCAAATTTATCAACAGTACCAATATCGTTGATATACCACTATATAGAAAATCCAAATTTACCGCGATATAGTAAATCCAACCTATCGTTTCCTTCCCTACATTATCAGTGTGAGTGCTTGATCGAGCTACAGTACCCCTCATTAGGGATGTAAATTCGGTTTTCGCTCTCTCCATTCTGCACACTATATCGAGAAACGAGAGAGCACGCAAATTGAGGAGAGCCGGATGTTGATTTGTCATGAATACCATCCACCCACCTTTCCATTGCTCTTGTGTATCCAGTCCAGCAGTCCCTTCCCTCTCGGGAGTGCTACCTTCACTCTACCGTACTCACTCCGACCGGCCGGCGCTTTCTGAAATGTAGTCAAAAATCAATTGTCCCCTAGTGGTTTTCAGATTCACTCATTGGTCTTATACACTGATGAAAACGTCGAGCAATCGCTCAGTGACTCAAGGGATTTTCGGTTGATTAGGCTTCTCAGATAAATGCTAATATTCCCATCCGATTCGAGATTCAGTCGTCCCACTTCAACTCAATGTACTCAATGCTAATCATAATCATTGGAATCATTGGAGAATTTTACCTTCACAAAAATATCAAAATACTGCAAAGCAGAGTAAAATTCATAAATTCCCACCGCAGTAAGTCCTCCGGGTGTAGGCACTTGCAGACTCATTCCTTTCTTCGTCTCCACTCCCCGTCGTTGTTCCTCTTCCACCTCCTCACCGTTCACTTTATTGCCCTGAAATGCCTTTAAATGGGTATTTTTATTTAAATATATTTAGCTTAAAACAAAAGTTTAAGCCTCTTATAAGATCACTTTAATAAATATCCTCTAACTTTACAGTTGGCAGCACCCATTGCGCCGCTTGATATGTATAAGACGCGAAGGCGTGAATTTATGGAAGGAATACTACTGCTTGTCTCGTTGCCTGAGGCTATTTGTGAAGCCGCGCGTGTGCGACGTCAAAACAATCACGGGAATCAGAAGACTAGAGGGGTTTCCTCGTCAGTTACCACGCAAATTAGACGAAAATATTGTGCGTACAACAATAAATAATAAATATATTAAACCCCACTTTACAGTTTGCTGCTCCCATTATAAAGTTAGGCAGAGCTGGGAAGGTTTCCAGTCCAATTCGAGTCGGCAACTAACTAATAGAAGACTATAGCAGTCGCGACTTGACTTAGTTAGCGAGCACTTCTCATTTCCTCTGCTCCTGACGGCATTTCCCTCTCTCTCAATTGCTCTGTTTCTCCCGATTCTCTACCTCTCCCTCGTCTATCGCGAGAATCGCGTCGATACGCAAGCGCACTGCACTTCCACCGAGAGTTTGGCCGCTCGCTCTCTCCAATTTCTCTTATTTTCTGAGCTCACACGACGATGAAATGGATGCCATTAAGTAGAAGACGACGACACACTAATCTCCTATCGGTTGGCTTGACAAAACAAACGGTAAAAGAACAACCAATAGAGCGGAAAGCGCAAAATAGCAAAGAAAGCCGTTCTTCGAACTCGCGAAAAGTTTGAGGATTTAACGCTTACAGTAATCCCTAAGTCCAATTTCAGTTTGTGATAGCCTCT
Source organism: Pristionchus entomophagus (assembly GCA_036245825.1). NCBI lineage: Eukaryota > Metazoa > Nematoda > Chromadorea > Rhabditida > Neodiplogasteridae > Pristionchus > Pristionchus entomophagus. The sequence continues at coordinate 37,557,428 of BTSX01000005.1, forward strand.
ATTTTTCTTGATTTTTTCCCGCACATTTTAAAGATTTTTTGCCCCGCATCGGAGGGTGCAAACTCCATCAAACAATGAGGCACTACGCTATGGTCTCCATAGAAATGCGAGCAAAGGTCGACCGGGGTCGTTTCTCTCTAACTCTTTCCGAATCTCGGCGAGAAATAGTGCGCGTTTTGAGTAGATCAACGCCTCGATCGAGCCTAATAGACATCTAGATCACTTTTCCCTCTCCTCCGCCGAATCCGAGCTTGCTCAAACAAGGGCGAATGGACACCCAGAGTGACAGACCCGCCAGATCTCTCGCCTAATAATTCCTACCTTTTCTTCATAACTTCAATTTGTATCCTCCTGGAGTATTGATCTACCTCGCGGCATGATATCAGGTTCGTTTCTCACCCAGGACCGTGAACTCCCATGCTCAAATCAGTTGGGAAGGGAAAAGCAAAAACCAGCGACGTTGGTGTTACAGATAACAATAATATGTGAAGGCGGAGTCGAGAAGCAATCTTTCCGCAGCTTCTTGAGGAAAAACAAATCGTCATTCTCGTCACTGATGTGATAGGGGAAACATCATTATTCCTTTTCTTTAACACTCTATCAGCCTTAAACACAATCTTTCGATCTGAAAGCTTCTAGCTCTCTCCATTCTGCACACTCCCTTGCCAGACAGACATACGAGGGAGTGTGCAAAATGGAGAGAGCCTGAACAATATCCTTGATGAGGGGCAAGGGAAAAGGGATGAGTTGGATTGGCATGAACCTGGTAGATCACTGATCCATTCTAGTCCTTCCCCTCCTCCTCCTCTCCCTCCTCCCTCCGCTCGTCCACTCCGACTGTGTGATGGACGAGCAGGCGACGTGGTGTGGGTGTGGATACATGCAGCAGGCGTTAGGACGTGAGTACTTACAGTATGCCTACAGTAACCGTACCGTAGCCGCAGCCTGCCAATACTGTATGTAGGTATGCCTTTGGCCGTAAGGCAGTAACAGTATTGACATGATAAGCCTCAAGTATTCGACCAACAATAACCCGACGTAAAATGACGATATTCGTAAATTGTAATACGAAACAGAAAAACACGTTCGTGCCTATTAGTAAGAGGTAGGCTGTGGATACATGCAGCAGGCGTTAGGACGTGAGTTACCGAACCCGCTTACAGTATGCCTACCGTAGGCCAACAGGAACCTTACCGTACACATATCGTTGCCCGAACCTGCGAATACTGTAGGCATTCCGCTTCGCAGGGTGTGTGAAGCGAGCACTTGGACAGGAGATAAAGTTACCGATGTATTACAGTAGCCAATGCTCTTTCCGAGCCGAATATCAGCCCGCTCTAGTCTGCCCACCGTGCACTCTGACCGGCGAGATAGTGTGCAGAATGGAGAGAGAACTAATCGATCCAGCAACATTCCTTTCCCCTTAACGAACGAACCTCTTTACGTCATCAGACTCACCATTTAGGACGTCATCTGTGGTAAGAATGCGGCCGCTATAAAAAAAAAAAAGCTGCTTATTACAGGTTTTAATGCTGTAGTTTCGGTTTTTGCGCTCTCCATTCGGCACACTCTTTCGTATGCCTGATAGGCGGAAGAGTGTGCATAATGGAGAGCCCCGCTATCGAAATGTCATAAATACTGTGTATTATCAATTATTTACAGTGATCTTGCAATAGTTAGCGAACACCGTAATCTCACAATTCACGGCTTCTATCATGATAGTGATGTGTTCTATAGGGGTGATCCGAAAGTTCGTTCACTGTTGCCCTAGTTCAAGAAGCCTAGAGGAAACCTGTGAGTGGCCTTATGCAATTGAGCACATGAAGTCATAGTATCAATTTTAGTGCTAGAATGGTGGAGCTTACAGTACTCAGGGTTGAGAATTTAGGAATCAAAATCTTCGAACCACGCGTTTGTTGGTTTGCCTCCTCTAACACCTCAAACAAACTGCGTCGGGATCGATTAACTCAAGTTTCTTCACAGTATTATTGCAAAAGCACTACTTCATAAATATATTTACAGACCGCAAGCTCAGCCCACTTTCAGGGGAATTGACTTCCCCTAAAACCTGCGCCTGGCAAGCACAATTTGAATTCTCAGCCGAATCAACTGATCAAAAGCGTTTTCTGCAGCTCTCATTAGTCTTCACAAATGACGAGTGGAGCAGCCTGATCGGTTAGCTCTAAGTGGGTTAAATTAGGCCATTTATGGTCAAGAATGGGCATTTGAAGTGTGTATAGTGGTCGTACGCAGCTGCTCCACTCGCATTTCCTTTATTTGTATTTTAGAGGAATTTTAAAATTGATTTCAGATTTTTAATAATTTTCTCCGAATTGTGTTCGATCGCGGGGAGAGACGAGCGAGAGAGCGGGAGGAGGGAGAGAGACACACTTTTCTCTCTCGCCCGATTTCCCTCTCCTTTCCCTTGCCAGCGCGCGCGTGGTTTTAAGGGGAGAACTCGGCTCAGAGATGAGATAGAGACAAACTCTAAACAGTAAAAATGTTATTCAGACCAAGACCAAGATATTGAGCACATATTTGAAACGGTGCAATCAATTTGGTAGATCACCCTGCGGTCTCTAAATATATTAAATATGAACTGAATCCACGCATTTCCCAATTTCCAGTAGGCATTTTCCTAACCCATACGTTCAACTGTGAAATTTCAGTTTGTGACAAATTAAATAAGTATGATTAAATTTCTCTCCAATATACCCAGGATTTAGAATCATATGGATTACAGAGAACCAATATACACCTCCAATTTGCGCACACTGTCATTGGGGTTTTGTTTAATCGCGCTGAGAACGATGGTCTGATAAACTTGCGAATGACCATCTGAGTCGTGTCTGTATTCAGGTCAAGCGATTCCGAAGTCAAACTGTATTGCCTAATTGAAACACATGGGAATACTTGAGTCAAGATTGTCTATCAGTTTGATGATTTCAAGATTGAAATCCATCGCTTCCCTTCGTAGGAATATTTTATGAAGCAAAAATATTGAGAGCGCATATCGGTATCCATCACAAATAAAATAATTGAAAACAGGAGAGGCGAGCTGCTGACAATTGGGTATGATAGAATGATATGTCAATGCTTGCACTACAAATTAGTATTAACAATTAGGATTATTGATCATCAAGTCGCTTTACACAGTGTTTCGAAATTTTAGTGAACGAACTTTCGGATCACCCCTGTAGGAAATGAATGTTATGCTAACAAATGCTGGTAAGTGAAATTCCCCATGTCTGACTCATATGCTTTTCTGTACTTGGTGAAACCTATCATCTCCTAGGGGAAAATATTGATCTAAACCGATAACAATATCTTCGAATCGCGAACAAAAATCAATAATCGATTCAGCGTGTGTGGGCGGCGAGTGTCCGGACGGCTACATGTGCATCTGCGACTACTGTTGTGAGTTTGACCTTCCGTACTCCGATCGATAGATACAGTAGTCTTGAGACTATTGCATACTCCAAAAGACTGCCAAATGAACTTATGTGGTGAGTTTGACCTACCGTAATCCGATCTATAGCTAGGATGTATTGAGATAAAAAATTGCTTAGTTGGTGCGTCAGTTGCGTCGTGTATGATCTACCCAGATATCTCTCATCGGCTACTCTAGATAACGGATCTAGGAGTAACCGTCGAAAGAGATATTTTGGTGAACACCTTCACTGGAACAAGACAATCATCCATGTCCGTCCTGCTAATCATGCGGTGAAACGCAACCCCACCTTGATAGGACTGATGTAAATTCGGTTTTGGCTCTCTCCATTCCGCACACTATCTCGCGGTCAGAAAAAAAACGAGTGTGCAGAATGAAGAGGGTAGAAAGCCGAAACGACATCACTACTTGACAGAGGCAATACATAGGCTACTGAACTGGGATCATTCCTGCGGGTTCCACGTGAGATCTGAGTAGTAACGACACCGGATCGAATGGTAGGTCTCTTCATCCTCGCACCAATGAGGGAGTGTGCAGAATGGAGAGATCACTATTCGACCAGGAAACACTACTGCTCATTTGGAATCCCGAAAGACTACCGTAATCGTACCGTACATCCCTGAACTACCGTAATCCTCAGGCGAAGGCTGCATGGATGACTGCTACGACTGCGCGCTGTACGCGCAGTTCTGCAACAACACCAACTACTGCGATCTGCGGCAGAAGTGCAAGGTGAACATTCGAAATTACAAGCGACTGCTGCAGTTTTAACATTGTAAATTACCAACTACCGAGCCGTGTGTGTACTGCGGCGGAAGTGCAAGGCGCGTTTTGCGAATAGTGAGACCTGGTGCAGAGTGAACATTCGAAATTGTGCGGAGCACGTCTTCCGATGCACAGTGAACATTCCGAGTCGGAATGCCGATGAGCTCGTACGAATTAGCGCTGCCGGATTGAACAGTACTCTCTCCATTCTGCACACTCCCACTGCCCGGGCGAGAGTGTGTAGAATGGAGAAACGGAATGTTTACAATCTGGTCAGTAGAATGTGGACATCCGTACAAGTTTAATCGATTAGTCGGTTGCGTTCGCAATATCTCTGAAAAAAATATCATCCAAAACCTGACCACTTTCCTTCTCATAAAGCGATGAAACTCAACTTCAACTAGCGGAAATGACTGATCAAAATTCGAAGATGCGGTGTATTTTTTAAAATTTTTATTCTAACAAGTCATGCAAGTTACGGTGCACGCATCTTCAGATGCACAGTGAACATCCGGAATTGTGAAGCCAATATCTGAAGAATTGCAAAAAAATTCTTCGAATGTGTTTTTGAGCAAATTACTTTTGAGTTTCAACGAGCGCTATTATTTGGAGTTTTCCTTCAGTGTCGATTCGACTTCGTTAAAGAAATCTCGAATAAGAATAAATATTTAAATACAACGTGCCAAACAAGTTTCATTGCTTGTATGAGAGCGAAACGTAGTGCATCGAGGGCCCTCTCCCCTCCGTACGCTGTCTATCCGGTCAGACAGACGAGTGAGTGTGCAGAATGGAGAGAGAGCAGAGAATCGAGATGGCATCCAAATCGTATTCATTCCAGCGTACCTGCGGCATCTGCACCGATGCAGCAACACCGTGAGCCTACAGTACTTCGCGGCTACAGTATTCTCGGTCTATCGACTACTTACTTTCTACCATGGCCCCTCGGCTACAGTATGCCTGGTCGATCGACAACTGACTTTCTTCACCCCTCCTGTCGTTATTGCTTGCTCTGAACGGGTTCTCGTCTTCGTCTCTCGTGATAAATCATCTTACGTCATTCGATTCACTCAATGCGGGAGCGAACTTTGAGTGTGACTCTCTCCAATTTGCACACTCTCTCGCCCCGTCTGAAGCTCTCTCAATTTCGCCTGCTGCCTCGCTACCTCTGACTCCTACTGTTCTCTTGCTCTCCTTATTCCCAACACTATCTCGTCCATCTGACCGACGAGAAAGTATGCCTAATGGAGAGAACAGAGGGTGCGAACTTTGAGAGCACAAGCGTGTCACAGATAGGTAGAACTGAGCACGGGTCGGCATACAACCTGTTCTCTCCATTTTGCACACTATCTCGCTCCGAGATTAGATACTACTCGCCCAATTGATATGAAACAGCCAATAGAGAGATAGAAGATCACGAAAACGATCACATTCTACTCCTTGCTCCCCACTGGCAAGGGTTCATAGTAGTGATGTCGTTTCGGTTTTCGACTCTCCTCATTCTGCACACTCTCTCGTTTCTCTGACCGTCGAGATAGTGTGCAGAATGGAGAGAGTGAAAACCGAAATTACATCCCTAGTGACAACTCGGCATCCGGCTCTCCTCCATTCTCTCGGCTCTCTCGCATCTCTACCCGATGAGAGATCAGGCAAAATGAGGAGAGTCGCTGCCGATTCGTCATGTTGCCCCTGGCACAGTTCTTTATAATTCCTTACGTTCTTGCGTCTCTCCATTCTGGACACTCTCTCGCTGTTCAGAGCGAGGAGAGAGTGTGCAAACTGGAGAGACCCCTCTGGCAGAGATCCCGCTCCTAGTAGTGAGCATCCATTCGTGATAGCATTCTAAAACGCTGTGTCTCAGTCGCAACGAGTGACCACAAATCGGCGTATGACTCTCCTCATTTCGCTTGTTCTCTCGTCTTTCTGACCTGTGAGAGAGCACGCGAATAGAGGAGAGCACGATTCCGATTTGTCATTTCTAGTCGCATATCATTCTCGTTTGATCTACCAGTCAGTTATCGATCAAACTACCGTAAAGCTAGAGGTAACGTAGCGAGAAATGCTCTCTTGATTTTGCACACACTCTCGATCATTCGCGAGAGAGCGTGCAGAATGGAGAGAGTCGTTTCTGTAGATATCATCCCTCCTTGTTGACCCTTGCTCCTGTCCGCTTCCGTTCCAATCAGAACATTGTCTGTTCAAACTCACGCTTTTCCACGCTGAGCAAGCAAATTTTCGAACACAATTCTATCCAGACTCGCCGATCTTCCAGTGGGTTTTGTATTAGTTACGCGAAATCGGAACCTGACTAATCAAGTCACTTGTTCTCTCGCCGGTTAGAGAAACGAGAGAGCACACGAGAGAGCTTCCAACCATTGCGTTTCGTATATGCTTCAGTGCGCGTTGATAACCATTCTTTGTCTTGGTGCTTCCAATTGTACCGGCTTAGCCCATCCGATAAAATCACAAACAAAATTTCACACGCTTTCTCATCATTTGTGTTGCAATTTCGGTTTTCAGCTGTCTCCATTTTGCACACTTTCTCGCTGATGAGACAGACGATAGAGTGTGCAGAATGGAGAGAGCTGAAAACCGAAACGACACCACTAATTCTCACGCTGATCATGCAATACGGTGCAAATTACATGAATCTCATGCTTCATCATCTTATATTTCAAAGCGTTGGCAGTGATCATCTCTTTCTTGCCGATCAACGCGCACTCTCGTGGTGACTTTCGGAAACAGATTACAGATGTTTTCAAAATTCAAGGTCAGGTTCGTCCATCCATTGTGCGAAATTGTCTCCATTGAGTTCCAAGTTGTTGTATATTTTCGCCCCTCCTTCTGGTCTTTGGCCTCAAATCCATTATCCCGCTCCAATTGTTGGACATTCGTTCACACCACTGATCGCATCCATCGCATATCGCAACGCATTCTTAATTGACCTACAAGTCAGTAATCGATCAGATCTACCATACTCTCTGACGCACCTCCCCAGATTCCGCCCTTAACTACGCCCATTACAATTCCCGAGTCGATCCTGAATACTGATGAAATGACGTCGCCGTTTCGATTATCATAACCGATGCTTAATCTTGTCAATCTTTGATCTTTGATCTTTGATCACAATTCTGACCTAATGAACAGATGCCGCTCTAGGACGCTTCCGTTTCAATCAGAACTTGGAAACGCAAAGCCTGATCAAACTCACTCCTTTTCACGCAGCGCAAGCGAATTTTCGTACACAATACTGTGCAAACTTCCCGATTGTCTATTGAGTTTTTGAGTATGCGGTACAGTTTCGGTTACTGGCCCAGATAATTCTACGATTGTTTTCTATCCGCCCACCCCCCCCACCCCTATCTTGATTTCCATTCCATACGTCTCATTTCAAGCTGCGCATTCGAAATCAGTGCCCGAAACCGTAGAAGTTCCGTATATGCTTCAGTGCGCGTTGATAAATATTCTCTGTCTTAGCGTTTCCAATAATATCATGCCTCTCCGTAGTATGAATACAATCGCATATCAAATTTCACCCGAATTCCCACGCTGATCATTTATGATGCAATTTTGGTTTTCAGCTCTCTCCATTCTGCACACGCTCACGTTTCTCTGACCAATGAGAGTGTGTGCTAAATGGAGAGAGTCAAAAGCAGAAACGACATCACTATTCGTTACGTCACCTGCGCAATTTTACTTCAGCGCTCGCTCATCTTTGTGTCCCGATCCGTATTTTTTCGTGGCACGCAAAAAAATCAGTAGGAGGTAGTGGTGGCAAATCCAACTCTCCTCATTTTGTGTGATCTCTCGTTTCTCTGACAGGCGATAGAGTACGCGAAAAGAGGATTGCCGGCGTCGATTTGACATCACTAAGGACACCTCAAATAATGCCTAAAGAAAGCGTAAGGTAAAGTGCGAACGTCTTACGAGCATAATCCCCCCTCTGACCTTCCTGTGCAAGTCTTATCAGAGTAAGATCAGAAAACGATACTTTTTTCCTTCTGCTCTCTCCATTCTGCACACTGTCAGAGCGACGAAAGAGTGTGCTGAATGGAGAGAGCTGAAAACCGAACCGAGTTCCCTTATAGAGACTATAAAATCTACCAAACTTGAAACAACCGAGTTTCCTATATCAGCGAAACAAGGTTGGTCATTACCATGCGTCTCTTACACCTCTGCCCGTTCCCTCAAGAGTTCGCGCAATAGGCCCCTTCCCTTCTCTGACTTCTCTGCCGCTCTCTCCACTCTCCACACTCTCTCGCCTGCCCTCTCCTATCATTACCGCATCAGTTCTGCTCTCCTCTAGCGGTTCTCTGCTCTCTCCTTTCTGCACACTCTCTCACGGGTCAGAGATACGAGAGAGTGTGCAGAATGGAGAGAGCCAGAACCGAAGCGCCATCACTAGTTCTTCTCCTCCTCTCACCTTTGGCTTTTTGATGTCAATACACCCAATTGTCTCTATTAACCAGTTGTTGTTGTAGTATATCGTGCCATTTACCAGTGTGTGTTGCCGCCGGATAGTGCGCGCAGTGCGTGGCGCGCGCTCTCTCCATTCGGCACACTCTCTCGCTTGTCTCTGACCGACTAGAGAGTGCGCTGATTGAGGAGAGTGCTCTCTCCATTCGGCACACTCTCTCGCTTGTCTCTGACCGACTAGAGAGTGCGCTGATTGAGGAGAGTGCTCTCTCCATTCGGCACACTCTCTCGCTTCTCTCTAACCGGCCAGAGAGTGCGCTGTTTCAGGAGAGGCAAGTGCTCTCTCCATTCGGCACACTCCCTGGCCGGTCAGAGCGACGAGGGAGTGTGCAGAATGGAGAGAGCTAGAGTGAGCACAAAGCACGCCTTCCAGTCAATTCCCTCACTTTCGTCAACAGAAACACGCGCTATTAATCGTTTCAATTTCCCTGATTCTATGAGCTTGATCATTTCTACTGTGCTTCGTATCAGTCTACAGACCGTCTCATATCATTCTTCACTTGATCTACCGTATTTGTTGGCCCCCGCCCCACCGTCCCAATACCCGTTCATCGATCTGCCGACTTTTCTGACCCACCGTTCTGAACCTACCGTATCCCAGGATGCTTCCTACCTGCCTCCTCCTTTTCCTCGCCCTCGCGCCCCTTTCCACCCTTGCTCAGGGCGAGTTGGAACCACTGGGCGATCCGACGTGGGAGTGCGGCACGGATGAGGTACTGTAATCTACCGTAATCTAGAGCTACCGTAACCAGTTTTATTCTAACTAGCCGAGCTACGCTCGCTAGGGGCACGCCGTGTGTTTTTTTTTATTAGAGTGAGTTGTCTAGCCTTTTGAATGCCGCAAAAACACCCTGCTGACTATCAGAAAAATTACCACCCTGGTCCCTGTCAGAAAAATTACCACCCTGGTGACTGTCACTTCCCCCCCCCCCCCCCCCTCCACTGCTAGAGATCCCATAGATGCCCAGGCAGAAAGGCACAAAAATTTTGTTTGTGACGACATGACCCGAGCACGCGAAAATTATTGCAAAACACTGCACCGGTGGGGATTCGAACCCGTGCTGTCACGATCCGAAGCCCGATCTTGCAACCACTACACCACGCTTTAAGCTTAATGAAACCCTTCAATCAGAACGCTGCTCGAACCGTCATGGGTCACTCTACACGGATGTCAACTCTATTTGGCACTACCTCCTTGTAGAACCAAGAACAGTGACCGAACTCTGAGAAATTCTCCGAAACCCGTCGTATTCCGCACAATAGTATCTCACGGGAACGGACCGTGCTCAGCCGCCTTTGCACTAATCGGCTCAAACAAAGTATCAATCGATTTCCCGATGTTTTCCGCACCTCCTATTTGCATCGGATAGTCCGTCCCTCCCCCGCTTCTATGCATGTCAACCGCTTGAGTAGCGAGTGCTCCAAACGCCAAACCTTTACCCGGCCATATCTCGCTTCAGGGTGGTCCTACAGGGTCGATACTCAGCTTAGCTGACTTTTGTTTCTTGTAGCACTCATCGAGAGCTTTCAGAAACGACCCACATGTAAGGTGTTTGGTTCACGGGTGTGTGCTTGATAGTCACTTTAAGAGTCAAAAAACGGAAAAGTTCGAATGTCCCAACTTTGACGTCATCTTTGATCTACCCAACGTCATCTGATCGGCTCGGCAATAGTGCCATTCGATTCGGCACCAAGTACCCTAAACCAGTTTATACCGATTCTTTTCATGCACCAACCCATTTGCTTTGACCAGTCAATTAGCCGCCCAACGTTATTTTATCTATAGGAGAACTAGCCGAGCTGGGCTCGCTACGGGCAAGCCGTAGGTTTATTTATACTTTTTGTGATTTTTTAATCTTGAAAATTTATTTTTCTAGCCGAAAACAAATTTGCAAAACATTGTGCACCGGCGGGGAGTCGAACCAGGGGGGTTCTGAGTGCTAGGCATCCTTCCCGCACATGGTCTGCACTTTGCAAAAGGACATTGATCCCAGTCTAGGCTCTTACCACCTGCGCCATGATTGCGCTTGCTCCCGACCACTGCGGATCGTTTCTGAGTGATCGTGAGGGCGGGCAAAAGTTTTGGTTCCGGGCTGGGTTCGAACCCGGGGGTGATGGGCACGAGTCTAACAGCTAACCACCTGCGCCATGATTACGTTCACTCCCGACCACCCCGGACACGTTCTGGATGCTTGCGAGGCCGAGCAAAAGGCCGATTTCGATCTCAAAAAGTGCACTTTTTGAGTAAAAAACCCGGTAACAACGGTTTCAACGTGGAGTTCATGCGCGGCAATAGCATCTAGGTGCATCTCGAAAAGTTGCATCGAGTTTGCACTACTCCCGAGCGGATCCGACCAGTACTTTTTTAGCTACAGTGCAAAACGCAAAGTATGGTCACTTTGGGCTGGATTTTGACCTACCCAACCAAGTCCAGGCCAAACGCCGATATGCGCATTTGATGCGCAAAGACATTTTGAGTATAGGGTCACTATTACCTAAACTTGGCACCGCATCTCCAAGGCCCCAACAACATTTTGCTTCGACCGGCCTATTTGAAATCGGGATTCTTTTATTGTTTTTGCAAAACATTGTGCACCGGCGGGGAGTCGAACCCGGGGGTGTCTGCATGGTAGACATACGCCCAACCCCCTGCGCCATCGATACTTATCGATAGAGTAATCTATTTGCCCTCTTGAGCCGAAGCCCTGGCGAGCAACAGTGAAAGAGCGCGATCCGGGATGATGATCTGGGTTTGGGAGATCCGGATTCGACTTTAACAGGCACCAGGATACTTCACAACCACTCCCGGACACGGTTTGAGCACGCGAAAAATATTGCAAACACTTTTGCGCCGGTGGGGATTTGAACCCGGGGGGTCATGAGCGCTAGTTTAGGCTTTAACCACCTGCGCCATGATTACACACGCTCCCGACCAAAAAAATTCCAATCTTGGACCTATCGTAACCCGTCAGTAACCATACCTACCGTAATCCTCCTCCTCTCAGGACACGAAGCGTGTCGCCGAGGCCGAGATCGTCACGCACTGCCCCAAGCAGAAGAGTGAGTACCTCATGTGACCTACCGTACTCCCGATCTGACACACCGAACTATCGTATCTCACTGAGTACAGTAGGGATGCCAGCGCTCTCCATTGTGCACAAAAGTGTGTGCGATGAATGGAAAAATCGAGTCAATGAATGGCTTTCTGACTGATCGAACTATAGAATAAAAATGTCTGACGCGCCGAACTACCGTAATCTCAAATGCCTGACCCACCGAACTACCGTACCCCTATCTCTCTTCCCAGAACCTGTCAACAACTGCTGCATCGCGCACGACAAGTGCTACGACGACCAGCTGGGCCAGGCGCACTGCGACAACACCTTCTGCGACTGTCTCAGGGTGAGTCATGGGTCTGACCCGCCGAACTGTAGATCTGACCCGCCGAACCACTTCTCTAGCATACTGTAGCTTGTGAATCTTACCCTCAGAAGGCGTGCTTATCATACTGCGCTTCTAACTGACATCCGCATGTCCAGAACCTCAAAACGAGTAGTGGATCTGATTCTCCGAACTGTAGACCTGCTCCGTCGAACTTACGTCATAATATTGTAGCCCTGATATGTCATACGTTCTGATAGATCATAGATAGCGGAAATCCCTCGTATTGATGCAGTGAGCCTGTGGGGCTATCGCATGTCCGAACTATCGTACTCTCCATCTGACCCTCGGCACTACCGTACCCATCGTCTGAACTACAGTATCCTCCCCAATTCCAGAATGCAACGAAGCCCTCCAAGGTGTGCGCCGAGCAGGACGGCCCCTTCTTCTGCGAGCTGGTCAAGCTGTTGGTCTTTGATCTTTGAACTTTGGTCTTTGATTTCGAAACCTTGATCTTTGCTCTCTAATTGTTGATCTTTGATATTTATCGCCTGATCAGGTTCGGCGAAGACTCGTACAGGCGCGCCGGCCTCAACGGCACCGAGCCCGAGCATGACGCGGTAAGCGATCTGACCTACCGAACTAGTAACTAGACCCACAGAACTAATTATCTGACCTACCGAACCAGTGATCTGACACGCCGAACTACCGTAATCTCGAATTCAGGAGGGCAGCGGCAGCGACGCCTTCTACGACTACGAAGCCGAGCTGGGCACCCATAAGGTATACATAAGGCACCCATAAGTCATGACTCTGACCTAATAAGATTACTACCGTAATTAATCTAACCCACGTGATGGCAAAAGATACTCACATGAATGGCGTACACTTTAGTCATGCTTCTGACCCGTCAAACTACCGTAATCTGATGATACCGTAACCCTCTCATTGCAGAGACCCTCGCGCGCCGCCATCATCGCAGTCGCCGAGCGCATCCACTCGTCCGAATCGTCCATGTGAGTGTCTGCTCTCTCTTTTTCGCACATTCTCTCGCCGGTAAGAGAAACGAGAGAGCGCGCGAATTGAAGGGAGTCGAATGCCGATTCACTATTGGTGCTGCCAGATCGAATAGTAGTTCTCTCCATTCTGCACACTCTGGCCGAACTAGTGTCTGACCTACCGTACCCCTATCGACATCAACGGCTACCGTAGCCTTAGCATAGTACTGTAGAGCACAATCAGTAGTAATCTTAGTCGTGCATCTACTAAAATTTTAGTGGATATTTTCGCGTCAAAAAACGACAACACGCTTACCGTATCCCCACAGTACTTCCCAGTTACCGTAACCCTACCGTATCTCAGGCCTCCTCTGCACACTCGCGTCCGTCGCATGCTCTCCGCCTCGCAGCATGCCCGATTCCAGTGGCAATTCTGATTATCGATCGATTACCGTAACTCTACCGTACCTTACCATATTTCGTTGACTAGGTATCGATTGTTTCCCCGTGCCCTACCGTACCCTTCCCCCTTCGTCTTTCCTATGACTGTGCTATGCAAGTTGTTTCACTTACGCCGACAAAAGTTCCGGGACGCAGCTTTAATAAAGAATTCAAATCATTCGTGTGATCTACCATAACATGTAAACACCTTGTAAATCTGCATTTTGCAAACATTCAAAACATAATTCGTTAATGATTACGGTAGTTCTATTTTCAAATGCTCCAGCACTTTTATGGTGTACGGTATCGTTTTTTGCTATGATTGATAATATTTCTTGCTTAGCTTTACTTAAATAAAGTGGTTTATAGTCCATATTTTGTGTTTATTTTATATGCGTGTACAGCATTGACGTTTTTCGATTGTATTTTGGCCGAATAAGCTAGGGTTATTCGTTGTTTCATTCGCTCTAAGCTTTCCCGATTCTGCTTCTTGCGTTATGCTGGCTACTTTCTCAATCTTTTTGGATTTGTCAGAGCACTGATATTAAAGGATTCCCCTCTCATATTAAAGGATTCCCCTCTCAGCGAATCCTCATTGTGAGGCAATTATCGAAATTGCAGTTTGTATTTTCATCTATGGCCCCATCGACAACATTACCGTATTCCTACCGTACTCCTTCAGGCATGGCTGACGATCGAGATCCTCGTGCCGATTCTGCTCTTCGCAATATTGGAATTGTATTGGAAAGACAAATTTGGAATTGATAAGGACGTGGGACTTCAACGAGTACCATCCCACTTGTGAGTTTACGATAACTTTCCTGTAAACGACTGACTTCACTGTCCCATCTGTATTCTTTAGATGTCCCTGAAACGCGAATATTACTACCCTTTTTTTTGCCTATTTCGATATTACGATCAAATATTAATTTATTCGTCCCGTCTGCTGTTTTTAGACATACGCGAAAAAAAGATCTGATTGGCTGAATAGGCTAGAATGGTCGCGTGAACGTTGTATCTATTTGTGCTAACGACTCCATAATTTCGCTGTGTGTAGCATACTTGGTGTTAGCTTTGTGTTTCACAAATTTTTAGATAAAACAAAGAGTTCGTGAAGAAGTAATCGTGGCTGGCCGCTTCTCGTTAAAATCTAAAGAATATATAATATCAATTTGAATAAATATTTTGAAGCCGAATTTTTGATTGATTTTGATCTTTGTTCTGTGAATTCAATCAAACAACAATAAGGAAATATATTTTCTTGAACTATGAAATAGTCGAAATTAAAGACTAACACACCGGGAAGATTTCCGTTTCACTTTGTTTCATAGTTCGAAAAGCTGTCCGGATCCGACTTGGCGAAAAGTCTGCCCTCCCGAGTACTTTTAGATAGAGGAGATCGAGAGTAGTAAGAATCACCAAAGGAGGGCAGACTTTTCTCAAAAAGAATACATGTAAACCCCGAAAAATGGTCAAAACGCAATTATTACGTTGTAAGTGTCGGGCAGACTTATTCTCGCCGGTATTCTTTTGAAAAATGAATTTTTCAATTTTATTCCAACTTAGCTTTTCGATCTATGCTTTTTTTGGATAGGAAACAAATCGGTTAAATAATAGTGCTGGTGAAACCACTTTCTTATGAACAGAAGATTATATTGTTTTTTAGAAGAACGAATTTTCAAATCGTTTGGTTGATCCGACGGTAACTGAATTTATTTATAATCTCCTATTTCCAGGTTACGTCAAGCGCATGGTCGAGGTGATCCAGTGGCATCGCGAGAATCGAGCGAGTGAGTCAAGAGAGAGCGAAGAGATCAAAGATCAGGAAGAGAGATCAAAGATCGGAGGAGAGAAGCAGAGTTCGCAGAGATCAAAGATCACTTGCAGCAATGACGCTATATCTGAACGAGTCGTGGGATCTGGCTGAACGGCGCTGGAGCAAGGTACGGTAGCTGAGATTATCGATTAGGGTAAGATGATCGAGCAGTGGCTCTCTCCATTCAGCACACTCTATCGTCGATCATAAAGTGCTGAATGATGAGCGCTGTTGCTCGCTCTGGAAATGCTACTGTAGATAGAGGTGCTGTTTGTGGAATTCAGTTTCGGAATTTTAAGACGAATTTTGAATTTTGGGAAATACTGGGAAGGTTCATGTTGCACAAATCTGGTATGATACATTTTCTGCGTCGTTGTTTAATCTTCATCTGCCTCGCATTACAGAAATGTACTGTAAGAAAATATTCCGTTTCACACGTTACCGCCCATTCCGGCACGTCCGCTGGGACACGCGACGCGTTTTTGAGGACGCGTCGCGTGTCTCCTGATATTTGATCTTTGGTTGATGTTGGATGTGCTAAGCTTAGCCAAGCGTTGCCAGGAATCCAAACCGAACATACCAACACACAAACACACATACACACGTTTGCGCTTTATTATATAAGGATTATTTATGTTGTTGGTATTGGTGGTCATGTACATTCGATCAGCGGGTGCCTTATCTGTTAATTTATCAAGACTGGTAGAAACCAAAATCTTACGGTTGGCTAATCATTCTCAGTGTTTAAATTAAATTGAAATCTTAATTGATTCCGTTCGTTTTTTTAAAGATTGTTCACACTCTCCTCCGTTCTCTCCATCTTCTCCCTTACGCGGATGTACTCACAGCTGCACTATCGGGATGAAATCGGCGAGCTAATATATTTATTAAAATAATATTTACACAATAAGTAAGTGAATTTTTCGAGCTAATTGGCAGGGAATGGTTATAATTTTTTGATTAAAAGGGAACATCGAAGTTTCTTATATCTAGTGTGATTTGAATGGCAGTGAATGGACCAGTCAATATTTATCAATGTTATCATATTTATCTGCCGTCGAATCCAACTACTGGAATTGGTGCAGTTGTAGCATTATTCTGATTCAAACTCTCCGATAGAAGAATAAATAAATTCAGAGAGAAGGAGCGAGCTTAACATTTTCAATTCTATCTACGGGCGGTTGGCGGTTGCTCTCGACTCTCAACCTCCCGTGATTATGCAAGACGAACCATCGGCAGGCATGGATCCAGGATCACAGCAGTTCCTATAGAGTGTCATCAGGAAAATGAGGTCAGATTACGGTTGTATGTCTAGAAGCAGCTTGTTTTATTTTCTTTCTCTGGAGGGACGCTTCGTGGTATCAGTGCGTAAGTCTCACTAGACTCATTACCAAAAAGGGAACAAAATTCCAACGCACTCTCGATGCTGCGACATGTCGCGTCGCCGCGCTGTCCAAGCTCATTCCCAGCACTTCCGCTAGTGCGTCCCCTCCCCCTTCCAGCAATAACGCGCATTCTCAGGGCGATTCGTTCACTCCTCTCAGTAGCCATAGTAGTATTCCCATCCAGTCTGCCTCCTCTTCTTCAAACGACGCCATCGCTGCTCTCACGGAGAAGATCAGCCCACTTCAGGCACAGATTAGCGATAGGAATACGATAGTTCCTTCCATCCCTCCACCCAATATAGTTCTTCCTCCTGTCCAACTCGAGACATTCGACGGATCTGATATTACTAGATGGCCTGCGTATAAGTACCAGCTAGACATGCTCATTCTAAATGAGCCATCGCTGAACGAAGTACAGAAGGCATTCTATGTTAGATCCAGTCTCAAGGGAGTTGCCTTCTCACTAGTGTCGATCATTCCAACGAATCAGGGATTCCT
The DNA here is from genome assembly GCA_036245825.1 of Pristionchus entomophagus. Classification (NCBI taxonomy): domain Eukaryota; kingdom Metazoa; phylum Nematoda; class Chromadorea; order Rhabditida; family Neodiplogasteridae; genus Pristionchus; species Pristionchus entomophagus. The sequence continues at coordinate 37,574,636 of BTSX01000005.1, forward strand.
CTCCAAGATTATCAATCGGTTAACTAGTGAATACAACAGGCATAACCTGACACAGGCAAAACTTCTCCAGTCTCTTCTCCAGATCCGCACTAAGTCGACTAGGTTAGACGATCAGTTATCCACTGTCCGCTTAATGATTAACTTAGTTCACACGATAGATGATGACTGTGGCATGAACGGTCTTGTGATGCAACAGCAAATGGCTGATCGTATCCATCCACGATTCATCTCAATAGTGTGGGAGCAACGACCGGCCTCGCTTCTGAGTGCTCTGAGTTCTGAGTGCTCCTGATCGAAGAGACACTTCGGAAAGAGTTGTAGAAAGTCACAATAACTGACGCTATCGCTGATAGATCCAATCGCCAACTTTTTTTTTTCGGTTGTCGCACACAACAATTCTGGTGGAAAGCCCAACAAACCGAAGCATTCGGTTGAGGACAGATCTACTCTCTCTCCCAAGCAGCCACCCAAAGGACCGACTTGCGTGTTCTGCGGGCTGCATCAATACAGTGGTGAGTGCACTAAGGTGAACGGACAGGAGAGAGAGTCTGAGAGGGAAGTCGATATGCCATTGTTGTTTCTCAACCAAGCACAGCACCAACGAGTGTCACAGAAAGTGTGCCAACTGTTCTGGAAGGCATCACAAGGCACTGTGCGAGAAACCTTCCTCCACCTCAATCAATGCCTACGCTTCCCATCAACATCAAGAGAGACTGTACACTGCTTCTGCCATCATTGTCAATCCCAACGTAAACGCGCATAGAGCCTCTATGGCATTCATCCATCTCGATCACGGCTCACAAGCTACCCTCATCTCTAGGGAATTAGTCAATCGTCTCTCCTTATCCCCAATCGATCGTCGTGAGATGACAATCAATGGAATCAACAGTGAAGCAACTCGTCCTTCTCTCTACGATATCGTCAACGTAGACATAATTACTGATCGTGGTAGGTATTCCATCGACGCTGTTGTCATGGAAGGTACTTCGGTGAACTCGATTAGCACTCAGCCATTAGATGACAACGATTTCTCCGTCATCCAAGCCAATATAGGATCAGTTCCCAGTCGCTTCTCCAACTATGATGTAGTGCATTCTGATCAGCTTCTGAGTGTGACAGACACACTGGAACTCCTCGAGAATTCGAAGGAGACCAAACTTCCGAGTGGATGTCGTCTTCTAGAATCTTCCATAGGTCCCATCGTCGTTGGCTCCAATAAGATTAGATCTCATTCACTCAATCCACTAGTATCTGTCCTCACTGTGCATACTGAGACATCATTCAAACAGAAGATCGAACGTCTCTTTTCTGTCGACCCATCGGCTCGAGTGTATGAAACCACTGAGAAGGAATCCCGCAAATCGACCGATGCTCTGGTGAACAAGCATTTCGATGAGACAATAGAGAAGAAGGACAATGATTGCATTGTTCAGTATTCCATCAAGCCAGAGGCGAAGAGTGAGTTACCAACGAGCTACGATCTAGCTTCACCGAGACTTAATTCAACAATCAAGACTCTCTCCGAGCAACGGTCTTATCTGGAATACTACGATTCCATCATCAACGATCAACTTAGTCTCGGACAGATTGAGAAAGTTGACCCGAATGATTCCGAAGGCATCATTCACTATCTCGCTCACCAGCCAGTGCTCAGACCCGATAAGCCAACAACCCCGCTGCGCATTGTGTACGACGCTTCAGCGCATCTGAAGAATAAGCCGTCGTTGAATGACATGATCCACCCAGGGCCAAGTGATCTCGAACTGATCCCGGCTCTCCTTCTCCGATCCAGATCCCGATTAGGACTCGTAGTTGCGGATGTGGAGAAAGCTTTGCTGCAAGTGAAACTGCACCCTTCCCAACGCAACATGCTGCGATTCCTGTGGGTCAAGGATCTGGATATGCCAGTCTCTCGACCAAACATTCTCGTTCTTCGATTCTGTGTGACTCCATTTGGGGTGAATCAGAGTCCAAGTCTCCTGAACAAGGTGATCAATCATCACATCAACTTGAACAGTGATGACTACGATCCCCTTCTGATTCGTCAACTAGTCTCCAATCTATACGTCGACAATGTGATCACCAACGTTGACCGTCCTCTTTCCATCGTGTACACCCAGTCTAAACAGCTGTTTGAGACTATGTCTATGAATCTTAGAGACTACGCATCCAATGATCGAGCATTCAATAGTTCCATTCCTGAGTCTGATCGATCAAAGGATGATGTCCAGAAACTTCTCGGTCTCCTATGGGACAGTAGTACTGACAAGTTGTCCATCAAGATTCCCATCTCCGATAAGAAGGAAAAGGAGTCTAAGAGGACAATGCTCAGTGCGGCTGCGAGCACATTCGACCCTCTAGGTCTGCTCAAGCCTATTCTTCTTCCACCCAGACTGACCAATCAGAGTCTCTGGAACTCACATCTCAAATGGGACGAAACAGTAGATAACCAGATTAGGGACTCTTTCCATTCTTTCCAATTGGAGAATTTCTCCCTTCCCATAGATCGATACTCCCATCTCTCAGACTCGGACGAGATCACACTTGTAGCATTCAGTGATGCATCGCAGCATGCAATGGCTACGTGCATCTACAGTTGGTCTCCCCATTCCAACCCCACTCTTCTCATCTCGAAATGCAAACTCGCCCCTATTAAGGCAGCATCGACAATTCCTAAGATGGAGCTGGATTCACTAGTCATGTCTCATTCTCTCCTTCGATTCACAGTAGATGCTCTTCGCAAAGAGTTCCCTGAAAAGCCCATCCACGTGTACACTTACTCGGATTCTGCCGTAGTTCTTCACTGGTGTAAGCCTGAGTTCTCCAAGCCACTAGGGCCCTTTGTGAACAATCGAGTGAAGAAGATCAATGAGATCAGAGATGAGCTCTCCGATTTCCATCATGCGATCTACCATCACCCGAGACATGTAAGAAGTGAGTTCAACCGTGCAGACCACTCCACTAGAGGACTGACTGCTAAAGACATGAATGATCCGAAATATCAGTGGTGGATCGGTCCAACATGGATGCAGACTTGTCCCAGCACGTGGCCAAATGAGGATCTCTCTTCATTGTAAGGACCTCACATCGATTCATTCCAACTCGCTGTGAACTTCGCCTCAACTCAACAGATCGAACAGGTTATCGATCTGAATAGATTCTCATCTCTTCACAAGGCCATCTCTGTAACTGCTCAAGTATATAGATTCATTTCTAGATGCGCCTCTAGAGTCAATAATCCCATCCTTCACGAGAAACTCAAGCATCTTCCCAATAGCAGCGCTCCCAATCTTAGCACTGCTGAGAAGCGATTCTCTCGTATAGCCATCCTTCGACTTCAGCAGTCTAGGTTGATTCATTGCAACGATTGTCTGAGGAAGAAGAACATGATCATCGAGGATTCGTCGACTGGACTCTGGAAATCGAACAGTAGACTGACGAATTTCCATCTGTCATCGACTGCTAAATCTCCGATCTTCGTTCCTACCCCAATAGACTCGACTCTAGCTAAGCTTATTATCTCCGATATCCATCACTCTTCTTCTCATGCTAGCATTGACGCGTTCTCAATCAGGCAAAGCATCAATACTGGATTCCTAGGTGCCGTCAGATTGCCAAGTCTGTTCTGAAGCAATGCACTCCGTGCCGCAAGACGAACAATTTGCCATTACGATACCCTACTTCTCCTGTACTTCCAGAAGAAGTTCGCAAGAGTCGTCCATTTGAGCATTGTGGTGTTGACTATGCTGGTCCCTTCCATTCCAACGTAGATGAGAAGTCATACATTCTGGTCTTTACTTGCTTCTCTTCACGTCTCACTCATCTCGAAGTTGTCAATTCACTTCTCCCATCTTCGTTCATATTTGCCTTCAGAAGATTCTGTTCAAGACGAGGAACTCCCTCTCAGATCACTTCTGATAAGGCCACTACCTTCAAGATGGCAAGCACTCTGTTCACCAAGCCAGAAGATGATCCAGATGTGAACACATCACTATCCAAACTAGGTGTTAATTGGAACTTCACTACTGCACATTCTCCATGGAAGGGAGGGATCTATGAAAGGCTCGTGAAGCTCCTCAAGGATTCTCTCTCTCGTTCCATCGGAAAGAAGAAGCTCTCTCACGAAGAGTTCACCACTGTGGTATGCGAGGTCGAGGCCCTTCTCAACCCTTCTAACGTACGTCTCTTCCGATGATTCCATCACCTTCTCCGGACCTGTACTCCGTCCCATCGATCTGATCTCTCCTGAGTCTTTCCTAGGATGTTCACTCATCCACTCGGACAACGACAATGACTACATTCCACCTGAGGATGAAAACTCGTCAAGAGAAGCTGCCGTCAAGCAGCTCAAGAGATCAATCGACATAGTCGACAGTTTCTGGGATAGATGGCACAAAGAGTATCTGACAACTCTACGTGACTGTTCCAGCAGATCAGATCCTCTCCACTCGACTAGATCCACTACTCAACTCCCCAACTGGTTCCATCGTTCTAGTAGTCGACGAGTCAGGAAATACCCCAAGATCTAGTTGGAAGTTGGCTAAGATCCTCTCGTTTTCCAAGAATTCTGCGACTCTTAGATCTCATGCAGGCAGAGTCATCGAACGTCCACTGAATCTTCTGATTCCTCTAGAGATCCATTCCAGTGATCCTGAACCCCCTCTCATAGGAACAGCTCATGCATCCGTCCCCACGAACACTCATGCAATGGTTACTCGTTCCAAAAAGACTCATTCCCATCCCCGTCTCTAGGCCCCCTTGGAGGATTGGAGGATGGAGGATTGTAATTACCATACATCTCATTCAATCCAATCAATCCAATCCATAATTTCCAGACTGCTCATCCTCCCATGCTTCCGAATTTCAACTTCCGAACGGGCGCAGTAGAGACGGCCAACAACTCTAACTCTCTTCCATCCTACGAGGAAGTAGAAGAGAGTCAGGCACCCATCCCCATCGACCAGGTACCCAATTACCCCATCCTCCATTGCATTCACTTCCAACAGACTTATTTCCCACTACGAGTTTTTACAACTATTCACTACCCAAATTCAGGATCGCTCTGTCAACAAGAAGGCTTTCTCCACTAAGGCCATCAAGGAGATCAAGCTTTCCATCGAGAAGAGCAAGGAGGACATCATTCGGGCAGGAGCAGAAGCACAAACCAAGAAAGCCAAGAACGATGCATCTGTCATCTCCAGTGCACTTACCGAAACCCTCGTTAACCTGAATGAAAAAAACTCTCTTCCATGTCAAACGAGATATCGAAAGTGTCAAGTCATACGTTTCCCAGCTATCTTCTGATATCACCGATTCTATTGCCCAGTTGTCCTCTAATGTCTCTGACCTGACTTCTCTTGTTCGTTCCTTCGTCCATACCACTCAACCTTCTTCTGTTTCCGTTGCCCCTCGTACCCCGTCTTCTTCTATCCCCATTATCCCTCGTACCTCTTCTGTGACCAACAATTCACTTTCCCATCGTCATAACAACGATGCCCCTTCCACTTCTCGTATGTTCAATCCTCGTAACCAACATCGTTCTCGTTCCCCTATCTCTCGTCCTAGAGATCGTTCTCGTTCCCGTTCCCCTCATGGTCATGTTCCATCCAAGTCTACTTCATCTCAAGGCTTCGTGCAGTGTGCCTTCTGCAAGTCCGCCCAGCATCTCAGCAAGGATTGTGGAGTCGTTCTCAAGATCTCACGTCGCCATTCCATCCTCACCGCTGAGAATCGCTGCAAGAAGTGCTTCAGAGTGATGAACCACTCTCACCGCTCCACCTGTGAGCCTGACCTGTGTGACCAGGGATGCCTCAATCGTCACATGGTCCCGGAGCGCCACAACTTCTGGCTGTGCCCTCGCAACCCCTTCCTGAATCCTTTAAGGTTCAATCCTTTCTCCCCCTTTTATCGATTGCTTACTGTAACATGTATTCACTCGTCTTCGTTAACTTGTTGTTGTTCCTTTCCATCTTTGCTTCCGCATGGATGTCGTTGTTGTTCATTAGTTGTTGTTCTACTAAAGGGTACCATCACCCAATCACTCTTCGTTCTTATCCACACATCATCACACCTATCCACAGACCATCCACTTAGTCCTACACTCCTTCTCTTCTCGGTTTTCCCCGGAGTGTACCGATTTCCCAATGGACATCGGTTCCCAAACATCATTCTATTTTAATAATAATAATATTCCAGCAAGAAACAATTCTTCAGTTATAAAACCAGTTCCCAATGAAGTGAAAACATTTGAACTCGCGCCACTTGACAGAAGATTACAGTAGTCAAGCCGAAGCGCCGACTCTCCATTTTCATCATTTTTCTCCGTTTTCTCCACGTTGCGGACGCCCTTTCTCTTTATTCTTTACTATTCTTATTCCAATCGATGCATATCGTTCCCCTTTCACATCTATTCGCATTATCTCCCTCTTCTCGGCGTTTTACGACCCTTTCGTTCTCATTACGATCCTTCCTTTCTCACTACTATTGCTCCTACTTCCCATTTACGTCATCATTACGTCGTGTACGTCTTCCGCAATAGCATTGGTTTAATTACCCAAGTTTGAGGCTTTCCTTGCACTCACTCTTGGATCGATTTCCACCAGCGATCACTCGGACACGCCCCCAACGTCGTCCATTCCATCCACTCGGCCCGTCAACCGATTGGACAACTCCAACTCCGCTCCTTAAAGTCTTCCCATCCGGTTGGTAGCATTCTTTTTACTCTAACGTTCTCCCAATACTCTTTCCATTAGACTACATCTTTCGCCGTTCTTTTTGATGCACAAATTCTACGCCATTTCCCTTTTGTAACTGTTTATAGATTGATAATAATATTTATTGATTTATCCCTGTCATCGTACCATACAACTGGCTCTTCTAGCATCGTAGCTAGATTCCAGTATAATTTTCTTCAGACGCGATCATCGGGCAGTGGTGATTACGTCTCATTCGATGGAAGAGTGTGAGGCACTCTGCACAAGGATCGCCATTCTGCACAAGAGGAAGATATGGTGCATCGCAGTAAACAACACCTCAAGAATAAGTGAGTACGATAGCATACGGTATTTATGAATGGTGGGTACGGTAGGAATGGGTGTCTGATAACGATTGAGATCCAGCTTGGGATTGTTGATGTATTTTCGGTTTACGACTCTCCATTCTGCACACTCCCTCGTTTCTCGGACCGGCGAGATAGTGTGCAGAATAGAGAAAGCCAAAACCGAAACGACAGTTCTACTTGGGATGATAAAGGGAAGGAAGGCGCTACTGGTCGGATTTGTGCCGCATCATGTTCATTTAGCACTGAGGGACTATTTAGAAATATTGATTTCCATTTTTGCTTTTGGCAATTAACAAATAAATCTACTTGATTGTATGCTTGGCGTTGATCATTAGATCCATGAAGTGGGTCACGGGACAATGAACTGGCAATTTGCTGGGTATAAATAAAATAAAGTAAATTATTGTACCTGCAGATTCAACGAGGGTTTGTGTTTTGTCTTATAAAAATCGTATGACCAGGAAGCTGCGAGTTTCATGTTGCCTATTTGGGAAAGCGTTCTATTTCACGCTCAATCCGCCGCCGTTTCCTCCTGAAAATAATGAATAATATTGTTGTCTGCAGATTCAGCGAGGGTTTTTCTCTGACGATGAAGTTCGCAACGATACAACAGGCAGAGGAATCACAAGAGTTCATCTGCGAGATACTGCCTAAGGCCAAGGTATGGTAGAGGGTTACGGTAGCTTGATCATTGTGTCGAAGGAAAGCCGTTTTGGCTTCTCTATTATAATAGATAAGCCAAAACGGTGCACAATCTCTAGCCGGTCAGATATACTAGATAGTGTGCAGAATGGAGAGAGTAAAAACGCCATCACTTTTGTTTAGTTTTGACTAATAAATAGAGGTTAGGAAGAAAAAGAGTGTGCAGAATGGAGAGAACTGCTTGTATCGGGCTACGCTTGTGATCTCAAATTCCTGTATTTGCTTGCTTGTACGATTGTTTCTGATCATTCAAAAGAGAAAGTCTTATGTGAGTGATGGTTTGATGGCGCAGGAGGAGGGAAGAGCAGTGTAAATCACGTAGTGTAGAGCGTTCGAGTATGGATTTGTCCTTTAATGATTACAAAAAAATATTATGCTTTCTTACAAGCTTTTGAGGGATAAAAGCTGCTGAATGTAACCTGTTTATTGGTAGTTCTCGCTACTTTCGAAGGACGATTACTAGAAATCGGAAGGTGGAGCCAGGTGGTAGGAGAGTGGGGATGAGAACCAACAGTAGTCTGAATACAGCGTGTCCGTGGTTCTCTGTATTTTATTTTATTTTTCACGACGCCCGCACAATCGATCGTCGAACTCCCTTCCAACCGACATAAATGACAACGTTGAAACTTGAATGTTGCAACATTCCGAATTTTGTTAATTAAACTTGTCAAATATATATTCACTCCAGTTGATCACTGCTCTGCGGCCGTCTACCGTCTCCCCTCCTATCTCTCTACAGTAGTCCAGATCCTGCAGGTCGTCAACAAGGTCAGATTCGTGATTTTCTCATTTTTTCTGGTAAGATCTAGAGATCTAGAGATTTAATCAGGTTTGTGAACAAACGAAAAATATTTTTGTCTCGAGAGAAAGTAGAGTCGATCAGAGTTCGGGAGGAGAGAAAGAGTGAATTCCACGGGTTAACGGCATCAGTGAATTATTGAACAGATGTGATGAATGAAGCGATCGTTATTTCCATCTAGTATCAGCTCTCTCCATTCTGCACACTCTCTCCTTTGTCAGACAGGCGAAAGAGTGTGCTGTATGGAGAGCGCTGCTATTCGATCCGCAATCAAAAGCTCCTAGTTGTTCATGGCTTCTGTACAATATTCCGATTAGGCAATAAATCTATAATTCAGCTCTTTTTGTATAGATCATAGACCACTTTTTTAGGTCATCGACAGTCGAGGATTTCTGGCTATCGCAGACGACTCTCGACGAGAACTTCCAGTATCTCAGCAAGACGAGGCATGAAAATATTTCAATTCAAGTATCAATAGTGCTATTAATGGAGCAGAAACAGTAATATTTTGTCTTGATAAGATATCCCATGATCACCTAGTGCATGCAACTTGAACTGACTAGTAAATAAGAATTGTTTTTTTAAATTTTGTTTTCTAAACTGACTACTATCTGGTTATTAGTGAGCTCGGAAAAATCGTCATACATTTAAATTGCGAAACCTGAATTCATCTGGTTGTCGCGGCCCAAAGCGAGTTGTTCGGTATATTACTATTCGCGTCATTTTATAGTATTTATTTTTTTCTAATTTGATTTCTGATCTCTAATCTGTACACTTTTCAAATAATACTTCGCAATCGGTTGAATGTTCGGCCTGAGCGAGGATTTTGACGTTTCCGAAGAGGAAGATACCATCAATGGTTAGTGGATGATCTTTGATCTTCTTAGTGTCCAGAAATGTTCTTTGATCTGAAAAGTAATAATGAACTGATCAAAACTGAAGCCCATCACTTGCATTAATTGATTAATCTTTGAATCAATTTAAAATAACAGTCGATCACTGATCTTTGATCTTTTGAGTCCGCGAGCTCCAAGTCCATTCATTCAGATCTTCATTTTCATCGTCTTCATTATCGTTTTTCGCCATTCTCTACGAGTGGGCGGTTATCGATTGATTACGGAAGATAATAGTTACAGTAGTCAAGAAGAAAAAAGAAAAAAAATACCCTGACCCCAACATCGATCTATACATACTATATAATAAAGCGCAATCGTCTGTGTGTGTTTGTGCGGATGTCCGGTTTGGACGTCCTGCCAACACACAATCTAAGCTTATATGAGGCGCGAAGCGCCGAAAACCGCTGGTATTTAAATATTAATATTGTTTGCAGCGCGCATCGACGAGTGCATCAGGCGCTACCAGCGCTCCACCGAGCTGCTCATCCCCAGAGCATCCTTCGTGAGACAAGTGAGGAGCATCATGAACCAAGTAAGTTCAGGCTTAGGCTTAGGCTTAGGCCGTTACCCGAAATCCCCGCGGTTCTAGCAAATAGAGGGTACCGAAAAAAGAAACCGAAGAAGTGCCGAACATATATATGTTCGGCACTTCTTCGGTTTCTGGTCCAGATTGCGACCGCACAGATTGGAATGGAAATAGAGATAGGGGCGGATGAGAATGCAATTCCAGAATTATTTGCGCCAAAAACCGAAGAAGTGCCGTAAGTTCTACTCGCGAACCTTGGAAGAACCTGCTAGAGATAACGGGTTGAAGTAGTGGCTCAGACGTCAGAGGAATGAGGAAATGGAGAGGGAAAATAGTACGAGAGTTGGTTTCGATTTGACATTATTAGCAGGTTCTTCGGGCGAAATTGAATGAACCTACTTGAATTTTGTAAAAATATTCAATTACCTCCTAGTCAAAGTAGGTTCTTCGACGTTCCACGTATCGCATTAGGTTTGTCTTTAGACATTTTGCTAGAACTCGGTGACATCCTAGGTAGGGCCGTTGAAACATTAATAATGCGGCGATTTTGGCCTTCTAACGCCGCTGGGAATATAACTAGCTGTGAAAGTGACACCCTATGTAGGGCCGTTGAAACATTAATCAGGTGGTATTGGAAGTTAAAATCTACTGGTGATCATTCCTCGTTTTTCACGCTCTCTCGCCGGTCAGACAGACGAGAGAGCGTGAGAAATGAGGAGTGCGTGACATTTTTTCACGCCGCTGCTGGTGATGTCAAATGGGAAACGAATCTTCTCAATTCGCGTGCTTTCTTGTTTCTCTGTCCGGTGAAAGGAAGGATTGCGATTCATCATTATTTATATATAGCATTCGCTTTTCAGCACAACTACGGGTCCAGCGCCTTTCGTATTCAGAATCTGGCCGTGCAGGCTCTGCAGGTGATTACTATTAATTTTATTTTAAATATATATGTAAAAAAATATTGATGTTGGAAATTATTCAATTTTATTTTTTTTAAAACATGAAGTTTGCTAGTATTCTAGGTACTTTAAATGATTTATTCGTGCTTGTTGAAATTTTCGCGTTTCATTTTTTTCACTACCGCAAAATGACCATGATCTCTCCATTCAGCACACTATACTGTCAGAAGGCCTAGATAGTGTGCAAAATGGAGAGAGTGACAGGAAGCAGCGGAGGCGTATATCGTGGGCGTCTTCGAGAATGCCAACATGTACGCGCTGCATGCCAGAAGAACAACCGTATGTTGATTGTAATTATTATTAAGTTACATATTTATTAGTTAAATAATTAATTAATATTAATCGATCACACACTAGAGATATTGGAGTTGGAGTGTTCCTTGAATTATTGCAGTGTTGTTGAGGCTAATCCTTAGCAAATTGAAGCTGGTAGATGACTTAGCGGGCGTTTGATTGAAAAGTATATTTGGACTTGCTTAATTTATTTAGGACTGAGGTTTTGGGATGGCTATTATTTATTATAGATCATGCCGAAGGATCTGGAGTTGGTGAGAATGATCAGAGGAAGGGAGAAGTGAGAGCCCACCGAAGGGAGGAGAATCGACCACCAACTGTACTATCGACTGTTAGGTGAAACCCAAATTATGAGGTTTTCAACCCTTTGTTGTTTTCGTTTTAATCGCTGTTGACAGAGTATTAACTTGTTTTTGTTGTTTCCGTTTCTTTGCTCAGAACCGACCCCCATGATACTCACAACGTGTTCTTGGCTCTAGACTGAGGAAAAATAATCCTAAATTGCAATATTCGCAATTTCCAGCCCATTGAGACCAGAACGTTATGAGTTGTACAATTTATCTTTGCCCAAACTCGAAACCCAAATCTTGTTGTTTTTGTTGAACAATTTGTTGTCCCTAGAGCAGATCCCCAAATTATGAGACGTGCTCTCAATAAAACCTGTACTATATCAGATCTGGCTCAATTCCTAATGCATGTATGTCACACTTTACATGCTAAGAGACATGAATAAATGAGTTATTGATTAAAATCAGTTCAACTTTGCATGAAACAGTGGGATCTTTGTGTTTCACGTGTCCTTTGTTGTTTTGCTCGAGCCCCGACGTTCGTATCTTCTACGGTATCTCCTCTTCTCGGAGTGCTCCGAAATATTGATGAACGGAATCTTTCTCGCTTCGTGTTTCACTTCCCCGTTATCATAATTAATTTGACCCGGTGGTTCGGTGTTGCGAAGTTATAATGTAAGAATGATGTGACTGCATCGATCAATTCCTTTGATCGCAGAGGCATATCCCTTCTAGACGCCTTGAATCCTCGATCATGTCAATTGGTGCCAAAAAAGGCTTAGCTTGCGGCTTTAACGACGGTCAAGTTTTTTGAATTCCTCGGCTCTCTATTTCGCACACTCTCGGCTCTATGACCGGGTATAGAGTAGTGTTGGCCACTCGGCCTGTCCCTGCGGCGCCGCATTACCCTCCCCTCTCGCATCTTGCGAAATTTGGCGAGTGGGAGGCAATGCGGCGCCTCAATGGCAGGCCGAATTGCCAACTCTACTGAAGAGTGTGCAAATTGGAGAGAGTCGAAATCGCATCCCTCCTTTCCAGTGTCCAACCGGTCGTTGCAAGATCAGCAATGGATGCTTTTCCGAGGCATATCGTAATTCCGGCGATTCTGTGAGTTGTTTCATGGCTTTCCAAGCGTCGAATGTGGTTTATAAACGGGGGTCTCTCCATTCTGCACACTTTCGTAGTTCGGCCGAGTGTGCGATAAGGAGAGCCGATGACCCCCGTAATGCAAAATCTACTACTAATCGGATGTAGCATTTCTACCATACCCTCGAATTACCCTATTCCTCATTATCAGGCTGTTCTCTTCTTTGGTCGTGGCACTCGCACTCAACGTTTTCGCGTTTCGCAACATCGAAACTTGTGAGTTTTTTAATATTTATTTTTATATCTAACCCTGAAACACTTAGCATCACAAATTGGAAATTTTAAAAAAAAATTGAAATAAAGCTTTGAAATAATCAAGTGATTTTTCTTTCCTACTCAACTTTAGGATGTTCTCCAAGCACTTTAGCTAGTGGGACGGATTTTTTTCCACATCTCTTTTTTAAATTTTTACATCGATAATTATCCAACCGCGTCATTTAAGAAGTACTTTACTATTTTCTCTCTCTCTTTAGATTTCTAGACAGCACTCCGCACTAGTGATGACAAATCAGCATTCGACTCTCCTCATTTCGCATGCTCCCTCCTAGGTCAGAGAAATTAGAGAACGGGCGATTTGAGGAGAGTTCGGTTCCGATTTGTGATCTCTGGTGGGAAGGTTTTTCCACATCTATTTCTTCAAAAAAGATCGATAATCTCAGTGATCTTCTGTCCCATCTCCTCCCTCTCCATGCTCTCTCTATCTGTGGTCACGCGTGGCCTCCGCTCCGGACGACTCGTCCACTTGGCGATCAAGGTACGGTGTGGGTTACTGTAGCCAGTCATAAGTCACTGTAGGCATGATGCGGATGGTGGATTGCTAGCAAATTAGGGGTGATGTCATTTAGAAAGGACAATGCCAAGTGATTCAGTGCACACTAAGCATTTGAAACCAAAGTCAACACGTTTTTGATTGTCTTAGTGATTGGGATAGGGATACCGTAACCAGTTCAATACGGGAGTGAGATCGTACTTAGTGATCGGGGTATGGTAAGGTTACTGTAGCCAAGTATTATTACATTAAATAAAATGTCGATGGTACATGCTCAGAATATGCTTTATTGTTTCGATTTTAACCAAAACGCAATTCGACACAATCGTGAAAACACAAAATAATTGAATTCTATAGATAGGTTGAAACCAAAATATTGTTAGAAAATAAAGAAAAAAGTGTGCAGAATGGAGAGTGCACTATTCCATCCGTCACCACTAATATGAGACTCTGTGTTACAGTGGATTATCCGTTCACTCGCTCTCCTCCTCGGTCTCGCCGCGGTCTTCGCTCTGCACTACGCGACCACGACGGGAAATATGGAGGAAGGTGGGAAGAGGGTGAAGGAGAATACGGTAGGGTCACTGTAGGTTATGGTTATGGATGGAAAGGTTTGGTAGGGTACTAATGTAATTTGTGGAGGATGGGAGCCGAATTATATTTCTAATATGAGTTTCAATTTCACTGCATTAGCGCAAGTCTCGTACCACTCGTCCTTTACCAGAATTTTTGGAACTCATATTCCACTGGATTTTAACGAATCGTATTCACATTCACGGATGCGCCAAAACACCGCCAGTATTTTTGCCTTGGCTCTTTCCCGTTTTTTAAAGGTACTCGTGAATAAAAAAATACGTATAATAAATAATTACGTATCTAATAATGCAATATTTTCTAGTCCACCTTTCTGTACGCCAATAAGCAATGTTGTTACGGTAGCAGAGGAAACTATATGGCACAATATGGAACAATCCTCGAGTTTACGGGATTCGTCATATCAAAGCGAGGTGCATCCGCAATAACACTGGAAATTCTTTTTCGGTAGTAGTTGTCACCACTAGTAGAGTAATCAGCATTAGTGCTGGTGTGTAGTAGCTCTCTCCATAATGCACACTATCTCGCCATTCGGACAGACGAGATGGTGTGCAGAATGGAGAGAGCCGAACCGAAACTATTGTCCAGTAGTGTAGCCGGGTACGATACCGTGAAGATTTAATAGTTTCCGAGTAGTTGTGTACTTATATGATCTTCAATTTTTTGAAGTTCAATTCTACGTACCGTATTATAATTCTGGTCCGATTTCAGCCTCGAATGAGCCCATGACCTTCGTTCTTCCGTTTGGAGTGGTTATCGCTTTCGTGCAAGGAACCCCGCTGGATACGGTAGTCAGATCGAAGGAGTGCAGAACGGCCGCACTCGCCTACTGGTCAGTTTACATTGGCGCAGTTGGGCAAGAACTTGTTAAGTACTAGACGATAGAGTTACAGTTTTTTGGACTTGATTTAAAAAAATGAAAATGAATCAGATTTGGGAGAATGGAACCTGGAGGATTGGAATTTTCTATCCAATTTATGATATAGGCTTGCATGAATTTTCGATAAGAAGTTTTACAACAAAAGATTGAAATAAAGACCACGATTTGCAGTTCCTACATCCTCCTCATCTGCTGCACTGTCGTGGCTGCAGCAGCTGCAGCCTGTCTCGATCTGGTCGCACTCGGTGAATACCGTAAACTCCTGATCTTTGATCTTTGAGAATTTTTTTTCTTCGAAAGCAAGCAATACACGTATTCGTGTTTACCATGATCGATCCACGATTGGTGGAATCTGATTTCCTCAGAAACCACTCGATCGTATCCGGTGAGCACCGTAATATTCTGAGATCTTCTGAGAGTGTTTGGATATGTGCCAAAAAAAAAACTGTGATCTTTGATCTCTGATCTTTTCAGAAAGCACTCAATCGTATCTTCTGATTCTTTCGTTCTTCTCCCTTGCTCAGTGCCTCCCTCTCCTCTGCTTCCCTGGTGATTTTTTTTATTTATTGAATTTATTTCTGATTTCTAGCCCAGATTGCGATCGCGCATATTGAAATGAGAGAGATGTAGTCGAGATAGGGGAGGGAGAGAAAGCAATCGTAGAATTATCTGGACCGAAACCGAAGAAGTGCCGAAATATAATTTTGTTTAGCAATTTCACCGGTCCGTTCGTTGTTTCACGCGTGTTATGAGAAGTTAGATTATTTCACACACTCGATCCTCTACAGGCATTGATTAGAAACATTCCTATTATTCATTATTTGTTAGTGGTAAATGCTAGTGATAGTCTATAGAATAGTGCAATAAATTTTTAACTAATTGTTTTGTAGTTCCACCGGTTCGTTCGTTGTTTCACTCGTGGTATGAGAAGTTAGATCGTCTCACACACGATCCTCTGCACGCATTTATTAAAAACAAATATTATTCATTATTTGTTAGTGGTAAATGTGATCGGTGGTAGATCGAATAGTGCTCGCTGTATTTTGCACACTATCGAGAAACGAAAGAGTGTGCAGAATGGAGAGTGTACTATTCTATCCGGAAACAATGGTGAATATTATTGTAATATTCAAAAACTCAGTTAAAGCAATACGGCCTTTAGAGAGCGGACAGAACGTTACGCGCGAAACGATTAAATTGGGAGGAAGAACTGGGCGGAGTTTACCGATGGCGCACACAAAAACGCGTATCTGCTCATTTGAAAGCAGTTTGCGAGGCATTCATGACGGTGTATGCGTGAAACGGAACATTACGGATTTATTGTATATCAGCGTTTAGAGTTCCGCATACGCCCGTGGTAGGCGTTTAGTTTGGTTAACCAGTTCATTTGCTGCTTCACTTAGGGTCTATTGAGCTTGGTTGTTTCTTTCAGTCAACGGTTGAAGCACTTTGATCATACAATTTAAATTAATATTCAATATTTCCAGTTCTGCACAGTCCCGGCTACATCAGACGTATTTGCAGCTTCCACCTCCCTCTCACAGCTACAGTATTCTTCCTGCTGCAGGCTACCGGATTCGCCGAACTGAGTGTGTACGGTAGATTTTCGATTAATCATGAATGATCTCGAGTTGAACAGTCGAACGATCAATCAACAGTATATGTTGAACGGAAATTTAATTGAGTGATACGATAGAACGGTTGATGTTAAGATCTTGTAGTGGCATGATAGAAGGAAGAATATCGATTAGTAATGGTGTTTCGATTCTCATCTCTCTCTATTCTGCACACATCGTCTGACTAGCTAAAGAGTGTGCAGAATGGAGAGATAGCCAAATAAGAAATGGCAACTTTATTGAATGAGAAAACACAGAGAGATTCGGTCGATTGTCGATCGATTGGCTGATCAGATACGGTAAAAGTGTGAATATCGATCGATTTCTTCAGAGAGCGTGGAAGAATCGGTGGAGCTGCTCAGATACACGGCAATCTATGCAACGATGGCAGCTGTATTCTACGGGAACAATGATCAGCGAGATGGAGAGGAGTGACGTCATCACTACGCAATAACATTTATGACGTCATCACTAGGCAATCGTTGTACTACTTTTCTTATCTTGCTCTACAGACCCAAGTTTATCAGAGATCTCGTTCGTATTGTAGATCAATTTGTCGAAATTGTTATATAGAATATTAAATTGTGCTACGTTATCCATTATTGAAATACATGAATAATTAAATGATTTGTAATTATTTTGCGACGTTCGGAAAATACATTCCGTGTTAGTCATACATTCTGATTTGGCTGAGTTCGAACGCCGTTTCTTGATTGATTAGTAAGTGGAACCGGCAAACTCACTCTTGCAAGACTGGATTATCATGACAATCACGTAATTTTCACATATTTCGAAATTTCATTCGATCAAGATATTATAAAAAATAAAACGTTTCGGTTACCGTGGTGCGAGAGCCGGAGTGCGCATTTACTACGGTCTCCGGTGAATTCAAGTTAAAAAAATGAAGTACTCAATGTGGGCTTCAAAATGAGCACCATATTGGTTATGTTCTGAAAACTTCTTTTTCAAACGCTTCTTTCAGGTCTAAAGATCCGAAAGGGGGATTAAATTTAAATTATCTCATTTAGCTGATTCGACGCAGAATTCAAAGCTCTACAAGATGGCGTTAGAGCCGTGATGCGGTTTTCTCATTTGGATTTTTAAAAATTTTAAAACCACTTTCAAAAGTTGAAAAAATCAGTTTGCGATCGAAATCTCGGACCAACTTATAACGTGTTTTTGTTGTCTAGGCATGTATGTAATATTGCCACACTAACTTTGGACCCAGATCGTTCGGTTATCTTTATCTGATTTTCGAGTTTTCAAAATTCGATATTTCGCCATTTTTATGTTTCTATGATCTGGACCATATAGTGTCCCGTTTGGTGATGGGGACCCATGGGGACCCATGGGGGTATCCAGGGAAAAAGTTTGGACCGGATCGGTGATATCGATGTCCGGCCCTAACGGCCGAGTCCTCGAAAATAACGGAGCCGGTCTCTTAATGTGAAATTAGACAGCAAAAAAATCAAAATATTTTGAACATCTGATCAGACCATTTCCAGCCCCCCCCCCCATAAATGACAAAATACATACAATAGCAACAGCACGATCAAAAATCGCGTTCGCAACGAGAAGTGGAGAACGCGGCCAGTAATCGCGCGCGCATGTTGCGTTGAAAAACCGGAGAATAAACGTTCCGCTCGTGGTGTAGGACATTGAGGTTTGCGTTTATAATAATTCGGAATCTGTATCATAATAACAATGCTCATCGATGTATCATATTTTTATAATTATAGATGCACGGAGAGAGCTCTTGTACTCAACCGATGTTCTCAAGAATCATTGTGACTCGTGGCAAAATCGAGTTCATCTCCACTGAGAACAAGGTACATATTGAGTTATTGCTTCTGCTTGTTTAAAAAGGTTTCGCGCTAGAATTTAAATGACATAAAATATGCGGCTGATTGGTCGTCTATTCAGTTCCTTCCCATTCACATCAAGCCTTCTGATCTCACTAATCCACCCGAGGGACCGGCAAACAGACGCGCACTATGGAACAATCTAGATTTCGAATCTACAGAAGCAGTCAAGTATCAATTCCGGAATATCAAGGTGTGCCACAGTCAATTAGTTGTTTTAAACGTTCTAATCCGCCCTGTAAATGCATATCTGATAACTCGCACTGTCATGCAGCTCCCGCTCCTCAGGATCTATCGAAAATCGAAGAATTGCTGACGACACTCAAACATGCTTGGTCTAAAGCTCCAAACTGTGAGTACTAACATGTTCAAAAATTAATTTCAGGTCAATTTGTCAAAGCAAAAATGAAGTACTTGATGTGGGCTTCAAAATGAGTACCATATTGATGAGGTTATGGACACTTTTTTTTCATCTGCCTATTTCAGGTCTATAGATCTGAAAGGGGATTAAAAATTATCTCATTTAGCTGATTCGACGCAGAATTCAATGCTCTACAACATGAGATAATTGCCGGAGTGCGATTTTTTAACTTTTTAAAAAAATTAGAATTAAAATATCAGAATATTCAGGATTTTTAGAATTTTCATGGTACTAACTTTATCCACGATCAATTTCAGGTCAAACTGTCAACACAAAAAATGAAGTACTCAATGTGGGCTTCAAAATGAGCACCATATTGGTTATGTTCTGAGAACTTCTTTTTCAAACGCTTCTTTCAGGTCTAAAGATCCGAAAGGGGGATTAAAATTAAATTATCTCATTTAGCTGATTCGACGCAGAATTCAAAGCTCTACAAGATGGCGTTAGAGCCGTGATGCGGTTTTCTCATTTGGATTTTTAAAAATTTAAAACCCACTTTCAAAAGTTGAAAAAATCAGTTTGCGATCGAAATCTCGGACCAACTTATAACGTGTTTTTGTTGTCTAGGCATGTATGTAATATTGCCACACTAACCTCCCTCCCTAGCGAAGCTACCATCCTGCAGGCCCAGTGCCTTGAGGACAGGATAAAATCTGTATCAGTATCTGGAAACTCACTCTCACCGGCCTGGAAAGGGAAGAAATCAATCGATAAAGGAGAGATACCGTACCGCCAAAATAGACACAACGTGATCAGGGGCGAGAGATTATGTTACGAAAAGGAGAGAGAATGGGATCGAAGATCTCTCCACTCAGTACACTCTCTCGCGCGTCTGATCGAAAAGAGAGTGTGCAGAATGGAGAGAGCATTATTCAAGCGGGCGAAACTTCTTCGCATGAAGAATGGAGGGAAACGAAGGAGAGTAAAGGATGAAATCCGAATCGCGAAAGGTCCAGGCGAGAATTGGCTTAGTTTTATCACTATTTTGGAAGTGCAGAAGATCAGACTAATTGATCAGTTCGATCCGATCGGTCGATACAATTCTTTGATATTATGATTCTACCTTACATGCGTCATTTAACGAGGAGCCTGCCATCCTGTCATATAATGATACACCTCAGAAACGCTAATTCACCGGGAGAAACACAGAGACCGTAACACTAGATCGAGAAATTGATTTTTTTTTTCAGACATTAAGCGCCGTCCTAAGCTCAGTGTAGCATGAAGCTGCAATCACTTTTTGTAGTTTTTATTGATGAGAACACTACATGAGTCTATTGTTTTAAGAAGTGAACGCAACCGATGATTAATCCCCTTGCATGTCTCGGGTTTCAATAAGTAAATGAAGCCACAAAAATGCAGGAGTAATATTGATCACGAGAGTTCGGTGTTCAAAATTGTCAGTACATGAAAATTTTCCAATATACATCAATCGGTATGAACTTGAAGGAATAAACAGAAAAAAATTCAAAATGATTCCAAAATATTGCAATTAGCCAAAACAAAGTTGAGATCTATCAGAATATGGACAGTCACTTGTTTTTTTGCGATTTGTCCAGATATTCTCCGTATCTTTTGTCAATCGATATTCCGGATTGATCTTTAACATGAAAAACACCAAATTGCAGACCAATGAATCACCTGGATTGTGAAAACAATTATCGATATCATTTAGAACGTTATGCGAATGAGAAAAAATATGTGAGTGCTCGCATGCGAATTCTCATGGGCGTTTCGAATTCGCAACCCTTCTCCCTACTCTCGCCTGCGAATTCGCTAGAAAGAGGTCACTGAATGCGAATTCGCGAACTTCGAAAACTCTATTTCGAGCTATTGCTACAGATACAGGAACACCAGTGATATATTACTGTTGCCGGAGGCAACGGTAACTCTCTCCTTTCTGCACACTCTTTCTTTCGCTCTGGTCGAAAAAAGGGTGCAGAATGGAGAGAGCACTATTCGAAAGGACGAGAAGGGGGGGGGAACGAGTGAGAGGGAGCAGAGGGCATATGAAAAGCTACAGTGGCTTTAGCGAAATTTTTTAATGTTTTCTTTGCTACAGAGAATACAACAGCTGGTAGCAGTCATCGTTCATTACGATCAGAACGAGTTAACACGATATCTTCGCAGCACCGAACCACCGGGTCGAAGTATCTATATTAGTAATTTTAACGGCGGCAACGGCCGTTCACCGAACCGTCTTGCATCCGATCGCCCAATGAAACATTTCTGCGACTCTGATTCATAGGTAGAAATGCAAAATACATCTCGGAGAAATTTCTCCCACATTAACGAGACCAGACCGAACTGAATTATCGGATCGGGAAGTCGCTCTCTTCAATCAGCACACTCTCCTACTGACCAGATTACCGATAAGAGCTTACTGCGCTAATATCGATACAAGCACAGAATCGAAAGCGCTAATATTCGATGTCACAGCTACCACACATGGTCAGGGAGACCATATTCTGCGCTTGGCATTAAGTATTTTCGTATTCAGTAATCGATATTTATATATTTTTTTCAAAGGATCGACCTTCACATCATTGTTCACTAGGATGAGAACGTGTTTACAAAATAGCTTCGCAGCACCAAAGCAGCAGGCCTATTTTGTTTTCTTTTTGATCCACGTCACGAGGCAAAGACTAGCTGGGATACCCACGTACGCTAATTGTACCAATTAGGGATGTCGTTTAGGTTTCGGTACTACCGAAATGTTGCCTATGATTTTCGGTTCTACCGAAAACATTTTTCCAAGTTTTCGGTAGTACCGAAATTCCTGTACAATTTTCGGTAGTACCGAAAATTTCGGTAGTGATTCGGTAGTGAGTCCATAACTTGCTTCAAATTCATCGGGGAAACTTGGGAGAAGTGTCAGTCCACCTCACATGCAAAGATTTACAAAATTTGAGACTTCGTCATCACTATATAATGATCACATTTTCGCTCATAACTCGCTTAAAAATCATCGGAGAGACTTGGGAAAGGTACACAACGACCATTAGCAACTTTATGCACCCAGAGTCACTTTCTTTTCAAGGCGGTACGAACAACGTCTCTGACCTGAGTGAGTCCACGCAGCCTTTCGTTCAAGACATGATCCAAGACAGTGCAACCGACCATCCAACGCTCCATGCGTCTTTGGGCCACCGATAATCTTTCACTATGTGCTTTGGTCAAGTTTCACATGCGTATAGGAAGGCGGGAATGATACAACCATTGAAAAGACGGCGCTTATGAACAATTGGGACAGATCTATTCACTAGGAAAGATCTAGGCTTGTGGAAAGTCCCATACGCGGCCTGAATTCGCCGGCCAATCTCCCTCTCCTCCTTCCCATTGATAGTAATGATGCTTCCCAAATAGATCACCTATTTTCTGATACCCACAATCTTCCCCGCAACTCTGACATCCCTGAGATTACCCTTCGAAGACATTCCCACAGTTTTATCACCGTTAAGATGAAGCCCCACCCTTTTTAATTCCCTCTCCAACTCTATTGCCATCTATTGAATTTGTCGCTCATCGTGAGAAATGAGCACTGCGTCATCGGCAAAGAGAATATGAGAGAGGAATCGCCCATTGATGTTAATCCCTTTTCCCGCCCAGTCTAATTGACGGAATGCCATATCCATGACTGCTATAAACAGTCTGGGTGACAAACAGTCTCCTTGTCTAACCCCTCTTCCAACATTGATTTCCACTTCCTTTCCATTCACTATGACTGCACTTTTGCTACACCGAGAGAGGGAAATTAGGAATGAAACCACTTCCGACGGAACACCTTCCACCCACCTCCAGAGCCTTATAGACAGCATCAACATACACCGAATCAAAAGCCTTAGAAATATCCACGAAAAGTAGATAAATCGGCAAGCGATGATCAATGCAGTTTGTGACTACCGTTTTGAGAGTGTGAATAGCATCTACCGTAGAATGTCCCTGTCTAAATCCCATTTGTTCCCAACTCCTACAGCTATCCAGGATAAGTGCGAGTCTCGTATTCAAAAGACCGGTGAGGGCTTTCTGCAAACCACGAAGCAGACTGATTGACCGGTAATTTTTAACGAGAGAACTATCACCTGTCTTAGGCAGCAGAATAGTGCGCGAGTCACCAAACCCCTTTGGGACACTTCCGGTTAGTATGTTGTTAAATAACTCTGTTAGTAATGGAGCTAAGTAGTCAGTTCCCGCCCCCAACATCTCACCAGTGATCCCATCCCTTCCCGGTGCTTTACCTGACTTGAAATGTCGAAGTGCTTGTTCCACTTCAGCAACGCACAAGGGAATGAATGGGTCCCTTACTCTTAGTGTTCTATATCCTATTCCTCCGTCCCCTGCATACAAATCGTTATAAAATGCTTGGAAGACCCTCTCTATACCCAATTGTGTGCATTCCCAATTACCCGACCCATCCCTAATTTTGTGAATTCTACCTTTCCCTACAGCAATTCTTGCAGCAGCCTTCTTATAGCTTTTCCCGCTCGCAATGGCTGCATTGACGTAACTTAGATACGACCGTTCTCTATCATTTCTGAAAGATTGACGGATCGATCTGTTTAGAAGCAGCGATGACGAAATTTCAAATTTGTAAATCTTTGCATGGGAAGTCGTTATGTACCTTTCTCAAATCTCTCCGATGATTTTTAAGCGAGTTATGAGCAAAAATGTGATCATTACATTTTCGCTCATAACTCACTTAAAAATCATCGGAAGTTTCCCCGATGAATTTGAAGCAAGTTAAGGGCTCACTACCGAATCACTGAAAATTTTCTTCAAGAATTTGGTCACTACCGAAATTTCGCGCGTGCCTTTACAAAAATTTTCGGTACTACCGAAATCGAAACCGAAACGACATCCGTAGTACCAATCGTGAAACCCAAAATCGCCATCGGTTGTATTCAACGTATCATTTTCGTTTGGTTAGTGATAACTTCCTGAATTCCCCATATTACGGTAGTAATCATCATCAGCACTCGCTCACCTACAGCCGGTGAATTAGCGTTTCTGAGGTGTATCATTATATGACAGGATGGCAGGCTCCTCGTTAAATGACGCATGTAAGGTAGAATCATAATATCAAAGAATTGTATCTACCGATCGGATCGAACTGATCAATTAGTCTGATCTTCTGCACTTCCAAAATAGTGATAAAACTAAGCCAATTCTCGCCTGGACCTTTCGCGATTCGGATTTCATCCTTTACTCTCCTTCGTTTCCCTCCATTCTTCATGCGAAGAAGTTTCGCCCGC
The DNA here is from genome assembly GCA_036245825.1 of Pristionchus entomophagus. NCBI lineage: Eukaryota > Metazoa > Nematoda > Chromadorea > Rhabditida > Neodiplogasteridae > Pristionchus > Pristionchus entomophagus. The sequence continues at coordinate 37,598,699 of BTSX01000005.1, forward strand.
TTGAATTGTGCTCTCTCCATTCTGCACACTATTGTTATCGATCCGAGCTACGCGAGAGTGTGCAGAATGGAGATATCAACTGATCCGGCCTCCTTTATGTCGCCTTGTCGTTGACTAATTCCTTGTCCTCCCCTTCGATTGATCGCACTGTGCCTGTTACGGTATCTCCACTCTATCGATTTCTTACTGCGGTTCCAGGCCGTCGAGAGTGAATAACCCCTATTATAAAGCGCAAAGAGAGAAAAACACACGAAACCTGATGCATCAGTTGGCAGACTGATGCAGGTGGTAACTCTAACTGCGAAGCGGGTCTGTTGCACGGTGTTCTACTGGCAAAACGCCAAGTGAGCTTTCGTGGTGAGACCTTTGCGCATTCTCTCACATTTGCATGCTCTCTCGCCATTCCCCTGACCGCTCTCTGCTCTCTCGCTTACCCCATGCAAAACGCCGTGCTGGTGACCAGACTCTGGTCTCACTTTTTTCCGAGATGGTTTCTGCATTTCCTACTTGTGAATCAGCGTATCTGAAGTGTTTCATTAAATGAAAGGATGATATGTGAATCGTTAAACAACTCCTGAAGAGTATAATTGAAACATCGAAGAATTGTATCGACCCGTCGATTCGGTGCTGCGAAAGTTTCGTGTAAGACCGATCATATCGAGGTTAACAATGCGAGTGGTATTTTGCGTTTCATATATTGAGATAAATCGCAGCGAATTATCTCCGGTACCTCTCGCAATTCAGATTCCATCGTTCTCTATCAATCGTTTCTCCTCATTCTATGCTTGCATACGGAATAGTGCCGCCGCTCGAATAATGCTCTCTCCATTCTGCACACTCTCTTTTCGATCAGACGCGCGAGAGAGTGTACTGAGTGGAGAGATCTTCGATCCCATTCTCTCTCCTTTTCGTAACCTAATCTCTCGCCCCTGATCACGTTGTGTCTATTTTGGCGGTACGGTATCTCTCCTTTATCGATTGATTTCTTCCCTTTCCAGGCCGGTGAGAGTGAGTTTCCAGATACTGATACAGATTTTATCCTGTCCTCAAGGCACTGGGCCTGCAGGATGGTAGCTTCGCTAGGGAGGGAGTGGGATCTTCGATTTCAAGGTGTCTGGGTCAAGGGATGAGGGAATCTTCTTTGGCTTGTTGGGTCAACTGTTGGAATGGTCTTGGTCGATCTCCATTAAGCTTTGAAGTAGATCATCCAGCCTCCGATGATGGCGAGTGAGTGCTGACGTGGACTATTGATTGACTCACGAGGCAGACTTGACGATCTGGGCCTTTCTTGACGGTAGATCACTTGAGTCGGTTGATACCCATCCGGGGTCTCCTCTTGAAGCGTATTATAAAATACAAAGAAAAATAAAACACGAAATTAGACGCATCGACCCCGTGATTTGGTGTTGCGGTGTTATCGTGTAACGCGGAAACTTCGAGGTGCCCAGTTTGAGGTTTGTCTCCGAACAATAACAATAATAATTTGAAATAATGTGAAGAGGGTTCGCATGGCGTTCTACATGGAACGAGCGAGAGAAGTAAAAGCCGTACGCGAAAGTGAGAGATCACGGGAGAGGTCTCGAGGGGAATTCGCCTTTGGCGCGTTGCCAGCAAAATGAATTCGCACCGGCACGTTCGCTTTCCCCCGTGTGGGTTGCTGTCGTCTCTCTCTCGCCAGTGACCTACTCCCTTCCCCCAGCTCTTGCAGTTTCACCACCTCGTCCCCAGTCTCCCTCCGCTCTCCATCCCTTCCCCAGTCGTACTTTCTCCCCATCCCTTCCCTTCTTGATCGGCTCCTCCTCCTCCTCCTCTTTGACTCGATCTTTCCCTCGCTTCTCAGTCGTCCTTCCCTTCTTGCAGTTAGTACGCCACGTCAGCAATCCTTTCCCCCAGTCTCCCTTTCCTTCCCGTCAGTTCTTCCCTTACTCAAGTCCCCCTGTCTTCACTCCTTTCCTCTCAACTACTCATCTCCATCTCTCTGCCATCGTCCCTCTGTTGAAAGGTATCCGCCCGAGTTGGACCCTCTGGAATCGTCGGATCCGATTTATGATCACGTTCCCTCATTTTGACCTACACTTTCCGGAATGAGCAAACAATACCGTAGTTAGTTAATCCGCTTTCTCCCTCTATTCATGTCTCTCTCCCTCTCCACTTTGCATCTCCATTCCTCCCTAATTCCCCCATTGTTCCACTCTGATCCAATTGGCTCGGTCTTGTCAACAACCTCCCTCCCTCCCCTCTCCTCCTCCACTTTAGTCTGCGCTCTTCTCTCGTCGCGAGTGGTCGGTCGGCGGTGCGCTGCAGGCAACGAGGAGAAGGAGGAAGAGACGACGATGAAGGTAAGACCCCCCAGAATGGAGGGGTACGGTACCCCCATGGTCTCGAGTGCCCTTCCCCTCTGGGATCTTCTCGGATACCTCATCCCCTTCCCGATTACGCTAATGGTACCGTACCTTCAGGCCTGATCTACCTACCGTACTCGAGCCCCGAGGGAGAGGGATGCGACATCTCGTCACGATCTTCCGTACCCCCAGGAGCCAGGCCAACGACTGATTCGGATGTCATTGGCGTGATACCGTATACACAAGATGTCATTGGCGTGATACCGTATACTGGAGGGTACGGTAACTGACGGTAGATTTCTGTAGCTAGGAGAGAGGGCGGGACCATGATGAGGGTACTGTATCTGGGTTTGGCCTACCAGACTGCACATGATTGGATATAAGGGATGCAAGCCAGCACGCTAGTTCGGGATATAAATTCTGAAGTTTTGAAGGGATAGAGGGACAGTATCTCATCCTTTATCTTCAGATCCGATGATCTCCTCGTCTCGGTGGCCACTCCTTCTGGCCGTTGTACCCCCGTCGAACTGAAACTCCTTCGGGAGGGTGATCTACCTCGTCGCCCACAGACAGTTCAAGGGAGGAAAGAGTATTTTATTAATAATAACCTCGAGACAGAATAATACAATAGGGGGATCTTCCATCTCCTATCTCTCTCTCCATCTACATCTGGTCAGTCTCCTCTCCTTCTCCGTCGAACTCGCCATCGTCCTCGACGGTGGCCTCCTGGAAAAAGAGGATCAATTCTTTTTTTAATCAATCAGTTCTCGATATTCTGTTACCGTACCCATAGTCTAGCTAACCCAAGCCATGTTCTCGGAAAGAAAGAGAGTAATATGGTGTTCCTTTCGCCCCCCCCCCCACCTAGTTTGGACTGAACCGGATTCCCGTTGGGGCTGGATCTGCTACCGTACCTGGTACTGCTGGTACTCCGAGACGAGGTCGTTCATGTTGCTCTCGGCCTCGGTGAACTCCATCTCGTCCATGCCCTCGCCGGTGTACCAATGGAGGAAGGCCTTGCGACGGAACATCGCTGCAATTAAGTAATTAGTTAATCAATTAAATAAAAATATAGTAATTAGCAATCAATAGAGGGGGATGCAATGAGTCCTAAGTTCCTTAGGCCATTAGCACAATCGCACAGTCAGTCATCGATTGGCGGCATACCGTATCCTACCGTACTCACCAGTGAACTGCTCCGAGATTCTCTTGAAAATCTCCTGAATGGCGGTCGAGTTTCCAATGAACGTAGCCGACATCTTGAGTCCTCTGGGCGGAATGTCGCACACCTGAGAATGGATTGGACTGATCTTGATCTACTTTCATTTATAATCCTATCGAGAATCAATTGATCCTCACTATCGTATCCAGATCTAATAGTGGCTCTCTCCATTCAGCACACTCTCTCGTCTGTCTGATTGGCGAGAGAGTGTGCAGAATGGAGAGAGCATATAGCCGTCCAATGTCTTTCCCCCTCACTCACGGCAGTCTTGATGTTGGACGGGATCCAATCCACGAAGTACGACGAGTTTTTGTTCTGCACCGACGACATCTGGTCGTCCACCTGCACAGCGATTATTTAATTACCACCGAAGCGTTTCTTCCCTTCCATTCCTGCCTTTTACGGACCCCACGGCATCTTTGGGTCCTTCAGTAGTCAGATAACGCTCGAGATAGATTCAGGGTACCAAAGTCACCTAGGGGGTCCGACCCGACTGGAAGCTCACCTCGCGCATACTCATCTTCCCGCGGAAGATGGCGGCTACGGTGAGGTAGCGGCCATGGCGCGGGTCGCAGGCTGTCATCATGTTGCCCGCGCTGAACATCTGCAAACGAGGGACTTTAATTAAAGTAATTAAATAAACAAATAAACTTTTTAAAATTTTTTTAATTTTAAACCATAGCTATATTGGAGCATTTCTAAGATGGATTAATTTAAATAAACTCCTATTTAATTAGCGCACCTGCTGCGTCAGTTCTCCGACGCTGAGCGCGTTGTAGGCGGCGCCTCCCTTGGCGTTGAGGGGCGCGAAGCCGGGCATGAAGAAGTGCAGGCGAGGGAATGGCACCTGCAATTATAACGTTAATTAATTAATTAAGGTCCCCGATGAGAATTTTCTAGTAGGTTCTCGTTTGTCGATTTCGAGTATTTTTGTCCTTTGTCACCCGACACAATATTCCCGGAGCAAGAGCCACCCAAACTTCATAGACTTCTGCAACCCCAACATTCCAGGCGAAAGAATCATCCCAACCTCAAAGACATCCCAAAAACCAGCCCAACTCACCATGTTGACAGCGAGTTTGCGGAGATCGGCGTTGAGTTGGCCTGGGAATCGCAGGCAGGTCGTCACTCCCGACATCGTCATCGACACTGCAAATGGGGGTGTGTTAATTAACGAAATTATTTAATTGAAAAATATTCATTATTTTTATTTTTACTTTAAAGAGCAAGATAAAGTCTCTCTCCATTTGGCACACTAATTGTAAGTCAACGTTATGAGACAGCTCAAGTGAAACATGGATCGGCAATGAAAGAATAGTGTGCAAAATGGAGAGCTGAAACCGGAAACGTCCTCAATTCCCCTCTGGTTGCACTCACTAGTGATGCCAAATTGGAACATGACACTCCTCGTTTCGCGTGTAGTCTCATCGGTCAAAGAAACGAGAGAGCGCGCGAAATAAGGAGTCGGGTTCTGATTTGTCATCACTAGCCCTCACCCAGGTGGTTGAGATCTCCGTAGCTTGGGTCCTGGAGCTTGAGGGTACGGAAGCAGATGTCGTAGAGAGCCTGGGATAGTAATGTTTTATTTAATTGATATTTATTAAAATAATTTTTAAAGAAAAACATTTAAATGATTTTAACCTCATTGTCGATGCAGAATGTCTCGTCCGTGTTCTCGACCAGTTGGTGCACGGAGAGCGTCGCGTTGTAGGGCTCGACGACCGTGTCCGAGACCTGCAATTAAATAATTAAATTGAATTAATTAAATTAATTACTTTCTAAGTGTGCAGAATGGAGAGAGCCGAAACTGCCACTAGGTACTAGTATCACCATTCATGTTTTAAATCAAGATACTAAAACAACCGACCTTGGGCGAGGGAACGACGGAGAAGGAGCTCATGATCCTGTCGGGGTACTCCTCTCGGATCTTGGATATGAGGAGGGTACCCATGCCGGATCCGGTTCCGCCTCCGAGCGAGTGTGTCAGTTGGAATCCCTGCAATGATCAACAATTTTTTTTTAAATCAATGGATCGGAAAAGATGCGTCTTCGATCTCGTGGCCAAAACTAATGGAAACGGACCGATTTGGGCCGGAAACCCGAATAGTCGTATTGGATAGTAGCCCTCTCCACTCTGCACACAGTAGGGTTGGCTATTCGGCAAGTCCGCTACGACAGGCCGAATAGCAAACCTTACTCTACGGTCAATCAGACCGGCAAGTTAGTGCGCAGGATGAGGAGAGTCATCGACCACTCACTTGCAGACAGTCGCAGCCCTCGGCCTCCTTGCGCACGACGTCCAACACCTGGTCGACCAGCTCCGCTCCCTCCGTGTAGTGGCCTTTCGCCCAGTTGTTGCCGGCGCCGCTCTGGCCGAACACGAAGTTGTCGGGTCTGAACAGGTAAGGGTTGTAAACATGATCCCACCAAGCATGATCCCCTGAACCTAAGCGCGAAAAAATGATTACAATTGGACATTCTACGCCTCAGTCTAGTGAGACGGATTTTGTGGCCTAAAATAATCGTCGGTTCCTGCCATCTCCATGCCGGCCAGACAGACGAGGAAGTGCGCAGATTGGAGAGCACTAGTCCATCCGGCAGCACCGACCTGAACATCTTGCCGTTGGGAGAGGAGCGGACGGCGTCCATGGTGCCGGGCTCGAGGTCGACCAACACCTGCAATCACAGAGATGATCATAATGTGGCGGTGAAACATAGATGTCCCAGGAAAACAATATTTAAATATCAAAAATAAAAATAAATAGTTACCGCTCGGGGCACGTAGTGTCCTTTTTGTGCTTCGGTGTAGTACACGTCCAGTCTTTCCTAAATATAATTATTTAAACATAATTCTTTCAAAAAAATATTATTTCGCATCAGTGAGTACCACAAACACTAGGAAGGCAACACACAAAAGCGGAACGAACGATTGTTTCAGCGATTTCTAAAGGAGGAAAAATGGGTCTAAAGTACGAGTATCCATAAAAACGTCTGGTTATCCAAGTCGAGTAGCGACTAGTGATCAGGTTTCGGCTCTCTGCACTCTCCATTATGCACACTATCTCTTTTCTCTGATAAGCGACGGGTTGTGCTGAATGGAGACCGAAACGCGATCCCAAGTAGCGTCGAACCTTCTGGAGGTCGTTCGTGCCGGCGTAGAGGCCATCAGACTGGATTCCGTGCTCGTCGGATATGACCTCCCAGAACTGTAAAGCGTTAATTAATTAATTAATTAAAAGCTATTAAATTTATTGATTTGAACAATAGCCCGGTATTCGCGCCTTAAGTATAGGTTACAATCAAGAACTTCAGAACGGACGCTATTGCGCTGCATTTCTCAACAGCACTCTCACCGTAGAACTTAAGTTTCAGGGTCGAGTCGAAAGGAAACAACCGTTTCGAGCATTCATGTTGGAATAATTATAACGACGAAAACAAGCTGTAGAAATTCGACTAATGGATTCCGCTTGGCTCAAGCAAGGAGCCAATTTAGGAATCGTTACGCCTATATATTTAGCATTTATTGGTGCTTACCTTGGTTCCAATTTGATTACCGGCCTGCCCTGCCTGGACGTGGACGATCTCGCGCATCTTGCTATTGGATGGAAGAGGGCGAACTGCAAATCCAGGGGTTGAATCGTAAATATAACGGGGAAAACTCTCGATAAAGCGACAATAATAACGACAGGGCGCTTAGGCAGTGCGTGTGGGTGAGTAATAAAGTGAGGCGGAGGAGTTCTCGGTGAATCACAAGCAGCAAGCGAACGAGAAACTCGCGATAGCGGCAAAATGATGGCAATAAGATGGCCGGAGACTGGAACGGAGCTAGAAAGTACGCAGACAGAACGGTTAACGACGTGTACGAACTTGTTTAGCTGCTAAAGCGCGTATTTGAGCAAAAGAAGCAAGCGAAATGACAAGAAGAGGGGAGAATGTCGGCAGCGAAAGGATGAATCAGTGACGGAGCGCGCAAAAACACGAGAAATGGGGAGGATCAGGAGGATTCAGAAGCGCCCTACCACTACGGGGAAGAGAAATGGCGGTATTCTCGGAAAAACTAAGTAAAGTTTGTCGTAGGGTGTTCGGACGGGTTTCAAGTGACTTGCATGAAACTCGGCACGAAACTCGTCGGGAAACTCTCTTTTGATGGTTCCCGGAACGATCATAAATCCAAAAGCAAGCCCAAACTCGTCCGTAAACTTGTCAGAGGGGTCGTCTGACGAGTTTGATGCAAGCACTTGGTAGAGTTTCATGAAAGTCATCGGGAAACTCTTCCGTCGTATTCGGAGCTGACCGGATTCGAGGCGGTTTATATCGAAAAATAGGTGAAAATCGCGCGAAAATTTCGAAAATAGACGACCGCCACGCGAACCAAAAACGAACTTTGAAGCGACCGGCGGTTCAGGTCCTGTGACGAAAACTAGGATTACGGTGGATCTGATCTGACCTAACTATCAACGACTAATTTATTAAATAAATATTTTTATTAAATAATCCAGGATCATTTCATTAATGAAGAGATAGTGTGGCACGATTCAACATCAGTGCGAAACATACGAAACGCTATAGAACAAGACAGAACGTTGTTCACGCAATCTAAAACCTGACTATTCAGATGTCACAAAAATTAACAATTACGCAATCACAATCGATCGATAATCCAATCCTATGTACAGTATATGAGGTAGCATGTTGAATAGTTGCGTAAGAATCGAATAGAGATTTAATTTGGATTTTTAGCTCTCTCCATTCTGCACACCCTCTAGCCGGTCAGACAGACGAGAGTGTGCAGAATGGAGAGAGCTGAAAACCTAGACATGACATCACTACCGTAATCCCCAATCATCAGCTCATGGCCCCGGTGACTACCGTAATCTCCTCATCGTCCTCATCTTCTTCTCCCTCTGATATTGGCTCGCGCAGCTCTGACACTGAGGGGTACTCGTTCACTTCGGGATCATCACAGAAGGAAACCTGAGAGGGAAGGAGATTACAGCTTCATTAGGTAATCTACTACCGCACCCCAAGAGATACAGTATCGATGGAAATTGATTGCCGTTCCCCGGGGTTGGATCACCATAATTTGTCTGACTCCATTGAAATCATAAGAAGTATTGATATCAGTAAGCCCCTCTCCATTCTGCACACACACTCTCTCTCGTCTGTCTGACCGTTGAGTGTGCACAATAGAGAGAACGAAACCGAATTTGATCCGATAGTGAGATACATCATCATCAAACCATGTCCAGTTAATTAGTCAGTCATTGATTACCATGCTACCGTATCCAACCGTACCTCTTTGGTCGCTCGTCTCGGGACGCCGAGCAGTGACTTAGCCGACTCGGCATCTCGCAAGGTTGCCACGCGCGGATCCATTGGCTCTGTTGGTTCCTGCAAGTAATAGCTCTCTTGATATCAATCAATTGATGACATCTTCAATATCTTTAAGCTTTCAAAGCAATTATGAAACATTAAACCAACACGATTTTTACAAACATATTTCCTCATGCCTACTTTTTTAGTTGGTGCATTTACTTTAGATTTTTTATAATATTCAGCTGGCAATCGATTACATTATCATTTTTACAAACCTCTACAGCATTTCAACAATCGGTGAAACATAACAGTGACAAGAAAAAATTATTTCACTTAATTTTTTTTCGAATGCGACTTTGATCGACCCATATGCAGAAACTGCCGTAGCAACAATGCTAACCGGATTAAACCGTAATTTCATAACAACCGCGTACTAGTGTATCCGCATCATATAATATCTCTCTCTATTCTGCACACTCTCACGCCATTCGGCGCTTTGGGAGGTGTGCAGAATGGAGAGACCTACTATTCGATCCACCAACATTACCGTACCTTAAAAATAATCCGTACTCCACCCACCGAATCCTGCACGCCCATCAACAGTATTCCTCATCAATTATCTTACCGTACTCCTGATCCCCTGATTCCTCTGATTACAGTACTCCTCATTCAGCCACAATACCCTCCTACTTACCGTAATCATCACATCCACGACCGGAAGTGGTCGGGCGGCAGTCAGGTCCAGTCGGCTGCTCAGCGAGGCTGCAGCCGATGCAGCACGCAGATTCGCCACCGAACTACGATGGGAATTCATCGACGGATCCCCCCACGACTCGGCCGTGCCTGAAGGAAGTTGGATCGATATCATACATTTTGGTACCGTAAATGCTCGACGATCGAGTCTCTACATAATTGGTTTATCCCTCTATCCAGTCACTACCTATCCCGTGCACACTCTGTGTGCAGTCACAGCATATTTCGCCCCGATTCAGTCCGGGTACTACATATTTTTGATCCATTGAGGATACTGGAAATGTATGATCGATATTCAGGTACAGTGTACATTGGACTCATTTCTACCGTATGCTAACAAGGGATGATTGATCAATATTCACTACAGTACCCCTAGAACCCATTACTCATACCAATCGATATTCTACCTTCGTCGTTACAGTACCACAAACATACCGTAACCCAACCGTATTACTCACACTTTCCAAACGCTTGGTAGATCACGCCAGCGGCCAGGAGAACGCCCGTGATGATGTAGAACACCCAGCGCCATTCCTCGATCGTGCCCTTCAATGCAAATAATTATTGATTCACGATCAAGATGACTCCATAATCTCGGATCCTACAAGACCCAGTAAAGTGAAGGAACAGTGGAACACCGATCTTCCTAGAAAATTATATCACGATTTCCGAACATCCTTTTCTGGCTAATATCGATTGGAAGGGAGTATCTCGTAAAATCAGGATATCGTGAAGCCTCGAATCAGCAACAGCACGGCGTTTTGCATGGGATGAGCGAGAGAGGAGAGAGCGGTCAGGGGAATGGCGAGAGAGCATGCAAATGCGAGAGCGTGTGCAATGGTCTCACCACGAAAGCTTACTTGGCGTTTTGCCAGTAGAACGCCGTGCAACAGAAGAACCCGCTAAACTACCCTTTGGGGAACCGATTATAACTTATTATTTGTTTTCAAGCAGTACACAATCAATCGCTGAACAGCAAGTTTTAAACAAGTTAAGAAACGCTGAAACACGAATCTCACTTGCCAAAAAATAGTTTTGAATTTAAAACAAATAGGAAAGATTCGATACACTGAGCCAAATCTTATCAAGATGCCGCGAAACCTCACACACAGCGCCACTCCTCGAGCGCGTTCTATTTTAAATTGTTTACTTAATTTCCAGCCTGATTTCTCACCAAACTCACTGCATAATACACATCTGCACAAATTTCAACACAATGCAACGCCGATCATCCTAGCAAGAATTTTTACATTTAAAAATTGGATTATTTCTCTCAAGAGTGCACAATATTGCGCATCGACTTTCAGAAAGAAAAAAGAACCTGTTAACCTGTGAAGCCAAGATTTTCCAGGATTAAAATCTATGCTGACTAGGGGATTTTTGTTGTCTATGATATAGATTTTATTATGGAGGAACATCTGTGGTGATGATTGGCATCCGAAAGAATCCAGCAGGATCACGTTCACGTGCAGCGCAAACCAGACTAGTACTGTTGTTGAATAATGATCTGTCTGTTCTGCACACTATCGAGAAACGAAAGAATCGTGCATAGTCGGGTTCCGATTTCTCACAATTAATCTCTATCCATGAATTCTGAAGCGTCGTGGGTAGTGATGGCAAATCGGAAATCGGCTCTCCTCAATTCGCGTGATATCTCAGTTCACTGCCCGGCGATATTCTGTGTACAGAATGGAGAGAGTCAATCCAGAAACGGCTCAATCACGGAGGTTCAGAGGCAGTAATTAAGCGTGGTCATGAAAATAATTCGTTTTGAAAACCGCGCGGAAAATGGAATGGACATTTCGCGACGGGAGCCTGCAAGATGTGTGAAAAGTGTGTGCGGGACGCGACGCATAAACCGCGACGCGATCCTTCGGCCAATGAGCAGACAAAGGCGGGGTCAAATATAACTTACATTCTGCGTAATCAGTCCAATGAGGAAAGGCGAGATGGCGGATCCGAGCTGGGAGAAAACTTGAGCGTACGCCGATACCGTAGCCGTGAACTGGAATATCGATCGATGAAGATTATCGTAAACTACAGTACCCCCTTTCAGGCAATGATACTGTAACCGTGAATACAGATCGCTGTGGATAACGTAATATTTCTTGACAATGTAGCCAGAATGAAATCATTGTATTGCTAAGATCCATGAGTACAATCAAATGGCTCATTCCTTATTTCAATATGACTTCCCTTAGCAACCCAGAACCATCGGGCACGGAAACATTCGAATGATGAAACTTCGAGTAAGCACTGCGACACAGAAAACTTCCAAGTTCGCATAATGCATAATGCGAATCGCATTCCAGATAAATTTTGAAACTGATAGCTATCGTACCCGTCGTATCCCACTATCCCAATCCTACCGTATCTCTCTCCTACCGTACCCCCTCACCATGGGCGCCACCGACACGATGCTCGTGTTGTAGCCGGGCACGAACCCGCTGAACAGCCCCATCGACGCCGTCATCAGCAGCATGATCTGCAATCAATCGATAATCGATCGAAATACTCTCTCCATTGCGCACAATCTCTCGCCGGTCAGAATGGAGAGAGCGTGCAGTTTGGAGAGAGCTATTATTCGATCCGGCAATACTAATCAACAGTAACAAGAAGGGCTACTATAATTACAAAATCAATACCGTAACCATACGATTACTGACATATATTAATTGACAACGATACTACTAATTTCGTTAGTGTTGGTGAGCAATTTAGAATAATACTCTCCACTCTGAACACCCGAGGTCTGATATCCAAAGTAAATCCACCATTCGGAGTTGATTCGGTCTGGATCTTTTCTGCTCAGGATCACACCGGGTGGCATCAAGTTCGGTTTGCCAAGCATTCATCGGTCGTATATCGTTGAACATGTTTTTGGCGTATCTAGGGAAACATATGTAACCTCACAGGGGGCTCAAGGAGGGCTTGTACCTTGCTTGTTTGATGAACATATGGATACTCCTCAAAATATAGAAGCGTCATTTAGTTCGTAAAAATTTTAAGATTAATGGGTACTAAGCGGTTATGCATAACCCCCCAGGGGGGTTCAAGGGGGGCTTGCCCCCTTTGCTTGTTATATAATTTGGTCACTTTTCAGGGTATCCAAATCGATCTGCTCGAGAATTAATGCTACGCATCAATAAAAGTAAATGAATCCACTTCCCGTGGGGGAGTGTGATTTTCAGTTTGTGACGAACTCAAACCCTGAGTGAATTTGGGTCCTCCACTCATCCTCTCTCGAGATTTTTCTGGCGTAATATAACAATCCCATACTCAATAAAAGATGATGAATCGCTCTTAGATCTAATTTCAATAAAAGTATGGGAATCACATCTTGACTCAAATGTGGTTATTCAATGTTACAATATTATGATTATTAGAAAAATCAAACCATTCTGTAAGATATCAATTCGAAAATATCTAACTTTACCTCAATTCCAAATGATCAATCGTAGAGAATAATGAGGATTGCCGCATTCAGCAGTAATATGCAACGAAAACAGCTACAAAATGTACTTTAACTTTTATCAGAATATTTGTATACTCGCTCGAAACCCTAGGCGCGAATTTGGGTCAAGATGTGATTCCCATACTTTTATTGAAATTAGATCTAAGAGCGATTCATCATCTTTTATTGAGTATGGGATTGTTATATTACGCGAGAGAAATCTCGAGAGAGGATGAGTGGAGGACCCAAATTCACTCAGGGTTTGAGTTTTTCACAAACTGAAAATCACACTTCCCCACGGGAAGTGGATTCATATACTTTTATTGATGCGTTGCATTAATTCTCGAGCAGATCGATTTGGATACCGTAAAAGTGACCAAATTATATAACAAGCAATGGGGGCAAGCCCTCCTTGAGCCCCCTGTGAGGTTACATATGTTTCCCTAGATACGCCAAAACATGTTCAACGATATACGACCGGTGAATGCTTGGCAAACCGACCTTGATGCCACCCGGTGTGATCCTGAGCAGAAAAGATCCAGACCGAATCAACTCCGAAACAACCCGTGAAAATGATCTCCGAACATGGTTCCAACATGGAACAGGACTGGTATTGGTATATTACCATCTTTGCAGTATCATGATGATATTTGCATCATACACCGAGAGAACGGTGTAGTTTGCACAATAGGCAAACAACATAAATGTTTTATATTATGGATTGGATACTCGGGGATGGTATCAAGGTTCCCCTGACTGCGCGCTATCCTCCTTTCTCGGTAATTAGGTAACACGTCTAGTTTGTCCCTTGAAATGGCCTCCATAGGCTTGGGATTATTGTCCAGAGCCATCGCGATGCCGAGGGAAAGTGAAATCCCAAATACAGATGAAATTGTGTTGACTATTCGGAAAATGTATTGCAAGATCCTGCGAGCGCGCTAACATACTCACTCGCTAGACATATATCGCATTATGAGAGTCTCTTCACGTCGCCTCTTTGGCCTTGTGGTTATCGCAATGGTGCCAACACACAGCCGACCCGGGTTCTATTCCCGCCTGCTACGTATGTTTTGCAAATTTTCGATTTTTTTTTTTTCGATCGCAATATTTCAGAAAAAAAACTTTATAGATTTTGCTGAAACTCGTTATCAAGGGGTATCTTGACCTGCTGAATACAATGGCGGGGGTTGGACATCGAAGGAAAAACTTTCAGACCCTATTGGGCCGGAAATCAGCCCTTTTCACGCTTTTTTGACACTAAGTGCCGACAACGAGTTTTTGTCTTCACGCCGAGTGGTCGCTCCATCATTCGCTCCGTACCCAGTCACAGTTCCTCTCCCTCTCTCTCCTCAACTTCCTCAACGGCATCATCGGCACCAACTTCACCTCGTCTGCTCTAGCCGGCGTGTGGGTGCTGGCGCTTGGTGCGGTCTAAACCCACCTGACGAGGTGAGTAAGATTCTTCTGTCGATGATGATGACCGACCCTCCCCCTCCCCCGTCCTCTTCGAAGCCGACGATCGACCATGCGATCTCCATCATCATGTCCCTCTCACTCACGATCTCCACCCTCGTGACCAAGGTCGATACCCTTGTGGATACTGTCAAGACACTCACTGAGACGATAACTTCCCTCCATTCCTCCCCTCGTCCCTCGAATGACACGTCATCGTTCTCCTCTCATCCTTCTCATTCTCTCCATCCGCACGCGCTGCGAGATGCAAAGATGATCGAAGACAAGAGTACACGAGCAGTGATCATTGGTCTTACGGAAGGATCCTCTCATGAGATCACTGCGAAAAGCGATGAGGATACGATCAAAGCCTTGTGCGAATGGAGTGACGATCCCTCCGTCATGAAGAGTTTCCAAGATGGAAACGTGACCTTCCATCGCCACCCTCGCACCGCCCCTCCTTCCCATCGACCTCTGAAGATCCAGTTCCCATCGAAAGAGATACGCGACAATTTCCTCTCGGGAATTCGTCGCAAGGGTGGTCGTCCCTCTCCCCTCAAGACCTCCCCTCGTGCTTACGTACGTCGTGATCTCACGCCAACGGAACTTGTCATTGAGAGACAGCGGAAGGTCGAAGTGAAGCAGATGAACATCAAGGCCGGTCGAATCACCTACGGACTTCGTGACACCGAGATTTTCCACATACCATAACCCCCGATCTCTCCCTCCCCACTACGGAGCCCCGTCCCGTCCCCGTCCCGATACACTTGCTGCCGATCAATCATTCTCAGGCACCAATCGGGAGACGGCCCTGCTGAACGACTCATCCACGGTGGCCGAATCTGTCGCCGATTCCACCGAGGACGCCGGAGGCGGTCACAAGCGAAACAGAGGCAGTAGGGTACCTTCGAGTTCCACAAATATGTCCAATCGTTGTTCCCCCAGTAGAGTGTCTTTTCTTGGTTTCAATGCGAGATCGGTGCGCAACAAACTTGATTCGATATCTTTCATTCTAAATTCCCTTGAACACAGCGCTCTTTTCATTACTGAATCATGGCTTAACCCTGATGATCCTGATGCTTTACTAATTGGTAGAAATCCCGAGTACTTCTGCTTTCGTAGTGATAGAACTCTCTCTATAGACCAATCTCGTGGTGGCGGTGTTGCTCTTCTAGTACATTCCTCCTTAAAACCTATCCTTGTATCATCTTTCACCTCACTTTCCTTTGAATGCGCAGTTGTTGATATCCACATCCCTTACTCAATTATTCCCATTAGACTTGCGGTGGCTTACAGATCACCTAATGCGCCTGACCATTCCACTATCGAATTAATTGAGTTCCTCTCTGAGCTTATAACTCGTGATGAAACATTTGTGCTTTCTGGTGATTTCAATTTTCCAGAAATTGACTGGCTAAGGCTCGGTTCCGCGCACCCTAACCCTTTCCTCGAGTTTACCTGCGATCACACAGCTCGTGAACTTTCCCACCCGTGCTAATAATGTGCTAGATCTTGTATTGTGTAATACTAATGCTATCTCATCAATAATGTCTTCCACTCCTCTCAGTGACCACCTCAGCATAATTTTCAAGTTAAAACTTTCCCCTCCTATTGCACCTCCCCACATCCCTTCTCGACTTTACCAGTATGCTGACTGGGACTCCATTAATCTAGCTATTGCATCGGTCAACTGGTGTAACGACCTGTCTTTTCTCGATACTGACCAGTCCTACAACTATTTTGCTGATAAAATTAACGAGATCCTCAATCAATTTGTCCCGCGCGCTAAAGAAAAAGACCATTCCAAGTATCCTAAACATCTCAAAATTTTGCACAGCAGGTGCAACCGTTACTTTGCTATCGCACCCCACAGTGCTCACGCAAAGAAATTGAAAATTCGTTTTGAGAGAGCACTATTTAAGTTTGAGTGTAAAAATGAATTACGAGTGGTTAACAGCGGAAACGTTAGAAAGTACTGGGCGCTGTGTAAAGAAAGACTCAACTCGCCTAAAGTTTCCACTCCCGGTATCGTTGATCTCAATGGTAACACCTTAGTAGGTGATTCAGAGAGAGCTCAGTATCCCCAACCTAGTCTATTCCAAATGCAAAGTATCTTTGCTCCCTGCTCTCGCAATCATTTTTAACAAAAGTCTTCTCACTAGAAAAGTTCCTTTGATTTGGAAAAATGCGATTGTTAAGCCCATACCTAAAGCCACGAACAATCTTATTTCTAATTTTCGTCCCATTTCTCTTACTTGTAGCGCTTCCAAAATTTTCGAAAAAATTCTCATCAAAGAAATGGTTAACTATCCTGAGGATAACTCGTTGCTCGAGCTGGCTTTTGACAATTCCGATCTACTGCAACCCAACTAGCTGAAACACAATCTTTCTATGTCTCTCTCATTTCTAAACGTCAATCGTATGAGCCTTTGACTCTATTGACCATAGGTTGCTCCTTCACAAAACTTTCTGATTTGGGATTTTCAAGTAATCTAGATCCTTGGTTCAGCGACTATCTTTCTAATCGTAAGCAGAATGTCTTAGTCAACAGATCGTTGTCTGATCCCATTACAGTAATCTCAGGAGTGCCCCAGGGATCATGTATCGGTCCAATCCTTTTGAACTTATTTGTCAAGGACCTGCGCAATGTAATTCCCACTGAGATAAGGTACGGTATTTATGCTGACGATCTCAAAATGTTTGCTGAAGTCCCAAAATTTTCCGACCTCATTCAGCACACTATTGATGGGATAGCATCATGGGCCACACAGTGGAACAAGAACTTGTCTGAAACGAAATGCTCAGGTATGCACTATGGACCGCTGCAAACGCGTTGTGACTATATTCTTTGTGATACCACTCTCGCTACAGCTACTGTAGTCAAAGATCTTGGAGTTCTCATGACTCCTGATCTTACATTCAAAACCCACATTCAGAAAATTGACTCTAAAGTTCGCTCTAAAATTAATGCCCTTTTCAAGTCTTTTAGAAGTTCTGACACAACCCTTTACCTACGTGCATACAAAGCGTTCATTTTACCATTAGCAATGTACGCTAGTCCTATTTGGAATCCTACCGCTATCGGTCTTTCAAATACCCTTGAATCTTTACAAAGAAACTTCTCTCGTAGATTGTTTAGAAGATGCGAACTTGATGCCACCACTGAGTATTTTGATAGAATCAAGTACCTCGGAATTCCAACCTTATAACGCAAAAGGATTATCGCTGATTTTCTATTTCTCCACCGCTGTGTTCATGGGCATTATCAATTAAACACTTCTTTCTTATTTCGTGTTTCACCGATCTCTCATAACCTAAGAACTGCACACCCTTTACGATTATCGATCCCATACCTCATCCGAAGTACCCAATCAACCGTCGTCAGTCGAACTATCAACACTTGGAATACCCTCCCATACGACATTTTATCCTCACCATTCACCCTTTACCGTAGCCATATTCTCTCCCTCGAACAAAAAGACCTTCCCCTGTCCCTTATTCGTATTTAATCCCACCCCTACTGCCTCGACCCCCCTACGAATCGCCAAGGAGCGACGTATCTTCCATCAACATCTTCAACGACACTTACCGAATCCCTTCAACCCTCTTAATGGATGGAATAAATATTTGTATTTGTATTTGTATTTGTATAACTCGGCTCAAAGTGGTGACAAGCGGTTCATTTGAAGAAGTGAACCTTACATAAAGCCAGAAAGCTTAACTTCCAGATTTGAAGACCCAGGCTCAATTCCGACGATGACATGGAAAATAGGGCACGGTGTTGTTTGTCACACCCAGGGGTACCCGCCATTTGGCTCCCCGTTGAGTTTTCGGGCTGAACTTTTTTTTGGTGCATTCCCAGACCATGGGCACAAAGTTCGGAAAGTTTGGTGAGCTTGTACTCACGTTGAAAATTTCGTGTCGACTGACCCCCTTCAGAGCCAAAAAAATGGAAAGAAAAAAATAAGTGTAAACCCAAATTACGCCGGCGCTACGCGCCGGTGTCAATAACCCGCTTGATTACAGTATTCCGATAAATCAATAATCAGCCCATCTACCGTAACAAGTCGCAAATACGGTAACTCACGAGTGTAGACTGCTCGGCGCTCAGAAAGGAGATGGCGAGGATGCAGAGGGCGGAGCCGAAGCAGGCTGAGAAGTACGAAAGGTTACGGTAATCGATCGATTGAGATGGGAGGGTATGGTAGGACTATTCATTGTGAATATGATTTTTTCTGTTATTAAATCGACTGATGGAATTGTAGTATTCTAGGCCACGGGAATCAATTGATCGGGGATACTGTAGGTAAAGGAAATCTATCGAATGTCCAATAAATCGATATCACTCACCAACCGCGTTGAATACCTTTGCCAGCCTGTCCTGATTGATGTTCTTAGATTTGGCCTGAAAAAAATCGAGAAATTTTTAGACCGAATGATTGGTGATTCTATTCACCTACAGCAACCTCTTTTTTGAAAGTCAGTCATACAGCTACCGCACTAACGATAGGAATATATTATTTTTTACAGCACTACATAGGCTCAATCGATCAAACACCTTATTCTGCTTCTAGATTTCAGTTCTCCTTGTAACGGCGAATCACCAACTTAAACACGGACCTCTAGTCGTCCGCTTAAGAAATGAGACGCCCCGCCCATTTTTACGGTAGCCCAATCGCTAGCTATCAGGGTTTTCCGTTCTTTTTCGCCCAAATTTCAAAAACGTAAAACTACAAACTACAACACACTCCTCATTTCCCACAATCTCTCGTCCATGTTTGAATGAAAATACTTGATTTCGTGGTGGACGGTGATTAGAATTATTTTGGAATTTATTTTTGGAACCGTACTGGCTCCGCCCACTGAGCTCGCCTCGCCTCTAGAGGAGAAGCGGAGGAGCGCGTTAGTTTGAAAGGCCGTGCTTAAAATCCAAAAGTGCGCGCATACGAAATTGCCAATGTTTTGCACGCACGAAGATATATCTACCGAATAATTGTTGACCTCGTTGATGAAATGATTAATATGCTCTACCAAACTATCCATAGCCTCCTTGACCTACCGTAATCCCTACCGTATACCTTGATGTTGTCGGCGAGGATGGCGAAGGTCAGCTTGGTCACGATCTGCACCACGAAGGGAGCGGCGGAAAAGAATCCGTTCTGGAATTGGGGAGATATACGAATGAAGCTGCGAGTTGAGTGTTTCAGAACTCGCCCTAACTTGGATAGTGTGGGATTTGAACGATAGCCTTCTGTAAGCTCTTCGAAAAAAATGCAATATAATGGTCGTTCGAGTCAGCTACAACCATACCCCCTACATTTGGTATGAGATGAAGTAGTGAATCGGGCTGTTATAATTGTGTTTCATCAAACGCTCAAAGCTCTCTAGTGTGGAAGGACAATGATCGAGTAGAGCAAGCCTCTTTCAATAAACAAATAATAATTAATAAAATGTGATGAGTGGTAGTATAATTGCCAGTCTAATATTATCTCAGCAACTTCTATATTGCAATAAATAAATCCTCTAATATATGGGGGAAGATCGAGGATTGAAATGACCGGCTAAACTTGTGACCATGAATTAGCGTTGCCGGATCGAATACTTGCTCTCTCCATTCTACACACTCATTCGTTTCTTTGAATGGCGAAAGATTTTTTAGAACTGAGAGAGCATAATTCGATCCGGTATCACTACTCTATCTTACGGGAAAATTTCTCAGATAGCATAAAATCACTTAGATTAGATCTGAATGATGATTTTCGGCTATTAGATTGAGCACTGCAACAGTATCGGCGTGACATGCGAGATGGAGGAGACCGGTTAGAATTGTGTTTCAGCGTGCGGTAATAAATGCCAGAGTGAAAGAACAACGATTACAATCAGCGCCGGTAATAAATGCCAGAGTGATAGAACAACGATTACAATCAGCGCCGGTAATAAATGCCAGAGTGATAGAACAAAGATTACAATTCAAAAATTTTTATAATTATATTTTCTTTTTTTTAAATCACACTCCATCGGACCGCAATCATAACCACTGCTCCTACCATACCCCGCATCTTGTTCATCTTAAGTACCTTTTTTACGACCTCCTCGTTATGCATACTCTCTCGTCTACCCTAACCGGCGAGAGAGCATGCTAAATGAAGAGGTCGTGAAATTTTTGCACATCACTGATCGGTACCTTATTCAGCTGCATCTTGAGTGCCTGTTGGTAGTACTTCGGGAGGTAGGTCACCAGGGCTGTAAGGGAGTGATAGCGATGAATGAACAACAGCAGTGAAGAAGCAAGCGAGATATCGATAGATCGACGACACCAAATGCAAAGCACTTTGGCTTTCTAACCTCTCCATTCTACACACTATCTCGTTTGCAACTAGTCGTCTGTCTTCAAAATGGTGTGCAGAATGGTGAATAAGAAAAAAAATACTCCTATTATTGCTAACTGATTCAAGTGGATCATTCCAAATTCATTCAAAAGACTATTCCAAAAATCATTCCACCCACCGATCACCACAAACGACTGCGCGAAGGAGCAGCAGCAGATGGAGAGCACAGCGGGTGAGAGGAAGATCTGAAAAATCGATAATCGATGATCACCGTTATAGAACAAATGGAGTCAGAGAGCTTTGAGAGGATTATATCCTCTTGGGCAAATCCGTTCTAAAATAAGTCGAAACATTTTTTTCGTAGTTGTGTTGAAGGTTGTCCACAAAATATCATTACTCACACTTCCTCATGCAACTAAAATTAAATTTGTAACACAAATGTTCCGTTCCCCGAAAGTGAAATGAACTACAGTCCAGTCAGGTTCCCATGAAGACGCGCGTGCCCCGGGGTGCCCCCACTTGTTTACATGGTCTGTGTGACTAAAATACAGGGAGAAAAGGTGTAAACTGTGTGTGATCCTTTTCAGGAGCTCCATTTGAGTGGATTCACGTAAAAATAAATATTAAAATAAATTAAACATTTTGTAAAATTAATTTCAAAGTATTTTTAGAGAATAAAATTATTCGTGTATGCTGAATGAAATTCCTTGAAATTTACTGCGGTTAGCGACTTTCGCTGCCAAATATTCTCAACTAATAATTAATACGGTGCTAACCTCTCGATTACCGTAATAATTAATACGGTAATCGAGAGGTTAGCATTGCGGTTACTGTAATAATTAATACGGTAGTCGAGATTGGCAGATTACGATAGTGAAGAAGCTATAATTACAGTAACCGTAATGCGAGCTCTCTATTACCGTAATCCAATATTCTCAACTACCGTACACCTAACCTAAATATACGTTTCTTTGCGACATCTATATTACCAAATCCCGACGACCTAAATTAACGACCAGTCAAAATTACCTTCGATATCTATAATCACCTCTAATAATTTACCTGTTCTGTCGTAACGGCCTTGAACTTGAAATAATCATCACACTAACTGAAGTTTTTAGAAGTAAGTGCTGTTGAAATCTCTACAAAGCTTCGCCACTCAAGGGAGATTAGCGTATTTAATGAAGCTAATCTCGCCGAGTGTGGAATAGCTCAACTAGAGACAACGCAAATTCTAATAGGGACGATAAGGGATATCGTGGGAGATTTGGGTAAAAGATAGAGTAAATTTTGTTTGGATTGCGGATTGAAAGCCCAGGAAGTGATTCACCACCGAAGGAATATCAGTCTATTCCAAGAAACGAATCTCACTGACGGTAGTATAGCACAAAATCTGAGGAATATCACACAGGGCGGTACTGATGCAAGGGGAGAATAAAGCAGGGCAGTAAAAATCGATAAATATAGACAGAACCAACCTGAGTTGATGTTAGTGATAAGCCAGCGAATCGAGTAGCGACGATGGGGAGTCAATCTGGATCACAACTATATTCGCGTAATCCACAAATAATCCCCTCAATCGATTAAGTGTACATTTTAGAAGCCAGTAATTAACGAAGGTGTGGTTTTAGAAAGGAAAGGTAGCTCAACTTGAGATACAAAGAAAATTGTGAAATAGGTGGGAAGGAGTATCGTGTGAGAGAAAGGTAAAGCAGTAAGTTAAACATTTGGAAGTGAAATCTGTAAACAACTGACCTCTTTGGCGTATAAAAAGAAGAACAAATTGTGATCTACCTCACCACTCGCGAGGTAAGACGAAACTTCGATGAGGCGACGATTCTGAATAAATATATTTAGAGTTGAGTAGAAATCTGTATAGAACGTCATTGCAACGATAATGTTCAGCCCTTAGAAATCGATGAATCGATAATATTTCACAGAATAGGTAGATACAGAATAGTACAGCACTTATTCTAATTGTTATAGCTTCATCCTCACCATTATTTTTGGTTGTTCGATAAATTTATTCCTACATTTTGAAATTCAAATGCTTCAAAAGAAGCAGTTATAGTGCGTAGACTCACCTTCCATCCTAGCAATGTGTCCGTCGTTTATATCGCTTCAGGGTGTGACGAACTGAAAGCGAATAGTAAAGAAGTGCGACCAGTGCAATTATTGTATTTTCGCTCACTGTATTTTTGACGATTACTGTATTACTGTCCAAAGATACTAGAAGCACAACGGAAATATCTTTCAAAGTGATCAATTGAATCATTGAATACATTCAACATAGCCAGAATTGGATTTTTGAATTGGATAGAAAGGTTATTCATCAACTTATCAGTCGTTGTCATCACTTTGTAATATGAATAACTTGCCTCACCTGAGCAGATAGTTCCTCCATTCGTTGTGCATATGTTGTTTTCGTCGATCCTCGATGAATGAAGTGGTGATGCCTGAGGAGTTAACCACAAGCAAACACCGCAAAAACTAAGGGGAAGAAACGGAATGAGTCTTCCCACCTGACTGAAGCAGCCGGAGAAGGGGCCGCTCCCAGCCGCGGCAGACGAGTGAAGAGCATCTGGAAAGCACGCAATTAATGAACACACTCGAAACAAACGAATACGAGAAGGGGGAAAGACGAAGTTCGAAAGTGATTCGAAAAGAGTCGATTTCAATGACTTCCCCTTGTTTTGCACTCGGCCAAAAGAGGAGGAAACAATGGAATTGGTTCGCTCGAGAGTATTGAAAGCAAATCATAATGATATTAACGCAATAAAACAATTTTGAACGCGAAATAAACGAGCCGACGCGAGAATTCTCAAAAAATGAGCTGCGAATAGAGTTGGCAGCGAAAGTCGCTAACCGCAGTAAATTTCAAGGAATTTCATTCAGCATGCACGAATCATTTTATTCTCTAAAAATACTTTGAAATTAATTTTACAAAATGTTTAATTTATTTTAATATTTATTTTTACGTGAATCCACTCAAATGGAGCTCCTGAAAAGGATCACACACAGTTTACACCTTTTCTCCCTGTATTTTAGTCACACAGACCATGTAAACAAGTGGGGGCAAAGGGGGGCACGCGGGGCACCCCGGGGCACGCGCGTCTTCATGGGAACCTGACTGGACTGTAGAACCAAGCCATGATTTTTCCTCGCCCGCCCGATTCACGCTTTACTCATATCATTTACGCTTGAATTGCTTTTGCAATTTCAATAATAGCTTTCCAGGTTCTTCATAATCAAATAATATTATTTATAGCATTTTCCCAAGATCTCTGAATCTTGGAAGACGACGTTTCCCACTTCGCCTCACGCAATGCAAAAATCTACAGGGATTCGCCAATTAGTAATCGTCGCCCTCACCTTCTTGTATGGCGTGCGCATCACGATGGAGACGGCGCGCGCCTTTGCCGACGTCTTCCCCGTGATGTACTCGAGCTCGACGGCTGAAACCGGGAAATAACGATTATTCCGGTCCCTGGAAGTCGACGTTTCCCACTGCGACTCACACAATAGATAAATCAACAGAACGCCAAATTCCTGACCAAAAATAGCACTATTTGAAACAAAAACGGTAGTGACGACGACTAATCGAAATTCGATTGGCTAGTGTAATTCCAGACTGGCGTCGTTAACATCATCATTGACGTTCGAAAACTGGAAAGTTTCAAAGCAAAAGTGAAACATGAAAGGAACAAGTCTAAATCATATGATCTTTCCCATTCTGAATCTGATTTGCCTGATTATGGACGAAATCAATACTATCTCCGGGGCGTAATTGCCTACTTCTATTGTAGATTCGCTTGAGAACTCTCTAGAGAGAGAGAGTTACCAATCGAACCTACAATAATTGTATTCTACTAATCAGTTTACAATCTCGCTAATCAGACAGAGCGAGTGGGTGTGCAGAATGGAGAGATCCACTATTAGAATACCGCTCACCAGTGATGCTCTTGTGCTCGCGCGGCTTGTTCGTGATCTGGGCCAGCCACAGCGCCACGAATGCCCAGAACAGCACACCTGCAATTCGGAGGGCGATGTTTCCAAATTCACTTCACGCAATACAAATTTAGACTAGAATTATTCGATTAGGAAACGTTGCTTTCCCTAGAAGCACTCTGCACCTCACTCAATGCATAATCCCACCATAATCATATTGTGTCGTCTTCCCTAGACGCACACAGCACCTCACGCAATACAAATTTCGACTATAATCACTCGATTAGTATTCGTCGCCCTACCATACGCCTCGAAGGAGAGTGGCCAGCCGCCGAGCACGTCCAGCTCGCACATCTCAGCCGTGAAGATCATCGCGATCGCAGTGCCAACCTGGAAATAAATCAGTACCAGATTAGCGCTGACTACCGTACTCACTCCCCAAGACCGAACCAAACCGATCCATCAGCCTCTTCCGTGTCTCGTCCGTGTAAGAGAGCTAGTGTATGATAGTGACTGCGCATGAATCAGGGTATAATCCCGAACGTACAAGCGACTCTCTCCATTTTGCATTTTCTCTCGCCGGTCAGAGCGATAAGAGCATGCAAAAAAAGAGAGATGCCATTCAGACAGGAAACAAATAGTTAATTCACAGCTGCGAGAAAATGAGCCGAAAGGTGCGCAGAAGCGTGGGTAGGTAAACAAATCAATTGTTGGTTTGCTATAAAGCATGTCTCTGTTGGAGATATCAGTGCTGATCGATTACCTATCCTTTGAGAAATATGTGAAGCTCATAAGAACCATGCATTTGCCAAAAATAATGCATTGGAATTAAATTCAAGGATGGTAATGTGACATCGGGGGCCGAATAAATTATCCCGTCTGATCTGTCCGAGTTATTTGATAAAGACGAAACACGAATGCGGCAACACGACAAAAATTAGCTCTCTCCATTGTACACACTCACAGAGAAAGCAGAGAGCACTATTCGATTCGGTGACACTACCGTATTCCTGACACGGCAGCCAGTTGTTACCATTTTGGGACTACCGTGCTCCCCCTGCTTACCTGATTGCCGGTCGTGAAGACGGCCATGCCGGTGCTGCGCTCGAACAGCGGGAACCAGCGCGAGATGATCACCGACCCGCACGGGATCACGAAGGCTGCAAGAGGAGGGTGACGATTATCACTTCGCCACACGCAATGCAAATTTCGACTAGAATTGTTTGATTAGGAATCGTCGGCTACAACCGTACACTCTGTGAGTGAAAATTTGTTATTTTGCCAGGGTACCGCTCGACGAAATATCATAGTCGTCGATTTTTGCAATCTTATGAGAGAATTTTGAAACACAGATAAGCCAAATTTCATCGAAACTTTGAAGTTTAATAAAAGTAGCGCAAGACATTTTTTTATGTTTGAATTGTCGACCGCTCTATTAGTATTCGTAAGCCTCCTCACCATAGCCCACGCCCATCACGAATCTAAGGACAGCCGTGAAGATGGAGTGGGGGGCATACAGCACGACGAGGGGCGTGGCCATGCTTCCGGCCGCGGTGAGAACAGAGCCGAAGGCCATCACGGCCTTGGCACCGAATCTGCAAAATTGAAAACAATGAGATTTAAAATGTAAAAAAGAGAACACATATGCTTGATGAACCTAGCTATGATACGATTATTATTTTTCGCGCTCCTTGATGCTATGAGTCTTGAGAGAGGTGTAAAACATGAATGAATTGTGTTGAATCTAGCACCCAACAAATCACGGCCCGGAACCGAATGTGATTAAATGAGATTATTATTTTCCACAACAAAATCCTACGTAGATCAGTGTTTTAATGCATTCGGTCTTATAAGGAAATCATGAAACACAGCCTCACCACGTTTTAATTTGAGCGCGATACTGTTATTTATCTAGCTGCCGTATAAAGAACTCAGCCGACCGAGATTCTAATTGATATCAGAATAAACGCGAAAAAAATGATGAAAAAAAGAAAAATGATGAAAGAACGTTCTCCGGAATTTAAAATATACCGGAAAACGCAAAATTGCTTCTGCCCACAAGGAGCAACAAAATGTGCAGCGTAATGTTCACTCATAAGATGGTGATTCTAGGAACAATGATATTCCTAGAATCACCATCTTATGAGAGGATTTTTAAACACCAATGAATCACGCTCCAATATTTTCCCCTTAATTTGTTAGTGAAATTGTTCTTGATCACGAGATTCGAGACTATCATCGTTCCTCGAATCCTGCTTGCTATCAAAAAAGTTCGAAACACAAACCAACCGTGCCACGGCATTTTACAGGGGGGGGGGGGGGGGGGGGGGCGAGAGAAAAGAGATCGGTCAGGGGAATGGCTAGAGAGCATGCAAATGAAAGAAGTCGCACGATGGTCTCACCACGAAAGCTCACTTGGCGCGTTGCAAGCAGGACGCCGTGCGTGCTGCACGTTTTAGCAAATCCTCTGCCTCGGAACGGACATTTGCCTTTTTTTATTCCATGCCACCACTGATTCAATCAGCGCTTGTCGATTCTAACCATCTTGAAATAACCGTGAAACATAAATGTATCGTGAGCAAGTTCACGTTCAAAATCAACACCTTCGTGTCGCTTCGATGCAAGATTGATAGGCGTATCTGATTTCTAGCAAGAACAAATTATCGTTTTTTTCTACAAAGGCTAAGAAAATTCGCTAAACAATGAAGCACCATGCAGGTGAGAGAGTGTGCAGAATGGAGAGAGCTACCCTCTTTACATATCAGCGCCACGTTTATTTGCGTGAAGAACTGATGGACCTCGTTCACTAAACCCACTAATAAGGAATAAACTTCCCTGTACAAACAATCCCTAATTAATACAATAAATAGCTAATCATTAACCCTCACCTCTTCACAGCTCTATCCACAAGTAGCACCGAGATGAAGCTGCCAATGTAATAGGCGGTGTGGATACGGGAGAGAGCAGTAACCGACCAGTCTACCGTGTAGTAGGACTGAAAAAAGACGATAATTTAAGTTTCCAGAAGAGATATAAAATTTTTTTTATAAACTCGTATATGTACTAAAAACGCAACAAATGGAGATATAATTGAAATTCTGATGACTTTGTCTTGAGGGAACTGTTTTAAAAACATCGATGAATCAAGAGCAATTTTACCTGGTTAGGGTTTGATTCTCTATATTTCGCACATTCTCGAAATATACCGTAATCATACTGTACTCACATCCGCCTGTTCATCGCTGGGTACGGTAACGTTGCTCGTCATCGACGGCTGCTGATCGGCCACGAAGCACACCGCCGCCATGCCGAAGGAGCCGCGCGCCAGACCCTGTAGGGCGACGTTTCCCATTTTGCCTCACGCAATGGATAATTCGACCAGGATGCTTCCTGTTGGTAATCGTCGCCTACCTGTACACTCATGGCTAAGGCGATCATCAGCACCACTCGCAGGCGCATCGACCGGAAGGAGAAAAGCGCTGGAGAGAGAGATAGATAGATCAAAGGTAAATGATTGGAAGATATCAACGATCAAAGTTCAAAAGAGGTCAAAGATCAACGATCATAAAAGATCGAAGAATAAAGATTAGAAATGATAAAATAATATGAGATCAAAGATCAGATAATTGAGGAGATCAAAAATCAAACATTATAAAAAATCAAAGAATACAAGAGATAAAAGATCAAAGCTCAATCTCACGCGGAACGATCGCCTCGTCATCCTCCGGATCCTCGATCGACTTGACCATCCCGATACCGTCACTGTCGTGATCTACCGATCGATCGATAATCTGAAACGAATTGATTTACTGTAGATCCAGTTCGATCGGTCAGAACTATTACGGTAGTCTGAGTGCCATGGATCAGACTCGCGATCACTCACGTGTCCTGAGTGAGAAAAAAACTGCACGGGATATCAACAAAATGAAAACACCGAATGAAAACACCAACAAAATGAAAACGCCGAATGAAAACACCAAGATTTAATATGACAATCACTCTTAGCTGCTAATTCCGTGCCTCCCAATCACCCGATTCCCTGTCCCGGACAGAAGGTCAACGAGCTCTCTTTCTCTCTCAAGAAATGTGCTGACAATCGCCAATCAAGCAGGAAGGCGCTCAGATAACACGCATAATCCCCTACAATCTGACGAAATTGTCGGTCATTAAACGCATCGGAAAATCGAAAAATCTAAAGGGCGAACAAAGGACTTATTGCTGACAATTCAACGCTGATAGCTTCGCGCCCGGAATCTCATCGGCCAGAGCTACGAAAGAGCACGCTAAATGAGGAGAGTCTTATTTGAATAGTCGAATAGTGTTGTTAGTTCGAATAGAGCCCGCTCCGTCATGCATACTATTTCGCCGGCCAGAGCGATGAGATAGTGTGCAGAATGGAGAGAGAGAGCTGCCATTCGGCAACACTATCGTAATCCCTAGAATGGACCACCTCAGAACACTCTCGCGCTCTACCTAGCTCCAACTATTCCTTATCAGTAGTTCTCTCTCGGTGAAAGAGGGCTCAATACTACCGTTTCCGGGTCCCATTGCGTATTCGTTTAGAAAATAACCCCCCCCCCCCCCCCCGTATATCTCTACATTTTGTTTAAAACTGCCGAACGGAATCTAATCAGAGCGAGTGACGCTTTCATAAGTAAGAGTAGCGAGCGAAACTCGAAACTGACTTCCTGGTAAAAAGCTGGAAACTAACCGCAATCAGTGATGAGCGCTCCCCTTCGGCTTGATTCCCCCGCGCGGATTCCGTCCATCCCTCCCTCACCCTCCTCTCTTCTATCAACCCCGGCTGGTCTAGCACGCACTCCCTCTCCCCGCCTAGGGCGTGGGGTCTGGCGCGGGGGGTGCTCGACTCCGAGGCCCGCGCTCACCACTGACCGCAATCAGCAGCGTATTCAAACACCGAGGATGCTGGGCATAGAAACGTCCCCTTATTTCGCCTGCCCCACCGGTCAGGAAAACAACGAGATAGATGAGAACGAGACAATAATTGTATTAAGTTTTACAAAATTTTAGGATTACGCCTCTCCGTCTCACACACTCTTTACAAGCACACAGACTGAGGATGTGTTCTTTATCATTCATGGTGAGACTGTCACCTCTCAATTTCGCGTGCTTTCTCGTCATTTCTCTCGCTATGCATAACGCGAACTGTACCTCTAATCTCCCCCTCTCTCACGCGTATCATCAGCTGTTTGGGAATGACAGCATCACTCAGTGTTTAACATCAGCAAAGCGGATGAAGGAGCGATGCGCAGACTCTCCCCATTTGGCACACTATCTCGCCGGTCAGACAAATTGAGTATGCTGATTGGAGAGAGCAAGACTATTGTTCGGACAATCGTGCGCCATACGATCGCCTCCCGGCGTTTCCGTTGATGAGTATACAAATGGAATGAGTTTCACTCATACTATGATGGGAAATGACGGCAAGAGAGCCAAACCTACAACGAAAAAGTCTTGACTGGCGTTATTACCTATCGAGGAGTGGTGAAATTATTTATTGTGACTTCGAGGAGACAACTGATCAGTTATCGATCATTTCAGAAGATTTAGGAAGGGGATGAAACAAGAATGATCCTAGTTTTTGGAATTTGTATTTGAGCGGAGAAATTGTTTTCGCTGCTAACATGAGACTGATTGTTCAAAAGGCGTTTCTCAATATTTAGAAATGAGTGTGAAACACGAGAGTGCGAAGCAGACATCTCAAAAACGAGATTCTCTTGGTCTACGCTAGGTAACAGCGATGTCAAGATGGAAATGAATCTCGTCAATCCGCGCATTCCCTCGCCGGTTAGTAAATACGAGAACTATTGGCGGCGGGAACCTGGAAAACAGACAGACATTGTCTAAAGTGGACAAATCAATTTTGGTGAAGACGCAGAGTGAATCTCATCAGTAATATGCCGTATCTCGATGTGTATAAAGCATGAAACTAGAACAATCCGCGTAGAAATCAAAACACTAATCAGAACCAATACCCAAATATAGACTAAAAGCGAAAAAAAAGGGAGCCAAACATTCGCCATTCCTAGTTTCAGCGTTTTTTGTGTTGACTATTTTTGGTGAAGAAGAAGGTACTCATCGTTCACTTGCTGTTTCCCAACTTGTAGAAAAACTCGTGAAACAGAAATGTCCCTAGAATGAACGACAACATAACTGGCCAAATAATCATATATACTGTCTCCTAGTCAGGAAGCTATAGCGCACGGCAGAAACGCCAATCTGCTAAAATAATCAGTGGGAGAGGGAGTGGATCGCGCCCCAAAAATGCCGAGTGGTCACTATCTCGGGCCTTATCAGTTCATCAGCATTGGCCGTCATCCAACAAAATGAATAATGAAACAAAAAATGAGAAACGTCGTCAGCCGCAGGCGCACTCGGTGCCTCACGCAATACAAATTTTAAAGAAAAGAAATACTTGACTGGTAATCGTCGTCCACCCTATCTACACTCAGCATATACATCGGCGCATTCACTATCTCCGGCCTTATCAGTTCATGTGCGTTGGCCGTCATCCAATAAAACGAGATGACAAGCGCTCACTGGGATGCGCAGAGTACATCCGGCCCCTCGGGGCAGTCTCTTCTAGTGATGACAAATCGGAACTCGACTCTCCTCAATTCGCGTGCTCTCTCGTTTCACTAGTATTTTCAGATCACGCGTGCCCCTTCGTCGGTCAGAGAAACGAGAGTGCTTGCGGAAAGAGGAGGGTGTGATTTTCCGGACCCTGTAGGGGGGGTCGTCTCTCTCTATTTCCCACTATCTCTCGTTCGCTCAGAGAACATCCTCACGGCTAATCCCTTTGTTTTCTTGGCTTCTTCTTTTTTTCGCGTCTAACAATCATACAATAAAAAAAATTAACGCGCGATAAATGGTTTCAGCGTCTGTTCTTACAACAACGTTTGTAGTCTCGGACGACAATGGTCATTTTGATAAGCAATGGTTTTTTTTCAAATGCAATACGCAAAATAATCGCTCATCAACCAGCTCTCTTTTTCAAATATCCAACATGAAGCACACAGTCATCTGGTATCAAATAATTGTCTGCTGTTATCTCATGAAGTAACAAGAGAAATCTAATCGTTCCGCGACCTCTCTCAGTGCTGTCGAGACAAGCATCTCACTAGTGTGAAAATGGTGAACGTTTGCGATTCGTTTTATTTTTTCCCAATTGAATACCACATTGTCAATGTTTCTCTCGCAGTGTACTGAATTCCACTTAATTCAGTTCCCAAATAACCATTCAATTAAATAATAATAATATTCCAATTAAAATAATAAATAAAACCAGTTCCTATTTCCCTGTCGTGCTGTGCCGACATTCAAATCACCCGCGCATGAGCGGTCTCACCACGATGGAACCCCGAAAACTACCGTAATCCAGCCCGTCTCTCCAAATTCGTCTTTTTTGCCCGTTTCTTCGTATTTTCTTTCTTCCAACACGTTACGGCCACTCCGTTCCGTGTTTCTTTATTCATTTCCATCATATTGACGTTTACGTCACTCCCTGACCCCTTTCTTGTCGCATACTCCCCTCTAACGGCGGTTTACAGCCGTCCGTTCCCTTTACAATCGCTCTTCCGTTCTTTCCCCATAATTGCGTCATCATTACGCGTCATCCGTCATTCCAATTATCGATTGGTTTAATTACCCAAGTTTGAGGCGTCGTCGTCTCCTTCATTTCGCCGTCTCTGATGTGGAGAAGGAAGACCAAGCACTCAACCGACTGAGTATATCAACCAATCACGGGAAGGACACGATTCGCTAAGGTTTGTTGTTCTCTCCACCTCGTATTGGTCTTCATACAGACCAATCCCTTCGTTCGTTACCAAAACCTCACTGGTAACGGCTTTCCATTCCATTCTAACTGGGCATCCTCCATCTCCATCCATTCATCCCTATCCCAACCTCCATTCTTCCTCTATTTTCCCACTCTTTCCCTTTTCCATTCCAATTCCTCTCTACTTTCGTCACTTCCCCGTCAACGGCGTTTCTCTTGTATCTGTTATTGATTGATAATAAGTATTATTTATTGATCCCTTGACTTATACCACAGCGAATCCCTAACTGACCTCTCTAGCATCGTAACTAAAAGTCAGTACACGCAGATTTCAGAAATCAGATTTCACATTAAAGCTCGCACTCCCCTGGGAGCATCCCGATACCCGGACGCAACACTTACAGTATGAACAGATGCTACTCAATCCTTTAGCCCTACCGTACACCGTAGTCTTACAGTAACCCTCACCGGTGATGATCAGCTACCGTAACCCTTACTCACTGTATGACGAATGGCTGGATCTTTCTGATTTCCTCAACGAAATCGGCCCAGACGTACGTGACCATTGAGAGAAGAAGAGAGAGACGAGACATCGAAGAGGAGGAGGGAGGAGTACTGTAATGAGAGGGATACGGTAGGATTAGAGGGAAGGGAAAGGGGGGAAAACGCGAGTAATACGGAGTACGCAATGCGAATCGATGGACGCAAAATATAATGGGAAATTATAATGCAATTTAATATGAAATCCCAGAGATGGGAAGAAGACAGAGAAATGGGAACAGTGACATTAGAAGTAGTCGTGTTAGATCGAGATGAAGGAGTGGAGAGGAGAGAGGTGGAGGAAGGAGTTAGATACAGTAGATGAAAGAGGAATAAAAGGCACATGAGGAGATTCGATTAGGAAAAAATTATAATGAATAATATTTCTTCTCTAATCATGAATCTGCAGACAGACAGACATTAGACTCTCTCCATTCTGCACACTAACTCACCAAGAGAGTGACATAATGGAGAGAGATAATCGAACCGGAAAAAAGTTGTTATCTTGTTTAAGGATGGCTTTGCATGAAATGCTCTCTTCATTTCGCACACTCTCTCGTCCGACTAGAGACTGGAGCACCACAGTGATCAGCGATTATTGATTGATTTACCTTAACCAGCAGATAAAAAATCTGATTAAGCGAGCCCGTGAGTCATAGTCGTAAAGTTGTGTATCAGGGGTGTACAAAAAAATTACAACCTCCTCTTTATTCATACTGTCTCGTCTTCTCTAACCGACGAGAGAGCATACGAAACGAGGAGGTCTTAAAAGTTTTGCACACCCTTGTTGTGTATTGATTAAGATTTCTAAAAGGCCACGGAGGAATATTGCTTCAAGACGCGTTTCAAAGAGGAAGAGTTCCGTCTGAAACCTCACTCTCGCTGTCTGCCCATTGCACGGCGTTTCGCATGGGGGGTTGAGATCAGACGAGAGAAATGGTGAGAAAGTATGTAAAAGTGAGCGTGGAAGAAGGGACGGAATTGATACAATTGAGCTTCGATAAACTCAATCACGATTTTCTAGTGTATTATATAAAAAAAAATTGTGGCTTAAACCGACAGACCAATATCGATTGCGACGATTGAGACTAAAAGACTAATTATTGAGCGCCTCTACTCTATTCAACCACAAACATCAGATATAGTACTCCGAATGAATATAAAATTGTTTCTCAGCAATATCCGGTTTGTTTCAGCACGAGAGATCTCGGTCAAATCTAAATTAGGAGAACATATTCGATTCGTAGAATATCAGGATCACCGGGTTAATAAGATTCACTTCATGGAATTAAATTGGGACAATATTCTGGCATTCAAAATCAAAGTTGACGATCTCTCGATGGCATACCTTGATGGTATCTTGCTCGCAGCACATTCGACAGTGGGCTGAAGAGACGCCGAGAGGGATAAATGAGAAACTATCTCCATTCTTCACACCCCCCTCTCGCCGTTCTAACAATTATATTTCGCTTCAATCGTTTTTCGTGGTGTATCCCGTATTTCTCGCGTTCGGTGAAATTTATTAAGTTGATGGGTTAGGTAGATCGAGATGATGGAGGGAGAGGAAAGTTGTTCAGAAGAGAGGGGGTGGTGAAATACGGTATGTGAAAGATAAATATCAGGCACATGCGGGGATTCGAACATGAAAAAATAATATTGAATAATATTCCTTCTTAAACCCTGAATCTGCGGAGAGACATGCATTAGACTCTCTCCATTCTGCACACGGTCTCACCAGTCAAAATTCAAGAGTGTGCATAATGAAAGAGCAATTCGAACCGGCAAAAATGTGTTGTCTTGTTTAAGGGTGGCTTTACAAGAAATTATCTCTTCATTTCGCAAACTCTCTCGTCCGATTAGAGACTCGAGCACCACAGTAATCTGCGATTATTGATTGATTATCCTTAACCAGCAGATAAAAAATCTCTTATTTTAAGAGCCCTTGAGTAATAGTTATAAAGTTGTGTGTAGGTTGTGATTTCTAACAGGTCACTCAGGAGCATTGGTTCAAGACGCGTTCCAAAAAGGAAGAGTTCCATGTGAAACCGCTCTCTCGCTGCCTGCCATTTGCACGGCGTTTTGCATGGGGGGACGAGAACAGGCGAGAGTAATGTCGAGAGAGTATGTAAAAGTGAGACTGATAAAAACAATTGAGCTTCCATAACGATTTTCTAGTGTATTATATTAAAAAAAATGTGACGTTACAACAAGGCAATGGTCGGAATTATTTTGTATTGTCATTGTTCAAATCTGGTCCAAAAACCTAGTAATGACGAAATCGTCTTATTATCGAGTGTTAAGTCATCTCCTCACCACAAGCCGCCAGTCGCTGACTGTCCTTGACTACGGTGACATCCGTCTGAAAAGAGGGAATAATTAGAGGAACGGGCTCTCCATTCTGCACACTCTCTCATAGATCAGAGAAAGTGAGAGAGCATGGATAATAGAGAGATTGCAATTATATTTAGATTAGAATAAATTATTTTCGCACAGGGACCCGTGAACTATTGTCCCGAGACGCGTTTTGAAAAAGAAGAATGGTGCCTGAAACCCTAATCTCCCACTCTCTCTAATTTTATTGTGGCACAAAGCATGGAGATACGATGAAAACCTGCACCAAGCGTCAAAGCCACCAGTTCGTGGATAACATAAATTGAGATTAGAAAGTAAGCTTAAAATCAATACGTTTCGGAAAGCGCAAGCTCACGGCTTCAAACCCATGTTTGATTTTTTTCTTCTTACGGTACTGTACTGGAAATGCGTGGCGTTATCAATAGGCAATGAGTGAAATTGTTTAGTAGCAAACGGGACGAGTCATTGTAGAATGTGATCATCAATCTACTTGTGACCCTCTTGAAATCAAAACCTCATTGGCCTCGGAAAGCTTCGAGCACAGATTGAACTGTACTGAGAATACCGACGCATTGCGAACTTTCAGAAATTTTGCTGTTGAGTTTCGAGTTTCAATGGTTTCACAAATCGATTACTCTTTGCATTCTATGATCTACTCCCTCCTCCATGGTTTTAACAAAACACTTCCACCTATCATTAAACTGAAACGAATCGCATGCCTACTGATGGCGTAATCTTCTCACCTCAAGCCGCCAATCCCTGACTATCCACGATGTCCTTTCAAGATTCAGCCAGCTCACAATTCAACCGATGCACACTTGCAACAATCATAGAAGCTTCTGTCGTATAAAAACGAGATAGCGGTTTCAATTACCTTTAAATACAACTTAATTAAACGGGTGATAAAACACTAGGAAATAAAAAGAAGGAAGGCACGATTCGACCTCCAGCTTCGCCGTGGAATTCTATAGATTTTTTCTTCCTTTATTCCGTCTCCCCAGTTTCAAATCATTCGTAATACCGTAGCGAGTACGGCGTACAACTTATTCAACCCACAATCTCACCGATCCAAAAAAGCGAGATCATTGCATAACGTTGGCTTTAAGTTTCAGACGCGCTTCTTATTTTTTGAATCTCGACTCGTAGCAATTGGGCTTTGGTCGAATGACTAGCAAAAAATTAAATAAACACCGTAATATGACAGTGCCAGTCCTAGTCTGGTGAACGTCGCGTTCAAGTTCGAGAATCAATCGACGTCATGAAAAAAAAACGCATCCACTAGTGGCTTGCAAAGAGACTAAGATGCACCATACTATCTCCATGTATACCAGGGGTGTTCAAAAAATTCCCGCAATCCTCATTTCTCATGCTCTATCGCCGCATAGAAAGACAAGAGAGCATGAGGAATGAGGAGTGCATGCATTTTTTGCACTCCCCCCGCTATATCATACTATCTCCATTCTGCACACTCTCTTATGGATCAGTGAAAGTGAGAGAGTAAGCAGAATAGACAGATTACAATTCTATGAAAACTGTAATATTTAGACTAGAATAAGTTATTTTCAGAAAAACTCGATCTTATTGCGGTTAGACGCTTTTCGAAGAGGAAGAATGGCGGCTGAAACCCAAATCTCCCTTTCTCTTTCCATCTCCCCATTAAACACGCGTTCTTGTAGGGATCACACATAGTGTGATAGAGAGAGTGTGTAAAATAAAGGGAGCGAGAAAGAAAAAGAGTGAGACATTGTTTCAGCATTCCCCTCCCCTCCGCGAGGTTCGAAATAGTGCTGACAAATCGGAACTGACTCTCCTCAATTCGCACACTCTCTCGACCGACTAGAGAATCGAGAACCGCAGTGATCTGCGATTATTGATTGATTTACCTTAACGAGCAGATACAAAACTCTGATTAAACGAGCCTGTGAGTCATAGTCGTAAACTTGTGTATTGATTGAAATTTCTAAGAGGCACGGCAGAAATATTGCTTCAAGACGCGTTTCAAAGAGGAAGAGTTCCGTCTGAAACCGCTCTCTCGCTGCCTATCCTTTGCAGGCGTTTTGCATGGGGGGGGACGAGAACAGGCAAGAGCAATATCGAGAGAGTATGTAAATGTCAGCCTGGTAGCGGGGACGAAATTGAAACAATTGAGATTCGATAAACTAAATCACGATTTTCTAGTGTATTAAAAAAATTGTGACTTTACAACAATGCAATGGTCGGAATGTATTTTTGTCATTGTTCAAATCTGGTCCACTAACCTAGTAATGACGCAATCCTCTTATTATCGAGAGATACTGTCATGCACATCAGAGCCTACTCTTGATAAATGTGTTAAAATCCAAAATCCAAACTGTCAATCTCCTCACCTCAAGCCGCCAATCCCAGCCTGTCCACGCCATTCTTGACTGTCCTTGACGACGGTGACGTCGTCTGAAAAGAGGGATCAATTTGAGGAACGGTCTCTCCATTCTGCACACTGTCTGGCAGTTCAGACAGAACGAGAGAGAGAGTGCAGAATGGAGAGAGCACCGTTAGATCCTGCACCGATCTTAATTCTCCAAATATGCATTGTATATTTTCCTTACGTAATCCCAAAATTCTCAGTTCACAAAAACAATATTCTTGCTCTCTCCATTTTGCACACTCTCTCGCAGCTAGTCGAGATAGTGCGCAGAGCGGAAAGAGATAGTTATCGTTCCATCATGTTTATCAGTCCAACAAAAATAAGAGATGTTTGTTCCAATAAATCGATCCGCAATGTATTGTCCAGACAAGCTTATCTAAGTGGAAGAATGTTGCTTGAAACCATAACCAGCTTGTCTTTGTCTCTTTAATTCCATACAGTTAAGAAAGCGTAACTGAGAATGAGTTCAATGGCAGGACGTTCTTGGCAAAAAACAAAAGTGAAT
Organism: Pristionchus entomophagus; assembly: GCA_036245825.1. Taxonomy (NCBI): domain Eukaryota; kingdom Metazoa; phylum Nematoda; class Chromadorea; order Rhabditida; family Neodiplogasteridae; genus Pristionchus; species Pristionchus entomophagus. The sequence goes on from BTSX01000005.1 coordinate 37,637,114, forward strand.
TTCATGGTGAGATGTGTCTCGTACTCTCTTACTTTTGCATGATTTCTCACCACATGCAACTTTCTGTACAATGGACAGGCAGCGAGAGCGAGGTTTCAGACGGGACTCTTCCTTTTCGAAACGTGACTTGGGACAATGGTGCCACTTTGTTTCTGGATAAAATCACTATCTCCATACCACTTTATGCCAACGAATTTCTTACAATAAAACAGTCACTGCTTCTACAGAATTCCCAATTACCGTACCCGGGAACAGCGAGACCCATCATTAGACGCTCTCTCCCCGGTTAGAAACAAGCGAAATCATTGACTCATGTGGAAATTATGTTTCAGACTCCACTCTTCATTTTCTAAGTTCGTCTCGAAACAATGAATCACCGGACCGTAATCAAAAATTATCGAATCGTCAAAAAAATTAATTAAATCCACACGCTGGAATAGCCAGTTTGGCTCTAGTTAATTTCGCGTGGAAGTGCATTCGGCGTCGAGACACGACGAATACAGAGAGACAGAGATTAGACTCTCTCCATTCTGCACACTATCTGTTCGGTCAGACAGAAAGAGAGAGTGTGCAGAATGGAGAATGCACAATTCGATCCGGCAATGCACAACTTATTCTCCGTTCCGAGATATGGTTAAAAAAGAGAATAAACAGCGTCTAAAATATTGCTGGCAAAAATATACGACTCCCCTTATCAGGGTTGGACAACAAATTTACAGCGCTCATCATTTCTTAAATTATCCCCTGTTCCTATCCAGAGAACTCTATGATAAAAGTTTGTCAAATTGCAGCTTCCGCGAGATTAATAGGGTTGAGAGACGGGGAACAAGATTCACACTGGAAACGAGTAATCGCCGGGATATTCAGATTGACATTGCGCCAAGACGCATTTCCAAATTGAAGAATGGCCTCTGCAACCCGTTCCATTTGTGTTCTTTTCAAGATCAAAGAGAGTGAAAGAGTGTGCAAAATAGATAGAGGGACTGAGCTTTTCATCCCTAGCTGGCTTGGTGTTTCAGACGACAGAATTATGTTATGATACGCTTCTCGTGGCAATTATTCCATTCTTCGTGTTGTAGAAAAAAATAAGGTAAATAGTAGTTTCAGAGATCTCTCGCAACAGAACAGACATAGTGTGCGAAATAGAGAGACAGCGAGAGTGAGGATTCCCACTCTCTCGGCCAACTAGAGACTCGAGCACCACAGCACGTGTATTATTGATTGATTTACCAGCAGATAAAAAACTCTGATTAAACGAGCCCGTTCGCGTACGAGTAATAGTCGTCAAGTTGAGTGTAGATTGTGAATTTTAACGGGGCACGGCATAGTATTGCTTCTATGCGTTTCAAAGAGGAATAGTTCCGTCTGAAACCGCTCTCTCGCTGCCTGCCCACGCCCCTAATTCCGCCCCTAAAGGCCCGAGCTGGCAAAATTCCAGCTTGCGTTGCGGTCGCGGCGCGGTCTGCTCTCACCGCGATCGTTCATTTGCCCCCTATAGTTTTGTTTTCGCGCGCAGCCATTCCAATTTCGATACTGTGGCGCCTTTTACTAACGGCTTCTTAATTCCGGATTCCGGCTACGGGCTCGGGACGTTTTTAATGACTGGTCTTCAGCGCCCGTGGAAAGAGGAGGAGGGAAGAGGACGGTGAGATGAATCTACCTTTGACACGCTGTGTTAAATAAATAATCTAGTGATTTTTTTAGATTCAATTTCTCTCCGGCACATACAAGAGAGATAGCAGAACAACGCCGATAGTTGCTCACAGACATCACACCGAAATTCGGGCAGTGTACTTTGGGTTTCGAGTGGTTCATACAAATATCGATGTTAGCTCACCCTGATAAAGATCACATTCGTCCAGTAATTAGATTAGATTCTTTCTAGAATTCAGTACACGGAAAATATGTCGCGAATAAATGCATAATTCTATAATTCGAATGCAAAACCGCAAAAAGCAGATACAGTTTATTTACGAAAGGATTAACGGATTATTTTTGCTTTTCAGAAATGAAAGTCACTCGGTCACATTGGTATCATGAGTACATACTAGATTTATAGCAAATCAGTGTCACCGATTCACCCTGTTTCTAGATCACAATTCTCTGAATTATTATTGTATGAAAATTCAGCTTCCTTCCGGAACTCCAACCTCTCAGTTCAAAATTCTTTGATACCGTAACCTCTACCGTACCTTGATGGGCACCTTGCCCTCCGCGTCATCTGCCCGCGGCCTGCAGAGAGACTGAGATGCACCCTACTATCTCCATTCTGCACACTCTCATGGATCAGAGAAAGTGAGAGAGTACGCAGAATAGACAGATTACAATTCTATGTAATATTTAGACTAGAATAAGTTATTTACGCCTAGAGAACGCGAACTTATTGCCACAAGACGCGTTTCAAAGAGGAAGAGTTCCGTCTGAAACCGCTCTCTCGCTGCCTGCCCATTGCAGGGCATTTTGCATGAGAGAACGAGAACAGGCGAGAGAAATGGTGAAAGAGTATGTAAAAGTGAGTATGGAAGCGGGGATGAAATTGAAACAATTGAGCTTCGATAAACTAAATCACGACTTTCTAGTGTATTAAAATATATATAGAAAACAAAATTGTGGCAATACATCAAGGCAATGGTCGGAATAATTTTGTTTTCTCATTGTTCAAATCTGGTCCAAAAACTTAGTAATGACGCAATCCTCTTATTATCGAGTGATACGTCAATCTCCTCACCTCAAGCCGCAAGTCCCTGCCTGTCCACGCCATTCTTGACTGTCCTTGACTACGGCGACGTCCGTCTGAAAAGAAGGAATAATTAGAGGAAAGGTCTCTCTCCATTCTGCACACTGTCTGGCAGTTCAGACAGAACGAGAGAGTGTGCAGAATGGAGAGAGCACCGTTAGATCCTGTAACGATCTTAATTCTCCAAATATTCATTGTATGACATTTTTTCCTTACGTAATCCTGAAATTCTCAGTTCACAATAATATTCTTGGTCTCTACATTTTGCACACTCTCTCGCAGCTAGTCGAGAGAGTGCGCATCATGTTAATCAGTCCAACTAAAACAAGAGATGTTTGTTCCAAGAAAGCGAACAATAATGCATTGTCCAGACAAGCGTATCTAAGAAGAAGAATGGTGTTTGAAACCATAACTTCCTTGTTTTTGTCTCTTCAATTCCACACCGTTAAGAAAGCGCAACTGAGAATGAGTGCAATGGCAGGACATTCTTGGCAAAAAATTGAATTTCATGGTGAGACGTCTCTCGTACTCTCTTACATGGGAAGGGTCACAGGACACATTCTCTGATCGGCACCAAACTTTTAGTACCGACTAAATCGACTACGCTGATTTCAAATCTGTTTTCTATATCTGCATAATAGGTCATAGAAAAATCGATAATTTCGGCTGTGTACTAGAGCCTGTGTCGAGTGAGGTATGAGCGCTCTCAAGAGAGCGCTGGAATGTGGCAGCGTGGTAGAGTGGTTAGGAAGTGGGATCACAAAGCGGAGGGTCTGGGTTCTGTTCCCACGCTCTGCAAACTCTTTTGCATTTTTTTTTCAATGACTTGTGTGTACTTTGATCACTTCTATGTTGCTATACTTGCACTTTACTTGCACTCGTGGGAATCGGGCATGGGAACAGGACACAATTCCCAGGAACCGGCGGTACAAAAGGAGTAGGGGAGGGGGCGAAGCATGTTCTCCCATGTTCTCTGCGCCCCGGGTTGTCGGCTTGCTGGCCAAGTTAATTGGTATCGATTCCGACCTCTCCGCTGCCACTCGGGAGGAATTCAAGTTAGCAGAGACTTTCGCTAATCTCATTCGTGCCTCGACTCACTGATCTTCGAGACGAAAGAGGTCGGTTCTATTCACTCCTTACCGTATCCCTTACCCTTGTGTTGCATTACCGTAATCCTTATCGTACCATTATTCTTATTGTGAATATCCAGGAGATCGCGTTCTCCGAACCCGATGACGCCGATGACGCCAACCCGCTGTGGAATGTCGATGACCTCGACATCGTCAACGACGTTCCTCCCTCCGACAGGAAGCGGTTTCAATTCTCCCGAGGATATGCCACTCTCGAAACGGTACGTAATTTTCACCCCTTACCTTATTAGCGTTATACGGGTAGCCGTCTCTTCATTTTTCACAGGTAGTTGTGGCAGCGCAGTACTACCGTTCTACCACAATGAAGCCACACCGGGATGTCGCGCAAATGAAGACTCGCTTCCGCTTCATTGGAAATGAGTGGGACCTGCGCAAGATGGAAATGCACGCCAAGGAGAACGACGCGGATTCGACTCGTCGTGTCTCTCGGATCACTGGCCTACAGAACCTCTCCAACCATCTACTGGGGGAAGTGATGGACGCATTCAAAGAAGGTGGGTTCCTCTACTCGGTTACTGTAGCCACATTACTATTTCATCATTTCCTGTGGCAGGGTTCACTCTTCACGACTGTGACCTCGAGGTGATGGCCCTCGACATCAACAGGGAGCACCACTACGTGGCTGGCTTCGAGGCCTCTCCCTCCTTCATCACTCGCTTCAAGAGGAAGCATCGGATCTGCTCGCGCCAGACCACCAAGTTCGTCTCCAAAGTGAACTTGGTGGAGGCAGAGGAGATCAAGAAGGCTGCCGACGCATTCGTGGCAGTGATTGGAGAGGAGATGAAGAGCCGTCCCCTCAACTCCATTGCCAACGCGGATCAGAGCGGTTTCCTCAAGGAAATGCATAGCAAAAGGTTCGTAACATTTCCTCTTCCTACCGTACCCCTCCCCTCTCCCTCATTACGGTAGTCGTTACAGGAGCCTGGCACCGATGGGGGATCGGACCGTTGTGAGGGGTGTCGAGAGCAAGGCGAGTTTGACCCACAGCTACACAGTCATGCCGATTGTGTTCGCTGATGGGTCAATGGGGGAGAAACTATACGTGAATCTGCAAGAGCCCAAGGGCGTCTTTCCCAAGACGAAGAGAGTCTTCTCCGCTCACAACCTCTACGTCACTTGCGGAACGACTCACATCATGACGAAGAAGCACATGCTGGAGTGGGTGAATAAGGTGATCAATCTACTCTTTACACATAGTTTCACTAATAGAGTTCGAATTACGGATCGCGGTCTCTTCATTTCACACACTCTCTAGTCCGGTCGAGTGGCGAGAGAGTGTGTCGAATGAAGAGACTCATCGTGGCTCACCCTGATCCTGTCCTGCTTGCAGTGCATCCACACTCCATCCACTCCCTCTGATCTCCTCATTCTATTCGACTCGTGGTCCGCCTTCAAGGACACGGCAGCTATCACCGCCGCCCTTCCCACTGGCAAGACACTCGACACCCGCCAGATTCCCCCTGGAGCCACTGGACTCATCCAACCCTTGGACGTATATTTCTTTCGTCCGTTCAAGGGTCTGGTGAGGAGAATCCAGTCCTACGGCTTCAAGAACTGTCCTGATTTCATTGCTTACCAGAGGGACTCCATCCTCAAATTGATCTCCCTCTGCTATTCGATCATTCGTGCCCCCACTTTCCGTCCCCTCATCCAGTACGCTTGGTTTCGCGCTGGCTATCTAGATTCTCCCCCTCCCACTCGTTTCCAGACTCCGGTCCAAGTGTGTTTTCCCCGCTCCGTCAATACCAAAGGTTGCGCCATTCCCCCATGCACTAGGCCCTCGTTCATTCTATGTCCGAAATGCCACAAGACTCTGTGCTTCAAATGCTTTGTGATCGCATTTCACTCTTGCTAAATTGTCAAAAGTTTGTTAATGTTGTTGTTGATAAAATTGTTTTTGTTTACAACTTCTCAAGAGGTTGCGCAAAAAGTGGGAAAAGTCCGCTTTGTGATCCCACTTCCTAACCACTCTACCACGCTGCCACATTCCAGCGCTCTCTTGAGAGCGCTCATACCTCACTCGACACAGGCTCTAGTACACAGCCGAAATTATCGATTTTTCTATGACCTATTATGCAGATATAGAAAACAGATTTGAAATCAGCGTAGTCGATTTAGTCGGTACTGAAAGTTTGGTGCCGATCAGAGAATGTGTCCTGTGACCCTTCCCATGTTAGATTTGTATGATCTCTCGTCCTTTATCTCGTCTGTTCTTGCACCACATGCAACTTGCTGTGCAATGGACAGGCAGCGAGAGCTTTATGTTTCAGAGACTATTCTAGCTTTCTAATCTCGTTTCGAGGCAATGATAAGTCATCTTATTCTTCGTAAATAAAGAATTAAATATAGTGTACTGACTTCTAGCTACGAGGCTAGAGAGAGTCAGTTATGGATACACTGTGTTTAAGACAAAGATTTAATAATAATAAATTATTATCAAACAATAACAGTTACAAGGGAGAATGACGTAGAAATTATGACGAAATGGCGGATGGCTTATTGATTCTCGATAAGGGGTTATCGAGTCTCAATATGGGGTTACTGAGTGGAATAAGTTTTGGAATGGATGGAAGTTGGAAAGAAGACACACGAGCTAGTGGTTTAGCAAGTGTTTGGAATGGGATAAACACGACACTAATATATAGCGTCGGTTTAAAGGACCGTGAAAGTCGGAGACTCTCACAACGAAAATCCTGTGCAAGGATAGGGAAACGGTAGATCAGTGACTGGGGTCAGCGCTACGGCAGACGAGCAGAGTGATCCCCTCCTCTCCCCTCGCTCTGCGTCTCTGCCCCTTCCCTTCCCTGATCGGCACGTATCAGGCCCTTCCCTTCCCTGTCGCACCGCGCATCTTGATTTTCCCTGTGCCCTGTAGAAACTTTGAGCGAGTGTATCTCGGCTCAAAGACAACGTAGCCACTTCAAACTTCGGATTCGTAACATGGTTCAAGATCCCTATCGGGCACATTCGCCAGTTTACTTATTTTAGTTTTCCCTTTACTCCTCCTTTAAGAACGGATGGATGGATACAACAACACACCTTGAGTGGAGAAGTGCTCGTGGCAGGCGTGGGTTGGTTGATCGGATGAGAGAGCGGGGAAGATGCCCAGGCTCTCGTCGAGTGCAAGTCGAGGGACGGAGGAAGGGGAAGATGCCCAGTCCTTCCGTAGCAGCCTCAAACTTGGGTAATTAAACCGGATTCTGGCGATATGCGACAGTAGAACCAATTGTAATAAGGCAGGGGAGGGGTATGCGGCACAGGAAAGGGAAAAGAATGAAGAATCAAATAAACGAGCGACGTGAACGTGGAGAAAAATTAGAAAAAGTCGTGAATTTGGGAAAAGGAGCGACGTCGGGAGACGCTCTTGGATTACGGTAGAAATCAGGATTTGTCGTGGTGAACGTCACGCGGACTCAAATGGAATCGAGAACTGGTTTTATTTAATGGAATATTTAAATAATGTTTAAATAATATTATTATTGGAATAATGGTTACTAAAAGATGTGGTGGATAAGTATTGTGTTGGCAATTGAAAACAATCACGGTTTGAATCATTACACAACCGGGAGTGTACTTCGATAGCCAATGATGGGTTATTGAGATCCAATAATGGGTTTCTGAGATTCAATAATAGGATTTTGAGAGTTAATAATGGCTGTTTGGGCATTGAATTGTGTGCAATTCAGTACATATAGTTTGTGAGATGGGTCAGCTTGGCTCTGATTAAAATCGGGTGAAAGTTCGAGGTACACTTGTAGTTTGCGAAGCTGTTGATGTTCGAAGGAAATTATTATTTTTTTAACAGTAGAGTTCAATTTTCAATCATTTCTCAAAAAGGAGTTCTTCTTGCAATACGATGTTGCCGATGTTGTTGACAAACTAGATAAAAAAATTTTAGCTATCACCAAGTGGGATTAATTAGAGGAACGGTCTCTCAAATCCGCACACTCTTTCGCCGGTCAGATCGACAAGGAGAAACTCGAAAGAGTGTCCGGAACGGAGAGGGCAAGAAAATGAAATTCATTGCACCATAAAATGAAATTTGTTGCACACCTCTGATTGCTAACCTGCAGCAACGGTCGGAGATGCAGCACCTGCAGCCGAGTGGAATCAACCGAGACATAGGCGACCATCGAGAGAAGAAGAAAAATGCAAATTGCAGTGGAATTGAACATGATATCCCAGATATATGATGATGACAGTGAAATGGTCCAGGTTGGTCCATAAGTTTCTGCCGATTTTTGACTTTTGGACATTCGGAAGGCCCTAGTATTTCCTACTTGCTCAATGAACTTGGGTCCTTTTATAATAGTTAGGGGCTTGTGTACACTGTATAGCTAGAGAGGGCAATGGGGTATTAATAAACAAACCCAAATATTTATTCCTTATACTTCGCTTATAGAATCGAGTGTGCTGAATCTAACAACAGCAAAGAAAGGTATAAAAAATGATAATATAATAAAATATAGGGATTTATCAAAATCTTCGATTGACTGCCCAATTTTACCGTAACCAATGGGGGCGAGTTAGCGCGAATTTATTACTGAAAATGTTTCATTCTGATTTAAAAATATTTAAACAATATTTTTATTCATTTTTGTGTATGCCACTTGGAGAACTAATGAAAGTGGATATAATACTGGTGAATTTGAGAGAAAAAGCTAGAATGCGAACGAGAATTCGATGAAATTCGAAAATCATGAAGTGCTGCCTTCAAGGCCGTTAAGCGATACTTCCGAGTGATAGTAGCCAATCGGTTTCACAAGTAAAATAGTCTCCAGCACCCATAGAACGAGCTGTGATAGGCTAATAAGAACGGGCCGAAAAGATAACGATGCTATAGGTCTGAAAGTGCGGAAAACAGCGAAAATGAGTGATTTTTAGTGTTTTAAAACTGCAAAACTATAGTTCCGAGTGAAAGCTCAGGTATTTGCTTGTGATCGTAAGGCACCCCATGTCCCAATGGATGTTCCATGAAAGTGCTATCAGACGGGCCGAGCGTTAACGGAAGTTGTAGGTTAAGAAAGATTGGAGCAACAGTGCAACGTTTGCGAGAAGAATAACGCTTATGTACGAATAATCTGAGTAAACTGTATGAACGATAGTGTGCATGGGTATGCAGGCACCCGAATTGACAAAATAAAAAGCTATTTGAATTCAATTAAAGACGGAATTAATTTTCAAAGACAAGATACTAAAAAATCAGTCTGAAACCTCTCTCTCGCTGCCTGCCCATTGCACGGCGTTTTGCATGGTGGACGAGAACAGGCGAGAGAAAAAGTGAGAGAGTATGTAAAAGTGAGTAAGGAAGCTGGGACGAAATTGGAACAATTGAGGTTCGATAAACTCAATTACCACTGTCTAGTGTGTTTTATAAAAAAAATTGTGACATTATAACAAGTCAATGATCGCAATTTTTTTTTTTAACTGAAAATTTGTGACGTTACAATAAGAAACTGATCTGTCCACGCCATTCTTGACTGTCCTTGATTACGGCGACGTCCGTCTGAAAAGAAGGAATAATTAGAGGAAAGCTCTCTCTCCATTTTGCACACTCTCTCATGGATCAGAGACAGTGAGAGTACGGAGAATAGAAGCAACTCTCATATTCCGACTGGAATAAGTTATTTTATCTTAGGCAGACGAGCACTATTGTCCCGAGATGCGTTTTGAAAAATAAGAGTGGTATATGAAACCCTAACCTGCCACTCGCTGAATCTCCATTTTTATTGTTATCCAAAGCATTGGCGATGATATTGCAAAACATCGAAAAGTGGCTGTCGCGGTGAGACGTATCTCGTACTCTCATAATTTTACATGATCTTTCGTCATTTCTTCGGTAAACTCTCGCCAGAAAAAAAATGCGAGATCAGTGTTCTCCGTTGAGTTTATGTTTCAGAGACCATTCTTCCGTTATTAACGTCAATGCGAGGTAATATGATCCAGGCTCTGTTTTAGAAAATATTTCTGTACATGAGAAGCGCCAGATTTGCATTGATGAATGCCGAGCGGTATTTCGAGATGGGCCAGTAGTCAGAGCTGGTGATGTTCATGTGGGAAAGCCTCGCCGAAAAGGTGCTCTTTTTAAGAGGAGAGTAATTGTTAATTCCTGTAATTTTTCTCCAGAGACTTTCAAGATTCCGATGGTTCACAGATCGACCGATGCGCACTTGCAACAATTATACAAACTTCTGTAGGGAAAAAAAAACGAGATAGCGGTTTCAATTATTTTTAAACATAACTTAATGAGAAACGGGTGATAAAATCACTTGGCAATAAAAAGAAGGAAGTCACGATTCGACCTCCAGTTTCGCCGTGGAGTTCTTTAGATTATTTTCTTCCTTTATTCCGTCTTCCCAGTTTCAAATCATTGGTTATACCGTAGCGAGTACGGTGTACAACTTATTCAACCCACTCTCTCAGCGGTCCAAAAAAGCAAGATCATTGCATAACGTTGGCTTTATGTTTCAGTCGTTCCACTTATTGTTTGAATCTCGACTCGCAGCAATTATGTATCGCTCAATTGTCTAGCAAAAATAAAATGAACACCGTAATCTGACAGGGCCAGTCCTAATCTAATGAACGTCGCTTTGAAGTTCGAGATTCCATTGACGTCGGGAAACGGCGAGGCTTCAGAGAGACAGGAATTACAATCTCTCCATTCTGCACACTAGCTGGCCGATCAGACAGAGCGAGAGGGTGTGCAGAATGGAGAGAACCCTATTCGACTATTAACGGAGGCTCAAATTGACCAAATCCCCGCATCTAGAATTGCTGGGAAGCGGAAACCCCGCCTACTGTCGGCTCATTGGCCGAAGGATCGCGCCGCGGTTAACGCGTCGCGACCCGCACACACTTTGAAGGCTCCCGTCGCGAAATGTCCATTCCATTTCCCGCGCGGTTTTCAAAACGAATTATTTTCATGGCCACGCTTAATTACTGCCTCTGAACCTCCGTGCTATTGGAAGTTGTGATGGGGTGGTCAACAATGGAATTGCTTCGTCATTGTTTCAAGACGCATTTCGAAAAGGAAGAAAAGTGTTTGAAACAGCAAATTCTCAGGCATTTTTACATGGGCAAAGAGGTATAACGAGCGCAGTTGAAGCAGAATATTCAGTTGCCTGTAGAGAAACTGTATGGAGAAGTGTTATGAACTCTCTCCATTCTGCACACATTTCTTAAGCCATTATATTGACTGGCATTTTCAATGGCAGTAGAGAAATCTATCGAGAAAAGTATAATGATCTTGTGAAGAAGAAAAATAGGAATACCGAAACGATCTATCACTCTCCATTGCTCACACTCTATCGCTAAATTCCAGACAGATAGAGTGTGCAAAATGGAGAGAACGAGATCCTGGCTAACCGTTTGCAAGGGACGCAGATGCAGCACCTGCAGCCCGAAGACGGAATGGGATTCTGCAGACACCTGGCTGATTCGTCTTGAAAATAAATTTATATTAAGTGATTTTTTTAACAGCTGCGCCGCGAGCGTTGGTTGCAGTATTGCATGCGTGCGATCTCTAATATAAAGTCCGCAAGACACTTAGATCGACCAGACACGACCAGGCACAATCGACCAGGTAACAGTGATCATTTCCTACAGTAAAAAGTAGAAAAAAATCTGACAGGCTAGAGAAACTTGACTGGATGCAAATCGCTAATCTCCATTCTCCCCCTCCCTCTCGCTCGCCTCCTCCCCTCACTCTCTCCGCCGTCGCTCATCCCGAGTGGTCTTTCCGCAGCGCAGCAATGGGCAATCAGGTACGCCCCGCCCCTTTTGGTCTTTGATCTACCTCTTCTGATCTTTGATCTACTGCCATTATTTTCAGAAAGATGCGTCAAGCTCCTTGTCCGACAAGGAGAAGGAGCCCAAGCCGAAGAAAGCCGGAAAGAAGAGCAAGAGCAACTCCAAGCCGAAGAACGTTGCGTCCAAGGTACGGTACGGGTTATGGTATCTCCTCCTAATCCGCTTACCGTAATCCTTGTGGGATCAGGGGTTACGATATCGATCGACATCACCGAGTAGCTACAGTACTCTTGTTGGCATCGTGCCTAGACCCGCGATTACGGTATTTTCATTGCAGGAGAAGAATGGCGGTTCGAAGGAGCCGAAGAAGGGCGCGTCGGTCGAGGGAAAGAAGGGCGCATCGAAGGTATACGGTATCTCCTTGGGTCCCGAGAGGATTAAGGTACCTACCGTAATCTTCCGCTGGCAATGCTGACACCGTAACCTGCTGTTTACTATCGACTGGAGATGTTGCTGGATCGAATGCGAGCTATCTCCATTCTGCACTCTCGCCTATCGCCCTGATCTGAAAATGTGCAGAATGGAGAGCGCACTATTCATCCCCCCAACAGTCGTGTCTACCGTAACCTTGTGCTAGCTACGGTAGCTACCGTAAGCTCTCCGGCTATCTACCGTACCCCAGCTTCCGTACTCAATTTCCCATTACAGGAGGGCAAGGATGCTGCGCCAGCGCCCAAAGTCACGCTCCAAGAAGACGAAGCGAGAGGTTGGTTGTCTGATCTTTGATCTTTGATCTCTAATCCCATCCTCCTCCCAGCCCGAGGTCGACCTGCCCGCCTACATGGACCTCGACTACTGGCACGGCAACCTGCCCAACGAGGACACCGCAAATCTGCTCAAGGTATGGGGGGCGGGGCCAAGAAGGGGGCGTGCCTTCAAAACTGGGCGGAGTCTCGATGTTTGCAAGAGGAGGGCCCTTCATCTTTGATCTCTGATCTTTGATCTTTGATCTTTACAGGAAGAGGACCAGTACCTGCTGCGCAAGGACCTCGTGGACCCGGGCGCTGCGCCAACCGCCGCCACCGCCCCCGACGTGATTCTGCTGTGGGCGCGCAGTGGGCAACAGGTATACGGTAGTGGGAAAAGGGGGAAGGGTGCGGTAGTCACACAACCCACGATTATCTAGAACTGACTCTTTACGGTGTACTGTAGGCTTAAGTTCCCCACTGATTTGACAAGGTAGTGTTTACGTGATCCTGATGTCGGAGGATAGCAGGTATACGGTAGATCGGGATACTGTAGCCACACAACACACGACTATCGAGAACTGATGGTTATGGTACATCCCCAATCTATGCCGTTGATTGATTATCGATAATTGAGTCTGATGTGCATAATATGTCACTGTAATGGGATTCTGTAGGTGGTTACGGTACATCCTCGTATCGATTTATCCTACCGTAATTCTCCTGGCGCTCGTTGCAGGTGGTGAGCGCGCTGGTGAAGGAGGTTCCGTCCGGCTTCCGCGTCGGCGACCGCAAGTTCGACACCGTCACCGCACTCGTCGACTACTACCAGGTATACGGTAGCTGAGAAGTTACGGTAGTGGATGGGTTACTGTAGAGTCAAAGCTACGATCGACTACTAACCAGTACTGAGAATAGGGTGAGCGCATTACTAGGTATACCATAGGAGGGTTACGGTAGTTACTATAGTGCTTGTAAGGTTACGGTAGTCGATAGCAAACTGGCTCATATGTTCCTGTCGCCTCTAGAAGGAAGGGAACTAAATAAAGCATCCGGTAGATTGATATTTGATCTATGATCTTTGATATCTGCATTCTGATCTTTGATCTTTGATCTCCCCCTATATCAGATCCGCAAGATTCCCATCGACATCACGGAGGATATCGAGGTCACACTGGGCAATCCCGTGAGGAGAAAGGCCTGGGAGCTGCGCCACAAGATGATCACCATCCAGAAGGTATACGGTAGTGAGGGAAGGGGTACTGTAGGAGTATGGTAGGCCAGAATTAAAACGGTATAATCACTGTAGATCCCGCCGTAAGTACTATAGCCAGATGGTATACGGTTGTGGGCGGTACGGTAGAGGTTACTATAGATACCTCTAGAAACACGCACTTGTTAAACCAATTCCAAAGAAATCGAGTAACTCTATCTCTGATTTTCGTCCAATTTCTCTCACGTCTTCTGTTTGTAAAGTCCTTGAGAAAATACTCATTGACAAAATTACCACATTTCTTGACCAAAACAATCTTTTTGATCCCCATCAGACTGGTTTTCGTAATTATCGATCTACCTCCACCAATCTTGCCGAGACTTATTTCCATTACCTTCGCATATCTAAGAAAGGCTCTCCTTTCGACACTATTTATATTGATTTCTGCAAGGCATTTGATTCCATTGATCACAGATTACTACTGCATAAATTGTCTAGTCTAGGGCTATCTGATCATCTTGTCTCTTGGATCCATTCTTACCTGTCCAATAGAACTCAATCCGTTTTTATTGACTCGTCTTTCTCTCCCCCTTCATCAGTTAGATCAGGCGTGCCTCAAGGCAGCTGTATCGGTCCCCTTCTGTTCATCCTTTTCATTAATGATCTTTGCTCTCAATTCCACAAGTCTATCTATTACTCTGTATATGCCGATGACCTCAAATTATTTGCTGAAGCCCCACTTCATTCCGATCATTTACAATCTGATCTAGACACTGTTGCTGATTGGTCCTCTCAGTGGAATTTAGGAATTACTGAGACTAAATGTCATATTATGCATTATGGTCTCCATAATCCCCGTAGGCGTTTTACGATCAATGATGTTGTCCTTACCGAACCAAGTAAATGTATCATCAAGGATCTAGGTGTGCATTTTTCCCCATCCCTTTCTTTCTCTTTCCATATCTCTAAAATTATCTCTACTGCTCGTTCTAAAGCAAACCTCTTATTTAAATCCTTTCGTAGTAACTGTCCCGATCTGTATCTGAAATCGTTTACTACTTTCATCCTGCCTAATATAGAATATTGCTCTATTATCTGGAACCCAGTGCACAGTGTAGATATGACTAGAGAACTTGAAAGAGTTCAACGAGATTTTACACGTAGACTTTATTATCGCTGTTCTCTTCCGCCTGTTTCTTATAAATCCAGACTTCGCGATTTGAATTTGTCTACTTCGCCGTAGAACGCCGTAGATTTATTATGGATATCACTTTTCTCCAGTCAATTGTTAATAACCGGTATTCTATGGATGTTTCCTCTCTGTTCACTTGTACTCCTCTTACTCGCACTCTTCGTAATTGCCACAATTTTCGTATCTCTTTGCCTTTTATTCCGCATAACTCTTCTTCCACCCTTGCCTCAAGAACCATTTCAATCTGGAATTCCCTCCCACCCGAAATTGTTAATACTTCTCACAACGTTTTTCGTAACTATATTCGTTCTCAACCCCCCTCATTCTACCCCAACTCAATTATTGGTAACAGGCTTGATCTTTAATCTTTCTTCACCCCCCCTCCCCCCACCCTCCCCCTACCCAACCCTTGCTGCCCGGCAAAAAACCGATTCGACACCATCGACGGACCTCCGTTTCTTGCACTCTTCTCGATAATCTCTTGTACATTACCAAAATCAACGGAATAAATGAATGAATGAATGAAATACGGAATGTCAGAAGGTATACAGTAGTGGTGATATGAAGTGAAGTGTGTGTCAGATTAGGATGAGGTAATGTGGGCGACGGTAGTTGAACAGGAGCGCTGTAGATCAGAGATCAAAGATCAATGGGATAGGCTTCGCCCCTTTTCCAGGAACTCGGCAGTGGTTCGTACGGAACCGTCTACCTCGCGCAACTGACGTACCCGCGACAGAAGCCCATTACGGTAAGAGCGGGGAAACGGTAGAGATGAAATTTTGGTTTCTGCTCTCTCCATTCTGCACGCTCTCTAGTTTCTCGGAACGGCGAGAAAGTGTGCAGAATGGAGAGAACAGAAAACGGAAACGATATGCCTACTGCAGGTTGCGGCCAAGATGCTGTCGGACATGGACCACGACTCGTCGCTCGCCCTGTGGAAGGAGGCGCGCGTGATGCAGGTATACGGTAGATCATACGGGAGATCAATCGATATTCCGCGCGCAGGAATACGACCATCCCAACATCACCAAGTTCTACGGCGTCTGCAACGACGCGATGGTGAGGACGAGGGTTTACGGTAGTATCATGGGATACTGTATCCGAATGGGTTACGGTAGTCTAACGATCGATTGATCCATTCCAATCCAGCCCTACTATCTCGTGATGGAGTTCATCTCGAGCGGCTCCGTCGACAATTTCCTCAAGGCGAACCCGAAGACGAGCACGTACAAGAGGTATACGGTAGTCTAGTGGGGTACGGTAGGATACTGTAATTTTTCAGTGATCTACCGTGAATTAGTGTTATTTAAAGACTAGTGGCTACTATGGATATCGGTAGTCAAATCTATCAATTCCGTACATTTTCACATCTGTCTGAGTGTGCATAATGGAGAGAGCAGTATTCAAAAAGACAACACAGTAGCATACCGTAATCAACTATTCCCTGCAGGACGAAGATTGCCATGGAGGCAGCGGCGGGTCTCGACTACCTGCACTCCCGACTGTGCATCCATCGCGACATCGCAGCTAGAAACCTGCTGATCGACAAGGTGGCCAAGGTAATAAAAACCTGCAAAAGATTTGCGACCACGGTAGGGATCGAACCTACAAACTTCTGCTATGGCAGATGCGATATCTAATGCGCCACGCGGCCATGTTTAAGGGTGGTTCAAGACTGTTATTAGTTCAGGCGCTTGACTGTCAATTACGGACAGTGCGCGCATGGTGTCCCTTCACGGGCCTGGCTCTAGATCCAGATCTGCGCATGCCTAGTAGTGGTTGATCTTTGATCTTTCTCAG
Organism: Pristionchus entomophagus; assembly: GCA_036245825.1. NCBI lineage: Eukaryota > Metazoa > Nematoda > Chromadorea > Rhabditida > Neodiplogasteridae > Pristionchus > Pristionchus entomophagus. The sequence goes on from BTSX01000005.1 coordinate 37,653,702, forward strand.
GTGGCAGACTTCGGGCTGACGCGCAAGACGCGCAACTACAAGATCGACCCCGAGAAGCCGATGAACCTGAGATGGATCTCGCCCGAGGTCTACGAGACGGCCGTCGTCAACAAGGTATAAACAGTAGCGGGTTACTGTAGTTCGAATAAGATGGGATACGGTAGATGACTTATCACGAACTGATTGCTATATGTCTTCTGCAGTACGGTAGGGTTACGGTAGATGATCAGAAACTGGTCACGGTCAATTGTACAGGGGACAACTGTTCACTGGCATACTGTATCACATCCGGGCATTATGATAGCAAGTCCAAGTCAAGTTCAAATCTACCGTAACCTGTCTGACATCAAGTCCAAATCAATTTCAAATCGTCCGTAACCTGTATCTTCCCCTCAGGCTACCGACGTCTACGCCTTCGGCATCACGCTGTACGAGCTGTACGTCGTGCCCTACGAAATACCGTACGCTCAATGGGACGCGGACGAGGTATACGGTATCGATCGAGTATCGATCGAAGTAATAGCATGGAACGATATCGATCTAAGGTTACGGTAAGGGGCATACGATAGGGGTACGGTGGCGAATGACAACGCAATTTAGCGTGTCAATGAAGCGATAAATTACATAGATTTCTTGGATTAATTACGGATAGAAGTCAACGCCGATCGATAGCATAGTCCAATCCAGCCAATCATACCGTATTTCACAATAGATTATCTTGATGAAGATATTGATATCGTTTATCGCTCAATACCGTACCCCAATCCAGTCCAATCCTACCGTATCTCAGGTCAATGAGAAGGTGGTCGAGGGCAACTACCGTCTGTCGCCGCCGCGCGAGGCACCCAAGGAGATCGCCGGGCTGATGAGGGTGAGGATGGGTTATTGTAGCAAGAAATCGATCGATATTGTTCATGAGGGTACGGTGGGGATGCTGTAGTAGGGGTGAGATCACGGTACCCAGTCAATACTACCCTAATCTAGGGATGACTGCTGGGCTCACTAGGGGGGCATATCGGGGGTACTGTATGTGATCAATCAATACTACCGTAACCTGCCAGACTCCGCTCGAGACCCAAAAATAAAAACTACCGTAACCCAGGAGTGCCTGCTGGAGGCGAAGATGCGTCCGTCCTTCCGCATGATTCACATCTTCCTGGCCGCACAGCTCAAGAAGATGGAGGCCGAGGGACTGGCCGATGAGGGAAAGGTGAGGATTACGGTAGGGTAGGATGGGATACGGTAGATCAGAGTAGTACGGTAGGTCAAGGGTTATGGTGTGGTAGCCTGAGATACGTTGGGAAGGAGGGGTACGGTAATCGGGAGTACGGTAGGTCAGAGATTACTGTAGACTTATAAATATTGATTTTTTCAGAAGAAGTTCAAGCTGTGGTAGAGACGTCGACGAGAGGCTCAATTATAGATGAAGATCTCTGACATTCGTGATAAAGAATCATAAAACAAAGATTGCCTTGATTGATCCACACTATAGTAACATTTTTACGGTAGTTGGAATGGCTTATCGATTGGTCGGCAGCTACAGTAACATCTTGTACGGTATGCGGAATAGAGTCAGTGAGATTATTGTCATTCGATGGCTTGAGGAGTCTGTTCATTTTGCACACTGACTCATAGGTCAGACAGACGATAGAGTGTGCAGAATGGAGATAGCAGAAAACCGAAACGACACCACTTCTACTTACTGTCTCGCTTATGTATATAATTGAGTAATTGAGTTCAGATGAAAACTCCTCCCAGCGGGTTGATGGAAAACCCATCTCCATTTTTTTTTCTGAATCCTCGAGAAAAGGTCTACAACTGGTATTGACGGAATTTTGATAGCTGTTTTTGTATTCGAGAAAAGTGAAATAAACCAATATTTTTGAATTGTTTTGTGCTTTTCTCGAAAATAGCTTTCACAATTCAAAATATTCCAAAATATTATTCCATCCCAACTCATTCCACTATTCAGCACTCTTCAAAGTATTAATGTAATTTCGATTTCGGCTCTCTCCATTCTGCACACTATGGTCGGTCAGAGAAACGAGAGCACGCGAAAAGAGGAGGGCGTTGCCGATTCTTCACCGCTAGTCTTCACAGTCAAAATCGGGCGACGCTCCCACACAATCATGCGCAATATTATCTAGTTTGAGCAAAACTCGATCATGTTCTCTCCATTTTGCACACTATCTCCACTGGTCGAGATCGTCCGGAATATAAACGCATTTTTCAGTAAGCAAGTCAATCCATCCCAACTCATTCCAAGATGCCAACTATCTTACAGTCATATCTAGAAATGCCAGATGAGGACTCTTTGCTCCTCATTCGGCTCGCTTGCTGATGCTGATAGCAGAGAATCATTCGGCATGGCTTAATCCAGTCAAACTTTAAATCCATTCCAACTTATTCCAAGTTTCCCAATATCCACAGTTCTTCACAGTGTGATTCGCGCACCGCTCCTACACAATCATTTATAACTGTATATCTCTAAACCCCTCATCCATCTTCTAACATCTCCCCCCAAACCAGACGATACAATCGTCAATTCCATCATTAATCAGTATTACTCTGCTCTGGTGATATAATTTCGGTTCCCTGCTCTCTCCATTCTGCATACTCTCTCGTCACTCTGACCGGCGAGAGAGTGTGCAGAATGGAGAGCGCAAGAACCGAAATGACATCGCTACTCGGCTCTTCACACTTCTCTTCGCCGCCGCTCCCACCATCATTGCTTCGCATTTACTATTGATAATCCGTAAAACCCTCATTCTTCCTCTGCCTGACTCTCATCTTCATGCTCCCTTGTCTTTAGCGGACAAATACTGTCTGGCTCTCTCCATTCTGCATACTCTCTCGCCCTGTCTGCCCAACCCCCCTCTTTTGATTCAAACTATCTACAGGTCTTCACAGTTTGATTCGTGCACCGCTCCCATACAATCTTTACAAGTGTATATCCCTAAACCCCTCATCCATTTTTTAGCATCTTTTCACAAACTAGACGATACAATCGTCAATTCCATCATTAAAACGTATGTATTACTCTTCACAATTCTCTTCGGCACCGCTCCCACCATCATTGCTTCACATTTACAATTGTAAATCCGTAAAACCCTGATCCTTCATCTGCCTAACTTACCTTGTATTTAGCGGGCAGATACTGTCTGGCTCTCTCCATTCTGCACACTCTCTCGCCCTGTCTACCTGGCTCCCCTCTTTAGCTGACCCATTGTCGCCCCTCCCTTGAGGGAACCCAGCCTCTGGGCATCAGAGATGCAGCTCTCTGCAATCCGCACACTCCCTCTCCTCGCTCTTACTACCGGGGCGGTGCCCCTGTCAACGCCCCCGCTAGATGGGCTAAGAGGGGTCTGGTCAGACGGGGCGAGGGAGTGTGCAGATTGGAGAGAACCAGACAGTATCTGCCCGCTAAAGACAAGGGAAGGGGCATGGGTTGCCTCTCCCAGGCTTGTAAAGCCCTTCTTCACTAATCTAGTGCTTCATCTAATTACCTTAGCCATCCATTTCTTAGCCCCGCCCCAACTTGGATCATTCCCCCCAACATCATTCATCTGTCCAGACTGTATCGACACACCACTCAAGTCTCTAACGTACCGTAATCCCATATCACTCCTCCGCTTCATTCATTGATTGTTCGTGAATCAAACCACCTAACTGTCCTCCTTCCTACCGTATCCGTTCCATTATTCCAATTCATTCTAAAAAAAATCGATTTTCGTAATATATTGCAGATTTGATCTCACAACAATGGACCCTTTCAACTTCAACTACCCCTTTCCCCAAGCAGGAGCGCCCGTGTGGCCACCAGGTGAGAGCTACAGTAACCTACCGTACTCGCTAAGTTACGGTAACATACAGAAAGTTTTTCTGAATCCTACCGTACCTCATTTCGTTCCAGGACTCAACCCGACCTGGTTTCCGGCGCAATTCAGCTACGGCATGCAGCCCATGCAGCCTGCTTCGCAGCTGCAGCAGCCGCAGCAACCCTCCACCCCTCAGACGGCCGGCATTCATCACATGGTGAGCGTTTCTCTCTCCATTCTGCACACTCTTATAGCAATAGTGTGCAGAATGGAGAGAACACTAGAGTACTGTGCCTCTACCGTAACCTACCGTATCCCATTGCAGCTCAACTACAGTACTCCTTCCACCCTTCCTGCAGCCGACTTGCAGCCGAGTCTGCAGCCGCCGCCGCACATTGGCGCCTCGTGCTTCATTACTCCGCCCTCCGACAACCGCGACTGCTCGCCGCCCCCTACGCTGCAGCTGATGCAGCTTCCCAACTTGCAGCCAACGCCCACTGGACGGCCAATGGCTGCAGCAGCTGCGGCTGCAGGTTTTGGTGCTGTTGCTGCTGCTGCAGATGTCGACAGGGACAAGGAGAACGATCAGCCTTCCTCTTCTTCCTTGGCTCTCGTTCCCAGAAAGCAGGCTCTCAAGAGGAAGCTAGGCACGGATAGTGAGGAGGTAAGACAGTTGATCTTTGATCTTTCGTATCGTATCGTCATGACAAATTCTACTCATCTCCCTCGTCACTTAGTCAAAGAAAAGGACCGGCAAGGGAGTGTGCAGAATGGAGAGAGCCAGAGGCATCTCTCGCCACATCTTTGATCTTTAAACTTTCCAGACCGCCAATCGCTTCTTCAACGACCCCGCCACTGACGTCTTCTGCCAGGTAACTTATCCCTTTCCTTTAATACTTCGACACTCGGATTTTAACAAAATCGAATCAACTCGTTGATTTGCGTTTAGCATCTCCTTATCTGTTCATCACACAATAAATCAGCGATCACAAGAGTCTTTCCGTTTGAAAATAAAAAGAAGATTCAATCCCAAAGCTTCATACCACCATAGCCTACCGTATCAGCAAACTATCGCACTCCTACCGTACTCCTTCCAATTACCGTACCCTATACAATAAATCTAGCGTATCCCAGGTCGGCGGTCGCCTCTCGGTCGTGGGAGGCGCGCGCACCTACTCCGTCACTGTGGCCGAGATCGAGAGACGAACCAGAGCACCCGAATGCGTCCCCCTGAGTCTGCTGGGACCACTGCTGAAGAGGTATACGGTATCCAGAAAAATCGATAATCGAGAATATCTACCGTATTCTTGGACAATATCTAGTGAGCACCTCTCAGTACCATTACTGAAAAGATGAGGGGATACTGTAGCTGGTGAAATCGATGATCGATCGATAATGCTTACCGTATGATGGATACGGTAACAATCGATAATCAGGAGGCCAATCAATCAATATTGTCAGGGGGAAGGTCAAAGGATGCGGCGACAAGCTGAAGGGCCTGCTGCAGGAGAGGCAGATCCCCAGTGGCGGAACGGCCAGTGACAGCCGGAGGAAACCGCCTGTTTCCACGCTGAGCGCCCTGCTCGAAGGTACCGTAACCCCAGACCGTGCCCATTAATCGATTTGGATCGTACCCCTACAGTAACCTCTTTCTCAATACCGTACTCTATCGTTACCGTACCCGACCTCGATCAGGCGACATATAATCGCAGAGAGCGGCCCCATCACAGTAGATCTCACTCTAATTCCATCATTAGTCGCATCGAAGAACTGCCTCAGGGTACAGTTGAGGTCACAGTGTCCACACATCAATATCCTCAATCTGGTCAAGCCAGATTGCCAGTAGATACCGTACCCAATGGGACTCTACCGTACCCCCACAATAACAGTCTATTCAAAACAAGAAAATATTTTTTAACCGCAAGAAACCATCGAAAGATGAAACTCAAATCAACCAAGCCAACCGGAACATTGAATCAGATCAAATCTGAATCAGTATCCTCAGGCGACGCTACGAATCCCATCCCACCACCGTATCTCACCGTACCCCTACCGTATTCCATTCCGTGGATATCATTTCGGTTCTCAGCTCTCTCCATTATGCACACTCTCTCATTGGTGAGCCAACCAAGGCAGTGTGTGGAATAGAGATGGCATCCTTATTCCATTCATTGCATAGTCTGATACAGCAGTCTCAGACAACAGTGCCCAGAAACCTACCGTCCCTTACCATACCCAACTATCGTAATCGCAATTACAGAGGAAGCGGCGCACCTTTCTGCCGATCACGCCGACCTGCTCGCATCCCACTTCCCTCTCGTCTTTGTCGCTCGACTGCTCGTGCTGCAGCTGCATCCGACCCCCGCAGCACTGGCTGCGTGCGCTGCAGAGGCTGCTGCTGCACAGTGAGATACCGTATCATGATACAGTAACCCTATCGATCACCTACTGTACCCGATTAGAATGCAGTTACCGTACCTCGTGCGTGTAGGCAAAAATGAGTAGCATGCCGCACTCCCAGGCGTTTCACATACCCCCACAAGAATACTGGAAAATCCTGCAATCATATTTTTGATTTTTGGGAAGTGCCAAGCGGAGTGAAATTGAAATGAACCGAAAGCCAACGTTCAAGAGCGCACCGTGAAACACAGAATGAGCGGGCGCATTAAAATGATTTTCGAGAACGACACCCAGGGGTTCCTCATCTAACAAGCTACACATGGTCGACCTAATTGCGACCTACAGTAACCACCCACCGTACCCTCTTACCGTAATCTAATTGCAGTCCGATCATCTCTTCCCTCTCCTCTCTCCTATCCGAGTGGTCCTCCCACTCCCCCGCCTCGCCTCTGACAGAGTTCGGTCTCGTCACGCATTCTCTGGGGGTGAGCAATAGTGATTTCTCGGGAGTCTTCAGGATGCAATGCGCACTAGCCGCGCCGGGTTTGACGATTTTCTAGTAATAACTAGCGTTGCCTGTTACTCTCTCCATTCAGCACACTCTCTCGTTTCTCTGACCGACGAGATAGCACGTAAATTAAGGAGAGTCGATTTTATATCACTATTGTCTCTTATTTCCGGTGGCCGAAGCCCTATCCCTCTCATCTCTCTTCGCCCGATTACTGGTCACTCTACAAGAGGAATGCCGCGCCCAGGCCGCAAGGATCATGCAGGTACCGTATACCTTTCAGATACCGTATCTGATGGCAGACCGATTAGAGCTCTCTCCATTCTGCACACTCTCACGCCAGTCAGACATCCGGGATAGTGTGCAGAATGGAGAGAGCTGCTATTCGATTCGGCAACACTATCAGACCTACCGTTTCCCACAGAACTACCGTAACCCTACCGCATTCCAGTTCCCGCAGTCCTACCCCGACATCCCTGCGCCCGACGCCAACATGCAACAAGAAGCAGCGATGCTCGCCATGGGTCCCATTAAGTTCGGAGAGGTAAGTACGGTAGAAGGTTATCGTAATCCACTGAGGTACCGTACCCGAGAGAAATAGTACTCTATCCGGCTACTGTATCCGCAGCACCGTATCCGAGGTAAGTATACGCCTGAGGTACCGTACGCTCATCCGGATATCTTATCGCCTGATCACTTATAACTGAATGCTATAGACGCATATCGTAATCCCTTGAAGTACCGTATCCTCTTCCGGTATCTGTACCCAGTTCCTGATACCGTACGCATTGCCTTCGACGATTAATTGCATTGTTTTAATGGGTGGGGAGATAGAAAACATTGAGATCAACTCGAAACAGACGCCTTTGAAAATCAAGTGAAACATATTCCCCACTTGTGCACAATTCCCGTTAATCCTCCCTCCCCTCTCTGCGAGGCTGGAACATCAACCACCCTTTCCCCACTCTCAAGCAAACCAATTCGACAGTCGCTTTTAAGCACTGAAGGAGCGCAGCCTCTGGCAAATGACCTCGAGGTGCTAATAGGGAGACACAGGGGCATCTAACTCTCCTCAATTCAAGTATTCTCTCGTTTCTCTGACCGGTGATAGATCAGGCGAAACGAGGAGAGTCATGTTCCGAATTGGCATCGCTAGTGCTAATTGGGATAAAATATCTAAGATCAAAGATCAAAGATCAACCTCAATATTGATTAAGGTCGACGGTCGTCTCACGCTGCACAGTCGCAAGTACCTGGTTACTGTAGCGGAGATCACTCGACGCCTGCGAGCCCCCGAGTCACTCAATCTCTCCACGCTGGGATCGATTTTGAGACGGTCAGTTTTCGATCGGGCCAGTTACCGTAACCGACATTGTCCAAAACCTTTCTAGAGTTTACTAGAGGGGAAAAGCGATCTGTCCGTTCTGCAAACGTTGTCTCGTATGTTGTTTGACCAGTGCACTAGTGTGCAGAATGGAGAGAGACTCCTAAACCTAAATTTCAGCAGTAAAACGAGAAACTACAGTAATCTGAATGCCCTAAGCTACCGTAACCCAATAATTCCAGCGGAAAGACCAGCAACAACGGCAGTGAACTGCGTGACGAACTGAGCAAGCACGGAATCAGAGTCGACCAAGGAAGGAGGAAGGGAGCCAAACTCACCTGCTTTACCGCGCTACTGGAAGGAAAGTTTAATAAAAGGGAATTATGGCGGAAGTGTTGCCGGATAGTCCTCTCTCCATTCTGCACACTATCTTGTCTGTCTGATGGTCGCTAGAGTGTGCAGAATAGAGAGAGGTAATATTCGATTAGGCGAGTACAGTAATCTGACACTGTGCAGTGACAGCGAAAATTCCTACAGCAACTGATGCAGCAACTAACATCAACCGAGCTACAGTGGACCATGGCTATCGTATCCATAGATAGCCAGCTACAGTAACCCCACTTATCGTAACCTCTCATCTTTTCAGAGGAGGCTCTCATTCTGGCGCGCGATCTCGGAGAAGCGATGGGCCGATTCTTCCCGGTATGTTACAGTAATCGGAAGATGTTACAGTAACCCATGATCTACAGTACCACTAAACAATTCAGGCTGATATTATTTTAGACAGGAATAGCTATTAACTAGTGTTACCGGAGCGAACAGTGCTCTCTCCATTCTGCACACTATCCGAAAGACTGTGCAGAACGGAGAGAGTTTTCGATTCGGCAGCACTAATAGTAACGAGTACTCTAGATTCCGATACCCATACTCCATCCAACTAGAACTACAGTAACCCTTGATCGCACACTACAGTAACCTTCGAGAGCTACCGTAACCGGATCTTCCGTTCAGGTCTCTTATCTCGCAGCGGAGCTCAACTCCCGGGCACAAGCCAGCACAACGGCAGGAATCACACAGAGAAGTACCGCGCTTGCGGCTGCCAGGTACCGTACACCCTACTGTACAAATTGGAATCAGTTATCGATCGGCCGTATCCTTACCGTACTAATTATACTCAATTATCGACCCACCTGATAGTTACCACCCACCAGCAACAGTTCATTGATCTGTTTGATGAATGTTTGATTTTATTTTAAAGCAGCAAACTACATGATATCGAGACGGATTCATTGCTATCCTTTTAATGATCACTCTGAAACACAAGATTACGTGGACATTTTTTCTCTCGTGATTTTGGACTGGATCCTTCTACTGTACCCTTAATATTGATCCTATATTCAGCCGACTGGCCGCCTCCCTCTCCGAGACCCTCGCCTCTCTTCGTCTGCCCATCTCTGACCGGCAGGTAAGCTACAGTAACCCAAGGAGTACGGTAGGCTACAGTACTTATTGATTTGCAGCCATCCTCCATCTCCCCCTACGCGCATCTGATGAGGAACTACAGCAGCCTCACACACGGATACGGACCGGAAGTGGTGAGTTACGGTAGATCAGAAAAGATTACGGTAGCTCGGAATACGGCTCTCTCCATTCTGCACACTCTATCGCCTGTCCGAGTGATTGTGCCGAAAGGAGAGCGAAACTATTCCATTCGGGAGAAGAGAACTTTTAGTAGGTCATCAGAGACGACTACTGTAGATCAAGATTACGGTAGACTACAGTAACCTCCCCCCTGATTTCAGTGCGTTCTGTGGTTGGAAGCGTTCCGGAAGGTTTACGACGCCTCGAGAGAGCGACTGCCGCTAACTTGCTAGATTCATCTGATTAATCGAACTTGAAAATTAGGATGATTTTTAGGTTGATTTTATTCAATTTTGATAGTGCTTTAGCATAATGTATGAGGGAAATGACTCGATCGAAATGAATCCGAAAACCTTAGAAGAAAAGAGCGCTATGAAACTCAAACCCGCACGAAATCATATAATTTTCTCTTTTATAGTCTATAAAAGAGAAAAATATATGATTTCGTGCGGGGTTGAGTACGTTTCATAGCGCTAAATTATAGACTGAATAATATTTCAATTAATATTTCAGTGAATATATAGCTCGATTTTCATTGTACGAAATCTATTCTTACTCACCGCGAACTCAAATAAACGGAATATTACCTAGAAACTGTATAAAAAATAGTCAACGGATATGACAAAAAGGTCGTGAACCTCGCACAACCAAAAAAAAGACACAATTAAAAGAAAGATTTATCGACAACGGTATAACAGACAACAAAACACGACGAGTTATTATTCCCCTTTGATCTGATTCAGTCAAAGATTTGCGAATGAGATCTGGAAGCCCCAGAAGAAATTCGCTTTGATTCGTAGACGATCCTCAGTGATGAGAATGAAATTACCACTGTTAATGACCTGAAATTCATGATCAACTAAATTGGAGGGGGAGTTAATCACAAATTAATTAGCATTAGTATTTTCGAAAATCAGGTAGCGCTTTCTCATTTCAGATATTTCGAAATCGATCACACAATAGGCATTAACGATGGCGCATTGAAGAGCTTTCTCCAATCTACGCGCTCACTTTTCTCTGCAAGAGTGTGCAGAATGGAGAGAGCTAATATTCGATCGGCAATCAGTACAAAGTAGGAATCACAAACCTGATGATTGGGGTTAGTCGCCGTGAACATGGGACGTCTCGTATCGAAAGTGCCCAATTTCTCCAGGAAACGAGCTGTTTTAAAAAAAAAAGTAAATTTGGATTTAGAATCTAATTGTAAGATGTATTCACCGACCTCGTAAAGCCACATGAGTCCTTCATCAGTCACAAATGATTGGCCGATAGTGAGCCACTCCTTGATGTTCTGCACAACAGACTCGAGATCGGAATCGTTGATGAACGACTGAAAGTATTGCAATGTAGAAATGAATAGTTTGATATCTATAAATGTTTATTCACTTTTTCGTAAATGACTCTTTCAAGTTCTCTAGTCATATCTACACTGTGCACTGGGTTCCAGATAATAGAGCAATATTCTATATTAGGCAGGATGAAAGTAGTAAACGATTTCAGATACAGATCGGGACAGTTACTACGAAAGGATTTAAATAAGAGGTTTGCTTTAGAACGAGCAGTAGAGATAATTTTAGAGATATGGAAAGAGAAAGAAAGGGATGGGGAAAAATGCACACCTAGATCCTTGATGATACATTTACTTGGTTCGGTAAGGACAACATCATTGATCGTTAAACGCCTACGGGGATTATGGAGACCATAATGCATAATATGACATTTAGTCTCATTAATTCCTAAATTCCACTGAGAGGACCAATCAGCAACAGTGTCTAGAGCAGATTGTAAATGATCGGAATGAAGTGGGGCTTCAGCAAATAATTTGAGGTCATCGGCATATACAGAGTAATAGATAGACTTGTGGAATTGAGAGCAAAGATCATTAATGAAAAGGATGAAGAGAAGGGGACCGATACAGCTGCCTTGAGGCACGCCTGATCTAACTGATGAAGGGGGAGAGAAAGACGAGTCAATAAAAACGGATTGAGTTCTATTGGACAGGTAAGAATGGATCCAAGAGACAAGATGATCAGATAGCCCTAGATTAGACAATTTATGCAGTAGTAACCTGTGATCAATGGAATCAAATGCCTTGCGGAAATCAATATAAATAGTGTCGAAAGGAGAGCCTTTCTTAGATATGCGAAGGTAATGGAAATAAGTCTCGGCAAGATTGGTGGAGGTAGATCGATAATTACGAAAAGCAGTCTGATGGGGATCAAAAACATTGTTTTGGTCAAGAAATGTGGTAATTTTGTCAATGAGTATTTTCTCAAGGACTTTACAAACAGAAGACGTGAGAGAAATTGGACGAAAATCAGAGATAGAGTTACTCGATTTCTTTGGAATTGGTTTAACAAGTGCGTGTTTCCAGAGGATATTTTTGAATATTTCTGTTATGGAAAAGTATCGCTCGCAACACTATCCGTTAAATATTTCACCGAAGGGGTAATAACGATGAAGCATAAACATCACCCGCACTTGTTTTATTTTACCGTGATACCGTAACCGCTCGCACATCTACCGTATCCTTTCTCTTCTCCTCACTTCTCTCCGATGCACAACATTCGGTTGATTCTCCTTGCACCACTCCTCCACCTGCAATAAAATTAATAAGAAGAATAAGAAGATGTTATTTTTTTAAAACTTGATTTCGCAAGATCTCGATCTAGATTTCAAGTATACCATAGCAGCAGGTCACTTGACATGACAAACAATAATCTCTCGATTGCTGTGTGAAATAAATTTCAATGCATTTTAATTAAACAATAGACGCAGTAACCAGTCGCATGGATTTGAACGCTCATGATGTTTCAAGATAATTGTAAGACAGCTCAAAGCAGGCTATGAACAATCATACGATTAGAATTTGAGCAATTTTCACCTCTCATCTACATTCATGTTACGATATTCTAATTTCATCTCACTTCATATGAGAATGTTCCCGAGAAGAATGCCCTTCTCAATTCCTCCGACCCATAGCACGCCTTGCGGATCAACGCCAACTAAATGAGAACATAAAAATAACCAAAGATAGCATATTTCATAGCATCTATTTCAAAACCGTCCCTTTTTCTCAAACTATTTCTCACTATAACGAATCAGAACAGGATCATGTTCGAGAAGAGTTGATAATATTTCCCGACACAATGCGATTCATTACTGTCTTGCGGGACTTATGAACCAGTAGTGAAACACCGGACAAGCGAGGCCAATTTCACCTTGCTTTTAGAGATGCCGTTTCGCTGTTCAGGTCTCTCAATTATGCACACTCTCTCGTTTCTCTAATCAGCCAGCGAGTGTGCATAATGGAGAGAGCGCTATTCGCTCCAGTAACACTATCTCAGTACGATCTCGGCACTCAAGCAAGATGAGAAAAATCCAGTGATTATTTTTAAAGCCTCGAAGTTTTGCAGTAGGTTGAACAGTGTTTCATCGCTATTTCATATTCATCGAGATAAACGGAAGCCAATAATACCACTGAATTGGTGGCAAATAAAATAATAAATTCGAGTCAATCTAACCCGTGGGTGTACTCGCCAGTACATCCCCGCCAGTACACCTTCATCATCATTGGATTCGACTGCATTTGAATGGGAAGAGGATCGATAATTCCCGACTCAGACAGATTGGAGCTGCAATCGATATTATGAATGGTCAGGAGATTCTGTAGTGATTTAATAGAATGGTCTTTTTTCTCCAACAGAGGGACTCGAGAAATTATAAACAGAACCAATTTCAGGACAAGTTCTAAGTGCGCAGCACGAATACCACTGCTAAATGCCGATGGTGATACAAATTAATAATCATCTACCGTAGCCCATCCCACATACCGTATCTGCACTCATCTCCGGTAGATCAGTCCAATCGATAATTGATCGTGGATATCATCACCCCACGAGAACATCCGATTCGGGGACGGACGATCTGGAGGGAATATCGATTGGTTACGAAAAAAGGTGAAGATTGGAATGATGAGATGGCTATCATTGAATCATTGAGTGAGGTGAGATTGTTCGAACTATGAGCACCAGTTGAAACACCGATTGCACAAGGGAAATGAATGTGACTTGGAAAAAGCAGGATTATCGCTAGTAAGCTAGAAAACATGATTGCATACGGCACTTCCAAGAACTATCGTAACAGAGTATTTTTTTGGTTCATTTTTGGTTGTTAAAAAAATTGTTGGATCACAAGCTTTGCATATCTTAATGAGATCGCTTTCACAGGCACAAATAAATTTTGTTTCTGAGCGTAGCACAGGCGAACGAACGATCGGACTCATTTCTCAACTGATTTCAATTAGTCGTGAAACACAAAATTTGAAAGTCGTTGTACAACGATCGTATTAGATATCGCAAAAATTGTGAAACCCTCATCATTATCATCCTATTTCTCCTCCTTCTTCTCAGTCACTTTCTCTTTTAACGATAAGGATGTCGTTTCGGATATCTACTCTCTCCATTTTGCACACTCTCACGATCACCGAGAAAAGTGTGCAGAATGGAGATAGTATCCAACTAGACATTCCACCTCAACAAACCCTTCATTTCCAGCGACACAAAATAGCTCTCAAATAAAATATTTTCAAAAATAGGGATTTATCACTTCTATTTCGAAATATAACAATTCACTTCAACACAACAAAACAAAACGATTCAATCAACAAACAATCACTTCTCTACTCCACTATTTTCTTCCCAATCTTCTTCACTTTCTTATCCTTCTTAATCACTTTTCCCTCTTTCTTCACTCTATTCATCTTATTTTTCTCTGTCTTCTCTGTGCTCTCTTCCTTCTTCTCTTTTTCTCCTCCTCTCTTTCCTCCCTTGAATTTCTTCTTCTGTAGAAAAGCGACGTGAGTTCTCTTGGGCGCGTGTTTCAGCGCTTTCTTCTTGTCTTTCCTGGAAAGAAATACCGTAATCATTCAGGAACAGAAATCAATCATTTTGAAATCATAGGAAAATATCAACAACTCACTTGGTCGGTGCCTTCAGAAGAAGGGTGTACGGTGGGACCTGCGAATTAGTTGATTAGTCTCGGACTACAGTACCTCACTTCTCATCTACCGTATTCCCCCCATTTACCGTATCCCAACATACAATTCCCGTCCATCTCCTTTTCATCTACCGTAACCCATAATTCAATTCCCTTCCATCTACCGTAATCCATCATACAATCCCTTCCATCTACGTTCATTCTCCAATCAATCTACCGTAACCCATCACATACCGACAGTACCCACACCCCTAATCGATCCACCGTATACCTCGAATCCGGCCTGTGAGATGACGTTGGCGATGGGTCTCACCATGGCCATATCGTGCTCGGTAAAGTAAGTGATGGCACGACCCGACCGACCGCCGCGACCCGTCCGACCTGACAAGCAGGGATTGTTGAGATTAGGTAAGACCGCTTGCTATAATTGGATGGGCGGAAATTGTTCTAAATATGAGCACCAGGGGAAAGACTAACCCTATTGGAAATTCAAAACGCTATTCTCTACTCCGCATCCCATGCGATCTGGAATGTGAGAGGATTGGAATAGGAAGATAATTGTCGTAAGGATCACTGATGAGGAAACAAATGGTGATTTGGGCAACAGATGGAACACCAATTCCACAGGCCAATAATTGGCATGATCAAATGCGAGGACGGTTAAAAAAATTACGCTTGAACATCCAAGTACCAAGAATTGTCATTGAGAGAACTTGTCACTATATAATAACTAACTGAAAGACTAATCCCGCGGGATAAAGTCATTTTTGTTTACCGTATTTGTAATATTTAATGATAACAAAAAATTCCAAACACACAATAGATGTTTTATTGAAAAATTAATAAAATCCCATACCGACTCTATGGATGTATGAGACGATTGAGGCGGGGAGATCAAAGTTGACCACCAGATTGACAGCAGGGAGATCGAGGCCTCTGAAAAATATAAATTAAATTGATTGTTGTATTTTCCCATATACGCAACTACTCCATGCCTTTTTTTAAATGAAAAACATATTTTCGGGCAACAAAATTGGAGTTCCACCTTGTGTTCATATTGCGGCCATTATGCTCACAAGCAATAGTCGTCTTGGACCAATCGATAGTCGAACATATTTCGCTCTTACTCGAAAGGAGAATATTCCAACACAAATTATTTCGAGTGACGATCGATCTTTCGCGATGCCGTAACCCCTCGTAAGATACCGTACCTTCCCATGATCTCCGTACACACCAGAACCCAGGCGCGGCCCGCTCGGAATGCCTCCAATGCCGCCTCTCGCTGCAAATATCGATTGATCGGGATGTTGACCTACCGTATACCCTCCACATTGCTCGTTCCCTGATTTTACTGCAGATAAACAGTTGTCGGAAAGGTTTGCATACAGTGATCAGCTGATAAATTAACATTCGAGTGTCCACGCGAATTTGAGTTTCATCGTCACTTGATGTTGACAGGAACTGCGAATTTTTAGTTTTGCGCTCGCCGTGCCCAATAAACAACTCCAACATTCGATACACTCCTACCGTCAACTCCGTCTCAAAGTCAGTTCACGATCCCTAGTGTGAGACCTACAGTATCACCTGTTGGGCGTTCTTCTCACTGGTGATGAGAGTGGTGGGAACGGAGGTGGCCATGCTTGAGATAGCAGACATCAACTGACGAGCACGCTCCTTGCTCTGAATAGATAATGGATAATTACAGAATCTACAGTAATCCATGATTTATTGATTCATTACGGTAATAGCGAAACGGGAAATTGATTTGATTTCTCTGTCCAGAGTAGCCACTTGCACTACCATCACACTAAAAGATAGATCATTATCAGAACCAAATAACACCGAATGAATATCCAGGCACAGTCGAGTTTCTCCATTGCTAGAATATAGCGCCAGTTTCGAATATTCCAATACTCCCTTCCTCCTGTTTTTCCAACAAACCATAACATTAACATCGAACTTAAAAATTCACCTGAATTAAATTTCCACAAAGGCTTGTGTTTCACAGCTATTTCATATTCGTGTGAAATTTAGGAATACTGGTAACATCTAACAATATCAAACCATATTTTTCGAATAAAAGATACCGTACCTGTACGAATACGATGGCGGGTGGTTCGAATTGTGTGTAGAGGAGGTCCCTCAGAGCGACGATTTTGCCCTGCTCTGAACCAGTGAAGACAAGTTGCTGAGAGACCGAAGTGTTTGAGGAATTCCTGTGATTGAAAGAATTGTTTTGAGGGACGACCAAGAGTCCATTGACCCACAGCGCATTTCTCTAGCCTAAATCAAGTAGTGAAACATCAGACTTGAGGGAAACCGAAAGTATTCGATGAATTCATGCGAAGTTTCACTGAACTCATATTAACATTGATACACCAGACCTGCGTGGAAGAACTAATACTGTTGTAAAATATTTTTAGGCTAGAAATTCTCAATATGTTTGGTATTGAAATGCCTTCACTCACAGTACTGTGCATTAAAAATTTCACAGAAGGCTTGATAATTTTGAAACGCTAAAATCTCAGACTATAACTAGACACCTATTCCGTGTCCACTAAAGGATACCGTAACTCCATCAGCCATAACTCCGTAACTCTACCGTACTCCGTCTCCTCACCTCTCTCCGATACACAGCATAGCCACATTTGGCAGATTCTCCTTGCACCACTCCTCCACCTGCAATCAATATTGACGTTACATCATATTTTTCGTGTTTCAAACAATCGCGATTCTGGTTTCAAGTCAATTATTAGGTTGGTGCGAAAGTCTAGCTGTTTTTTGACCTTCGGAGTTTCTGACACCTCCCATCTTTCGTTTTAGACAGATCACCTTAAGACTTTCTATAATCGTTGGGTGCTTCCATGCTCTCTTCAGCGCACGTTAACTCAGATCTGGCCAATCGAAAAGACGGCCACATTTGAACTGATATGTCAGCGGTTTTAACCATGACGTGGTCATACTTATTTGCTTGGCGTTTCGTAGAGAAAAGTGATAGGCCCAAAACCAAACCACAGTTGCAAAGTATGATGGTAATCAGGGTTGGGCGTAAAATTTATATTTTACGGATCCGTAAAAACGTAAAATTTACGGATGCAAAATCCGTAAAAACAGTAAAATGTAGTATTTCATAGTGAAAATCTATTCAAAAGTGCAGAAAATATGTTCAACCATGTTCAGAAATTGCAATTTTTCCTAACAACCCCAGAAGGTTTTAATCTACATTTTGTGCTCCACTTTTGCACATTCCTGAAAAAATATGTGAGCATGGTTATTGAAAACCTGGATCCGATATTACCGAGCAGTCGATAAGTTTCTAGAAGAATTGTAAAAAGGAACAATTCTCCAGTAAAATCGCAAAATATATTGAAAAGATGTTCAAAATTCTCGAAAAAAACTGTCAATTTTCGCTTATTCATCATCAAAATATTTTACGGATTTTGCGGATAAAAATTTAACTGATTCCGTAAAATATTATTTTACGGTTCAAAACCGTAAAATCCGTAAAAACCGTAAACCGTAAAAGCCCAACCCTGATGGTAATACTTCGCAGTGGTGCTAGTGGGACAATTGTACCACGAAAAACTTTCTTGAGATAAGCGCTTAGTTTAAGATAAAGCTCAGCCCGATCAAATGAACTTTATTTTGCCTTGTATTCGCCTCGAATGAGATTAACACCTCAATGATATTCTGTTATGAAGGGGATCTACTGGACAATTTAACATTTAAATTGGGAGATGATACCACCATCTCTTCAAGCGTACCATTTGCCAGACTTTAGTAATCGAAATTCGTACATCGAAATTAGCACGTTTGCAAACTTTCTGATTCTTCTACGAATGAAAGGACAGATTTCATTAGGTTTTAATAAAGAGCAACTATTACCTAGTTATTGCTCGAAATTACAGATTTTTGAGATTTCTAGGTTTCATGCTGTTTGCCTCAACCTCACACCCTAAAAATCACGATTTTCAATATTTTCAAACCTAATTTCAGGTTTGGAATTTTCCTATTTTCTGAAGGAGGAGGAGAACAGGGTTCCAACGGTTCTCATTATCACATAACCTCATGATGTGTGAATGAAGCGCACTTCAGTTCAGGTCGATAACTCTGGTTGCAAATTCAGGGAATTAGGCCATATAGGCAGCACTTTTTCTCTGGGATCTGGATTCAATCACCGGAACTATGGCCATAGGGAATCGAGGGCCTCTCCGGTCTTGACATAGGATAGAGCACAGACCGGGCTTATTAGAAACCGTAGTGAAAATCCGTAGTATGAAATCTCAACGAAGTATAAATGATCCGAAAACAATTTGAGAAAACGTCGAAATTTGAAAGTTGGTCAGATCTCGATTTCTCACATGCTTCGGAAGCGTGTCGTAATTTAAGTCCATTGTAATAATGTTTGATCATGCCCCTAAATAATGATATGAATGCAGGTCTTGAAGATTTAAGAGAAGAAAAATATTGGCGTGCAAACTTCATGCCCAAAAAACAGCAAGACTTTCGCACCAACCTGATACATGATCGGAAAGATCGCTTGAACATACAATGCTTCTTCTTTGGTTACTACAATTGAATAAACAAAATCAACTTAAGGAATGCATCTTATTCAGGGAAGGTTTTTGCTTTGTTTCACACTCTCGATTTCGGTTTCAAAACTTTTATAAAATAATTCGAATGAGGAAATCAGCAGTATGAGGTCGGAAGCTTGTCTAAAAACATCCCCATACATTCTTATTTGTTTTTTTCTTTAATATTAAAAAAAAGAATCGCACCTCATACGAGAATGTTGCCGAGAAGAATGCCCTGCTCACTTCCTTCGACACATCGCACGCCTTGTAGATCGATGCCAACTGAATAAGAAATTACTTTTTAGACTGTATTATACTAATATTTATATCACAGAGCAACAAGCAACGTTTTAGTGCATTTAGAAATGGCTGAGGATAATATCATTTATGAATATTTTTTTCCAGATGCGAAACGATCATGTCATTGTTCAAAGATAATTTCCAGCGAATACAAACTAACAGTGAAACAATAGACTTACTGGTACATATTCGCACCAAGCTATCTCTAACCTAACCCCAACCTATCATTCCCACTACCGTATACCCATATCCTACAGTAACCCATTCAAATAAATCTACCGTATACCTGATTCCTGAAGCACTTCTCGTCTCCCTCCGTATTATCGAAGAGTCTATCACTCTCATCCACAACCATCCATCTCAATCCCGTTAAATCCATCGATTCCAGTCGATGAACCAGACGATTTGGAGTGCTTACGATGATATCTGAAAATAATATTGAAAACTTTAAAACTTTAAAACAATAAGAAAGGATGTCACAGTCCTAAATAAAGCTAAAGCAAAATAATTCCCGCAAGTCTAATACTTCACTACTTGCATGTATAGACATTATAAATGTCTAACTGATTCTTCTCCATGCCATTCGGATTTATATAATAATAATTTATCTACTTTGTCAAACATTTCCAACAAAGCTTCGCAAAAAATCCAGCATCACCAGAAGGATAAATGTTTCATTGTTTTCTTAATTTCTTCAGTAAAAGTACACCGCAATTTTTGGAGCCTCCTACTTGGAACAAATAATACTTATGGCTAATAAAATTTCAAGGTACTCGTGGGTCGCATGTTTCACCGCTGCATCATGTTACCAGAGTTACCTATGAAATATTCGTATTTCGACTATCTGGCACTATAATAATATTGCAGTAATTTACTATAGACTTGAACTCACCATTTCTTCCCTCCAACTTTCCCTCCTCCAGTAGTGCGCATGTCACATCGACACCCTCGGCGAACTTCAGAATCTGACGATACGTCTGAAAAGGATACTGTAGTCATGAAGATGACCCACTGAACTACGGTCATCCTGGTCATTATTTAGAAATTATGAGAAAAACATGAGCCGGATTCACATAACTTTTCGCCCTCCAAACTGTGCTACCATAATCATGAATATGACCCATCAAACCCCTCTAGACCTACACTACCGTACCTGCTTGGCCAATTCTCTCGTTGGCTCCAGTACAATGGCCATCACTCGATCCTTGGTGACTGCTACTTCCGGTTGATCTTTGATCTTTGCTGCCGCCAGCTTAGCCTTCTTCTTGGCGGGCTTCTCGACTGCTGGAGCCAAATGGGCGGGGCTTGCAGCAGGTGCAGCCGCGCGACACTTGAGAACGTCGAGAATGAGCGGGAGAGAGAAGGCGAGCGTCTTTCCCGAGCCTTAATTTAGCTGTAATAATATTGCAGTAATATTTGTGATGTTAGAGAACTGGAAAATCATACTACTATTAAACCACAAGATTCATTATCTTAATAAGAATGTGAAACTTGAAACGAGCGCTCAGTTTGAACTAAATCGCAAATCCTGCCGCTAAATATTCTCGAAAATTTAGCCCGGTTGATCAGTGTTACATCGCTACTTCATACTAATCAATATATTCTGAAGTCAATGTGCTTGCAGCGTGTTGCTCTAAAAATGGAACCTTTTTTATAAAAACTCTGACCTGTGGGTGCACTCGCCAGTACATTCCTCCTCTTCATCATCATTGGAATTGACTGCATTTGAATGGGCGAAGGATCCAAGATTCCCGCCTCAGACAGATTCGAACTGCAATAAATTAGATGATCAGGGCATACTGTAGGTCTGAGCAATATCCAGTGTAATGAAAATATAATTCGATGTAGTTTCAGTGCATCGTAGTAAATATCTAGTCGTATAGCAGCATCCTGTGCCTACACAAATCGACTTACCGTATCCGATCGCTCATTTCCGGTAGATCGGTCCAATCGATAATTGGCTCGGGGATGTCATCACCCCACGAGAACATCCGATTCACACGACGGAGACGGGCGATCTGAAAATGAAAAAAAAAGGCGATCTAAAATGTTAAAAAGGGATATTTAAAAGATATTAAAAATGTATGAAATCAGAGTTTCCTCGGAAACAACAGCACAATTTTGAAAGGTAAGTTCAAATTCATAAATTACAACCGACGTCTTCAACACATCAGCTCAGTTTGTGGCCTAATAACTTAGAAAGAACCGCGAAACACAGAACCGTATGGTAGCGAAACAACAAGCTTTATTTTTTAAAATAATGAATATTAAGTCACATTTAAATTTCATGTTCGAGCTCACCATCTGCTGTCGATGTTCTTCAGTGTTTCCCTCAATTCTTCTCTTCCTCTTCTGTTTTTTCTTCTCGTCAATTTCCGTCGATAGCTTCGAACCAGCGAGGATCGTGAACGAATCTGAGATATTTAAGTAAATAAATGGGTATATAATTGTGATTTTAAAAACAACTTTAAACACATATAGCTGAATGCATTAAACACCATCGGTCTCAAATATTCTGTGAATGATGACTGAATTGGGGGGAGTATTGGCAACAATGGCTGTAGTTTCGGTTTGTGCTCTCTCCATTCTGCACACACTCACGTTTCTCCGACCAGCGAAATAGTACCCATCCAGAACCCAAAACGGAGCTCACTAGCATCAGAGTCATTGTCCTTCCTTTCAACCTTCGTCTCCTCATCCTTCTTCTCCACCACTTCCTCCCTCAGCACCCTCTTCACTTCCTCGGGAACGATACGCAGTCGCAGCTCCTCCGTCTTCTTCGAGTCATCACCCTAATAATGTAATATTATTTAATAAATATTTAAAATACAACTTTATTGGCAGCTATGGAAAACATTACAAGGCAAAACCCGAGTGAGAAGACACCGAAACAGAAAGAAGCCGGGTTCAAAATAAGTGTTACCATCTTCGACATGACTGGCAAAATTCGACTGATGAGTTATATAACTATTCTACAGGTATACAGTGACAATATGAAGAAATACAAAGGCAAATCAGGGCTAGAAGACAGCGAAACATAAAGAAGCCGGGAGCGAAAATACGACTAACCTTCTTCGTCTTGGCTGGTTTCTTCACACCGAACGTGAGCTTCTTCAGTATGTCGTCTGCCAACATTCTGGAAGGGAAAATTAAGTAATTGAACGAAAATCGAGACGAAACAACGAAAAATGTATTTTTTGAAAAAGTCGAGAAAGTTTGAGACATTGTGCTTACAGTAGTCATTCTTAATTGGCATATTGTCAATAATTTTTTCGTGGGGCGCGTTTATTTCGGAAATATTATTTGAGATACTTCCGAAATTTTGCCGACCGCCGACACTCCCGTTTGGGTTACGGTAGCTCCAAAAAAGCACTTCAAACTCGGAATTCAATTCTTTTATTATTTAATATTTATTTAATTATTTTAATTGCTTTTATTCGACATTTTATTATTAATACTCCATCTTTAATTCATTGCTCACGTTGAGATATCCTACGCTTGGAATGTGATCAGTTGGAAGGAATGTTGAATCAGAAACCTTTTTCAAAGCAACAAGAGTAATTTACAGATGAAATATGAAAGAGAAATGTGTTTCAATAATCTAAATAACATATTTGAATGACCGAAGGCACTGAATAACAGAGACAAGGCAAAGGGAGTTGTCAGATAAGAAACACCGGTAGATCAGAAATTGGGATGAGGTGATTGGACTGATTCAGGGATCAGGTTCGTATCTAGCTGAGTGACAAGCCTCACAGATTCCGCCCATTGGAACACATTCTTGATGTGCCCAGAGAAGACAGAGGGGACACTTGACCCATGGATATTGCTCGTTTGTCGATCTGAAGCTAGAAGGAGGGAGTCGAAGGGTGCATTTGTAGCATGTCTCCATCTGGTCGGGATCGACAGGAACGATAGGAGGTACAGTCGTTTCGTTGGTGGCTCGCTTCCTTCCGGGCTGAAGCGAAACGGGTTACTTAGATAAGTGGAAACTTGAATTCATATTTTTTCACTACTTCAAAACCATCCCAGTGAATAAATGATGTAAAGATTCACCGTTTGAATGTGAGGAGGAACGAATTTGAGATGTTGATCTCTGATCCTTCTCGGTGCAGGCTCTCTTCCTCTTCTCCCATGAGGAACAGGCAGCTCGTTGACTACCAACTTGAGATTCTTGATGAATTCTCCGAGATCATGATTTTAGTTGATATTTAAATATATTTATTTAGTTATCCATTATGTTAAATAAAATAATAGTCATCGTAGAATGAATAGCTCATCAAGTAATTAGCCTCAAAGGCTAATAAGATCTCACAATCTCACCCGAATTTTCCCAAACGTGGCGGTTCGCTGCATAAAAGAGGAAGGTGCACGATTCCATCCCGCTAAGTTCTGCGTGCTCACTAGTGGCGTCGTTTCGGGTTTCTCTCTCTCCATTTTGCACACTCTCTCCGCCGTCTGGCCTACGAGACAGTGTGCCTATGTCCCAAGTGCTCTCTCGTGCCTCCCACCAGCGAGACAGTGCGCATCGATACTAGTGATGACAAATCGACGCCCGACTCTCCGCGTGATCTCTCACCGGTCAGAGAAACGAGAGATCAGGCGAATTGAGGAGAATATGGCTCCGATTTGGCTTCACCAGTCGACACTACTGCACACACCCGTCACCCTCATCAATCTCCGGGTTACAGTTCGATACTACTACATGACAGTAGTACCTCGGTAGCACGGTATCTTCAGGATGGAAGAGACCGAGATCAACGAAAGACGCCGAATTAGTATCGTCGGCGGCAGGATTTGACCGGCGCACGGCGTTCTGCTGGCAAAACGCCAAATGAGCTTTCGTGGTGAGACAATCGCGCGCACTCTTGAATTTGCATGCTCTCTCGCCATTCCTCTGGCCGCTCTCTCTTCTCTCGCTCACTCCATATAAAACGCCGTGGGAAGGAGAAATAACTGAAATAAAAAAGAATGACGAATGATTTATGTTTCAGCACGAGTCCAATACCATGGTCATTAAATTCGAATCAATGATTCCCTTTTGGTTGCTAAAAAAAATCAATGCATTCTAAAAAAAATTTGCAAACCCATGGCGAAAAATTCCATCCGCGTTTCCACAACTGCACTAGGCAAATCAAAACGTGATGAATGACATTTATATGTAGGTATAACGATAAAAGAAGCATCCGAAATGTGCGGGGTCGGTTGGTTCATGTTTCAGGATCAGAACAATACAATTCATGACTAGTTCCATGTAATGTGTGTGATGTTCGCAGCTGACCAAAGATTGTAATGTGGCAGAAGCACTGCAAAGAAAGCGGAATATACCCCAACGATTACTGTAATATATTGTAATGTTAATGAACGTGATTATTCTTACATCCTCATTGACCGTTCTGTGCAAGAACACGGCGTTTTACATGGGGGGAGCGAGAGAAAAGAGAGCGGTCAGGGGAATTGCGAGAGAGCATGCAAATGCAAGAGAGCGTGCGATGGTCTCACCACGAATGCTCACTTGGCATTTTGCCAGCAGAACGCCGTGCAAGAAATCGAACTTCTCGTCGTTAGTCGCGAACAGCAACTTGTAGATACAATCACCATATACTGTGATGATTAGAGATGGCTAATCGGCTTCCCACTCTCCTCATTTCCCATTCTCTCTCGTCCCTCTGACAGGTGAGAGAGCATGCGCAAAAGGAGGGTTTATCCCGCGCTTTGTCATCATTATTAGATATTATTTTCTTTAAAAACCTGGCTTTGTCCTATTCGCTCACGACGTGTGTAGCCACGGCATTTTGCATGGGGTAAGCGAGATAGTACGCGAAAATGAGAGAGCGCGAGAGTGGTCTCGACGAGAATTCGTTTTGGCGCGTTGCCAGCAAAACGCCGTGTGTACCCAGCAAGGAAATGGCCAATAATTTTGCTGAGATATTACAGAATGTACGCTAGGGATAAAATCTCACACTCTCTCTCTCTCTATTCTGCACACTCTCTCACCGGACAAATAGACTAGAGAGTGTGCAAATTGGAGAGAGCTGAGTCTCTCGCTCAACTTTCTCGTGAGAGGGCCCCTCACCTTTAACGTGCTCCTTCCTAGTCTTCCATGAGGGAACGGATCTGCATAGTGTTTCAGAAACATAAGGAGAGTGGACATAGTCTCTTGAACGGAAAGAAAGATTGCGCATAAAAGAAGCGAGGGTGAGGGAAAGAACTTTCTCATTTTGCCTTATCTCTTGTTTCTCTAACCTTTGTCCGCCCTCGAAGCGCTGTGTGGATCTGGGGCGGGTCCTAGAGCGCGCATTCTACAAGCTTCAAGTTAATTCGTAGAACACCTGCCTCGAGTATGATGGGTAATCGATAAGGCAAACCTACAGTAATCGACGCGGTGAATTATCGTTTGTTAGTGGAATTCGAAACCCGACTCTACCCGATAGGCCTGCTCCCTCGTTTCTATGAAGGGCGAAAGGGCACGCGAAATGACGAGAGTAGGCACCGATTTATATTATCAGTGTTTTCGATTTCCTGTGGGGAGCGCAACAGGTTGCCAAGTCGAATATTAAAATGTTTTTTTAAAAGTTATCTTTAAGCTTATCGTCGCGTGCATCACTTTTGATTCGGAATGGTTCCGTTAACAAATGCCTTTGAAACACAACCAAATGAGACGGGGGGATGAAATCATTGTTCACAAGGGAACCGCAAAAGGTGACCTTGTTGCCGATGAAATTCGTTGCCAGGGATCGATTGACACTCCCAGGGGAACCTTTAACTGTTTTGAAAATGGACCGCACTTTGTTCCTAAGGACCTAAACAAGGTCATCAAATTTACATGGGATTTCGAGCGGACGACTCGGTGAAGGGTGTTCAGGAACTCAACCTCTCTAAGAGTGAACGTCCGTGGCTCGGTAGGTTGCTCGTCAGTCTCACGTTTTGCAAGTTGTGGGTTCGACCCCGGAAGGTTCCAAACCTTTTTGCTGTATATTTGCATGTTTTTCATGTTTTCTCCTCGATTCTATTTTATCAGAATCCGTGTTTGTCCGTTATTTCCCATTCGACGCCATTATTCAGATAAAATCGCAGATCACAAATATTTTTCAACAAATATGGATTCCGATAAAAAAAGAATCAAGGGAAAAAAACATGAAAAACATGCAAAAATACAACAAAAAGGTTTTGAGGCTTTGGGGGTCGAACCCACAACTCACAAAACGTAAGACTGACGAGCAACCTACTGAGCCACGGACGTTCACTCTTGGAGAGGTTGAGTTCCTGAACACCCTTCACCGAGTCGTCCGCTCGAAATCCCATGAAAATTTGATGACCTTGTTTAGATCCTTAGGAACAAAGTGCGGTCCCGTTTCAAAACGGTTAAAGGTTCCCTTGGGGAGTGTCAATCGATCCATGGCAACGAATTTCATCGGCAACAAGGTCACCTTTTGCGGTTCCCTTGTCAATTCAATTCCCTAATTCAATTCTCTAATCTTGTTTTCACTCGTCATTCAAATCGCCTCTCACTCTTCTTCCTCCTCTCCTCCATTCGTAGCCCCTCTACTCGTTTAGGACGGTCGCCTCGCGTCTCTCGCGCCTCGTCCCAAGACCGAAAAGTGAGTGATCTACCCACTGACCTACCGGAATACGATAGCGTGCCCCTGATCCTACCGTAATCCTTTCTCCCCCAGGTATACGGTAGCCATGCGGATGATCTACCTCGTTCGCGCGGTCCAACTTCTCGTGACTCTACGCGCCCTCTGGATGCTCTACTCGGTCTCCTCGTTCTGCGAGCGAACCCAACACACAATGGTACGGTAGAATGGAAGATGATCTTTGATCTCTGGAGACTGCTATAGTCTCATTGCTACAGTGTCTCTGTAGGGTGTTCTGTAGTTTGTGTCTAGACAATGATCTTTGCAATCTGTAGTCTGATCTTTGATCTCTCATCAGGCCGCCTGCAACGACATGATCGCGCGCATCCCGATGGCGACTCCCGAAGAGATTGTCAGTTATCGATAGACTACCGTACCATGGAACTACCGTAACCCAGTCATCGAGCGATGGGCTACCACATCCCTACCGTAACCCCGCATATTCGTTGCAGGAGGAGCACTTGCGCATCAAGCAACAGCGCGCCGCCTCGAACCGCCCGCCCGCCAAGATGGCTACGGTAGGTGTGGGTGTACGGTATCGATTGGGGGTACGGTATCTGTATCGATCGATTTCAGTCCTCCCCTCATCCGCCCGCTCACCCGACGCCTACGACATCTCACGCCGCCCCAATCGCTGAAAGTGAGGGTATCGATCGATCGATAAATTGATCACCGTAATCGAATCTTACCGTATCCAGGTTCTACCGTAGCCTCGTCATTCGAAGAAGTGAAGAAGAGAGTGAAGAGGGAGGAGAGGAGGGAACTACCCGGAAATGGAATGACCGAGGTGGTGACATCATCAATAGGCAATATAAACATTGCATCATCTCTATTAGGGAAGTAATTTCGGTTCTGGCTCTCTCCATTCTGCACACTATCCTGCCGGTCAGAGAAACGAGGGAGTGTGCATATTGGAGCGAGTCGAAAACCGAAACGACATCGCATCATCTCTATGCAAGAATGAAAGCATGCATCATCTCTATGCAAGAATGAAAGACATCATCACTATGCAATACAAGCCTCCACTAAGATCAATATTGCATCATCGCTATTCCATAAATTTATTACATCAACACTAAGCAATACTTGAATAAACAAAGAAAGATTGCGTCATCACTAAATAATTTCCACTTGCTGCAGGCGCAGCGCAAAGCTGCTTCAGCTGTCGTTGCGACTAAGAAGGAAGAGGAGAAGATGGAAGTAAAGAAGGAAGATGAGAAGAACAAGGAGGGAGAGAAAGAAGTGGAGAAAGAAGCAGTGAAGGTGCAAGAAACGGTTTGTTGCGGCTGATCATTGATCTACTCGAATGAGAGATCAAAGATCAACGGTCAATGTTCAGACGCCCAAGCCCAGTCACGCAAAGACGGACGACAAGAAGGAGCAGAAGGAAGAGCAGGTCCGGTTGATCTTTGATCTTTCCGCTCTGATCTTTGATCTTTCAGAAACCAGCGCATCTTGAGGTGAAGGCTGAAGTCAATACTGAAGATGTGAAGAGTGAAGAGAAGAAAGAGAAGACAGTCGAGACCACGCCTGTGTCCATTGAGAAATCGCCCAAAGAGAAGAAGGAACACGCCGGAGCCAAGGTCATCTTTGATCTTTGATCTCTTTCGTGCCGAAAGAACAAAGATCATGTGGAGTTTAGCCAATTGATCGTGTCTAGTATTGACTGTGCTCTCTCCATTCTGCACACTCGTTTGTCGCCTTTATTGGCATGAACGTGTGCAGAAAGGAAAGCCGCAATTCGGACATAGCCGACACTACCCATTAGGGATGCCAAACCAATTCCCAATTCCTTCAGACCGACCCAATTACTTGGGTAATTGGGTGGAATTGGGTTCCCATCCAATCAGAAAATTAGAGATAATAAAACAACGAACTTGAAACAATTGCCTGATATGAGAGGTATCACCAGGTATCGGTGTTTCCCAATTGCTAAAATCATTTGGACGGTCTCTCTCTAACTATCAGACCCAATTACTTGGGAATTGTAATTGGTCAGACATCACTACTACCCATGGCGATCACAAATCATATAAGAGGGTCTCAAAGAAGATAAATGTGGGTTACGGTAGTCGATCAATCGATACTACTGTATCTCGATGATAGATCAAAGATCATTCATTAAAGGTGGAGATTCCCGTGGTCACAACAACCCAGAAGGACCAGACGGATGACCACGACGTCATCAAGGTAAAGGGGTGGAGTCTGCGGAGTGGGCGGAGCCTAACTCATCTCGCCTCAGGCTGGCCACGCCCCCTCTTCGACTTCCGGCGTCGATACCCATCACACTGTGAAGAAGGACCTCAAGGCTCACGTCCAAGAGCCAGTCAAAGTGGAGGAGACGAAGAAGGTGGGCGGGGCCTGGAGGAGCGGAGCCTAATCTGCTAAATCCAGGAATCACCCGCGACTCCGCCCAAACTTGCGCCCGTCCAGAAGCTATTCGTGCTCGAGCACGCGGATGCATTCCTGCAGGAAGTGCGGTGCTTGGAGGTGAGAAGGAGGGTCCCGAGGGGAAAAGGAGTACGGTAGACGAGATGTATCGATCGATGCTATCGTACCTAGTCCTGATTACCGTAGTCAATCGATCATCACAAGCTACAGTAACTCGCAGGTCACCTCGGATACATACTTTGGCAAGAACGACTCTCCGTTTGCTGCGCATCTGAAGGTGAGAAGAGAGTGTGCAAAATGGAGAAAGATTTGAAAAAATAAACGGAGGTCAGAGAAGGCCAGTGAGTGCGATGGAAATATGTTTACAGCAAGGAAACATACAGGATATCCAGTAGAAAGTATACTCGGAAACTACTAGCAAACTAATATGAAACTGCTAAGAAAAAAACTCCTAGTAAATTCGCAGTTTGCTTCCAAGAAGTTCCAATAAAAAGTCTCCAAACTGCCCCAATTCCTTCAGGGATTAGCGTTCGTCGGACCGATTCTAGTCGTCATCGCTGTCTATCTCGTGTGTTCCGTACTGAGGACCAAACTGAGCATCGACCATCCCGTCGAGGTTTGATATTTGATCTCTGATCTCTGAAGTTTTATCTTTGATCTTTCCAGTTCACCCAAATGCTCGGCTGCATCTTCCATTTCGGAATGTGGATGGTGGTCGGCCTGTCGATGTTCTTTATCGCCAATCACTGGGCTGATAATTGGTAAGGATTGATCTTTGATTATTGATCTTTAAACTTTGATCTTTGATCTCTGATCTCCGCAGGCACACCGTCTCCTCGAACACGTTTGCGCCCAACTTCCCGTGCGCGTGGACCAATATGATCGTGAGTTTGGTCCCGACACGATTGTCTCGGGATACTGTAACCTCCTAAAATCGATAATTCAGATGCTCGCCACCTTTATGATGGCCGCGACCTCGGTGGAGACGTGGTTCCACAAGCGTCTCCACTACGATCTCGTACTCGAGCGCTCATACCGCTGCTATGAGGTATACGGTAGGAAGATACAGTATGGGGTATGCTAGGGGGTACGGTAGAGGGATACGGTAGGGGTACGGTACGCGGGTACGGTACTCGAGATGGGGTAGATCATGGTCGAGTTGTTCGGTAGATTACAGTCATGAGGGGTGCAGAATAGTGATGACTAAACAGAACCGACTCTCTTCTTTCTGCGTGCTACCTCGCGAAATGAGGAGAGTCGGACACCGATTTGCCTTTATTGCAGAAGCTTACTGTAGGGCACTGAGGGCTAAGATAGGCAGGATCTAGTTAAATAGCAAGACTACGGTATGGGATGCGGTAGTCTCGATGCTTGGCTCTCTGCCAACTCGTCTGTACACACAAAACGCCCACATTTTCAGGTGATCGACAATTCTGAAGCCGACCCCGCCGGTCAGCAGCAAGCGTCGCACTTCTCAGCAAGCGGCGCACCAACGTCTACTGATGAGCTCCGCCCCCTCTGGCCACGCCCCCTCACCCTCCTAATTGACCGTAACCACTAACGAGACGGAGCTCATACACACTGATAAATATGGCCATTGCCAAACTTATAATGATGATGGAAAGGACGTGTGGGCATGGTGACTGCAACAGGAACACCATTATAACTACTGTATTGAGTGAAATGAGTCATGATTGATTTTTGATTTTTGAACTTTGATCTGTTATATCTTCGATAATTTAATTTCCGAGGAAAAATGCTATAGAGCACGATGTGCGGAATGTTCTTGGCTAACCTTCCTATTCTTTACAACTTCAGTGTAGGTACTGTAGGTCATTTGTAAATCATTTCAATACAGTAATTTCTTAGATCTCACCAGGATACGGTAGCGGGGTGGGTCGGAAGGAGAAGGCATGGGTGAACGGCAATGGAGTTGCGCGAGCAAACATCGCTGTGGAGACATGCTGCAAATTTTTATTATTTTTAAATAGTAATATTAATATTATTTTGTTTCATGGAAAAAAAACGTGTACCGCATCAAAGTGACTCGGAATGATCAGACTAAGAAGATCCGATGAAACACAATTCAACCACGACAATATCCCGAACATAAAGTAGAAACGTTTCAGTCCAAAATTGGTTGAGAGAAGTTTCAAATGTGAAAAGTATCACTGTTATACTTCCTCGTGCTTACTGTTAATTTATTTTATTAATGACTTCACTATTTAGCCCCCCCCCCCCATTTCATGGCTCATTTCCCCTTGCTGCCAATGACATCAATATTCATACCCGGATTGCATGTTAGGAGGCCATCCTTTTGGGAGGCGATTCTAAGATCTGCTCTCTCTATTTAGCACACTATCTCGCCGGTTAGTGGCATTCAATAGCGCAGTTCTCTCTATTCCGCAAACTTTCTCGCCGGTCAGCGTTGCTCTATGACGCGAGAGAAATTTTCCACTCAGGCCCTCCACCCGAGAAATCAGAATAATGAGCGAAATTTTCTACTTTTTTACACACTTGAACATCCACAATGAAGTAAATCCCTCCCTGGATCTACCTCATATCACCCTCCAATCCGGCCTAATCAGGTAGGTCAACAGATTACGTCATCACTTGAAATGCTCATCATGATATCCAGACATTCCCTCTTGAGATCCTCCTCAGCTCTCTCCATTCTGCACACTCTCGTTTTTTGTGACCGTCGAAAGAGTGTGCCGAATGGAGAGAGCTGAGGAGGATCCCAAGAGGAAATGTGTCGAATCGAGTCGAGACTAGTACTGTTCGCAGTTTAAACCAATCAAAAAAAAATATCGCTATAATATATTATATTTTGCTGCTTAGTTATGCGCAATAGCGGTTTTTGTTGGTTAGTACCAAAGACAATCATTATTTATTTCTATATATTAAATTCCCAGGTCCTCTCAACTTCTCTTCCCCAGCTACTATGCCCTCCGTCTGCATTGATGTCTCTCAGGTTTGAAATTTTCCTACGACAGTTATGTGGTTAGTATCGGTGTGGGGCTTGTGTGAAACTTTTCCGGACACTCCCCTGATCAGCCTCCACTTCTCCCTGCTTCCTCACACGACGAGGATCATGTGATGGTTACTTTTTTAACATCTTATTTTATTTATTTAGATCAATCAATATAATAAATATTGCAATGTGCGAAATGTCATTTTTATAGAGCTATCAAGTGATCGAAGGAAGGACAACGAGGATCGGTTAAAGACGACGAACTAAAGATTCGTCTAAAACTAAATAAATACTTATACTTTGCTAGATCAGAGAATATCAGTAGGGATGGACTAATATTTGATGAGACATAGTACGCT
Source organism: Pristionchus entomophagus (assembly GCA_036245825.1). Taxonomy (NCBI): domain Eukaryota; kingdom Metazoa; phylum Nematoda; class Chromadorea; order Rhabditida; family Neodiplogasteridae; genus Pristionchus; species Pristionchus entomophagus. The sequence goes on from BTSX01000005.1 coordinate 37,686,629, forward strand.
GGTCTCATTTTTCATGCTCTTTGCAAGCTAAACTCCGACTTATTGTTATAGATTGGAGGATACTTTGATAACTAACTTTTCAGATCTAAGCTCGAGGCGAAAGAAGCTGAGATTTTCATTGAGAAGTATAAGCAATATCTTTCCAGGTGAGGGAGAACAGGTTGTTTTATACGTGTTGTTTATACAAAACTTCACAAAAGGACTTCTGGTTCATTTATGCGAGTAAATTAAAATACGACAAAGTAAATCACTTCGAAAAATTAATGAAAAATTGTTTAGCAAGAAAAAGTAGTGAATCCTTCCGTTTAATAGATAATGTTCAATATTTACAGCAAATGGAAACAAATAGAAAAGATGAAGAGAACAAGGTAACAACAAAACATGACAAGATAACTTCTGGTTTAGAGTAAATTAAAATACGACAAAGTAAATCTCTTCGAAATAGGATGAAGTAATGGGTTTACAAGTAAAAGTTGAAAATTTCTTCTGTTTAATTACTACGCAATGTATTTACAAAATGCACGGTGTATAACGGAAATAGATCATTTACAGCTCCTCACTTCCTTCATCTTCCATTTCATCTTTCTCTTCCTCAATCATTTGTTGCAAGGTGAGTCTCCTCATAGCATTATCCGCAGAATTTTCATTGATTGGATCCTGCGAGTATTGATATCAGTTCTCCTTTCTTCTTGTTACTTTTTAAAATTAGATACCTCATTCTCTTCGTAATCATATTCTTCGCTGCAGGCATCACTCTCTTCTTCTTCTCCTTCTCCTTCACTCTCTTCTTCACTCTCATCCATTTCCTCCTCTGCCCTTCTCGCCGTGGAATATCGTCTCATCGCGTATCTCATCTGCAGGTCAAAATTTAATTGTTCCCATTATGATTTTGCCAATATAACGAACCTCTTTCTCGTCCTCGGTGTGGCCGGGCCCTGGGGATAGAGAGCGAGTGGAGGACGAATCTGCTGGCAAAGTGAGTCGCTTGGACATATTCGCCCTGTATTGCTCTCTCGTTGACAGACGAGCCAAGGCGGAGGAGCCGACGCGCGGTTTTTTTAGGCGGGGGGAGGCGTCGCGAAAGGGGCGGGGTTTGCCAAACGACACATTGCGTTAACTGAGCATTTGAATCTTACAATAATTCTTAAAATCTCTTAATTTGGAATCAGGGCACCATTTTTTTCCTTTTTCACATTATTTTTTTCTCCTTAATTTGGATGATCACAGTTCCAAGGCCGATTTTTTTTTTCGGGACCCTACTTGGTCTAAATCCACTGTACGCCATCCTCCAATGAGTACATATTTTCATCAAAAAGGTATAGAGGCGTTCTATTATCACACTTAGTGATCGACGATTAGCAACTACATCGAGCAATAGGACAAAACAAGTACAGTATTATATAAATATATTGACGAAGTATTGAATCCTTTCTCACCTCGAGAGAGCGAGGAGAAGGAGAGGGAGGAGGAGAACAGACCGCCTCGCATTCGGCTCTGAAGAGATAGTGAATCAGCTCTTTAATGAAAGTGAATCGGACATTGAATGACTAATTAAATAAATGTGTGAAGACTACGTGATATTTCTTGAAAAATATTGGACCTGAATCAGTGGCACTTTCGTTGTTTGCGACAACGTTAATTTCTCGTGCTTTTAACAAACAAACCTTGTTTAGTTTAATTCATTTCAGTGAACATATATGAAAATGGGACTCAGTTAAAATAGCCAATTAGCGTGAATATAACAAGAAAGCTCGATACACTTACAAGCAACAATCAAGCAAGCTAACTCGTTTGAAACCGAGTGGATAAAACGAGTGGTAAAGCTAACCTTTGAGGAAAAAGCCAGTCCAGTCATCTTCCGTAGATCAAGAGGCACTGATCTCCTTAATGTAATTGTCTATCAGTAGTAACCTGATCTCCAACAGCTGCTATCAACTCAAAAGCAAATAAATTTATTGAACAAACTCGTTGTGCTTCCCAGTTTACTTTTATTATTATTATTTGGCACGGTCCGTCTAGTTAAACCGTGTTTTCGGCAGTGGAGAACTGAATCTAGCTTTAATGACACACAGAACTCGATATTCAGTGGTTTCCAGCAGAACTATTACTAGAACAAGGCTAAAATAGAGTCCTAATCACTCATTTAAATTTTGTAAATATAGAAGCAACTGGCCTGGCGGCGTTCGCCGCTCATGATCCTTCCCGAAGTGCGCCTGACGTTCTTCAAAGTCTGAACAATTATTCTAAACTATTTCAAAAAGTACACGAATGCAAACGATGGAGTAACAACAAATTTGAGCTTGACAGAGAGAAGTGAATATTGACAGAAGCTCTAATATGGTCGCTTCTAAACCATAGAAATCAAATTATGCGAAATGAACGACAAAAATTATAAAACAAATAGCGGAAAACACTCAACTGCGGCTGCGAGCAAAGTGAGCTACAGTAATCAATAACTCACGCAGCTACAGTAATCTACAAATTCCCTGAGCTCAATCCCGACTTTTTAAAATCGAATTCTGCTCTTTTAGCTATTTTCAAACTTTTTCATTCTTGTTTCCATACTCAGCAGTACAGTGGGCTTCCAATAAAACAATAAAATTGGGGTCGAATTTTTTGTGTTTACACTATCTTTAACACGAACCCGACTTTTTCTGGGGCTCTAAACGGCCGTGTAATAAAGCACTTCCACTGCACAGACATGTATGTAAAATACCGTTGTCAAACGTAAGAGTGGAGTATGCGGTTTCTGGTAGGAAATATGAGTTGGTTCGTGAGCATGGCCGCTTGGCTCGATAAGAAAGCTAATACAACGATCAACAATGGAAAGTCCTTCGATAAATCGCCGACTATTAATCAAAAGTGGTAGAAATAGGCAAGCTAGACAAACGAATTAGCAGCAAATCGGGATAGGCACGTTTAAATATCGATAGAATAGGAGCCTTCCCTAGTAAATTGCCAAGTGAGAGGTAAATAGCGAATGTAAACAGGAATAGTATAAATACAGGGGTCGATCCGCTCTGTTTGGAATTGTTTGAGGTTACAGTAAGCAAGCGAGCGGGAGCAAATACGTAATCTATAATTGTGCATAAGAGTTTCACGTAGCAGGCTGCGATACGAAAATAAAAACTAGCTTATACAAATATAATTCCATGAAAACAAAAGCAATAAACGGGAATAGCACGCCCTCACTGCTTCAATGATCGGCTAGTCACTGTTCCAGTCATGAAATATGACGCGCGTCAAGAATAATAAACGAATAAAACAGGGGAACAATGCGAATAGCCGAAAAGATGCGATAAAACAGTGAAGTAAACATTGATCGAACCAATGTTGTTTTCTCGCAGGTGCGAGAAAATCATGCAGCTGCCAGAGAAGAACGAGAGAGCATGCGAAAGGGAGAGAGCGCAGAAATACTAGCCCACCCCCTACTCCCTTTTCCCTCTCCTCAAACATACGCTCTCTCGCCTTTCTCTAACTTTTCCAGCAGCTCAGCTCCTGGATTTTCTCCGAGAAAAGTTCCGGAACTTTTCCGCGAGGTGGTTAGAGACATGCAAGAGAGCACGCATTAACGAGAGAATCAGAGAAAAAGATGCGAGAAAAGTTCCGCAACTTTTTCCGCAACTTTTCTCGCAGATTTCTGACAGATTATACGGGTCGACAGTTGATTAGCAATTTGTGCCTGGAAAACGCTTTGTGCCCCACCGTTAGTGAATCACGAGAGTTAATGGTGCAGATCGAATAAGCTCATCTGTAATCGAGAGTTGACTCACTTGCATTCGAGATCATTATGGAATCAACGAGTGGGCGTTTTTTTTGATATATTCAAAAGCTGACATGGCTTGCACTACTGGTGACAAGTCGGACCCGATTCTCACCATTTCGCATACTCGATCGTCGGTCAAAGCAACGAGAGAACACGCGATTTGAGGAGATCATGGTTCCGAATTGTCATCGCTATTCAGTAGTATACTTCGTTCTGGGATACAGTTCTGTCATAACGATGTATTTCAATTAATTTACTTTGCATGGCTTCAATTGTGGTGAAATGTGGGATTAGTGTTCGATTCAATTGCCAGTAATATGAGGGCGAAAATGCTGGAAGATGAGGAAAAGTTCGATAATAAAATGCATGCCCCGTTCTCCCCGTTCTCTACACCATCTCGTCAGTCAGAGAGTTATTTTATAGTGTGCGGAATGAAGAGAGACAGCAGTCATCGACAAGCTTTTATCGACGCGAACCACTCATTTCTCTTCGAATCCCCATGATTCCTGATTTTATGAGAACCGTGAATTAAGAAGAGGAAGACTAAAAGCCGGATAAGAGCAGAGGTCACCGCTTTTTTCAGGTTTATTGGTTTAATAATATCAAGGGAAAGAGCTAAACTGGCATTGAGAATGAACCAATACCAGAGTAGATACGGAACGATTGAAACATATCTGAAAATCAATGAAACAAATCCTTGAATTTCAAACCTCAGAATATCTCGTTGAGATCATTCTCTTTGCTTTCCCAGTAGATCGAGCATTTCAGTTGTTGTTTTATTTCACTTTAATTGTTTTATTTTCCGGGTGCGAAGGCAATACAAATCATAGGCGGTACTCATACCGCGCTTTCTAGATCGCCTGAAACTCATTCCATTCGCACACAAGATGTTGCTCATTTCATAAAATAAATAAACTAAAAATAATTACGATCTATAATGGCATGAATCCATTCAGTTCAAGAGATTTCGCTGGAGTCAGGTTATATAAGCCGTCTCTCTCCATTCAGCACACTATTTTGATGATCTGTTCGGCGATTGAGTGTGCTAGGTAGAGAAATCCTCACTAGAACCGAAGGGCATCACTATTGGAGACCGTTAGAGATCACTCTCCGCTTGTGTTTGCATACCCATCCTTGTGTTATGCGATCGTTATGGTAATTTTATGGAATGATTGGTCTTACCATCTAGAACTCATGAAAAAAAAATCAATTCGATCAGCAGACTTTGATTGGCCAAATAGATATGAAGAATCTTTGCTTCCAGAATCCGCCGGGTCCAATTTCCACGAGAAGAGTGGCGAGGATAAATTGAAGGGAGCGGTGGGAGATCAAAAGAGTGAGAAGGAGACCAATTATTTTTTTGTTTTAAATATTAATAATTTGTGAATGGTTCTCAAGTACATAAACATTTAAAATCATGCGTCAATTAAATACGTTATTATTTAATTAATTAATATTGCAAGGGTGTCCCCAAGCCCGACCGCACAGCAACCAAAATGGAACGACTTCCCGAAGAAAGAGATGAAAAGTGCCAGGTATGTGGGCTAGTGATGCAAAAAAAAACGGAACCCTCTCCTTATTTCGCGTACTATTTCGTTTTTCTGACCGACGAGAGTACACTAGAAGGAGTCCGTTCCGATTTGCTATCCCTGCGGAAGGAAGTTTGAAATGTCGGTACTTTTTATATTGTTGACCAAACCTGAAATAACGTGCGTATGACATTTCCGCAACGTTACATAACTTGCGTGTTGGAGTCCTAGCACCATGGAATGGATGTTCCTGGGCGTGTGCGATATTAGGAGCCGTGCTAAGCACAATGACACCCATACCATGATGCTAGGACTCCTACAAAGTAAGTTTTGACCGTTGCGGAAATGTCATACCCCCCAATCAGCCTCCCTCTCATTGCGATACTAGCAGCGCCTAAAGAGGGAGTGTTCTACAGCTATGATGAGACAGGACTCATGTAAATATGTTAGGAAGAAAATGAAAGTAGAGAAGTGAGAAAGGTGAAATGTTGTTCCAAAAAATGGCAGGACCGAAATGTGAAACTACAGAGATTCTGGTTTCACCTTGGATTCATGAACACAATTGCACACGCTAGCACAATCTGCTTGACATGCGCATTAATTTTTCCTCACTCTCCTCTCTTCTCCTCACTCTCCTCTCTTCCTCACTCTCCGCTCTTCCCTCCTCGGGGAAGGTGCTTCCATTTTTCTCTCGTGTATTTTCTTTGTTTTTTACCCCTCCCCTAGTTACTTCCTCTTACCATATGGTGGCCACGAAACGGGGGGCTTCTGGTGGTGATTCCCCCATTGCAAAGCGGGGAGCAATCGATAACCTGATTTGCACTGCCAAAGAGCTTGCAATGAGGGATGCCCCTAAGGGAGTCGACCAGTCCCTTTGGACTGAAATCACAAATGTCTTGAGACAAATGACCACGCAGGTTGATTTGCTCCTCGCAAGAGACAGTGATTCCGTAGAAGTGGCCACTCATACCCCTTCCACTTCCTCCTCTAACCTCACTACTCCTCCTCTCTTCCCTTCCCTCTTCTCCTCCTCTCGTCCCTCCCCCCTCTCCCTGGCGAGGACCCTGTTGAGGCCCATCTGAGAGCGAGATCGCTGGTAATCTCAGGTGTTATGGAGCCTGCCTCCTCTCTGAATCTTGAAGAGAGGTTGGCCAGTGACAGAGTGGCCGTTGGCCGAGCTCTCGCTAGCCTCCAGGTAGAGGCTTCTCCCCAGATGGTCTATCGAATGGGGAAATTGTCTGGTGAACACCCCCGTCTGCTCAAAGTGGTCCTTCCGTCTCGATCTCACCTCTTCACTGCTCTCAAAAACGCTCATGTTCTCCACAAGAACGAGGAGTTCAAGGGTATCTTTATTGGCAAATCCCAGACAGTGGAGGAGAGAGAGAACTAAGACCTTGAGAGTCAGACTCAAGTCGTTGCGTGAGTCGGATTCTAACTGTTCATTTGTCCTCTACCGGGATGACTTGTGGCACAGGGATGACATTCGCACTCATAAGCGCACTCGACTTCCCCCTCAGGGAAACTAATTTGTCGTACACCACTATTCGATCCCTCTTCGTATGTTAAAATTATCGATTCGTCTCTTGTTGTTGCCTCGACCTCTCCTCTTCCTCTCTCCCCATTCCCTTCTTCCCCTGCCCCCCTTTCGTCTCTCTCCTTTTCACACACTCTCTCGCCCTCTCATGACCCCTTCCTTTCTCCTGTCTCGCCTTCCACTATTCCATCGCCTGTCTCTCTTGTTCCTTCCCCCACTGCTCAGGCTCAATCTAAGTTATCCTGCTCGATGTTTAATGCGCGATCCCTCTGTAATAAGATCCCGAACGTTCACGCCACCCTCTCTATTGACAGACCCGATATTCTCTTCGTCACTGAGACTTGGCTCTCTTCTAAGATCATAGACTCTGAGCTACTCCTTTCATTGAAAGTCGGTTTATAAGCTTTTCCGGACCTTGTAACCTCTAGAACCGGCTGCAATGGGAACCGAGAAACAGAAATTGCGGGAATTCAAATCTCAGTACTTTTCCGGCGCGAATTCAAATATTTTTACTTTTCCATTTACTTTTCCAGGCAAAAATTAACACCCTTTTTTACTTTTCCGTTTACTTTTCCAGGATTTTAACACCACATTAATGATATACGCTCATTTGCTCAGCTTGCTAAAGCAACATTTTTTCGCAAGAACTTGTGGCGTATTTTCACGCGTAGAATTCGAATTTCGATATGAGAACTGATGAAACCGAAGTTATGTTCGAAAACGATCGAATTCGATCCGACCTGCCATTGAAGGAGACGTGGCGGCCTCTCTGCAGTAGCTGCAGCAGCCACTGGTGCCAGAATGCAGCAGGCTGGTCGAGGAAGTTACGGTTCGGGTACCAAGCGAGATGACGCACTTCATCTTCGCGTCCAGCTCATTCAGGAATCCGACTGCAATCATTGCAATGAAAGAAGGCGTCCAACGAATATCTAGCTAGATGAGTTAAATGGGGGAGGTTGTGGGCACCCGTTACGCGATCACACTTTCGAAACTCCAATATTGCCAATTTTTTGAACCGAGCAAGATCGGTTGTGCACCAATCGGGCCTGAAGCGTAGGCTCTAAGCCGAAACGAGGGAGAGAGGGGGGATAATGTAGCTTGCATGCATGCGATTCGGGCAGCACCGATCGGCCATTCGAGCGTTCGTGAGACGACGTTTTAGAGTTTTGGGAAAAGTTTGTCTCGAACTGCAAACCCCCCTGCACCCACGCTAAGTCCGACGAATTTACTATGTTCTAGAATATTCCAAATTCAATTAATTAATAAACAAAAACAACTCACAGTTGGTCAGGTTGCAGGATATGGAACGAATTCTGATGTTTGTGCAATGGCGAGTGAGATCGAGAATGGCGGCTCTATAATGTTGTACGATAGAGATTGTAATTTCGGTTTTTACTCTCTCCAATCCGCACACTATCTCGCCGGTAAGAGAAGCGAGAGAGTGTGCAGAATTAGGAGAGTCGAAAACCGAAACCACATCACTAGTGTTGATTGTTAATTGTCTCACCCCATCGCGCCCGATAGATGGCGTATAATGAAATTCATGATATTGGAATCCAGAAGGTTCGGCGTCAGTTTGAGTAGCTTGGTGAGCCAACTGAGCGAATTCGCGTGTTCCTCTTGACATACAATTTCCATCTTTCGGACCGGGCCTCGAACCGACTGTAACTAGACACATTTATTCGAGGTATTTCATCAGAAGAAATCAATAAAAGCTGGACAAATTGACCTGGAGACCTCGATCGATCGCTTCTACATCATCCAAATTCACGTGTCCAACTCTTCGAATGTACCCCTATAATGATCCATTTTTTTCAGATAATGCATTTCTTGAGAATGACAACAAGAGTTAGCGAGCAAAAGGCTGGATGATTTGTAATGTAAAGGTCTCTGGACGTGGTGCACAAGTTGTAAACAAGTCTGCGCAACATAGTGGGTTTCGCCGCTAGAATAATATAGGCCACGGTCTCAAAGTATGCATCAAGCACGTCGCCTAGTCTCATCCAAGCTAGTGGTGATAAATCGACATCGATTCCCCTCATTCTGCGTGATCTGCATAGAGACTCGAGGGAGCATGCAAATTGAGGAAAGTCGGACGCCGATTTGTCACCACTTTTTCAGCCAAGTTGGGCACTTACCGATCCCCAGATTTGGGTTTCCATATTGAATATTTCATCATCGTCACTGATGGGGTGAAGGATGTGATTGATCCTTTGGATGTCAGCGTCAAGCTTAATGTTAGCCCCGCCCTGCAACACAATGTCTTAAAAGTTTAGAAATTGTGCAAACTAGTGACGACAAATGTACTCTCCTAAATTCACGTTGCCCGGACTCAGAAACGAGAGAGTACGCGAAACGAGGAGAGACGAGTACCGGTTTGGCATCATTAATGTCAATACAGACTCACCCAGAACAACAGCCAGACCACGTTAATAATCGGAAGATTTCTCGTGGTCTCGAGGAAGCTATTGACTGCAGCTGCGAAGGTTCTGCACGTCTGTAATATTATTTATAATTATAATTAATTATTTTTATTAATGAAATAGAACGACCAACCGTGCGGAAATTGTAGAGATCCGTGCATCTCGATAGTCCCTCATCGTCACCAGCAGCGTCATCGGCAGCGGCTCTCAGGAAGGAGCAGATGGTGAGAAGGGGCAGAAAGGGGAGGTCATTGAGTCGGAGCTGGTCGGATTCCTAAACAAAAGATTCCGGTGTTCACTAGTGATTGGTGAAGTCGTTTCGGTTTTCGACTCTCTTCATTCTGCACACTCTCTCGTTTCTCTCACCGGCGAGATAATGGAGAGAGCCAAAACCGAATTTACTTCAATTTGCTTACTCTATCGCTAATTAGATAAACGAGAGAAATCTCTAATAGGCATCACTAGTGTTCACGTTGCTTGGAAAATCGTTAATATTGAAGATTGAAAGATCACATATCATAGTACGCTCTCCATTCCAAACGCCATTTCTCTGGTCAGAGAGAAGAAAAGTTTAGAGATCTGCTATTAGATCAGACATGGTGCTATTCCAAGCGAATTATCATTTTTTAATCATCTTTTAAAGTGTGAGGCTAATACCGGATTGTTTTACAAACTGTGGGGACTGCTTGTTTTTGGCAGCAGAGTGAACAGACTCTGCACAAGAGTACGGTATGTGAAATGGACTCTGCCCCGAGATGGGATACGGTATCTCTCAGGGTTACTGTATTTCATAAAACTAACATGAATGACATCATCCACCTCCTGTCCTTCCTCACGACAGACAAGTCCCGATACACCCGATTCGATCGATTGAGTCTCCTCTGACTGATCCTAAAGAGATACGGTAGGGTTACGATAAGGGATAGAAGGGTTACGGTATTACATACGATTACGGTAAGTCAAAGGCCACAGCAACGGCTAAGGAGCGTCAAACTCACAGTCATAGCGAGAAGCGACAGCGGCGCGTGGGGAGAACGAGTAGAAATGAAATGGAAAATGACGAACGTGCGAGCGCATTATGTAATGTAAATCGATTATTCATTCTCCAAGCTTCATTGGCCATTGATGAAGCAATCTCTCCGAGAATTCGCTTTTTTCTGCCAGAAGTCTCTTCTTGAACTGGTCTGGCTCCATCTTTGTTCACGACTACACGGGAATGATCCGTCCATCCGACCGGTCCGACCTGCAATATCTATGATCATTACTGTCGCATTCAAGTAAGCTACATCGAGAAGATAATACGTGGTATAAAGAATTCGGAGAACAACGGATTTCGAAAGAAAACTAGTTACCATATAAAAAAAACATAACGCCTCGGAAGGAGCCGGATGAGTTCAAGGCGTCGCGTAAGTTATCATTCCATATTATCAACGCAGGGTTTATTTCTCATTCTCGATCTTCGAATACACGTTGGTATCTAACTCGATTTACGACTGCGATACTATCGATTCTGTTATTGCAATTGGAAACTAGCAGCCTACGGCTGCTACGTTGTACACCGGATCGTATTCACAGATTAACAATGAACCGCTTGCTTGCGAGTGGGGCGTATGCCATAGCAAAAAGCTCGTGAGGCTTCGAGCGCTCTTGAAAAGTTGCGAGCGCTCTTGAAAAGTTGCGAACAGTTGCATCTTGAAAACTTTTCCTCCGCGCTCTCAGCCTCACGAGCTTTTCACAATAGCATGGCCGGAGCATAGGCAAAACTCATGAACACATATCCCTTTTTGCCACTTCTGGCCGCCTTTCACATTAGCCTAACACCGCTTGCTTGCCAGTGGGGCGTATGCCATTGCAAAAAGCTCGTGAGGCTTCGAGCGCTCTTGAAAAGTTGCGAGCGCTCTTGAAAAGTTGCGAAAAGTTGCATCTTGAAAACTTTTCCTCCGCGCTCTCAGCCTCACGAGCTTTTCACAATAGCATGGCCGGAGCATAGGCAAAACTCATGAACACATATCCCTTTTTGCCACTTCTGGCCGCCTTTCACATTAGCCTAACACCGCTTGCTTGCCAGTGGGGCGTATGCCATTGCAAAAAGCTCGTGAGGCTTCGAGCGCTCTTGAAAAGTTGCGAAAAGTTGCATCTTGAAAACTTTTCCTCCGCGCTCTCAGCCTCACGAGCTTTTCACTATAGCATGGCCGGAGCATAGGCAAAACTCATGAACACATATCCCTTTTTGCCACTTCTGGCCGCCTTTCACATTAGCCTAACACCGCTTGCTTGCCAGTGGGGCGTATGCCATTGCAAAAAGCTCGTGAGGCTTCGAGCGCTCCGGAAAAGTTGCGATGTAGCCACTCCGCTTCGCTCTGTGGCTACATCTGCAACTTTTCCTCCGCGCTGTTCACAATAGCATGGCCGAAGTATTCTCAAACTTGTAAATCTTCTTTAAATGTTGATTGCCACTTCGCCCAAGGCTCTCCGATGATTTTGAAGCGATTTATGAGCGAAAACGTGAAGATTGCGTAATGATGACGAAATCGATAATTGCGAAATCTGAGCACGGGAGGTCGTTTGGCACTTCTCCCGAGGCTCTCCGATAATTTTGAAGCGATTTATGAGCGAAAACGTGAAGATTGCGTAATGATGACGAAATCGATAATTGCGAAATCTGAGCACGGGAGGTCGTTTGGCACTTCTCCCGAGGCTCTCCGATAATTTTGAAGCGATTTATGAGCGAAAACGTGAAGATTGCGTAATGATGACGAAATCGATAATTGCGAAATCTGAGCACGGGAGGTCGTTTGGCACTTCTCCCGAGGCTCTCCGATGATTTTGAAGCGATTTATGAGCGAAAACGTGAAGATTGCGTAATGATGACGAAATCGATAATTGCGAAATCTGAGCACGGGAGGTCGTTTGGCACTTCTCCCGAGGCTCTCCGATAATTTTGAAGCGATTTATGAGCGAAAACGTGAAGATTGCGTAATGATGACGAAATCGATAATTGCGAAATCTGAGTACGGGAGGTCGTTTGGCACTTCTCCCGAGGCTCTCCGATAATTTTAGAGCGAGTTATGAGCGAAAACGTGAAGATTGCGAAATCTAAGCACGGGGGGTCGATTGGCACTTCTCCCGATCTTCTCCGATGATTTTGAAGCGAGTTATGAGCGAAAACGTGATGATTGCGTAATGATGACGAAATCCATAATTGCGAAATCTAAGCACGGGGGGTCGATTGGCACTTCTCCCGATCTTCTCCGATGATTTTGAAGCGAGTTATGAGCGAAAACGTGATGATTGCGTAATGATGACGAAATCCATAATTGCGAAATCTAAGCACGGGGGGTCGATTGGCACTTCTCCCGATCTTCTCCGATGATTTTGAAGCGAGTTATGAGCGAAAACGTGAAGATTGCGTAATGATGACGAAATCGATAATTGCGAAATCTAAGCACGGGGGGTCGATTGGCACTTCTCCCGAGGCTCTCCGATGATTTTAAAGCGAATTATGAGCGAAAACATGAAGATTTCATAATGATGACGAAATCGAAGATTGCAAAATAGTTGCTGACAGTGAAAAGCGCTGACGATTCTGAGTCGATTGACACTGTTCCCGATCTTTACGGAAGAGTTTGAGCTGAATTAGGCGAGAAAAACGACGTATTGCGTAAGGATGACGAAATGTTTCGTAATGATGATGAAATGTTTATCGAATTGAAAAAGATGTTTTCGGTGATTCGATTGCTCAAGGACTTGTCCTCGGGCGATGCCTAGAAAGCGAGTTATTGAGGTTTGAAAAGTGTGACAGACATCTTGACGAACGGACAAACAGACAGACATTATGATTTTATAAGAGATAGAGTAATCATTAATCTCCCTGAGTGCATACAATCCAGGGGGCTTCGAATGAGTTGTTTACCCTACCGGCCATAGAGTTTATGGTTGAATACGGTTAGTTGTTTGATGAACAGTTAAAAAGGATATTTTTATGGAAATTCTCAGACAAAAATATTGGAGGCATGGGGAATCGAACCCCACACCTCGCGCATGCGAAGCGCGCTCTACCCCTGAGCTATGCCTAGGGGCCACAAGCCCCGCCCACTTTCCCTCCACGCCATTCTCCTCGAAAACGAGATCGAGCAAGCACAACCGGCATTCGCAACCAAATCACTCGCCTAAAAGTGGAGTAGCGGGCCATCGTGGCGCGGAATGCAAGAGACCGAGAGGAAGCTATGCTTGCTTCAACTGTGGTAAGAACGGCCATCGTATCGGTGGATGTCCGGAACCTAAGAAGAAGAGTGCTTGGAAGTAGTGTGATAGTGAGTTCACATTCTTGTGCATTGTATCAGAGAATCACCTGTTTTCTTGTATTTGTTTCATTTCACTGTTTCCTCTACAGTGTCGAATGAACACGAGTTATCATATCAGTGAATTTGCTAAGAGATCAAATATCAATTGGATTATCTGGTTGTTGTTGTTCTTTAATGCTAATTTATCAGAATTTATTGAGCGACCATATTTCTGTTGTTAATCTGTATCATTTTGCCAATAATTTGTTGATCAATCGTATTTTTCGTCATTCTGTATCATTATGTTGTTAATCGGCGTAGTTCATTCGATATCTTTTCCTCATCCTGTGTTCTTGTTGTTACCAAATTCAAGTAAGCTGAATAAAGCAAGTTTTAAAAAAAATCATCAGAAATTGAGGACTCGAAGTTCGTGACTTTATAATATTTCTAACAAATTTTAGAAATATTTTCATAAATTATCAACTCTCAGAATGGAAGATCGCAACTCATACAAGCAGATAAGAAGGTGCGGTTTTTTCAGCTTTGTCTCGTCCAGAAACAGTCATTACAATAGTCGAAACATTCCGTTCGAGAAATATTTATTTGAACAGCCCACGTTTCTCGATGAGCAAAAAGTTAGCATATTGATTTGATAATTTTAAATTACTATAATCATCATGTTTAGAATGTGCCAGTGAGTCCCGATGACGGACAATCGAAGGAGTTTCTTCTGGCAAAGGTTGGTGAATAGTTTTCGAGATCGATTTGGAAATCATACTGAATGTTTGCAGGCTAATTTCACATATATTTTCTTATTGAGCAAACGCTATTTACGAGAATGAAATATATTAATTATTATTTAAATTCGGGTTTCAGATCGCTGAGCTTCGCAATGCAATGGCCATTGGAGAGGAGAGGATTCGAAATGTAATTGTCGAGAAGAAGGCCTGTCTCCGTTACTTCTTATATTATAAATCATTCATGTGTTTTCAGGTTTGAATATAAATAAACTCACGCAACAAAATCTCTCTAACTCATTTGATTTTTCAGGAGGAACTGGAAAAAACAACTTCTACTCTGATCACACTCATGAGTCGAGAGGTCAGTCATTATGATTTCGGTTCTTTGCTCTCTCCATTCTGCACATTCTCTCACGGGGACTCAAAAAAATCCTCCATCATACATTAGCAATGAATATAGGCCAGCGACCACCGTCTAATCGTCTCGCTGCGAACTTTTATCCCTCGTACCCCCTCTATCCCACCTCGCTTCAACCCGGTGCGTCTAGAGGTCTCCACTCTCATTACCCCTAGCGCTTAGATGTGCAGGTACCGCTTCCTATCCCCCTCTCTTAACCACTAACTACGGTAGATTTGTTTTTGCAGGAAACAATTTTGAAGTTTATTTTTATCGCCGTCTTTTTATACATCCCATGAGTCCCCGTGTCTCTGACCGGTTTGAGAGTGTGCCGAATGGAGAGAGCGAAAACGGAAATGACATCATTATTAGCTATTCACTTGCATTTCAAATATAATCTACCATTTTCTATATTATTCTCACAATCAATTTCAGAACGATGACCTTCGCAGAGAATTGGCTCAGAAGGAGGTCGGTTTCCTTGTATTTTTTATTTTTTCTTTCTCTCTTTTTGTAGTAGCAAAGAAAGAAAAAAGAGTTTTCTCAGGAGGAATTGAAGAAGGCGACGCTTACCTTCCGAACTGTGCTCGCACTCAAGAATCGACAGGTGATCATTTGTAAATATCATTTATGACACTTATGCCTACTTATACTAATATTTAATTATTGACCAATTTTCGAATTGTTTGTTTAATGTAAAATTATTTTCCCCAGATTAAAGATCTGAAGAACGAGATTGAAGAAAAGAAAAGAGAGGAATTGAAAGTGAAGAATGAAGAGAACGATGGTAGATCAATCGACGCTGACCCCGTTGTATTCATTCCGGAGAATTACCAAGTCGAATATGACGATGAAGAGACCATTGAGGAGGGCGCCATCGGTATAGAAGAGCTTGAGATCGAACTCTTGAATGAGATGAGTATAGATGAGATAGATGACCTCGTCGATGCGATCATAAACTTGACCAAGTAATGACCAATTTCCGCTTAGTTTTACGATGACTTTTTGTTATACTCGTATGTTTTGTTAAAATTGATCTTTATTATTTGTTGCAACTTTTCTCGAGTGTATTATGAGTTGATCGATGCTGTTGTTAATCTGCATCATTTTGCCAATAATTTGCTGATCGTGGTTCCGTATCTTTCGTTGTTAATCAGCGTAGTTCATTCGGTATGTATATTTTCCTCATCCTGTGTTCTTGTTGTTATCGCATTCACGTAAGCCGAATAAAGCAAACTTCAAAAAAGTAATTTTATAGTGAAAAACATGAAGTTCGAGACTTTTGAATATTTCTAACAGAATTTTGGAAAATTTTCTAAAAAAAATCAATGCCCAGAATGGAAGATCGCAGCTCCTTACAGCCAGATGAGGAGGTACGGGTTTTCCTTATCTATTAATTTATTAGGTAGGAAAGAATGTTTCTGTCATTTTTAGAATGTGCCATTGACTCCCGATGACGGACAATCGAAAGAGTTTCTTCTGGCAAAGGTGGGGGAATAGTTTTCGAGATTGATTTGGAAATCATACTGAATGTTCGCATATACAGTCCTGTTGGGTCCCACTGTGAACATGCGTCACCTTAATTCATTAATTCTTAATTCTTAAGTCATGCGTAAAAAACATGAAATAAGTAGAAATAAGTCGAAAAACCACTCCAGCCGCAACACAGTCCACTACAATTGTTTTACTGGAAATCGTGAACTGATTTTATAAAAATAAAATTCGGGTTTTCTTGCTTTTTGATTGATGTTTGCTGCTTTTTGAACAAAAAATTAACTAAAATAAAAACGAACATCAATCAAAAAGCAAGAAAACCCGAATTTTATTTTTATAAAATCAGTTCACGATTGCCAGTAAAATTTGTGAGCCTCTTAACTACGGTATTCCACGAGGAGCGCGATAATTCTCTCACTCAATTTAATTAAAAGTAGCGTTTTAAAAGTCAATGTTTAATTAATAAAGTACATGGATCGATAGAGGACGACGAGCTGAACAAGAATATCATAGACTTGTTGTGATTAAATAAATTCTTGAGGTAGTAAAATCCATGGGTCAGCATGGGTCACCCGGGGTCACCCGTTACTCCGGGTGACGCATGTTCACAATGGGACCCAACAGGACTGTATACTCTTTGAATCGAGAACTAAGGTTTTTTCAAAACCATTTAGCATAGTGCATTTAAAATTTTTTATTGCCGACTCCGATTGCGATTGTCGATCAGTGACTTATTTTTTCTTGACAACGGGTCTCATTCCGATGGAACTCTCTTCAGAACAGTCGATATCTCGGAGTGCAGCAAACATCGGAAATGGAGTGTCGGAAGACACTTTCTCACTGCAGTTGAGACTACATTAGGGTAATTTATGAAAATTTAAAGAAACTGTTCAACGCGTTGGATAGAACGGATAAAAACTACCATCTATACAGAACTACTCATTTTGCCGTGAACTTTTTTTTCAGAGAAAATCAATTCCACGTCGGTGCTTGTATCTCTCTCTTTCGATGGAGATTCAAGCTGATTGAGGCTGAGCTTCGGACTGCTGAATATCTCAAGTTCAGATGGGGGAGAGAGGATGGTAGATGAGAAAAGCGATAAAGACCTTCTATCTGTCTCATTGGTGCCTATTTCGGCAAAGGAGGTGATGGCAGTGATAACTGAGCAAGTCTACAGTGGTTAACAAGAGAAGGGAGTCTAGGAAAGCAGGCTAAATAGCGAAAACTTAAGTCCATCTTTTTCACGAATAAAGAGATGATGGCTGATGAAAACCCGGAGCTAATTTGCCCAGAAACAGTCAGGTATTCTGAAAGTTTGTGCTAGAATCACCATTTTACAAAGTTACCATACATTCCAATTCCTTCCTATAGCTTAATTGTCGCTTAATTATCAACCACTTACAATAATTCATCGATAATTCACTTTTCGAACAAATGTGTTCAAAAATGGTTAGTTGCACAAGATAACACTGAAATCATACATTGAAACTCACATGAATTGTATCATATATTTGTAGTAGTAGGTTCTCATGTCAATTGGGTGAAGATATAAAGGGTTGAACTCCTCGTTGTGCATCCATCCACAAAATTCAGTGAATACAGATTTCGAAGATCCGATTTTCAAAGAGGATTGTGTCTTATGATCTTTTGCTCTGATATATCTTATCGTATGTATGTTCAATATTTCCTCATATCCGCATGGCATATGAATTCTTCCTCTGTCTCTGTACGGCCGAATAAATAAACGAATAAATAAAAACGGTATTTCGAACTTTACCGGCAATAATATTCACTGCAAGCACTGCAACTAGTCTAGTCGCAAGTCCAGCCCACCTTTTTTTATGTTCGCTCAAATCGCGGGAATTCGCCCATCCTTTCCTCATATCTCCTCTCGTTTCAGTTTCTCCTCCAATTCCCCGCTAACTAGCCGTCTTGTCTCCTCATGGGTACGGAGATTTCTCGTCTTTCCTCATCCCACATTTCTTCACCTTTCAGAGTTCGCCGGACCGCCTAAATTTAGCGCCACGATGATTCTTCAGTTCTCACTCTACATTATCGAGGGTATTTTCGTCTTTATTATTGTAATTGTTTCTATAGATGGTCAAAATATTGAGATTATTTTCTTACGATTTCAGTCTCATCGAACCTTGCGATTCTTAAAGAATTCTTGAACAACTACATAGATAGAAACTAGAGATATAGTGTTCCATCAAAACAGGTTATTCTGTTCAGGAAGTGTGATTCTTCTGGTCAACGGCCTCCTCGTTTACTCGATGCTCAGAAAGGG
Organism: Pristionchus entomophagus; assembly: GCA_036245825.1. Lineage (NCBI taxonomy): Eukaryota > Metazoa > Nematoda > Chromadorea > Rhabditida > Neodiplogasteridae > Pristionchus > Pristionchus entomophagus. Next base: position 37,705,082 of record BTSX01000005.1, read on the forward strand.
GACAATACGTCATAAATACGCGATTCTCGTTCCAAGGGTCAGAATTATGAAGCACACTAATTTCATTTGGTCATCCATTCGAGAATCACAGCAAAATTAAAGAGTTATTTATTATGATTTGCGTATCATTCTTTGAGCAACAAAAAATATTTAAATCCTCAGTTCATAACTGACACATTGGTCGGATTGGCTGCAGTGACAGCGGGTGTTGGACGACTGACAATACTGCTATCAGGTCGGATATTGTGTCATTACTATGATAGTATGCATCATCATTAGCAAACACATGACACTTGAAACGATTGTTCGTAAGATGTAATAGAAAACACCACGAGGCTTCGTTCTAGGGTAGGGGGGTGAGCGAATTCCTCTGCACGACAGATTGCACTTGTTATTCTCGAATGAGGAAGATATTGTGCAGACTTCAAAGTCGTCCTCACGAATGAGATTATAGTGGATTCCGATGCAATCCATTACGAGAATAGAATTCCTCTATGAATAGACTTGTTCTTCTGATCAGATACAGAAGAACATGATAATGATCAAGATATGTAGTTTGATACGCTGCATTTCTTGTGTGTTCCTGAAAATGCTTGCAGTAAATAGGAAACGAGAAGAGTCTTTTTTCACAAAATTCTCATTGTCGCAATCCTATGTATGGCCTCCGTTGTCTCGAAATATCACCCCCCCCCCCCACTTCCATCTTCCCTCCATCCTTCCTGATTATCCCCGGAATTCATCAGAATAGCTCTTCTATACATATCACAAGACATTATCCGTGATCGCTAGAAAATTAAATTTCTCACGATAGCATATTACGTTACTGTTGTGGGCCATCGTGCGAGTCCATTACGGATGAACCATCCAAGTGTTTGGCTTTCCAAGCGGGGATTTTTTTTCGGAATTGTCTCTTTAGTCACAATATCCGAGTGTGTATGAAACAATTCCACCTGAGCAAAACTTCTAGCAAAATGTCTCAAGATACGTGTCAAGGTTGGGAAAGGGATCAAAGTCACCGGAAAACTTCTCGAATAATTCTCACGACGGACAATTCCAGGGACGACAACGTTGAGAAGTCGCACGCACTGCATGCTCATGCCATGGAATATCCTTTTCGTTTGGTACGAGGAAGGGAATGGAGAGTAGAGAATTCCGGCGCAACTTTTCAGCTGAATTTAGTGCAATAGAAAGCGCGGAATATAAGGAAAACTGTGAAAAGAAGCTTGTCCGTCTGAAAATGGTTGATAACAATGAACCAAACTCAGGTCGGACCCAATGTCAGCCAATGTCCAACTAGCGATTAGTATCGATCGTCTCATTTCGATGCTCGCCCCCATTGCCTACTACAAACGACCAATCACCATACAGGTTTCATAGCTTTTTAAAAATAAATGAGCGGGAAATAGGTAGGCTGATAAAAGAAATAGCATGGGAGATGGGAGACGTGAAGGATACTGTGATAATCATCTTTCCAGATGACTCAGACTTCCCTGTGGCACTTTGCCTGGACAGTAGTGGCAATAGCAGGATGGACGACGACGTTGTTGACTTCCAATCCCACTCCTACTCTCTCACCCCTCTGCTGGTATTGCCTTTTCGTTATTTCTCAAGGCGTTTCATAGACAGATATAATATTAACTGCAGTTGCTTGATTCTCCAAAACCTTCTGGATTGGTGGCTGTTTCTCTCCGAATATTGTGGAGCAGAGATCAAAGATCATTCTCCCGCCTAGGTTTGGCTCGTCGGTGATTCGTCAACTGACCGACACCATTCTGTACACGAGGATTGTGGGTGGGTCATTAGATTTCATCATCAATAATCAATTCGTGATGACTTCAAGACATAGACAAGTGAAAGATAATTTGATGAATAGGCTCAACCCTGGCCGTGGCTCTTTACATCATCGTCTTCATCGTGTCTAGAAAACACATGAAGAAAATGGCAGGACTACTGAGCACAGATGTGAGTCTATCCATTCCATAGTTTGAATCCACACAAGTAAAGTTTAGTGTGACGTCAATTCTGGCCTAAAGTAGCTTTGACTAGTGGGGAATTCTTAAGAACTCTCTGAAAGAATCTCGTAGAATAGTCGACTCATGAGATAACCAATAGATGTCATTCCTCAGCAGGAGCGAGCGTTGAAGAAGGGACGTCAGCTGACTCAGACGATGCTCATCTCGTGTATTGCCACTTTCTCCCTATACGTCGTCCCCATCATCGTCGAGGTCATCTGGGGAGATAATGAGCATGAGGTGATATGATGATCTTTGATCTCTGAAAAAGATGCTCTTCGACCCACATGATGAAACATGCTTCCGATACTCTGGTTAGAATGAAAAGATCTCGGTTAGAGTGACGAGACTAGAGAGTCCCGTTCGATTCAATTTAAATTTGTGTGCTTGTGTGCACACTTTCTACCTGGTCGGAATCAATGAGAACCATCTAGTCGCAAGTAAATATCTAAGCTATTTACGGAGATTCTTCCCCTCATTTTTCCTAAATTTCTCATAATAAACACTAATGATCCCGCGATGATTGAGTTGTAGTAACGTGAGCCTCTTGTCATAGCTCACTTCCTGGTTCTAGAAGACTCGACTTTTTCACGAAACAGTGATCGCCATGTTTCGTCGTTCTTGTTTTGTCCGATCAATCTTACATATATTTCGCGATCGAATTTTCATTACCGGGTGCAATCTACCTGAAAACATGGACGAGAAAGATAAAATAACCAGGAATCTCGTACATCGTTGATAGGGAGAGAGTGTATGTAGAATGGAGAGACTCATCCCTGCCACAACCTGATTAGGCGCCTTTTCATACTGAAAGAGCATGTGGAAATCAGCACCACTCGTGCACCAGATTAGAGGAGATCTCACAGATATCAGAGACCAGAAAGGATATTTAGAGGATGTAGAATGACATGTGAGACGCGCAGGAAATAGATGCGATAGCATGAGAATATTCACGTAACTGAAAATAAATGTGACTAAAGCAGGGAACAATGAAGACGAGAGAGAAATACATAGAAAAACAAACAAATTTGATAAAGGGATTCTTCAGGATTGCTTTTTTTTCTGTGAAGCGTTCAAAGTGAGTAAAAAAATTGCATTTTAAAAATGAGGAGATGGATTAATAGTGTTCAATCTTATTTTGAAAATAACGTGAATAGCACACAACATTTGGTACAATCAGTTCAATGGGCATTTGCATTCAGTTAATCGCTGACTTCATAGCCATTTACTCTCAACTCTCCACTGGTCTCAATCCCCTAGTGCATGCCCTCATTGTCATCACTCGCCATGCTGATATCACTGAATCAATACTTCAGGTATGCATAATGTAACTATCTATAAAATCAATTCGGAAATTATCACGTATACATTGGTCTATGCTATGGTTAGGGGCCACAAGCCCTACCCACTTTTGATCCACCCGATTTCTCTCGAAAGCGAGATCGAGGGAGCACAACTTAACTACGCAACCAAATCACTCGCTTAAAATCTTGAACGGAAATTATTGACCTCCTCCATGCATTGAGCAACCCGCATGCAAGATCAAACTAGTTTTAATCGGTCTAAAATCAATAAATTGGTCGAGAAATGGCGATTTATGGGCTTTTCAATAAAGACACGATGTTTGCTGGAAGATTTTCCAATTAGTTAATTTTTTAGAGGAATTTTAAGCACAAAATTGCATTTTTAATTATCTCGCTGATTTTGTGCTTGAATTTAATATGAGCGCGGGAGGAGCGCGGCGAAAGAGCGGGGGGGGGGGGGGGAGAGAGACACACGCGAGTCGTGCGCGCTTAGGTAGCTCTCGCAGGCTTCGGAGAAGAGCAATCGACATACATCCAAAAGCAAAAATGATATTGAGACCCTGACGGTCATGTTGAGCCTACTTTGGACCTGATTCCGAGAATACGGCTCTCATGCTTGCGGCCCCTAGCTATGGTCATCAAAACATATTCGCCTGAAAGAATAGTGAAAGGGCGAGACTTATCTTTCTGAACTTTGCTTTTTATTTACGTCTTCGGTTTTCTCACAATACTGCACTAAAATATTTGAAGTTCAACGAATTGCTGTTTCCTTCTTTTCATCAGTGTCCATTTCTACAGTAATCATTCCAGATCTCTCCCTTCCTCATCCATCTTATTCCCCATTGTCTCCTTCGTCGAAATGCCTCTGTGACTACGATTGGCACGAATCGAACGGCGAATCCAGAAGTGTCCCTTTATCGATCGAGATGAAGAATAATATATATTATTTAAAACATATTCTCGGCGGTGATACTGCATACACGTTTTTGCATTCTCACTTTTCAGAAGTCTGAATATTAATTATTCAAAAAAAAAAGTCATTATTCATGGATCTAACATAATATTATAACACATATTATGCTATAATATAACTTATAATGAAGATCTGTTGAACGTTACTCAATCACTTTGTTTGTTATCTCACAAACTTCGAGTTCGACTGAGTTAGGCTTCCGACCCGTATAATCTGTCAGAAATCTGCGAGAAACGTTGCGGAAAAATTTGCGGAACTTTTCTCGCATATTTCTCTCTGTTTCCCTCGCTTATGCGTGCTATCTTGCATGTCTCTTACCACCTCGCGGAAAAGTTCCGGAACTTTTCTCGGAGAAAATCCGAGCTGAGCTGCTGGAAAAGTTAGAGAACGGCGAGAGAGCGTGTGCAACGAGAAAGTGACGACTGTGGTAAAACTAGTTGACTTACAGTGTTTTTGGTAAATTACCGTAAAGCGGGAGCAAAATGAACCATTTGCTATAATTTAGTGTATTTTAGTATAAAAAACTATCAAGACCCGCAAACGTGTGAGAGTAAACGTAAAGGGACAATTTTTCGGATTTGGGCCTTCCTAGTGATTGCCAAGAAGGTGCAGCGAGGAAATTTTGATTGCACATTTCTCGCTTTTTTGCACAGCATATCGCGCTTGCCTGCCACAAAACTTCCATAAAACATTTTTTCGATTTTAGATGTTTAGAAATGTGCAATCAAAATTTCCTCGCTGCACCTTCTTGGCAATCACTAGGAAGGCCCAAATCCAAAAAATTGCCACTTTACGTTTACTCTCACACGTTTGCGGGCCTTGATAGTGTTTTATACTAAAATACACTAAATTATAGCAAATGGTTCATTTTGCTCCCGCTTGACGGTACTGCTTTTGTGGTGGGAGAAAATCCGCTTTGTTGCTTGGATTAAATCGGCGAACGCCCCGGTACCGTAATCACCCGCAGGGGAGGGAGTGTTTTGCCCATCGTCTGAGTTTTCTCGCATTTGAAGTTCGCATGTTCTGGATTTATTGGAGTCTGTGACCGATAACCTACGATTTAAGCACAAAAAGAAGCCGTCAAGTGCTCTAGTCGCTGAAATAGATCCCCACTTCAAAAAATCCAAATGTTCAACCTTTTTTCTTACAGACTCCATGAATCACGTATCTGACACAGCTCCAATATTTTTTATTGATTATTTTTTAAAGAATGGGAGTGATTTCGTTAAATCGGGCGTGCTGAACAACCTAAAAACACTCATGGTTTAAACTAATTTCACGCGATACCATAAATCGTCACTCAGCCGCGATACATACCTTATGAATTTTTGAAATTTTGAGATTTCGAAAAAGTGATTTTTTGACTTTTCGATTTTTTCGAGTTTTATTGACATCAATACCCCATAACATCAACACACATGTTTGAAAACGATAAATGGGATACAAATCTGATGGAAAAGTGACTGCATCGTTTAGAAATTTCGAAATCCCTCGACATCGTTCTCTCGTCAGCCTTCGAGAGAGCCTCGGGCGGGATGCTGCGGAATCCGAGCGACCAGGCTGAGAGGCGCGAAAATTTCACACGAGGGGTTGTTTTTAGCACGTAGAATCCAAAAATGAAATAAAATTTTGGACATGGCGAAAATATTTTTTCACGGTGGTCGAAAAATGATGAAATTACGATTTTTCGACATTTTTTCGTTGTCTTTTGCTTCCAAACTATGTTTTTCGTTATTTCTATCTAAAAATACGCCAGAAACACCTATAATAACGTACTTTTTTCTTGTATGAAATTTCGGACTTTTTTTGGGACATGCACAGCATATCACGGAGGGTGCACACCAACATCTCATATTGGGCCAGCTATCAGCTCTAGGTATGGTGACTTCACCCTGAACTTATTGGCATAGGTTGCAAAAAAGTCATCCGTCGACCACTCCCAATAGCTTCAAAATACCGTGGAACGTCTCTTAAGTCCAAAAAAATTTTAGGGACCCAGAAAAACTTGGACCCTATCTTTTTTTCTCGGACCTAATTTTTTTTTTCGGTCTAACTTTTTCTTTCGGTCCCTAATTTTTTCTAAAGACCCTAATATTGGAACAGAGCCCGAATTTCCATGTTAGAGGTCGGGAAACTTCGAAATAAAAAAGTTGTGACAAGAAAACTACAAAAAAAGAGTTCGCGTCAGAGCCTTTTCGCCTAACATATGGTCAACAGAGTCTGGAACATTTTTTAAAAATTCGATATGCTCAAATGTTCGTACCAGGGGTAACTTTTGATTCTGAATCGATTGACGTTTTCCGTTTTTCGATCTGAGCCTTCTGAATCCCGGTACGACGCGACGTCGATTTGGCCAAATTCTTGTTCTCCAATAAAAACTGGTCCGAAAAGGGTCAAAATGGCCACAATTCCCGCGAACCCGACCAGAATTTAATTCTCTACAAAAAGATACTTTTTTTGAGGCTCTAGCATTTGTCGTTTTTAAGTTATGGTCGTTTTTTTGACAGAAACAGTTAACAGCCTAAACACGTTCAGGGTAGAATGAGTTGACTCTACAGATAATAATAATGTTATGGGTTAAGGGTTTAATGTGCCCGGATCCAAATGGCATCACATTTAGTGAAAAAAACCTGCAATTTTTTATGTTTTTCGATTGTAGCTTTTTTCATTCGCGTTTTCATGATCTCTAGCATAGATGTTTTTCGATTGTAACTTTTTTTGTTGTATCGAAATTCGGTTTCTACGTGCAAAAATACGCCAGAAACTCCTATACTCACTTCACTTTTGGACCCAAAAAATGGCCTCGGAAAAGCTAGATCCTGATCGAAAAAGTCATATTCTCAGATTTTCATGTATATAGGAGTTTCTGGCGTATTTTCGCACGTAGAAACCAAATTTCTATGCTAGAGATCATGAAAACGCGAATGAAAAAAGCTACAATCGAAAAACATAAAAAATTGCAGGTTTTACTAACTAAATGTGATGCCATTTGGATCCGGGCACATTAAATCCTTAACCCATAACATTAATATGATCTATAGAGTCTACTCATTCTACCCTGTACGGGTTTAGGCTGTTAACTGTTTCTGTGAAAAAACGACTATAACTTTTAAAAAAATGCTAGAGCTTCAAAAAAAGTTTCATTTAGTAGAGAATTAAATTTTGGTCAGGTACGCGAGAATTGTGGCCTTTTTTATTTTATTCTGACCCTTTTCGGGCCAGTTTTTATTGGAGAACAAGAATTTGGCCAAATCGACGTTGCGTCGTACCGGGATTCAGAAGGCCCAGATCGAAAAACGGAAAACGCCAATCGATTCAGAATCAAAAGTTACCCCTGGGACGAACTTTTGAGCCTATCGAATTTTTTTGATGTTCTCGACTTTGTTCGACTCTTAAGCGAACGGGCTCATAATCGAATGCGAAACAACTTTACAGAAAGATAATTGCCTCACCCCATATATCAAAATGATCAGAAAATAATTCTCTACAAACTGTACTTGTTGCTAAGCTTACTAATGTTTTGGTCAAAAAACGAATATAACTCAAAAAAGAAAAAGAAAAAAAAACTGATCATTTTTTTTATGTTACTCTTTTTGGATGAAATTAACTGTACTTGTTGCTAAGCTTACTAATGTTTTGGTCAAAAAACGACCATAACTCAAAAAATAAAAAAAAGCTGATCCTTTTTTTATGCTACTCTTTTTGGATGAAATTAAATGCACTTGTTGCTAAGCTTACTAATGTTTTGGTCAAAAAACGACCATAACTCAAAAAAGAAAAAAAGCTGATCATTTTTTATATTACTCTTTTTGGATGAAATTTTTCCGCTGAGAAGCTACGACTGTTCAAATAGGCCGCTATGGCACCTTTGAAGACTCATCTGACAACTTTTTCAACACGCTTCTCTTATGGGTCCAATTTTCTCAAAACATAGTCTAATTTTTTTTTTCAAATATAGAAGATCCTGCGTGATATTTCATGCTCTACAACATGGCAGTATACAGAAGACGTGAAAACAATATTTCATTTTCATTTTCGTCATTTCATTTGTCGAAACCCAATCTATCTGGGCTAAACTTGGCAGTATACAGAAGTCTACAACATGGCAGTATATAGAAGACGTGAAAACAATATTTCATTTTCATTTTAGTCATTTCACTTGTCGAAACCCAATCTATCTGAGCTAAAAATGAAATTCTGGAAACAACCAAAATATGGACAAACACCTTCTCGAAGATATCTTTAAAATGAGTAGCATATTGAGGGTGCTCGGGGAAATTTCATTTTACTTTTCGTTTGGATTTGGATTTTAACACATTTATCAAGAGTAGGCTCTGATGTGCATGGCGGGCCATTCATGATTTCTTGCTTGTCTCAGGAATGTAGGTCCGATAGTTCGCATGAAGAGATCGTTCCATCTTGTGGGCGGTCTTCCGCGTCCTCGCTTAGGCCTCGCTTACTTTTCGTATTCGGGTCAAAATACCCAAAAAAAAGGGTATGACGATTTTTTTCATATTTTTGCCGACGTTGAATTTTGAGTTCTACAACTTGCTGTTAAAGACATTTAGCGAGCTAAATTTTATAAAAATTAAGAATCACATTTCAAAATGTGAAAAATCAGTTTGCGATCGGATATTCGAACAACTTCATAACATTTTTTTGTTGTCTAGGTGTCTAGGTTTTTTGTTGTCTATTCCTGACACACAATTCCCCACCCCTTGGGGACACATTTCGCAATGAAATCTCTAAACTTATGACGTTTCTAAGTCTCGTACAGCGATGCGACGTCAAGATATTTTTTTTGGTTCAATAACCGATGCTTATGCTCAATCGGAACACAATTGAGGAACACAACTCTTTATTATCAAACGATTTTGCATTTTTAGAGGTTTCGAAATTCATAGCTCAGAGCCTCACATGAGATCGTAATGCAAAGGGTGTGAGTGAAGACGAAAAGAAAAATCAATCGAAATACAATACGGAATGAATGAGAATCTCTCATCACTATACTCTCTCTTTTGTGATTGATGGAACAATCGGAACTATTTCCATAGACAATCTAGGATATGAGTCAGTTATACTACAACAAACGGCAATACTACGAAAATTCAAGTGTCACAACAGGGCTACTGTATCGTGAAATCAACAAGTATACTGTAGATGGGATCGATAGATCAAACGATGAGAGACCATTCGCGAAGAATGCAACAAACAAGTTGTGAACTCAAAAATCGACGAGTGAAATAAAAAAAATGAGATCCCTAAGGGAATTACTGTGAGGTATGAGTGGAAAACAACTGCAATATTGTTCGTGAAGGCTACGGGTTTTAGGGGATTACGGTAGGGGGCGGGGTCGGATCGTTGGATCGATCAATATCTTCACGCGGGTCTCTAGTTGCCTCCTCCCTGCTGACCACCTTGCTGGCCACCGTTCTGTCCACCACCTGAAGTCAATCATGATTACGGTATGTCACTCAACTGGGGAAGTTCTGTCTACGATTGGTAGTGATTCCAAAAAAAAGAAGTGATATTGAATGACGAATAATTTTCTCCTTTCCAAGCATTGCCGAAACATAGATGAACCGGAAATTTTTCAATATTCGGGAAATTGAACAATTTTTTCTTGAGGCGGCAATAACAACTACGCTATTGTGTGCGCTCTTCTAACCGACGAATCTCAAACGTTGCCTACCGTATCCTCCTCTGTATCCACCGCGACCGCCTCCGTTATCGGCACCACGCCAGCTCTCGTTCTGACCACCTGGAATACCGTAATCATCGAGTATCTGTCGAATAACTCCCCAATCAATATTGTCCACTTACCGTATCCACCTCTTCCTCCGCCTCCTCCACCCTGATATCCTCCTCGGTTACCGTATCCTCCTCCGCCTCCCGCCTGGTAATTGTTACCGTATCCGCCGCGGCCTCCGTCCTGATGCTGCTGGCACTGCAACGATTCCATCAATCAATACTAGTTTCTTAGTATATCTTGCCTAAGAATTGATATTCACTTCCGCACCCCTCCAAACAATAAATGCACTCTCGCTACCGTATCTCTCCAATCAATCAATATTCTCTCTCTACCGTACCTGGGCGGCAATCCTCCATCCGAGTGTCTCATCTGGTATCCACCACCTCCTCCTCCTCCGCGGTTGTTGTACCCACCACCTCTGCAAAGACCAGTAACATATCCGCCAAATGGGGAACCCAGATTGTCCGTGTTTCAGAGATATTTTATAAAGTGACGATAATTCAACAGTTAATATCGTTCTGCTTCTCGAATGGAAATGACAACTAATAAAATTCAATGCATTGATGCTCAATGTTTCAGCAATACTTCGAAAAGCAACCATCATTGGAAATTCAATTCTTACTCAGTATCTCTTCCTAGATCATCCCAATCTACCGTACCCTCCTCCTCCACCTTATCCTCCTCTGTCATTGTATCCACCACCGTATTGTCCACGGCCGCCAGAGCCGCCTTTATTTGTTTTTCTACTAAAAGCCTGCAGATGATCGGATCCTTTGCTACGGGGAGAAAGGAAATGAAACTGTGCAGCATCAAAGATGCGGTTGGCTCGAGCTATCGTTTTCTTCTTCCCTCGCTCTCATTCGAATTGTTTTTCGAGCTTCGAACACTACACATGATTTTTTTTTAAAACTAGTACCCTCAAGGTAAAGTAGTCCTCCTAAATTCCGAATCTACCTAGTTTATCAGACCTACAAAAAAAATGATAAAAAACATAAATGATAAAAAGAAAGAAAGAAAAAACCCACAGGATCCAAGTCTTGCCCACTCCCGAGTCTCCGATGAGCAGCAGCTTGAACAGCAGATCGTACTGTCTTCTCGCCATCTCTGATCTACTCCTCTTCTGATTATCGATCGATCCGACCGACTACTGTACTGCCTGCAATGCCGCACAAACAATCACTGGCAAATGGGTATACACGTATCAACGATAAGAAGAGTATGATAACGAAATTGCAGCGTGTAATTGATTGTAGAAACGCTGAATAGAAAGCAAAATAACTAATCTTGATCCTCAAAATCACAGGCTATTTTTTTGAAATGAATGAACATCTTCTCTATCTTTATATCTTCAGCATCCGACCACTTCTTTCTCTTAGATCTCCCATTCTCTCTCATTCCTCAAATGGGTGGGAATCGTGCCATTTTCCCTCTCCTCCTCCTCCTCTCCCCATCCTTCTTCTCCTTCCTCACTCGACCCCCCAATTCCACTCTCCATTCTATCATCGATTCCTACTTTCCGGACGAAGGAAGGAGAAAGAAGAAGAAGAAGAAGAAGAAGAAGGGGAGGGCATGGTGTCTGACTGGCATGCCGACGCAGGCAGGTTCGACTCCCGCCCGCAGGTGATGTTTTGCAAGAGGTAGAGAAAGGCGCGCGCCCCAACCACTAGTCTCCACCTCCTGACATTCCTGACATTCCTGACACAATTCCTGACAATTCATCACCTGCGGGCGGGAGTCGGACAATGCATCACCTGCGGGCGGGAGTCGAACCTGCCTGCGTCGGCATGCCAGTCAGGCACCATGCCCATCCTAACACAATTCCTGACACACAATTCCCCACCCCTTGGGGACACATTTCGCAATGAAATCTCTAAACTTATGACGTTTCTAAGTCTCGTACAGCGATGCGACGTCAAGATATTTTTTTTGGTTCAATAACCGATGCTTATGCTCAATCGGAACACAATTGAGGAGCACAACTCTTTATTATCAAACGATTTTGCATTTTTAGAGGTTTCGAAATTCATAGTTCAGAGCCTCACATGAGATCGTAATGCAAAGGGTGTGAGTGAAGACGAAAAGAAAAATCAATCGAAATACAATACGGAATGAATGAGAATCTCTCATCACTATACTCTCTCTTTTGTGATTGATGGAACAATCGGAACTATTTCCATAGACAATCTAGGATATGAGTCAGTTATACTACAACAAACGGCAATACTACGAAAATTCAAGTGTCACAACAGGGCTACTGTATCGTAAAATCAACAAGTATACTGTAGATGGGATCGATAGATCAAACGATGAGAGACCATTCGCGAAGAATGCAACAAACAAGTTGTGAACTCAAAAATCGACGAGTGAAATAAAAAAATGAGATCCCTAAGGGAATTACTGTGAGGTATGAGTGGAAAACAACTGCAATATTGTTCGTGAAGGCTACGGGTTTTAGGGGATTACGGTAGGGGGCGGGGTCGGATCGTTGGATCGATCAATATCTTCACGCGGGTCTCTAGTTGCCTCCTCCCTGCTGACCACCTTGCTGGCCACCGTTCTGTCCACCACCTGAAGTCAATCATGATTACGGTATGTCACTCAACTGGAAGTTCTGTCTACGATTGGTAGTGATTCCAAAAAAAAGAAGTGATATTGAATGACGAATAATTTTCTCCTTTCCAAGCATTGCCGAAACATAGATGAACCGGAAATTTTTCAATATTCGGGAAATTGAACAATTTTTTCTTGAGGCGGCAATAACAACTACGCTATTGTGTGCGCTCTTCTAACCGACGAATCTCAAACGTTGCCTACCGTATCCTCCTCTGTATCCACCGCGACCGCCTCCGTTATCGGCACCACGCCAGCTCTCGTTCTGACCACCTGGAATACCGTAATCATCGAGTATCTGTCGAATAACTCCCCAATCAATATTGTCCACTTACCGTATCCACCTCTTCCTCCGCCTCCTCCACCCTGATATCCTCCTCGGTTACCGTATCCTCCTCCGCCTCCCGCCTGGTAATTGTTACCGTATCCGCCGCGGCCTCCGTCCTGATGCTGCTGGCACTGCAACGATTCCATCAATCAATACTAGTTTCTTAGTATATCTTGCCTAAGAATTGATATTCACTTCCGCACCCCTCCAAACAATAAATGCACTCTCGCTACCGTATCTCTCCAATCAATCAATATTCTCTCTCTACCGTACCTGGGCGGCAATCCTCCATCCGAGTGTCTCATCTGGTATCCACCACCTCCTCCTCCTCCGCGGTTGTTGTACCCACCACCTCTGCAAAGACCAGTAACATATCCGCCAAATGGGGAACCCAGATTGTCCGTGTTTCAGAGATATTTTATAAAGTGACGATAATTCAACAGTTAATATCGTTCTGCTTCTCGAATGGAAATGACAACTAATAAAATTCAATGCATTGATGCTCAATGTTTCAGCAATACTTCGAAAAGCAACCATCATTGGAAATTCAATTCTTACTCAGTATCTCTTCCTAGATCATCCCAATCTACCGTACCCTCCTCCTCCACCTTATCCTCCTCTGTCATTGTATCCACCACCGTATAGTCCACGGCCGCCAGAGCCGCCTTTATTTGTTTTTCTACTAAAAGCCTGCAGATGATCGGATCCTTTGCTACGGGGAGAAAGGAAATGAAACTGTGCAGCATCAAAGATGCGGTTGGCTCGAGCTATCGTTTTCTTCTTCCCTCGCTCTCATTCGAATTGTTTTTCGAGCTTCGAACACTACACATGATTTTTTTTAAAAACTAGTACCCTCAAGGTAAAGTAGTCCTCCTAAATTCCGAATCTACCTAGTTTATCAGACCTACAAAAAAAATGAAAAAACATAAATGATAAAAAGAAAGAAAGAAAAAACCCACAGGATCCAAGTCTTGCCCACTCCCGAGTCTCCGATGAGCAGCAGCTTGAACAGCAGATCGTACTGTCTTCTCGCCATCTCTGATCTACTCCTCTTCTGATTATCGATCGATCCGACCGACTACTGTACTGCCTGCAATGCCGCACAAACAATCACTGGCAAATGGGTATACACGTATCAACGATAAGAAGAGTATGATAACGAAATTGCAGCGTGTAATTGATTGTAGAAACGCTGAATAGAAAGCAAAATAACTAATCTTGATCCTCAAAATCACAGGCTATTTTTTTGAAATGAATGAACATCTTCTCTATCTTTATATCTTCAGCATCCGACCACTTCTTTCTCTTAGATCTCCCATTCTCTCTCATTCCTCAAATGGGTGGGAATCGTGCCATTTTCCCTCTCCTCCTCCTCCTCTCCCCATCCTTCTTCTCCTTCCTCACTCGACCCCCCAATTCCACTCTCCATTCTATCATCGATTCCTACTTTCCGGACGAAGGAAGGAGAAAGAAGAAGAAGAAGAAGAAGAAGGGGAGGGCATGGTGTCTGACTGGCATGCCGACGCAGGCAGGTTCGACTCCCGCCCGCAGGTGATGTTTTGCAAGAGGTAGAGAAAGGCGCGCGCCCCAACCACTAGTCTCCACCTCCTGACATTCCTGACATTCCTGACACAATTCCTGACAATTCATCACCTGCGGGCGGGAGTCGGACAATGCATCACCTGCGGGCGGGAGTCGAACCTGCCTGCGTCGGCATGCCAGTCAGGCACCATGCCCATCCTAACACAATTCCTGACACACAATTCCCCACCCCTTGGGGACACATTTCGCAATGAAATCTCTAAACTTATGACGTTTCTAAGTCTCGTACAGCGATGCGACGTCAAGATATTTTTTTTGGTTCAATAACCGATGCTTATGCTCAATCGGAACACAATTGAGGAACACAACTCTTTATTATCAAACGATTTTGCATTTTTAGAGGTTTCGAAATTCATAGCTCAGAGCCTCACATGAGATCGTAATGCAAAGGGTGTGAGTGAAGACGAAAAGAAAAATCAATCGAAATACAATACGGAATGAATGAGAATCTCTCATCACTATACTCTCTCTTTTGTGATTGATGGAACAATCGGAACTATTTCCATAGACAATCTAGGATATGAGTCAGTTATACTACAACAAACGGCAATACTACGAAAATTCAAGTGTCACAACAGGGCTACTGTATCGTGAAATCAACAAGTATACTGTAGATGGGATCGATAGATCAAACGATGAGAGACCATTCGCGAAGAATGCAACAAACAAGTTGTGAACTCAAAAATCGACGAGTGAAATAAAAAAAATGAGATCCCTAAGGGAATTACTGTGAGGTATGAGTGGAAAACAACTGCAATATTGTTCGTGAAGGCTACGGGTTTTAGGGGATTACGGTAGGGGGCGGGGTCGGATCGTTGGATCGATCAATATCTTCACGCGGGTCTCTAGTTGCCTCCTCCCTGCTGACCACCTTGCTGGCCACCGTTCTGTCCACCACCTGAAGTCAATCATGATTACGGTATGTCACTCAACTGGGGAAGTTCTGTCTACGATTGGTAGTGATTCCAAAAAAAAGAAGTGATATTGAATGACGAATAATTTTCTCCTTTCCAAGCATTGCCGAAACATAGATGAACCGGAAATTTTTCAATATTCGGGAAATTGAACAATTTTTTCTTGAGGCGGCAATAACAACTACGCTATTGTGTGCGCTCTTCTAACCGACGAATCTCAAACGTTGCCTACCGTATCCTCCTCTGTATCCACCGCGACCGCCTCCGTTATCGGCACCACGCCAGCTCTCGTTCTGACCACCTGGAATACCGTAATCATCGAGTATCTGTCGAATAACTCCCCAATCAATATTGTCCACTTACCGTATCCACCTCTTCCTCCGCCTCCTCCACCCTGATATCCTCCTCGGTTACCGTATCCTCCTCCGCCTCCCGCCTGGTAATTGTTACCGTATCCGCCGCGGCCTCCGTCCTGATGCTGCTGGCACTGCAACGATTCCATCAATCAATACTAGTTTCTTAGTATATCTTGCCTAAGAATTGATATTCACTTCCGCACCCCTCCAAACAATAAATGCACTCTCGCTACCGTATCTCTCCAATCAATCAATATTCTCTCTCTACCGTACCTGGGCGGCAATCCTCCATCCGAGTGTCTCATCTGGTATCCACCACCTCCTCCTCCTCCGCGGTTGTTGTACCCACCACCTCTGCAAAGACCAGTAACATATCCGCCAAATGGGGAACCCAGATTGTCCGTGTTTCAGAGATATTTTATAAAGTGACGATAATTCAACAGTTAATATCGTTCTGCTTCTCGAATGGAAATGACAACTAATAAAATTCAATGCATTGATGCTCAATGTTTCAGCAATACTTCGAAAAGCAACCATCATTGGAAATTCAATTCTTACTCAGTATCTCTTCCTAGATCATCCCAATCTACCGTACCCTCCTCCTCCACCTTATCCTCCTCTGTCATTGTATCCACCACCGTATTGTCCACGGCCGCCAGAGCCGCCTTTATTTGTTTTTCTACTAAAAGCCTGCAGATGATCGGATCCTTTGCTACGGGGAGAAAGGAAATGAAACTGTGCAGCATCAAAGATGCGGTTGGCTCGAGCTATCGTTTTCTTCTTCCCTCGCTCTCATTCGAATTGTTTTTCGAGCTTCGAACACTACACATGATTTTTTTTTAAAACTAGTACCCTCAAGGTAAAGTAGTCCTCCTAAATTCCGAATCTACCTAGTTTATCAGACCTACAAAAAAAATGATAAAAAACATAAATGATAAAAAGAAAGAAAGAAAAAACCCACAGGATCCAAGTCTTGCCCACTCCCGAGTCTCCGATGAGCAGCAGCTTGAACAGCAGATCGTACTGTCTTCTCGCCATCTCTGATCTACTCCTCTTCTGATTATCGATCGATCCGACAGACTACTGTACTGCCTGCAATGCCGCACAAACAATCACTGGCAAATGGGCATACACGTATCAACGATAAGAAGAGTATGATAACGAAATTGCAGCGTGTAATTGATTGTAGAAACGCTGAATAGAAAGCAAAATAACTAATCTTGATCCTCAAAATCACAGGCTATTTTTTTGAAATGAATGAACATCTTCTCTATCTTTATATCTTCAGCATCCGACCACTTCTTTCTCTTAGATCTCCCATTCTCTCTCATTCCTCAAATGGGTGGGAATCGTGCCATTTTCCCTCTCCTCCTCCTCCTCTCCCCATCCTTCTTCTCCTTCCTCACTCGACCCCCCAATTCCACTCTCCATTCTATCATCGATTCCTACTTTCCGGACGAAGGAAGGAGAAAGAAGAAGAAGAAGAAGAAGAAGGGGAGGGCATGGTGTCTGACTGGCATGCCGACGCAGGCAGGTTCGACTCCCGCCCGCAGGTGATGTTTTGCAAGAGGTAGAGAAAGGCGCGCGCCCCAACCACTAGTCTCCACCTCCTGACATTCCTGACATTCCTGACACAATTCCTGACAATTCATCACCTGCGGGCGGGAGTCGGACAATGCATCACCTGCGGGCGGGAGTCGAACCTGCCTGCGTCGGCATGCCAGTCAGGCACCATGCCCATCCTAACACAATTCCTGACACACAATTCCCCACCCCTTGGGGACACATTTCGCAATGAAATCTCTAAACTTATGACGTTTCTAAGTCTCGTACAGCGATGCGACGTCAAGATATTTTTTTTGGTTCAATAACCGATGCTTATGCTCAATCGGAACACAATTGAGGAGCACAACTCTTTATTATCAAACGATTTTGCATTTTTAGAGGTTTCGAAATTCATAGTTCAGAGCCTCACATGAGATCGTAATGCAAAGGGTGTGAGTGAAGACGAAAAGAAAAATCAATCGAAATACAATACGGAATGAATGAGAATCTCTCATCACTATACTCTCTCTTTTGTGATTGATGGAACAATCGGAACTATTTCCATAGACAATCTAGGATATGAGTCAGTTATACTACAACAAACGGCAATACTACGAAAATTCAAGTGTCACAACAGGGCTACTGTATCGTGAAATCAACAAGTATACTGTAGATGGGATCGATAGATCAAACGATGAGAGACCATTCGCGAAGAATGCAACAAACAAGTTGTGAACTCAAAAATCGACGAGTGAAATAAAAAAATGAGATCCCTAAGGGAATTACTGTGAGGTATGAGTGGAAAACAACTGCAATATTGTTCGTGAAGGCTACGGGTTTTAGGGGATTACGGTAGGGGGCGGGGTCGGATCGTTGGATCGATCAATATCTTCACGCGGGTCTCTAGTTGCCTCCTCCCTGCTGACCACCTTGCTGGCCACCGTTCTGTCCACCACCTGAAGTCAATCATGATTACGGTATGTCACTCAACTGGAAGTTCTGTCTACGATTGGTAGTGATTCCAAAAAAAAGAAGTGATATTGAATGACGAATAATTTTCTCCTTTCCAAGCATTGCCGAAACATAGATGAACCGGAAATTTTTCAATATTCGGGAAATTGAACAATTTTTTCTTGAGGCGGCAATAACAACTACGCTATTGTGTGCGCTCTTCTAACCGACGAATCTCAAACGTTGCCTACCGTATCCTCCTCTGTATCCACCGCGACCGCCTCCGTTATCGGCACCACGCCAGCTCTCGTTCTGACCACCTGGAATACCGTAATCATCGAGTATCTGTCGAATAACTCCCCAATCAATATTGTCCACTTACCGTATCCACCTCTTCCTCCGCCTCCTCCACCCTGATATCCTCCTCGGTTACCGTATCCTCCTCCGCCTCCCGCCTGGTAATTGTTACCGTATCCGCCGCGGCCTCCGTCCTGATGCTGCTGGCACTGCAACGATTCCATCAATCAATACTAGTTTCTTAGTATATCTTGCCTAAGAATTGATATTCACTTCCGCACCCCTCCAAACAATAAATGCACTCTCGCTACCGTATCTCTCCAATCAATCAATATTCTCTCTCTACCGTACCTGGGCGGCAATCCTCCATCCGAGTGTCTCATCTGGTATCCACCACCTCCTCCTCCTCCGCGGTTGTTGTACCCACCACCTCTGCAAAGACCAGTAACATATCCGCCAAATGGGGAACCCAGATTGTCCGTGTTTCAGAGATATTTTATAAAGTGACGATAATTCAACAGTTAATATCGTTCTGCTTCTCGAATGGAAATGACAACTAATAAAATTCAATGCATTGATGCTCAATGTTTCAGCAATACTTCGAAAAGCAACCATCATTGGAAATTCAATTCTTACTCAGTATCTCTTCCTAGATCATCCCAATCTACCGTACCCTCCTCCTCCACCTTATCCTCCTCTGTCATTGTATCCACCACCGTATAGTCCACGGCCGCCAGAGCCGCCTTTATTTGTTTTTCTACTAAAAGCCTGCAGATGATCGGATCCTTTGCTACGGGGAGAAAGGAAATGAAACTGTGCAGCATCAAAGATGCGGTTGGCTCGAGCTATCGTTTTCTTCTTCCCTCGCTCTCATTCGAATTGTTTTTCGAGCTTCGAACACTACACATGATTTTTTTTAAAAACTAGTACCCTCAAGGTAAAGTAGTCCTCCTAAATTCCGAATCTACCTAGTTTATCAGACCTACAAAAAAAATGAAAAAACATAAATGATAAAAAGAAAGAAAGAAAAAACCCACAGGATCCAAGTCTTGCCCACTCCCGAGTCTCCGATGAGCAGCAGCTTGAACAGCAGATCGTACTGTCTTCTCGCCATCTCTGATCTACTCCTCTTCTGATTATCGATCGATCCGACCGACTACTGTACTGCCTGCAATGCCGCACAAACAATCACTGGCAAATGGGTATACACGTATCAACGATAAGAAGAGTATGATAACGAAATTGCAGCGTGTAATTGATTGTAGAAACGCTGAATAGAAAGCAAAATAACTAATCTTGATCCTCAAAATCACAGGCTATTTTTTTGAAATGAATGAACATCTTCTCTATCTTTATATCTTCAGCATCCGACCACTTCTTTCTCTTAGATCTCCCATTCTCTCTCATTCCTCAAATGGGTGGGAATCGTGCCATTTTCCCTCTCCTCCTCCTCCTCTCCCCATCCTTCTTCTCCTTCCTCACTCGACCCCCCAATTCCACTCTCCATTCTATCATCGATTCCTACTTTCCGGACGAAGGAAGGAGAAAGAAGAAGAAGAAGAAGAAGAAGGGGAGGGCATGGTGTCTGACTGGCATGCCGACGCAGGCAGGTTCGACTCCCGCCCGCAGGTGATGTTTTGCAAGAGGTAGAGAAAGGCGCGCGCCCCAACCACTAGTCTCCACCTCCTGACATTCCTGACATTCCTGACACAATTCCTGACAATTCATCACCTGCGGGCGGGAGTCGGACAATGCATCACCTGCGGGCGGGAGTCGAACCTGCCTGCGTCGGCATGCCAGTCAGGCACCATGCCCATCCTAACACAATTCCTGACACACAATTCCCCACCCCTTGGGGACACATTTCGCAATGAAATCTCTAAACTTATGACGTTTCTAAGTCTCGTACAGCGATGCGACGTCAAGATATTTTTTTTGGTTCAATAACCGATGCTTATGCTCAATCGGAACACAATTGAGGAACACAACTCTTTATTATCAAACGATTTTGCATTTTTAGAGGTTTCGAAATTCATAGCTCAGAGCCTCACATGAGATCGTAATGCAAAGGGTGTGAGTGAAGACGAAAAGAAAAATCAATCGAAATACAATACGGAATGAATGAGAATCTCTCATCACTATACTCTCTCTTTTGTGATTGATGGAACAATCGGAACTATTTCCATAGACAATCTAGGATATGAGTCAGTTATACTACAACAAACGGCAATACTACGAAAATTCAAGTGTCACAACAGGGCTACTGTATCGTGAAATCAACAAGTATACTGTAGATGGGATCGATAGATCAAACGATGAGAGACCATTCGCGAAGAATGCAACAAACAAGTTGTGAACTCAAAAATCGACGAGTGAAATAAAAAAAATGAGATCCCTAAGGGAATTACTGTGAGGTATGAGTGGAAAACAACTGCAATATTGTTCGTGAAGGCTACGGGTTTTAGGGGATTACGGTAGGGGGCGGGGTCGGATCGTTGGATCGATCAATATCTTCACGCGGGTCTCTAGTTGCCTCCTCCCTGCTGACCACCTTGCTGGCCACCGTTCTGTCCACCACCTGAAGTCAATCATGATTACGGTATGTCACTCAACTGGGGAAGTTCTGTCTACGATTGGTAGTGATTCCAAAAAAAAGAAGTGATATTGAATGACGAATAATTTTCTCCTTTCCAAGCATTGCCGAAACATAGATGAACCGGAAATTTTTCAATATTCGGGAAATTGAACAATTTTTTCTTGAGGCGGCAATAACAACTACGCTATTGTGTGCGCTCTTCTAACCGACGAATCTCAAACGTTGCCTACCGTATCCTCCTCTGTATCCACCGCGACCGCCTCCGTTATCGGCACCACGCCAGCTCTCGTTCTGACCACCTGGAATACCGTAATCATCGAGTATCTGTCGAATAACTCCCCAATCAATATTGTCCACTTACCGTATCCACCTCTTCCTCCGCCTCCTCCACCCTGATATCCTCCTCGGTTACCGTATCCTCCTCCGCCTCCCGCCTGGTAATTGTTACCGTATCCGCCGCGGCCTCCGCCCTGATGCTGCTGGCCCTGCAACGATTCCATCAATCAACACTAGTTTCTTAGTATATCTTGCCTAAGAATTGATATTCACTTCCGCACCCCTCCAATCAATAAATGCACTCTCGCTACCGTATCTCTCCAATCAATCAATATTCTCTCTCTACCGTACCTGGGCGGCCCATCCTCCATCCGAGTGTCTCATCTGGTATCCACCTCCTCCTCCTCCTCCGCGGTTGTTGTACCCACCACCTCTGCAAAGACCAGTAACATATCCGCCAAATGGGGAACCCAGATTATCCGTGTTTCAGAGATATTTTAGAGGGAAGGGATTAACTCTTCCGGAAGAGTGAACGGCCATAGTACCTCAGAAAAATAGACGGCGTCTAGCGGCTTTTGATCGTACAAACTTCTACTCGGTTTAGATCGATAGCCCTGTGTTCTCTGCATCTTCTACCCCTATTGGTTAGCCCACTGTTCTTTATGGGAATTGGCCCCCTTCTCGAATATGCCGTTTTCGACTGTCCAGAGGCACTAAACGAAGGGCCACATCAATATGTAAGCACTACTGTGCTCCAGATGAAGTCAGTACCTACTTCTATCATGCCTCAACAAACCTCCTTATTGAGAACATCCCAGTATTACTTTTCGTATTGCTATGACATGTTTTGTGCGAATCCGCGTGAAGAGAGTTCACTCTTCCGGAAGAGCGACCGTTCTCCCCAACTCTTCCGGAAGAGCGACCGCTCTCCCCAACTCTTCCGGAAGAGATAATCGGATTTGGCTCACTCTTCCCTCTTCCTCTCCGCACTCTACTCTAGACGCGACAGGATTGGTAGCGCGTGCGGGGTGCTTCTTTAGCCCAGCATCCGACAGACCGTTGTCGAGTGCTGCATAGATGAATCTCCTACAGGCGTTCCAGCTGAACTCGTGAGATCGTGAGATACAGTAACCATACCTATACCGTATCTACCAATACAGTATCTTTCGTCGTTTAAAAATCAATATTCCTTCATGGTCATCAGCTTACATGATTTGGTGATCCCGTAAGTTTCACAAAATCGTAAATTGCATTATTTTCCCAGAACCCCATTGGTCAATCCCAACTCAGCTCAGGATTTCACTCCTCTGTTTTGTTTTCACGCGGGCTTCTCCAAAACTGCAGATTGAGTGAACCAGTAGTGCCGCCGGATCGAATAGTCGCTCTCTCCATTCTGCACACTCCCTTGATAGTCACCATGAAACGGCTTGGATCGGGATCTTATGGCAGTAATACAGTAACCCTACCTGTGCACGCAAATCAATAGGTTACTGTACTCTTCAATTTTTTGATCTGGCGTGTACTAACGCTGGCGTATCGAATACTGATCTCTCCATCTTTCACACTCACGTGCCTGTCAGAGGAACGAGATAGTGTGCAGAATGGAGTGAGGAACTATTACGTCAGGCACACCCAACTTGATCCAAATAGTCTATCTCTCGGTCGTTCCATAGTCATGTTTCACGAATGCAAATCTCGTCTCAAAGTGCTTCTACAGAAACTCTTTTTTTTTTTTTTTTTTATTCTAATCCATCCCCATTAGTGATGTCGTTTCGATTATCGATTAATCGAAATTTTTGTTCATAATTTTCGATTAATCGAAAAAAATTTCGCTAATTTTTCGATTACCTGTACTAATTTTTCGATTAATCGAAAATTTTCGATTATTTTCGATTAGTTGATCATATCTCGCTACAAACTCATCGGAGAGCCTTTGGAGAAGTGTCAGTCCACCTCCCTTAGAGATTTACAAATTTGAGATTCGTCATCACTATGTAACTTTCACCTTTTCGCTCATATCTCGCTTCAAACTCACCGCCTGATGCTAACTCGAGTACCAATCGAACCCCTTCGACGAGCTCTCCAAAATTAAATACAATTTTCGTCATACCTAACCAACATATCGTCGTCATGCTCGAAAAACGGCTTATTACGTAAGGATGACGAAATTTTGAGTAGGTATGCCGAAAATTGTATTTCATTTGAAAAGCACGTTGAGGAAGTTTGATTGGTACTCGAGTTTACCTCAGGCGATGAGGTTGAAGCGAGAGATGCGCGAAAATGTAAAAAATCACATAGTGATGACGAAATCTCAAATTTGTAAATCTTTCCATAGGAGGTGAACTGCCACTTCTCCCAAGGTTCTCCGATGAGTTTGAAGCGAGATATTCAACTAATCGAAAATAATCGAAAATTTTCGATTAATCGAAAAATTCGTACAGGGCATTTCGATTAATCGAAATTCGCGCACGCTCTGTAGAAAAATTTTCGATTAATCGAAAATCGAAATCGAACTGACAACCCTAATCCTCATGCACACCTGCGCTGAATGTCCCTATGGATCTCTAAGGACACGAGGCGGGGGAGTCCCGCGTCGTTAATTTTGGCGAGGAGACGCGCTCTAGGTGCGACGGGTTTGAGAGAGCGGAGGGTGGGGGGGGAGAAAGTTGGCGGTCTGAAGAACGGGTCGCCGCAAGGACACCACTCGCGCAGGTATGTCTAGGGTTTCCTTTTCAGGTATTTTGACCTGATCAGGTAATTGAATCAAAACTGATTGAATTTGTTTCCTTTGTCATCCTTTGTGACTTGACCTGATCAGGTCAGGTTAATCAGGTTTTATTCATCCCATTGTCTGAGTTGGTAATTGTTTTCAGGCGGCCTAGGCGAAACCTGAAAAGGGAAACCCCAGGTACTCTGGTATGGTTCTACTACTAGTAGAGCTAGTTCTTACTGTAGTTTTCCAGATTACTACTAGTAGTGCTAGTCGTTGGCTCGAGAGGCCTCGATCTCCTAGTAGTACTGCTAGTCCAGCCTACTAGTAGCAGTGCCAGTTTCAACAACTTACTACTAGCAGTACCAGTGCATGTGTCAACAAATTACTGTAAGAAATAAGTGTTCGGATTTATCGCACAGGGAGTGTGCGATTAAATTTCAAATTACGAATTTCAACATTATCGATTTGCTTTGTTTTTGGTAATTGATTAGTGTTAGTTTCTCACGCAGCCGGTTCCTCTTGTATGTGTCCTTGTGTCGCGGGGTCATTTTACCTATGAAATCGTCTGAGTATTTCGTAATCGTGACTATTTCCTCACGGATTTTTTTCTTTTTGCTCCTTTTGCATGCATTTCTACTGTTGATTGCTGAGGTTATTCGTCCACTTTCTTTCTTCGTAATAATTATCTCAGCATTTTTCTTCGTAATAATTATCTCAGCATTTGCAGATCCTCCCAAGCGGCCGAGTTAATAGGAAGTGCAGTGTGGTGCAGTACAATTGAAAGAGGACGGCGACTGATGAAATAAAGCAGTGCTGCGATGGATCGAGGTTCGTGCTCTCATTTCATCAATGAACCCATTCTTATTTATAACATATTGAGTCATATATCGAGCGTCTCCTATATTGGCGTAGTTTTTTGCGATTATGCTGGTTCTGTGAGATTCAAATATTTTTTTAGACGGACTTCCCGCTAGTTACTAAAGACTTTTATAATTATAAGAATGCGAATGGGACTGCGCACCTTGTTAGCCATTCGCATTGCTGTTGTTTTCTCCATTCCATCTCGTCTAAACAATTTGTTCTCTCGCGACCTTGCGCCACTCTTTCGCCCTCTTTAGGTATGTGCGTGTGTCAGAATAATGCGGGGATTGTTGTGAGGCCGGGACAGATCAAGTTTTAGAGCCGCTGATATTGTTACTCGGCTAATTGCCAATTCTACAATCGCACATTTTCAGGGTTCTCTATGTTAAAAGGCATTAGCAGACTTTATGGCTAGGCTGTGAGGGTACTTACTTAAAGGGGGTCGGCAGCGAAAAATGATCGTGTCTCAAATAAGAGATCTTCACTCGCTAAAGAAGAAAAAAAAATAAAAAAATCAAAAAAAATCAATCAATCAATCAATTTATCATATCAGGCAATTAGGGTGCTCAGATGAGGATGAGTCGCTGGTAGTCATCACAGGTTGTATTCCACCAGTTTTTGCCAATAGCTCGCGTCAAGTCATCTCTCCAGCGCACTCTTGGCTTGCCCGAGGGGCGAGTCCAGTTGTAGGGCGTCCAGACAGTAGTCGCGCGGCTCCACTGATCCGTATCCAAGCTTCGCACTTTGAGTGCCCATCGCGCCTTCCGTTTCAGTCCTTCTTGGTTCCAATCGCGCAGTTTCGTGATCCCTCGCACGCGTTCGTTTCTCCAGCGATACCTTAGCGAAACTCCGACCATTTTCCGCTCCATCTTCCGTTGGGTCACACACACAGAAAAAATAAAAATAATTAATTAAGGAGAAAAATGAAAAACAAATATGCCGGGAATACGGTATCTGCATCTGGTGTGAAGAGCGCGTGTACCTGGTGTGCCTTGCCAGGCGCGAATCACCATCACCGCGAATGACGGTTTAAATTACGGTAGTCTGCATGTTTTGATTTTTTTCGCTCGCTTCAAGCATTTTTCGGTCGGTTTTCCATCATTTTATTTATTTTATCGGTGACTAATTTCACGCTCTGCATGAATACTCGGTCATTCTCTCCTTGGTGATCATTTTTGTTAGTGTTGGCACTCGTCAACGGTCAAATCAGTACATTTCGGGCTTTTTCTTCGCGTTGTGTACGATGCTCCTCGGAGTTTTTCGCCTTTCATGCTCAATAGTTGCCTAGTCGATGACTTCAGATGTGTTTTATTTGATTCTATGCGGATAAGTAAATATTATAGAGAATGGTAGCGAGTTGTGCCCTTTGCGCCAATTCCGGTAATGCCTACAAAATGCGCTCTTTCCCCGCCAAGCATCACCCCTCTCGCACCGAGCATCAGGCTTGGTGGGTTTCCCTCCTGAACCTGACGGCGGAAGGGACAGCGCGCATGTTGGGCGTGATGCAGGAGGAGTTGGCGAGCAGGAGAGTGAGATATTCTAGGATAGTTGACTTGGTTCGAGCTGATAGATGGTTGTCTTTTCTCTTCTTTCCAGCATCGTGGCACAACGCATCAT
Organism: Pristionchus entomophagus; assembly: GCA_036245825.1. NCBI lineage: Eukaryota > Metazoa > Nematoda > Chromadorea > Rhabditida > Neodiplogasteridae > Pristionchus > Pristionchus entomophagus. Next base: position 37,731,789 of record BTSX01000005.1, read on the forward strand.
GCGCTCTCTATCTCGTTCCCCATTATAGAGAGACTCAGTCAAGTATATACTCTTTCGCTTACGTGTTTGAATGGGAAAGATGCCGAGGCAAAATCCTATCGAAGGAATTGAGCATAATACAATAGAATGTAAACAACAGTTGTACGATACTAATGAGACATTCATTCATCACTGCACGATGGCGTGCCAGACGGAACACCACCTCCAATGTCTCGAATGGTGCCACTCACGTCTCTCCCTGATCCATGTTGTTTCCAATCAACGGTAGATCATTGTAGGCAATTACTGGATCAATAATATGTTTATGCAATCAACGATCATCGTGGATCGACAGAATTATGGCAAATCAGATCCTACATTCGAATTGGTCAGTAACAAATTTACAATAGGGACACTGTTTCTGGTTTAGTGGTCTCTATTACTTGTCTGACCGGCTAGATATTGTGAGGAATGTAGAGAGTTACAACCGAAACGACATCATTGGGAAACAATAATGACAATCTATATAGGCGAGCAATGAGCATGCGTCACAAGATATAATACAATCAATCGATGGCTACCGTAATCCCCTCCTCACCGATTACTTGCTTGTTTCTTCTTCTTCCTTCCTCGATCTATTCAGTCGATGTCCCTCTTGTGGCACTGAATCCATTCTGTCGATGAAGTCGCATCTGAATGGATCGGCTCTCACTCTCAAATGGGAATGTGAAATGTGCCAGGAGCGACCCCTTTTGAGACGGAGATACTGGGAGGGAAACGTGAAGTTCGCAAGCGCCGCTTAAATGACTGGACTGCCCTTCCCGATTTGTGACTCTATTTCTTCAAGTGATCGGAGGGGACGAAAATAGTTTCACTACGATAAGGACGCATCAGTGGATACAGTAATGATAAGTGGACGACCCCGATTTCGACCCCATTCCAGCCAAGAAAGGGGAAGGGACATGCATAGTTGCGTAACACAATATTAGTAATCAGTGAAGCCTCGACTCACAGTTTATGTAGTTGATCCATCCTTGTCCTTCTCTCGTTGAACAACATCTGTAATGTAATGGTGTTACCCGAAAGTTGATAAAAAAAACTCCTTTATTAAAATCTATGGTTCCTCTGACACATTATACATAGCGTGCTCCATCAATTCAACAGGAAGATAACACTATTAAAAATTGAAGCACAAATGTTACTCAATTGCACTACTATACCTCCTATCAATATCGAATATGATCGGCTGTTGAAGCATAAATTGAACATGTACAAATGAAGTTTTAAAAATGATCAACTCACGAGTGGCACACTCTCCGTTCGCTCCCGGCTCGTAGTTAATGCCCCTCTTCGTCTTGTACTTGGGGTTGTTGATGGCGCGTAAGGGCTGCAAGCAATCAATAATTGATAATACAGTACGTCACTACTTTGGCACTCTCTCCATACTACCCTACCGATCAGATAGAGGAAAGTGGGCCTAATAGAGAACGCCAGTCGATCCTCCACCACTACCTGCATCATCTGACCGGTCGTCGGGTCCTGGTACACCATGAGCATCATCTGCGCGCCGCCCTCGTAGCCGGAGCCGGGAATCGGGTAGTACAGCGGCATCTGCAACGAGAGTGGGTGTGGCCACTAATTACAGCTGCCTATTCGAAAATTCGACAGGGAGACGTTTACCAACCTGCGTGTACATTATGTGCAGCGGGATCATCGTGGGATTGCAGGCGGGTAGCGCGCCGAGTCCGGTCGGCTCCTCGCTCGGAATGAGGCGCGAGGCTGAAAAGGCGCACAATGTTCAGTTATCGACTGATAGTTTCAGTAATGTAACCCCGACAAGCGAATAAGTTAGAAACACCACTGAAACGGGATTACGGCAAGCACAGTACTAGTGAAGTGTGTCCTACTCATCGATTGACCATATCGGAAACAATACCCGCACAACACAATAATTATTTGAGGGCGACGTTTCCCATTAAAACACACCATTACCTGGCTGCCGTTGATAGTCATGCTGGAAGCACCGTCTGTCCGGAGAGCGTCATCGCAGCGAACGCCACGCCGGGCTGCAAAAATCACCACGACCATTTCGACAATCTAGTCAATTACTGGTAGTAATTTACTACACAGCGTGAAGATAGACCTTTCTCACCACACCACAAAGGGAATTAGTGTAGGTGCAACAAGCGCGTGATATATAGGGCTGTTGCACAAAAATGTACGACATTTCCAAAGCGAGGGAGCCGTTTGTCACATCACACCGATACTCACCGGCTGGTATTATCTGGGCACGGCGTAGGCGGAGCGGGCGCCGGGTGGTGCGGGCTGAAATATCAGGTCGACGTTTATCACTTTCGGGTTTCAGTCAAATTTTGCACAGAGTGAGGATAGGTGACGTCTGCCACTACACCACCCTCACTCACCGCGCAGCTAATCGTCTGCTGCGGCTGCGAAATCGGCAGTACGTAGCCGGAGGAGGCGGAGTCTTCGGCGCCCGTAGAGTAGTAGCCGCATGGCGTTGCTAAGCCACCGGCGGGCACGCCAAGCGCGTAATAATACTGTAAGGAGGTCAACGGTTTAACTAATCACTCGAAAATTTCGTCATCTTGCACTGCGTGCGCCAAGGCGACGTTTACCAACCTGAGGTTGTTGCTGCATGCTGGGGTCCATGGTGCGATGTGGTGTGGTGTTGAGCTCGGCCGACGCGTGATGGATGGCGCGATTCCGCTCTGGAATGCATGGAACAGGGTTACGGTAGGCACACCACGCGAATGTATGGTAAATATTTTACTGCGTGAGGATTAGCGTCATTACTAGTACTGGCAATACACATATTGGTACTTCAAGCGCGTGATATTTATTTAATTTTAAAATAAAGCTTGTAGAGAACCAAAAGAAGCGCGTTGCTTAGTTCAACATGCTTGCGCGCCACTTTTGCGAAGCTGATCACGCAGCCGCGTGAAAGCTTTGCGAGTGGCGCGCATCGCGGAAAAGCGGATTATATTATTAATAATATTCAAAATAAATCCATTTAATAATTGGGAGCGGTAATATTACCTGGAGTGGCTGAATGAAGGTGCTGGGGAAGCGCACCGGCTTCGTGGGCAAGGGGACGCCAGTCCAATCTGAAAGATCGTGAAAGTGAATACAAACAAATCGCACGTTTTTCAAACTAATAACGGATTGCCACATCGCTGTTTCATGTTTCAGTGGAGAATAGTATAATACAAAAAGTAAAGTATCCTGTTGAGGTCGAGTAGACCTCGAATGTTCCCAGCTTCTTACCTCGATACGTCCAGTCAGCCCACAGCTTGCCCCTGCTCAACCAGCGGTCCAGTATGCGCTTTCCTGGAAGTAATCAGATATACATACGATAAGGAAAGTCAAAGAAGGTGAATGGAGTACATAAAGTGAGTTAACAGCCGACTAAAACGTGAACGAGTGACGACAGCGAAAATTACAGTGTAAAATGGATTTTTCTAGCGCAAAAGAGGTCCGTTGATGTGAATATCCTACGCGCCTTGCAACAGAGTGGTATTCTGACGGAACAAGCATTTCAATTATTATAAAATTACGCTGAAACTCCACAAAAGAAGCTCGAAACAAAGGAAATTGAACGAGAAGCGGGGAGTGGGCGGAGTCAAGGCGAACGCGCCCGTGCGCGGCCACTTGTTGCAGCGCATAAACGACGCAAGTCTTTCCGCAGCCGAAGAGAAGCGGATACAGTATACCGCTAACACCAGCTTCTACACCACCTTTTTACTAGCTGCTTCAAACATTTTTATAATTTATAATTATTTTTTATTTTAATTTCAAGAGTGCATCAGTAAACTCGAGAATTAAAATAATATAAATTTGCGACCGCCAACTCCCTTTAAGGGTTCTTGCGATTGCGTGATGCTGACTAAACGATTTTATTGCAGATCCATTTTGGGAAACTTTAATGCGAAGAGACGGCAGAATCCGAGTAGTCCATTCACTATGGAGAATAGTCCATTCAGTCCATTCACTCTGAGAAAGGATATGGAGTCTCATTTGAAGTATAAGATATTGATCGAGATACAAGAAACATGAATGTGAAAATATGGTCTATTTGCGCATGTCAATCCATAATTGAAATTGACTTCCGTGTTTGATAAATATTGGGTTTAGTATCTTGATAAATATTGGGTTTAGGTTTAGTAATTTTTTTTAAGAGTCAGAGACGCAAATTTCTCGGAGACAGCTAGTGAAGGAACTACTACTCTACAGCAGAGGTATATATATCTAGTAATCTAATGGGGAGAGTAAATAACCGCACTTAGAACGGGGATTCATAAAAATATGTAAATTTTAAAAAGTTAAATATTCGGATATTTTCAATGTTTTCATTTCAGATCCCCGATGACCGCGAACGATCGAGCGCACATGGGGGAGACGAGCACTTCACAAATGTCGCCGATCACCTACCACAAGTGAGGAATTGATAAGTATTAAAGCGAAAATTTTCCCTCTCTAAGTGATTGCTAGAAGCTATTTAAGCGAGGTAACTTTGAGGCAGGATTATGGTTAGGAATATGGTATTATGGTTATTTAGAATCGAACATAGAATTATATATTTATTGAAAAAATAACTCAAATATATAATTTCAGTATGCAGCCACTCGGTCAAGATCCAGCAGGTACCAAGGTCCTCTACGATCCGATGTTTAACGGCTACGACTATGGAAGATTGTAAGAAATGAGATGATAAGATAATATCTCTCGTTCGATTTCATTGAAATAATTTCAATTTCTAAATCATCTGTTGCCTATTTTAATTCGTTGTTACTTTGTTGTTGTCGGCTATTTGATATTTACCAATATTTAGTTCTCGATATTATCCCAATTGACATTTCGCTGAACCTGTTTATTTATATTCCACGGAATACAATTGTTACTTTAGAAGTCATGTTATTCGCCCTATTGAGTCTTGATCTCATCGTAAAGATAAAACTACAGTAACCTGAGGCAAATCCCTGTTGAGAACGAACAAGAACACGAAAGACGATTTTTCTTACAGTAATCCTCTCGAGTCTCCCAGTAGCACTGCTAGTCCGAATCGCCCCTCTCCCCGCCTCGCTCTACTACTAGTACTGCTAGGCAAAAAATTTACTACTAGCACTACTAGTCAATCTACTACTAGATTTACTAGCTAGGCTACTACTAGTAGAAAAGCTAGTAGTACTAGTAGTAGAACCTTAGTAGAAACAGAGTATGTCCCCATGACATTATTCCAGTTTGCACGCCCTACCGCTTCTCAGCGGGGCTCCTCCAAAACTGACCGGACGGGGTCGGTCGGTACCGGGTATACGTCATAGACATAGACAGTCACTCCGTCATAGACAGAGTCCCACGCCTGAGGGCCGTACGGTCAAACCCCTGAGGAGGGGCGGCGGTCCCGACGAAGCCGCGGAAATCGAGAACTTGAAGGAAGGCTCTAGACGCGACGGGATTGTCGAAGCGGGAGAGGCGCGCATCATAGGGGCGGAGCTTGCTCATCTCAGCCTGAGTCATGCAACCACTGCAACCGTACTGTGTATTGCAAGAAAATAAACCGTTTCACTTGTTATTACGAACGGTCCAATCTACTGTGTTTAGCAATCATTAATAAGGGATTCTAAGCTTCAGTGTTTGTATTTAATCAGTGCATTTTGCGTCCAGGATCACATAGGAGAAAGATCGGGAATATTGGAAAACTAAATAAATAATTAGCGAATATTTTGTTCCGTTCATCATGCCTACTGTATGCTAAACAGTCCATGACTCTAACTGAGTTTTTGAATCTTACAATAATTGTTTTCTTTTCCAATGCAGTTACCCGTAACCCGTGCAAACGAATACAGTAACCCTGGCCTTCCAAATCTGTAGGGTAGATCAAAATGAGAGAAAAACATTTCAGAAAAATTTGCAAAGCTTCTCGAATTTTCGTGTCATCCTTGCACAGAGGCCATCCTGATCTTCTCTAATCTCTCTCTTTACCGTTCTTAATTTAGCGTTGTATCTACTCGATCAGAGAAACAAGATAGCATGTGAATTGTGGAGAATATTTTTTTTTCATTTACCATCACTAGATTTGCCCCACCGCTTGTAGCGTATCGCTCCTTCATTGTCTTTTAGACCTCCGGCTGAAGAGTGTGCAGAATGGAGAGAGCGATAACCGAAACGACATCGCTAGTAACAACTCAACAGTTTACTCTCATTCATTCATGATTTGCATCCAGACCACCCAATTAGCTGTCCCCCTCTTCACTTGAGAACTCGTTCACTCTTCTCACTCCCTCCCTCAGCCCCACTGATAATTAGTGATCCGGCTCTCTCCATTCAGCACACTCCCTCGGCGGTCAGTCAGACAAGAGAGTGTGCATTGATGATGTCAAAACGGAAACGACTCTCCTCAATTCGCGTACTATCTCGTTTCTCTAACAGGCGAGAGAGTGTGCAGAATGGAGAGAGCTCGTTCACTCCCTCCGCCCAACTGATAATTCGCCGTGTAAACTCACCCTCTTAGGAGTGGCCAGACAGACACTTTCGCTCTTGTTTCTTGCATTTTCGCCTGATTCCTCTTGCTGTGACACTTCATTAGCAGTTTATCTGTGCCTTTTAAACTGATCTAGGATAAGATATCACTTTTTCTAGACGTTCACTTGTTTTTCTCCTCGTTTTTTTCTGTACTACAAACTACGAACTCAGTTTTCGCATCATATCTCGTAATCATTCTTCCTCCTCTGTCTAGTCCATGCATGCCTTCTAGTGATGACAATTCGGCATAGACACTCCTCATTTCGCGCGCTATCTCGTCGGTCAGAGAAATGAGAGAGCACGCAAAATGAGGAGAGTCGGATGCCGATTTGCCATCACTAATGCCTTAGCTTCAATGAAACAGCGAGGAAGTGTGCAGAATGGAGAGACCATCTCTCCTTCTCGGGAACCCCCCCCCCTCCCCCCCCCCCCGCCCTAATGATGTCCACTGGTGCCCATAGACAATACTTTCTTCTTCCCTTGATCCAGTCATACTTGATAGAAAGGGAAAAACATATATGTTTTCAGTGAATTACAGAAATCGATGCAGGATTTCTAGGGCTATCAGAATCTGTGAAGAACTCACAGAACTATTTTTTGCTGTACCGTTTTTTCCAAGAAATTTTGCGTTTCTTATGCGAACGCACTGATATTCATTAGAGATATCAACTCGGAATCGACTCTCCTCAATTAGCGGGATCTCTCGTCGGTCAGAGAAGCGAGAGAGAATGCGAATTGAGGAGAGTTGGATGCCGATTTGTCATCACTTCTACTCATAATTAGAATCCCATGCAGGGAATCAGCTCGACACAACAGTCGCGAATTGTTTCGCTCATTCTGTATTATCCCAACTCAGTTTCTGCCTCTCTATTCTCCTCCCGGCCAGGGATTCCCTTCTCTTTCCGTCCTAATGATGCCCGCACATAGGCAGTAGTTTCTTCGCCTAGCTTGGGGCAAGTCTCATCCCGTCTTTGCCCCTCCCTTGTAGTATTCTGCACCCTTGGGTCCCGCCGGGAATCAGGCTACCGTAACCCTTCGTCTTCCTCCATCTACCGAATTGCCATGGAACGGCTCAAGACCTGGTACCGGGCGCGATTCGACGAAAAAACGCAGTCAGTGATCACAAATTAGCGTTATTTATGCACAAAATAAAACTTAAATGCGACCTGTCAATTAGTGATGTCGTTTCGGGGTTGACTCTCTCGATTCTGCACACTCTCTCGTTTCTCTGACCGCTGAGATAGTGTGCAGAATGGAGAGAGCGAATGCCGAATTTGCATCCCTAGAAAACATGATCCGCCAAAAGAATCCATAAAAATAAGTGAGTAATCAATTTTCCAGCGCTTGTGAGTTCGATGAGCGGGTGGATGAAGATAAGGGGAATTTCGGTTTTGGCTCTCTCTCTCTCCATTCTGCACACTATCTCAGCGGTAAGAGAAACGAGAGAGTGTGCAGAATGGAGAGAGTCGAAAACCGAAGAGACATCACTAGTGAAGATGTGTTTCACTCCTTGTTCAAAGGGACTGAGAAGCGCAGAGAAAATGTTGCAGAGTATAGGATAATCTTTCAACAAATAAAATTAATTTTCGGGGATTTTTGGGCACTCGTTATCTTGCGAAGATAATTATTTATAATTTAATATAATTAATAATGTAATTTCTTCGATTACGTTCATTTCAATCTGCGCTTTCGTAGCTCCGAATTTCCGCTGAATTGATGCTGGAAATGATGAAGGGTGAAAGATAGTGATGTCTATTCGGTCGTCGACTCTCTTCTTTCCCCTCACTCTATCGTTTCTCTGACCGGTGAGATAGTGTGCAGAATGGAGAGAGAGAGAGCCAAATCCGAATTTACATCCCTAGTAACTGATGAACGGGTAGGTGCAAATGAGTTTCACTTTTTGCATGAAAGAAACTGAACAGTTCAGAAACGATCACATTACAATTCCTCTGTATCAATAAAATATTTAAAAAATTCAATACATTTCTTGAATTTCTTTAGCTAATTGAGGAACATCTTCGCATTCGTTCCTCATTATTCGCATATCTTCCTCCACTGCTCTTAGAATCTGTTAAATATTATATTTTTGGTGCGTTTTGCGCAGAATAATTCGGCTATCTTGATCGATAAGGAACAACACTTTTCTTCCCTCATTATTCTCTTATTTTCTCTTCCTCTACCCGTTTAGAATCCGGCCGCATCTCTTATTGCGTTAGTTGTCTTTGTCTTCGCTTTTCTATCAAATCTCTCTGTCTCTCTCAATCCCACACACTCTCTCACTCACTCTAACCGCCGAGGGAGTGTGCCGAATGGAGAGAGTCCTCGGATTCGGGTTGGATGCCAAGCCCCGCCCCCTCCTCTCAGTCTCTAGTGTTTTGGTTTGGCGCCAGCGCTCTCTGGTCCCGCAAGGAATCAGGAAATACAGTAACCTACCGTAATCCCAATCGATCGACTATGGAGCTGTCCGACTCGAGGTATGTCTCTCCATTTTGTACACTCTCTCGCTCTGCCTGACCGGCGATAGAGTGTGCCGAATGGAGAGAGTCAGGTCATTGTCTCCTGCTAAAGAAACACTCCCGACTCCACGCTAGAATACGTAATCTCTCCTCTCCACTCTCTCCAAACCACACGCTCTCTCGCCGGTGAGAGAGGGTGAGAGAATACGAGAAAGTGAGAGAGCACAGGCGGCCGAGACACGAAAGAGTGTGCAAATTGGAGAGAGTCCCTCCAGGCATCCTGCTTCGCCTATTGTCTGAAGTCATCGGGGTGTAAATCGCTACTCTGGACTCATTCCAGATTAGTCCAACTCCATTAGGCCCCGAAAACCTCCTCGTGGCCACTTATTCCACTTCCGATTCCGTAGGAGCAGGAGTACCCAACTAATAACGTCCTAGAATAGGCTTTTCGTCTGTCGTTCCCTCATCTCGCTTCCTTATCATTGCGATAATTTTTTTTTGTCTTCAGACCCTCAACTTCGGATTTTGGCCTTTCACAGGCCTTTCACAATGCTGGATCTACGAACCCAGACATATTTTGGCCTAATTTTATGTGTAGATCCGATTAAATCATTCGGCTATTTCCACTCTTGGGTGCGCCCGAAAACAAGTTCGCACTGTGGGAATTGCATTTGTCCAGTTCATTTAAATAGTTCTCAACGAGAACTTCTCTCGACAGTATTCCCAAATCGTTCGTTACCGAAGAACCGTGTGAGAATCTGTTTCTGTCTCGACACTCCCGAAAACAAGCGTCGGATAGCTCTCTCCATTCTGCACACTCCTTCTGAGCCTCTAACCCGTGAGGGAGTGTGCAGAATGGAGAGTGCTACTGTTCGATCCGCACTGGATTTCATCCAGTCCCATCTGGGCACACAAGAATAAGTCCAAAAACAAGAATCCAGTCCAAAACGCGCGCTTCTCGATTGTGTGTTTCGCTCTCAATTGTTCCCTTCCCACACACAATACCGTAGTGTCTGAAGCACTCAAATTTTCGAGAGCATTGTCTGCCAAGCGCTGTTCGCTCGCGTGAAAGAATCTGGGCTGACCGAATAACGAATGCGTCTCTCAATTATGCCTGATCTCTCGCCGGTTAGAGAAAAACGGAGTAATCGACGCTCTCCTAACTTCACATACTCTCTCGTTTATCTGACTGCCGTGAGAGTCGAGCAAATTAGGGAGAGTCCGTTACGATTTGCCATCCCAAGTGTGCTGAATGGAGAGAGACGGATTGTTGAGTCTGTAACAGTGAGAATCCCGGCGCGACTATTACACATGAATCGCTCTCCTGTCTAATAGCCATGCCTACCACTCCCGGCCTCATTCCATGCTACTCCTTCTCTCACCGCTTCTGGTATTTCTACCTGTTCACCATTCTCTTGTTTATTCCAAACCATGCCAACTGGAATAGTCTCTGGTATTTTATCCGTATTTCTAGTGGCAGTCGGATCGCATAGCGGCGCTCTCCATTCTGTACGCTCTGTTGGCCGGCGAGATTGTGTGCAGAATGGAGAGAGTGTTTATTCGGCAACTTTATTAGGCAGGCTGCCATGATCTGTGCGTCTAAATACGCAATGTTTTCATTCGCCTCGATCTCATGCCACAATCGTCACTGCTTTGCCTCCCAAGTTACTCTAGACAACCAATTCCTGATATTTTTCGTGTCCCACTCATTGCATGTCTAAATTCTCCAGTCTGGGCAAGTATTTTGTCAGTGTTATCAAATCGCCGCTTTCCCTCGTCACACGAATCACTATTGCCTACTGGCTAGCGAAGTCGTTTCTGTTTTCGCTCTCTCCATTCTGCACACCCTCTCGCCGGTCAGACAGACGAGAGAGTGTGCAGAATGGAGAGACTCGCAAACCGAAACTACATCACTGCTGCTTCCAGCTGCAATCCGTTTAGATATCTCCCCGCCATTTCTCCCCCCCCCCCTTCCACAGCCAGTATCTCCTTACCGCGCGAGAAAGACGAGGCCTTCTCGCTCTCTCCATTCCGCACACTCCCTCGCAACGTCTGACCGCCGAGACAGTGTGCGCGATGGAGAGAGTCTCTGCGCTGGATCCAATAGTGGTACCGGGGCGGCCGGGCGGTCCGGGAAGGATGGGATGGGATGTGGGGAGAAATTCAATCTGATAATGGGCCACATCCGGGACCGCATTCTTTCGCTGCGAATTTCCCTACACTTCTCTCCTCGGTCAGAGCAGGCGAGATAGTGCTGGGAAGTGAGAGAAGTTAGAGAAACCGACGCGGTCAGAGTGGGGGCGAGAGAGTGGGCGAAATTGAGAGAGTGTGAAAGCAGGGACATCCTCACCGAGAAATATGAGCGCAGTGGTTACTTTGTTCCGTTGTTTGGAGAGAGAGCGATGAGTTGTTGCACGAAGGGAGCTTGGTTACTATCAGTATTTGTCGCTACAGAGGGGTCTAGAATGATCTTTGATCTTGGAACCACAAGGACCCCATTGGAATGGATGAAGGAGTCATTCCAATATCAGCCTGAGACTAAATCGGGTCCGCAGATCTACACGCGCAATATTGAGAATTGAGGCTTCCAGATAAGGGTGCGAAGCTGGACGTTAGTGATGTCAAAACAGCATCGACTCTCCTCAATTTGCGTGCTATCTCGCCGGTTAGAGAAACGAGAGAGCGTGCGAATTGAGGAGAGCCGAGTTCCCAATTGTCATCCCTACTGGACGGCGCTTCTGCAGTAACCGCATTCGTATTATTGATGACCAATCTGCATCCGACTCTCTTCATTTCCCATACTCTCTCGTTTCTCTAATCAGCGATAGAGCCTGCGAAAAGAGAAGGGTCTTTTGTTATCACTAATTCGTATGAGCGAGACGAGAGTGAATTTTATTTACAACGAATAATCCGTTCATCAGTTCTTCTCATTTCCTACTTCATTTCTCGTCGCTTTGAAACATATGTAGCTTCCGAGAGATTTCTGCCAAATATGAGTAATGGTCTCGTCATTTCGCAAGCTTTATCGATCGACATTGTGGCAACAAGCATTCGGATTGTACAGATTTTTGGCTAGCATTTCGCGATGCTCATTCAGACTGTTCATTATTATTTTTGTGATGAACTGGTTGAGTCCAGGGATCAATTCTCCTCACTTTCTCCTTCACATAAATTGATCGTGAAACATAGGCGGATATTTTTTGATAATAATTTTGAACTACAAGTTTCCTTTGCCTCTTAGCTGATATTTCCCCCAGTTGTCTTGGTTCCGACGGGAAACCAGTGGGAAACCAAATCGGAGGTCATTGGGCGGAAATTAGTGGTGGCGAAACGCGGAAACGGCTCTCTTCAATTAGCGTGATGTCTTGCCGGTCAGAGAAACGAGAGAGTACGAAGAATGAGGAGAGTGCAGATGCCGATTTGTCAACAGGAAATCCCAGTGGTTCCCCACCGGCATGTTTGATCGTTTCCTGCTGGGGTGGAGTGAGGTGGAGAATCCCACTGGGGGGGGGGGGAATAGATATAGATAAAATAGATTTGTAAAAAAAGAGCAGATGAGCTATCAATCCTTTTCACTCCCCTCTTCATTTCTAGTCACCGTGAAACCTATTTGCAATGGATAGCGTTGTTTCTTGAGTTTGAAATACGAGGTATTTTCATTTTTGCATAGCCTCTTGATCTATTCCGACAAGAAAGTATGGCAATAGAGATATTCTGACACCAATAGAGAAATATAATATATAGAGAAAAAATGAAAAAAAAAAAATTATTTTTCCTACCAAATGGACGAGCACGATCAACCCTTCTCACTTCCTTCTTCATTTCTAGACACCGTGAAACCTATTTCGGCGCGGTTTAAACGGTCGAAACAAATGTTCTAGTAACATATTATTTTTTCGAAAATGCTGGAAAATACTAGAAATTGGTTGCTTGGGGGGATTTTGAGCCGCATTTGCAGCTCTCAATTCTAACTTTGCTTTCATTTTTTTAAATGCAGAATCACAACAATATCATTCGCCTCACTTACTCTTCCACATTTATTCCTCGTGAAACCTACGTGCAACTAGTGGCTTCGTTTCTTTGAAATACGAGTGACGATCTTTTTGCATAACATCTTTATCTATTCTGACAATAAAATATGGTAATAGAGATAGTATGAACCCAATAGAGATATTGAAATATTATTGTTTCCTTCCAAAAAGACCGGACGGCATTCAATCAATCCTTCTCATTTCCTCCTTCACTTAAAGTCAGCGTGAAACCTATTTATCGGGTGCGATTTCGAGAATAATTTCGTCACTAATAGATTCGCGTGCAAGGACCACTCTCATTCTCATACTAGTGTTGCTCCTCCTCGATTCGCCTGCTCTCTCGCCTGTCAGAGAAACGACGAGAGAGTGCGCAAATCGAGGAGAGTCTTCCGCTACCCATGATCGCATAAAAGCTAACTGTGTCTCGTCACACTGATTGAATCGGGCAAAAAGTGCGAGAATCACCCTCATTCAGGGTGTCAGAATGAAGACTCTTTCCATTCTGCACACTATCTCGTATGTCTAACCGGCGAGAGAGTGTGCAGAATGGAGAGAGCCAAAACCAAAATTACATTCCTAATGCGCAATATTTGGTTAAGATTGGCAGATTGGCCTCCAGATTAGGAGAGGGGGGTGTGCGATTCTCAACGAAAAGGGGTAGATACGAAAATAATAGTTTTGTATCATCGCAATGAACAGCCGATCAGTTTTTCCCCCATTTTACTTCATTTATCGTCGCTGTGAAACATATCTTGCTTTCAGAAAAACCAAACAAATCGACAGATTTAGACTAACATTTCAAGATGCTCATTCAAACTTTTCATTATTATTTTTTATGAAGCAGTTGTCAGCCAAGAATCAATTCTCCTCACTTTCTCCTTCACATAAATTCACCGTGAAACATAGGCGAATTTTTTTAAAAGAATTTCTAACGACGTGTTTCCTTTGCCTCATATCTGATATTTTTCACAGTAGTCTTGATTCCGACGGGAAACCAGTGGGAAATCTACTAGGAGGTCAAAACGGAAACGGCTCTCTTCAATTAGCCGGATGTCTCGCCGGTCAGAGAAACGAGAGAGTGTACGCGGAATGAGGAGAGTCCAGATGCCGATTTGCCAACACTAGCGGAAATCCCAGTGGTTCCCCACCGGCATCGTTGATCTTTTCCTGCTGGGGATTGAGGTGGGATCAAGAGTGTGCAAAAAATTTCCCGCACTCCTCATTTCACATGCTCTTACGTCGAATTAGAGAAACGAGAGAGCATGTGAAATGGGGAGTGCGGGAAATTTTTTGTACACCTTTGGGTGGGATCGCACTGGGGGGGGGGAATATATATAGATAAAAATAGATTTTTAAAAAAAGAAACAACAAAGCGTGCAGAGATGAGGAAGGGTCAATGACTATGCCATCCCGATTAATATACGTGTTTTTTGTTGTTGTTGTTGTTACAATTGAATTGAATGACATATCAATCCTTTTCACTCCCCTCTTCATTTCTAGTCACCGTGAAACCTATTTGCAATGGGTAGCGTTGTTTCTTGAGTTTGAAATACGAGGTATTTTCGTTTTGCATGACTCCATGATCTATAACAAGAAACTATTGCAATGGAGATATTCTGACCCCAATAGAAATATCGAAATATTATTTATTTTGACCGCAAAAGGAGCGATGTGTATCAATCCTTCTCACTTCCTCCTTCACTTAAAGTCAGCGTGAAACCTATTTAGCGGGTGCGATTTCGCGAATAGTTTCGTCACTAATAGATTCGCGTGCAAGGACCACTCTCATTTTCATACTAGTGATCTCCATACTCTCTTCGATTCGCCTGCTCTCATGTCAGAGAATCGAGGAGAGTTTTCCACTTCTTAGGACCATTTTCGCATAAAATTTAACTGTGATTCGTCACACTGATTGAATCGAGCAAAAAGTGCGAAAATCGCTTTCTTTTGGGTGTCAGAGTGAAGACTCTCTCCATTCTGCACACTCTCTCGTCTGTCTATCCGGCGAGAGAGTGTGTCAAAAAAATAGTCACCGTCTCTGCTCTCTCCATTCTGGCATCTAATTCTGTCCTTTCTCACTTCCATTAAAAATATATATATATATATCGTAAAAAAAAAACTAACTGCTCTATCATATTAACGCGAAGAAGAACGCGACAAGAACTCCTCGTTCTCTCCTCTTTCCAATCCACTCCAATCCATCCCCACTAACTAATACCTAACTAGCCCCCGTTTCGTGTGTCCTTCCCTGATATGTTAGAGAAGACGAGAGATCATGTGAAAGCGAGAAGGTCTAGAGAAGATGTGAGGTCAGAGAAGGCAAGATAGCGTGGGAAAGTGAGAGGGTCAGAGAGGTCAGAGAAGACGAGAGAGCATGGGTAAACGAGAGAGCCAGACAGATCCTCATTAGCCAATCTTCTCTCGTGCAATAAGTGGCTGCAACTAGTCACGAACAGACTGTCAGTGCGAGGGCGAGGGATGGGTTGGACTGGACTTGTAGTGTGCTGGCCTGGACTTTAGTAATATCAAAATTTAGAATGTACTTTATTAATGCCAAGATCTGCAGGAAGAAGGCTGCCTTTTAGTAGTAGGAATGCCAATTCAGTAATACTCTCTCCAATCTGCACACTTTTGATCCGGTCAGAGAGATGACAGCGCGGGAGAGGGACCGTACTTTAGTAGCGCCATGTCCGGAGCCGGATTTTAGTATCTCCTCACGTTTTCATATGTTACGTTACTTCATCAGTGACCACACGCAAACGAACTTCAGTAGTGCTGCAAGACTTTAGTCATGCGAGAATTTGTATCTTTTAGTGATGCCGGATCGACTAATACTCTCTCCATTTTGCACACTCCACTATTCCATCCGGAAACACGGCTACATACTTTTGCATCAAGAAAACATCGCCAACCATCTGCACACATCGTGCTCGGTACCATTTTTTTTTAAATGCAGCACGACTGTTTCCCTATACTGTAACCAGAACTAAGCGCCATGGGTACCAGTTTGGTACCAATCGGACCCAAGCCGTACCATGAACCCATCTGTGCCCATCGCTCTTACCGAGTCATCTCTCTCGCCTCATTCATTGCAAATGCAACAAGAGTGGCGCACCCGAGAGTGGTGGTGGGGTTTAGCAAGAGATGGAGAATCTCTCATCTCCAAGCTAGAGAAGACGAGAGAGCGTGTGAAAACGAGAGGTTAGAGAAGGCGAGAGAGCATGGCAAAGTGAGAGAGTTTAGAGAAGGGTGAGAAAGGGAGGATCCTCTGCTCACTCTCGAGCCCTACCGCTGGAACCTTCTCACAGTTTAAGCTCCATTTCTCCCCCATTTCAAACCTGGCTCCTGTCTCTTCATAGACCGCTCTATTTTCCATCAGATTACAACATTTAGCAATAGTTAAAAAGCTAATTTTTTAAATTATTACTTTCCCTTGAGCGGCGACGACGATCAATCGGTGCCACTTCCTTCTCAACTTCTAATCCTCGTGAAACCTATTTAGCGAGGATTCTAAATATGCTCATTCCTCAGAGGAGACTTCGACCCACCTCGAATCTTTCCTTTAACATTTTAGGTTCTCTCCGGTTTCAATTTAGTGATGTTGTTTCGGTTCTCGACTCTCTCCATTCTGCACACTCTCTCCTTTCTCTGACCGGTGAGATGGTGTGCAGAATGGAAAGAGCCAAAACCGAAATTACATCCCTACTTTCAATCTGTGGTCTTTCCCTTATTTCACCTGGCTTTCAGCTGAAAGATAGAGTTAGCCACCATAGTTTCCATTAGTGATGTCGTTTCGGTTTTCAGCTCTCTCCATTCTATACACTCTCTCATGTCCGATATGCGAGAGAGTGTGCTGAATAGAGAGAGTTGTAACCGAAATGACATCACTAGTTGCCATGAGATCCTGGGGTTTTGTGGCTTTTCATTTCCTTTTCTACATATCGGGCTCCATATCAATCCGCCTCCATCTTCCCACCTGTTTTTCCCCACTATAATCTTCTTAGTTGACTTTAGGGATGCACTTTCGGTTTTCGCTGTTTCCATTCTGCACACTATCTCGCCGGTCGGAGAAACGAGAGAGTGTGCAGAATGGAGAGAGTAGAAAACCGAAGCGGCATCACTAGTTGGCGTGAGATCCAGGATGTTTTTCTCGATTTTCCACTCTCTTCTAGTTCTTGTTAAGCCACTTAATCCGCTGAATATTTCACTGGGAAAACGCGCACTTCGGCTGATTTTTTCTTGCGTTGTTTTAGTTTTAGTAGGGATCCTCTCTTCGCTCTCCCTAGAAACCGCAGGCCCTTGTTCCAGTATTTTTTTCTTCAAAAATTCCAACTAAGTTATTTAATCGTCTTGGTGTTCTCCTGAGCTCTCTCGGCCAAGAGATTATGCGACGAAGACCAGCGTATTATTGTTCGGCTCTTTCTCGTGATGTCATCACTTCTCCTAATCCTCGAGAACTCCAACTATTCCCTCTTTCCACCACTGAAGAAGTGATGTCGCTTCGGTTTTCGACTCTCCTCATTCTGCACACTCTCTCGTTTCTCTGACCGGCGAGATATTGTGCAGTAATGAGAGAGTCAAAACGACACCACTGCAGTGAAGCCCGTTGCCCTTAGTGAGGGTAGGTGTCAGGGCCTAGAGTGTCAGTGCTTATCTCTGACTCTCTCCATTCGGCACACTCTCTAGCGCTGTCTGACCGGCGAGAGAGCGTGAGGCGCAAGGAGAGTGAGACCGTTGCCACCTCTTATGGGAGAGAAGGAGGGCTAGGAGAGATACGAAAACAGCCCCGGTTCTCATTCCCTTCCCCCATATCCAATCTCACTCCTGTGGCTGCCTCGCTATAGATACGGTTAATGATCTCGAATAATTATATTGTTTCGGTTCTTTCGATTTGCACATTTTCTCGGCGGTGCAATCGGCAAGCGAGTGTGCGCATCCGAAAGAACCGCGTGTTAAATGGAAAGGTTCCGAAGCATACTTTGAACTTCATGTTTTTTGTATTGTTTTCTCAACGTATGGTCTCTTGAGCCTTCCTTTTCCTCATATTCTCATATCCAATCTCAATTCCCTTAGCTACCTAGAGTTCGAGCATCAGTGACCGGAAATATCATAAAATAGCGCGAAAACAGGGATGTTTGGGGCATTTTCGGTGCTTTCGCTCTTCCATTTTTAATACGTCTTTGATCGCTAGAAGTACCTCCTTTTGCATACCATAACTACGAAATGAGGAACTGCATACAGTCTCGTTTTCCTGTCCGATATTAATGTCATTTCGATTCTGGCTCTCTCCATTCTGCACACTGTCTCGGCGGTCAGAGAAACGAGATAGCAGGCAAAAAAGGAGAGTAGGGTGCCGATTTGTCATCAGTAGCCGCTAACTCTCCCCCTCTCGTAGCGGCGCCGAATCGGCCGAATTGCCAACACTACTCGCAGTCTACTCCACTTCGTTAGATAGCGTGAGGGAAGAATATTCATCATCATATTCCATCTTTTGATACACATTCCCCTCCCCCACCAAAACATGAGAAATCTCACGGGAATAACTCATTATCAGCTCTTATGCTGAGTGTTTTCTTCTTGTTTTGTCGCTTTCCTCACATTCACTCTGGTCTCTCTCCATCTCACACATTCTCTCGGTCTGTTTGACCGGCGAGATAGTGTGCAGAATGGAGAGAGCACAGTGCCATCTGCTCTCGATGCTGGTCTATTATTCTTCCCGCATTAGCGGATTAATCACGTCATCACTAGGCAATAGTGATGGCATTTCAGCTCTCTCCATTTGGCACACTATCTCGCTGGTCAGAGAAACGAGAGAGCACGCGAAACGAGGAGAGTCGGGTTCCGATTTGCCATCACTAATGCTTATTAGCTATGGCTTCCAATGACAACCAGGACTAGCCGACTCGAAGGCTGGCTCTTCTTTATTGCATTTTTTTTTCCTGTGTGATTTCTCACTCACTCTGAGATATTAGTCTTTCCCACGCAGAGTATGAAGTCACTTCGGCGTTGAGATTTTGGGCTTTTGTGAGCGCTTTTCCACTTGTATTGCAAACTAAAATAGGAACACCACCGCTTTGTGTGCCCTAAAATCAGCAAGCGCAGCTATACCAGCAGCAACATCGGTCATCCCCTTTCCAATTTATCTTACTGTGGGAACAGAAACTCTTGCGTGTGCCCCAGATCGAAGAATTACATTCGCATTAAGTTGTTACTCGCGGAACGAAAGTATTATTTTGAGAAAGTGTGTGAAATGAAGAAACGATTACCCGAATTGCGCACTTTAGAAGCAACCTCTTTTCCCCGCCGTCCTCCCCTATAGGGTATACTTCCCCAAGTCATCCATCACTAGGGCTGGCAAATGAAGAATTCGTCTCTTCATTCCTCGTGCTCTCTCACCGGTCAGAGAGACGAGAGAGTGTGTGAAATGAGGAGGGCGCTCTCTTCATTTGCCAGCCCTATCCATCACCTCCCCTTCTGCCTTCTGTGTTTCTCTCCTCGAAGAACACATTTATTCAACTTTTTGCCCCGACTTTTTCGCGGAATCTCGGACGTTGGAAGTAGGGCTGACAAATGAAGAGAGCGCCCTCCTCATTTCACACACTCTCTCGTCTCTCTGACCGGTGAGAGAGCACGAGGAATGAAGAGACGAATTCTTCATTTGCCAGCCCTAGTTGGAAGTAGAGATATCGAGAGCGAGCTCTCTCCATTCTGCACACTCTCTAGAGCAGTTTGGATTGTTCACTATTCTTCCGATTTTGGAAGTCTCGCCGCAGGGTTTCTCTGCAGATTCCTTTGTTCTCCATTCGCTCTCATTTCCTGCACTCCTTGAACCTTCCTCCACTCTCCTCACTCCACACGCTATCTCGCCGGTCAGACGAGGCGAGGGAGTGTGCAGAAGGGAGAGAGCGTAGCTCTCTCCAATCTGCACACTCTCTCATCGCTCTGACCGCTGAGATAGTTAGAGACCGCAAGCTCCGCCCACTTTGAGGGGAATTGACTTCCCCTAAAACCTGCGCCTGGCAAGCACAATTCGAATTCTCAGCCGAATCAACTGATCAAAAGCGTTTTCTGCAGCTCTCATTAGTCTTCACAAATGACGAGTTGAGCAGCCTGATCGGTCAGCTCGAAGTGGGTTAAATTAGGCCATTTATGGTCAAGAATGGGCATTTGAAGTGTTTATAGTGGTCGTACGCAGCTGCTCCACTCGCATTTCCTTTATTTGTATTTTAGAGGAATTTTAAAATTGATTTCAAATTTTTAATAATTTTCTCCGAATTGTGCTCGATCGCGGGGAGAGACGAGCGAGAGAGCAGGAGGAGGGAGAGAGACACACGCGAGAGAGGCTCCGCCCCTTTTCTCTCTCGCCCGATTTCCCTCTCCTTTCCCTTGCCAGCGCGCGCGTTGTTTTAAGGGGAGAACTCGGCTCAGAGATGAGATAAAGACAAACTCTAAACAGTAAAAATTTTATTCAGACTAAGACCAAGATATTGAGCACATATTTGAACCGGTGCAATCAATTTGGTAGATCACCCTGCGGTCTCTAGAGATAGTGTGCAGAAGGGAGAGAGCCAGACATATGCGCTCCAGAGTTCTTCTCTGATCTTCCAAAAACTCGCCTCTCATTTCTTGTTTTTGCACTGCAAAATGCCCTCGGGCACTAATCTTGGAGCTCTTTTCGTCTTGTTCTTGCGTTTTTAATATTTCGCACGCGCCCATGAGAAAACATTCAGACATCTCTGTCTGACTCTCCTCGTTTCGCACACTATCTCGCCTGCTCTGACCTCTTACTCTTTCTGGATTCTCCACTTTTCACATGCTATCTCGTCTTCTCTGACCTCCTCCGTTCTCTGTACTCTCTCCATTTCTCTCATTCCCTCGCCGTTTCTCTGACCCGAGAAAGGGACTCGTTCGCTCTTCTCAGAGGGTGGAGCATCACTTATGATTTTCCCCTGAGATGCATCCCTCTTTTTCCATTGTCGCTTTCCCCAGTTCGAGCTTTGGCGTCATATTCTGACCAGGCCCTATGTTGTTCTCGAGCGGATTAGGTCCTTAACCCTAAGAACTCTAAGTATCCTAAGAAGAAAGTTAAGGCCCTTAACCCTATGAATCCTAAGAGCAAAGGCCTAAGTGCGTATGGTTCGTCGCATTTCGTTGTTGGTGTTTTGTATCTCGTTTTTCCATTGTCCCTTCTCTCTCCAGTTCGCGTCAAAAGCCGCGCGCAATCTTCGGGTTCAACACAATTTTGGACTGATTTTTGTTCCTGCATACCGTAATCTTGAAGCAATATTCGTTATTAGCCAAGCGCGGCTTGCACCACATTACAAATGGGTCGAGTTACGCTTCAGGGCGATCAATTATTGCGAATATATTATATTATTCAGTCCAATGTTCAGTCCAAAAATGTTTTTCGATCACGTGACTGCTCAAAAGTAGAAAGATGCTGATTAGTGATGTTGTTTCGGTTCTCGACTCTCTCCATTCTGCACACTCTCTCCTTAATCTGTCCGGTGAGAGAGTGTGCAGAATGGAGAGAACCAAAACCGAAATGACATCCAAAATCTGATTCCCTCCTCCTGCTCAATAATTTTGTTCACATCAATCTTCGCAAACGTAGCAAACCGAGTCGTAATCGTGATACAGACACGGCGTTCTCCATGGGATGAGCGAGAGAGAAGAGAGAGCGGTCAGGGAGTGGCGAGATAGCACGAGCGAGGTCTCGACGGGAATTCTTTTTGGCGCCTTGCCAGCAAAACGCCGTGCGTGATACTGAATCCCCCCCCCCACTCCTTTCCCTCCGTTGCCATATATTTACTAAATAATTTATATAATAATAATCTATCTACGCCCGAGGCTATTTGCGTTTTTTTCTCGAGCGGATTCATCATTTTTAAGTCGTTTTCAATACCGAGTTCATATTGTGTTGAGTTACGCTTCCGAGTGTCCGTTTATGCTGATCATTCAGTCAAAAATGGTACCGTTCCGAAAACTAAAAAATCCAAATTAAAAAAAAAACGAAGCAAAAAGTGAACCACTGAGTCCCTTCCCTCTTCTCTCATTTTCCAGCCACAGCCACCTCTTCACACAGCGCTGTTACAACCTTTCCGCTGTTTTACGGACCAAAACGCCGTGAAGACTACGCGCTGACAGCTCTTGTATATAAAAAGAAATATAAATACAATATAAAAATAATACTGAATAATCCCCTTATCTCCTTTATTTTTTATCCCACTAGGCTAGCGGTCTTTTTCACGCGGTTTCCATTTTCACATTTCGTCTATGCTCTAGGTTCAATAGAGTTTCAGAGGGATGGCTTATTCTGACCAATCAACCTGAAAATGATATTCGCAACTCTTTCGTTTTCTATGGCAAAACTAAATACTCTGTCTTCAAAACATGCAGGCAAAAGTACCGCAGCAACGATACTGAAGCTCTCCTTCCTCGCTCTTTTCTCCAGCCTCTTCTGTTCAATCTAGTAATGACAGCATCGGTATTATCAGATGAGGCCGACAAAATCTCAAAATTAGTCCAAAAACTACATTTGGGTAATCGTCTCTCCATTCCGCAATCCCGCTTGGCTGATAGATAGTGTGCAGAATGGAGAGAGCTGAAAACAGGGACGAAATGCTTACAAGTATCCACGATACAAACACCAACTATCCCCTTCCTCCTCCATTTCCACCTCTTCCTTTCTCTCCTTTCTCTGGTCTCCAGCCTCCTCCTGCGGTATTTCTCTGTCCACTACAATACTAATATATTTATATGCAAATCGGGTTACTATTTTTACTTTCGGTCACTGCGCGCTCTCTCCATTTCGCGCACTATCTCGCGTTCTCTGACCTCTGGACTCTCTCGTTTCAGCGTGCTCTCTCGTCTCTTGCCATCTTTCCGCGCATTTGATCCTCACTGGCCAATTCGACACTCTCTCAATTTCGCATGCACTCTCGTTTTCTCTTACCGATAAGAGGGTGTGCAGAATCGAGAGGGTAATATTTGATCTACTAGCAAATTCGAGAGTATCAAGTTTCACCTGCCTCACCTACTCTATTATTTTAGCCAACACACGTACTTTTGCCATTACTTTTTTCGCGCGCTCTGCTGTAAACTCATTTCCCGCCAACTTTTTTGGCCTATGTGCACGACTCATAGCCGCTATTATTTTAGTCGGTCTAAAACAACAATGTACTTCTTTTTAGCCCTTAATTCTTAAATATTTGTTCTCATCTCACTCAATCTATGCTTCAAAACGCTTCAAATGTGATCACTCCCAGGGTTCATTTCACAACAAGATTCACTTGTGTTTCAGAGGGTCGGCATATTCTGACCATTCAATCGAGCAGTGATCACACATACTCTCATTACGCCAAAACTCTAAAATCGTTCTTTTGCTGTCGCGTCACGATCGTCTAAGCCACAATGTTCATCTGAGCTTTAAAATCTTATTTTTGGGCTTACAATTACAATAATTCCAAAATGCGAGAATAAATTGCACTCAGTCAATAGTTTTTTCCAAGCAGCAATCCCGATGACCTTTGATCTCTCCGAAACATTCTTTTCAAGTCGAGATCGGGTTATGCTTCGGATGGTCAGTATATTTAGACCATTCACTCGAGCAATGATTACGCATACAAATACATCGTCAATAATTATTGCCCAACTGAGCTTCTAAATCTTGTTTTTATCCTTTTAAAAAAAATAATTAAAATTAATAATTCCCATTCCAGGATGACCCTCTCCACCACTCCAATAGGCGGCGCGAAGCAGTCGCTGATCGATCTGAGAGCGGGCGCGATTCTGAGGGAGAAACATGCGTGAGTTGGGATATTGATCTTTGATCTCTGTGTATTGATCTTTGATCTTTGTATTTCGATCTTTGATCTCTGGCTTGTGCTCTCTGATTGTTGCCAATTCCGTGTCGAATCTTTCCAAGAAATTCAATAATGTCCCAGTACGGAGAATGGCCATGGTTCAGAAAAGCTAAATTTTCTGCAAACATCGAAAGTGACGTTGGTCCAAAATAAATCCCAAAAATCGATTCCAATCTAGTCGCTCTGCGTCCTACCGCGGCTGCCCCGTCTGGTTGCTGCTCACTACCGTACTCTTCGTGAAGACCGCCCTGATCGTACTGTGGCTGGCGAGAGGTACGGTATCTATCGAAATCAGTCTACCGTACTACGCTGGTACGGTAGATCGCGTCATCGCTAGGTGTACATTAGAGGGTTACGGTACTGATCGTGCTACCTCAAAGTACGTATTACATCATAATTACGGTATAGGTTTGGTGCGCTGTGTCTGGCGAGAAGTACGGTATCTCGAAATGCGTCATCGTTGTAACAAGCGTCCCTCAAAATGCGTCATCACAACGCGACCCGGACCGTTCTCCGTCATTTCCCAACCGCCATACAGGGTGTTTATCCCAAAAATGGCTATTCTTGAGAATAGGGACAACATACAATAACGCGTCGGAAAATAATCGAGAAGGCGAGAACAATAGCGCAGCCACCACATTTACAGTCCAGTCAGGTCCCAATGTGAAAACTGGACTCCCCGGGCATCCCCGGGCGTCCCCCCGTGTCCCCTGGCCTTATCACGCCTCGGGGAAGTACTAAACCACATTCAATTTGTGAAATTCGGATTCCTCGTGGAAGAATGCACCAGAATCACTTATAGTTAGATTATTTTAAAATAAATAATTTTCAACTTTTTCATGACATTTTCATTTTGTGGTCAAAAAGTCGAAATCTCAGAACTATCTGAATATAGTTCTTTCCGACTCATTTTCACTCGTAGAAGTTGATTTTTTAGACCAGAGCTCACCAAAATGTGAAATTAAAAAGTTACGCTCGATTGATTTTTATTGTATATTTTGTTGTGTCACTATTCGCCCCGTTTCCTGTAAAACAACAGAGATTTTCTAAAATATGTAGATATGAATCGATAGCTCAGTATCGCCTCTACCCGACTTTCACAAATTGAATGTGGTTTAGTACTTCCCCGAGGCGTGATAAGGCCAGGGGACACGGGGGGACGCCCGGGGATGCCCGGGGAGTCCAGTTTTCGCATTGGGACCTGACCGGACTGTATGCGCCTGGACACAGTTTGAGAAACCGACGTCAGCACTGAAGTACGGTCAAACCCATGGCGAAAGTGAATGGATATTCTCGGGATTGGTAGCATACAATAAGCGTCAGATCTTTTTAAAATTCAACTGCTATTGCAATTGTAACCCCGCAACCTCTGCCAGTCATGAACGGTCGCTGAAACAGATCCTAAAACATGATGGATGAATTAGATTGGGCAAAACTCTCTTACTCGGATAATGTTCTCAAAACCGGCGAGGATAGCGACCATCAAGATCTATTACGCAAATTCAGAGTACGAGCAACTAAACGTCGGCTGCGTCGCGCACTCCTTCAACGACACTCTCCTTCTCGCGCTGAAGAAGAAGAGAGATCTGGGAGGGATGGAGAATGAGTGGCAAGAGGTGATACATTAAATGTTTACTATGAAATCAAACTCTTCATCTTCTTTATTCCCTCAATAGAGTCAAGATCAAAAATGAAGATAGATCTCAGAAATGATGTACTACTAAGTCTAAGAAAACGATCTCTAGGCCTGCATTGCGTCATTACTTCGACACTTTTTCAGCACACCCTCCAAGACTACATGCGACTGCCCCTGCACGCCGCACCGATTCGACTGAAACGGTAATAAAGCCACTTATTGATACACTGATTACTGTAATTTACGATAGCCACCTACTGTAACCTATTCACTACATTCTATATTTATCGACACTTGACAGTTTTGCTGGATGGAATGTGTGCTCTCCAATCTGCACACTATCTGATCTTTATGACCGACGATAGATCTTCCCCACTGTACCGCTTACAGTATCCATTCCAAAAACATCATTTGTCGATCCACTTTAGAAACCAACATAACTTACCGTATGTCCCTCAGATCCTCCGGTCACTCGGGCAACCGCCTCAGGGCCCAGGCCTCCATTCGCTCGCACGTCAACAGCAATCGATCACCGCCATCGGACACCGTAATCGGTCGCCCGATCGATACCGTAATCAAAGGCCAGAGGTCCCAGCACGATCGGGCAGCGGCGCTACCGTACTCCACGTACGCCGTGCCGGCTCCAGCCAACCCGCCGCCGATATCGACCATGGTCACCACCACGAAGGTACGGTATCATTAGGGGCCACAAGCCCCGCCCCTTTTCCCTCGATACCATTCCCCTCAAAAGCGAGATCGACGAAACACAAATCACGTTCTCGATGAAATCACTCGCCCAAAAGCTTGTTGTGTAGCTCTGACCATGCCCTATCGAACGAGCTCTGTCCGAACTGGATCTGACTTTTGAGTAGGTCAAAATTCAAGAAAATAGACACGAAACATCGGATTTTACAGATTTTACACAGGACGATCAGAATGTTCGGACAGCGAAAATATGATTTCTTTGTATTTTAGAGGAATTTTAAGCACAAAATTGGATTTTTAATCGTTGTCCCCGATTTGTGTTCGATCGCGGAAAAATGATATTGAGAATCTGACGGTCATATTAAGCCTAGTTTGGACCAAAGTCGGCTATCCACGTTGTGGTCCCTAGGTATCATATTGATTGATAGATGTAACCCCTCCGTGCTCGCCTTCCATCGCCAACTGATTAGCACAAGTACAGTAATCTAGATATCTCTGGAAATGTTATTTCTAGCAAGAACACAAAATTACAATTTTGATTATTTTGAAAACCAAGACTGTAAGAACATTGTTCAACTGAACGGCCTCTCTAAACCACCCACCTGAAGCATAACCCAATCCAGAAATGAGTTGAGTTGCTCCGGAAAGAAATGGTTGGACCGCACGCTCAACTATGTTTCAACGCGCCTTCATTGCTCGCCTTGGCGATGGCCTTTCAATTATGTACCATCTGGGACTTCAAAAAAAATATTGCCGAACAAGTTACAAGTAGGGTATAAATCGACCAGTTGATTGACCTACAGTAATCCTAACGTGATCTCCTTCCATCGACGACAGATTGTTCTCTGAACAGGGCTCTGATTTCCGTAAGCGCTGACTATCGCAGACTGAATTCCCTACCCGACTTTATTGATTAACTGCCGTGATCTCCAGCTACCGTAACCTCTCCCAATCGCAGACTGACGATCTTCCCTCGGACTCCGAATCCGAAGTGACCGTGCGAATGAAGACAATCAGGAGTCGGACTGAGACCATCCATCTGCTGGAGCAGGATCTGGCAGAGGCCGCGGATGAAATGAGAGGTACTGTATTCAGGTTACGGTATCGATCGATGTTTTGAAAGGATACGTTAGGCCCCGGTATGTAGAATACGGTAGGAGTACGGTAGAAATCATCCATTGATCTCAAAGAGGGTGCGGATGAGATGAGAGGTACTGTAGGATACGGTAGCCTGAGTATAGTATCGTTCGTAGGGATACGATAGGGGAAAGGGGGTGGGTTGATCCATTGTCATTAGCACTAGACTGGGTTCGGTGTAGATCAACGGTACGGTACCCCACGATAGCAATCGATCGATACCTTCCAGCTATCCACGTCACGCCCATCATGGCACGCTTCCCGGAGCAGAAGGTTGAGGATGACGATGAGGAGGAGGAGGAAACGGAAGGGTGAGCATTAGTAAAACCAAATCGGCTTGAGATGAGAGTTTCTCTGACCGGCGAGATATCACGCAAATTGAGGAGAGTTTGATTCCGATTTGCCAACACTATTTTGCACACTCGTGCGTCTGCGAGTGTACAGAATGGAGAGTAGTCGAGCATGCTCAGAGGAGATGCCATTTCGCTCTTTTTACTCTCTCCACCCAGCGCACTCTCTCATCTGTCAGACAGCGCGAGATAGTGTGCGAAATGGAGAGAGGTAGAACATTGTTGCAGCCCCGTCGAGACCACTACCACTCGTCGCAAGGGACTAGGAAGGAAGAAGGCACGTAAAGAAGAGGCCGACAGGAGGAGGAAAATGGTGAAAAAAAGCATTCCTTTTTTCAATTAAACCTATTCTGGAAAGAGAGAATTGCGAGATTTGGAGTACTAGCTTGGATATGTTTCAACGGGTGTTCATTGTCCTTTGATGCTAAGGTCTTGCAATGTACACGACCTGCCATGTTGATAAAATACAACATACTTTCAATAATGGGTCGATTAAGTTTGGCTCAGTAGAATAATATAATGGCACCCGGACGTTTCAGAGGCTGATAACTAGAGATTTGGATACGGGTTGAACTCTCTCCATTCTGCACACTCGTCTGTCTGATCCGCGAGAAAGTGTGCACGATGGAAAGGATCAAGCCAGAAGCTATCATACGTTCACCTTCATGATTCCCCCCATCCTAGATGGAATCCTTCTCTTCCTCCTCTTCCCCCGCTCCTTCCTCGCCCACCTCCGAGCAGACAAAGTCGCCCCGGCACCTGCTCTCCTCGCGACCGACCACCGCTGGTGAGTTGGATTTTGATCTTTGTAGTTTGATCTTCGGACACTGTAGTTTGATCTTTGATCTCACAAACCGCTCCCGGTTGGTCGAGGAGAGATCAGAGTTTGAAGATCACTCTTTGTTCACTGACAAGAAATGTGATTCGGATGCGCATTTGGTTATGTTTCAGCGAGTATTCATTGATCGCCGATACCGAAACTATTCAATTCCCTGCAAGTTTTCTTGAGAAAAGAATCATCAAATAACGTCAATATAAACCATCTTTCCCAATCCATTGCCAATTGAGCAAAACAAATAGATTCTGAAGCTACAATTCGCTCTTTTGAGTAGGAAGATGGGTCAGATCCGTGACTTACAGTACGCAAGACTGAATGGCTTACTGTGGCTACCGTACCTTCCGATTCGATGGGTGAGATTCCCGGTTCGTCGGGTCAGATCCATGACTTACAGTACCCACGACGGAGACCGATCATCGCAGCTCCTTCGTGCACGGGGCAATCGACCCGCAAGATCCCAAGTTCACCAATAAGGGTAGGGTGACCTACCTATTTCGTCATCACTAGGCAAGAGATCAAAGATCAGCAACAAATGTTCGCTAACACCAACCATGACATCATACTAGGCAATGACCGAGCTAGAGATCAAATACCAAATAATTTCAGGAGAAATCCGTGCTTATCCAGCGCAAGTGGCAAGCAGGCGGCCCAAGGGTCATGGTGAGCAGGGCTGGGATTTTTTGAAATTTTTTTCAAAAAATTTTTGATCAAAAAATTCAAAAAATAGGCTCAAAATTTTTTTGTTGAAATTTTCTTATTTGGCCCAAATTTCTTCCAGGTCTCTTCAGAAACCCATTTTCAGTTGAACATCATGCATAGATAGGTTGGACAGATGATCCAGCACTTTTTTAGAAAGGTATTGCGCATTTATAAGATATTCATTTTATGTCTCCAATAGTTGGTATTATCACAGCTATTATTGAATACGCCACAGTAGCTCACAATCCACCGAAAACCGATAAAATAATTTGAATTTGTAATTTTCTGTCCGAAAATCATGCTTCAGGTAGTCAATTTCAATAAAAGTAACTGAAATTACCAAATAATATCTTTTGAATTTTTTGAACAAATTCAAAAAATATTTTTTGATCTTGAATTTTTTGAATTGGTCAAAAAATCAAAAAATCCCAGCCCTGATGGTGAGTGGTCTTTGATATCGGCAGTTGATCTTTGATCTTTCTCAGGTCGCAAGAAGGCCAAGTCAAACCTGTCAAAGGATGTCAGTCTACTGTGGATGATGAATGAGGTACTTTTTCCGGAGATCAAAGATCAAGTTTTGTGTATTGCCGGAATTGATTTACCTTGCCGGTCGTTCGATGTGACTATTACTATAGTGTGCAGAATGGAGAAAGAAAAATCAGTCATTCCAAACAGCAAACTTACAGACCGCCTACGACCTGTACACCTCGACCGCCCGCACTCCACTTTCGCAATTCGACGATAATGAGGAGGAGGTGAGCAGAAAAATCCGGCAAAACATTGCGACCACGGTAGGGATCGAACCTACAATCTTCTGCTCCGTAGGCAGACGCGTTATCCATTGCGCCACGCGGCCATGATTCACTTGGTTCAAGCCTGCCTCTAGTTCTCGCGCCCGACTGTCAATTACGGGAAGGGCGCGCGACAAAACAGCGAAGTGTCAATCACAATTCCCTCCTGTCAGCCTAAGCTTTGGGTAATTTTTTTTCCATTTCAAAGATTTTCGCTGAGAGATTCATTAGGAAAGAGTTGCTTTGGCATTATACCGGAAGCGATTTTTTAAAAAGAATTTCTTTAGTCATCACATGTGTGAACTGAGTTATGCTTCAGAGGCATGTATTATTTTGATCATTCGATTTGAAAATGATCCCGTCTCGATTTGAACTCCAAAGCAAACAAAACTAATATCCAACTTCAGAAAATCAATCTACATATCATACAACACTAGCGAGTTACGGTAGTCGATTTCTCGAAACAATTAGTGCGAATGATATCTGAAGGTGTTTAACCTTTAATCTTTCATCTTTGATCTTTGATTTTTGATCTCTGATCTCTGCAGTCTCCTCCCTCCACCCTCGCTCCCGTATCCGCCGCACGACCTCCCTCGCCCGTCAGTGCCCGACTGCCCCGACCCACACCGGTATGATCGAATGATGACAAATCGGCATCCGATTCTCCTCTAACTAGATAACAAGACAAATATACCACTAAAATTAGAAACAGAATGTCTAATATGACGAAATAGGGTTGGCTAAACATACACGACTTTCCTCAATTTGGGCAATTTCTCGTCTGTCTGACCGGCTAGATAGTGTGTAGAATGGAGAGAGCACGATTTTTTGAACGTGAAACATTTGTACTGATACAACGTCCATCCCAGAGCACATCCGAAACAGCCCCGGTCCGTGCCCAAGCCGAGATCCAGACCATCACCATCCCCACCAGGAGCGTCATCACCGACGAGGTACCGTATGCACTACCGTAACCCAAAGTCGAGCTATCTATCTACAGTAACCCGCATACATTTAAAAAATTGAAAGATCGGTATTCTGTAGATGAGTAGTACTCTCTCCATTCTGCACACTCTTCCGTCTGTCTGACCGATGGGAGAGTGTGCAGAGACAGGGGAAAGCAAAAACTGATACAGCGTTCCTAATATGCTATACCGTATCCCGAAGTCGAGCTACAGTAATGCTGAAAGTGCGGCATTTTTAGGCGCATTCAATGTTCGGAAACCACCAACTTCTAGGCTCCAGAGGTGTCGGGTTTCGCTCGGGTTTCTCGTGCTCAGTCTCAAAGTTTCGCGCAAACAATGGTCGGGATGCCTCACGAGACTTGTCACTAGAAGATCCTATTGCGAGTCTGGCTCTCTCCATTCTGCACACTGTCTCGTTTGTCTAACCTGCGAGAGAGTGTGCAGAATGGAGAGAGCTGACAACCGAAAAGCTTCCCTAGTCGCTCCTCATGAGACTTGTCACCATGGGCGATGGGAAGAGGAAACGAGAATGTCTTTTCCAGAAAGGTTTTGACAATTTTGGGGACTTTCACGCAAGACATGGCACATCTGATCCGACAAGGCCGACGACTTGATCTTTGATCTCCGGAAAGTTGTCGTCCTCCAAAGTGGGAGTCTTCGAGGATTCATATTTGATCTTTGATCTCTGGAACTACAGTAACCCACAATTGCAGCTCCTTCCCTCTACATCTCCCACCACCGTCCCACTAGAAGTCGTCGAGACCGCCTATGATCTGTGGAGGTACGGTACACCTACCGTATCATTAGGATAGCCATTTGATTACGGTATCCTTTAGTAATCCTGTCGAAGCTATTTTTTGTGCGATCTAAAGCTAAGAACCTGCGCGACAGAACGGAAAGTGAGAAGGACCCCGCAGCGAAAGCTCATTTGCAATTTCCTGAGGGTTACGGTATCCGAAGATTACGGTATCTCATGATTACGGTAATCAGGCAATCGATCGATCGGGCGGCGAGCGCCGAGGGCGTCACCGAGAGGAGACGGCAGGAGGAGCAGAGGGCGAGGACAGAGGTACGGAAGATCAAAGGTTACGGTAGCTCACGATATCGATTGATTATCGAGGTTAGACAGAGGTTAGTAAAGACGAAAAGTTGACTATCCAGCCCCCCCCCCTTGATGACGCGAATAATCTTTAATCACTACAAAAACACGATCACATTTCGCTTGAGTTTCACATCTCCTACATAAAAGCTCTGAAATCTCTAGATGCAATATCTTGCAATATCTTGCATTTTCCGGTCTTCAAACACTAAAATACTATTTCGGAACACTTGGAACAGCGACGCCTTCAAATGATTGGACATTAGCGCTGTCAGATCAACTAGTAGCCAGCTCTCTTCATTCCCCGCACTATCTCACCGATGAAAAGAGTGTGCGGAATGGAGAAATAATTTTTTAAAAATTAGAGCGTGTTCATTTGAGTTTCACGCCTCACATTTCACCGCAGCGCTCTGCCTAGCTACAATACATAGTACGAGTTTTCCTATTTTCAAAACTACTTATTTGCTCGAATGGAGGGCTGTTCTGGTGAAGCATGTTCCTTAGTAATGTTAGCTCTCTCTCTCTCTCGTTTCTATGACCGACGAGAGAGCACGTGATATTAGGAGAGTCCTCTCCGATCAGACATCCATGATCCCCTCTCTGCAGTCCCCCTCGATGCCTCGCATTGTCTCAGCCGGCGCCCGACCGGAACCATCTCGCGAGCCAACCAGGGACCAGATGCACTCGCCCAGAGGAGAATATGAGTGAGTCCCGATTGCAATCGGAGGGGGGTACGGTAGATCGATTGATTGTGGGATCTCGAACGGAAAATGGTGTGGAATACGGTAGTTGGCCCATTCCACTAAACTACTGGTAAGCCCCCGAGTGGAAAATGAGTGGTTACGGTAGATAGATGAGGATACGGTACATTGATGCAGAATACTAGGGAATAGTTCTCCGTGGTCAAATCGCGGCTCACTCTCTCGTCTCTTTCAGCCTAGTGTGCAACGGTTACGGTAGATCAATCGATTGCCGCTGGGTCCCGAGCGGAAGCTCTGGCGGGTTACGGTAGTCGATTTGTTGCAGCGACGAGCACGAGCCGGTCGTCATCACTCACGTTGGAGGAAGTGGAGGCAGTAACCATCCGGCCGCAGTGCATCATGGGTAAGATATCAAAGATGAAAGATCAGAAATAAGAGATCAAAGATCAAATATCAAAAATTAGAGATCAAAGATCAAAGATCAAAAATTAGAGATCAAAGATCAGAAAGTAATGGTTTGTTTGGCATTTCGTTTTTCCGAATGATTACAGCTCCTATTATAGAATCTAAAGATTTACTAGCGGAGTGAAACTCATCCTAACATACAATAATAATCATAATCAGTGTATTGAGAACGTGTGGGAACGATAAAAAAAAACATCATACTCTCGGACCATCGTATCAAAGATCAAAGAACAAACATCAAAGACCATTTCATCACGTTTTCTGTTTCAATACACAAGCTTTGATGATTGATTTTGAACACGTTCGTTTGAGTTTCACACCTCCTATTTGACCGCTAGGAATCCTCCAGATCCAATGCATCTTCGGCGAGTATATTAGTCAGAGAACAGTATGACAGCAAACAACACAAGTCGATAGTGTTCGACGACAATTTACAGCTCAATACGTCTTGATTTTTCAGCGCTGTCTAGGCAAGAGTGAGAACTGACATTATACCATCACATCCATGAAAGTTAGCAAGTAAACACGATTTTGCAATCGATAGCTATCATTTTGTAGCGCCGATGCTGCAGCTGCAGCAGCCGCGAGACCTCCAGCAGCAGCCGAGGAGGAGTCGCAGCCGCCGGTGCTGCACGGACTGGATCGGAGCCGCGACGCGGACATCCTCGCCGGCCGCATACAGGTATACGGTAACTAGCGTTGCCAGATCGAACATTGGTCTCTCCATTCTGCACACTCTTTCTCGTTTCTCTGACCGGGGAGTGCGCAGAATCAAGAGAGCACTGTTGGATAGTTCGACACATTGAGAGGGAAAGTATTCATGGAGATCCTCAACGCACAAAAATTTCAAAAATGATCGTAGTTCAATTTTCTTTTCGATTTTGACGTACCGGTTCGATTGAGTCTCACACCTACTACTTCCTCACTCTGGTTTTACTGAATGCAATGGTTTATCTGTTCCTGTTCTTTAAAAAAAAACAATATAAAACACTCATGCCATCAGTTAGGCATGGAATTGTCATCGCGATCCAGTCCAATCCCAAGTCCATTCCAACCTCTAATCCAGTCCAAACTCAGTCCAACTCTAATCCATTCCAATGGCAGGCGGCCGACGTGGACCGTCTCTTGCTTGAGAAGCGACGGGCGGAGGCGGAGGAGAGGAGGAGGGAAGAGGAGGGGAAGAGAAGGAGAGAGGAAGCAGTGAGGATGATCGATTTCCAGGTGGGAGAATGATCCAGTCCAAGCTTAAGCTCATTCCAAATTCAGTCCAAGTCAAGTCCAAGATTATATCAAGTTCAATGAGGGTACAGTAGTCGGAGCCATGATCTTTGATCTCTTTTATTTTTGCCTGATCGCATAGTGGCTCTCTCCATTCTGCACACTCACTCGTTACTCGCGGTAAGATAACAGGCAGATTGAAGTGAGCACTATTCGACCCGGCATCAATAATCTCTCCGCATTTGAACGATCTTTGATCTCTTTCTCAGCACCACATTGATAAGTATGATCTTCGATCTCTCCGTATCCGACTGATCTTTGATCTTTGATCTCTCAGACGCAATTGGCCTCGTTCGCCTCCTCCACTCTGTGCATCGCGCGCAATCTGCTCGTGATGTGGTGCTTAGGAGAGGTGAGTTATTGATTGATACCGTAATCCCGGGATACTGTAGTATCGAGCCGATACAGTAATCCCTTAGGAGAAGTGTAGTTTCTTAGGAAAAGTGAGTTATTGATTGATCCAGTCCAATCTAAGTCGGTCTAAACTAATTCCAATTCTGGGGTACTCCCAACACGTGTCATGTCTCAAGGTATCGATCGATCGATACCGTATCCCTTACCGTATCCCCTACCGTACCCCCTCACAGGTCCTGGCCGCCCTCCCTTTCCTCGCCGGGATCATCGCCGGCCGCCGTTCCCTATTCGTGCCCACAATCGTCGTCGACGCCCTCGCACTCGTCGTTGGCGGGATATTCTGGTGAGTAGGGTAGTCGCACCAGGGTCGCATATCGAGAACTGGCTTTATTCCGGGATACGGTAGTTAGCGATCGATAAATGACTCTTTTCAGCCTCACAATCGTCTTCTTCGCGCCCGTGGTCTACCTGACACAGGGTAAATAGATGTTTCCGGATTACTGTAGAGTACCGTACCCCGTCAAACTATTCATTCGATACTAGAAAATTGTTACCAGATCGAATAATATATATATTACATATATGTTTCCATTCGGCACGATCTTTAATTGGCCTGAATGGCGAGATAGTGTGCAGTATGGAGAGAGAAGCTACGGTAACCCTTTTTTCCAGGCGAGATGCCCCCCTCCACTCTACTCGAATGGCTCGTCTTTGCCTTTATTATCGTAGGCGCTCTGGCCGTGTTCGGAGGAGTCTTCTATCTGACCTTCCAGGTATACCGTAGCCCCTCTGATTAAGTCCAAACCAGCCCCAAAAAAAGTCTAATCCATGTTCAAAACAGACCTTCCAGGTATAA
This sequence comes from Pristionchus entomophagus, assembly GCA_036245825.1. Classification (NCBI taxonomy): domain Eukaryota; kingdom Metazoa; phylum Nematoda; class Chromadorea; order Rhabditida; family Neodiplogasteridae; genus Pristionchus; species Pristionchus entomophagus. Next base: position 37,767,534 of record BTSX01000005.1, read on the forward strand.
CGTAGTAAGCGGAGTTCAGCAGGGTAGATATCTTTAAGCTGTGGTTTTTGAGCATTTTTAATTTGCGAAAGACAATCCTTTTGACAATCCTTTTACAATCCTTTTACACAATCCTTTTCCCCGCGCTGAGCGGTCGGTTCCCAATATCGTCCGGGATTAGTGAAATCCACTCCCTCTCCCTCGCCTCGCCTCGCCTCGCCTTCACTCCCTCGGCGACTCTGATCTACCTGGTCCGCGCTAGTCGGCAAAGTGGGAAGCCGACGATAGGTGGTCGAATCCCACCTGACCAGGTACGCTATTTCTGGAAGCTTCACCCCAGCGCGCAATGAGTACTGGCACCCCCAACAAGCCTCCGCTCCCCGCCGCTGCCCGTGTCTCTCGACCCGCTAGTCAAGAATCGGTCGATCTCCTCACGAAGAAAGTAGATGATCTCGCTGTGATGATGTCTCGTGTTCTCGCAATCGTCGTGAACCTTTCCACAGTCCCTCCCACTCCCTCCATCCTCTCACCTTCTCTCCCTTCTCTCGATACTCTTACTGAGATGACCCGTCAAGTGTCTAGAGAGGTGTACAACGCCTGCACGAAGGCAGCCTCTGACAAGGCTGACTACGTTGAGAAGGAGTCTCGTGCGGTGGTTATCGGAACTGTAGAGTGCGAGGATCAAACTGAGGGACTGAAGAGAGACGAGAAGTTGGTAGAGGATCTCGTTGCCTACTGTGGATCAGAGGACGTCAAGAAGTCATTGAGTGAAGGAAAGATGTCGTTCACTCGTCACCCGGCTGATCGACCCCCTGGCTCTCGACCCCTCAAGATCAAGTTCGAGTCAAAGGCACTTCGTGATAGCTTCCTCAGTGGCATTCGATCTAAGCCAGGTCGACCTCCCCCTCTCGTCGCCCCTTCCTCATTCGTGCGCCAGGACCTCACCCCGACCCAGCTTCAGTTAGAAAGAGATGCAAGGAAGGAGGCGGTTAAGAGGAACCTCGAGGCCAATCAGATCGTGTGGGGAGTACGCGACTACTCTCTCATCTCCTACCGTACCTCCCGTCCCCTCCCTCCTCACTACGGCTCCCCTCGCGCCTCCCGATCCCACAACCCCGCTGCCGATATTTCCTCTCCAGGTCTCGCCTCCTCCTCTGATGCTCTCAAAACCGCCCGCACGAGCACTCCGCCTCCCTCGCAATCAGTCAGCCACGTCAACATGCGGACACGACGCCAGTAGGACAGGAGCAGCAAGGGTACCCCCGTTTCCTCTCTCTTGTCCCTGTCTATTCTCCCTCCTGTTTCGATATCTTCCCCCCTCTCATCTATTTCGTCATCCTTACGTAACCGTTCTTGTAACTTGCAACCACCTAGAAACCTCCCTAATCTCACAGTGTTCTATGCAAATTGCCGATCGATTAGATGCAAGACCTCTCATCTCTCCTTTCTTCTTTCCTCATTTGACTACCCCGTGATTGCCCTTTGCGAGACCTGGTTAGACTCCAGCGACAGCGATGCACTATTGTTAGGCACGTTCCCTGAGTGTTTTGCTTTTCGTAACGATCGCGCCCTCTCAGATGATTACGGTGCATTGATAGTCCATAACTCTCTCTCTCCCGTTCTTGTCTCTTCTTTTTCATCCCCTCTCTTAGAGTGCATTACAGTCGATTTGCATATGACCTTCTCCCCCTCTCTCCCCTTCCGCAGAGTCAGAATTTTCACTGCTTATCGATCCCCTTCCGCCCCTGCACTTTCCCTCACTTCTTTTGTGAATTACCTTTCCCCTCTTGTTTCCAACGACTTTCCGTGCATTCTTCTAGGCGATTTTAATCTTCCCCACATAAATTGGCTTACTCTCAGCTCCCCATCACAGAATGATCTATTAGATTTTGTTTCCGATAATCATTTCTCGCAATATGTAAATTTCCCTACCCGTCTTACAAACTTCCTTGATCTAATCTTTTGCAACAGTAGCATCATACATAATGTGACCTCTGCTCCCCCTCTTAGTGACCATTTAAGTGTTACTTTTGATCTCTGCATCCCATCCCCTCCTCCCCGTAAGCGCATTCCCTCCCGAGTTTATCGTTTAGCTGATTGGCAGTCCATCAATAACCTTATTTACAATCATGACTGGACACTTGCTCTCCGTGATTTATGTGCCAATGACGCCTACATTTATTTCACTAATTGCATTAACAGCCTTCTAGATACGTTCATTCCCCTTTCCCGACCTTCCGAGTTCAATAGATATCCTCGTAAAGTTAGAATTTTGTATGGTAAATATAGGAATCTGTCAAGAATTGCCCCCAACAGTGTAGCTTGTCACACCATGTCAAAGCGCTTTAAATCTGCTTTGAATAGTTTCCATTGTTATCTTGAGAATCGCATTGTCACCACCTCCAACTCTAGCGCGTTTTACAAATTTTGTTCTGGGAAGCTAAAGGCCCCTAAATCAACCCCTTCAGCTATCGTAGACTCAAAAGGAAGCACCATTTTATCTAATGACGAGAAATGCATTGCGTTCTCAGAGTTTTTCTCCTCTGTTTTCACGTACCCCCAACACTCCCCTCTCCCACTTCCAACCCCTTCTCTCACTTTTGACCTCCCATTTGTATCAGAAATAGATATTCTTTGTGCATTTCGTAGTCTTGCGCCCAAAATAAACCTTACCCCTGACAACATTCCCAGTATTGTCCTCACTAATTGTAAATTTTCACTCATTTCTCCTCTTTTGATTATCTTCAACAAGTCCCTCATTACTTGTGAAACAAGGAAACTCTCTGTGGAAACAAGCTTTAGTAAAACCCATTCCGAAGAAAACTAGCAACTCTGTTGTAGATTTCCGTCCAATTTCCCTCACTTCTTCTGTATGTAAACTTTTTGAGAAGCTTCTAATAGAGAAGATTACCTCATTCCTAGAGAACCATGAACTTTTTGACCCCCGCCAAACTGGCTTTCGTAACTCTAGATCTACCTCTACTAATCTTGCTGAGACTTTCTCTCATTATCTGAGAATTTCAAAGACCAGTTCGTTCGACACTGTATATATCGACTTTAAAAAAGCTTTTGATAGTATCGACCATAGACTTTTATTGTTTAAACTATCTCAGTTAGGAATTTCAAACCATCTCATTTCTTGGTTTCACTCATACCTTTCTAATCGCACCCAGTCTGTCTTTATTGAGTCCTCTTTTTCCCCTCCAACACTTGTTCGATCAGGTATTCCCCAGGGATCGTGTTTAGGTCCGCTGCTTTTCATTCTCTTTATTAACGATATCGCCTCTGATTTCCCCCAGACTATCCACTACTCTATTTACGCTGACGACTTAAAGTTATTCGCTGAAGCACCTAGGTTTTCTAATGATTTACAGTCTGCCCTCGATGTTGTCTCTAATTATGCTTCCCAATGGAATCTAGGAATCTCTGAGACCAAGTGTCACATTGTTCACTACGGCACACATAACCCTCGCAGATTATTTCATATCAATAATGTCATTTTAAAGGAACCCACTGTCAAAGTTAAGAATGTAGAGAAAGTTATTGTTAAGGATCTAGGAGTTCACTTCTCTCCCTCTCTTTCTTTCTCCTATCACATTTCTAAAGTAGTTTCGAAATCACGTTCTATAATGAATTTGATGTTTAAGACCTTCCAAAGCGCGTCCCCATCCTTGTACTGTAAAGCATTCACCACCTTCATTCTTCCCAACCTCGAGTACTGTGCTATTATCTGGAATCCTATTCATTCTGTCGAATTAACTAAAGACCTAGAGAAAGTTCAACGAGATTTCACGCGTAGATTATACCACCGTTGTGCCATCCCTCATGTTTCTTACACCGAGCGTATGCTTAATCTGAACCTTTCATCGCTTGAACAACGTAGAATTATTTCCGATATTGTATTTCTCCATTCAATTATGCATAAGCGATATTTACTCGATGTCTCATCTCTCCTTATTCATGCTCCACTAGTTCGTTCTATTCGCAATGCGCATCACTTCAGAATATCTTTACCTTTCTTCCCTCATAATTCCCATTCCACTGTCACTTCTCGATCCATCTCAATATGGAATTCCCTGTTACCCGAAACTGTAGCTCTCTCCCATGACTCATTTCGTATTTTTATCACTTCTCAACCTCCTTCATTTTTCCCCATGTCAGTTATCCATAATTGGTTTACCTCTTGATCTCTAATCGGTTGCCCCCTTCCCATCCCCTCCCCCCTTCCCCCATACCCTTGCTGCGACCCCACCCGATTCGACACGATCGACGGACCTCCGTTCTACGCAACACATCACAGATATTCTATGTAAACATTCCCCTCTGACGGAATAAATAATGAATGAATGAATGAATGAAAGATTATTTGAGACTGAGCAAATCGCTGATTCAAATGAGTTTCGGACACTGCTCAAAGCCTTTAGCAAATGAGAATTTTGATTTTTTTCACTGTAAATGTTCAAAGCAACTGAAATATAAAGTGCATGTACGCGACATGCCATTTGTTTTTTCGGAGAAGAAAAATCGAAAAGTAGATCTCTCCATTCTGCACACTTTTTTTGATAGAACAGTCCAAGAGTGTGCAGATTCTGTACCATGGTTAGGGTTAGGGTACTGTATCCGTGACAGAGTTACGGTAGCCAATCAATCAAATACTACCGTAATTTTCAATCTATACTATTGATTTTGATTGAAACTACCGTAATCTCAGGCGATCAACATCCTGGTGGATTCACGTCGCCGCTGCACTCGATTCCATGACGAGGACTATTCGGATGGAAGCAGTCCCGACCAGAGGCTACTATAGGCAGTACCCCGTCGGGATCGATAGCCTATCTACCGTACCCCTTCTGCTGTAACCCGTTACCGTATCTGAAGTACAGTAACCCACATTCACCCTTCTCTTTCTCCCTGATTCGATCTCACCCGGTCGCACATCTCACACAGTCTATCTGCCAAATCCATCCCCTAGATTCGATGACCAATCCTAATCCATTCCAAATTGTTCCCAGTCCAGTCCAATCGGGTAATCCCAATGCGTGTCATGTCTCAAGTCCATTCTCATCTGGTCATCGCATGCCAATAATTGATATTACTGTGGTCCCATTCCGAATACCGTACTCTACACGATGTCACTGTAGTTGCCGACCAATCGATAAACCATTCCAGTAAGGTTAATGTAGCGTTGAACAATCGATCCAATCTTCGTTTATGGTGCTTTATTTCGACCGTGGGAGAGATCTTCTTCTAGAATTTATCCTCTCCACGACGTTTCTATAAAATTGAAGTTCTTCAGCAAAATCAATATTTATCATTTAGTAATCTCTGGTCTACCGTATCCCTTATCACCTACCACATGCTCACCTATCGTATCGATTCCAATCATATCCTATCCCTCCTATCGTACTACCATCCTACTGTACCCCGTCTGATCCCTTCCATTTACCGTATCCCATCAATTTACCCCGGTTGGAGTAGTACGGATCGAATAGTTGCTATCTCCATTTTGCACACTTTCTCGTTTGTCTAACATACCAGAAAAATGTGCGAAATGGAGAGAGCAAACGGGCAAAAATCGTCCAGCTAACGTCTGAGACCGATATGATTGTTGTCCCATTGCAAAACACTGATCTTCAATCTCTCCAAGAATTTCTTTCACGACAAGATTGACTTGAGTTTCAGAGGGTCGTTATTTTCAGACAATTCAATCGAGCAATGATCCGCCGACCGAACGCTTTTTTCAAACCTCTAAAAATCTTCCAATTTTAATCACATTACGATCGTCTATGCAACACTATTCATCTGAGCTTCGAAAACTTATTTTTAATTACATAAATATGAAATAATTAATATTCCAAGATGACCCTTTCCACCACTCCAATATGCGGCGCGAAAAAAATCAATATTTGTGGCGATATCGCGATATCGATTTAGATATCGACCGAATTAGCCACTCTGGAATCAAATAGTAGCTCTCCTCATTTTGTCGCACCATGGAGAGATATATTCGAGTGCAGAGGCTGGGTGGATGGTAGACCATGATATCGATTGATTTTCGTAACCTACAATAATCTCTAATCATTATGCAACACTATTGATGCCATAGTAATTCTATCTGCCCAAAATACAATTTCTTTCCGAGCGTTGCATTTGAGTTTCACTCTTCCTACTTTTGCACTGCGTTTCCTGATGCTCCAATGAAACTGAGTGTACGATGAAAACTAAAACAATCAACAACAACAAAAAACAATCTCAAACACTGGATTTCGAGTCGGTCGCATTTCATAATAACGGATATCACGTTTCGCTTGAGTTTCACATCGTCCGCATAAATTCTCTGAATTCTTTAGATTTTTTTTCGTTCACCGGTCTTCAAACAGTAAAATAGTATTTCGGCACACCGGTAACAGCGACGCTTAAAATTTTTAATCGTAAGTGCTTTAAGATCGACTAGTAGCTAGCTATCTTAATTCCTCGTACTCTCTCACCGATTAGAACGATGAGAGAGTGTGCAGAATGGAGAGAGAGAGAGAGTGTTAATTTTTTCGAGCAGCTTCATTTGAGTTTCACGCCTCCTATTACATCGCAACGTTTTCAGTAGTGGCAATAGTCTGGTCATTTCTACGGACACAGAAATAATTCTAATCTAGAGATTAAGACTGTCCCGATGAAGTTTTGTTGGACCCAATCTCAACAGAGATTGGGTCCAACTAGCAGAGGAGAAGAAGTTGAATTGGGCTAATCTTGTGCGACAGATGGAAGGATCGCGCTGGGCACGAATTCTAACTACTTGGATACCTTACAATCGTTCAAGACCAAGAGGGCAACCCCGGATGCGCTGGAGAGATGACATACATCGTACAATTGGCAACGACTGGTGGTCGATATCATCGAGTGAATACAGAACCAGAAGAGATCAGCATGCGGGATAAGACCTAACCCATGATTCTGATAAATGATTGATTGATTGATTGATGAAGCTTAATAATCAAATATTGGAGCTCATATCCCCACAATATTCGCGCTTTCTCGTTTTTCTCTGACCGACGAGAGAGCACGTGATTTGAGGAGAGTCCTCTATTATTAGACATCCATAGAATCATCTCCATTCAGCTCAATGTCTCATTCATTAGACAGACGAGAGAGTGTGCAGAATGGAGAGAGCTCAAAATGAGAAACGACATTTTTTCTCTGCAGTCCCCCTCGATGCCTCGCATAGTCTCGGTCGGCGCCCGACCGGAACCGTCTCGCGAGCCAACCAGGGACCAGATGCACTCGCCCAGAGGAGAATATGAGTGAGTCCCGATTGGAATGGGAGGGGTTACGGTAGATGAATCGATTCTGGGATCCAAAGCGGAAAATACGGTAGTCGAATAGACCCACTCGAAGATGAACGGTTACGGTAGTTCGATGAGGATACGGTACACTGATGTAGTAGTGTTGTTGAGTCGATTCGCTGCTCACTCTCAATTTTGCACACTCTCGTCTCTTGTCATTCAGACTACTGTGTAACGGGTACGGTAGATCAATCGGTTGCCGCTCGGTCCCGAGCGGAATTTCTGGCGAGTTACGGTAGTCGATTTGTTGCAGCGACGAGCACGAGCCGGTCGTCATCACTCACGTTGGAGGAAGTGGAGGCAGTTACCATCCTGCCGCTGTGCATCATGGGTGAGAGATCAAAGATCAGAAATCAGAAATTAGAGATCAAAGATCAGATTGCAATATAATGGTTTTGTTGATATTTTATTTTTAAAACTAAAGCATGGATCCAATCGAATCTATAGAGGTACTAGCGATCAAGTATGAAGAGTGAAACTCATCCTAACATACAATAATAATCATAATCAGTGTATTGAGAACGTGTGGGAACGATTAAAAAAACCTCATAATCTCGGACCATCGTATCAAAGATCAAAGAACAAAGATCAAAGACAAAGATTTCATCATGTTTTCTGTTTCGATACACAAGCTTTAATGTTTTATTTTGAACAAGTTCGTTTGAGTTTCACTCCTCCTATTTGACCGCTAGGAATCCTCAAAATCCAATGATTTGGAGATACCGTCATCAAAAGATCAATATGACAGTAGACAACCCAAGGCGAAAGTGTTCGACAACAACATGCAGCTCAATTAGCATGATTTTGCAGCACCGATGCCGTTTCTTAGGTTTATTGCTTCTTGGTACTGTAAGAAAATATTACGTTTCACGAATACACGGTCATGAACACCTGGCCAACAGCTTTCAAACGCGCACATACGCATTTCTGTGTGCGGCATCGGCAAACTCCGCCCACCTCCTCCTCCCAATCATTAACTTGTTTCGAGCGTAACGTTTTGCCGGCTCTCTAAACGCTGTAGAACAGTAACTGCGTTTTTGAATCTTACAATACAATACTTGAGTGAGAACTGGCAGTCCACAAACCATAATATCCAATAAAAAGTATCCAAATCAGGCCGAATACGAGATTTATATAGATAGTTATCACTCTTGCAGCGCCGATACTGCTGCAGCAGCTAAAGCCGCGACGCATGCATCAGCCGTGGAGGAGCCGCAGCCGCCGGTGCTGCACGGACTGGATCGGAGCCGCGACGCGGACATCCTCGCCGGCCGCATACAGGTACGGTTACTTGTGATGACGGCATTTTACAGTGAGTTCAAACAACATTCATTTTCTTAATTTCTCTCTGCTCTCTCTGTATTCTGCACACTCTCTTGATGATAGCGATTAAAGTGTGCGTTCAATGGAGGGAAGCACTCTTCGATCCGCCAAAACTAGTGATCACGGAACTTCAAATATCAAAAGAACACTCGCATCAAACTCATGACATCTAAAGTTATTTCCCTTTTTCTACTTTGACATTCCGATTCGATTAAGTTTCACGCCCACTACTTCATCACTATGGTTCATCTGAATACAATTCCCAATCGAGACATCATTCAATCCAAACTTATTCCGATTCTGATCCATTCCAAGCAATTCAAGCTGCCTATTAGTGATGCCCATTCACCCACTCTATTCGCGTGCTCTCTCGCTTCTCCGACAAGCGAGAGAGAGCGCAAATGAAGGAGAGTCGGTCTCGAATGGAAAAACATTAGCAGTAAGAGACGCCCACACCTTGGTCGCGATGTTCTCCCACTGCAATTTAAATAATTTTTAACGATCGCTTCGGCACCAGAATGTCGCTTTTCACTCAGCCGAGAGCATTGGCGGATCTAAGAGACAATGGTGACGCGTAGCTCACGTTGGACTGTGCGAGGGCGATGGGAGAGGAGACGGTGATGGTGCTGGAGAGCTTGTTTGCGGGCGCGGCTGCGAATTCCTTAACAACAGACAATAATAGATGGGATCCACTAGTGAATGATCACTTCAGTTGCCGCACACTTGGGACTGCCGTGTCCTCAACGACGCCCACACCCGCGGCCGTGCACTTCGTGTCGGCTGGCTTGGCAATCACGATGCTCTCCGGGCCGACGGCGTTCCTCACGGACACTCCGCTGGTGCTATACCCGTAGGACTCGACGGCCTTGAGCACCTGAAGATCGACTGTAGCAGTATTATCGCGTCAACGTCTCAATTTCCACCGGATACTGCACTTACCGCGTACTCTATGTCAGAGTTGATTCTGTTCTGCGCCGCAGACTCGCTCAACTGTCATGCCCCGGTCCCATCCCACACACTCAGTTCCATCACTTCCCCGGTTCTACACTAGACACTACACTAGTGGCTATTTCCAAGCACAACACTTCCCTTCCCCTCTGCACACACTCACCCCTCCTCTCGCCTCTAACCACTCTCCACCTCTCCCCCACGTCCCGCTCAGTCACTGACAGACTCCGACCCCCAGAGGGAGGAGCCTGTCCCTCCCCCTCTATTCTTCAGTCTTCCTCTTCTCTCGCTTCTTAGTTAGTCTCCCCTCCATTAGTTATCAATGCGATAAAAGGGCTATATCTTATCATCGGGTATGTTGGCAATCACATGGGAAGGGGACCGATGGATACAGTAGGTACTAGATGCAGGCCAGGGACCGGCCGTTCATTCTTTGTCCTATTGCATGGAGTTTCCCTAGGGATTAAGGCATTTTTTTCGCCTTATTCATTTCATCTCTTATCCCTTTCTCTTTTCTGTCATTTAGTTCATTTTTAGCTGAATCTTGAGCGTCGTTCCTTTCCTTCCCTCCCCTTACGCCATTTCTTGACATGCACTCCTATGAGAGAATTTTTTTGTCGCACATTAACGAGGAACGATTGATTCAGTCCAGGGAAGGATTAAGCGTATTCTTTATTCAAATAATACTTGAGAAGCTAGGTGGCCACCGCTCGAGAGAGATCCTTTTCAGGCATTGTCTATTTGATTGTTTTGAGTAGTCTTAAATGCGCATAGATAAAACAATTCAACGACTCTTGCATGAACTAGGACCTTCCTCCACTCCTGTTAGTATTATACTATTTTTACAAGTCTACGAGCATTGAGCTGTAGTCTATTATGCACACTTGCCTTTTTTTTCTAAAACATCGTCTTATTTCCACACCTCTTTTGCCATAAATTGCTCACCACTTAGGTGATTCTCCGTTTTATTCTATATTTTATAACAGGCAGACTATTCTCTAATTTCCAGTTCCTAGATATTGTTTCTGACTGGAAAACAGTCGCTTTCTGTGGAAAGAGTGCACTGTGTAAGAGCTCATCCTAATTGACAGATCTGAGAACCATCGGCGAGCGGCAGTGCTCATCTTTGCTGATGAGAAGATCGTGCTGGATGTACGCGTTCCCGATCTGAATCTCGCAGTCTCTGGCCTCGCCGAGGAAGTTCACTGGCAATCCGTTAGCCGCTACTCCGGAGATCTTCGTCTTGCGGATCTTCTTGGCTATCTTGGCAGCCGTCGACTGTGAGACGTAGGATCTTGAGGCTCCCGAATCCAGCAACCCGACGACGGCAACGCCCTGGATCGTAATGGGGATGTATGGGAGATCCTCTCCAGTCCCTGATGCGATGGTGTTGATCCTCACTATTCCTTCATGTGGCATGACGGGGTATCTTCTGAATTTTCTCCTTGTTGAGCGACATTCTTCCTCAGAGTCAGATTCTCTTGCCATGAGAGGTGCCGATGGCCGTGGGGGGCGCTTCGGTCGTTCCGTGCCAGCCTCGACGTCCTTGAGTTCAGTTTCCTCGCCTCGCCGAACGAAGTTGATCCTCGGTTGCGGAACACGCATGAACGTTCTCAGGACTCGGGCTGCCAGATATCTCAAGAAGAGATACTTCAAGAGAATCAGGATGGGGATGGCGACCAGGATTCCTATGATAGGCGCTCCGAGCATAATCATACCATCGATGAGGGCGTCTTTCGCCGAGTCCAGTACACTCCGCGTGGCGTCCTTGATCGACTGGCCCGCTGAGGCGAAGAAGTTCGAGATTCCGGAGAGTGAGGAACCGGTCACAGTCTTGAGAATGGAAGGCTGTCGAGCCCGGATCGAGGTGAGATGGTTTCCGAATGAAATGGCCAGGAGTAGAGAGTTGGATGACGTGGTCTTGGCACGGTCGAAGAGGTCGCCACTCTGGAACACCAGTGGGGAGAGGGTCGGGCTTGTGCCGAAGTCAAATGGTAGTAGTGACGTCACGTTCTTGGTCATTCCATTCTCGATGTAGTTTCCGTCCTTGTCCAGGAAGACCTCGGGTTGGACGAACTTGCAGTCGATCGTGGGGCTCTCTGCAGCGAGGTCCCTGCTACCTTCTTGGATAAACAGGGTCTCGTTGTCCATTGTCAGCACGGGGGTCCTCTCGAAGCAAGTCTCGTTGATCTTGCGAGAACGGTAGACCTCCTTGACGGTGACTTGATGGCAGGCCGTGACTCGAATGACATTCTCTCCGGCGAAAGATGCCGTTAGGTCGTCCCTCCCCAACATGGCGCGGATTCCGGTGGTCGGGGACAGACGGACGATGGGATGGTTCTGAACAGATTCAACTGGTCTTGGGCCAGACCGCACGTCTTCGTTGCTAGGTGTCGGTAGTGGTTCTTCAGATCTTTCTGGGAGGACATGCCTAGGTAGTTGAGCTTGGCATTCGTTCCCGCATGGGTGAGGTTCCGGTTGACTTGATCGGCGTGTTCATTGATCTTCTCGTAGTAAGATTGGTGCGATTGAGTGTAGTTCAATCTAAACTGTTCGCCGGCAGCTCCAGACTGCGGGTCGCGGGTGGCTGTGTTGTTTGCAGTAGTGTTGTTCTGCCTCGGCAATCGGTTTGTTCGAACCTCAGTCGAACTGTCGGGAGCTACGAGTGCCTGGGGTGGAAGGACGAAATTACGGGGAGTCTCCTGCTCGACAGTGATTGCGCTAGTAGCGGCGCTGGGTGTCAATGTAGATGGCAGACTGTTCGTCGGGACAGGGGTTGTAGTTGAGGACGTTGTCGTGGTTGACGTTGCCACCTCTGTCTGTGCCTTCTTCCGAGTGAGCCAGGTCGATGCTCCCTTAGCGATGCCAGTCGGAAGGGGCACGGCAATTGATGGTTCGTCAGAGGTGGGAATATTCGTCTTTGTTGTTGGCACGGTGGTCGTCGTCGTCGAGGAGGTACTAGTCGACGTAGTTGTTGGCGGAATGGTCGTGGAGGTAGTAGGCGGGGTAGTGGTTGGTGTAGGAAGTGTTGACGTCGTAGTGGGGGAAGTGGTTGTTGTTGGGGCAGTAGTTGAAGTAGTAGTGGGAAGAGTAGTCGTCGGCGGAGCAGAAGTTGAAGTGGTAGTGGAAGGAATGGTCGTTGTCGTAGGGAGGACAGTAGATGTCGTAGTCGGAGGGACAGTACTCGAAGCTGTTGTCGCTGGATCTGTAGAAGCCGTCGTAGGTGGGCGAAATGTAGTTTTAGTCGTGGTATCCGGGGGTGACGTCGTTGTCGTGGTCATGGGTGAAGATGTGGTCATCTCCAGGATTCCGAGTCTGTAGAGAGCCTGGTCGACTTCTGGTAGGAGTCGTTCGTCCTTCTTGACCAGGGCATACAGAGAGGCGATGAGGCAGGACTTCGCTCGATCCACCATTCCGCCCGTCTTATTGTCCGTCTTCGGGTGTATCTGGGCTCTCGAGGTGGAATTGAGGAAAATATCGATTTCCTCGTCGAAAAGTGCGTGCAGGATCGAAGGAAAGTCCTCTCTGGATCTCTCGATGATACCCTTGATCTTCTCGTGTTCCTTCGGGTTTGAATCTTCCAGTTTATCCAGTGTTCCGAGCAACTTCCAGACATTGGATGTTCCAATGAGTAGACGTGGAATCAAAAGTTCTTCGCGATCGTGCTGGTAATGCCGTGAGTAGAACTCCACCTCCTGAGACGAGACCGTAGACGTGAGGGCATACTCTCCAAGTTTGGATGTACATCCAAGTGAGGTTACTTCGTCCTTGGGCAGTAGGATGTAGGGAGTCACACTGAATTCGAGAAGATGATTTTTCAAGTCCCGGACGAGTTTCTTCGGGTCCCGTTGCGATGCTCTTCTTTTACGCTTCGGTACTTCTTCTTCCTTTGCGAAGGTAATGATCGGTCCTCCAGCAGTGGTGAATGGGGTCTTTCCCTTGAAGCATGGAAGAAGGAACGTGCTGACTTGGCCTTCGTCCATCCGAAGCAGAGATGTTGCTTCCTCGATCAGGACGTTCTTGCCTTGGATGAGTGCTCGGTAGGTGCCGAGGTGTACCAGAGAGCATTGACTTGAGAATAGACTGGCGTCCCAGATCAACGCAGTGGTGCTGGTTATACAGGAACCGTCGTTCTTTCCACACCCATGGGTAGGATCGAAGAGCATTGGAGACACCACTACGGGTGATTCAGCCTCGATGATGGAAACCCTTGTTCTTTCGAGCACGAACATTGTGATGTTAGTGCATGATGTAGACCAGAACGTAGTCTCAACTTTGGGCGGGCTGGATCTTGTCACCTGGGCATTTCTGACATCTTGCTCCATTGCCCTTCCGTGGAACGAGTTGTTCCGGTGTACCTGGCGGCACTCCTCCAACGTGGGAGCTTCATAACCTGTCAGATTATGAGTCATTCGTTGGGCGACGTTGAGGATTGACGATGTGCAACGGGTGTACGTCTCCTTATAGCAGGCGACTGCTGCGACGTCGTATCTGCTTCTGTTGGGAATCCAGAGATCGATGTCCTTGATGAATACTTCCTCCTCAGAATGGTCGATGAGGCAATTGACTTGCGTCGCGATGGACATTAGAGCTCCACCGGCGCTGCGGAAGCATTTAGAGAACTGGGCCGGTTCTGAAGCTCCGATGGGCGTGGAGAGGATGGAGAGAATGGTGAGAGCGATTGCCATGAAGTAGACACGAGGTCCTCCTCCTCTTCCTCCACCTCCTCGGTAGCCTCTGGAGTCATCGGTGCGCTCATTGCGCTCATCGTTGAAGCGTCCTCGTTGTCCTCCATCTTGACGGCGGCATCCTCGATTGTTGCCTCCGAAACCTCCTCGAGGTCCGTTGTTGAAACCTCCTCGGTTACGGTTCTGGTTATTGAATCGATTTTCTCCTCCGCTGTTGTTGTAGCTGTTGACGTTGTACCCTGAAGGACGGTAGGATCCGTAGTTCCGTCCAGGATACTGGTAGCCTCCTCCATATCCTCCTCTTGAAGGATTCTGGTAGTTGGTATTCTGGTAGCCTCCTCTGTACGATTGATTACCGTATCCTTGTGCTCTCGGGAAGCGATCATCTTGTCTCCATGGGGGCGATAGCTGCGGGTTCGGAGGCGGTTGTCTCTGATCGGTTCCTGGGCGATTCACCTCCGAAGTGACGTTGAGGAAGTTGATTGCACGAAGAAGGTCGGACGACTCGGTCGTAGGATTCTCCTCCAGTAAGGCTTCTTCCATAGATGCAGCTTGAACCGCGGCCTCGATGGTGAGAGGCTTCTGCCTTCTAACTGCAGTCTTGATTTTTGGATTGAGGCCTCTCAGGAATGCATCCAATTGGATCTCTTCTCTAACAGTCGGCTGCGTCAGGTCGGGATATGCTAATCCTCCGATCTTCTTAACCTGCTTTCCGAATTCGATAGCAGACTGGGATCCTTGACGCGCCGCTGTGAGGGCTGCCTTCTGGGTGAGGGTCTTCTCTTGAGTTGCTAGTATCTTAGAGAACTCTCCTACAATCTCCGATAGACTGAGTTGAATCTGATGCCCATTGGTCGTTCTTGTCTTCGGCAGGTCCTCGAACTTCTTCTGCAGTTCGTGATCGAAGCATGATGCCATCCGATCTATCGCTTCTTCCTCCTCGATCTCATGGGCCTCGATGTACCGTTTGTATTCACGACAGAACGTGTCGAAGGGCTTCTTCTCGTCGTAACGAGGCGCTCGATCGACTACCCGTCGGAGGATCTTCATGTTCTCCGCAACGTTATCCATTGCATCAGCAGCTCGACCGGCCATTTCTGCTTCTCTCTTCTTTTCCTTTGCGATTCTCTCTTTCCGCTGCTGAGCTGCGAGGAATGCGGCTGCCTTGTCCTTCTTGACTGCTGGTGGTAATGGGACAGGAGCTGCGTTAGTCGGTGTATAAGGGGCTGTGATAGGGACGCCTGCTCTGGCTGCTGAATGGGTGGTCGGGGCAATGATTATCTAATAGTCGAGAGTCCTGAATCGATAGCAAAGATTCGAGGGAATAAACTAGCAATAGTCGACTAGTGGGCCGGCGGCAACTGATTCGGTGGCTCGGCGGTTCGGGGGCAGCCGAGTTGCTACTTGGCGGCGCAGTTGAGTTGAGAGAAGAGTAGTTCTAACGAGATGAGGTTAACGAATGGGGTGATGGTAGGATGCGGTTTCAATCGAGTAGGGATTGAAGACGATGAAGTTGGTTGTTGAAAAGTTGAACGACAATCGTGTAGAGATTGAAGACGGATGTTGGGAAAGTAGACGTTGTAGGCAGTTGAAAGTTGAAGTGCGAGGTGGTCAGGCTCGCGGGAGCAGTACAATTGTACGATTTTATCCAAGTTATGAGGATTGCTGCAATGCTTAACTTTTGCCCTACGCCACATTGCAATTTGCCCGACAATTGCAACGCGACGGAAATTTCTTCCAGATGTCAGATCAAACGGGCCAATATTGAGAGAAGGAAGCTAAGGAACAAATCAAAGTGCACATGTAATAGCGAAAAATGAATTAAAAATAGTGAATTATTAAGACTGATTGAATGATTACAAGGAAGAAACCTTTTTTTTTTTTTTTTTTAAACAGTCTCGCGCGATCGCTGTCTTCTCATAATGTTCTGACATACTAGAGAGTGTGGGAAAGTGAGAGACAGGGCAGGAAGGGATGGGTGGGTTACGGTAGGTGTTCGCTCCGTCCGCTGAGATGAGCGAGACAGGCGAGGGATAGTGGTGTTTGAGGAAAGAATACGAGAGAGGGGGGGGGGGTGAAAGGACAAGGAGGAGCGAGTAGAGATTAGGATAGCTTGGAAAAGAGAGAGTGTAATGTAAGAGTTGAGATCCTTCTGAGGTTGAGGATTGGCGAAACTAAGAGGAAGGCATTACAGTGAGATGAATGGGCTGAGAACGTTGAAAAGCGGGAAGAAAAGAGCGCTGGGATTATTATAGCGAAATATGGAAGAGAAGAAGGGAGGCCTAATAAGCAGATGTTCGGGCTTATGGCCTAATAAGCAGATGTTCGGCGCAAAGATGAGCACTGCCCCTGCCAGGCCCTCATCGGCTACGATCTTGTGAAGGCCATGACTCTGGCGGGGTGCCCCGTGGAGTTCACCAACGGATGGGTTGGAATCGGAGGCCGACACATCAAACTCTCCCACGATCCGTCTACGATGTACTCCAGCTCGGGTCTAATCATCAACGCCGTCGCCACTGGCACCTACACGATCCACCCAGGCGAACGCCTTGCGATCATAGCTAAGGCGGTGGACGCGGAGAGCGATCCAAGAAGAGATCCCTTCTACCATCTCACTATCAACCCACGATACACCGATTGGATGAAGATAGTCAAGGATCGAGGACTATATTCACCTTATATGTGGAGAACGACAATGGTAGAAGTCCAGAATATCACTGGTCGACCACTCAGAGTTGAGAAGGATTCAAAAATATTCAACGCTGAAGTATTCTACATCAGTCACATCAAGGAAGAAGACGGAGATGAATCAAATCAACTCGACTTCTCAGAAGAAGATCAAGTATACATCCCCGAAGAAGCCTGCTACGAGGACCGCCTTCCCGTGATCCCGAAAACCGCCGACGACTTCCTCGAGCAGATCTGCTGGGACAAGTCTCTACTCACCGATCGAGGAAAGGTAAGGCTAATGAAGATCATCCTGGCGAACAAGGACGCTTGCTATAATGAGGATAAGTCCATTGGGAAGTTTCGGGGACCAGTCCAGCACACCATTCTCTTCAAACCTGGAGAATACCCGAAGCCCATGAACCGCCCAATCCCATACTCAAGAAGGCCAGCGGCCGAGGAGCAAGTGCAAGAACTCCTGGAAGCAGACGTCATCGAGATCGCCACAGAATGGCCTACACGATCTCCCGTAGTTATGACAGCCAAGAAGGACTCCTCCTTTCGATTCACGGTCGACCTGAGGCAGGTCAATGCTTGCACAGTCCCCACGTTCCAAGATCTTCCGAGCATAGACGAACTCGTCGTGGCAGCCGCTCAGAAGCGGTATTTCACCCAGCTCGATCTGAAGAGCGGCTTCTTTCAGATCGAGCTGGCGGAGGAATCCCGACCCTGGACGGCCTTCACTGTCAATTCTACCACGTACCAGTGGAAGCGCCTCCCCCAAGGGTTGCAGGGCTCACCCGGCTGCTTCCAACGGGCGATGGAATGGGTCCGGAGACATTGCCCAGTCTCGAGCACATTTGTCTATATGGACGACATCTTATTGGGCTCAGACACACTGGAGGAACACTTCCACGACGTTGAGGCCGTGTTGAAGACGCTGAAGGAATTTGGCTTGAAAGTTTCTCTTCCGAAGTGTAGATGGATGACATCCGAAGTCTTATACTTAGGCTTCGTGATCGGCCAAGATGGAGTCAAGCCCAACCCCAAGAAGATCGAATCAGTCATGAAGTTCCCCAGACCCAGGAATCAACGAGAGGTCTACAGCTTCATTGGCCTGGCCAGCTATTTTCGAGCCTTCATCCCGTCCTTCGCATCCATCGCAGCTCCACTGCACGGTCTGACAGGGAACAACCCCTTCTCATGGGGAACTGCCCAGCAGTATGCATTCGATCGTATCAAGGCTCTTCTCTGCACCGCCCCCGTACTGATCGCGCCCCGCATGAAGGACATTTTCTTCATCGACACAGACGCGTCTGGATCGGGATTGGGAGCCGTGCTGATGCAGGAGCGTGACGGGAAGATGCATCCCATCGAATTCCAATCTCGTCGTCTGAAGGATGCGGAGACCCGTTACGTCTCGCTTGAAACCGAGGCTCTCGCTGTGGCCTGGGCAGTCAAAGTATTCGAGAAGTATATACAGTCTTCCCGAACAGTGATTCGGACAGATCACGCTCCCCTGCAAGCCCTGATGCGGAACAGGAACCTGGAGGGACGTCTAGCCAGGTTCCAGCTGGCGTTGTGCGGATCCAACATCGAGATCCAGTACCGCCCTGGAAAGGCCAACGTCGTCGCCGATGCACTCTCTCGGTACCTACCCGAAGAAGAACCAGAAGAGCCAACCAGTGCAACACCCAGAAGAACCAACAAAGAGATCCTCCTTCTGGAATCCACGAGGATCTACCGTGATGAGAAGAAGACCCCAGCCGCACCAGCCACGACGACCAATGATGAGAGATCATCAGAACGATCACTTCGCCAAGACCAGAAGAAGGAGAGGGCGCACGAGCCGTCCTCCCTCCCAGGATACTACGAGGAGGAGGATCAGGAGCAGCCTCCCCTCCAACAGAAGAAGAAGGAGAGGGCGCAGGAGCCGTCCTCCCTTCCAGGATACTACGATGAGACTCGGGAGATGCCCGAACCCGAGGAGACCGGAAAGCCCCTGGTCTTCACTCTTCGCATCAATCTGATGATGACCACTCAAGAGATTCAGAATGTGCAAGCTACGGCTACTCATATCATGGAAATCAAGGAAAAACTACAGCGAGGAGACCAGGAGACCGAAGAGAAAGGCTATCTCCTGACAGACGGAATAGTTTACAGCGTCAACAAGGACAACTCAGACGAGACTGAAGAAGCCACTCCCAGAATCCTTCTCCCCCGCGACGAGCCTACGATCGACCGTATCGTCCGTCACTACCACCAATCCTGCACCCTCGGTGCCCACGCTGGAGTTGCAAGGACGCTCAAATCGATCAAGAGGAAATTCTCCTGGCGTGGAATGAAGGACGATGTGGCTAAGATCGTACGAACATGTCCGTCATGCCAGAAGCTCAAGTCCATCCCGACGCAGTTCGTCACTCTCTCAGCTGGACACGCCCGGCGAAGCGTTCCAGCGAATCCACCTGGACCTGATCACGCTCCCGATTTCGGCTAACGGGAATCGTTACGTTCTCACCTGCATCGACGCCCTGACGCGCTTTCTGATTGCTGTACCCCTCCCTGACCAGACAGCTCAGACCCTTGTGAAGGCCTTCGACAACATCGCCTTAGTTTTTGGCTACCCTCAGACCTGTTTCACTGACAAGGGAGCGAATCTGACTTCGGAGATATTCACCGACTTGCTGAAGAAGGCCGGAGTTTTCCATTTAGTCTCCGCTCCCTATCATCATTCTAGTAATGGAATTGTGGAAAGGGCGAACAGGACTCTGGAGGAGACGCTGGTTCACTTCGTGAACGTCGACCATCAGGCTGACTGGGAAGATTATCTTCCATCCGTCGTCTTCGCGCTGAACAACCTCAGTCACAGCATCTCCGATCTTCCCCCCTTCCTGGCCATGTTCGGAAGATCGGCGAGAGTGAAAGAAGACGGACTGCTCGCGACACCAAGGCCTGCCTACTTCGAGGACCCCATCGGCCGGAGCCATCGCATCCTCCAGAGCGTGTGGAAGGTTATCAAGGAGAAGAGTGAGAAGGCCAAACAACGTGAGAAATCTCAGTACGACGCCGCCAACAAGACACGCGAGCGGCAGTTCCACCCTGGAGAGTCAGTCCTACTCCGAGGCCCTCCCCGAAAGAATAAGTTGCAACATCGTTTCACTGGACCGGCAACTGTGATCGAGGAGGTGGGATCTGGCCGTCTCCTTGTCAAGATCGGCAACCGCCAGACGGTCTGGCACAAGGACCTCACTCTCAAGTTCAACGAGGTCGCCCCGCCCATCCCGCCAGGCCAGATCTACCCGGAGATGAGCGATGAAGATGAAGAAGGAGACAGCGATGCCGACGCTTCCGCAGATGTCCCCGAGCCGGAGCCCGTGCCAGAAGCTCCAGCACCGCCTAGGCGGTACAACCTGCGTTCTCACGCGAGAGTCAACGTCGTTCGTACCGCCATCACGGTCAGAGAGGAGAGCACAGCACGGAGGCTGGACTCCCTCGATGATGACCTATCCCCCCAGGACCGACCCCAGTCACCACTCGCCGTGGGCCCCGAGCAAGCAGATCGCTACGTGACGAACCGTCCTCGAGAGGGAAAGCTGACACTGAGGGTCACCATCGCCGGAGCCAATACCGGGTCATGTCCCCCGGCCCCCATTCCAGTCCACAATATTGACCGTTCAGGTATGCCCGCTCTCTATCGCCTACGCCTGAGGGACGTGGACGGGACGGACGCCAGCCCGCGCTCGACTACCGAACGAGCTCTCCCTCGCCACCACTGATAACCTCTCAATCTCTCTTCACCTCCGTCACCCCCACCTTCAACGTTACCCCTCTTTCCCCAGCAATTCTTCCCCTTAGGGTTTCAGGCCTCCTCTTCATTAATCAAGATCCCACTTTTTTTTAGTTATTCACCCCCGTCCTGCCCATCGCTGCCCTTTATCGCCGTATTTTTTTTGTTCGCGTTTGCGTATTTCAATTATTGCCTAGTCCTGGAGGGGACATTAGTTCTATTGTATCTCGCCATCTCTCATAATTTCCTCTTTATATTCTGTAATCACCCATTTTCACCATCTCTCCTTTATTTCTACTTTACTTATATCTCAATTCTCGAACCCCTTCTCTCTACTCCATGCCCAGTTAGCTACTTTACCGCTTCATAGCACGCAAAAACAAACCCTTTGCCAACAATACTCTTTCGTACCTCACCAATTATACCAACAATCCCCCATCACGGTCCCAACAATCTCCCGTCGTAATGTACTATCGCTACACCATCATCAAAATTCACAAACCAAGGCTTAATCAAAGGCCAGGGACTGGCCTTTAAGGGGAATCGAGGATGTCATGCCCCGGTCCCATCCCACACACTCAGTTCCATCACTTCCCCGGTTCTACACTAGACACTACACTAGTGGCTATTTCCAAGCACAACACTTCCCTTCCCCTCTGCACACACTCACCCCTCCTCTCGCCTCTAACCACTCTCCACCTCTCCCCCACGTCCCGCTCAGTCACTGACAGACTCCGACCCCCAGAGGGAGGAGCCTGTCCCTCCCCCTCTATTCTTCAGTCTTCCTCTTCTCTCGCTTCTTAGTTAGTCTCCCCTCCATTAGTTATCAATGCGATAAAAGGGCTATATCTTATCATCGGGTATGTTGGCAATCACATGGGAAGGGGACCGATGGATACAGTAGGTACTAGATGCAGGCCAGGGACCGGCCGTTCATTCTTTGTCCTATTGCACAACGACTGTCCGCCGCCTCTGGAAATATTGGTTTCTCGGCGCTCAGGGAAGTTTCGAAACTAACGCCGTCGCGTGAGGATTCCAGGTCCACGATAGAGGAGGAGAGTACGTGAACTTCATCGTCGGCGTGGCGGTGATGGGTCCTGTAACGAAGAAGATGATTACTGTAGTAATTGTAAACTGTATATCGAGCAGGTCGGACTCATGATTCATGAAAATTATTGTGTCAGAGTCGTGAAAATTGACTGCAGACACAAGTTGTAGAACATACATCAAAAAGACTAATGGAGTCAATGGGTGCTGATGATTACTAAGCTACAGTACTCACCAGTTCCGGCACCGCAAGCGAGTGCCGCCGGGACCAGGGCCATGAAGTAGAGAAGCATACTGTAGGGGGAGTACGGTAGAAGGAAGACTCGTGGTCGGATGCCATTCCTGCGTTCACTCTAGTCTTATAAGGGCATGCACTGTGTGCGAACAGTATTCTTCGGTTGTCATTTTTTTGCCATTATTAGAGCAGAACTGTTCAAAAAATTTTCAGGGTGATAAATTCAATTTTTCGGAGATTTTAACTTTCTTCTGTGAAAAAAGTTAAAAACTCCGAAAAATTGAATTTATCAAC
The DNA here is from genome assembly GCA_036245825.1 of Pristionchus entomophagus. Lineage (NCBI taxonomy): Eukaryota > Metazoa > Nematoda > Chromadorea > Rhabditida > Neodiplogasteridae > Pristionchus > Pristionchus entomophagus. The sequence continues at coordinate 37,789,839 of BTSX01000005.1, forward strand.
CTGAAAATAAAAAAAATAAAAAAACAGTTCTGCTTTTCTCATTATGCGCATTCGATTCAGCGTGCAAAACTACCCTAGGGTACATATTTTCATCGAGTAACTCATTCCCCATGTTGGTCATGTGCGCACTGGTTTTCGAAAAATGCTTGATGTCGACCGTTTTTCGAGCATAACTTCTACACCAGAAATTCCTGAAGAGAGAAAGTTATGGGACAAATTTTTTTCTACTTTTTCATGGCCCGGGTATTATGGCAATTTTTTGACAGAAAAGTCGAAAATTCAGAACTATCTGAGTATAGGAATTTCGGGTGTATTAGTAGAAAAAAAAGTAGAAAAAAAATTGTCCCAGAACTTTCTCTCTTCAGGAATTTGTGGTGTATTTTTGTGTGTAGATTCCGAATTTCGGCATTAGAGACTATGATAGCCAGAACGGAAGAAGTTATGCTCGAAAAACGGTCGAAATCAAGCATTTTTCGAAAACCAGTGCGCACATGACCACCATGGGGAAAGAGTTTTTTGGATTTTTTGGATTTTAACACATTTATCAAGAGTAGGCTCTGATGTGCATGGCGGGCCATTCATGATTTCTTGCTTGTCTCAGGAATGTAGGTCCGATAGTTCGCATGAAGAGATCGTTCCATCTTGTGGGCGGTCTTCCGCGTCCTCGCTTAGGCCCTCGTGGAGTCCAATCGATCACAGTTCTGCTCCACTTCAAGTCATGATCATTAGCAACTTTATGCACCCAGAGCCACTTTCTTTTCAAGGCGGTACGAACAACGTCTCTGACCTGAGTGAGTCCACGCAGCCTTTCGTTCGAGACATGATCCAAGACAGTGCAACCGACCATCCAACGCTCCATGCGTCTTTGGGCCACCGATAATCTTTCACTTTGTGCTTTGGTCAAGGCCCATGTTTCACATGCGTATAGGAAGGCGGGAATGATACAACCATTGAAAAGACGGCGCTTATGAACCATTGGGACAGATCTATTCACTAGGAATGATCTATGCTTGTGGAAAGTCCCATATGCGGCCTGAATTCGCCGGCCAATCTCCCTCTCCTCCTTCCCATTGATAGTAATGATGCTTCCCAAATAGACCACCTCTTTTCTGATACCCACAATCTTCCCCGCAACTCTGACATCCCTGGGATTACCCTTCGAAGACATTCCCACAGTTTTATCACCGTTAAGATGAAGCCCCACCCTTTTTAATTCCCTCTCCAACTCTATTGCCATCGATTGAATTTGTCGCTCATCGTGAGAAATGAGCACTGCGTCATCGGCAAAGAGAATATGAGAGAGGAATCGCCCATTGATGTTAATCCCTTTTCCCGCCCAGTCTAATTGACGGAATGCCATATCCAAGACTGCTGTAAACAGTCTGGGTGACAAACAGTCTCCTTGTCTAACCCCTCTTCCAACATTGATTTCCACTTCCTTTCCATTCACTAAGACTGCACTTTTGCTACACCGAGAGAGGGAACTTAGGAATGAAACCACTTCCGACGGAACACCTTCCACCTCCAGAGCCTTATAGACAGCATCAACATAAACCGAATCAAAAGCCTTAGAAATATCCACGAAAAGTAGATAAATGGGCAAGCGATGATCAATGCAGTTTGTGACTACCGTTTTGAGAGTGTGAATAGCATCTACCGTAGAATGTCCCTGTCTAAATCCCATTTGTTCCCAACTCCTACTGCTATCCAGGATAGGTGCGAGTCTCGTATTCAAAAGACCGGTGAGGGCTTTCTGCAAAGCAGGCAGCAGACTGATTGGCCGGTAATTTTTAACGAGAGAACTATCACCTGTCTTAGGCAGCAGAATAGTGCGCGAGTCACCAAACCCCTTTGGGACACTTCCGGTTAGTATGTTGTTAAATACCTCTGTTAGTAATGGAGCTAAGTAGTCAGATCCCGCCCTCAACATCTCACCAGTGATCCCATCCCTTCCCGGTGCTTTACCTGACTTGAAATGTCGAAGTGCTTGTTCCACTTCAGCAACGCACAAGGGAATGAATGGGTCCCTTACTCTTAGTGTTCTATATCCTATTCCTCCGTCCCCTTCATACAAATCGTTATAAAATGCTTGGAAGACCCTCTCTATACCCAATTGTGTGCATTCCCAATTACCCGACCCATCCCTAATTTTGTGAATTCTACCTTTCCCTACAGCAATTCTTGCAGCAGCCTTCTTATAGCTTTTCCCGCTCGCAATGGCTGCATTGACGTAACTTAGATACGACCGTTCTCTATCATTTCTGAAAGATTGACGGATCGATCTGTTTAGAAGCAGCCACTGTAAGCGAGGCAAACCGGCTGACTGCATCTTATAATCCTTTCGTCCCGCTAGTAGATCCTTTGTAGCTTGTGATATTCCTCCATCCCTAGGTGTATAAACCGTTGCAATTTTCCCCGCCCCTTTAATCGCATCCACAATGTTACCGTACCCAAGATCCGCTCCTCTACTTTGTAACTCTAATCGTAGACTGAGTTTAAACAGTCCATTTTCGAGGTGCGAATCACCCTGACCGGTCGTTTCCTTTCTCCAAGGGAAACGGCGAGGGAATGAGATGGAAGCTCTAACGAGTCGGTGATCAGTGGTAAAATCGAATCGATTTATCACTCCGACATCCCTCACTGCCATTCCCCTAGGATACAAGATGAAATCGATCTCATTTGCTGATAACCCATTTGGTGAAACCCAAGTGAACTTGCGGATTGTCCTTTTCCGAAAGAAGGAGTTACCCACCTTGAGATGAAGCCTCTCACACAAATCCACAACCATTTGCCCTTTGTTGTTCCTATCCCCATACCCGAATGCCCCCACAGAGTTTTCCCCCAACTGACGACAACCAATTTTCCCATTGAGATCACCCATCATGACCTTATGCACGAATCGGTACCGGTGGCTTCCAGACACAGGCGCGTTGTACGCTGCTTCGAGCTGATCGAGAAAATCACTGAACTCCGAGTCATCTCTCGAACTGGCAGGCGCGTAGACCTGGAAAATGCGAATAAGCTCGTTGTTCGGTACCTCCACGTCAAGAAAGCAGACCCTAGGAGTTAAGCCGCCAAATCTCACTACCATCCGCTTAGCTTCCCCACTCACGACAAACCCCACTCCGGCCATACGATTCTGCTGCCGTTGCGTGTGATAGAGTACGCTTCCCGACTTGAGTAGATCAATTGAGGCTTCATCTGGTCTTCTTACTTCGGACAGACCCAGAACGTGGAAGTTGATATTGCTGAGTGCGTTCTCCAGTTCAGTGATCCTTGAGTCATGGCACAGAGATAGGCAGTTGAGCGTTGCGATGATAAGGCTTGCCATGATTTGGTCATACCCTCCCACGGTGACCAATCCGGCTTGGGAGGAGAAACGAGAGCGGCGCGTTTATGCGAACCGACCGACCTTTGAGCGAGCGTCGCACTCGAATGAAAAGAGTTACTCGATGAAAATATGCATCCTAGGGTAGTTTTGCACGCTGAATCGAATGCGCATAATGAGAAAAGCAAAACTGTTCAAAAAATTTTCAGGGTGATAAATTCAATTTTTTCGGAGATCTTAACTTTTTTCACAGAAGAGCTAGCACTCCACTACCAATTGTAAAAATGCTTATCTCGACGAGATCTTCAAGAATTATTATGGTTTTGTAGGTCTACGAAGCTCGGTTCGCGAGATAATATTTTCCCTCTGGCACGAGAAGTGTGCCACTGGGAATTTGGTTTTCGAGATATGGCTTTCTAAGGTAGATTTTCGAACTCTACGTGAAAAGTTGATCCCATTTCTATTTTTCCTTGTGCGGTTATAGGACAGAAAGCTACTTCGACTGTCTCATAAACTCGCCAGTTCCGGGTCCGCATGCTAGCGTCAGAGGGACCAGTGCCAGGACGTAGAACATCATGATTCCGATGGTTAGGGTTGAAGAAGATCAGGAAAAATCAACGACTGATGCCAACTCAGCATTTCCCTGATATTTTATAGTGACCTTAAGTGGGCGAACAATGGTCCACGTGTCTCGCATCATCCTCAGCAGTTCGAAAGCGAGGGAATACGCGGAATAAAGAGATCCAGAGAAAAGTTCCCGGACGTGACCATTCCAGTGGGCGGTGACCGAAATCAGAATCGAAAGATATGAATGACGTCCAATCGTAAAATATTGACGAATAGTGACTAACAAGTTTGCGATCAGCGAATGCTGGGTGTTGCCTAACAGTGATGTCGGTTCGTTTCAGAGCTCGCTCCAGATTCAGCACTAGACACTCCTGTTCCTGTGATTCTAATTGAATAGAAACTCTTTGAATTTCACAGAAGATTACACGCCTTCACTACTTCAGTATCGCGGAACCCGGAGCACAATAGAGCGCCTCGTGAACTATAGTGATTTAGGATTATTCTGCACATATTAGGGTGTCCCGAAAGTTTTGCGACTATTTGTCTTTGATTTTTTTGCTTGCAAACCACAGGACACAATCGCAAATGGTCTTTCGTATTTATTGAGGGTGTTGATCAAGTAAGTTGTTAAATTATCAAAATGTCCAGTTATGACCTTCTGATGATGAAATATGTTGTTAAGTGAGTTTTGGAGTCAGTTTTTTGTTGTTGATAATTTCTAAAAACCCGGAAGATCAAGATACAAACTCCGAATTAAATACATAGAAGGACCGATTAAATTACCGATTAAAAATAAGAGAGATGATTTAGCTGTTAATGCTGCAGAAAAAGGTCAAAACTTTCACGATCATTCATTTTCTGAGAATCAATTTTTAATACTTTTTAATTTTCAAGCTTCTTCGCAGTCCTTGTCCACTCTAACTATGATGAATATTCGTGTGAATTTACTCTGAAAAACATCCAACTCTTTTTGAATAGGAATTCGAATATTTTTATAAAAGTATTCCCCGACGTAGTCGGGGGATGCCGCTGGTGTAAGAATAATACATTTATTAAATTAATTTGTAAAAATTTTTAGTTTAATGTGTTTGGAGGAATATTGGAAATATCTGAAGGTGAATTTGTGCACCATGCCCGCTTCATCTACAGAGAGGTGAATAGAATTCAAAAATCGTGATCAGACCCCCCGTTGAATTAGCGTGCCATTAGGGATCCATATAATGAAGAGTTGGTGCTGAATCAATTACTTATTTGGTCCAGCGAAAAGAAGAAAAACTCTAATTATCAGGTTGGTGCAAAAGTCTTGACAGATTTTGATGCCTGATGTCTGAGCACTTATTTCTCGTGCTAGTCAAATCATCACGAGCTATCTTCATATCGTAGTCGTAGGTTACAACTGGCCATTACAATCATTGGTATGAAACATATCACGCTTGCTCCTCAGGCGATAAATTTAGGTTTGAATAAGAGCCGAATTTTAAAAATATATTTTTTTTTTTCAAAGCATTTGCATTTCAAGGGGAAATGTATCTGTATAACTGCTCAAATATTATTGAAAGGCCTGATGGTTGGTCTCTTTGATATTGAAGTGAGAATGGCGCTCTCTCTGTTTGCAAATGCACACTGAGTCTTTGAATGAAAAACCGTGTTTTTTTACTTTATTCATTTATAATGATCAGTTATGTCTGAGAAAGTTTACTATAAAGAGGGTTTCCAAGCCCTCAAATGATGTGAAAAGCTGAAGTTGAATGGGCCAATAGAAACGATGGGAAAGGTAAGAAATGATTCCAAATCGGTCAGGGCCTTTGAAATTCATGTTACTTTACGCTAATAATTCATTGTATTCCACTTCTGGGATATCTTCTGTGCGTAGTAATGCCTCCCAGGAGCATTTGTTGTCAGTAGTGATTCCGAATCGTAATTATCTCCATTTTTGCACACATTCTCGTTTGTCCGACCGATAAGATAGTGTGCTGAATGGAGAGAACAACTATTCGATCCGGCAACGTAGGCACTATCTTGCTATTCCAGGCATTTAGGGATAAGGCAGATGGGCATGATAGGAAACGGGTATTTTGACAGCGTAGAATCAGGAACAATCAGTCATCGATTTGTGTACATAGATGAAATCGTCTCGATGGGGAATCAAATTAGCGTTGTTGTTATTGGGTGGAGGCTAGCTCTCTCTCTGTTCTGCACACCTCTCGCCCTGTATGACCAGTGAGAGATGAGAATTACGGGACTAAAGAAAACATACATTTGAGTAACTCTCAAAGCGGGGCGATGAGATATGAAAATTATTTGGGTTGATGAGAGGGAAGATAGGAAGGAATAAATTTATTATGCGTGTAATAATATTTTTTTCGTAGCTGGAAACGAGAAATTGAATATTGAACAGTGATTATACCTTGGTGGTAATTGTGAGACGCGAGTTTGACGGGCCGACTTTTCTCTCATTCTTTATATTGAGCTGATGAGATGTGGAGATAGAGAACTAGAATCGACAATGGTGATAGAGAAACGAGTTATAAGCCGTTGCCCCAATGCACTTGCCGATGTTTCATTCCTCCGAATCATATTGTTACTGCGTCAAATCTAATGGAGTTCAGATGTCCATCTGAGAGACGGTAGAGTAGGTCACGAAATCGGGTGAGTTGGAACGATTCGAGCTGATTCTGAAACAAATCTCTCTCCATTCGGAACACTCTGTGATCGACCATCGCTAGGGGAGTGTGGGAAATGAAGCAAATACTTTTCGATCACACACAATAGTCGCCGATTGTGAGTAAAGAGAAATTTGAGCTGCGAATATAGGGTACAAGTGAAACACGAAATTCATTTTTTGTGCAAAGTAGACGGAAGCAAGCATTATCCCGTTATTAATCTGCTCTTATGTATATCCCTACTGAAACACTTTTCTCGCAGGTTTCCTTTCCACTGGGCCCACGCGCGCTGATTGGAGACGATTCGCTACTCCAGGTATGTCGTGGGCCAGTGGCTAATGGATTGGCCCAGCCAAGAATATTGAAAAAAAATTTATAATTGAATTCACGCTCCACTATTGCTTGAAAGAGAGGTTGTAATTGTGTTAAAATTATAAAACTAATGAATTGCGGATTTTTAAACCATTGAAGAAAATTGAAAACTCGTGAACAGATATCCCGGTGAATTCGCGTGCCGCTAGGGCCTCATAAGGAGAAGGCGTTAGTGCTGAAACGATTCTTCCACTTCTTCTCTGCCTTGAAAACAAAACACGTGCAGATGGTATTGGCCGTTTGCGTAATTTTTTTGAGGCCGTTTGCGTAATTTTCGAGTAAGGGCTGGCACAGCTCGAAAAGGTCGATTACCTGAAACTGTGTGGTTTGGGATTTTCGAGGGTGCTGAAGACGATGGGCGTATCCATTTTGCACCTAGTGGCCACGTTGGCTCCAGACGACGTCACGTCGATATCACATTTTAACGTGCTGTGCGGCCCCCGAGAGTGCTAATGTTAGGTGAGTAGGGTTTCTGGGGTAGAATTGGACGGCGAACACGCCTGGCTGGTTTATATTTCATGATTATTAAAAATAATTTTTGAAAATTCAACTTTTCATTGGATCATTCGTACCCTTAGCAACCTATGTAGATCGATCGGGCATGACGAGAGGATTCTAAATATATAATATGAACCAAATCGTAGATCAGAAAAAAATTTGGGATAAGATAAAGGGAAGGGATTCAGTCAGAAAACGAGCCATTCTGCCCTTCTCTCCCCTTCCCAACTCCCTTCCCAGGTTGTGGGGGGCGAGAGAGTGTGGGGAATCGAGAGAGCGCGCAAGCGCGCATTTTCGGATCATGTTCTGTGCTTTGTGTGTTGATCTTGTCTGCTCCTTGACATTTGCATGTGCTTTGAGCACTGATTCGAAAAGATCAAGCATCGATTTGCATGATCTACCACCGAGATAGGGGTATAAAAGAAGCAATCGAGACTCTCCACTATCCATCATGGACTTCTCCCCTGCCAAGATCGTCTCCCAGCTGCTCCTTCTCTTTGGATCCGACCCTGGCGCACTCAACGACCAAGAGGAAGCTGTACTCAAGGAGTTCCGACGGATTTTGAACGACGCTGTTGACGGCGAGTTGGACATCGAGAGGGGAGAAGATGTTCTCATCAACGATCCCGGTGACCCCGACTACAACATCGATGACGAAGTCGAAGAGAAGACCAAGTTCGGCAATCGATTCGTCTCCGATCAAATGGTGAGTCTCTTTGTCTACACTCTATAATATCCTCGTTCTCTCCCCACATGAATGACGATGTTTGCAGTTAACGAAAGCCGTGAATTTCTACCAGTCGAAGAAAAGCGGAGCCCGATCTCTTTCCTCAATGCGCAACCAGTACCCATCGGTCGTCAAGAGCGAATCCGAAAAATCCGCCAACTTCAGCGGATCATCAAGTCCGGTCATCTCTCTCGATCGAGGAGGATAAATCAACTCGGCTCTCTTCACTTCGAGGAGGTCAAGAAGCGAATTGAAGGAGGTAAGTATTTTTTACAAGTTTTTTGCTCTCTATACTTCTCTTTCCCCTTTTGTAAGGTGTTAATTTTTGTTGTTATAGGAAAGGTTCTACACGACTACAACTTGCGCTCGGTCCTCTCTCGGATCAACAAGAAGAACAACAACCTCGTGGAGAATTTCAAGGGTTGTCACACATGGATGAACAAGTGGAAGAGGAAATTCGGTGTCTCTTCTCGACGATGGACGAAGATCGTATCGATCAAGAACCTCAAGGACAAGGACAAGCTGAAAGAAGTCGGGAAAAAGTGAGTACTTTGACAGTTCGGTGTGGGCGAATGGAAGAAACCACAATATCTTATCTTGACTGTGATGGAAGGATTCGAACTTTCCCAAGTAATAAATGGAGATCAGAGTGGATTCGTGAAGGAAATGTACAGTAATCGGACTCTCGCCTTCACGGGATCGAAGACGGTCAGTATTACTGTATCTAGAATGGCTATCATTGATTGTTTATATCATGATCAATCAGTCCTCCTCTTCAGGTCGAAGTGACGGCGAAGAGCGTGAGTTCGACCCAACACAGCTACACGATCCTTCCCATCCTCAAGGCTGACGGGACACTTGGAGACAAGTTGTACCTGGTTCTACAAGAGCCCGGAGGGAAGTTATCCCAGAAGGGACACGTGATGCTGGACAACTTGGTCGTAAGAGCGGGTTCGACCCATATTATGACCAAGAATTTGATGCTGGATTGGTTCAAGTCGTGTGTTTTCATTCCCAATTCCCCCTCCAAGCAACTAGTTCTGGTTGACTCATGGTCCAGCTTTAAAGACCACGCTTCCATTCTGGCTACCGTACCCCCTGGCAAAACTGTTACTATTCGAAATATCCCGGAGAGCACTACTTCATTTGTCCAGCCATTGGACATCTACTTCTTTCACCCCTTCAAGGACATGGTGAAAAGAATCACGTCATTCGTCCAGAGCAATGATGAGGATATTGACTTCCCTGTGCATCTCCGGGATAACCGGGGGTGAGTCATAGAGACTGACTGTCCCCTACTTATCCAAAAGGTGAGGCATAGAGACTGACTGTCCCCTACTTATCCACTCCTTCCAGATGATCTCACTGGTCTACCGTATCTTCAAAGCGCCCATCTTGCAACCGATGTTGGAGTACCCATGGAAGAAGGGAGGATACATCTACTCGGTCTCTCCCCAATTCAAGACTCCTGCGCAAATCTGTTTCCCCTCTGGTATTGACTCGCGCACTTGTCACACTCCCTCATGTGATGACGATTGTTTCATTTATTGCCCTCATTGTGAGTATTCCTACTGCTTCACTTGTTTCTTCATCAATTACCACAAATGTTGAATATTTCATTAGTTATCGTTGTTACTGTTACCTGTGATTTATAAAATATATTTTTTCGCTCAAAATCTATTAGCAAAAAACATTGCAAAAGATGTTTGCCGAGGAGTGGCATTGAACCCCAGAAAAATAGAAACGGCTGCTTCACAGTCAATCATCACAATCCTTTTCCCCGCGCTGAGCGGTCGGTTCCCAATATCGTCCGGGATTAGTGAAATCCACTCCCTCTCCCTCGCCTCGCCTCGCCTCGCCTTCACTCCCTCGGCGACTCTGATCTACCTGGTCCGCGCTAGTCGGCAAAGTGGGAAGCCGACGATAGGTGGTCGAATCCCACCTGACCAGGTACGCTATTTCTGGAAGCTTCACCCCAGCGCGCAATGAGTACTGGCACCCCCAACAAGCCTCCGCTCCCCGCCGCTGCCCGTGTCTCTCGACCCGCTAGTCAAGAATCGGTCGATCTCCTCACGAAGAAAGTAGATGATCTCGCTGTGATGATGTCTCGTGTTCTCGCAATCGTCGTGAATCTTTCCACAGTCCCTCCCACTCCCTCCATCCTCTCCCCTTCTCTCCCTTCTCTCGATACTCTTACTGAGATGACCCGTCAACTGCCTTCGTGCAGGTGTACAACGCCTGCACGAAGGCAGCCTCTGACAAGGCTGACTACTTTGAGAAGGAGTCTCGTGCGGTGGTTATCGGAACTGTAGAGTGCGAGGATCGAACTGAGGGACTGAAGAGAGACGAGAAGTTGGTAGAGGATCTCGTTGCCTACTGTGGATCAGAGGACGTCAAGAAGTCATTGAGTGAAGGAAAGATGTCGTTCACTCGTCACCCGGCTGATCGACCCCCTGGCTTTCGACCCCTCAAGATCAAGTTCGAGTCAAAGGCACTTCGTGATAGCTTCCTCAGTGGCATTCGATCTAAGCCAGGTCGACCTCCCCCTCTCGTCGCCCCTTCCTCATTCGTGCGCCAGGACCTCACCCCGACCCAGCTTCAGTTAGAAAGAGATGCAAGGAAGGAGGCGGTTAAGAGGAACCTCGAGGCCAATCAGATCGTGTGGGGAGTACGCGACTACTCTCTCATCTCCTACCGTACCTCCCGTCCCCTCCCTCCTCACTACGGCTCCCCTCGCGCCTCCCGATCCCACAACCCCGCTGCCGATATTTCCTCTCCAGGTCTCGCCTCCTCCTCTGATGCTCTCAAAACCGCCCGCACGAGCACTCCGCCTCCCTCGCAATCAGTCAGCCACGTCAACATGCGGACACGACGCCAGTAGGACAGGAGCAGCAAGGGTACCCCCGTTTCCTCTCTCTTGTCCCTGTCTATTCTCCCTCCTGTTTCGATATCTTCCCCCCTCTCATCTATTTCGTCATCCTTACGTAACCGTTCTTGTAACTTGCAACCACCTAGAAACCTCCCTAATCTCACAGTGTTCTATGCAAATTGCCGATCGATTAGATGCAAGACCTCTCATCTCTCCTTTCTTCTTTCCTCATTTGACTACCCCGTGATTGCCCTTTGCGAGACCTGGTTAGACTCCAGCGACAGCGATGCACTATTGTTAGGCACGTTCCCTGAGTGTTTTGCTTTTCGTAACGATCGCGCCCTCTCAGATGATTACGGTGCATTGATAGTCCATAACTCTCTCTCTCCCGTTCTTGTCTCTTCTTTTTCATCCCCTCTCTTAGAGTGCATTACAGTCGATTTGCATATGACCTTCTCCCCCTCTCTCCCCTTCCGCAGAGTCAGAATTTTCACTGCTTATCGATCCCCTTCCGCCCCTGCACTTTCCCTCACTTCTTTTGTGAATTACCTTTCCCCTCTTGTTTCCAACGACTTTCCGTGCATTCTTCTAGGCGATTTTAATCTTCCCCACATAAATTGGCTTACTCTCAGCTCCCCATCACAGAATGATCTATTAGATTTTGTTTCCGATAATCATTTCTCGCAATATGTAAATTTCCCTACCCGTCTTACAAACTTCCTTGATCTAATCTTTTGCAACAGTAGCATCATACATAATGTGACCTCTGCTCCCCCTCTTAGTGACCATTTAAGTGTTACTTTTGATCTCTGCATCCCATCCCCTCCTCCCCGTAAGCGCATTCCCTCCCGAGTTTATCGTTTAGCTGATTGGCAGTCCATCAATAACCTTATTTACAATCATGACTGGACACTTGCTCTCCGTGATTTATGTGCCAATGACGCCTACATTTATTTCACTAATTGCATTAACAGCCTTCTAGATACGTTCATTCCCCTTTCCCGACCTTCCGAGTTCAATAGATATCCTCGTAAAGTTAGAATTTTGTATGGTAAATATAGGAATCTGTCAAGAATTGCCCCCAACAGTGTAGCTTGTCACACCATGTCAAAGCGCTTTAAATCTGCTTTGAATAGTTTCCATTGTTATCTTGAGAATCGCATTGTCACCACCTCCAACTCTAGCGCGTTTTACAAATTTTGTTCTGGGAAGCTAAAGGCCCCTAAATCAACCCCTTCAGCTATCGTAGACTCAAAAGGAAGCACCATTTTATCTAATGACGAGAAATGCATTGCGTTCTCAGAGTTTTTCTCCTCTGTTTTCACGTACCCCCAACACTCCCCTCTCCCACTTCCAACCCCTTCTCTCACTTTTGACCTCCCATTTGTATCAGAAATAGATATTCTTTGTGCATTTCGTAGTCTTGCGCCCAAAATAAACCTTACCCCTGACAACATTCCCAGTATTGTCCTCACTAATTGTAAATTTTCACTCATTTCTCCTCTTTTGATTATCTTCAACAAGTCCCTCATTACTTGTGAAGTTCCCTCTCTGTGGAAACAAGCTTTAGTAAAACCCATTCCGAAGAAAACTAGCAACTCTGTTGTAGATTTCCGTCCAATTTCCCTCACTTCTTCTGTATGTAAACTTTTTGAGAAGCTTCTAATAGAGAAGATTACCTCATTCCTAGAGAACCATGAACTTTTTGACCCCCGCCAAACTGGCTTTCGTAACTCTAGATCTACCTCTACTAATCTTGCTGAGACTTTCTCTCATTATCTGAGAATTTCAAAGACCAGTTCGTTCGACACTGTATATATCGACTTTAAAAAAGCTTTTGATAGTATCGACCATAGACTTTTATTGTTTAAACTATCTCAGTTAGGAATTTCAAACCATCTCATTTCTTGGTTTCACTCATACCTTTCTAATCGCACCCAGTCTGTCTTTATTGAGTCCTCTTTTTCCCCTCCAACACTTGTTCGATCAGGTATTCCCCAGGGATCGTGTTTAGGTCCGCTGCTTTTCATTCTCTTTATTAACGATATCGCCTCTGATTTCCCCCAGACTATCCACTACCCTATTTACGCTGACGACTTAAAGTTATTCGCTGAAGCACCTAGGTTTTCTAATGATTTACAGTCTGCCCTCGATGTTGTCTCTAATTAGGCTTCCCAATGGAATCTAGGAATCTCTGAGACCAAGTGTCACATTGTTCACTACGGCACACATAACCCTCGCAGATTATTTCATATCAATAATGTCATTTTAAAGGAACCCACTGTCAAAGTTAAGAATGTAGAGAAAGTTATTGTTAAGGATCTAGGAGTTCTCCCTCTCTTTCTTTCTCCTATCACATTTCTAAAGTAGTTTCGAAATCACGTTCTATAATGAATTTGATGTTTAAGACCTTCCAAAGCGCGTCCCCATCCTTGTACTGTAAAGCATTCACCACCTTCATTCTTCCCAACCTCGAGTACTGTGCTATTATCTGGAATCCTATTCATTCTGTCGAATTAACTAAAGACCTAGAGAAAGTTCAACGAGATTTCACGCGTAGATTATACCACCGTTGTGCCATCCCTCATGTTTCTTACACCGAGCGTATGCTTAATCTGAACCTTTCATCGCTTGAACAACGTAGAATTATTTCCGATATTGTATTTCTCCATTCAATTATGCATAAGCGATATTTACTCGATGTCTCATCTCTCCTTATTCATGCTCCACTAGTTCGTTCTATTCGCAATGCGCATCACTTCAGAATATCTTTACCTTTCTTCCCTCATAATTCCCATTCCACTGTCACTTCTCGATCCATCTCAATATGGAATTCCCTGTTACCCGAAACTGTAGCTCTCTCCCATGACTCATTTCGTATTTTTATCACTTCTCAACCTCCTTCATTTTTCCCCATGTCAGTTATCCATAATTGGTTTACCTCTTGATCTCTAATCGGTTGCCCCCTTCCCATCCCCTCCCCCCTTCCCCCATACCCTTGCTGCGACCCCACCCGATTCGACACGATCGACGGACCTCCGTTCTAAGCAACACATCACAGATATTCTATGTAAACATTCCCCTCTGACGGAATAAATAATGAATGAATGAATGAATGAATGAATCCTCTTGCCACTCGGCCAACCGAGCCATGGGAGAGAAAAGAGGGGAATATCTCACCTCCGCATGTTCGTTTTTCGGCTCTAATTAGTCGCTCATTAACATTTAGGAACTTTTGAAAACACTTTTCGACCTTCCATCCCAAGTCCAAGTTTGGCGTATCGAGCAAATTTGAAAAGCTCGGCGACAGTTGGCGAACCTCCCTTGTTAGGCAAACGGCCTCATATATTGTTTTTTTTGCATTTTAATTTTTTGAAAATTTATAATAATTTTTTAAATATTGTCTGCGTTACGTTGGTTTTGTGAATGGTTCTGTCAGAATGAATCGAAAAGATTGAGATTCGAACGAATTCGTGATGATTGAGCGGGTTCCTGGCACCAATTAGGCGATTCGATGTCTCACCTGGTACTTTTGGAGACTTGGTTGGGGCAATGCTCAAGTCGATCGTATTGGTGGCAAATTAATGCAATGAATAATCATAATTATTTTTGGGTCTCCAATCTCTCTTCTGGGACGATTTCGAATTATCTAAAGACCTGTTGAAAACATTCACGCGCATTCTTCTTGTTTCATTAATTGCGATTCGACCAGGCTGTTCGGTGTTATGCAGGTATTTGATAAAAGCTGCGATCGTGCATGCACTGATTCAATCGGGGAATGTTAGATTAAGAAAATCCATATCCAACTGGCCAGTTCAGGGTTGCAGCTGTAGTTGATAGTCGCTGAGATCACACTATATTTGATTTCATCAACCTCTCTTATGAAATGCCGGTCTGCAGCTCCATTCTGCACAATCTTATGAGAAAGAGTGTGCAGAATGGAGAGCGCGCTTTTCGATCCGGCACCACTAATACCCTATCTTTCTCCTGCGGCAAAATAATCGCTTTGAGTCTCCATGGTGGGTTGGTGTTCCACCTGGTGCTCATATTGCGAAACATTTTCTCTCTGCTGATAGTGCTTTTCACATGTTACGAAAATTTTTCTCTTTGCCGATACTCGCGTTCTTCTTATCGGTATGTCCCCAACTCATATCTCCTTCTTAAGATCGGTCGGGTCGAGCCATCACCACCGAGCACGATATGGCTATGGTGAGACCCACTGCCTTCAAGGTGGGGAAAAACGAAATACGGGTCGCTGACTCTCTATTTAGCACACTCTCTCGTCACTCGACCGGTCGCAAGATTGGTCGGAAAGTAGAGAGTATCTGTTCGCCCCGGCTTCATTATCGCGTAGTGATGACGTATTTTCTAGAGTAAAAATAAGATTGATTGTTGAGGATATTTTATTGCAAAATTTTCCCCGAGTGTATTGAGGTCCGCTAGATATAGCTTTTTCCTGAGGGAAGTGAAACCCAACTGCGACTAGCCATCAAAATTTTTGATTTGTTCTAGGGAATGACTATATGCACGGCGTTTTACATTGGGTGAGCGAGAGAGAAGAGAGCGGTCAGGGGAATGACTAGAGAGCATGCAAATGCAAGAGAGCAAGCGATGGTCTCACCACGAAAGCTCACTTGGCGCATTGCCAGCAGAACGCCGTGTATATGACCGCCTTCCTCTCGAACTATTGATTTGAACCGCCCGCTGTCTGTATTTGTAATGTTTCTGAAACACAATTCAGGCCTCTAAGAACGGCCCTCCGTTATTCCCACTGTTGAGTTCTCCTCCAAGCGAGTTTTAATAATTTTTTTTTCAAAATCAGTTTAACGATAAATCAAATATTTCTAATCGACCCTCAGCTTCGGTGTCACATCTTTTTGATATCATAGAAATGACCATATGATTTTGATTGTCTCTTCGCTGCTTTTCACATTCATTAAAATAATCAATGTTCAAACAACGTAGATCAGAGACCAAACTCCAAACTACAAAGATCAATGGTCAATCTATCAACAAATTCAATCATTGTAGATCTTCCTCAAGCATTTGTTCGCCGGTGAGGACGCGATTGAGGGCACTGAGTTACCTCTAGAGAATACGACAGGCGCTCCACTTTCTCAAGTACTAAGTAAGGATTACGGTAGATGACATAAAGGAGATTTTCATATTTGAGGACACCTTTCAAAACGGAAGCGACTCTTCCTGTTTAGCGTGCTCTCTCGCTGTCTGAGAAATGAGAGAGCATGCATAATGAGGAGATTCGGGTTCCGAATTGCCATTACTAATCACTAGCTCTCACTCACTTCCAGCGCCGAGGGCAGGGCTTGGAAACTGGAAAATGTTGAAAATTTATAAGTCATTAATTTTGAGTTTCAGCATGCGTTCATAACCATGGGCGGAAAATGTTGCGCATGTTTTGTTCGAGTAGAAAATTATTAGGTACTGTGATTGGCACAATCATCTCTAGCTACACTTTCCACACACTTTGAAGGCGTCCGTCGCGAAATGTCCATTCCTTTTTCCGCGCGGTTTTCAAAACAAATTATTTTCATGACCACGTTTACTTACTGCTTCTGAACCTCGGTGAGGAGAGATAGTGTGCAGAGTAGAGAGAGTTAACAACCGAAATCACATCCCTCGTCGCCAATCGTCGATGAAGCTAAAACTGATTATTGATTCGTTCTGGTGCCATGTATTCTTGTAATGTTGCCTGATCAAACAGTAACTCGCTCCATTCACAATCACTCGTATCTCTGAGACAGTGTGCAGATTGGAGAGAGCTACTATTCGATCCGACAACATTACACTAACCAGCTTCTACAAATAAATAACTGATCTTTGATCTTTCCAGCATCGCCCTCTTCCAATTCTCGCAGATCCCCAACATGTACATGATCTCGTCGGCTGCGGAATCGACCAACACTTGAGACATCCCGCGACCAATAAGGTGAGCAAAAGGGGAGAGAGGGGGCTAACCTTTGAAATTTTGTAAACGTGCTGAAATTATAAAACGAGTTAGTTATGGATTGCATGGTTGAAACCATTGAAGAAAATTGAAAACTCGTGAACAGGTGAATTGGCGTGCCACAAGAGTCTCATAAGGAAGATGAGTTGGTGCTTAAACGATCATTCCGTCGTTGCTAACTATATATTATTAAGTGAAGAAAAATATTTATGCTCATCGTATTCTGATTGTTTTGTAAATTTTGCTGTGACCAGCAAGATCAGGGTGGCGAGGGTAATTGATATTTGCTGAGATTGCTCTTGCTTTGATTTGTCGCGGTTGCGGTCCAAATAATCCTTCAAACACCCTCACCAGTGACCTGTCCTTTCCGGGTTTCACGACTTTCTGATATCTTATCAGAACAAGTCAGACCCGACTTGTTCTGATAAGATCCATAGTAGTGATTGTAAATCGAAACCTGACTCTTCTCATTTCGCGTGTTTTCTCGTTACTCTGACCGACGCGAGATCACTCGAGGAGAGGCGTTTCTTTTAACTTCACTAATACATATGCTATGAGCACAACCCAAATCGCCTGACCTCCAGTGTTTCTGTTGATGCATTAATCTGATCTCGTGTCTATCATAAATTACCGGAATGGTTACAATCCGTGATATCCACGCTAGAAATGGATGGTGCTCGCGCAACGAATTCTTCCGGCATTACTGACTGCGATATTACCAGGGAGTTCAGAGTTGCGCATGTATTTGCTCAAATTTTCGATCGCCCATGTACTGATTTGCAGTTGGATGACTTGAAAAAATCGATTATCGCAATCAAACAGGCCAGTTCGGGGTTGCACTTCTAGAAGATAGGCGCCGAGATAAGGCACTTCTGATATCGTCAATCTCTTGAAGTTCCCTCAACTACCCATAATTGTGAACAGCGTGTTACGAGTTGCGTCAGAAGAATATAATTTCTGTATTCGCGCGTTTTATAATTATAACTATGTTAGATGGAGAAAAAAACGTTCACATACTCACAAATATGACCCGCGTGTTTGGAGTTGCGCTGCCTATTGATAACCACTCAGATCGCGCGTCTAACGATCTGTAACTTTCCCGGGTTGTAAAAATCCTTAAATCACTCTCTCTGTCTCTGTTGGTGAACTACTAAATCTGTCTATCAAAATTCCCTCCTCTTTAAAAAAAACTCTTGTTGACGCTATCGAATTCCGTAGTGCGGGCCATAGAGATCCACGGCTGCACTCAAAGAAATGCGCAGCTTTGGTTGTGTTTTTGTTTTTAAAAGGTGATGGAAGTGGGACGCACTTTTTCAAATTTAATGTCCTAATTTTTTAGCAGTTGGTGAAACGCGATACAGTCGGACAATCATTTCGGATAAATTTGTTATTTTTATAAGCCAAATAAGGTTTTCTCTTGCGGATTACGGCATAAATATCAAATTTCTCAAGTTCTATTCCTAATGGCATCAGACACATCCGCGCAGATAGGAGAGTCAATGAGTGGAACGTGAGTTTATTATAACGGTATATTTCCTGTTCGAATCTCGAAGCATGGCGGTTTCCAGATGTGGGATGGAGATGAAACATGAACCAGCGGTGACTCTCTGATTCTTTTCCATTTTTACTTGAACGATAATTCTTAAACTTCCCATTGTTTTTTTATTTAAAAAAAAATATATATATAATATGTTTTTAAAACATTTATTTAATTAATGTAAATAAATCCAGGCTCCCGGTCATCGTCAGATCGTGCGCTGCGCCTTCAACAATAGACTGGTGGGTCGTTAGTTATCATTAGGATGGGGTTGGAGGGAACATTAAGCGATGCAAACATTCTTGGATTTATTGGAATGGCGAAACGGAATATTCCCGGGTGATAATCTCACTGACTGGATATTTTTTTTCCGGAGTCGTTTTCTCGTACTTATTGAATAACACTGAATGGACTACGCTTGTTGTGTTTCTGAAACTCAAGTGTGGCATGTAAGGATTTCGGAACAGCTTCAAAATAGCAAGCTGTATTTCTTTGTACTATACAATGCGCGCACAAAAGTCACATAACTTTCAGAAGATTACGAAACAGGAATAATACCGGGTTGTGATGTATTTTATTGGACAATTAATTTTTTGTGGACGCCTTTCCTCTTGAACTATTGATTTGAACCGCCCGCTATCTGTATTTGTTATGTTTCTGAGACACATTTCAGGCCTCTACGAACTGCCCTCCGTTATTCCCACTCTTGCCTTCTCCTCAAAGTGAGTTTCGATTATTTAAAAATCAGTTTAACGATAAATCAATAATTTAGACGCGACCAGCAGATTCTGTGTCACATCTGTTTGATATCATGGAAATGATAATCTGATTTTGATTGTCTTTCGCTGATGCCATTCAATAGAATAATCAAAGATCAAACAACGATACCAAACTCCAAACTCCAAAGATCAGCGGTCAATCTTACAACAAAATCAATAAGCCTTGTAGATGCGGCGCTCTCTACGCGAGACAGGTTAGAGAGAGGCCTCTTTCTCCCCTCTCCCTACTCTCAGTCTCCCTCTCGGTCGCAGTTTCTATCCCGCCTCGTGTACAGAGCGCCGCGGCCATGAAGTCGCCCGCTAGAGGGGAACCTCTGCAGAAAACTTGGCGAAACTTTTTTCTGCCTAATGCAATTTTTGCACGGGGCTGACTCGACATGGTATTACAAGGCGATTTCCGAGGACGAATTTGATGGATCTTGACAAGTCTAGCGTTAACATTTATGCGAAGGGCATTATTCTTGTTTATGCAGAAAGTGCGGTTACCAGTCCATTCGGTGCAGCACCTACATTTTATAGTCGCTCTTAGTGCGCTTAGTATGAAAATTTTTTAAAATATTTTTTTGTATATTATCTATTTCTTGTATATTATCAATCAACAGAGTTATCATCATCAATTTTGATATTAATGCTACGAGTGATTTGTGCTCTCACTTCGTCGACTACGGAATGACCAGCACGTCCGGAGTTGCGCAAGTATTTGATAAAAGTTTAGATTGCGCCTGCACTGATTTGATATTGACAGGCTCATCAAACAGTAGTTTATTCCAAATCCAATTGTCTAGTTACTAACTAGTAGTTAGGGATCGCACATGAAGCAGATAACCTTAGATCACGCTATTCCATCTATGCTCTTAATATTACATTGTTTATGCGGTGTTCGAGGAACTGATCATGCAAAATAGTAGCTTCCTTTTTGCGACGGAGCATGGCTCCTCAATTACCAATACATGTGACCAGCGTGTTTGGAGTTGCGCACACAGTTGATAATAATGCTCTTCTCGTGATAGCATATTTATTGGTTTGAGAAAAATCCATCAATACCTCGTTGTGAATTAGGGACAAAAAGCCGGCATCCGACTCTTTTCATTTCGCACGCTCGCCGGTCAGAAAAAAGAGAGAGCACGCAAATGAGAAGTGTCGCCGTTTTGACATGACCAGTGTGCATGTCGGTGCACTATTCGGATCTCGTTTCTGTCAGACATCTCCAGAAAAAAATTGAATAACTTCGTGATTTCTATAAGTTTTACCAGCGGGTTCCATGTTGCGAAGTCAATTGAAATTCGCTCAGATCGCGCCTGTTATGATTTCGCACAGCCTCATGTCGAAAACAATATCTTAATCCATCCGATCTCCATTGTCCACTTTGATGATCTCGTTTCTCGTTTCTCGTTTCTGTCATAAAACACTAGATCTAGATCTCGTTTCTGTCATAAAACACGAGAGTAATCATCATTCGTGTTATCCAACTTAGGAATTATTGTTTTTTTCTCGTTCAAATTAGTTTTTGTTTCGTTTAAAATCATTTCGACGTTAAATAAATTTTTTGACACAACCCGCTGATTCTGCGCCATGCGCATTTCATAATTTGCATTTTTGTTTTCGCGTTTTGATAGAGGTCGTGCTTTGGCGTCTGCAAAAATATTATTCTGATCTAATTGTCAAAAAATATATTAAATCCTAATTTCGACGTAGAAATATTGTAACATCCTGAAGAAGATGGAGAAGACGAACGAGTGCACCGAGTCCCGTCGAGAGAATACGACAGGCGCTCCACTATCTCAAGTACTCGGTGAAGATTGCGGTAGATTATCTGATTTCATTGGTTACGGTAGATTACGGCAGATGGATGGATATCGATCAGTGATGTGCGATTTCGAATAGTGCGATCTCTAGTTTGCACACTCCCTCGTTACGCTGATCCGAGAGTGCGAAAAATGGAGAGAGTCACTATTCGATCCGGCAGCACTCTGCCGAAGCGATGGGAACGACGGCACCCCACGAGGCAGAGAGGGGAGAATGGAATTGAACAAGTTCGGCGCTCGAACCAGTTCGGATTGGGATAAGTTTCAGAGACAGATCAAGTTCTGAACCATCACTCTGGGGTGGTGGACGGAACTCGTGGACGGCTCTGCCCGAAGCGATGGGAACGACCGCAACCCACGAGGCAGAGAGGGGAGTCCGGGGTCATTCAAAAAGTCAAAATTTCAGAACTATCTGACTATAGGTGTTCCTGGTGTATTTTTTCCACGTTTTTTTTCCACGTTTTTTCCACGTACCTCTCTCCTGCTGTGAAATAATCGATTTTTTCCCCTGTAGGGTTGGTGTTCCATCTGTTGCTCACATTGGGATCAATTTCACCTCTGCTGATATAACTCTCGCTAGGTCTTGCTAACTACATATATATCCCTCAACTCATCTCTCCTCCATCTTTAGGGCGCACGGGTCGCGGAGGTCGGTCGGGTCGTGCCATCATCTACTTCACCGAGCACGATATGGCCTTGGCGAGACCTATCGCCTTCGAGGTGAGAAAGTGTTCGAAATAGGGTCGCCGTCTCTCCACTTTGCACACTCTCTCGTCACTCGACCGGTTGAAAGAGTGTGCGAAATGAAGAGATCGTGGCTTGAATTTCGAGCTCTAGTGAGAAAAAATAATAATTTTGAATTTTGTATCCAAAGCTTCGTCGCATTAGTTCAATATGATCGTTAGATTATTCAGGGTGGGGCTGAAACATTATTTTGACATGCAATGAATTCACTCCAATTAACATTTTCAGACGCTGGGAAATTCAGAGCAACAACTAGTTGATTTTGGGAGGACGTGGGTTTATGATTAACGAGTTCCTCAGTTTTTTAGAGATGCGGACACAAAAAATAAATCTCGAATAACGACTTCATTACGGTTTTTTATTGCTTTATCTGTTTCCTAGAGTAACATGAAGATTTTATTTTCCGAAATAAATAATTTAGCTCTGACCGGACCGTCGTCCATTCGGAACTCTTTCCCAATTTCTTCGTCTGCCACTTTAGTAGCGCTATCGAGTAAAAGATCGATGAAATCCGAGGCGTTCGAGTATTCAGATGATGGATGTGATTCCTCAATTATGAGTAAGTCATTATAATAAATCACTCGGAAATTCATGGATGTGGGTGATGAGCAGTTTTATGGTTGATGGGACTCAGCAACCTTACCAGTTTTGTGATAAAATTACGAAATTGCTCAAGAACAATTTCAATTCACCCGATACCTTAAACCGAGGTATAAAATTTTAATAATAAAGAAAATAAATTAATTGCTGGTGAACGAACCCTCAGCATGATTCTCTCAGTCACTGCGTCTTCCATCTCTGCCTAAGTCTCGAAGAAACAGCTGGAAAAATAATTATCGATCAAAATATACACAATTGTAAAAACATGTAAACTATTATCCAGAAGTTTATTTTGTGGATAATGGAATTGATGCAGCACTCTGATCTGCACTAGATATAGTGAGTATGACGGCTATGCTGAGGAATAATGATTTTAGTAAAATATCGACCGATTGAGCAACCGCAACTCGTGGATTGTTGAAGATTAGCGATTCCTTCTGACCCATCACAAGACGACCGATTGTGTCCATCGTGTACTCACAGAAGAACCTGAGATGAAAAGGATCGACGCCCGGGTATTATGTAGAAGTTGATCAGATATTTTTGACTTCGAAAATACCTTTCATAATTCAGCTAGAACTTATATTAAATTTTGAAGGAAAAACTACTAACTGATGAATGTTGAACTCTTTTCCTCCCGCATGTTTCTCCTCCATGATTCGAACCATATTGAGAACGGAATCTTCGACGATCGAATGGATTCGCTTGAGAGAAGAGACGACGAAGGGAGGAGTGGAGATCGCTCTGAAAAAACATTTTGATGAAATATTGATATCTAGAAACCCCAAAATAATACTACCAAACCAAAGTGTTATGCATGAAGAGACATTTTCAAAACCAGAATATATTCAGTTATATCGTCATCAAGTACTCCTAGTCATGGACCAATCCACCTCAATCTCTTACATCTCGCTCCTCTCGATTCGAAAAGATTCACTCTCGGGTCGTTCTCGAGATCCGGACCGAGAAGGACACGCTGAGAAGAGAAGGAAGTTTGGTTGTCGTTTCTGTACCAGTGGCAAACGAGTAACTGTAAGGAAGTGAATACAATAGAGACAATTCATCTACCTTTCTTGAATGGAAGGAGTCAAACTGTTTGACGAATACTTGATGAACCAATTCAAGATCCGACGTCACGAGCGTATTGGTCATACCCTCCTTGATCCCGTAAGTCTTACCGTATTTCTGAAGAGCTCGTGATGATACAAGAAATTGTATTTTTTTTTCAGATCATATTTTTGATTCTTCTTTTCAATTTCGTAAACTATTATAAGATATTCCGGGAAAAGGATACAGTTCTCTTCCGACTTTGATCATCCGACCTAGAGCGCATGCAGGGTGTGATTCACATGATTCAAATCGCGTACACATTATATCCAGATGTCGTTCACACTACGTATTTTATCTGCACGCACTCGTTATCGGTACATGCTTTCACCACTAAACCGACTACATACGTACGAGTTATGAGTGGAAACAAACGAAAAGTATAACACGGGATTTCTGTTATTACGCTGACTACAGAAAAAAATATTTGTGACTGAGATTTCTACGAAAATGATGTTATCGACTAAAGTGAGGGTGGGGAGAACGCCTATCTACTTCATTTTGCCAAATTTGCACATTGAGCTGATCTGTGACCTACCAGTTCGAAACACTAGATCTCGGTCAGTTTTTGACATACAGAGCCCGCATTTTTTCCCATCGATTCGTAATTCCGAGATCTATAATTGACTCAGCGGTCAGCGGTTATAATACCATTCGTGATCACTGATGAAAAATCGTAAGTATCCTTACTCGTCCCCATTCCCTGTACATGAGAACTCGCGGGAAGTTTTTACGCATTAAATCCTTGCTGCTACCGAAAACCTGGAAGTAATAAATATAATAATTAGTTATCACATTGAAGAATCTTGCGTACTTTCCTGTTTTTGGCCCAATTTCTAATAACCTATCTCATTTCTCAAATATCACTGTCTACATAGCGGTCTACTGCCAATCCGAAACAGAGATTTATTTTATGACACTTTCCCCTAGAAAGAGCGCAACCCTTCTCTAGAACTACAAGGGGTTGGAATGCATGAGCGGGGTTATTAGAAAGAGAGCCAAAAAACAGGAAAGTACTGAATCTTGTTATCAGGAAATCGGAGGACTTTTTTCTAGATTTTTTTTTTTTCGAATATTTCCATGATATAAAATCATACAATGGATTGAGCGAGCACTGAGACTACTCCTCGTCTCTTCCAGTATGTGGAGGAACGGAGGAAGAAGCTGAAGGATCCTGTTTATCTAGTTAGACATAGAGAATCGTGTTCAATTAAATTGGAAACGCTTACATGTACAGTACTGGCTAATCGCATTGGGTATCGGCAGCTGCGGCGGCCTGCCGCGGACCGCGGTTTCCGCGGATTGATTTATCGCAAAGCGGAGACATTTTCAGGCATCAGGGTGTTGATTTTCGTAATCTCCAGTACATTTCCGATTGGAATCACTATAAGATGATATTTTGTTCTTCGGTTTACCAGAATACAAATTATTCACTGAAAAATCCTGACCAAGCGAACAATAGTTGGCCCGCTTGAACAAGTCATCCCAGAAGGCCAATCCTTGTTTAAACTCGCTATAATCGATACCGTGCATTTCGGAAATGGACTGGAGATTACGAAAATCGACACCATGGTGCGTGAAAATGTCTCCGCTTGGCGCTAAATTAATACGCGGACCGCGGTCCGCGTATTAATGCCGATACCCAATGCGATTAGCCAGTACTGTATATGGTGAGAACGATGATACCGAATCCGACAAATACGATCATATCTGAATTTACAATAATACATAAATACAAGTTTAGGTGAACAACGTTCATCTATTCAGCTCTAAAAAAAACTTTGGATTGGCCACATCAAATTCATCGCGTGCGGAAGAAGCGATTATAAACGGTTATCATCAATGACTCGCTGTAGCGAGTGAATCGTCACTCGCACACATTTCAACCATGAAGTTTCCATATAACACTACACGTTTGATGCAGAACCACTACACGAATGCAGCGTAATGATGACTCACAATCAAGCGAATTAAGCGAGTCATCAGAAACTCAGTATAAACTTTTCTTGTACTCGTAGATATGTTTTAAAAGCATGGCATCAACTCTAACGTTCCCTTCCGCGGGATACGCTGAAAAGCACATTGCGACACACTAATGAATAACGTATTCACATGGAACCATTATCGTTATTCCCTTTAGAATAGTATTCATTTTTAGACCATAGGTGCTTTAGCGGATGTCAATGTTCTCATTATATTAGTCTCGAGGGTAGTAATTGATTGTGTGAGAGCGAAGTTAGTTAATCCGCGTATACTCATCCATCGCACTGTTCAGATATCCAAATCTCACGGTTTAATTTGTCTTCCAAATTTGCTTCTATGTATGGTTCAATAGTCAGCGAGGATCGGTATCATGTGAGTTTCCTGTTGGAAAATATAATTTTAAAGATGCTCACGAACTGTAGTCAATGTCATTTAGACATATTCATACACTACGTCAGCCGTTTCGTGCCTGAGCAACATTCTCCGAATCTACATACTCTCGGTGACACGTATCGCCTATGTAAGATTTGAGCCCAGTCATAAAAGTGGTACATCGATTCACACAGCACTGTCACGCACTCAATGCACTATGTTTACATGATGGTTGCTTCGTTAAAAGTAGGAATCGGGATATTACTATTTCAAAATCACAGATGTCCAAATGTGCAGTCATCAATATTTCAGGTGGGTCCTTACCGCTACCTGCTCCTAACGTTCTCGGTTGTCGACATAATGATCTCACTGATACATCTAGCTGTGATTCCTGTAAACCCATGGTGCCGTACGAATGATGAGATCCGGCTTCAGGCGGTTCATATGACCGAGTTTGGGTATATTTTCTTCAGTTTCATTCCCGAGAGCACGATTATTGGCATTTGGGCGAGTACGAATACATTGTTATATTTGATAGGGATATAATGCAATTTCAGATCTTGTCTGGGTGTGTCTCTTCTATCAGACATTCATCCTTCTAGCATTTCATTTCGTGTATCGCTACAAGATGATGTACGTTGTTGTGCAAAAATATGATAAATCAGAACCAGATTCGCCTCACATCACGTAGTAGCTCGTGTCCTCTGAGATATCCTGATGGATGTAGGTAGTACATTTCGAGGTGCTCCTAAAGTGCCGTAAACATAATAGTGCATCAGGCGTGGTTAGCGTTGATTCGGAGGCGACCTTGGCACAATTGGCTCATCGTGGGGTTTGTTGCAGATGTGGCTTTCGTAGGTGCGCCTTATCTCTATCGTTCGTCCATGATTACGCTAATTTTTTCTATCCATCGTGGCTATTTTTGTTCTAGGAGGAATCTTTCTTGCATGTGTGTTGGGATTGCAGCCGACTGATGTCTCTAGACGAGCGTTCGCTCCAATTCTGAAGGTACCTACATAAATCGCAATTTATTAATTAGTTTTTTTGTAGAAAATATACCACATTGACCTATTCGCGGCATACGAACCCGGATACTTGTCGCTCGTATATTGGGTATGGTAATTGTTTTCTGGGAATATTTTAACAATGGAATTTGAGACTCTCAACGAGAATGGAGAGAAACAGTATATTATCTTGTCTCTTGGCATCATTACATTCGACATAACCGTCTTTTTCACCACAGGATTTATCATTGTGATGTGCACTATCAGAATCATCAGGGAGCTAAGCGAGAACCGAGTGTGAGTTTGTATTTCACGAGGCTGTGTTTTCGTATAATATGAGAGGAATCGCGAGATTTTCGAAAGAAATGGCCACACAGCGGCGGTAGGAATTTGTATCTCCGATCCCGCTATAAAGTAAAACGTAGGTACTTTCGATGATGCTCTTTCAAACTGAGCTAACGAAATTTTGATATCTGGTCTAATCTCCGAGTATTGGTAGGTCAAAGTAGGTACACTATGAAATTTTAATCCAAATTCGACTCACGAAAAATACCATACCTCGCTTTAAAATAATGCTAAAGAGACTAACCAAAAGTTGCATTCGAATGAGAAAGCAGAGGGCTACATTTTGTATGTTCATGAAATCTATACTCCGATCTTTCTGATTTTTGGGTTGGTGTCAGGTACCAGTACGTACTTCAAAACGCTACTTAGCGCTTGTTTGGGAAATCGGTATTTGTAAAGTTACATCACTTTTTTGAAAAACCGACCGCGCCGCTCCAGCGCATGGACATGCAATGATTTCATGGAACATACAAAATGTAGCCCTCTGCTTCCTCATTCGAATGCAACTTTTGGTTAGTCTCTAGCATTATTTTAAAGCGAGTTATGGTATTTTTCGTGAGTCGAATTTGGATTAAAATTTCATAGTGTACCTATTTTGACCTACCAATACTCGGAGATTAGACCAGATATCAAAATTCCGCTAGCTCAGTTTGAAAGAGCATCATCGAAAGAACCTACGTTTTACTTTATAGCGAGATTGGCTCTCGAAAATCTGGCGATTCCTCTCTTATGTCACTAATTCCCGCGAGATTAACGGACAAGAGCGTTTGAGTGACAATGACTGATCACATGAGGATTTTAGTAACCTCAATGAGTAAATACAACGAATATCATATTTGTGTAAAAAAACAAAATGTGGCACTGATGATGACATGTAAGTGCAACTATGTGCAGCTGCTGCCACGAAGAAACTCCAGAAAACTCTGTTCACCACTCTTCTCGTACAGGTTTGCTAGTGTACTCAGCAACGATATAGAGTGCGGAAAAACCAAAACGGCGTATTTTTTTGACATACTCTCACCGGATACGAGAAAACTCGAAGCGAACATTACCCATGAGCACATCCTAAGTGATACCCTGACTCAACTAAAAAACAAAACAATAAACAATATTTATTCAAGCTTCAGGTGGGTCGCCTGTTGAATGATACAGTCTCTCCATAGATGGGGGTTTCTTCTGCACGTAGTGTCCCAATTTATTCCTATTTTCTTTACTATCTCATCTCTCCATCGAATTTTCGGTCGTCCGGGCGGTCTCGGCCAATCCCACGGTGACCAATTCATGATTCTTTTGGCCCATCTTTCATCTTCTATTGTCGCTAATCTTCGGGCCCAGTTCCACTTTCTATACATAGCTCGAATTCGAATATCAATCAAAGGCACTTTTTGGTGTAGCCATTCGTTAGTTCTTCTATCAAGCCTGCTTACTCCTGCCATCTTTCTCATCATTGCTCTTTGCGCAACTATCAATCGATTTCTTTCTTTCTTTGTAGGGCTCCAAACTTCACTTCCGTATATGAAATGCACATCCGAAAGACTCTTGTTTTAAGTGCCATCTCCACTCCTTTACTCGTAAGAAAATCGTGAAACTTGTTGAAAGCTCTCCAAGCTCCTCCGATTCTCCTGTTCACTTCAAGCATTAACTCCTGGTCGAATGATAGCCTTACTCCGAGATACACAAAGTAGTTGACATATTTCAGTTGTTTTTCATCGATATAAAGAGGAACATGAGCTCGGTTGGTCATCATTACTGTCTTCTTCTGATTTACTTCCAATTCAACTTTTCTACTTTCTGCACATAGTTCACTCATCATTGATTCAATGTCTTTCTTGCTATGCGATACTAGAACAATATCATCCGCGTAGCGTAAGTGATTCAGGTTCTCTCCGTCGATGTTGATTCCAAATCTCTCCCACTCCAGGTTTCGGAAAATTCCTTCTATCACAGCATTGAAGAGATGAGGGGACAGTGGATCGCCTTGTCTCACTCCTCTTTCTATTACAATCGGTACTCGATCTTTCCCAACTTTTACTGACACACGGCTTCTACTGTAGATGAATCGGAGTGTATTAATTATCTTTGGATGTATTCCATGGTCGTATAATGCTTCCCACACTTTGTCGAATTCCACCGTATCGAAAGCCTTTCGGTAGTCCACAAATACCAGGTAAACAGGGAAATTGTATTCCATAGATCGATTAATTAGTTCAGATATTCCGAATACGTGATCTGTCGTTGCGAAGTTTTGTCTAAACCCTGCTTGCTCCTTTGATTGATTCATTGAAAGTTGCTTTTCAATCCGCGTGTCGATCACAGAGGTGAACAGTTTGTAGATTATATTCATCAATGAAATGGGACGATAGTTTGAAATATCCAGTACATTTCCTTTCTTGAATATAAGAGATATTACCGCATCCGGAAGATCATTGGGAATACACTCTTCTGTGATCCATTTGTTGAATAGACTTGTCAACGACCGTACTATGATATCCCTTCCGCATTTCAGCATTTCTGCTTTCACTTTATCTGGTCCGGGAGACTTGTCATTCTTCAGTTTTTCGATTCCTTTTCTTACTTCACTTTCGAGGAACGGTAGAAACTGCTCGCTTGTTGTGAATGTCATTCGTACTGGGCGTCTCGTCGTTGCGAATAGCTCATTGTAGAAATTTTTGACAACACTGTTGATTTCATATTTTGAGTTAGCGACAGTTCCGTCAGCCCTTTCTAATTGATTTAATTGAGTTCGTCCTAGCTGAGAGGATTGTATTGCCCGCTTTGTACTTTTTCCATATTCGACAGCCTTTCTCATTGTTTCCAAATGCTTTCGGCGCAAATCTTCTTTGATCGAAATCCTCAAGGCTTTTCCAGTCAGCGAAAAGTTGATTCGAGTTATGGCATCAGGGGTCGCGTCTCGTAATCTTCTCCTTTCGAGAAATAGCTGTTTGGTTCTCGCCGAGAATCGTTCTTTTGCAGGGATTGGGATCATTGAATTTTGAGCAGTTGTGACTAAAACCTTGGTAATCTGTTCATAACTTGAAAGGTCTCTGTTCGAAACAGTGTGGATCGATGCAGTAAACAGCCTTTTAGACAATTCATGGCGTTGTGGAGCAAGATGGGGGCGATATCGGACTCTTGAGTCAATTCTTATTTTCGCCATCACCAATCTATGGTCTGTGCTCATATCAAATTTCCCCACAATGGAAACATCCAACACTTTTGAGAGATCCTTACTCATCACGTAGTCGATCTGGTTCTTCGTACTCATATTTGCTCCCATCCACGTCCATTTTCTACTTTCCCTCTTTTGGAACCGGGTATTGAGAAGATGCAATTTGGTTTCGGCGCAAAAATCGACCAGTATTTGCCCTCTATCATTTCTCTGTCCCAGTCCATGGCGACCAACGTAGTACTCCTCTTCCGACATTTTTGACCCAACCTTCGCATTCAAATCACCCAGCACAATCACTTCCCACTTTCCACGCCCCGGTTGCTGAGCGCGACGCGCGGAGGCAGTCATGATTGCTCTGAGATCATCCAATAGCGCCAGATATTCCTGGTCAGGGTGCGATGAGGTCGGGGCGTACACATTGACTATGCGTAGTCCGAGGAGAGGGAGATCGAGGTAAGAAAGACGATCGCTCACAGAGTGGAATGTGGAGTTTGACGCCCAATGACTGCCCACTAGGAAACCGGTGCCGTTGGCGGAACGAGTACCGTAACCCACTAACAGGTGATTGGAGCCTGATAGGGTGAGAGAGGTTTGGCCTGACCTTCTCAGTTCCTGTAGGGCGACGATATCAAAGGGTATCTCACTCACTGACTCCTCCAGCTCTGCTACTCGATCGTCTGTCCTCAGGGTCCGCACATTGATTGTCCCAATCCGGAGGGTGACTTGCATCAATCGGACAGGGGGCCCACGAAGGTTGTCCAGGCGACTACGTGGGGACTCTCCCACTCGGAGGAAATTGGAGAGCGACCGCCTCTCAGCGGCGCAGGAGTGAAGAGTGAAGAGTGAAGAGAGTGAAGAGTGAAGAGAGAAGAGTGAAGAGTGAAGAGTGAACGATAATTCCCTGCTTCACTTCGTACGCTCCAATCGGAACGATCTTCATCGTGCCGCTCACTGGTAGATGTTACTAAAATTTTCAGCAACTTGATATAATTTTGAGTGTGAGGCATTGATTATTTGTTCCGGTGTCGCTCTCGAAGGTATCGGAACAATGCTGATCATGTCCACGGCACTCTTTCCTCGTCCTTATTCCTGGGTGCGTTTGACGGTGAACAAGTCAATAAATGTTTTCATCGTAACTTACTGCGATCATCACGAACAAACCTGAACAACATTTAGGTATCGAAAGGCATTCCGGCGTTTGCTCTTGAACAATATCGAACCAAGTACTCCGTCAATGACTCATGTGACGATATATTGAATTGCATTGCATCGCATGAACGAGCTTATTATTCATTTCAAATATCTATTGCATGCTTGTTTTTTATGATAAAATATACCGCTTCATATTTTACGAGTTAATACCGGACACGAGAAAGCTCGAAGCGAACATTACCCATGTATTCATGTATTCATCATACCATATTTGTGACAAGTATTTTCTTGATTATGCATTAAGAACTCCGGATGAAATCACCACGTACATAATGTAATTTTGTAGACAGTTCATTTATCGATAATAATCTAATTGAATATTACGCGTGTCGCCTAAAAGTGAAATAAACGCTGGCACAATGAAAAGTAGAAAATGAGATAAAGACATTTTTGGATATCCCTTACGGTCCCTCACAAGATAGCGTAGAATTTTGTCCCAAATAATCGATCTCAACGACGAGAGAAGACGTCATATTTTTCTGATTCCGAAAATTACCATTTTTAAAAGCTTGCCGTGCATTCCAGAGTGGTTTTGATGATCAACAGATGTGTAAAATTTCATGGAATTTACACCTGATCAAATAGTCCATTGATAATTGGATTAGTATTTTCATGAATAAATAAAAAAAAATAAAGAAATTTCGTCAGAATACAGGGCTATGCGAAAATCTTAGCGCTTCGGATAAAGCTTGAAAGGTTCGAATGGTCAACAGAACGCCCTACACACTGTCGCATCAGGTAGATCGGTTCAATTATTGTATTGTATCTCGTCTGCGAGATGCTGTACAGTGGCGTCTGAAAAAGTTGACGGCGTCTCTCGTCTTTGAGATCGACCATTTGGGAGAAAATCGGCACTTCTCTGTTTTTTGGCCCACATCAAAATTCCCATTCCCCCACCCTCTCATTCTTCATCCCTCTTCGCTCTCGGAATGGTCTTCATGAGATCGAATGAAGAACGGATTGCATTTGTAATTGAATTGCAATTGCAAAATCAATTTTCTTCCATTCATTATCCCTCTCCCCATCGCCTGATTTGAATACGTCTCTCTATTTTACACACTCTCTCGTATAGTTTATTTGCCTCTAACCTCGCGCACTCTATAAAACTTATGACCTGTCTACAAAAGGCGAGATTCGCCTTCTCCAAATCAGTCCAGCACTCTCCTCTCTCAAGGAGAGTGAGGGGAGCATTGCCCCCATGGACTCCTCCACCTCCTCCTGGAGTGAGGACAACATCCCTCTAGGAGAAGAAGAGGATGGAATGAGAGGGGAGGGGAAATGAGGGGATTATGGTATGGGAACAGAGAATTTCCGAAAAATCCACGCTATATTGTGAGGGACCTATTGTATTGTTTTGCTATATTGTGAGGGGCCATCCAAAAACGAATTGAGTCACACGGGTAATGAAAATGTGCCAACCACCCCCTATTTTACTCGAATATTAGGTGACACGCTTGATATGCAAATTATTTCGTGTATTTACTAAATATGCAATTTTTCTCGTACAGATATTTCATTCAAAAATTGTGTACTTGAAATAAACATCGTGTTTTGTATATCTGCAACGCCGATTGTGATCGGTCTACTATTTTTGGTGAAGGAAACGCCTCCAAATCAAGCCGCAATTCAAAGATATCTCATTGGTATCAAGGTACGTACCTTGATTCATTATTTTATGAAAAAATACGCCACTCCACTCGCCATTGTGAGGGAATGAACTGTTCATTACCGCTCTTCACTTTCCCAGATTACATGTTAACAGTCAAACTCAGAATCACCCGTAATGAGTGATATATCCATTCAGGTGATACTAGACCAGTTCCTCAAGGGGGTAGATTTCCTGTGATCTCTCAGAATACATTGATTTTTTTTCGTTTCCTCGAGAGTCAAGCAGAGATATGCCCTTGACTCTCCGTTCAATACATCGCGGCATTCGTATGTAAATAGTCTCATTGTTATCAATACATTGAAGTGAATAGCTGCCCACATTACATCACTAGTGAATCGGCACGGTTACGAAAGGTCTACTTCCTGAGAGGAAGAGCGTGTTCTTCTCCTCTCATCCTTTGCATCACCAATGACAACGCCTCCCGAAGCCCATCTCTACTTTTCCTCTGTATACTTCTACCCAAAATTTGGATCACATCATGATCACACTGTTCTTCATTATCAGTAAGTGACATCAATTTTAGTATGATGTATGTTACGATATCGGAGGAAAACCAACATTTTCAGCAATGTTCGTGTGCGCGCAATGCACGGATAAATGTGGCAAGACCTTTGCGATTACCAATTTCGATGAGCGCAGTCGTCGTTTGCTCATGTGCGACTTCAATCACTCCGATTCCGATCCGACTCCCTGCAAGTTACCAATGAGGAACTTCCTACAGGAGGTAGCTATTGCTCCGCAACGTGCCCGGTTCGTGCGCCTGTTGATCTATTTGAATTCCAACAGTAACTTTAGGAAGGTTGGCAGGTTATTGCGTATCGTCCTAGTGAGGACAAAATATACTTCTTCGACATAGTGAATGGAAATAACTCACTCAAAATATGGCAAGGTATTGTGATTGTGAGCAGATGCACAAATAAGGTGTATGTTCTAAGGATACGGATGGCGCAGGCCGGTTACCAATCTCGATGACGTAACGCATTTCGGATGCAGAAAGCGAAGTATGTTGACGATGATACGATGATGTTCCGATTCTGATTCAGTTCGCTGCGATCTATACTACGACGCCGAGGGTAGCTTTCACGAGACAAAAAACTTTGAACCTGCACAATTTCAGCGAAAATCAATGATTTTTGGTCAAAATGTCTCAATTTCGCGGTTTTTGCGACATTTCAATGGATCCTGGTTCAGTTGTCCATCAATCTATGCTCACCAAACTTCACACATTGCTCACCCAATCATTGTAGAGCATCCAACTGGAAGCTAGACCTGCTGAAAAAAAATCAGATCAGAAGCGACAGCCCTTCTCCCAATGTGCACTGAAAATGACTATTTTCCTTGAAATGAAACTTATCGGTCCCAAATGTTCACGGTACATATGGGATCACTAGATAACTTCACCCTATCAATTTGGTTCTGATCACTCTACTTGGAAGAGAGTTTAAGCTTCAGAAGTTCAGAAAGTACTGTATGTTTGATCTGCTGAACCGACGTCAAAAATCAATACTGTGGTGATCCAAAAAGTGGATTCAAAAGCTCAAAGGGTGCTCTTTCACCTCGGCTCTGTGAAAGTTTTTTTAGATTTTTTTTAGATTAAAAAAAAATAATATTTCGAAAATTACACTTTTTATAGAAAAATCTGATTCTGAGTGCATACCTTTGGTTTTGCACCTAGTCTAAATCGTTCACACATTGTACTATAAATCTTAAAATATAATCGCAGCCAAAATTTCGTGAAAATCCGATAAGTTTGAGAGAAGTTATGACCGAAAAACACGATGATATATACTTTTGGCGGCTAGTGTACATGATTATTGTGAATGTTTTGAGAAACGATTGGAACATTATAAAGGTACGTTGAGTTGACGCAGTTTCTTTTTTAATTTTGGGGTACTACGCTACGAGTGCTATCGCCACACACATTTTAGGAAGTATTCATGTTTTGTCACTTTGGCAAGATTCTCACTGAGTCAGATTTTCACGATTATGCAAATTTAGTAGACCATGGCGGAAAACATTGACAGAGAAATAGCTGTGTTTCCGCTAGCTGGCCAGAGATTGGTTATACAAAGAATAGCGAAAAAAACTATGAGGATACAGAATTCTATCAGTACTTCAGAGAAACTGAATAGAAAAAACGTGGCGGCTAAGCAATGATCTGGTCTTCGAAAGGAGGACCGAAACACTAGAGTAAAGCAAAACAACAGGTCTCTCATCCAGAATTCAATTTGGACAGCCCAACTCGTTTCCCGATTCTCGTTTGATAGACTAGTATTCGAACTATCCTGGACACGAGTCCCAGTGCCGGCTTTTAGGAAGTATCCGGTCCCGGTTCCGGCTCCAGTGTATCTTGGCTCCCCGTTGAGCTTGAATGCTGGGTTAGATGAGATAAACAACTTTCAAAAGATAAACAACTTGCAAAAGCGGAACGACGTGACACACCGTGGTGAAACTTTCTCCTATATTTCTTTCGAATATTGATCCTTTTGCTATCTGCGTTCTAATGAATGGGCTTTTGGGAGGAAGCTCTCAGATATTCGAGATCACTCATGAGAACACGATGGAAATCAGATATGTGATCCCTTTGTTTCCTCTTTATTCACCCAAAAACCCCAAATCATTTACACTTTTTTAGCCATAATGAGAGAGGAATAGGTCTGTGAAATTAGGAGGTGGTCCTCTGGCGTCACAACTAATCCATGGAGCAGGGCTGTGCGCAGGCTCGATCTAAAAAACATATCTTTAGCTTGAATACGCGCAAATGAGTAGCACTCACTTTCTGGTATTCTGACGCGTTCACACCGGCATGTCCTACAACGAAATGTTCATGATTAATAGCTCTGAAGCAGATGGCAAATCGGAACAAATGACTATCCTAGATGGCCAGCTCTTTGGTTCAAGAGAGAACACGCAAAATGAAAAATTAATTGCCGCCGCGAATCTCCATCACTACTGACTGCGAATTTCGCATGGAGCCACGCTACAACTGTATTCCGACAACTTACTGCACAATAGGTCGAGAGTGGGTTCTGCCTGGAAAATATTCGGTCATCTCAGCCCAATAATTGTGATGAAGTGAGCGCATGGCCAAGATATGCTCACTCACCTTTTTCTCAAGGAGACCTGCGCCAACAAATACAATAGTGACGATGAGAAGAAGAAGGAACAGACGAGTAGAGCACATCTTTCTGCGGATTAGATAATGTTATGTCGGATCCAGACAGACTGACTCAATGTGCGAGGCGGTATCGAATAGTCATCACTAACAAGAGTTCGATATTCGGAATCCATACCACAAGCGCGCCACTACCACGCCAAAGTTACTCTAGAATATCCAACAATAATTGTAAATGCCAGGCATGAGAATATGAGAAGGAATTGAATCCGATGGTATATGTATAGTGAGTTGATCAGATATGAGTAGGCGTGATTTCGTGAGAGTTAGTATCTTCATTCGGCCGGATTTTTCTGAGACCCGACGGTTGAAGAGTGTGAGGAAAATGAAGAAGTTATATGGTAAGGTAACATTGATAAACTGATCACGGCAGGGTCGCCGAAAACAGTGACTCGGTGAAAGCTTTCATGAATAACGACATAGATCGGTTTTCCGATACATTGTGTCAAGGATGCGGTTATTTTTGCTGCTTCGCGAATTCCATATTGTATTTGAAGCTGACGGGGTTTTACAGAGAATAACATCAAAATTACTAAAGAGTACCAAGCCATAGTGTCTGTCTGTATGTCACGTTGTCTGTCGGTCTGTTTGTCCGGTTGTCACGCTTTCGTTTTTTGCTCATAACTCGCTTTAAACTCATCGCCCGAGGACAAGTCCTTGACCATTCGATCCCTCTCGAAGAGCTTTTCAAAAATCGATAAAAATTTCGTCATGATCACTATGCAACATTTCGTCATCTTTAGGTAATACGTCGTTTTTCGTGTGTAACTCGTTTCAAAATCGTCGGAGAAGACTGCGAGAAGTGTAATTCGACTCGTTGTGACCTCCTTTTTCAAAAACATCAACTATTTAGCAATCGAAAATTTCATCATCACTACGCATTAATCGCGTTTTCGCTCATAAAAAAAATGTGCACGAAAAAGATGCTTGTCTAACGTAGATAGTTGGCTAATGTTGCTAAAAGAGATGTCTTCTAACTACTTTTTGCTATACTCCGCCCTGCTATTGCGAAAAGCTCGTGAGGCTGAGAGCGCGGAGGAAAAATTGCAGATGTAGCCACGGAGCGAAGCGGAGTGAGTTTAAAGCGGGCGATGAGTTTAAAGCGAGTTATGAGCAAAAAACGAAAGCGTGACAACCGGACAAACAGACCGACAGACAACGTGACATACAGACAGACACTATGGCTTGGTACTCTTTAGTAATTTTGATGTTATTCTCTGTAAAACCCCGTCAGCTTCAAATATAATATGGAATTCGCGAAGCAGCAAAAATAACCGCATCCTTGACACAATGTATCGGAAAACCGATCTATGTCGTTATTCATGAAAGCTATTGTTTCACCGAGTCACTGTTTTCGGCGACCCTGCCGTGATCAGTTTATCAATGTTACCTTACCATATAACTTCTTCATTTTCCTCACACTCTTCAACCGTCGGGTCTCAGAAAGATCCGGCCGAATAAAGATACTAACTCTCACGAAATCACGCCTACTCATATCTGATCAACTCACTATACATATACCATCGGATTCAATTCCTTCTCATATTCTCATGCCTGGCATTTACAATTATTGTTGGATATTCTAGAGTAACTTTGGCGTGGTAGTGGCGCGCTTGTGGTATGGATTCCGAATATCGAACTCTTGTTAGTGATGACTATTCGATACCGCCTCGCACATTGAGTCAGTCTGTCTGGATCCGACATAACATTATCTAATCCGCAGAAAGATGTGCTCTACTCGTCTGTTCCTTCTTCTTCTCATCGTCACTATTGTATTTGTTGGCGCAGGTCTCCTTGAGAAAAAGGTGAGTGAGCATATCTTGGCCATGCGCTCACTTCATCACAATTATTGGGCTGAGATGACCGAATATTTTCCAGGCAGAACCCACTCTCGACCTATTGTGCAGTAAGTTGTCGGAATACAGTTGTAGCGTGGCTCCATGCGAAATTCGCAGTCAGTAGTGATGGAGATTCGCGGCGGCAATTAATTTTTCATTTTGCGTGTTCTCTCTTGAACCAAAGAGCTGGCCATCTAGGATAGTCATTTGTTCCGATTTGCCATCTGCTTCAGAGCTATTAATCATGAACATTTCGTTGTAGGACATGCCGGTGTGAACGCGTCAGAATACCAGAAAGTGAGTGCTACTCATTTGCGCGTATTCAAGCTAAAGATATGTTTTTTAGATCGAGCCTGCGCACAGCCCTGCTCCATGGATTAGTTGTGACGCCAGAGGACCACCTCCTAATTTCACAGACCTATTCCTCTCTCATTATGGCTAAAAAAGTGTAAATGATTTGGGGTTTTTGGGTGAATAAAGAGGAAACAAAGGGATCACATATCTGATTTCCATCGTGTTCTCATGAGTGATCTCGAATATCTGAGAGCTTCCTCCCAAAAGCCCATTCATTAGAACGCAGATAGCAAAAGGATCAATATTCGAAAGAAATATAGGAGAAAGTTTCACCACGGTGTGTCACGTCGTTCCGCTTTTGCAAGTTGTTTATCTTTTGAAAGTTGTTTATCTCATCTAACCCAGCATTCAAGCTCAACGGGGAGCCAAGATACACTGGAGCCGGAACCGGGACCGGATACTTCCTAAAAGCCGGCACTGGGACTCGTGTCCAGGATAGTTCGAATACTAGTCTATCAAACGAGAATCGGGAAACGAGTTGGGCTGTCCAAATTGAATTCTGGATGAGAGACCTGTTGTTTTGCTTTACTCTAGTGTTTCGGTCCTCCTTTCGAAGACCAGATCATTGCTTAGCCGCCACGTTTTTTCTATTCAGTTTCTCTGAAGTACTGATAGAATTCTGTATCCTCATAGTTTTTTTCGCTATTCTTTGTATAACCAATCTCTGGCCAGCTAGCGGAAACACAGCTATTTCTCTGTCAATGTTTTCC
This sequence comes from Pristionchus entomophagus, assembly GCA_036245825.1. Lineage (NCBI taxonomy): Eukaryota > Metazoa > Nematoda > Chromadorea > Rhabditida > Neodiplogasteridae > Pristionchus > Pristionchus entomophagus. Next base: position 37,829,231 of record BTSX01000005.1, read on the forward strand.
GCCATGGTCTACTAAATTTGCATAATCGTGAAAATCTGACTCAGTGAGAATCTTGCCAAAGTGACAAAACATGAATACTTCCTAAAATGTGTGTGGCGATAGCACTCGTAGCGTAGTACCCCAAAATTAAAAAAGAAACTGCGTCAACTCAACGTACCTTTATAATGTTCCAATCGTTTCTCAAAACATTCACAATAATCATGTACACTAGCCGCCAAAAGTATATATCATCGTGTTTTTCGGTCATAACTTCTCTCAAACTTATCGGATTTTCACGAAATTTTGGCTGCGATTATATTTTAAGATTTATAGTACAATGTGTGAACGATTTAGACTAGGTGCAAAACCAAAGGTATGCACTCAGAATCAGATTTTTCTATAAAAAGTGTAATTTTCGAAATATTATTTTTTTTTAATCTAAAAAAAATCTAAAAAAACTTTCACAGAGCCGAGGTGAAAGAGCACCCTTTGAGCTTTTGAATCCACTTTTTGGATCACCACAGTATTGATTTTTGACGTCGGTTCAGCAGATCAAACATACAGTACTTTCTGAACTTCTGAAGCTTAAACTCTCTTCCAAGTAGAGTGATCAGAACCAAATTGATAGGGTGAAGTTATCTAGTGATCCCATATGTACCGTGAACATTTGGGACCGATAAGTTTCATTTCAAGGAAAATAGTCATTTTCAGTGCACATTGGGAGAAGGGCTGTCGCTTCTGATCTGATTTTTTTTCAGCAGGTCTAGCTTCCAGTTGGATGCTCTACAATGATTGGGTGAGCAATGTGTGAAGTTTGGTGAGCATAGATTGATGGACAACTGAACCAGGATCCATTGAAATGTCGCAAAAACCGCGAAATTGAGACATTTTGACCAAAAATCATTGATTTTCGCTGAAATTGTGCAGGTTCAAAGTTTTTTGTCTCGTGAAAGCTACCCTCGGCGTCGTAGTATAGATCGCAGCGAACTGAATCAGAATCGGAACATCATCGTATCATCGTCAACATACTTCGCTTTCTGCATCCGAAATGCGTTACGTCATCGAGATTGGTAACCGGCCTGCGCCATCCGTATCCTTAGAACATACACCTTATTTGTGCATCTGCTCACAATCACAATACCTTGCCATATTTTGAGTGAGTTATTTCCATTCACTATGTCGAAGAAGTATATTTTGTCCTCACTAGGACGATACGCAATAACCTGCCAACCTTCCTAAAGTTACTGTTGGAATTCAAATAGATCAACAGGCGCACGAACCGGGCACGTTGCGGAGCAATAGCTACCTCCTGTAGGAAGTTCCTCATTGGTAACTTGCAGGGAGTCGGATCGGAATCGGAGTGATTGAAGTCGCACATGAGCAAACGACGACTGCGCTCATCGAAATTGGTAATCGCAAAGGTCTTGCCACATTTATCCGTGCATTGCGCGCACACGAACATTGCTGAAAATGTTGGTTTTCCTCCGATATCGTAACATACATCATACTAAAATTGATGTCACTTACTGATAATGAAGAACAGTGTGATCATGATGTGATCCAAATTTTGGGTAGAAGTATACAGAGGAAAAGTAGAGATGGGCTTCGGGAGGCGTTGTCATTGGTGATGCAAAGGATGAGAGGAGAAGAACACGCTCTTCCTCTCAGGAAGTAGACCTTTCGTAACCGTGCCGATTCACTAGTGATGTAATGTGGGCAGCTATTCACTTCAATGTATTGATAACAATGAGACTATTTACATACGAATGCCGCGATGTATTGAACGGAGAGTCAAGGGCATATCTCTGCTTGACTCTCGAGGAAACGAAAAAAAATCAATGTATTCTGAGAGATCACAGGAAATCTACCCCCTTGAGGAACTGGTCTAGTATCACCTGAATGGATATATCACTCATTACGGGTGATTCTGAGTTTGACTGTTAACATGTAATCTGGGAAAGTGAAGAGCGGTAATGAACAGTTCATTCCCTCACAATGGCGAGTGGAGTGGCGTATTTTTTCATAAAATAATGAATCAAGGTACGTACCTTGATACCAATGAGATATCTTTGAATTGCGGCTTGATTTGGAGGCGTTTCCTTCACCAAAAATAGTAGACCGATCACAATCGGCGTTGCAGATATACAAAACACGATGTTTATTTCAAGTACACAATTTTTGAATGAAATATCTGTACGGCAAATCGGAGATCACATCATGGTTCGCTTTTTTGTGACAATTTCAAATAATGGGCATCAACCTTGTTGGCTGGTATTTCAAACATTCCGCTTTATCTCGTGCGCTCTCGCGCGTCTCTGACCAGTGAGAGTGTAAGCAACATGCAAATAGCTCTCCTTGAATTGTTAGCCCTATATTGGCATATTGGAAGCATCAACGACCAATAAATGAACGTGATTTTTCAGGGGCTGACCTGGCAAATTCCAAGTCTCATGGCGATACTGGGCAGATCTAGAAAGTTCTGCGAATTTCTCGTTAGAAAGCCCGAAATGGATATGAATGGAACGAACGAGCAGCCAGTACGGGTAAGCTACTAGTAAAGCAGAGATGCCGGATCGAGACCGACTCTCGTCTATCTGCATACTCTCTCGTTACACTAACTGACGAGAGAGTACGTGAATTGAGAAGAGTCTTTGTCGATCCGGCATAGTGTCAACGTGATAATCACTCGTTCAGGGCGAGATCAGACTTGATGGCGTCTCGTTCACGTATCCAAATCGACCGACGAATCGCGTACTCAATGTGAGTTCCGATATTCTTTAATCATTCCAAATCGGATCTCGAATCATTCCAAATCCAGGAGCTCACTCTGCAAATTCGCTCGGACGAGACGCTGGCGCTCGTGGGTCCCTCGGGCGCGGGCAAGTCTACAATCGTCGCGATGCTTGAGCGATTCTACGACCCTGACGAGGGCAGTATCACGCTGGATGGAGTGCCCCTGCGGGAGTACGATCATGAGTACTTGCACAGAAAGGTGAGCGGTCGCAGTTGCTTGTTTGTTATTTTTTTCTTTTCCTTTCCTTTTGTTTGCTTTTGTTTATCGAAGACTTTTTGTTGGAAAACTATTTCTCTCACTTTCGCTCACTATCTATACCCTGGTGTTCTCTCTTTTCTCGCTCACCCGAAATCAGTCCAAATCAGATGAACATATTCTGGATACAAACGTGTCCAGAAGCTGCTCGAAATTTCACATGTGTCCTCAGCCTATTCAGATCGCGCTCGTAGCGCAAGAGCCCGTGCTCTACGACTGCTCAGTGCGCGACAATATCGGATTTGGATGCGAGGCAAGCTCGCCCAATATTTTCCGACTTCATACCTTCTCTCTTCATTCTCTCTCTTTCTCTACAAACTTGAATTTGCGACTCTGATACTCTGATATGTTATCGATCAGATGCTACCACAATATATTTTAATTTAGACGAAAGAGGAGGATATCGTGGAAGCTGCCCGGACGGCTAATGCACACGACTTCGTGACGGGACTCGATAAGGGCTACGAGACGTCGTGTGGAGAGAAGGGAGCGCAGATGAGTGGTCAGTAGTAGCGTTCGAAATACTGTAATAAAATCGAGAGAGGTTGCGAGACGGCGATATACCCCTCTCCGCGCACTCTATCACCTTTCAGAAATCACGTTTAAAGGATCTAATCAGTAGCATGAGTGACTGGGAACAAACATGATCTAATCCAGGCGGCCAAAAGCAGCGCATCGCCATCGCTCGGGCGCTCGTTCGCAATCCGGCTATTCTCATTCTCGATGAGGCCACTTCCGCACTCGACAATCAAAGCGAGCACATAGTGCAGGAGGCCATGCAAAAGTATGTGGATTAGTGATGCCTAATGTGAATGTGCATACTGTCTCGTTCCTCTAACAGGCGAGAGAGCACAAGAAATCAAGATCGTCGAGTTTCGATTTGTCATCACTAATGCGGATCAGTTAAAAGCGAAACAGACCTTGACGTACAATGCTAGGGCGGTTTACGATTAATCAAGTTATACCCAATAGTTGTACTCGGTTCTATAGCGTTAGTTTCGTTTTTTTTAAAAGATGGCGCATTAGTTGTCATATGTCGGTTTCAGAGAGATGAAATAGGAATTTTGCATGTTGTTTTAAAGCTTTTTAGATGTGCCGGCAAGCGCACAGTGATAGTGATCGCTCATCGACTGACGACCATCGAGAAGGCCGATCGGATCGCCGTCATCGACGAGGGGAGAGTGGTGCAGGTGAGCCTGAATATGCCGAATCGAAACCGACTCTCCTCAATGTGCATGCTTTCTCGCCGATCAGAGAACGAGAGAGCAGGTGGATTGAAGAAAGCTCAGACACGATCGGAGAATGTTAACAACACGATCAAGATAACTATTGCCTGATTTCGCATCACATTGTGATACGGAGTGTGTTGTAGAGCTCGAAATACGGGACGCCGTCTCTTCATTTCAAGCACTCTCTCGCTACTAAACCGATCGAGAGAGAGAGAGAGAGAGAGAGTGCAATGAAGAGAATTCGATCGCTGGTAGATGGGTAATTGAACCCTGAAGAGTCGATGAGATTGCAGTTGGGAACTCACAAGGAACTGCTCGAAAATGTGACAGGGCTCTACTACGGACTAGTACGAGCAAAGGACAAGAAGCTGTAGATTGTGCAACGAACATTATTGAACTATTTATGAATTGTTTGAGTCTTCGAACTTCGGCTGGAGATCCACCGCCATAGTACCTGCTGTAACATAACCCCTGTGCATCAGAAGAGTCACCCATGTTCTTCACCAATATACAATTGTGAATTAATAACTCGTCACGCCACAGGCGTAAAAAAACTGTTAATTGTTTCTATTGTTTTCAATAAACCAACCCATAAGTCAATAAGCCCGAAGCGATGGGAACGACCGCACCCCACGAAACAGAGAGGAGAGAATGGAACTGGGCATGGTGTCGGTTGGGCCTGACCGAACCCCTGGAGACAGAGAGAGTGGGGAATGGGTAACACTAGTCCACAACACAACAAGACTGTAAGACAACCATCACCATGTTGTTTTCGCTTCACTATTTTTTAGAAGCCTGTTCTGAGATACTACGCTCTTCGTGCACTACTGCCACACAAATTTCGACAAAAAACATGTTGTTAATTTTTCCAGGATATTTTCCTCGAGTTGGATGGTCAGGATTATGTAAATTTTGTTGGTCGTGATTGAAAAACATTGGCCGTGTAACAACAGATGTGTTTCCGCTATTGATTCTTCCGAGTATTGCGGAAGAAGTGTCACAGGAGAAATCTAGCGTATGAGTAACTGAGCGAATCTGATAACAAATATTAAGGCGAATTTACGATCTAGGCTTCTAAAAAATAGTGAAGCGAAAACAACATGGTGATGGTTGTCTTACAGTCTTGTTGTGTTGTGGACTAGTGTTACCCATTCCCCACTCTCTCTGTCTCCAGGGGTTCGGTCAGGCCCAACCGACACCATGCCCAGTTCCATTCTCTCCTCTCTGTTTCGTGGGTTGCGGTCGTTCCCATCGCTTCGGGCTTATTGACTTATGGGTTGGTTTATTGAAAACAATAGAAACAATTAACAGTTTTTTTACGCCTGTGGCGTGACGAGTTATTAATTCACAATTGTATATTGGTGAAGAACATGGGTGACTCTTCTGATGCACAGGGGTTATGTTACAGCAGGTACTATGGCGGTGGATCTCCAGCCGAAGTTCGAAGACTCAAACAATTCATAAATAGTTCAATAATGTTCGTTGCACAATCTACAGCTTCTTGTCCTTTGCTCGTACTAGTCCGTAGTAGAGCCCTGTCACATTTTCGAGCAGTTCCTTGTGAGTTCCCAACTGCAATCTCATCGACTCTTCAGGGTTCAATTACCCATCTACCAGCGATCGAATTCTCTTCATTGCACTCTCTCTCTCTCTCTCTCTCGATCGGTTTAGTAGCGAGAGAGTGCTTGAAATGAAGAGACGGCGTCCCGTATTTCGAGCTCTACAACACACTCCGTATCACAATGTGATGCGAAATCAGGCAATAGTTATCTTGATCGTGTTGTTAACATTCTCCGATCGTGTCTGAGCTTTCTTCAATCCACCTGCTCTCTCGTTCTCTGATCGGCGAGAAAGCATGCACATTGAGGAGAGTCGGTTTCGATTCGGCATATTCAGGCTCACCTGCACCACTCTCCCCTCGTCGATGACGGCGATCCGATCGGCCTTCTCGATGGTCGTCAGTCGATGAGCGATCACTATCACTGTGCGCTTGCCGGCACATCTAAAAAGCTTTAAAACAACATGCAAAATTCCTATTTCATCTCTCTGAAACCGACATATGACAACTAATGCGCCATCTTTTAAAAAAAACGAAACTAACGCTATAGAACCGAGTACAACTATTGGGTATAACTTGATTAATCGTAAACCGCCCTAGCATTGTACGTCAAGGTCTGTTTCGCTTTTAACTGATCCGCATTAGTGATGACAAATCGAAACTCGACGATCTTGATTTCTTGTGCTCTCTCGCCTGTTAGAGGAACGAGACAGTATGCACATTCACATTAGGCATCACTAATCCACATACTTTTGCATGGCCTCCTGCACTATGTGCTCGCTTTGATTGTCGAGTGCGGAAGTGGCCTCATCGAGAATGAGAATAGCCGGATTGCGAACGAGCGCCCGAGCGATGGCGATGCGCTGCTTTTGGCCGCCTGGATTAGATCATGTTTGTTCCCAGTCACTCATGCTACTGATTAGATCCTTTAAACGTGATTTCTGAAAGGTGATAGAGTGCGCGGAGAGGGGTATATCGCCGTCTCGCAACCTCTCTCGATTTTATTACAGTATTTCGAACGCTACTACTGACCACTCATCTGCGCTCCCTTCTCTCCACACGACGTCTCGTAGCCCTTATCGAGTCCCGTCACGAAGTCGTGTGCATTAGCCGTCCGGGCAGCTTCCACGATATCCTCCTCTGTCGTCTAAATTAAAATATATTGTGGTAGCATCTGATCGATAACATATCAGAGTATCAGAGTCGCAAATTCAAGTTTGTAGAGAAAGAGAGAGAATGAAGAGAGAAGGTATGAAGTCGGAAAATATTGGGCGAGCTTGCCTCGCATCCAAATCCGATATTGTCGCGCACTGAGCAGTCGTAGAGCACGGGCTCTTGCGCTACGAGCGCGATCTGAATAGGCTGAGGACACATGTGAAATTTCGAGCAGCTTCTGGACACGTTTGTATCCAGAATATGTTCATCTGATTTGGACTGATTTCGGGTGAGCGAGAAAAGAGAGAACACCAGGGTATAGATAGTGAGCGAAAGTGAGAGAAATAGTTTTCCAACAAAAAGTCTTCGATAAACAAAAGCAAACAAAAGGAAAGGAAAAGAAAAAAATAACAAACAAGCAACTGCGACCGCTCACCTTTCTGTGCAAGTACTCATGATCGTACTCCCGCAGGGGCACTCCATCCAGCGTGATACTGCCCTCGTCAGGGTCGTAGAATCGCTCAAGCATCGCGACGATTGTAGACTTGCCCGCGCCCGAGGGACCCACGAGCGCCAGCGTCTCGCCCGAGCGAATTTGCAGAGTGAGCTCCTGGATTTGGAATGATTCGAGATCCGATTTGGAATGATTACAGAATATCGGAACTCACATTGAGTACGCGATTCGTCGGTCGATTTGGATACGTGAACGAGACGCCATCAAGTCTGATCTCGCCCTGAACGAGTGATTATCACGTTGACACTATGCCGGATCGACAAAGACTCTTCTCAATTCACGTACTCTCTCGTCAGTTAGTGTAACGAGAGAGTATGCAGATAGACGAGAGTCGGTCTCGATCCGGCATCTCTGCTTTACTAGTAGCTTACCCGTACTGGCTGCTCGTTCGTTCCATTCATATCCATTTCGGGCTTTCTAACGAGAAATTCGCAGAACTTTCTAGATCTGCCCAGTATCGCCATGAGACTTGGAATTTGCCAGGTCAGCCCCTGAAAAATCACGTTCATTTATTGGTCGTTGATGCTTCCAATATGCCAATATAGGGCTAACAATTCAAGGAGAGCTATTTGCATGTTGCTTACACTCTCACTGGTCAGAGACGCGCGAGAGCGCACGAGATAAAGCGGAATGTTTGAAATACCAGCCAACAAGGTTGATGCCCATTATTTGAAATTGTCACAAAAAAGCGAACCATGATGTGATCTCCGATTTGCAGCTGGTACATCATTAATGTGACCAGAGCAGCAGCGGGCATGTCTCCTGAGAGAATTTCTTGATTTTACTTTCTAGATCTGCCCAGTGCAGCTATGAGACCCATTCGATACCCCTCCCCTATTCGCACAATCTCTTGTTTGTCTGACAGGTGAGAAAGTGTGCAAACCAAGTAGAGTCGGTGTTGAATAGACGTCACTTGTGTACTCGTGAGATTTCGAAATGTTGGCACACTACGGTTTGTATCGATCGTTACATGAGTGATCTCGGAAATGGAGAGGAAACCCGCTCATGCTACGCTTACTAGTGATCGCATTTTGAGAAATGCATCTTTCCATACGCATGCTCTCTCGCCGGGTAGGGAGACGAGAGAGTTCGTGGAAAGGAGAGAATCATTTTTCCGATGCTTACCAACAGTGACGAGTCGCACACCGTAAATGAGCACGGCGACATAGATGCTGTGCTGATAGAGTTCGTACGAAATTTGAATACCGAACATCGCCATAGATCTGGAATGGCCCTGATTGACGAAATATTTGAAACCGAACAGTACTCGCAGGAATGCGTCTATTTGTTTCACTATCACAAGTTCACAATATCACAAGTACGTCTGGTAAATGACGAATTCGACTTCTTCATTGCACAAATTCTCTAAGCGGCTTGGTCGACGATATTAACTCGTTATTTGTCAGTAAAATTCACAACAAGCTCACTGTTTCCGAGTCACTCTCTGTGCAGTTTCAATTGCGTCCACGAATCGATTCCACGATCGCCTTTCAGCCCCGAACGACCGAACAGTCCGGATTGACGAAATTATCTAAAGTTGTGATTTCGTTTCGGTAAGTGACTCTCATTCACGCGCTCACTCATCTCTCTGACTGGAGAAAAAGCGCGTGGAAAAGAGAAAGTAATTTCCCTAAACGGCATCACGAATTGTAATGCATTCGCCATAACTTCCAAAACAACGCACAGTGTAACATTACAGAACCGGGTGATGAAACGCAGGCGAATGCAAATTTTGCAGAAACGGTGCTAAATCGGATGAGAACCGAAAATTTTATCGTCTCCCAGTAATTTCTCGGTTGGATCCCAGAACCATAGTGAAGCTAATGAGAAAATACTTTGATGCGATACAATTTTCGGTTCTCATCCGGTTGGTTGTCATCCGACCTAGCACCGTGGAAACATACCTCCTCAGAAACTTGATACGAATCTCCTGACGTATCAGTTGTCTCCTCGCCAATTTTCTGCCAGAGAAAAGTAATGCATTCGTCGAGTTAAGACTCGGACCTACCTCAAAGAATTCTCCGAATTGCTTGTTCATGTAAATAATAATAGGAAATGCGATGAAATTGACCAGGGTAAGTCGCCAAGAGAGGCTCAGCATGACCATAACCTTGCCGATCTGAACGCGATTCGTTCACATTCAAGCATTAATTAATCAATTTTATAATATAAATTAATTAATTAAGTACAAATATGCGTGTTACCAGGATGATAATATTCTTCAGCGAGTCAGTAAATGAATCCATAATGCAATCGGCACCCGAATTCACGCGAGATACGAGCGCTCCTTAGAATATACATATGATGACATAAGAGATGAATCGCGAACGAAACGAGCGGTCTGGGGTGTTTTAGTAGTTGTGAAATACTTTTTAGACGTACTTTATCGAGAGGAGGTTCGATTTCATCGATATCTCAGAATCATGCTCCTATAGGAACTATTGGCTCTTTTTTGAGCGTGAAACAGAATTTACAAACTAGAGCGCATGAATCTCGTATGATGTTTTTGTTGTATGTTCATTCACTGTGTTTTCCATAATCGATAATCAAACACATTTCTCATTAGCACCAGTCCTTCTATTATTCGACACCATGATTCACTACCAGAACAAGAGGAAAGGATTCATCCATTGCCTCGGCTTTTCATTTTTTTTCATCAAACTGATAAATGCTTTTGAACGAAGAAAGTAATTAGTTTCTAGGAGGTGGGGCAATTCCGCAAACGACAATTCCGCAACTACAAACTACAACTACACTACTATAAGACACATTTAAATTTTAGCCATCCACGACCCTAAGAAACGTGCCAGTATTATTACCATAACTTTCACTTTATTTGTGCACTTTTCGCAGCGTCCAAGGATCGAAGCTAAAACAAAAAGTTGTAGTCTGTGGTTGCGGAAATGTCACTTGCGGAATTGTCGAAACCTCTCATTTCTGGAAATATCATCCATCCAATTTTTACATACAGTATCGACCAAAAGTATTCGGCCACTTTGTTTTTCCGATGTAACTTTTTAACGAAGGCAGCAATCGGGCTCAAATTTTGACACGTGATAGCAAATCCTTCGGGGAATACGACAGTGTTATTGCGGGATTATGGAAATTTCTGATCATTGCCTAGTGATGACGCAATCGAACAACACTTTTTTGAAAAATCATAATTAATTTTAAAATTTATTCTTTCTAGCCAAATTTTCTGAAGTGAAAGAACTTGCCTTGGAGCACTCAGAAAAAAAATTACAACTTGCTGCGACTTGTTTCCGCGGCTGCAGCTCTGCTGCAGGGTTTCGGCTGCAACAGTCATAAGTCAGCTTCCAGACATGCCAGAGACTCGTTCAAAGTGTCAAAATGATCCTTTTGGTGAGCCTGATAGTTCCTGAGAGTACTCCAAGGGTGAATTTTTATAGTATGTGGTTCCAGCGCAAAAATGGGCCAAATCCATCCAAGAATTGACCCTCAAAGTTTGGTGAAGTTATCTTTTCTCCCCTTCTTGCGGCAAGCGATTTACGGAGGCGCGCAAATCTCGGAGACGGCTCGCCGCGCCCTCTTAAAGGGATCCAGTGTTGAAATATTTATAAATTTAAATAATTATTATATTTTGGATATAAATTGAAACGATTGTTACGAAATAAATGCAAAATTTCAAAAATTTATAAAAATAATTACGATAATCAAAAAAGGCATTGAAAATATTGTAATTCGAATTGGAAGCGTGATTCTGTAATATTACGGTAAGTTTTCGAGTCATTTCAAGTTTTCTGCGGCGTTTCGGCGTAATTTCGCGTTTTCTCCTGTTTCGCGTTCCCAATCAATTTTGCTTATTTATTTTAATATTTTGATGTGTTTATAATGTTATAAATGTGCGTAGTCGCTTCTTCATCGTTTTCTGCGTATTTGCGGTCCCTTTGATTGCTAAATGTCGATGGTTTGACTGATACACGTCGTTGTAGTTGCCATGTTCTTCCTTCTCGCGTTGGACCACGAAGTCTCCCTCCACCCAAAGTATTTCGGCGCTAATTTAAACAAGGTCATTAAGTCCAAGCTCTTCGCAGAGGTAAGTAGTCTTTCTAAATCAAGGTCTTGTAGTTATGACATATTATTTCGGTCTGACAAGTTGCACCTATACGAATATTTTCTGCAAATTAAAACATTAGAGTGCTGTTTATTGCAAACTCTGCTTCAGGCTGAGGGTACGTGTACAGGAAAGCACGGCTTTGTGAACGCAGTGGCTACTATTGACACCATCGGACACGGGATTATTCAGCCAGGTCAGTTGCATCTCTCTTGCCTACCTCCATTTGATTGCAGTGAATGCAATAAATACGCATCGTGTTGATTTGCGTCTCTTTTTAAGTTATATCTAATTTAAATATCCAGACATGTGTTTTGTCTTGTGAATACCTTGTGAATTACAGGTCGAGGCTTCGTGATCTATCCGGTAAAGTACAAGGCTGTCGTTTTCGGACCATTCAAAGGGCAAGTCATGGATGCTGTAGTCAATCAGGTATGTTTCCTTATTAGCCTATATTTTATACTATTCATTTGTTTATTGTGAAATCTGAGTTATGTGTCAATTGTCGAGCGAATCAATACTGGTATGAAATGATTATAGGTGAACGACAAGGGAATCTTCTGAGACGAGGAGTCCATATGGTGCGTATTGGTTCATAAATTGTTTTTCCCATGTTGATTTGGTGCGGCTGATAAGTTCCGAAGTTGAAGGGTTCTATAATTTCGAATTGTATTGTTTAGTTTATTGTGAATCTATACTGATCAGTACTAGATACGGTCGAATGCATACTCAATCTCTTTCTCTTCAGGTCTGATGGTGGTCACTGGGAGTGAATCTCCCATCGTCGTCGTTCTCTCCGGAAGTATGGAACCCGCTTGTTACAGGTACTCGTAAATATTTTTGGAATATGTTTCAGTTTTCTCATTCCTTTTCTCGTACTTGTTGAATATGAACTGGTGCTACAATTAGCCAATTACCTCAAAAACTATTTTTTTTTAAATTTATTTTCTTATCAGAGGAGATCTGCTCGTGCTGACTAACACCCACTCCGACACCATCCGCACTGGAGATATTACCGTATTCAAGATCGAGGGAAGAGATATTCCCATCGTTCACAGAGTCATCAAGGTGGGAATAATTATGATTAGTTGTTGAGAGATGCATTCGTTATACCATTATTGGACGCGTTTATCTCTACTACTGTGTGTCTCATTGTCAGATATACGAAGTAATGAGCTAATACCTCCACGATTGGCTAATATTACTGCATACCGCATTGGATTTCACTATTGGACCAGAACCCATCGCTTTGCAGGTTCACGAAGAGGATCTGGACAACACGAAGGTTCGAAGAAGGGAGACAACAACCAGGTGAGAGCCAAATTTGATAATTCACTGTATTGAGGTTTCAAAAAACTTGTAAATTGAGACAACTGTGGACATTATTTTATCCTCTCACAATGGTGACTACAATGTCGTGGATATAAAAAAAGAGTAATCAATTCACAGTATCTCAAATTCCAATGATTCATTCTCATCTATCAGGTCGATGATCGTGGTCTCTACGCGCCCGGACAAATGTGGCTGGGAAGACAAGATATCGAGAGAAGGGAATCGACAATAACTAACGGTGAGTGAACAATTGTATAAATACAATGGCATAATGATATGAATACTAATAAACGAGCACGATCCCTAGCATGCTCCTGCCCCCTCCCTCGACCCATTCTATGCCCCCTTCTTCGTCCTCTTCACTGGCTCTTCCTCCGATTCGCCTGATTCTCGCAAGTACTCCCGCTGCCTCCGAGCCCTTCTCTTCTTCGGCTGCTCCTCCTCCTCCGCTTCCTCTTCTTCCTCCCTCTCCATGGAGTTCCTCTCCACTCTTCTCCTTTTCGCTGTGGTGCCTCTTCCTCCCCTCCCTCTCCCTCTGCCCTTTGATCCCCGACCAGTCGTCTTCACTTCCTCGTCCTCTTCGCTCTTAGCCCACTCCGACTCTGAGGGTTCCTCCTCTTCTTCCATCTCGAGAGCCTTCGCCTCCTTCTCCTGATCCTCCTCCCCTGGACCCGAATCATTCCCATCATTGGGCTGGATTGGATACATATGGGGATTGGAATCGGAGTCCACCTCCTCTTCGTATCCTCCTCCCAACTCGACAGAGACGTCACTGTCCTCTCCCTCCTCGCCATCCCTTCTCTTCTCCGGCTCCTCTTCCTCCATCTCTTCTGCGAGTGCGGCCACGTAGCGATTCGAGTCCGGGATGTTGTTCCTCTCGAGGAAGGCCACATCCTTTCGCTCCCGAATCACTCCCGCCACTTCATCCCACACCTGCAATTTTTGTGGCTAGTAACCGATTACGGTAAATACACTTATTTTTTCGTTATGAATAGGTAACATACTAACCTCTCTCCTCCAATAGTGATCGACGGGAGTCTTCTTCCTCTTCACAGCTAGGGTGTCTCTCCCTCTCACTCGAGTCACATACGAGGACTTCTCCTCTCTCAAACCGACTTGATCTACCGCAGAGATGGTGTTAGAGTGCAGCACCACTAACTTGATCTTCTCGCGGTAGACGTGCGGTGTGCTGAATAGGTAACATATAAAATGGTGATTCAATGGCTTATTAGTGTTGTCGGATCGGAAAATACTCTTTTACTTGCACACACTCTCTAGTTGGGTAGAGAAAGGAGAAGGTGTGCAAAATGGAGAGAGTAATTATTGTTCATCCTTATGTATTACTAACCTGGCGATGCGCTTGGGCGCATAGAGATTGATGAGCGAGTTAAAAGACTCGCAAGGCGACGTGTTCTTCTTGGTTGAGGCGCGGAGGAATCCGGCAGCGAAGGTGGGCTTGAGGATGACGTCCTTGAGGAGACCGAACTCTTCGCTGTGCCGATCGATCTCGTTCTCTCGAGAACAAGGCAACTTCTCGTGCAGACATCGGCGAATTTCTTTGATGAAATGCACCTGAAAAGTGATTATTTTTATTAGAAATGTGTTAGTGTCGACAAGTCGAGACTGACTCTCTTTGATTCGTGCACTCTCTCGCCGGTCAGAGAAACAAGAGAGCATGAGAAATGAGTAGAGTCGGGTTCCAGTTTTATATCTAGCACTTCGACATCACTACTATGCATGCTGTAACTAATGGGACTACCAAACTAACCTTGTGGAAATCCTTGTGGCGCCCTGTGACATGGGCTAGAGAACTGTTCCAGTACTGCAACCCCTTCTTCCTGTCCTTCATCTTATGCACGTGGTAGGCGTGATTTATGAGATGCTGCCGCCAGTAGTTGATGTTGGGGCATTTCTTCAACTTTCCCAACTGAATTAATACTTTATTTTTCAGCAGCCGACCTTCCTGCCCCTTCGACTACACGGGAAGAAGCTGTACGCGACACTCCCGCCATTCGACTAACAAGGTGAATGGTTGCTTTGCAAATATTTCAACTAGCCGATTCCGTATTGCATGGGTAATTTTTTTGCAAACTAGTGATGACAAATCAGTAACTCTCCTGAATTCGCGCGTTCTCTCGCTTCTCTAACTGACGAGGGATCACACTAAATGGGGAGAGCCGGTGCCGATTTGTTATCAGTAGTTGACATATTGAACCGTTTGGTGAGACAGTGATGATTCAGGTAGAGATAGATAGTTTACCTCTCTCAGTGCCTTCTTGATGAGTTTGACAATGTGCCAAAAATCGAGATAATGAGCGATGGACTTGAAGTCCTCTCTCATCATCTTGGATATCTTGGCATCATTGTCCGTGCAGATGCTATTGATCTAAAAAAATCGATCATGAGATATGTGACAACACTGACTGCTGATTGCTAGTAAAGGTGCTGATCTCCTGCTAACCTTGAACTGCTTCGCGATCAACCCGTCCAATCCGCGTCTCACTCCCTCTTTCTCCATTTTGCAGCTGGCTCCATCTGAAATGCCTCCCCTCTATGATCAATCCACGCATGTGCAACCATTACCGATTCCTCTCTCGTTCTTCTCCATGTTCACCACCGATAGGACGTAGTTTGTCTCGATGTCCACAAACGTCACTGTGCAATTAGTCGCGCAGAATCCGGGGGAGTCATATCTCCCATCCACAGCGAGATTGACACCTCGATTCTGAAAATAATTATGCGATAATCTGGTTTTCAGTTTTCGAAACTGTAACTTTGATAATCAATGGGATACTGTAGGTCTCAAGTGATACAGTATCAAATTATTAATTTAATCAATTTGCAGGCCGAGCGACTGGCGAGGTCGTTGATCAATGACGACTAAGGATGGAGATTGAAGGGAAAGAGGTATCACACTTTTTCAATAGTATTATATATGGATATGAATAAGATACTGACTGTACTGGCCGCTCTCACAATGTCCTCCATCCTCTTCATGTGGTTTTGGTGGACGATATCGACGGCTGGCATGATCACGTGTACCAGCTGAGTCCTCATGGTACTTGAACATGGAAGAGCGAGTCCCAGTACCTTTCCCATGTTGAGCAGTCTCTGAAAACTTATCCGGATTAGGGTAGTTTTATAACCATTCCTTCCTGGTGATTTTAATCCTCAATCGTTATGTATAGTTGGGATGTCACTTCTACACAATCACACGTGTTTGTTATTGCGAGGAGTGACTGCTCTGAATTGAGAATGCATACGAATAGTACTAACCGGTATCGGAAGGCCTGTCGTATGTACCGATGAGGTTAGCTTCAGGTTTCCCTCATAGTAACCCTCCATCGTTGGCTGGGATGACCATTTGATGGTTCTCGCGCAGACCAGGCAATACCATTCCACGACTAGTGCGGATCCCACAGTCCAAGACTTGAAGGTGCCAGACTCTATCTCCTTGTTGCCACATTCGGTGCAGCGAGTGAATAAGGAGAGGAGGCACTGTTTGGAGACTAGGAAGTAGTCATAGGCTTCCTCAACAGTGGGGGCTTCAGACTGAACACCGGTATCCGATGTCTCCTCGGTGTAGGTCGTCTCTTGAGACGCGTTGTAGGACTGAATGTAGATATTAATCATTCACACATCCTCTTTTTTCTCCGAACACGATAGTCTAACTAATTCAACTTTATTTCAGATCAGCTTGCCGAAGCACACAAGAGGGATGATAGAAGAAGATAATTGACGTGCCTACCGTATTCCCTCCCTACCGTATCCCCTTCCTACCGTACCCCTCAATACAGTATCCCTCTTATCCATTCCTTCCGTACTGTATCCCTCCAATGTTATCCCTCTCCTTATAAAATTGTCATTAGTTCTTTCTCTCGTTTATTGCTAACTATTGCATATTGTATATAATATTACGAAATGCTCCGGGAAGATTATTGTTTTGTGCACTTGATTCGTTTTTCGGGTGCGTTTCGTGTAAGTATAAAAGCGTCGATCGAGGTAGAAGTAAAGTACAACGAACAATGGATCGGTAGGTCTGGAGTGGTGGCCCGTCGAGATCGTCGTCTCCACCGAGAGGCAAGTCAGCCATGTCATCCAGCAGATCTGGGCCTACCGTATCCGCATGGCTGACTACGGTATCCGTCGTTCTCTCTCTCTGTAATGGATAGATCAACCTAGTGATATGATGTTCATTCTCTTGTTTCTCTCATTGCCTCTTCAAGGCGAATGTATTGTGCTTTTTGCCTCCACAGGGCATTATATCATCTTATGACTGTGTTCTCTGTGGATATAGTGATCCCTACTTCTTGGCGGTTGATGGCATTCTTGGGGAGACTTGGCGGAAGATGAAGAGGGAGGCGACGCTAAAAGAGCGGTATTGTGTGAGAGAGAAAGCTAGTAACTCGTATCACGAAGTCTCACAAGAGTTATCACTAACACGAACGACGGGCGTTATTTAGGCCATAAGAGCAAGCAGTAAGTGTGAATCAATAATAGGAACTCACATCGATGGGGAGTTGGTCCTTGTCG
Source organism: Pristionchus entomophagus (assembly GCA_036245825.1). NCBI lineage: Eukaryota > Metazoa > Nematoda > Chromadorea > Rhabditida > Neodiplogasteridae > Pristionchus > Pristionchus entomophagus. The sequence continues at coordinate 37,846,655 of BTSX01000005.1, forward strand.
TCGTGGAAATGTCGATGGCAGAGGCGAGCTCGCTTGCCTTCCGTCTGCAGCCGAATGCACTTATCCTTTAGTGCGTTGTTCTCCTCCTCGTTGAGGTTGAGACGGAGCAGCCATTCCTTCCTCCGTGCTTCTATCTTCGGTATCGTCCGTGGACGAGAAGTGCGTAGGCAACAGACGTCGCATTCGACGGTAGCCATGATACTGGAAGCAAATAGAAGCGATAAACATGAACGAAAACGGTTGCAACTCAGTCAAAGCGTATTTTGGACCGATTCCCAACAGTTTAAACGGCTTGTTCGGTGACGAAATACAATTGAAAGCAGTATAAAGCGAAATACAACACAGATAACTGAAAAAAATAAAGATAAAGCTAGCTGAAGCTTCTGAAAAGTGTCGTAAGCGTCGAAAACGAAAAGCGAGGAACAGCACGACATTTTCCTAATTTTTGCAATCAATGCGTCTCCATTACCGTAATCGTGATATTTCTCGCTGCACGAAACGAAAATTAACTATTACCCGGCTTTCTCCTGTTTTCTCTTTAAATAAATTTATTTAATTTTTTTGCTTTTCGCCATTAAATTCAAGGTGCCTGGCAGGACATTTTAAGGCATACTTCATTTTTGGGTAGTGGATCCCTTTAAGGCGTGAATGGGGAGAGAATGGACGGTATGCAAAAGGGGCTGGAATAACCGTCTCGAGAATAGCGTGCCTCCGTAAATCGCTTGCCGCAAGAAGGGGAAAAGAGATACCTTCACGATTCTTGGATGAATTTGGCCCATTCCTGCGCTGGAACCACATACTAGAAAAAATCACTCTTGGAGTAGTGCACTTGCAAAGTGAGGTCATCAGAAAAAGAGACCTTTCCGTGCCCTGAGGGCAAATATCGACCAACCTTTTCCATACTCTCATGGACTATCAAGCTCACTATAAGGATCATTTTGACACTTTGAACGAGTCTCTAGCTTGCCTGGAAGCTGACTTATGACTGTTGCAGCCGAAACCTTGCAGCAGAGCTGCAGCCGCGGAAACAAGTCGCAGCAAGTTGAAATTTTTTTATGAGTGCTCCAGGACGAGTTCTTTGACCTCGGAAAATTTGGCTAGAAAGAATAAATTTAAAATTAATTATGATTTTTCAAAAAAGTGTTGTTCGATTGCGTCATCACTAGGCAATGACCAGAAATTTCCATAATCCCGCAATAATACTGTCGTATTTCCAGAAAGATTCTCTATTACGTGTCAAAATTTGAGCCCGATTGCTGCCTTCGTTAAAGGTTACATCGGAAAAACAAAGTGGCCGAATACTTTTGGTCGATACTGTAACTTGTTTGAGTACCTTCATCGAATCATACTCTTCCGTCATTGCTTACTGTCTCACCAGATTTATGCTTGTCGAAAAATGCAATCTCTTGATGGAGAATCGAGCCGAATAGGTCCATGCTCATCTTTGACTCGGTCTTGGAGGATATGTACATGCCGCAGCCACTTGTCAGACCCGACAAAACCATTCTGAGATTGAAGATTTGAGATAATTATGTAGTGAAGAAACTCAGTTCATCAAGAACTTGCCGGATCAAATTGTTACTCTCTCCAGTCTGCACAAACTCTCGTTTCTCGAAAGAGTGTGCACAATAGAGAGATCGCGATTTATTCCTGCGACACTACCTCGCACACGTCAGCCCAGCGAGGATTTTGATGGCATGACTGATGTCGACTCCCTGACTGAGCGTCGTGATCGAGTTCATGACGAGACTCGTGTAGTGCGGCATCATCACGTCCACTGAAACATTTTCTTATACCATCTATACACAACTTCACCGTACAAGCTCTTCCTAATTCTCAAAATACCCCCCTAACCTACCCTAGATTTTCCTCCCGCTCCTTGCGCTTGTGAATAACAGATATGAATAAAAAAGAATTTAAAAGTACAAAAATCTGTCAAATGTGATCAATTATTTATGTGATTCTATATTTAATTCCGATTACTCATTCAAACCTCCGGATGATGCCAGTGATATCGCCGTTCCCACCAGCATCCACGGCCAATTATCAGTCGAATAGCGGAGCAGAATGAGAATCTGTTGGGTCTTCGTGACGGTTGACTCATCTTCCTCCACCTTGTCCTCATCTTCGCTTTCCTGCTTTTCGAAGCACCCCTCGAACTCTTTCCACCTGCGACTCGAATTTTTGTTGTCGAACAACTTTGTGACTATTACCATAATCCATAGAACAAGGCAGTTGAGATGATGTTACACGCTGGAAGAAGCCATACTCCTGAAACCACCCTTTTATGATAATTTTATGTTTTCACGAATAACACTTACCCGTCCATTGGAACAACTCATTTTGATCCGAATATATCAGAAATTTGAGAATAGAGAATGAGAGAGATGCCACGCAAAATCCCGCTATCGCTTTTGCAAGCCACGAAACGTGCACACTCTGAATAGGCGGCAAATACAACCAAAGAACTAGAAGATCAAGTGTACATTTCCGGCCGACTTCAATGTTTGAGAAGTTCCATAGAGAATAGCTCGCAGAACGGCGATGAGAAGGAACTCCAGAGGAGAAGAGAGAAAGGAATAATTGTAGGGATTGATATGCTGAGGTAAATCGAATGAGAAAACGATAATAAATAAGGATGATACCTCATAGACCTTGCCAATTTCGAATTGATTTGAGCCGAAATATCCGCAAATAGTGATCGTTACAACCTCATCAGCGAGGAAATAGAGGGATGAGAGAGTTGGCCGAATGGGTGAGAAGGGCATAAATGGGCGAGAATGAGAATAGATGTCGAGGCCGTCTAGAAATCGAATGTGCACCCAAAGGCGAGAGAGGCAGAGAAAACGACGAGGCCCACATGAGTCAGCGTCTTGCCAACCCTCACCAAGGGACACGTGAACTTTCTCGAAACGTCATCGGCGTGTTTGTGCGTCGAGCGCTTTTTATGAACTCGCTGGCCTGCAATCGATCGACCATCTCTGCTACCGTTATCAGGATCATTCCCTCTTGTTCTACCGTAATATGTAGCTACCGTGATTAGCGCGCCATCGACAACTGTTTTTCGTAAGAACGTGTTTTTGTTTCGCGACTTTCCGGCACTGGCCTCCAAGGTCGTGATATCGGTATATGGATATGTATGTTCTCAAACAGCTTCATTCAGTCATCATCGCCATTCACAGTCACATGTAGAAGTGGACCGCCCCTCCGTCCTGAACCATTCCCTGGTACCACGCGTTCCACTCCAAGTCCACATCGTAGTTCAAGTCTGAAAAGTGTCTAAATATTTTAGAAAACGCAAAAAGAATCAAAGATACAATTGGAGGCTAATTCTTTAGCCGGACAGATATGACAAAATGCATTGCTAAAATGAGCAACGAATAACCATCGCTGTATCTCGACTTCCATCTCTTGATCGATCTCGTAGCACTGCACGCTCCATACGCAATCGACACCCAACCCTGCTTGAGACCCGACTAGAAATATAATATATTAGTCAGTGTGCAGTGTTACCGTACTCACCCCAATCAGATTGTGCACATAATGATTTCCGGATCTAGCGAATCCACGGTTTCTCAAGTTCTGCGACCCGGTGGGACAAGCGGTTCGAACGGCCGTGATCGCTGATTCGGAGACAGCCTTGCCCACCAGACCTGGGATTGTAATATCGTGATTTTTCCGACAAGAAAATGTTATCTAACTGTACTTGATGAAACATAATTCCAGTCTCTTACCCTTTCCACTGTCATATCATATTCAATTCCATTGCTCTGAATAGCATTGATGCAGTTTTGATCAGCACAGAAAGCGTGAACTCCGAGTCCAAAGTTGTAGTAGTAACTGTAACAAAAATGATAATGCTGGGCTACTTATTGAAGTCAATCATACTTCCAGAGTTGAGCTGCTGTTGGGATGGAGTCCGGCTGCAATGTTTTTGGGTTTTTAAAAAGTTATACATAAATACGACGGCGTGAATAAATCCCGTTTCTGAACAAACTAATGATGTCCATTCGAGAACGGTCCGTCCTCGATTCGTGTGCACATTAGTTTCTCTAACGGCTGAGAAAGCATTGAGGATAGTCGGCTACCAATTTGGCATGTCTAATACGCACCTTAATAGTAGTCGATGTTGGCTTTGTTGTAGTGGTCGTGGAGGTGGTTGAGGTCGTGGCAGTTGTACTATTTTACACTCTGAAGCTGGGACATTTCCAGTGCCACAGAAGAAAGTTCCGGTCGCTGAAAATATGGACCGTATGAATAATATCTTTCTGGACTTGTATTCTTCGTTGCTATAGGAAAATGATGCACAACAAAACGCGTTAATTCCTAACCACCCAAACCGTAATTTAAAGGCCATCGACTTTACGAATGATCCGCAGCAAGTTTTCTGCGGGAAAGTGCACAATTTTGTTCCACACGGACCAGTGTCCTCGGCGAGTCCACTAAAACGAGCTTGTATGATGCATACAGACTAATTATGAAATACTGTTCAAAATTGATTTCAATGCAATTGTTGGTATATACACATACGTGCAAGGACAGTCTCCACATTTGTTCGTGCATGTTCTCTTTCTAGAAGCGACATTACACGATCCGCAAATTGTCCGGTCGTCTCCCATTCGCTACAAACACCATCAGGAGGGCATTTGGGGTCCTGAGCGGAATCAGTTAGTCACCTTTCCATGTTATTATTATCAAAGTGTCTAGTGTATTTTCTATAATATACATGATTATGCAATATAGAACTCTACAATTATTACCACTGTTGTCGTTGTGGTTGCAACCGTAGTAGTAGCAGACGGTTGCATATCTGATAATTGGTACCTTTATACAGTACTTGTTAATCGCCTTGCATAAGCGCGGCCGCGGCGGGCTGCGGTGGACCGCGGCTTGCGCGGATTGATTTCACACAAAGCGGAGACGTTTTCAGGCATTGGGTTGTTGATTTTCGTGATCTACAGTCGATTTCCGATCGAGATGACTATAAGATCATATTTTATGTATTGAGTTACGGGATTACAAAATATTCAATTAAAAAACCTGACCCAGCGAACAGTACTTGACTTACTTGAACAAGCCGTCCCAGACGACCAATTCTTACTCAAACTGGCTATAATTGATAACATCCATTAGTCTATCGAATAGAATTATCATGGCATGTCCAGTTCGTTGGGTCAACTATTTTTCTTTGGGTCAGGCTTTTTAATTGATGATTTTGTAATCCCGTAACTCAACACATTAAATATGATCTTGTAGTCATTTCGATCGGAATTTGACTGTAGATCACGAAAATCAACGCCCCAATGCCTGAAAATTTCTTCGCTTTGTGTGAAATCAATCCGCGCAAGCTGCGGTCCGCCGCAGCACGCAGCGGCCGCGCTTATGCAAGGCGATTAGCAAGTACTGTATGTTGTTGTCTTTTTTCCTCAAACTATGAACATCAATGTAGTATCAGTAGCTATCTCACCTCCGCAGCAATAGACTCGGAGCAATCCGTCATTACCGTCACCAGTTGCATTCACAGATTTTCTCACAATTGTTCCATTCATCAGGGTCACATCATAATTATATTGAGATCCGCCGTCCGTGGTTTCTGCAGATATTATGTTTTTTTTTCTTGTGATTTCACCATTCCAAAACTCATGAAACGTCAACTCACGTTCTCCACCAGCACAATCAATTGATCTGAAGGGAGTGCCATCGTCCAGGATACTCTGTTTGTATTCGAATTTGGGAGGAATCGGACCGATGAATGCGCTTCCTTCCGGGATAATGTACTTGACAGAGCACAAATCTAAAATTTTCAATATATTTCTTTTGAAATATCAGTATCCCTAACCAAGGTTTGTCGGCGGTTTAAAGCAAGACTACTGAAAAGAAATGCATTTTGGGTTTCAATGAAAGAACGTTTGCTTATTTGACAATATTTACAAATAATAAACATAATAATATTTTTTTTTTTAATTCACGAACTCGTGCCGGAAGTATCGAGACGTCAACAGGGATCCACCTCAAAAAATAAACTAACAGGAGTACACAAATACAATGATGCTCACAAATATTATTGCAAATACCGAGAATACTCACTTGCCATTAACGGGGCTCGAGAGTACCAGGAGTGAATTCAGTCGGAATTTGGCTCGCCGGAATCTCTGGAGCAATAGGGAAAGTGCAAGTCATGGGCGGCTTCGTTGTTGTTGTCGACTGAATTATATCACAGGATTTTTGATATAATTGAGATTCTGCCAACAGGCTCCGTACAACGATTTGGTAACCTATGTTCAAAATTAAGTCCTAGAGTCAACTTTCGACGTAGAGTTCGAAAATCGACCTTAGAAAGCCGTATCTTCAAAGCCTCATTCCATGTGGCACATTTTATCGTGTGCCGTTGTACATTGAAGTGAATAGCTGCCCACAATACATCACTAGTGAATCGGCACGGTTACGAAAGGCCTACTTCCTGAGAGGAAGAGCGTATTCTTCTCCTCTCATCCTTTGCACCACCAATGACAACGCCTCCCGAAGCCCATCTCTACTTTTCCTCTGTATACTTCTACCCAATATTTGGACCACGTCATGATCACACTGTTCTTCATTTTCAGTAAGTGACATCGATTTTAATAAGATGTTACGATATCGGAGGAAAACCAACATTTTCAGCAATGTTCGTGTGCGCGCAATGCACGGATAAATGTGGCAAGACCTTTGCGATTACCAATTTCGATGAGCGCTGTCGTTTGCTCATGTGCGACTTCAATCACTCCGATTCCGATCCGACTCCCTGCAAGTTACCAATGAGGAACTTTTCTACAGGAGGTAGCTATTGCTCCGCAACGTGCCCGGTTCGTGCGCCTGTTCATCTATTTGAATTCCAACAGTAACTTTAGGAAGGCTGGCAGGTTATTGCGTATCGTCCTAGTGAGGACAAAATATACTTCTTCGACATAGTGAATCGAAATAACTCACTCAAAATATGGCAAGGTATTGTGATTGCGAGCAGATGCACAAATTAGGTTTATGTTCTAAGGATACGGATGGCGCAGGCCGGTTACCAATCTCGATGACGTAACGCATTTCGGATGCAGAAAGCGAAGTATGTTGGCGATGATACGATGATGTTCCGATTCTGCTTCAGTTCAGTTCGCTGCGATCCATACTACGACGCCGAGGGTGGCTTTCACGACACGAGGTACGTTGGATATGGGATAATAAACTGTGACAACTGCACAGGTTAGATCAGAAGGGTCACCGGGGGATGATGGAATCTGATGTGATCACAGATGCGACCTGCACGATACCGGTGCCACTGGCAACAACGACCTCACGCAGCCACACTGCACCTACAGTCCGGGATTCACGGGTACCACGTGCGATCTTCGTGAGTACCAATATATTTGGGGTAGTGTTTGCTATTCGACCTTGTTGCGACACCGCTACCACCCCCTGTGACCTTATTTCGTAGTGTCGCAATGAGAATCGGATGCGCAACCCGTGCAATCCAAGCGACTTTAGCTTAGACCTTAGGGAAAATTTTTTTTTTCTATAAACAACCGAACATAAATTTCGTTTCAGCGAGATATGGCTCGCAGCTGAGGGTACCTCCAAACTACTCGAGGTAACACAAATAAGCTGTATACTCGTCCAGGATCGCAATAACGCAGGATTTTATATATATTTTCAAGGTTTTGTATAGTTCTCATCAGATTCTGGCAATATCCAAGAACTCTCCGGCTAGTCGATCTGCTGCCTTCGATCTACGCCAGTTTCTCTACAGAACAGAAGAAAGAGATGAGTTGGACAGCCAATGACATGATCGACTCGTTCGAATTCGAGATGCGAGAACTAGATCACAAGTGAGTTAAGCGCAGAAGGGGTTCATCCATATCAATTTCGTTCTAAGTTGCTCACACATAACCTGAATCAAAATGCATCTAGCTATACATGAAAAGTTCCCTGTGTGACTAATCATTCAATTCATTTTCAATTCAATTCAGCACCGCCTTCACTCCAGTCTTCGATGATAAGATGGGTAACTGCTTCACGTTCAATTATGCGAACAAGACGAACTCACTCGACGGACTGCACAAAGCCAGATTCACCGGGAAGAGTCGGGGTACGTCGAAGTGTACTTTGCTACACTCCAAATATTCCTACTCCGAGTCCTGAAATAAGGCAAACCTGCATTTGCAGACTTCTCGATAATTCTCAAGTTGAACCCTTTGGAACAAGTGGCGTGGATCGACTGCGCTGCGATGGTTGCATACATTCACGCGCCGGGAACAGCGCCCAGCACTGGCGCACTCTACTCGCTCAAGGGCGGGTCATCGGACGTGATCGGCCTGCGCAAGGTATAATAGATCTGAGTATCATCAATACATTGTATTCACATGTGTACTGGTAGTACACTTGTGCGGAAAGATTAGTGTTTCAGACCATCACAAAACTTTCGCATGATTGCGTCTCATCCAAAGATCACCTGAAGAAGCAGAACTACTATGAAGACGGGAACTACCCGAGAGATGTGAGTGTTCACTTTGGGAAACACTGTTGTTCAAGTTCCTGCATTTCTGGCCTTTGAGTCTTAAAATTCGGAAGCGCGACGACAAGTTGCCTTCACATGCTCTTCTCTTCTTCAGGGATGCTTCGCCTCATGTTATCAGGATAAAGTTCAAGAGAAGTGTGGCAGCATGGATACGAGATACAAGTCAGCCGCCAATGCTAGCAAGTGCCTCTTCAAGGACAGTGAGTTGGCAATGTTTGAGACAGTTGGACAATGATAATATTCACTGAACACAGAATGCGACGTTGTCTTCAGACTCGTGCATCGACGGGGTCGCGGCAGCCTTTTTGTCCTCCCGAATGCTACCAGGAGGTGTACACACTCACAGCCACTAAGGCCGATTTACCCTACCAGGTAATTGTAACGCATACCTCTTTCTTTCTTACCGTGCTAATACAGAACCCTACTTGTGCCAATACCACTGACGATGGCTGCTCCAACCTCAAAAGCGCGTGGCTTACGATATACATGGAATCGCTCGAGACCGAAGTATTCGTGCAGACTGATCAAATGACCGCAAGTTTGTCGCATGCAGTCAGGAGTCCGATTTACTGAAGAGTCGCCGCAGTGTCAAAGTGCGACATGAAACTATGACAATCTAAATCTACCTATGAGCTCGACGAAGATGTTTCAGTTCTCGACGTTGCTGTCTCAATTCGGGGGTGTCATGCTTGGGATTTCAATCGTCGGCCTGATCGAGATTCTCATCCTCTGCGGACAACTCGCAAAAGAGCAATGCACCAACAAAAACGAATAATTTACCAAATCGTGTTGTATACATTTCGTGTACACATTTTCTGAATAAAGAGTTACCGACAAACCGTATGGCAACTGCATCTACCAGGGCCAAGATGCAGATAACTACTATACGGTACGTTCCTTGTTACCCATTATCTCGCTCAATTCTCTCGTATCAGGCAAATTTTTTTTTTTTTTGTATTATGAAAAACGACGACGATTGGTCAAATTTCAGAACTTCACTTACACGTATGAAACGTGCCAGGCTTCCTGCCTGCAGCGGATGGCCTGGGAGACTTGCGGATGTGTGGATCCCTTGTATCGGAAGTCGGACGAGCACGTATACTGCGCCTCAGCCACGGACAGTGCGTTGTCTCCTTGCACCTTATTAACTTTAGCGATTGTTTTTAATCCGACACGTTCCCCCACACCGACAGATCTTCCAGTGTTGTGCCTGGTGAATCTCGTCAGCAACATCAACGCGTCATGTGACCATTGCGCCTCTCCATGCACCGAGCAGCGTCTCGAAATGACCGTCACCTATGGCGTGTACCCCTCGGCTGTGGGCCAGAGATGAAGTGTCACTACTCGAAAAGGTAGTCCAAACGAGAGGGAGACTGTAGAGATGACGTTCACTCATTTTGAGCAAACAAATTTTCTGGTAACGCAGTCGGTCTGTAGAAAAGCCCAGAAGAAAACTGGTGAAATATATCGCTTCATCTTTCAGTACCAAGTCGCGGCAGGATCTCAGGCGCAACGAGCCCTTCTCATGGAAGAACAGGAAGGCGGGAGACAGGGTGATCAAGATGACTTTGACCCGAACGACTATGAGGTTTGCCTGGAATGGCAAAAGTATTCCCCTTTTATTTATTTTTTTCAGATTTCAACTACGCCTGCTCCTTCTGCTTTTTGTGAGCCTCGAATACTCTCAGGTAATAACGCACCATATTGAACACACCAGCCGTATGGGGTCACTTTGTCATATTTTAATCATAAACATGTTCAGTGCACGACAATATCCGAGCAGTGGGCACAGTAGCGAACGAATGCCGCACAAAATTCTCGGTATTATATTCCGACGACAGGTTCTCGGTTATTCAGGGATGGCCCTGTCTGTCCACCAAAACATGTCGAACGTAGGCTGCTTTAGAATCTTCTTTCGTTTGTCTGAAGCACTCTCAACGTTAATTGACGCTAATGAAATTACCCTCATTATTTCCATAGATCTGATCGCAATATCTGTCTCATCTTTCTAGATGCGTGATGTACACCAAGAAAGCGCTACCCACGGGATCGTGGCCATGCACATACGAGGGGTACGAGCAGTGTGTCAAATACAGCGAGGTCTCCATCACCGGCATCACTTGCTCAGAGGTGAAAATGCATACTGGTGGATTATTATTGATCTCTGATAATTAGTGATGAAGCCCAGATTAACCTAGTTTACGTACGGCCATGAAGAGCAGAGAATAGGGATGGCCGTATGAATATTGTGAATCATGTTTTTTTTCTGTAATGATCATGCATTCCCAGTTTTTCGCCAACTTCGATTTCATTCCTATGGGCGTCGACAAGCCGAATATCTCCAACTGGGAGACCGGGATCGGACCCTCGCCAAGTGTGTGCAATGTGGCCGAATGCTGGAAGATGAGCGAGTGCAAGCGAGAGTGGGTGAGTAGAACTTTCCCAATTAATATTCTGACGAAGAGATCATGATATTGTCGTCAACAAGAACAAACGGTACTCGAAATAGAATGCGAGATGATTATGAATTATCGATCTAAACCTCAATGATGGCAAAGCATTACGATCGACCCCATATCTTATTTATAATGCTGGTTTCCACGAATATCACGAGCCTCGCTCAGTCTCCGCTGCTGGACCAAGACTTTCTTCAACAAGTAAACTTGAGCTCCTCAACAATGCCATGCGATCTTACGGTGAACACTCTTTTAACTTCACGCGGAACTCGCTTAATGCAGGTGAAAGCCGTACAAATGGCCCGCGTTCGTCTTCCTACGACCACCAGATCCCCTTCCACAAAGGGACGTCGTCCCACGGATAACATCACATCGGGGTTCGACATACCTGGAGTGAGTCTGAATCCAGGATGCAATCAGCATACCGTCAAGCGGGGGCAAATTAACCATTTGCAGTATTTAGCAGTAAATAATATAAAGTCATGTCATTTCGACCATAGTTGAAATAAAGTTGCAATCTTTTGTAAAGTCCAAGAACAAATCCAAAAAAATGCATTTTTTCTACTCGTGAAGAATTCAAGGCCTTACTGTTTTTATTACAACCAAGTATTGCAAATTGTTCATTTTGCTCCTTCTTGACGGTATTGTGATTTCAGATGGGCAGCTGTGAGTACGCCAACAAGAACTTCAAGGGAGCTGATGAGTGCATAAAATGGTTAGTGAGAACTGACATGACAGTCCAATTGAGAATGACGCGATTGAAGGTACAAGCGGAACGGGCTCATGTTCGAGTTGTACTTTGGGTCACTCGAAGCGAAGACGTACACTCAAAGTCCGACCTACACTGTGAGCTCTCGAATATTTGCATGATTCTTTCAAATTCGAAATTACAAAAAACAATTTCAGTAGTAGTAAATCTCACAAAATCCAAAATTTCAGCTGGTTTCAATGCTCTCAGATGTGGGCGGACACGCGGGATTGTGGTTAGGCCTCTCAGGTTAGAAACAAGAACCGAGACATCGAGTATTTGTATTTTGAGTTGTTTCTCTCGTCGAATTTGCTGCTCTTTTCGTCATGGCATGCAATACTCTTGTCTGTGCAAAGAATACGACCAAAGACTCGGAATTGGTTAAGGTGAGGAGGCACGACTCGATTTTGGAGAGACGACTACTCTGCAAGTGGTGCAACGTTTGAGGAAAAACTGGGAAAAAGTAGATTCGCTAATGTTTCTAATCAATCATAATTGTTTGTGGCAAGAAAGTTCATGAAGAAAATTGATGAGATGCAACAACTGGAGGCTCGATTGGTTTTGTGAAAAAAAACATCTTTTTAGACTGGTTCAGCGGATCGGAAAAATACAGTCCATTCATTCAATTATGTGAAGTGATCAGGCATTATTGCTATAATCTCAATACTGATAAATATAATTATTGCATGTGTTTTTATATCTCATCGAATATTCTCGAGAGAAGTGTCAATGGACTTCCCGTACTTAAATTTTGCAATTTGTGATTTCATCATCACTACGCAATAATCACGTTTTCGCTCATAACTCGCTTTGTATGATCGGATAGCCTGTGGAGAAGTGTCATTCAACTTTTCATGCGATAGTACGTATTTATACGTACTAACGTATTTATACGTACTATCGCATGACATTATAATGTAATCTAATCGATGAAGGGTTTCTTATTAACTGTGAGTGAGTCTGAGACTGCCTAACAGATACGTAACGACAAGGGTTGATTGCATTCCTCCCTTATTCGCTTTCCTGAGATTCGCGTACAGCTGACGACCGGTATTCGTTTTTTAATAGCCAGACAGATCAGTTCGAATTTGCAGGAATAGCGCTGACAGGCTCAGCAACGGAATAAGCCGACGTCCTCCTACTCCTACGATTCCTATCATACTCCAAAGATTCCCATCACTTCTCTATTTCCCTTCCAACTACGATGCTCCTTCTTTTTTCTCTTCTCCGTACTGATTGAGGCAATAAGATGAAGAAAATGATGAATGCCTTCTCTTCCTCTCAAATCGACTCTACTAATGTTGTCTACACATCTCAGAACGAACTTCTGCACAAGTCAACGTCCGATACTCAACTTATCTGCGAGAAGCAATGCACCTAAAATGGAGTTGTTGAATTAGTTGAATTCGGTCCGTTTTGAGAGGGTCTTTCGGGCCACGAACATACATCTGTAGGTATTGTACGATGTGAGCGCGCTTCTTATGTTTTCTCCTTCCCTTTTTTTGAAAAATCCTTCAAATCATCCTCCAGTATCGAGGTTGCGCAAGCTATTAATGAAAGTTGCCATCGTGCCTGTTCTGACTTTACATCGGGATATGATTTTTTTTTAAAGTCGCTCATTCTCAATAAGACTTTTCAGTTCGGCTTTGCACATGTATCGGGTTGAGGAATAAGTAACGCTCGTTTTTCCAATTTCAGATTATGACCTCTCCCGTCTTTCTAAATTGTGCAATTATATTCCGGTTTTTGATGATCGATAAGGGCTTGGATACTCTCTTTAGCGCACACTATATCATATATCTCCGATCATTTAGGCGATCACAATGGCTGGCTCAATTCAAAGTTGTCGCACCTCACCCTGAGATTTTGACAGGTCAGCACTGAGGGAAGAAGAATCATTGAGCCACAATTAAGCTGCAGTAGTAAAGTATCATGGTTATACATCACACTGATGATATTCAGAGGAATATCCAAGTAAAGGCCTGTGTGAGATATGCGCCTAACGAGAGTGTAGGATTTTCAGTTACTGACCGAAAGAAGTTTTGCTAGCCGCGTTTTTTTAGCAATAGATCTAAAGACCTCAATTATGCTTGAATGTGGAGTACCTTTCCTGTTGAAAATATGGACGAATTTTGCTAAGTGTGGAGCATTCTCTTTATGAGTTAAATTGCTCGTAAGTCTGATGTAGAAAAACAAGCCTCGAAATCGACATTTATTGCTATTTCCTGTAAACCGTACTAATTGAATGTAAGGCCTTAGATGGTTAAATGGACGAGCAACTTTTGCACTATCATCCACCAAGTGGCCACAATTATAGAATGGCTACTATGTCTTGGTTATGGTTTAATCCAAAGTCCTCAAAACACGCATTTCTTTTGATTCCGTCACAAAATAATATTTTTGGAAAACTGTTATTTTTCAAATAGGAGCATAAGTAGCACCAAATGTTTATAGTGATAATATAGCTCCATAGTGAGTGACTGGAGCGCACTAGTGTATAGGCCAGCACCTTCGATCCTCAAGGTAGACAAATAAGTTAAGTGAACTGCAATTTTTCACGAACGTTCCCCTTGAAACGTCTATAAAAATATAACAATAAATCGAGCACCATTCTCACTTCACCATGAAAGAGGTGTAGTATCGGGCTGCTCACCTGAGAATGTGTGAATTTACCGAACAGTTTCCACGTTAAATTACACAATTTCGAAAAAAAATCTAAAATTTTCGAAAATTATCAGGTACATTGAAATCTAAATTTCTCTCCTACACAGGAAGCGTGATATTTCTAAAAATAACGGCTATGATACTCGAGCATACCCTGAAAAAATGCTATAAAGTCAGCTCGTTTAGATTTGATTGGCGGGAGATATATGAGCCCAAATACGATGCTAAAAAACGAGCGTTACTTATTCCTCAACCCAATAGCTGATAGTCGCTTCGATCTCTTGATTTATTTTTTGATCTCTTCTTGGTTGATTTTACAAAGGCGAATTAATTGCATGCTTAGAAAATCTCATTAATTCAGCCAGAAGGAACAAGGCGGCGGGGGTGAAACTAGTGATGTTCAAGATTTTTGAAGATTTTCGAAAACTTCATAGTAAGATCATTTTTAATTTAATCTCGCTACGACGACGATATCGAAAACCATAGGAGAGCTATGTTCAGTGATGTAAATATAACCGCAAAGGGGCAGGTTTGATTATCCTAGTGCCATTTGTTCATTAATAAATATCAGTGAGGGGCGATTTTGAAATCCCTCGAAAGCATTTTGCTTAGAAATGTGATTGTAGCCACAAGGAGGTGGGTTTACTGATACAGCAAAGTGGTTTTGACAAACCGGAACATCGCTTTTTTTGCGTTATCTTTCGTTTCTCTTCCCTACGAGATAGCCGAGAGAATTGAGGAGAGTCGGATTCCGATTTGCCATCACTTCAGGACACCTCTTTGTTTTTTTGGGAGATAAAAAATAAGCAATAAATAAAAATAAGCGATAAATCGTTCAGCAAACACTTTTTTAAAACGCAACTCGGCACTGTGAGGTGCATCTAATCGCTTCTGCCTTCGAATCTGCTTGAGGAATACTCCATCCAGGTATGCGGTAGCTTCGAATCGATAGATTAAATGAGCACGGAAGTTTATACTCTACTGAAACAACTTTGGCGCAGACAAGAGATAATCAAGATAATTCAGGTGAGTCGTGGCCATTTTGCCGGATCGAATAATATCTCTCTCCATTCTGCACACTCGCAGACCGGTCAGAGATGCAAGAGAGTGTGCAGAATAGAGAGAGAGACCGTATTCGATCCACCCATACTAATGAGGGGATGGAGTGATCGTTGATCTATAAGAGCAGAAACTCGAAAGGGGATTCGATTGGGAATGACTTACTTGATTGTTTCTCTAGTGATTATTGCTCGAAAAAAATTTCGTTCATGGCTTCTTTATTTTTTAAGAGATGTTGAAGCGGTAATAAATAAGGATTTTTTTAAAGTCGCGGTTCTTCAACAATCGAGATCATTTGCTCCACTTGGTGTTATCGTACCTTTTCGAAACTTATTTTCATCTGGTTGAATTTTCTTCTTTTTTTCCTTGTCTTCTCTCCACTATCTACCGCACCTTCATATTGTACAGTAATTGCTGACTGCCTTCTCAACACATTCCTCGGCTTACAGTAAATCTAGCGCCTACAAGAATTGTTAACTCGGGGTTTGCCGCTCTCCATTCTGCACACTCCCTCGCTCATCTAACAAACCAGAAAGAGTCTACAGAGTGGAGCGAGGTGACAATGGCAACAATCTCTCAGTCGCATAGCCTCCCTGAGATTGTTGTAAATTTGTTCCTTTGACTGTCTGCAATATTTTTAACGCAAAATCGGCAATCACTAGTTTACAACGGCACAAAACATTGCCGCGCAGCATAAATCTCACTGGGTATAGGATGCACGCCGGAACTATTTATCGGTACTTCGGATGAATTCGTACTTTTCGTAACTGGAGAGCCACCCCATTATCTCATACCTCTCCCAACCCCGATGATTTCAGGAGAGTCATCCCCCCTTCCCTGCAATCAATAATTCCGATCACATGTATATTTAATCTCGTCGCGCCTCGGGCGTAGATAAATTATTATAAGATGTAGAAGAGATCATATTACAATAGTACACTTGGTACTTTTAATTTTCTTATAAATTTTTCTCCCTCACCGTCCCAACTGGATCGGAAATAGACGGTTCCCGAAGACTCGAGATGCAGTCGCGCAACACAAATCTCGTTGGTTCCAAGTGAAAAGTCAATGATACGGTTTGTCTTAAAAATCCGCCTCAACAGAAATTTCACTGCTCTCACCGTCAAGGAGATAATTAACGACAAATCATCAGAGAGAGATATTATTTTTGGTTATTTAATGTAAAATATATTGTGTATTTCACGAAAAAAAGTGTATTCCCAAAATATCAGTAATCGTCTGTTCACAAAGACTATGACATACAGTATCGGACATAAATCACTGTCCAAAATTTCAAAGTGTTGTAACTTTTGAACCAGATAAGCAATCGGTTTGATGTTTTGGCAGGACACATTAGACCTATTGATGCATTGCCACCGATAGTGACGTCATGCTACGATTTCGCAATATTGCATAGTGATGATGCAATCATATATATGTTCTTCACTTGTGATTTTAATGTCATTTGGATTTTTTCTAAGTCTTCTCTCTTTTTGTGATGATAGAAGGCCTCAGCATCTACCGATTAAAAAATAGTACTCATAGGGCGTTGTCGTACAGAAGCAGAACACAGGTTCAAAATAGAATCCCGAAAAAAATAATTTCCATTCATTGACGTGCTAGAGACTCGTTCAAAGGCTCAAAATTACCCTTACAATAATTCCTGATTACCCACAAAGTTCGATATTGATATCTCTTAATTTGACCTCAGGGCACGAATTTTTCACTTTTTCAAATAATTGTTTTCTTCCTATTTTGGATGATCATAGTTCCAAGGCCGATTTTTGTTCAAATGTATTTTCTAGACAGGGTAGTTGCAAATCCATGGAATATACGATTCCCAACTTTTTAGAGTATTTGGATAACTTTCTCACCCGCGGCAACCGAAAATCAGAGGTCAAAAGATTTTTAAAATCGGCTATGTTTCGACATAATAAATTTTAACTTTTGTCCTGCCAAAACATCAAACCGATTGCTTATCTGGTTCAAAAGTTACAACACTTTGAAATTTTGGACGGTGACTTATGTCCGATACTGTAATTGCGCAACAACTGTCTGACTGGTTCAAAGCCACAAAAATACAACCTTCTAAAACATAAATTAAAATATTTTTTTAAAAAACATTTCATCATCTTTTAACTTCTGAAACGCTAAAACGCTGAAACGTTGTGAGAAGCTCCGTCTGAATGAGGAGAGGAATTAGAAATGGTCTGACTCTCCCCATTCTGCACACTATCTCGTCGTTCTGACCGGAGAGAGAACCGAACGGAATGGAGATCAAAAATAGAAAATCAGTTATTAATGTTATTTTTTCCGTATGAGTCCAGCGTGGATCGAAATTCTCCACTACCCTTTCTCTCATTACCCTTTGCCGAAACACTTTTTCACCAAGTCGATTTTTACAACAAAACCCTCCGTAACCCTACCGTCCTTTCTTTGATAGCCATCGAATCTTCTACGAGTACAGTAATATCTGCAAGCCTGCTCAACCGTACACAATCCCCTGCGGTAAAGCTAGCGCCTACAATAAATATATATAAGGGCTTGGCCTCTCTCCATTATGTACACTTTCGCCGGTCAGACAGATGAGACAGATTAGAAAGAGGTGAGAATCTCTACCTTCAGACTACCGTAACCCTCACCTCATCCAGCAACCCGAGATCAGATAGCCAAAAAAGACCTGGGATATGTATTCTTATTGAAAACACAGATACTGCCAGGCAAACATCACAAGCCAATTAAATTATTTTGTTATTGTGATCCCAAAAAATGCTCCGGGTTTTTTAAATTCTACTTTATCATCAATGGAAAACTGCATACAAAGATTGGTGATGTCTCATTCAGACTGTGGATGCGAAACTTATACTGCATTATGAATAACTTACAACCATTCACAACATCAACATGAATATTAGATGTATTAAACTCAAATAGCTGGGGAAAATCAATAATTGGTAAATGGGCGGAGCCAAGAACAGGAAACGGAAATAAAAATGAATCGGATGTGCATAAAATAAAGAACAAAACTACAGTGGAGATCAAATTCGGTACAACGGAGATAAAAACAATCAACTTGGATTACGATAGAGAAAACAATCAATGGGGATTACGGTAGTGTCGATCAGGGGTTGGGATTACGGTATCCGATTATCGATTAGAAGGCGAATCTCGTGCGGATATCCTCCAGCTTCTTCGTGATCTGCAGTGAGAAATCAATCAATACCGTATCTATTTTATCATCTACCGTACTCTTCCATTGCACACATGATTCATCATCGACAGTATCCCCAATAATTTTAACATGTATTATAGACTGCCGACCGTGATCAGATCAGCGTTAACAAGCAGGCCAATACTAAAGACGTGACAACGCAACTTGAACCTCGCGGGTTCAGAGTAGAGCGTTTTTTTTCTCAGCCACTATTCCTATTATCAAACACATGAATTTGGTCCATCGTCTACCGTATCCTCATCCAACAGCAACTCCTACCGTAATTTCGCCTACACCCTCTACCGTAACCGTACCGTACCGTACCCTACAGTAACCCATTTCTACCGTACCTCGGACTGAGTTTTTCCCAGTTCATCCGCCACATCCGCCTGTTTCTTGCTGTCCATGAGCACGAACTGCTCGCAGAGATCGCCGTCGATCACCGCCTGGAGAGATCAAAGATCAGAGATCAAACTACAGAAATCAGGAATTTTTAACATTTGTATCTATCCAACTTCTGCACTATGTCGGCAAACACCGGTAACCAAAGATCAAAGAGGCATTCTTGCGACGCAAATTTCACTGGATTCTCAATTTATATGCAAGTTTAGTTCTCTCGTCCATCATTATGAAATCGAAAGGTCCAATGACGAAAAGCTGGGACCTGAGATCAGAGATCAAAGATCAGTCTACCGTACCTTGCAGGGCGCGTAGTAGGAGCGGAAGGAGAGGTGATCTCTGCCGGCAATGGGAGGATGCTCCACGCGCAGATGCATCTCGAGGTTTTGGAAGAATTCGTACTCCTGGAAAGATCAAAGATCAAATAAAATTTTAAAATTAGTTCACTTGTTGTATGATTTAAATATTTTCGAGAGGCTATAAGGCAGACGCATCGGCAACCATAAGTCGTCGTGGACTAATGGCATGGTGGCGAATCATAAATCTCACTGGAGCAATGCAGTAAAGCATTTATTTGATCAAATATCAGAAATAATCAAATCCGGTGAGTTGTTTGAGATGTTCCCGCCGGGAATTCAACAACAATATCGTCAATCACTAGTTCACACAGACTAAGTCGTAACAGCGCAACTCGATTCTCGGTGGTTGATTTTTTTAAACATCACATCGCACACACACACATTTCTCGAGACTAATGACCTTTACATCGCCCACTTCGCATAACTCAACCCAGAGGCTAAAGATCAAAGATCAAAAACCATCTAACATCTCTGGAGATGAACGGGACGAGCATTCCGACTGCGCCTCCGATCGTAGTGTACACGAGGGCGTCAGAAGCGCCGGGAACGAGGGACGTCTGAAGTGGAATTGGAATGGATTGAATTGCCGTGATTGTAATGGATCACGAAGTGAGTCCACGAAAACCATTGGCTAGAGGAGGTCAACTTATATTTTAGAAAAGGTGTCGAAAATATTGTGTTTTTCTTCACGGATGGTGCCGTCATAATGAATGCATAACTGGTGTTTAGATTTTTTTTTAAACATTTTTCCCGAAACACGTTTTCACGATGATGACCAGTTTTTTTTACAATTTTCGCAGAATATGAGGATTCACCCCCTCATGAAAATATCCCTAGTTAAATTTGTGCGAATAAATTTTCGTTGTTTTACGGGTGGGTGGAATTGGTAATGACAATATCTTTACTAATCGGTGATGACACGTTTTGGAACGTCCATTTTGGAACCCTCGAGGAAGACCATTTTGGAACCCTTCCCGGAAAAACGGGTACCGTTTTGGAACCCTCTCCTGAATATCGGTACCATTTTGGAACCTTTTCAGGTACCGTTTTGGAACCCTTCTGGGTCGATTCAGGTACCATTTTGGAACCTTTCTGGGTCAATTCAGGTACCATTTTGGAACCTTTCTGGGTCGATTCAGGTACCATTTTGGAACCTTTCTGGGTCAATTCAGGTACCATTTTGGAACCCTTCTGGGTCGATTCAGGTACCATTTTGGAACCTTTCTGGGTCAATTCAGGTACCATTTTGGAACCTTTCTGGGTCGATTCAGGTACCATTTTGGAACCTTTCTGGGTTGATTCAGGTACCATTTTGGAACCTTTCTGGGTCGATTCAGGTACCATTTTGGAACCTTTCTGGGTTGATTCAGGTACCATGTTGGATCCTTCAGTTTCCTTTTTTTTTAAATTAAATAGTATTCAGTAATGTCTTTACATAATATAATATACTATATTATAATTCTCGAAATATATAAACAGGATATATAATTCTTGAAACACGATTTATTTAGTACAAAATACATGTTAAATTGTTTAAGTACTGATCTGTATCGCTGCAAAAGTAATTATACTTTTCACTTTTTCAAATTCCCGCTTCCGTGCGGGTATACGGTACTTATGCTGTATTGACTAGTTGTTCAAAAGTTTCGCTGATTTCGTACGTTTGTTTTCAATTGTTTGGATTATGTTTAATGCTTTTTAATGATTTTAATTTTAGGCGGACGCCACGAAACGGACAAAATTTGGGGGTCAGCCTGACCTACTTCCGGTTATAGACTTGAAATTTCGGATTTAGTACCTTCTAGGTTCCCAACTAAGATCCCCAAAAGCTGGATACTTGGATTTGTGTTTGACCGGTAGTCATTACCTAGGGTATGTCAGGATACTCTCTGCCCATTAGATTTTCCCAAGTCTGAGCCAAAATTGCCCCGGCGCTACGCACCGAGGCTAACAAGTTAATTTATGTTGCTAAATTACCGAATATGTCAGAAGTTCATGCAATGAGTTCCTTTATCTAGTGTTCCGATGTTGTCTAATTGTATTAATTTAAAATCTCGTTTCATAATTATGTCAGAAGTGATTTAACCGCTCGTTTTATTCGTTCATCCTCAAAATTGTCCTCAGAAGTTAAAAAAAAAACAATAAAAATGTGTACATATATTCAGTTTTATAATCGCATCTAAAAATGATACACGAAGTCACCTGATCGCACTAAAATCACTATACAGCGGTTCCAAAATCGATCAAGAAAGGTTCCAAAATGGTACCTGAATCAACCCAGAAAGGTTCCAAAATGGTACCTGAATCAACCCAGAAAGGTTCCAAAATGGTACCTGAATCAACCCAGAAAGGTTCCAAAATGGTACCTGAATCAACCCAGAAAGGTTCCAAAATGGTACCTGAATCGACCCAGAAGGTTTCCAAAACGGTACCCGTTTTTCCGGGAAGGGTTCCAAAATGGTCTTCCTCGAGGGTTCCAAAATGGACGTTCCAAAACGTGCCATCACCTTACTAATCACGTTAGTCTAATCACTCCTCTTTGAAACACATCCTCACCTTCTGCAGCGTCGTGATCTGGTCTCCGACGTAGAACACAGACAGCAGCTCCGTCTAAAATTATCGACGTAAAACAATATCATAGGAGTCTGCTACCGTACCCCTCTCCTTACCCCGCAAGCTACCGTACTCCTATCGTATCAGCTATGGTGGTACTGTACCTTCTGACTAGCTCCATTCAGGTTTCCCCTCTCCCACAGCTGCTTCGTGCCCGACGGGTCCTCCTGCACGTCTTCGTTTACCTTCGCCGGCAGGCGCAGCTGCAAGTAAAATATTAAAATATTTGAATTTCCCGCATTTTCTAAAATAAAATTGCGCTGCTATACAGAATTTCACTGATCACTGACACATCACTGATTTTTTTCACAATTTTGCGCACTTCCCCTCTGCTTCCCTCCTCATGCTACGTGCGGATTGCCAGCTAGCAAAAGCTAGGAAGCGGAAAGTGCTATTGAATAGTATAGCGCCGGATCGCGTAGTACACTCGGGAGTTTGTGCAGAATAGAGAGTGCAATTTTCAATACGATGTCCCTACTACTACGTGCGGAAGCTGAAGCTCTGAAGCTCTGAAGAAGCGCAAAGTGCTATTGCATCAGGGAATCAGAGGCACGCGCGATGCTTGTACATAGTAGAGATGATCAGGACAGAAGAGTATCTGATCGAGTATTCCGCCCCACGAAAATAAAGAGATCAAAAGGTCGCTTTATTTTACTCGAATCATAAAAGTTTATTCAGTTTGCCACATGCTCAGTATTAGTTATGCCAGCTTGACGCCAACGTAAGACAGCGCGTTGCAACACCACTTCCACTGGGTCAACAATTTCATAGTTCATGAACCTCCAAGTCCCTCAAGCCTTTATTTCCTGCTTCTTAAAGGAGAAAATAAATAATATTTGTATTTACTCCTCCCCGCCATTCCCCATTTATAACTCGATCATCACATGTCTAGAGTCTGCTTCCTGCTCCCCTCTCACCCCGGATGGAAACGACTAGTGATGGCAAATCGGTATCGACTCTCCTCATTTTGCGTGATCTCTAGTCGGTTAGAGAGACCAGAGAGTGTGCAGAATGGAGAGAGACGCAAATCCTAATTTTCAGTCTGCGAGACCTCTCAGAAACTCCTTCCTCGTCCTCCTCCCTCTCCTCTTCAGTCCTCTTATTTAGGAGAAAAGTGAGGGAGGGAGGGAGAAACAAGGAAGAGCCAGGACGAAATCAAATCACTTCAACTTTTTCTCTTCCTTTCCCCAACTTCCGCCGCTCCCTCGAGAGACTGAATAATTCAATTTGCCGAAAAGAACTAATTTATTTTTCGAAAGTCCCTCCCATTTCCTGATGACCGTATTATGCATCTAGCGTTTGCATATTAAAGTCTAACTTCTGTTATTAAGAGCTCAACGTGAAGCCATGAGGTATCATTATGTATCATAATTTAACTGGTCATTTCAGACCTCTACAGTACGCCAAAAATATAATAATCTCTAAATCTACTTCTGAGATCGAAATAAATGAGCACTAAAATGATCAGTTCTAAAATAATACACCTCGCATAAGCCACCAGATTAGCTTCCGGCATGTAGCGCAGATAACAGTAACACATACTTCTCCATTCCCTTATTTTATCTATACTAAGCGCCTCAAGCCGTCTGATCTATACACATTATCATACAACCGGCTTTGTTATTGCGTTTTCCTGGCGCGAGCTGAGATATATTGGCTTGATTTCCGCTTCCGAGCCGTTAGAAAGACTCAGTGATGTAGTTTCGATTTTCTTCTCTCTCCATTCTGCACACTCTCTCGTCTATCTTACCGGTGAGAACTCCAGCCTACACATGCTTGTTTTTTGTTGTTGAAACAACTGCGCACTGTGATTAGTTATGCGAACATTACGCCAAATAAAGACAGCGCATTGGAACATCATTCTCACTGGGTCAGCTCATCACTGGGTCAACACCCAATAACGCTCAGCCCCCAACAGCAGATATTCACTCTTCACTATTATCGTACTCCCGCGTTCACAATTCAAGAATCGTCAGATATAACCTGTTGTTTTCCTCGTCATGCATCCGATATGCATAAAAAGATGTGCGGTGGCGAGCGCACTTTTGCGCATCACAACCCCCACAATCGGATTAAAATTCGCGCTCTAATTTCGCATTTTTAGTTCGCTTTCTCGCGGCTATTTTTCTGCTTTTCCCCTCTTCATTTTCCCGTTCGTTGAATCATTCTAAAGGCGGGCGTCAAATTGCTCATTCTCTCGGTACAGTGCAGGGGGATGACAAGTCGTCTCTCAATTCCGCAACATAGTGTGCAAAATGGAGAGAGCGCGCGCGCGTTCCAGACGATCCGGAGGGTCCGGGGGCTCCGGGAGCTCGACGCACCGACGATTCCCTCACGGGTGTCTCGGCGCGTCTAATCCGCCTCCTCCCTTCTTCTACCCAATGCGTAATCTCTCCATTGCACACTCTCTCGTGGGTCAGAGAGACGAAAGAGTGTGCAGAATGGAGAGTATTTCTTGCGAAATCATTCTTCAACACAGCAATGCTGCGCATTCTCACGGCGACAACTTTCCTCAGACACAGACAGCACTGTCACAGCAGCCTACTATCCCTCCCAGACTGAAAAAAGAAAAACAATAGCAAGAAGTATTCCAATCTCATTCTCGTTGCTTCAATTTCTATCCTAGGAAAAAAAATTAAATTGTGGCCCTTCTGCTGTTGGCCGGGCCCAACCTGGGAACGCATACTAAACCACTCTCAAGAATCTAAACAAATCAGTAAATGGTGGCAATTATCTCTGCCTCGCTCACCTCCCACATACAATTCCCCTCTCCACGTCTTAAAGCCGCTTTAACTCGCTGCCTACTGAGGAGTAAAAACACTACCTAATTTTTTACGCGAAACCCAGTACCTAGGGTGCAATATGAAAGGTCCATAACAAGTCCTTGGGTCAAGAGGAACAATAAAAAAAAGTATTTGCTTGGCATCTTTCCTGCTTTCCTCTAATTCACAAATCAATCCCGTAAGCATGCTGCGTCTCAGTAACAGACACAGATTTATTCCTCCGTCATGGTCTGAGCTTGCTATCGTTGAATGATGATCACGTTCCAGGGATTCTCATAGGCTTCCCATAGGGTCTCCAACGACTCAGCAGCGCCTTAGCGCGAAAAACGCAGCAAAAACAACGCCTTTGCGCATCCGGAACCGCGCTGAATCATCAGTCTTATCGCGCCTCTGATTCTCACGTAGTTAATTTCGCTGCACATACTAATTTATCTAATGCGATTTGTTAGCTATCAACTAATTCGATGACTTTGATCGAATCTCGCGCACAAAATTGTTCATGCTAGAGTTCGAAATACGACCGCTCCACCGATGTATAGAGGGTGTGTCAACTTCCGGGGTTGCTCGACAATCTATTTTGCTCTACTATTCCTATTTTTACCCTCGAATGACCAGTAGTCTTTACTTCTCTCACCCAAGTGCTGGCTACTTTGAATCCCCCCTGTACTTTTCATGAAACTAAAGTTGCAACCGCGTCTCACTCATTCGTCTTATTATAGAAACGCAAACTTG
Source organism: Pristionchus entomophagus (assembly GCA_036245825.1). Lineage (NCBI taxonomy): Eukaryota > Metazoa > Nematoda > Chromadorea > Rhabditida > Neodiplogasteridae > Pristionchus > Pristionchus entomophagus. Next base: position 37,872,221 of record BTSX01000005.1, read on the forward strand.
GTTGAACTGCTTAGGGCGCATATTATAAATGAGCCGTGAAAGCAATATACTAGTAGATATGCGCCTTCCAATCCGCACGTATCAAATATTGGAACACGCGTTATACGCTTCTCTGATTTGAATTAGCGCGAGTACATTGCTATTAGTGATGCCAATCCGGAGCAGACGCTCCTCCATTCGCGCACTCTCTCGCCGGTCAGAGAAAGGAGAGATCATACAATTGAGGAGAATCGAATTCCGATTTGCCATAATTAATTGCTACGCCGAGATCACAAAATCGCAGATTCTTGGAGTATATCGATCTTCCGGACTTTTTAGACTGCATGTGTTTCTTTTCTTCATTCGCCCATGCTTCCAGTCAAATTCGCTCTTTCCGGAACTTCCTGCCATTTTGAGCCTCGTTTTTTCCTCCACCAGTGCGCATGGGTGCACCCCGTTTTCTATCCTCGAAAAAAGCCAATTCCCCGAATCCGACCGTTCCAGAACCCTCCTAAATAGTAGCGACGTCGATTCGAGACCGACTCTCATCAATCGGCATGTTTTCTGTGAGAGCCTCTCTCGCCGGTCAGACATACGAGATAGTGCGCGAATTGAGGAGCGTCGGTCACGAATGGGCATCATGGAGACTTCATAAAAACACCAAAGATCAAAGATCATAGAACTCTCACTCCTGATCGCTCCTAATGAGGCGCATCTAGGTCCTAGAATGAAACCCGAACCATTCTTGTGCGGCTCGCATGAGGCCTTCTTCTTCCCTGGCTGGTCAAACCTCTCACTCTCCAATTCGCACACTCCCTCGCTGGTCAGACAGCGCGAGATAGCGCGCGGAAAGCGGAGAGTCCATCTCCCCCATTCTCTCTCTCGAGGTATTACCCGCGAAAAACAAGACCCGTCTGTCTCAGGTTTCTCGAGCAAAGCATCATCATCTAGAGTCTTCTCTCAGCCCCCACGAGAAAATGAGCATTCGTTTTTTGCTTTTCCTTTCTGTTTCTGGGAACCCTAATTGTGCCGAGTGCCGAGCCCCCACTCTAGTATCTCTCATACATAATGCGGAGCGGTTTTTGTACCCCCTTCGAGAGCAAGCGTTTGTCAGAGAAAACGCTAGTGATCGTGGGAATTTGAGAGTCCAACCATTGCACTCCTGTATTTCTCCTCAAACAATCCCCGGATGTTAACACATCTCCACCATGGGAATGTTCACACGCTGTCTCTCGCAAATCAGAGCGGGGTGATAGAGTGTTCAGAATGGAGAGTCGACTGATTCTTCCAATCTGCGTTCCCACATATCCACTTGTAAGCGGTCGGACGAGCTAGCGAAGCATCTGGTCAATGCGACATTTGCACTTCTCCCCCGTTTTCTATCTTCGCCCTCTCCATTTTGCACACTATCTTGCTGATCATATATCTCCAGATAGTGTGCAAAACGGAGAGCGTGAGACTATCCGGCATAACTCTGCCCCCGGGTACCAAAATTACATTGTTGCCTTCTCACCATCCTCCTTCTTCTTTCCCTTCCCAATGATTCATTCATAACCTTTGCCTATTCTTTCCTTCTCCTCCTCGCCTCTTGTTCTCGACGACGACGCCATCTGATTTCCAACTGTGCTGCCCGTCGTCCTCGTTAGAATCTCTACGTAGACAATTTACTATTTTTTACGACCCTCTCGAACAGATATCGATTGAAACAGTAATCTCAGCCAGTTTAATCACGTATTTTCGAAACTGGGAAATGCCAGGCTAAGACTCGTTCAGAAAACGTTCCAGTAACTATTCTGAAGCAAAACCACCCACTTGTTCATCCTCTCCACTTCTAACGATTAGAATACTCTCCCCTTATGAAGCTAATTCCATTTTCCCACTCTGTTCGCTTTAGCATTCTTGTATCTCTCAGCTACAATTGTCGCTACCAGAGATAGACAAATCATAGCTTACCATCATGCGCGGCGCAAAAAAACCTCCAATTTGTCGCGCATGGTCTGCATCTCTCTATTTCACACACTCTCTCGCTCCGTCTAACCAGTTAGATAGATACCTCCCATTTTGCTTTGCTTGCAGCATGCGCTGCGCTATTATACCCCAGGGAGCGATTACGCTGGAGGATTGGGAGCGAGCTGCGGCGGCCAAGCAACACAAACGCTAATAGTATTCAGCTAGATTCCGAGCATTGTAGCCTTTTCTTCATTTCCTTCCGTATCCTATCAATAGATATATACGATAGATAGACCTCGCTCAAAAATACCGTGAGCACCCAGAGCCTTCCGGCTATTTTGGGAACGGCGAGACAAATGAACGCAACTCTCGTCGGAGCCTGGGACAGCCACGTCCACTTATGGCCCGCGCACAATCGAATTATATTATAGTTGCGGTGAATTCGGGGAAAGAAAGAGCAGAGACCAGCAAGTGTTTCCCCAGTCTGTCTCCTCTTCCGAGAAATCTCTGGCTCTCTCCATCTTCCATACTCTCTCGCTCCATCTGATGATCAGCGTGTCTTCTTTTCCAAATAAAGAGGACTCATAGAAGGGGAGACGAGAGAGGAGGTCACACTATACTCACGCGCGTCTCAGATTAGCATCCCTGCCTCCATATTCTTTCTAGTGTTGCAGGATCGAATAGCAGCTCTCTCTCTCTCTATTCTGCACACTATCTCGCCGATCAGACCGAGAAAGTGTGCTGAATAGAGAGCTACTATTCTCTAGTGCCTTCTTGCCTCATCACAACTCTGACGTCCGAAACACTACTGTTTCATTGTCTCGAGACTTCACTCTGCTCTTGTCCCTTCTCTGATCTCTGACTCTTTCTTCTTCTTCAAAGTGCTCTGACTATTGTCTATTTTCAGCTTCTTCGAGAACCAGATTCTCACGCTTGATATGACCAGTCAGGCCTTTTTGGACTGGATCCTTACTTTTATGGAATGGATCTCTCGATCATCCCTTCGGTCCCCCATCTTTTCTCGATGCTAACCAAATACTCTGCTTTGGTGCGATTTCGTCTTCTTTCTAACCCCCGCCTATCCACGGTTTGATGGGGTTAGAGGAGAGGTCTCCGCTGCCTGGTCCTCCTCCAGCTCTCTCTCTCTGCCTGGTCAGAGCGGGCGAGAGAGTGTGCAAAACGGAGAGAGTACGGCGTCTTCCGGGGCTTCTTTTTTGATGCTCCTTCTTCCTCACAATTTGATCTTTCCCAGTCGCGTCCTATGCCAAGATACCATCACAGACTGACAAGGCAAAACCGTCTGTCGTGCCTTTCTCGCGAAAATAACATGAGAATATGCTCGCCGGCCCCCCTTCTCATCTCCCTTGTTGAGACGTCTTCACTCTACCAGAAGAGATAGTGTGCAAAATGGAGAGACCGGGTATTTCCAAGCTCGCTCACTTGCAGAACGCAACAAACACGAGAGAATACGAATACACTTTGCCCATCCTAACCCGGCCCGCCTAAACTGGACCCGGCCGGCCTAAAGTGGAGCCAGAGAGCGCTCATGACTTTTAATAATTCATGCGCGCCGACTGCTGTTGCTGCTCATTTCTTGCAACTAACTAAAATTTAGCCGCTCCGCCCGCAATTTCTATAATTGCATTATTTTTCTCGCAACGGACCGCTCCTCAATTAATTATCGCCTTCTCCCTCACATTTCCCATCTTTTTTTTTGGACGCTTAGCGTCTATAGTCTGGCGCATTCTAGTGCGGAAGAAACAAATACATTCATTCATGATCCTTACTTTTTTTAGAATGGATTTTCGATCATCGCTCCATCCCCATGCATTGTCAACATGTTTATGAGCCAAGCAGCTAAAAACAGTTTTTAAATAATATCCACCCGTTCCCCCACTTCCTGATCCCTATCATGCGAGGGGGTGACGCCGGATCGCATAGAGTGTGCGGAACGGAGAGAGCAATGTCACGCTCAGCTCCTGATCTCTAATAGATTCGCTATCGTGCGAACTCTGGGCCGAATCCTATTATCTCGCCATTTCCTCCGACCCGGGGGGCGATCAACAAGGCTCCCGGAGCACGTAGCCTGCTTGCGCTGCACGTGCGGACTATTGCCTATTTTCGGCTTTCCTATTATCCAAGACCAGATTCTCAAGCTCCGGAAACCCCCATATTTTCGAAGATGTCTGGTCGTTCACCGTATAGCCTATTCTTGGGGCCTTATGATCCCCCCCCCCCGCCTTTAAATGCTTACTATTCTCAATATTATTCCCACTCCTACCTCCATTCCCACAACAGCTACCGACTTGTGGTTACCCTTTCTTCTCTCATCCCTATCGTAAGCTGTACGGTTCTCAGTACTATTACTGCTAACAGTGACGTCTGTCATCATTATTAGCATTGCGCGCTGAGATTACCCTGCCCACTGTTAGGGACTAACAAGGGGCAGGCTGAAGTAGGAAGGGGACATGATAATGGCGCTAAATTTAGCTCGTTCGACCCGATCACTACGGTTCGCAACGAGCACTTGTTCTTTCATTTTTATTCTTTCAACTCGCCGAAAATTGTTGCATTTTTATTCTTCGCATCTAATTTGGCTAACCGTTCCCCTTTTTCTGCCGGTGCGCAAAGAAAAGAAAATGGAACTTGCGAGCAATCTCTCGTGGTTAACCGTGAGGGGAACGTTCACGTTCGTGCCAATCAATGCCAAGACTCGATTCAAACTCATTCCCATTGTTTGTGTTCACTCCATCAATCCTAGTCTCTGCTACGAGCTCCCATCGCTCACGGGCGAGATTAGAATCCGGGGCCCGGGTTCCAGCCGGCGCACGCAAAACAATGCTGTCACTCTTGCTTCCAGCCCCTCCTGCTGGCTTCGCCTAACAAAATATATCGTATGCGTGATAGGGATGATAAATCGGGGCATCCGACTCTGCTCAATTCGCACTTTCTCTTGCCGGTCAGAGCAACGAGAGAGTACGCGAATTGGGGAGAGTCTGATGCCGATTTGTTATCCCTAATCAAGACACTGCAGCTGCTGCTGCAGCAGCATCACCATCTCTATACATGCTAGTTAGCTCCAATCGCCACCTTCGCTTCCTCTTTTCGCAATTTACCGTCGCCACGGAATCGAAAACCATACCGCTTGCAGAATGTTGTTTTGTCAAATCCCCTTTCGCTGCATTTCTCTTTGCTTTGCTTTATTTTCAGCTTTGATCCTGCGCGAATCGCGTAACAACTAGTGATGTCGGCATCCGACTCTCCTTAATGCGCGTTCTCTCTCGTTTCTCTGACCGACGAGAGATCACGCAAAATGAGGAGAGCCATCATTGAATTGTCAACCCTGGTAACAACGCCTCTCGGACTATTCTCGAGTCAGTCAGCCTCCGCACTAATTTATTATTTACACATAATACTAGGCTCTATCGCGCGCGCAAGCAGCCATTCTAGGAATAACTCTAGCGCCTACGCTTTCTCGCTATTCCCTGCCCCCCATTGTATTCAGTGTGATTTATTTTGGTATCGTGATGCAAACCATTGACAAAATTACATAGCTGTATCGCTTCAATTGTGGAGCGCTTACAGTTAGATCATTCTTCGAACAAACCACGCCTGCGCTCATTAAAGTATTATTTTGCTTTATGCAGGCTATTTTTACAACGTGATCGAACAATGTTCTCATACCTTGAACACCTTTACCGTTCTATGCGCAAATTCTTCGAAAAACAAAAATAATCACGCCGGCGCTAGTCATCGTTGCTCATTGCTTTTTTCTCTGCAGCGACGCTCACATGACTCTTAGACATGTAGTTTCGGATCTGGCTCTCTCCATTTTGCACACTCACTCGTCGGTCATCGCTAATGATGCTATTTTCTTCTTCTTCATGAAATACGTGGCGTTCCGGCGACGCCGCAAATCCCAAATTCGGATTCCCAATCGTTGATAGGCAAGCGAAATAAATCCCCTGTTGCGCGCACAGAACGTGCCGTTGGAAGCCACGCTACCGGCCAGTGATCAGGATAGATTCTCGTTTTCCTGAGTCAGCTCCTCCGCATTTCTCATATTTTCGCAGCGAGTGCCGTGCCCGCGGCTCCCGAACTATTAGCGTCTTACAGTATACCTCTACTACCTAGATCTTAGATCTACCTACTTTTTCTTGATGGCTCTCCATTCTCAGCTTCTGCGAACCTTCCCCTACTTATACCTACACCGATTTCTTGCTAGTAGTTAGATTCTCGAAACCCCTCCGTCACCGCCTTAAACTTCCTCATTGCGCTCACTCAATCTCACGTACACTCGTGGCTGTAAATAGTTGGAAGGCGAAACGGAGAAAGGGGGAGAGAGAGAGAGAGAGAGAGAGAGAGAGAGAGAGAGAGAGAGAGAGAGAGAGAGAGAGAGAGAGAGAGAGAGAGAGAGAGCTATCCCGGATTGCTACTCTCAAGTTTCTGGAGAGAGAGAGGAGAAAACACTTGCTGTTTTATAGCATCCTCTCAATCACTTCAATCGTTGTTACTCGGACCATGCCCAACCATTCCCAGAAAGTACCCGATCCGGGGCACCAAACCGCCGCCCAAAAAAGCGAGGCCATGTTATTCTTCAATCAACCATTCCAAGTAAGCCATCCGATCCGGAGGGGGCGCACCAAACAACCCGGCAGCTCCGAGAAATCACAACAACCTAATAAGGAAAGGCTCAAGTGACGTCTGATGATGTGTGTGTGCAGTAAGCATTCCTCCCCGTCCATCCCTTCCCGGATTCCAGCAACTTCCCAAACTCATCTCTAATGCGATCTTATTGTTAGTAAATGTGTCCTAATGTCTGTGATCTTCCAACGCGCTCCATCTTATCATTAACAGAGTTCGAATTGCTCTCTCGTTCCTCTGTATCTGGATGATTCCAGCCACTTCACAGATTCTATGATAGAATGTTTATCACCCTCATCTAGCACCTCTTTTCTCATTAGTCATTGTAAGACTTACAGACTTCAAAATACGAGTAAGAAACCTCATTCTACCACTTCAGATCGCTCGAGCGCAACTCCAACTGTCCCTCTTACTCACGATGTCCTCATTGCTGCGTTCGACCAGGGCTAATCCCCTTCCTATTTCTGGTCTTCCTCTGACTAGCTAGGCTGCCTGGAGGTGATTCTAACGAGTAGTGATGACAAATCGGCATCGACTCTCCTCATTTAGCGTGATCTCTCGTCGGCTAGAGCAGCGAGAGAGCACGCGAAACGTGGAGAGTCGGATGCCGATTTGTCATCACTACTAACGAGCAGAGTGTGTGAATTTGAGAGAGAGCATTCCCTTCTGCCCTAAAGGCAATGATGAGTGACGTCATTTGATTCGCGCTTTTTGCCCTCATCAACTGCACTAATCGCCCTTGCGAATGGGCAATTCGACCCAGCGCAGTGTCATACCCTCGCATCTGAAGTTCTCATCCCTGCTGAGCACTTTCGCCAGATCGAGAAACGAGATAGTGTGCAAAATGGAGAGAGAGATCAGTATTCGATCTGGACTCCAAGCTTCGCTGCCTCGTCCACGCATCAAAAGTTCTCATTCTATGCTTGAACGATGAATGAGCGCATTCTCGACACGCGTGACTCGCATTAGATTGGCTCCTCGTTTGAGGGCGGATCTCCCGATCAAAAAAGCTGCATCAGTAACTCTGGTATTGCTCCCCTAATAGGGGGGACTAACAGTTTCACTAGTAGTTGTGCTAGCTAGTAGTCTAATAGCGGAGATATTAGGGCCCCTAATAGGGGAACAATACTAGATAATTCGCTCGGCCCGCTGGGTTCATGCTAGAGTCACTCGGTCTTCTGTTCAAACCGCCTGCCCACACACATCTCGCTGCTCGTTCCTAGGCTCTACCAGGGATCACCCTCCTCATCCTCCACGCACCCTCCCCTCTCTGACCTCTGCTATATCATGCACAACCCCGCTCGCCCCTTCCTCTTCCTTCACGCCTTCTACAGCTACGGCTTACTATGACATTCCTCCTGCATTCTCACATCTCTGACCGACTAAATAGTGTGCAGAATGGAGAGAGTCTCTAACCCCGCCACTGCTCGCCTCCTTCCTTTCCCCTTCCGCTCCGCTGCACTTCTGCTTCATGCCCCGCTCCTTTCCCGTTTCCGCGAACCCCTACCTAGACTCTCTCTCTCTTGCTCAGCTGACAGCACACCTACCAGCCTACCAACTTACATAAACGCCCCGCCGCCTACCGTAATCTCTACCATATAGTCAAATCCTAGCTACCGTACTCAATGTGTAGCCGCTACCGTAATCTAGCACACTCGTGAATGCAGTGGTGTGGGGCGCGAATTCCCAACACTACCGTAACCCGGACTCACGATGGATACGGTGCCGAACTTGTCGCCGACGGCCACGGTGTGGTAGTCGAGGATGCACACGGCCGACACGTAGCGGGGCGTAAGGTCGTCCGCGAACACCACCAGCTGGTTCTCCTGCAACGAACAATTGGCGGGGGGTTACGGTATCGATCGATTCTAGGGTTGGTTACGGTAACACAACACCATGTGGCTATCTTGAAGGGAAACACGATTAGAATTACGGTAATGACGGGGTTAGGGTATCGATGTGGATCTCTAATAGATCTTCTCTACAACAATTTGTGCTTCATTCACACGACTTTCTCATTTTCCCGTCCCAGTGAAAGTCGCAATATTGTGTGAACGGCATACACCATTTCTAATTGTAAGTGAGAGCATGTTCATTGTTCCTGGCTGCTTCTTTTTTTTCTATCCAAACTTTCTCGAACTCTTCCCCGTTTTATTCATGGAGGTTCTTTTAGCGCGCGAAATAATTATGACAAATCAACCGAACCGACCACTGCAAGAATGTCCATTCTGATTTGGCATCACTAAGATATTCCCACGCTTTCTCGTTTCTCTCGATGAGGCTCTTTCAGCACGCGCGCGCTACAAGGAAGTCTTGAAGACGCTATAACCCGATTGACGACCCCTTCCTCCCTCTCTCGTGTTTTGCTCCTTGACTCACACTCACTCACTCATCTCTCCCCCCCCCCTTCCCTGCTTGAAACATTTTGATGGGTTCACACTTCCCCTTCTCCTTCCTATCAAAATTCCCCATTTTCCTCTCAATTACAGGGAAGTAGTTTGGCGGTTTCAATAGTAGCTCTCTCCATTGCGCACACTCTTTAATCGCTTCTCCGACCAGCGAGAGTGTGCAGAATGGAGAGAGCACTATTCGTTCCGGCAACACTGCAGGGAAATACTGTAGGAGGACTGCCAGGGTACTATCAGTCATCTCGAAACTGGTGCTAACGGTCCCCTATCCCATTATAATTTGTCGTTTCCTGCTCTCAATTCCCTCCTCGAGCCTCCTCTTCTCAATAATGAAATCATCGCCCCAATTATCGCGTGATGAATAGGCCGCTCTCCATTCCTTCTCCCCTCTATATTCGAGGGGGAATATGTGACCATCGAATTATTCATTGGTGTTATCAAACCGAGGAGGAGCACTGACTCATAAACGGCGCGCTAAAACAGCACATTTAATCGAAAGTGGCGTGCGCGACTGTACCCTGGTGGTTAGTAGTGTTGTAAATTCGCTTTTCGCTCTCTCCATTCTGCACACTCTCTCGTCTGTCTGACCAGCGAGATAGTGTGCAGAATGGAGAGTGCCAAACCCGAAATTACATCCCTATTGCGCAACCGTGTGTCCTGGTAGTCAGACATGCATATGTTTATGTGCTCCCCCACCCTCACTAGGTATCCTCATCATCAGTATTCTGTCCTACACACTGGCCTACGTGAGAATGCCTAGACACCCATGGGTGTGACCGTTCGTATTTGTTGCCACACGGGACAGCGTATTCTGTGCCCAATTAGTGACTAATTAAGACGAAGCAAATTTAGCCTTCTGAGACGCGTTTTCCAGGTGCATTGCTGCTCTTTGCTCTGGCCTTTGGCCCCAAACATCAAGCGAATTCAGCTGCCCTTTAAATTTTCAAGTGTGACATTTTCAAAACCGCCACATGTTTACGCGCGCTATTTTTATCCACGAAAAACGAAGACGAAGGCAGAATTGGCTATTACTCTCTCCATTCTGCACACTCTCGCCGGTCAGACAGACGAGATAGTGCGCAGAATAGAGAGAGAGATCTGGAAACCGAAACTACATCACTAGAATAGGCCCGGGTGTACTCCTCTGCGCTCGAACTCCGCGCAAATTCACTCGCAAGGTCTCCCCGGACTACTTTTGCGGACCCAGACCGCGAAATTCGAGAGGCCCTCTCTCCCTCCCCTTCTGTCCCCTCTCCTTTGCTACTGCATGCACTGCACATATCCTCGCAACTTAGTCTCTATATCTAACAATAGCAACACTGATGCTGTCGTATTTATTTATTAACTATTTTCCTATCTGGTGCCTTCGCAAGATCACATCACCCAATCAGCCCCCTCTCATATCCCCCGTTCGAAGCTCGAAACCCACGGGTCCGTTCCCAACTTGTTTTCGGGCTGTTTGAAAACGGCGGGGGCCTGACAATCCCACCTGCCGCCTGCATCATTCCTTCATTATTCCCATAATCGCTCTATCAATCGCTGATTATTCTAGGCAGTATCTCTCTCAATCTTTTCCCATTAAAACCCTCGTTTCCCCTATTATTTCCTACTATTTATCTTATCGAAGAATGAGGGGAGAACTGATGTGAGAATGGCTCAATTCGACCGTCTGGCGTTTCTTATAAGATGTCGGAGTCTGTTCCTTTCCCACGCTCTTTCGCTGGTTCGACAACCCGAGATAGTGTGCCAAATGGAGAGAGTCTTCAGAAGATGAGGAAGAAGAAGAAGAGGAAAGAGAACGAAAAGATGTCATCACTCTCATTTCTCTCGTCTCATCCCCCTTGTCTTCTGTTTTGCTGTTTAGTTCTGAACACGATTCTCTCGGTCCGACTCTCTCCGTTCCACACGCTATCTCGCGCTGTCTGACCAGCGAGAGAGTGTGCAGAATGGAGAGACGCTTCTCTCCTTCTCTCCACCCTCTTATCTTTTCCCTTGGCTGCCCCAACATCTGCAGCCCCCTTACTTATTCCGTACCATTGTCTCCTATTTATTCCCTCTCCCTACCAAAAAAAAACTTTCTCGAGATTCCCATTCAACACGAATCTATCCTTTTTCGGTTACCCGAACCAGATCACTGAATTTAAAACTTTTTTTCTTTCTCGCTAATCAGTTTTTCTATTTCCGTATCCAGTGATGACACAATACTTCCAACTTGCTCCCCAGGGCATTACATTGGACGGGGAAATACGCTTTGCATAACAAAAACCTTCTAGAAAACCTCTCGCACAAACCCGATCACTGATCTGATCTGATAAGCAGTTTTCTATTTTTTTCATTATTTTGAATTAATTCCTAAGTATTCTCTAGAGATACATCTAGAGATAATATATTATCTTTGAACTCCCGTCAAGCCTCGTCAAAAGCGTCTCAAAAATCGCTCTCAGCCCCTATCGTTTTTCTCTTAGCATTACTAAAGGTTCTCTCTCCACTCTCGCTTCGCTGACATTCTGGAATTTGAGAGACGGGGGGTTATCCCCAGAATGCCTCTCTTCATCATTCTCACACCCCTACTCTTGACATCTCCCAGTAACTGTCCCAGAGTCCCAGTTAGCCTTGCTATTCTCGTATACATTCCCACGATTCCCCGTCTATCGTGGTTTGCAGAACCTCTCTAACACATCTCCATTGGCGATGTGAAATCTGCATTCGACTCTCCTCAATTCGCGCGCTCTTTCGTCGATCAGAGAAACAAGAGAGAGAGCAGGCGAAACGAGGATGGTCAGTCCTAGTTTTTTCTCGATCGAGCAACACTACTTTCCATCATTCTCGCACCTCCTCCCTCCATCCCCCCAGTTATCCGTCATCCCTGTCAAGACTCGCCCCCCCCCCCCACGTACGCATCTCCAGTTTTCATGCACTTCGGCATATATTTCTTCTCTTTTCACCACCCCGTTCTTTTCTTTCCCACTGTTCGATCCGGGGGGAGCGGACAAAGAGCACGGCGATTCAATCTAACCATCCTCCAGTCTTCTCCCGTCTATCAGATTTACCCTCCACTGGGGAAGAAGTCTTTTTGTTGCATTTATCGGTCATGAGGAGGGTCTTTTGCGAGTTAGACACCACCAGATAGTGTGCAAAATGGAGACAGACTTCAGAAGATGAGGAAGACGAACCACCACCCTCCTCATGCTCGATGAATTCCCACTTTTTAGCTCACAGTTGCATAACCCATCAAGGCAAATGCGTCAATAATGAGACTACACAATGCGAACAGATTTCGCCTGGGGATCGGTGGAGAAAACTAGCGATTGTAGCTGCTAACTGTAGTAAACCAACCAACCTATCACACATCACCTATTGTGCAGTAGAGATCGAGACCACACTCTCCTCAAATTGCGTGCTCTCTCGCGTCTCTGACCGGCGAGAGAGTGTGCAAATTGAAGAGAGCCTGTACCGAATGTACGTCACTATTGTGCAGCTAAGAAAGCAGGCGCCGATTTGCAAGCTGATAATCGCCGTTTACGCCATATATCTATCGCTACCGACGCAATCACCCATGACGGTATAGCGGGACCACATCGATCAGTCGGCGCTCGCTTTGCTGACTGTGATTGTATTCTCATGAACAATATCCTTCATCCATCCTCACTAAGCGTATCTGCTTTCCTAAGTGCATGTGGTGTAACATAAATTACCCTGTAATCTACCCCCAATGCGCGAAACAATAGAACGCTCCATGCAAAATTGTTCCTAGAATAGTACAACCAGTACAAATTGCGATCAATCACCTCCGCCTTTCTAAGGTTCTATTGTGTAACCCCAACTTTCCTGGGGTTGTTATCCCTACCGTCGCAATCAACCCTCGCTTCTGATGGCTGCTATTGTATTATTAACCAAAGTGTCCTTCGCGTATCGAAGTCACACATCTCGGCTTTTCTAAGTTACCACTGTAAAACTCAAACCATCCTGGTATCCCACCCATCGGCCCGTCGCCGTTTCTTCTTCTTCTTCTTAGTTCTTTCTTTCTGCCGTTCATCCCCCTACTTTCCTCCCTCCCCTACTCCATTCACACCTTCGCTATTTCCTACTCACTTTCTCCCCTCTCCCTTTTTTGTGCGGCTATGTGGTAGGCCTACTACCATCAACAAAGTCACACTGTCTGTACGGGTATAGGCCCCCTGCGCTCTCCACTCGGCACACTCTCCCTCATCGGTAACACCGACAAGTGAGTGTGCAAAATGGAGAGAGCCTGAATACCACCGTCCGACCGCCAAAAGCGCTTCTATGAAAAGTACCTGGGATGGATTTGGGATGGGCTATCTGCCGGTTAATCGACTCGCGCACGTTACCCAGTAGCTCATCACCGATTCGGCTAGACAGGGAAGGGCGCCCAGAATATCCAAAATAGCGATGAGGTTGATCAAAACAATACGGGGACATTAACTTTTTAGTGTTCCTTCCCCCCCCCCCCCCCCCCTTTTTCAACCATCTCCGAACCGCTTCTCGAAAACAATTTGGATCTTTTTTGTACATGCTAGGCTGGGCAGACCAAACTACAAACCACTAAAGGGGATCGCATCACAAACTACAAAGATCTAAGACCACTGACCGCCTTGCGATAGCGCAAGAAGTGCACGGACTCCTGCGAGTCGGAGACGACGATGCGCTGACCGATCGAGTCGATCGCCGAGATTTGCGTGGCAAAGTTCTGAAAAGGTGAGGAGATTAGAGATCAGGGATCAAAGATCATATTTTCCTCTTTAGTTCCCTTACCAAAGCCCCCATGTTTCAACTTCTGGCAACCATCGATACTAGCCCAGTTTTAGTACATCCATCGCCCCCTCAACTGTAGGCTTCTTTGCGAACTAATACGGCTTCAGCTACAGAAAACGGCATATTTTCCTGTTATTGTTGCTGCCACTTCGCACTTTCTCCTTATTTTCCCGCCCTTTCCCTTTCCTCATCAATTATCAAGTGCCTAATCGCTAGTGCGAGAACGAGAGATCTTTGTTTTCATCAAAAACGTTCCGACCCTCTTCATTCCGCTTGCATTCTCGCTTGTTAGACAGATCGAGAGAGTGTGCAAAATGGAGAGACCGAGATCTCTGTTCCTCGCTCGTTCATTCACGCATCAAATATTGCTTGATCACAATATGCAGGCAAAAAATGACGATTTCCAATCTGGCCCAGAACACCCATTCTCATAGCGCAAATGCCCTATTTTCACACCGGTGAATGCAGGTTCAGCAAGTTCGATAAAAGACTAATCCAATTTCGCGCTCTGCGATTTTGCTGAAACGACAAGCACAAAACAGAGAGGAAGGAAGGAACCGGGAAGGCATCTAGCTTCCCCCATTCTTCATCCCTCAACGCACAAAGTCTCTCTTTCCTCTGGTGTCAGTCGTCTGTGGCGGAAGCGCGGGCCATTCCAAGCCAGTCCAAACCGCCTCCAAAACACATAAACCGTCTCCCATCGCAGCTCCCCTCCTATCCTTTCCTATAGCGCCCTAGGCACCAAAATGTCATCGCTATTTATGAGGTCCCGGGCCCCTAGCGAGACTGTCTCAACAGTCAGTCCTCCTCTTTTACCTCGCAAAAAGGTGCATTCATCATTCGTCTGGTCGTATGTCAAGCCATTGTTTCCCTTTGAACCAGTTCTGTCGCTTCGGGATTTCGCTCTCTCTATTCCTCTCTACACTCGCTGATCGGGTAGAGAAACGAGAGTGTGCTGGATGGACAGAGGGGTGAAATAGCATCCCTACTTCGAACCGTCAAAACCTTCGAAAATACGACGGAAGAAAAAAAACGCCTGCGGAACTATCCTCAAATGCGCTGACGCATGCTGCTTCAGCTTTCTTTCTTTAATTTGCCGCCTACATTGTCTACTTTTTGAAATTTTACGTCAGCGACAACATTTGCGATCCCACCCCCAATCTCATCTTCCCATTCTCCCAAGGCTTCGTGAATCACCGAGCGTGATTTCAACGCTCATCCCAACTTTGGACTGATTTGTGATCTTTGATCTTTCCATCTCCTAAATCCCTTCAGATGTTCGTGATCTTCCCGTCTATCGCCCCCCACTTTGAGCGGATTAGTGATCCGCCATAATTAGCGGTTCAAGGAGCTTTCTTAATATCACGTCGTCTCAAGTTTAAGCGGTGACATCGAAGCTTGATGAGACCAAAGCATTAGCTCTTCGGATGTCCGCGATCTTAGATCGTCATACTTTGAGCGGATTAGTGATCCGCCGTAATTAGAGCAGGGATGAGTCAAGGAGCTTTGCTGATATCACGTTCTCTCAAGTAGTCTCTTGAACGCTGTGATGAAGAGGTCTTTCTAGTCCTACTCCACAATCCGCTCTCTTACAGATCAGAGAAACGAGAGAGTGTGCAGAATAGAGAGAGTCGGTCTCGATTCGGCGCTACCGCTCCTAATGCGCTCTTCTGATTCCACACAATCCTGACGTTTCTCAACGTGGTTCTCTGCGAATGAAGCACGTCTCTCTCCATTCTGCACACTCTCTCACCGGTCAGAGAGCCGAGAGAGAGTGTGCAGAATGGAGAGAGAGGGAGTCGTTCTTCGCTCCGACATCCCTCTACTCACAACGTGTGATTCTCTAATTCGCCAGCACATTTCCGCTGCATATCTCATTTAGAATTTAACGCGCGCACAAACCACCCATAAATCTGGGCTGATGATGATGACTCCTTCATCACTAGCGATGACAAAACGGCATTAGATGCCGGCTTCAACCCGGCACAACCCGGCTTGCCGAGTTCGTATTGTCATCACTATTCATCATCTATATTTGCAGACTGGGCTCTTCTACGCACGTCAGAAACGCTGTCCCACGGACTCTTATGCTTGCCGCGCACTAGATCAGCTGATCTATTCCAGTTACTCCACTTCTCCCGCATTTCGATAACTCTAATTCTAGAGCGAGAACTCGCGCACAGAAGCATATTTCCTGTGACCAGCACTGGTCGGCGGAAATACGTTTCAGAAATAGTTCATCATTCCCTCTTCCCTCCGTCACTCTCGCATGTCGCAACTAGACATCAGGAAGTTCGCGATCGCATTTCACTGTTAGTTGTTTCATTTTGCACGTCTCTCATTCCTCCCTATGCGCCTGTCTTTAAAAAAAACTATGAATTGCAAAATAGTTTCATTCCGACACGTCTGTCTGTCTCCGTGCAGAATCATTCCAATGTCTATTCCCAAATGTCTGCTATTCTAGTTTCGCGCGTCTATTTCACGCGTTTTCACGCAGTAGTGCCCATCTGCGCTATCCTTATAAAGTTGTCACGTACCCACTCCTCTACCCTTTTAAAACTAGACTCTTCATTATCTCCGCCATACAAGTCCCTTTATTACAGCACACATTCCACACACACACCGCGACCTTTCTTTTGCTTCGAAACGCAATGGCGTCCCCATCAGTGGCCCAAGAGCGTGTGACATTAAAACACTGAGCTGCCCTTCTAGACTAGAATGTGCTCGACGCAACGGTTGACCTGAGGCGGCGGGGCCTTTCTTGTTGTTCAGATGTGCGCTCTCTCGCAGGCAGATACAAGGCAGATTCCGAATGTACATCCATCCATCCATCCAGGAGGCTGGAGATAGAGATAGAACACTGCCGACTCTCCCCTGCCTTACAGCCAGCCTCACTCACGTAAACACATTAAATCCGCACACACACACACACATCCATCCACATTCACTCGGCATCCTAGATACACTACCATGTCTTACAGTGCCCCCACACAGTCTCGATACGATCTTAGATTGGATCATTGAGCGCATATTGTCCCCATTTCATCGCCTACTTGCCGATTGGACTCTCAAAGCTCACGTAAACACATTAAATCCACATTCCTCGTCATCCTAGTTCTGGGAATACCATGCATTCCCTATAGCTGCGCCCCCATAGCCGCAACGATCTTAGACCAGACCACGCATCACAGGAAATGTGTGGTAATTGAGAACTCATTTCGCGCAAGGAGTTGAGCGCATTATTTAAATTTAGAGCTGTGGATTGAGCAGCTTAAAAACAACACTCCCCTCCTATTACATCATCACCCTTAAAGGTGTAGGGGCACTCGGCTAGGGGGTTTCCTCAGTTTAAATCGAAGCCCTTCGCAAACGATCCCCATTCCACCTCTCTCAAAATACCCCTGGGCCCTCCGGTCGACCGCAAATTGCTTCCTTCCTGCTATTTTTCTCTAGTGGCGGTATTCCTGTCCCTAGTTATGGCAAATCGTAGCCCGACTTTCATCAATTTGTATGATCTCTTGCTTCTCTGATCGACGAGAGAGTGTGCGAATCGAGGAGAGCAGGCCTCGAATAGGCATCACTAGTCCCCTTCTATCTTATTCGTGCGGGTATCGCGAACGCTCGTATAATTCATAAGCAGAATTATACGTCTCGTTCTCGCTCGTGGCTCTCATCAGCCCCTTGCCCCTTCTCGAACTACATCTACTCTCCCTAGAGACTCCTAGAGTCTCTCCATTCTGCACACCCTCTCGTTTACTCTGACCGAGGATAGAGTGCACTCATTGAGAACTTTTCATACGTCCCTTCTAGCCATTTCGAACTACATTGACTGCCCGCCTCCATTCATTGCTTCGACTCCTAGCCATTCACAACTAGGGATGTCGTTTCGGTTTTGACTCTTTCGCTTCTCTTACCGGTGAGAGTGTATTCAACATGAGGAGAGTCATCCTGGTATTGCCAACCCTATTCACAACCCCTTGCCCCTTTATATCGCTTTGAGGAGCACTCGGCTTTTCACAACGTGAGCGCCTTTGTGCGGGCGTTGTTGTGAAAAGTTTCTGGTCCCGGCGAAAACCCGCCGCGACCAATCCCTGCACCACATCACTCCGTTAATCCTATAAATTCGCTCTTACCTATAATCATGCTCTATTTGGACTGACTACTAATGCCAATTACTCGCCCTAACCTGCAATCTGTGCTGTTCTTCAGCGCAATTCGCTTGTATCAGTGCGATATTAGACCCGGAACTCTAACGTGTTTTGGGATGTTTTTCTGCTTGTTTAGATCCGTCTTTAGATCCGGGTGGTGATGATGATATCATCACACATCGTAACATCTCGCGCTTCGTTTCGTGCGCTGAGCTAATGTCATGGTGGTCTGACTCTCTCCGGTTCGCACACTCTCTCGGCGTCTCTGACCAGAGATAGCGCTGTTAATCCCGCCACCCCCGCCTACGAAATCGGGGCGGCGCGATAGCCACAACATTCGCCTTCTGCTCCGATGCTCCCAGCACACGGTCCTACCTTTCTCCATTCTGCACACCCTCGCTTGTCAGACAGAGCGAGATGGTGTGTGAAATGAGGAGAGACTGCTCCCACCCGCTTTCTGTCAACACACATAGAGCAGACTCTAATCTAGCCCCGATTGCATCAGAGCTGATCTTCTTCATATTTCGCAAACCGATGATACGAGGCTTCGGTCGCAATCAAACATGTTTCTCCGTCGTTTCTCTCAATATCACAACGTGTGACTATTGGGTGCATGTCTCGAGGATAATCTCTCCGAATCTCGCTAGATATTCGCACGTATGATGAACTCCCATGGCCTCTGCGCTACTTCTCTAGTCTGACATTGTGCTCATGTTTCTCGTCCTCCTTTCTTCCTTCTTCATGCCAGTATGAAACCCGAACCGCTTCAGTCTGTCTTATCATAGCCGAAGGGCAGGGCACATGCCAGTCTCTGGCTCGTCCTTTCCCCGAGAATATTCCAGTACCCATCTTCTTCCCCTTCTAAATCAGACATTTCCTGATCTCTACCCCAAATCTACCCCAATCTAGCAAATACTGAATTATTTCGCTCGACTTTCCGGTCTTCAAAGAGCGAGACACGGCTCAGACCAAGATAGACCCAGAGGTCCGGAGATTCCAGGGTTTGGGCTTGACTTGGACTGGCTTGCCACCCGATCTGTTCCTCATATTCCTCTCGCCTCTCCATCCATCACTCACACTCATCCCCTCGCCTCCTCTCCAATCAGTCTTCATCACACTCCACTGCGGCTTTTCCCACTTCCAGGCCGCTTTCTAGCAGTTCTGAGTCTCTCCATTCGACACACCCTTTCGTCCTCTCTGATCATCCAGAAAACGAGAGGAGTGGATAGCATAAGCTTCCTCTTCTCATTCCTTCCTTCCCATCCACTGTTCTCCCAGTGCCCCTCCTCTCCTCCCGATTGCGACTAGAGCTCCCTCGCTGGCCAGAGAAAGCGAGATAGCACGCAAAACCGAGAGAGCACCAGTTCTACTCTGTACTTATCTCTAATCTCTAATCACCCCCGGCCATCTCTCTCCCATCCCACTCTCTATTCATAGCTGACTCCCAACCCCGACCATCAGAGATCGACCGAGAACCAATGTTTTTGTTGTTAATATTTCATAATTTAATATTTTTATAATTTATTTTTGTATTTTTGGCAAAAACTAGTTCATAGCTATCAGAGATCCGCAACTTTCAATTGCGACATAGAAGCATCAGTCTTCTCTTGAAGTTCTTCTCAAAAATTCGGGGTGCGCATGTCTGGCGTTTGCACCCAATCCTTGAGCAATTCTTCTTGTTACAAATGCCCTTCGACCCTCATCTTTGTTGATCAATCACCACTTGAGCACTTAATCTGTCTGCTGTGATCGTAGCATACTAGGCTCCTAAGTAATCTCGTTCCCGACTCCACCATCACCCTCTCTTCTCACCCCTCGTGGGGGCAGGAATACCTGAGTATGGTCCCCTCCCATATCGGGTATCTCAGGCGGAAGGAGAACTTTGGTGCAACAGCCGGACAGACAAGGCTAGCAAGACCCCGAGTCCTGTCACCCTTGGTAATCACATGACCAAGCGACCGAGGAGCATTGTCCGCACTGTATCCTCACTGTGGTGCTCTCTATTCCGCAC
Source organism: Pristionchus entomophagus (assembly GCA_036245825.1). Lineage (NCBI taxonomy): Eukaryota > Metazoa > Nematoda > Chromadorea > Rhabditida > Neodiplogasteridae > Pristionchus > Pristionchus entomophagus. The sequence goes on from BTSX01000005.1 coordinate 37,892,134, forward strand.
ACTCTCTCGCTCCGTCTAACCGACTAGAGAGCACGTGAAACGCGGAGATTCTGACTCGTGCTCACTGAACAGTTCATTGTCCTCCTCCTCCTTCCTTTCCTCCTTGACGGCTGATTCGATTTCTCCCCTTCTCCTCCTCATGCCTTTCCATTCTTCGTACCGCGCATATGCCTTTTGTACGGTGTATCTTCATTCCCCGTGCTCTCTATACAGGCAGACCTGGCGTCTCTCGATTCCGCACACTCTCTCTCCTCATTCAGTCAGGGATATGCTATTGTATCCCTCATTCCTCTCGTCTCACACAGTCCCTTTGCGTTATACCGTTCCTACATCCGCCGTCGGACGTCGGCGCACTTTCCACTCTTCGACTGTATCCAGTGGTCTCTTATTTTTGCACACTCTCTCGCTTCTCTGACCGGCGAGATAGTGCGCAAACTCTCGCTCACCGATGCTCACTGTTCGCCGAATCGAGCGACGAGGCATGAGCGAGATATATTGCGCGGACGTGCATATTCCCGCTCTTTCTTCATACACCAGCGCTTTCTGGACTGTCGTTTGGCGGCGGTATTATTGCGCCGGCCAAGCCCCAAGACGCACTTTCCGTCTTGCTATTGTGCGACAAATCCACTAGAGATGATAGATCGGAATCGTCTCTCCTCGTTTCAAATGCTCTCTCGCTTCTCAGAGAGTGCGCGAATTGAGGAGCGTCTGTTCCAATTTTAACATCACTACTCCGCACTATTTCCAGGCGGCATCCAGCCAGCAATCGCCCCCCGGTCGGTTCCTTTATTCTTCTACCCACCTGACACCGGTCAAACAGACAGCGAGAGAGCGTGCAAAGGGAGAGAGTCGGGGTCAGAGACAGGGTTAGAGAGCGTGTAAAAGGCGGAGAGTCGGGGCGGCAGCTCCTCCGACCTCCGACAGCCGGGACATGACCATTTGTCACCCGTCCTCTAATCGCCTCCCGGAATCCGGGAAGTAGTTTCCCGGCCGGCCCCGGATGTCTCTCAGCTCTCTCCATTCTGCACACTCTCTCGCTCCGTCTGACCAGCCAGAGAGTGTGCTGAACGGAGAGAGCGGGCGTCGAACGCGACATCACCAGACAGCTGTCTTTACTCCTCTCATAGTAGAACACCGCCGTGTCTTTTCTCTCGCCGCTCCTCTCAGCCCTAGGCCAATAATCACACCCCACCTTACCAATATCAGACAACATCTGCCGAGGAGATCTCCCGATCACTGTTCGAGATTAGAATTGACAAAATCATTTTTTCCCTAACTTCTTCGTATGCTCTGTAACTTCTTACGGGGAGATCATTGGTTGGCGATTTTCGAAAATGAAAAATGATTTTGTTTCGTATGCTCTTCAGTTGCTCTGACCTTGGAGCGCACGATGACGGAAGCGTCGCATATATATTGCCAACCCCAGCGGGAATTCTCGCGTTCACATCAACAATTGAGAACTACGAGTGCATTACGCTCTGAGAACTGCTAGCATGACATTTCGCATTCATTATATATACAGTATGTAGCCTACAGCAAGTCATTGAACGCATTGAGTGCATGCATCCGTATGCATGACGTTTACAACCTATCATATTATCTAGTTGTAGCCTATCGAGAATTCAACGTATGTCCCACCACGTGTTTATTGTTTTTGTGATGAAAATCGAACCGCACCTGTCCTCTCACAGTGACTCCATTACCGTGGGGGAAAGAGCGAACGCGCGAGAGACAAGCGAGACTCCCCTCGACAGACATAGAAGGGGTGGGGTGGGAGGTGGGGGGGGGACAGAGGAAGGCGGGACTTATCTCATGCCTATCGTCCTTCCTCTCACTCCTCCTCCTCCCTATAGTAGAAGCTCACTTCGCGCTTGCTCTTGCTCTGCTCTCTATGGAAACTGTTCCCGATTTTTCCGCCGCACAGTTCTTCTTCCCCTCTTGAAACCTCTTGCCCACTCCCAAATTCTCTCCCCTTATTGTCTCCCTCGCCCCCACTTAATCATCGTTTTCTCGCTGCTGCGTGCGCCTCTCCATTGTTTCTTTCGCCCCATATTCCCCGACACCTCACTAGGGCTGGCAAATGAAGAGCGCGCTCTCTTAATTTCACACACTCTCTCGTCTTTCTGACCGGTGAGAGAGCACGAGGAATGAAGAGACGGCGACCCGTATTTCGAACTCTACTCGACACCTCACACATAATCGTCTCTCTTTTGGCCTCCAACGCCTCCGCTTCTTCTCACTATTTACTCGCCGTTTTCTTGTCATTATACGCGCAATGTTTCCAAGGATCCCAATAACCCAATATCTCCCAATCTTCCAGACTGCCTTCCTATCCACCGCCTCGACGTCGACGCCGATCGTCAGACGTCCTCATCGTCGAGGCCGCGCCCCAGAATCAGCAGACAGCAGCAGTATGGGCAATACTCTGGACGCGGCGGACACGCGGGTCATCGAGGAACCGCCACCATCACTGCACCATGCAGCTGCAGCCTACTCCAGCAACTCCAGCATCAGCAGTAACCCTCTAGCCCCGCAGTGCACCTTCTATGAGTGGAGCCGGCTGCCGCAGCAGGTACAGTTAGCGCGCCAAGTAGGTCAACATGCCCGCCGACTTGGGGCCAAGAAGGCGACAAGTATATCATGAACAGCAGCAGGTAGTAGCCGGATGAATAGGCTGTCTGACGCAGTAGGAAAACAACATGCTTTTAAAAGTCACATCTCTCAATACACTGCAAAGATCCCATTTCAGGTGGTGCATCTTGAATAGGCCCAAGCATCCAAGCTTGCAAACCGGGACTGTGGCACAAACTACGCCTCAAAATAGACTTTCTTGCACAAAACCTAGCGCAACCTCAAAAGTCCAAGAAGAGTCCAAGTATGCCCCCAACTCCGCTTCTTCCAGGCCGGCCTCCTGCGCATCTTCTCCACCATCTCCGTGCTGACCGTGCTCGTGGTCATCGTCGTGCTGGGCAACTCGCTCGTCATCGCGGCCGTCCTGCTACGGCGACGGCTCCGCTCCGCCACCGGCTTACTGATACTCTCGCTCGGAGTGGCAGACTTGCTCGTGCGTAGGCCAAGATTTAGACCAATAGGACGTGCGCTCCGGGGATCATAATAATGCAGCATTACGCGTGCGTAGGAATGTCAAAACAGAACCGACTCTCCTCAATTTGTGTGCTCTCTCGTCTCTCTTTGACAGATGAGAGTGTGCAGAATGGAGAGAGCAGTAGACACGGCAGACGCATCGGACGTGCGCAACTTCGCCTTTCCTCTGACAATGGCTCTCGTGCGTAGGATGAGGACATCATCATATCATCATCATCATGCCCTTGCCACAGTAATCAGTGCCCCGCAGGGACACTACGCTTCCCCTAATAGGGGGCACTTCCCCTAATAATAGCACCGGGTCGACTCTTCCTCCTCTAATTGTAATGGGTCGAAGCTCTCTCTCTTCATGACTCATTATTTGCCCCATTTTTGAGTGCACATCCACCCCACCCTCGCCGTGCCAAATTGGCTCTCAAATTTGTGCCCTCCTCAACTTTTTTTCCTCTTCCCTCCCTATTTGCTGATCTCTATCCTTAACGCTCTTAAACTGAGGAAGAAACCTCGATGCCAAACTACGATTTCGCATTATCTCCGGGGAAACGAAAACAGAAGATTCCTGGCACTACTGCGTTTAGCAACAATTGCTCTCAGCGACAACACCATTCTACGAAACAATCATCAGCCTATAATAGCTCGGAGAAACACCAGGCGGGCTTGCTCACTAGTCTCTCAAAACGTCCCGAGTAGGGGGTCTAAGTTGAGTGCATCTTGGCTTTCCCATGTAGTTGCTTGAGAACAACTCAGGGAATCCATTCCATCTCTCGAGTTTATTCCAAAAATCAATCCCCGCCTCCTCCCTTCTCTCCTCCGCGCTGCATCGTCAACCACTTGACTGTGGGGGTACTTGACGCCTCCCTCACAGCTCTTTGCGCGAAATAAGATGGTCGAGCAAAACTATGGATGGCGCTAGAAATAACTCTCGAGGGATGGATTCGTAGAACGAGCAATCTCTTGAAACTACTGTCCCCGGAAGCGGCGGAGTTGCTGGAGCGCGTCGGGATCGAGTCTAGTTCTGCACCTCTTTCTACTAGAGAATTGGATCGACGGCGCACCTTTTTCTTCTTCCCTTTTGGACGCGGACGCCCAATCTTGAATGCAAATCCGGCCAGTTTCCGGGTTTTATCGGAAGATGGTCTATTTTGCGCCACCCCCGTCTGAATAGTCCACAGTATTGAAGCCGACTTCAATCCGGCGTGCCGATTTCGGTTTGTCATCCCTAGTCCACATACAGTCACGCCTGAGCGGACGTAGGGAAACACACATCATGCGCTTCTCAGACTTTTATGACGGCGAGTAATTTCTCCTCCGATGATGTGGCTTATATAGTTTAAATTTATCACCTGCTCAAACGCTGGCGCGCTCAAATCGGCAACGAAACTAGCACTTTAACTCCAAATTTAGGCGCCATAATCACAACACATTTCCGATGCAAATTATCGCCGCTCTAAGCGAAGTAGCCATCATTATTCCGAGCAAGCAACACCACCTCGGGGCATAATTCGAGCAAGTCCAAGTTCATTCTGAGCCCATTCAATGTCTTTTCGGTCAGAAAAAAAGCGCAGTCATAAACACGAGTGTCCATTTCTCTCTCGGCTAACTAGTCTCCGCGCGCTACTTCGAATTTCACACGAGAGCACGACTCTACACACACATCCCACGGGTTCCCTCCCCTCTGACGAGCCCCCTAATAACCCATCCATTATTGATACTCAAACATCTATCGCGTTGTCGTCGTCGTTCTGACATGGGGTAGGGGGACATCAAAGAGAGGGCGCCGCGCACGCTGAAAACATCGGGCCTAGGGCTCTCCATTCTGCACACTATGTCGGCTGTCTGATCGGTTAGAGAGTGTGCAGAATGGAGAGGGCAGAAATGGCATCCCTAAGCTGAATTGAGAGAACCACGAGGCGTTTGATACCGCGAATGCGCCAGGGTGCCCTTTCAAAGTCAGTGGAGCAGATGGCGGGGCCAAAGAACAGAATCGTTCATCATCTTGCCACTCAAAAGGCGCTCACTTGACTCGTTCAGACAGCGCGAGATAGTGCGCGAAACGAGGAGAGTCTAGAGGGCCAGGGCGGTTAGAGAGCACACGAAACGAGGAGAGTCTCTCCGACATCTCAACGAATCTAGCCTATTACAGGTCGGCACAGTCATCCTACCGTTCAGCATCGCCAATGAGGTCCTGGCGCAGTACTGGATCTTCGGCGAGACATGGTGCACAGTGTAAGTTGTCGCACTACTTCGAGGCAGTGTGCCAAATGGAGTCTAGTTCTCTCCATTCTGCACACTTTCTTGCTCTTTCTCAGAGTGTGCGGAAAAGGTGTAAGCGAACAGCCGATTGATCATCAAGTGTGAATCCCCGGAAGTCTCCCATCTCAAAAAATAGTCTTCCGCTCTTGCCGTATTGGTTCCGAGATATGCGAGAGCCGGACCTTCCGGGTACGGCAAACAAAAAAAATGAATTGCGTTATGTCACGCTATTCATAGGGAGAGATATCGAAACCAGAGAACCGAACCCGGAAAGCCCCACTCGTAATTCCATTATTGTACCACCGGACAACATACGGCCCTGTAGTGGTGCCTCTTTCGTCTCTCTGACAGCGAGAGAGTGTGCAGAATGGAGAGAGCTACTGTTCAATCTGTCTTCACTACTGTGTGCTGTATTGCTCCTTGCGCGTAGCGTAGCCCAATTCATCTCCATATCTCGCACACCCCCCCCCCCCCCCCTCCATTCGAAGAAGAACGATGGGCTAATGCATTCCACGACGTCACAAGGGACTCGCTCGTCGTGTCTTCTCCTAACTTGAACTCTCAAAGATCCCGCCGATCCTCCTCTCCCCGGGCTCCCCCAAACTCGATTTGCAAGCCTTGGTGTGAGCCACAGCAGCGCGCAGGGATTTGAGAAAAGAGCTTCGCAAGAATTTTGGGAAACGAAATTTGAGAGGAAGAAGCAGCCGAACTTCATCACACAGCCGCAGCTTCCTGCTTGCCACACATTTGCTGAATCCAGTCCAAGAAGACCGAGTCCAAATCCAGTCCAAAACAAAAGCAATCCCTAATCCAGTCCAAACAACAAATCAATCCCAAATTCTTCCAGCTGGCTCACGATGGACATCTGGATGTGCACCGCGTCCATCTACAACCTGGTGGCCATCTCGATCGACCGCTACATCGCCATCATCAAGCCGCTCAACTACCCGGTACGTGCTAATCCAGTCCAAATATTAGGCTCAAGTCCAGCCCAATCAATGCCAATTCCAGATGCTGGTCACCAAGTTCCGGGCGCGCTGCATCGTCGCCTTCGTCTGGGTGCTGTCCTTCATCATCTGCACGCCCTCCTTCATCCTGGCCTCGACCGACAAGCCGGATGTAAGCTTTTTTGGACTGGATTTCGAAAATCGCATATTGACTGATCTTTGATATCTTACAGGCCGTCGGCGGCAACGACAACTCCGCGCAGGCGTGCCGCTGCACGCCCTCGCACGCCGGCTACGCGTACATCATCTTTTCGGGTGAGTAACAGTTCAATCCAGTCCAAATCGAGCTAGGGACATGCTAAATCGAGCTAGGGACATGCCAAAATCCATCCATTTCAGCCTCGGCCTCCTTCTACCTGCCCATGGCCGTCGTCATTTTCGTGTACGTGCGCATCTACATCGCCGCGCGGAACGCGACCAAGAGCGTCTACTCGGGCATGATGCAGGTACAGTCCAAATCGGCAATAATCCAGTCCAAAATTGCCCAAAATGACTCTGACTAACTCGCAAACATCTCGAGAAGTCACGCACGCACTAAAAAAAAACATAAGCTACGCCCGTTGAAAAACATAAACAACACTCGTTGTTACACCCATCGAAATTACACGGTAGCTTTCTCCCGCAACACTTCCATCATCCCATTCCAAGTAGTAGCAATCAGGGGGCTAATTTGATCAAAATCTGGCTGCAACGCGACCATTTCCCTGCTAAGATCTACACCACTACAAGTGCCGTCTAGACAACATTCCAAAGTCCAGTCCAAAAAAAACCAAGTTCATTCCAGGTATCCGCCAACGCCAACAAGAACGCCAAATCCTATCTCATGTCGCACCCCTCGGCGCTGGGCGGCAACCGCGAGGCCGTGCCCATGCTGCGGGTGCATAGGGGCAGCAGTGTGGCCTCGGTGCCGAGGCCGACTGCCGATGAGCGAGCACGGTATATACCGACTTCTTGTTATCTTATCCTAGACTACGTAATAGATAAATCACATCATGAGCGTAGCAACAATCCCATTGAAGAATCTGTGCAATTATGATACATATTATGTGCAATTATAATATGCATCATATATATAATATTTATTAATTGTTCAGTCGCTCCGTCACGCCGTGCGTGCGGGCCTCTCCTGCATCGGAAGGAGCAATGGCGACCACTGCCACCCCGAACCGGTCTCCCAACGGCAACGTCCGGTCCAACTCATCCCCTGGTAGGTTGTTATACTGAGACCAAGTCAAGTCCAAAATACAATGTAGTCAAGCCCAAAATCTCCAGGTCAGCAGCCGCTGCCCATGAAGAAGATCGTCGAGCGCGAGCACCACAGCACGGACGCCGACAGCTCGCCGCACAGGTATACGATAGCTTCTCACCATCCATCACCAAATGACTCTCTTCCAGTTCCCCCACCCGCATCATCTCTGCGCCCAAGACGCTCGAGGTGGCCGCAGGGAACGGCGCAGCAACTGCAGCTTGCAACAACCTCCCGCCATGGATCGCCGACCCAAAGCCGGGTAGGTCACTCATATTTTCTCCGATCGAGAAGTTGCTCTCTCCATTTTACACACTTTCTCATTGGGGAAAGCATAATTCGAGCAGAAACCGCTGGGACATGGTATCCAAACACTGAAATATCATTGCTTCTCAGCCACTAGAGGCATCGAACAAGCCAAACAATCCGCTCCTTCCAGACAAACGCCGATGGCTGGACCGCTCGCCCCTCAAGAAGGGCCCACTGGGTCGACTACTGAAGAAGGCGCCTAAGAAGAAGGCCGGCTGCGCCTACGAGAAGCGACTCAGTCTCGAGATTAAGGTTTTTTTTCATGGCATACCACCCTATGATTGGAACAGACGCGATCAGAGTCTCTATCAATTGCGCATGAAACCTGATTCAGCAAGTTGTGCAAAAAATCGACCATTCGGACCATTACTGAGATATAGTACATATTTGGCTGAGATATAGTACATATTTTGTTACCAGTGCATGCGCCCATGATGGAGTCAATCCAAACATGGTACCGGAGCCAGGACCCATGATGGAACCAATCTGGAACCAGGAACCAAAGGAACCAAAAACCCCTTTCCAGGCCGCCAAGACCGTGGCCATCGTCACGGGCTGCTTCATCTTCTGCTGGCTCGGCTTCGCCATCCTCTATGGCTTCCAGATCAAGACCTCCGAGGTTGGTACCGGAACCCGAACCAAGATGGAACCATAGTCAGTACCAGAGCCACGACCCATGGTACCAATGGAACCCATTCCAGGTCCTGTGGTCAATCCTCTTCTGGCTCGGATACCTCAACTCGGCCCTCAACCCCGTGATCTACACCGTCTTCAACCGCGAGTTCCGCATCTGCTTCAAGCGCCTGCTCACCTGCCATCGGGTGAACCAGCCCAGCACCAAGGCCACCGTGAGTTCCGGGTTCTGGTTCGGGTTCTTGGTTTCCAGTCATGGTACCGGAACACTGTCTGCGTCACTTGCACACACCTTTCCTGTTGCTTCTTCCAAAACAAAAAAAACACTTCATGCATCTTTCCATGTGCCACAAGCACTATTTATTTATTTATGAAAATAAATAAATAAAATATCCGTAATTAGGGCACGACAGCCTCCTCGACGACCATGATCGTCGTTGCTCGATGGTGAGCTTCTGAATCCACGCAGATAGACGACGTCAACGTTGACGTTCTGTTGTGTCTCGTGTTCCATGTTGACATTCAAAAGTCGTCGTCGTCGCATTTTGATGTGCGCTCACTCCTCGTCACGCCTCTTGTCAACAAGTTTTGCTGCTCCTTTTGCTCCCTGCTGCTAGGGATGTCGTTTCAGTTTTCGACTCTCCTCATTCTGCACACTCTCTATATTCTCTGATCGGTGAGATAGTGTGTGCAGAATGGAGAGAGCCGAAGCCGAAATTGCACCCTCCCTGCTACCATTGAGCCGCTTCTTAAGAGCGATCTCTGGCTATAGGATGCATAGATCACCGTGAATGGCCTGTCTTGCACCAGCACCTTGCAGCAGCTACCGCTTGTTATTGAGCTGCTTATACCCAGCAAATGAAGCGTAATAAATGCGTTCGCACTCTTCTCGAATTGATCCTAGTCTGTAGGCGCTCTCCATTCTGCACACCCTCTCGTCGGTGAGAGAAAGTGTGCAGTGGTGGGCGACGACGTTCTATTCCGAGAACAGCGAGCAGGCAAGCGCATAGACAATTAGCCTGTACTTTTCCCCTTGTAAGGGCAGCGTGAATTGCTGCCCCCCTCTTTTCTCTCCTCAAGCGTCCCCCTTGACTGTGTCTTGAACGGGAGGCTGAATTAGTGTAGGGACTCTCGGCCGTCTCTCCATTCTGCACACTATCTCGCCAGGTCATTGATTCACATGCTTTCTCTCTTGAGAAAACCTTTGGTCAGCTACTGTGTAATTCGAGAGGAGGGGTGACACGTCTCAACTTCCATAATTATAGAGCGCGCGTCTTGTCTTCTAGAAGAAGGGGGTGGTTTGACAGCCATCATGAGGAATTTCCTCTTTTTCAATGCGGGGAAAAGCGGGGATGGAAAGATCACAGATCAAAGGTTTTGCTGCCAAGCACTTCCAGGTTAAACCACATTAGGTCGGCGGTTGCTTTTGGACGTGGGAGAAACGTGGCAGAAAACGCGTGCATCTCAATGCAATACTCGGAACGCGTTTGCGTAGAGCGAAATCGTATCACGTGCAATATTTTCTCACAAACACTTGGGGCGGAGCAGCATTCGCTCGCAACACTTTCCTGCATGGTTCTGTGGTCGGGGTGAATCGCATCAGCGGACGCGCATCTCCCGTCAAAAGGCGCACAAAAGAAGGCGGCAGACGCAATCGCCGGGGGCTTGGTTGAAGAAATTTCCCTGCTACTCATAGTTCAAGAAAAATCGTGGCTTACACTAACGCTGTGGCAACCGTGAAATAACTTAAAGCTTGGGCTAGACATTTGGACTGAACCCCCGTATTTACAGTACACCAACAACAACTCGTACAATTCGACCGTACGGGGCGTCTCCACCCTGAACAACAAGAGCTCCGGAGGAGGCTACACCCAGGTATCGTAATCCTATCCTGATACCGTAGCCTGGTACCGTGCCGTATCCTATGTCGGAGGCTACACCCAGGTACCGTACCCAAACCGTTGATTGAGAGTTCCAAGATATTCTCGTTGACCCGTCAAACTAGTGTCTCACAATCAGTACTAAGATACTGTTTCGCACAAAAGTCAATATTTTCCACTATTGGGATAGATAAAAAATATTAAAAACTGTACAAAATAAATTAACATTCCAGGCGCCCCCTCCGCTGCCCGTGCACTCTTCGCCGGCGCACCTCTACCAGTACGACTCGCAGGGCAATGCGACGGTGAAGCTGTCATCGACCGACTCCAAGTCCTGACGCGAACCAGTCTAAGTCAAGCCCAAGATTTCCCCCCGATCCATTCCAAATATTGTTTTTTGTATCCCGGCCCCCCTGCAGATCTCACCTCTTTCTCGTCGTATTCGCCATATCCTGCCCCGAATTACCGCTAAACTGCTGATTTTCACCAATCAATCAATCCTTCTGGTCTATGGGTTCTATTCGCATCACAGACAATTTCTCGATTCCTTCGTTTTCTCATATGTCCGAGAACGGAGTTCCGGTGTCTCCGGAGCCCTCGGTATTTGCGGGTACCGCGCCCAGTCTAATATGGCTGCTTATTATTCACACCACACCAGTTAGTCCTCCTATATTATCGCTGTTGTTGTTATTACCCACCACTAGCTCTCTATTCTCTAATCGGTTATTCGATTTCGTTCCCGCATACAAAAAGCCTATACTCGTATACGTGCCAAATACTGTACCCTAGTCGAACGCGCACGCCAACAGCCAAAAACCACAGATTCGGTGAGCAAAATAAACCAAGAGACAATATCAGTCGTGTTCAAAAGGCCTGCTACGCCCCCATAATATATTTTCTTGTTCTTGTGTCCATACGTGTAACTACAATAGTTGGAATTATTATTTCTTCAGCTTGTTTTTGGCGCTTTCGTTACGCGCTTCGAACGTGGAGCGAGATCAGATAAATATATTACTATCGTCACCTCGCCTATTCAGAGCAACTACACAGTGTGCAAAATAGAGAGAGCAAAGCTAGAAAATGCATCCATCACTTCGAGCTCTACACACTATATCGGAGATCAGAGCAAACACATAATGTGCCGAATGGAGAGAGCAACGTTATAAATTTGCCCGTCAGTTAGAGTCCTAGAAACTGAACAACAAGAGAGTGTGCAAAATGGAGAGAATTGTCTAATCGAATCGGAACGGCGTTCCAAACAGACATCTGCAGCGTGGAATGAGAGGTTAGCGTCAATGGAACCGGATTCCGCACTAATGCTGTTGGTCGAAGCAACAAACTCCCTTCTATCATACATCTTGCAAAGATTCTGCCTTCTTCTGATGGGGGATTCTGTTCGCGATGACTCGGCAGAATAGTATCAACTCGAACTAACTGCCCATCTTGTTTTGCTATCTCAAGAAACAAGCGAAAACGTACCGGATAATGCAACAGTAAAGGCAGCGAGCATTTTCGATGACCCGTCACACTCGTGTCTCACAAGTAATACTAAGTTACAATCCTTGTACAAAGTGCAATTGTCCGAGCTCATCCATCTCAAACACACAAAATGAATACACATCCTACTACTATCTTCTCCAGACGATCTGATCGCTGACACTCTGACCCCACAATCTCCTATCTCCCCATCTCATCAGAAAATATATTGAAAATTAGAGCGAACTTTCACGCGGCAAACTCGTGCCTCACAAGCGCTACTAAGGTGTGGTTCCTGTTCAAAACTCAATATTGCCCAATGATCCAATGCAAAAACAAAATGAATACACAACCTATTACGCTCCAGACATCCTGATTACTGATATTTCCCTATCTCCCCCTCTCATCAGCCCCATTAATCTCCATATCTCAGCGCTCCCCGCCGAGTGTTACGCAAACATTTATTTTCGTTAGTTCCGGCCTTCTCATCTCTCGCTGGTCAGACAGGGCGAGAGAGTGTGCGAAATGGAGAGAGCATCAGCCCCAACCCAACCAAAACAACGCTGATTTGATTCCCCATCGAGACGATTTCATCTAAGACGATGACGGATTGGCGCTGATTCTGCGCATTTAAATAAATAAAAATACCCGCTTCTCCCATATCATTCCTTATGCCAAAATGCTTGAAGGGGAGTAGCAAGTAGGGATTTCGTTTCGGTTTTCGACTCTCCTCATTTTGTACACTATCTCGCCGGTCAGCGAAACTAGAGTGTGCAGAATGGAGAGAGTCGAAACCCGAAATGACATCATTTCCATTCCTTATGCCAAAATGCTTGGAGGGAGTAGCCCCACTGTAGGCAGCAAGACTCTCCTGGGAGGCATTACCACGCAGATTCTGCTCTAAGCCTCTAGCCGATCAGACCGAGCGAGAGAGTGTGCAGAAAGGAGAGAGTCAGACCTTTAGATCTCAAAAAGCAGCATCACTTTCGTGAGAACAAAAAAACACATTCCGAGGGGAGTCACAAATCGCGCCTCGTAACCGCGTGAAATATGAAGATGGAGAGAGGGGAAAGGCGCGGACAGAATGTGATGGCAAATCGAACTCTCTCCATTCTGCACACTCTCTCGTTTCTCTGACCGGCGAAAAAATCTTGGTGAGAAACAGAATGCAATAGGGAGGGGAGAATAACATGGATGATGATTATTCTCGTGATTTACGATCTACATGAGATCCGAGTAGTGCACCAACAGAGAAGCTGGAGATCGAAGGGATTGAGGGATTTTCTACGCCTATGCAGCACGGAATCAGAAGAAGCGCGAATGCAGAAACTACATATTGCCGGCACAACTCCAAACGCGCTGGTGACAGATATGGGTATAGATGAATTATTCGAGTGAAGACTGGATGCCATAAAAACTAGCTTCTTCTAAGCGCCCATGTGCGACTCCGAACTGGCCAATTGGATTGGAAATGTGGGCGAATTTTTTTTCGTTCTCCGACGTTCCCCAGTCAAATCAGTACAGACGCGCTCGCAACGTTCATCAAATGCCTGCGCAACCCCGAACGGCCAGGTCATAACGCAGTCAGGGAAGATAGAATAATTGGGATGATTATTCACTTGATTTATGATAGACTGGGCTAACGCATCAACAGAATCAACAGAGATCAGAGATGGAGATTTTTTTTCAAAAGAAGAGCTAATAAGAAATCAGAAAAAGCGCGAGCAAAGCTACTGTTACCTAAATCCGGAACTAAAAACGCGCTGGCCTCATTTAAAGGGAGTTGATCAAGAGTAGGATAGATGAAATCAGAACTAGCGCAATCTCAGCACCTATCAGCAGCATGTGCAACACCGAACTGGCCAGCTGGGGATTTGAAATGTGCGCTTGTTTTCGCTTTCCAAGGTCATGATGTCGAATCAGTATAGGCGCGCTTGCAACTTTCATCAAATGCCTGCGCAACCCCGAACGGCCTGGTCACATCTCCATCAGTGAGCCCAGAAGAATTATCCTAGCATGAACCACACGAGTGACGATTATTCCCGTGCTTTATGGTATACACGAGATCTTGCAGTGTACCAACAGAGACACTGGAGATCGGATAGATTACGGTTTTTGTTTCAGAGGCAGGGGAAAAATCTTATAAGAGGCGCGATCCGAGCGAATTTCAATTGGCTTCGCCCTCTGGTGACAGTTATGAATGCTGTAGGCGCACCGAGTGTTCCCTACCAAAACGAAGCTAGTTTTCTACATGCGCAGTGCCCTGAGGGCAGAGTAAATAATGTGATATTGTGTATCACGACTGAATGCCATCAGAACTAGCCAAATCTGAGCGCATATCAGCTATATCTGCAACCCGAACTAGCCAGTCGCAATACAGGATTTTTTTCTCTCGAGAAAGCAACGTGGTCGTATCAACATCAGCACGATCGCAACGTTTATCAAAAGCTTGCGCAACCCCGATCGCGCTGGTCATGCATTTGAGGATGCATGAGGGATTATTCGAAATTGATCGCCAGAAGTGATCAGAACACGCCGGATCAGAGCGAATATAATAATAAAATTGATAATAATAATAATTTATCTATGAAATAATTTATTTATCTATAATAATGTGAGAAACTTGTGCAGCCCAGCACGCGCTGGTCACGATTCAGGGGATGGATTATGCAGATTACGCTTTGTTCTGGTTATAATCAGAGCAAGAACGCCCACAGCGTGTATCAGTTGCCTGTGGTACACCGAACGCGCTTGTCAGCGATCGCAGACAGTGGAAACAGCAGAAAATCGAAGCGAGAGCACCGGAGATTGGAGCGATTGAGGGATTTTATTCAGACGGAAGAGAGAATATGAAATCATATCAATCGTGATCGAAGTGGCTGTATTGACCATGCGCAACCTCGAACCCGCTGGACACAATGAAAACGAAAAAAGAAGACGCTACGCATACGTGCAACACATACAAAAACAATTCTAACTATTGATTGAAGAGATTTTACCTCGCAAACCAGGACGAATTAAAAATTACCCAAACCAAGTCACCATAATAACCCAACGCTACTCGAATCACCCAATTGGTGACAGCACCAAAACGGAGCGTAACTCCATGCACCACCGAGTTACGCATATTCAAATTTGTCTCAGTTGTGACCGTACAGCGAACCCAGCGCAACCAGAATAGAATCACCAAGTCAGTTTCCCATCCGAAACTACCGTAATCCCCCGACCAACCCCCGTAATCGCGAACTGACCTTGTTCTCGCACTTGGCCAGCAGCTTCTTCTTGCCGAACTGGTAGACGCGCAGGCGCTTGCCCATGCCCACCAGGGCGCTGCCGCGGAAGTCGTGGATCGCGTTGACCACCTGATTAATAAATTTAATATATATTATTTAAATTTAATTTTAATTGAGAAAAAATTTCTCAAAGATATTGCCATTTCCAAGGTCGTGTTTTTGTTGTTTTCTGCGGGTCGAAGGAGGTGATATTGTTTCAGCACTAACTGACCTCACTTTTGAGACCCTAGCGGCGCGGCAAATCACCGGGAGACGTTTCTCAAAGTTTCGTCTAGCAAATAACTCAATAAATACAGTTTTTCTAGTTTTCCGACCCAATTTACTCCGAAATATTAATGTTTTAATAAATAACAAATATTAATTAAATATAATATTAATATTCCTAACATCCTCAGTGGCCGTTCTGTGCACGAGGTCGAACTTCTCGCCGTTCGTCGCCAGCAGGAACGTGTAGATGCAGCCGCCCTGGAGAAAATTGAGATCAAAGATCAAAGATTAAAGATCACATGATCAGAGAATAAATTTGTGTGCTCTCAACCCGCATCCGACACTGGCCGATTTCTACACCTCTGACAAGTCAATTAGTGATGACAAATCGGTATCATCTCTCCTCATATCGCGTGCTCTTTCGCCGTTAGAGAAACGAGAGAGCGCACGAAATGAGGAGAGAGGCGATTTTCCATCACTAAAGTCCATCAACGACGAATACTCTGGACTCTGGACACTTTCATTTTAAAAAAATCAGTCAGAACAATATTACCTGGTAACATGTGACTCTAACATGTCAATCGTCCACGAAACAGGAATGATCCTAGTGTTGCAAATTTTTACAAATGTCAGAGATGTATCGAACTTTCCAAAATCACAGAAAGGTATATCAGCCACTAAAACATAAATGCGCCTAAGTGTTCAAGCTGACAAAACGCTTTTCCCCAGCATCCGTTGAATTAACCATGTCCACCGATTGCCATAGATCAAAGACCAGCACATCGTCCGCACAAGCGCTCTCACCATACTGCACACTATCAGACATGCGAGATAGTGTGCAAAATGGAGAGATTCGGTCTTTGATCCGGCAACCCATCTCCTTGTTGGTCGGCTGATCACTATTCAATCCGGCATCACTACCGTACTCCTACCGTAATCCATAAACTACCGTAATACCTTATTGTTCGCCGGGTGCCGCAGGTGCTGGGCGATGCCGCAGCCGACCAGCGCCATGTACATGTCGGGAATCTGCGAGAATTGGACGAGGGCGATGCTGGAAGAGATCAAAGATCAACGATAAAAGATCAATCAATAATCAGTTGGCCATTAGCAGAAGGCTGGGTACTGCGAGTAGTGCAACGCAAATAAGTGTTTGATGTTTCCCAAGCGGAAAAACAGAATCCTATTGATTCAGTACGAGCGCATCCTCCTTACGATGCCCTAGCGGCACGTCAATTCACCGGGTGGTTGTAATCAACAGGTCTGTGCTAAAAAAAACATTCCAGCACTCCTCATTTTCAATGCTCTCTCGTCTTTCTAGCCGGCTAGAGAGCATGATAAATGAGGAGTGCGGATAATTATAATTTTTGGCACATCCCTGGTGATTACGAGTTTTATTTTTCTTCTTCGTCGCTCAAGTCCTTCAGGCATTAACTAGCACCAGAAAGTTTTAAAAAATCAGTTGCCGATTCATCAACGATTGGATACTGTAGTTTATCGATCTCATTTACCGTAATCCTCGGATTCCTACCGTACCCCTCACTCACCACTTCGCCGCCTCGTCCTGGGGCAGCTCGAAGTAGGAGAGAGTCTCGCCCGTTTTCGGGTTGACGAGACGGACGGCCGAAGCCCACTTGCCTGTAATTAAGAAATTAATGATTTAATATAAATAAATTAATTATTGCCTCGTTGTTATGTATCGTGACCAGCGAATGAAAAGATCACTGGTTCGCTATGAATGACCAATATTACATAGTAGATGTGAACCGCAAATGCTCCTTGTTCAATGTATATATTTTTTCGACCGTAACACAGCGATGAATCGAATATTTCAAAAAGGACATGCATGTACATGCAAGGAAGCGACAATTCACCAGGCCGCCACTTTTTTTTGTTATTTATTTATTTATCACTTTCTGTTCCTGCGCTCAATAAATTCCCAGTTTGAGCAACTATATTTTCATACGGCAGGCATACAGACAATTGCTCGCTAGCACTGGTGAGCTTGAAAAGGTCTAGGGTTCGAGATGGAATGGGTCCGGACGTTTGGAAGACATTTGTGGGGTGTCCGGAGGGCTAAGCCCGTGCAAGCAGACCAATTTCTGAAGGGGTCCGGCTCTTATTTTTCGAAAAATTTGTATGGGTCCGGACCATTCACCCTTTTTGGCTCACCAGTGCTCGCTAGGCACACCTACAAGCTCGTATAGTGAAGGTGCGGCAGCAATGCTCCTAGGGAATTTCAATAATTCAAAAACGTAATTTATTTGAAATTGTCGATCGGAAAGCTATTGAAAAATTGGAAAAGGCACGAATATCTACGGCGCAATTCCCAATCACCTGGTCTTAAATCCTCCGGCCATTTTCGTCAAGATCTCTCACAAGCATCTTACGCCTACTAATAGCTGACCTAGGTCTCCCACAATTTTCTTCTTCTAGCTGGGTGTTCCTACTCGTTATCGTAATCCTCGTTTAGCTACCGTACCCCCATCTACCGTACTCAGAATCCTCTCCTCCTGCTAACAAGATTGCTCCAGTGACCATCACCCCCTCGAATCTATCGTCTACATCGTAACTGCCACATCTACCATACTCCGCCTCCTCCAGCTACAGTGTCCCTCCAGTTACCGTACTACTCCCTCGGCATTACCGTACCGGGGGCGGCTCTGGGCGAGCTGAACACGGTCTCCTCCAGCTGAGTGTGTCTCATCACGTCGGCGAGTTCCTTGGCCAACTCCACCTCCTCGGGCTCGACTGCAAGCTTCTCAATGTCCTGAAAAACATAAATAGAATAAAAAAACAATAAATATTTTATTTAAATTAATATTAGAGCTCACGAGAATAGATATGCGGTAGTTTAAAAAAAATATTTTCATGTTGTAAAAGAGAGACAAACATTTAGTAAGAAAGAATGCTAGATTGCCCAATTCTCCCGTGACTTTTTGGCTATAGATGCAACTGATAGCTTGAACATGAGTGAGCGACTCGATTTCAGCATACCCACTATTTCTCAGAAAAAAGACTTTAACTTAATTAATTAAATAAGTAAATATAAAACACACATCCGCCATCTCGTTCCTCTTCCTCGTCTTGCTCGCATCCGTGTAGGCCGCGTGGTCAGACTCGATGAGCATCAGTACGCCCGCCGAGGGGTGCACGAGCATCTTCCTTTAATTAACAACAATTAATTAATGATTGATTAATTGAAATAAGTTCGAAACCCCCAAGACTAGAGCGCGAATCACTATAGTGAATCTGCTTAACGGAAGCGAGGGGCTTTCACTAATAAGAAGATGAGCATAATACAATCACGCCTAAATTTTACACTTGTTTCTCTGCATCACAAAACGTTTAATTGTAAAAATTGTGATCAATTATCGAGGCTTCCTTCGACCATTAGAAAAAAAATGCCAAACATTACATTCGCACACTTTCTGGTTTAACTGACAACCTTACCATGCTCCTCTGGGTCTCACGCATTCATCAAAAGCACCGAACACCACATAATTCAATTATTTTCGCGCGAACGATTCCCAAAAACTTAAACGGAACCCTGTGATTTCGGTTTCACGCATTCTCCAAACTCTTCGAGCGCGTATGGTTTCAATGAGATTTCGGACGAAGACCAAAGATCAAAGATCATACTACGAACCTCGGTGTGTACTTCAGGTCGTGCTGCACGAAGTTGAAGGCGACGCCCAGCTTCTCCACTGCCAGAATTCTGGAATAAATACATTTAATAATATTTAAATATTACAATATATATATATATATATATATATATATATATAAATTTCCGAAATTCATCAACGCTACATGTATCACAGTCTTCTTAATATCACGGGTCACGATATTTTCGATAACCAAGTGTTGTCTTTTCAGTTTTGAGCGTTCTCCATTTTGCACACTCTAACGTTTCTCTACTTGGCGAGAGAGTGTGCAGAATAGAGAGGGTTTCCCGGTCTGCCTTAGGGGGGGGTTTGTCTAATGTCATCTGTGTCCTGTTCATCAGATGGTGTTCCCTCGAATACGGTACCCCCTACAGTATCCAAGTTACCGTGACCCTTCCTTGACTACCGTATCCTCATCGCCAACTATCGTATTCCCTACCTCGACTACCGCATTCTCTATCTATCTAGACTACCGTACCCTCACCTCAGGGTGTTCTCCGCGATGGCGACGATGCCCTCGGGGCACTGCTCCGAGACGAAGCCGGCCGCGTACTCGAGCGGCGTGTAACTGCAAGATGAAGGATTACGGTAGGTCTACTAGAAAAAAATCAGTTGTCGGTCGAGTTACTGCACAATCAACGGGCAAGTCTATCCTCTCTTCATCCAGGTTTCAATAGACTGATAACGTAGGAAACTTGCATTGTTTTTTAATTGCCAGATTGCCACACATGGCTCAAATTGTATTTTGTTTTTGAACAATAGACTTGATTACGGTTGTCCAGTATACACAACGTGTTTTATTACACACAAATTTCCATGAACAGACAAGGCTAATTGCTTTTGAAATATCAGTTGGCGATCGTCCTAACTACCGTATACCTGAGCGGGGTGAGGTGGAAGCGGTTCTGGAAATGGTAGAGCAGCCAGGAGCGAGAGGAGGCGCACATGATCTGGAATTTGGGTTTTCACCGTCTGCCAAAAATCAATTGAAATTTTGAGCAATACCAGACTTTAAGGAACTAGTGAAACATAAGGTCGTCTGGTCGAGAAACTCTTAAACAGGAATGAAATAGGATTTTGTTTTAAATGGGAAAAGTCATTGACATTAAAGTTCCACCCCACAACATCATTTGAGAGACCAGTGAAACGCCATTTTACCCGCCTTCTCAAAACACTCAAATGCGTTCGAAACTTTTGGTTTCTCCAAAGAGGAATGTGTGTGATAGGTATTGGGTGTTTTTCAAGAACAGAACAAGATCGACTACTGACACATATGAAAAGGTACCGTCAAACATAGGTCTAATAACTACTACCATGTGAATTTCTGAAGAAAAAATGGTTGACCATGTAATATTCGACGGAAAAGTTGTCAAATGTCTCCTACAATGTTGTTTTTGTCAGATATTTTCGTGAAACCATGTACTTTTTCGTGCTTTCGTGATTGGTATTTCAGCTGCGTCTACTGAAGTCACTTGCTACACCAGGAGTTGAGGAACTAGAGAAACATCGAGTCACAAGCCTGGTCGAAACACTCTTCCCGTTATATTCCTATTTAAATTATAATACTATTAAAATTAAATTCAGATACTCACAGCGTCCTTATTGTGGATCTTCACGCGGAACAACTTGACTGGTCTCGTTCCGAGGTAGCGCGTCCTGAAATATTAGCAACTATTAATTACTTAAACTATTTAAAGAGTTTTGAAATATTTTTATTTTGTGAGTCCTGTAAGTTTTGCAGCGCGATTAATGACGCAAGGCGAGTTTGTGCTACACACTTTTCAATAAAAAATCGACTGCCTGCACAAGCACACTATAACTTATCTGTTTAAATTAAATATTTAAATAAATTAAATATTAATAAACTACCTCGTGTCCAGCATGTCTCCGGTGACGCCGTCCACCGTCGTGCGCAGCAGGCAACCGTTCTGCAAGAAATAATATTTTTACCCAAAGCAGGCGATTATTGAATTTTTACAAAGTTGCTAGAACATATCACAAGCGCGCAACCCGCGTAGTACCTAGTGTACCAAAATCGCAATCTCGCAATTGCTCCCTCCGCCGGGAAGCATTTCGCCACGTCGGTTCAAATTAGAGGGGGAACCGGATCTGTTGATATAAACCCACACCACGGAGCCGATGTCGACGTTTACTAATCTAGCCTAGTAGATGCGGCGCTCTCTACGCGAGACGGGTTAGAGAAATGCCTCTCTCCCCTCTCCCTACTCTCCGACTCCTTCTCTGTCGCTATTTCTATCCCGTCTCGTGTAGATAGCGCCGCGGGCATGAAATCGCCCTCTCCGCTCCTCATCCAGCTTGTGTGCAGAATGGAGAGAGAGACTTTCAGAGATCAAAGATCACTCCCCCACCCCACCCCCCCCCCCCCCACTCACCTGTAGTCCGATGCTGAGATGGATGCTGGCGGGGCCCTTGCCGTCGTCGGGGCGAACCTTAATTTTATTTATTTATATAATTTTTAAAATTATATTTAATAAGGGGAGAAGAAAATTGCTGAGAAATTTATTAGCTTACCTCCAGCAGGAGCAGGGACTCGGGAGACGAGGGCAGGGCTTGGAAACTGGAAAATGTATAACTCGTCAACTTTGAGTTTCATCACACGCTCATAACCATGGGCGGTCAACCACACGCAATGGGAGAACGGGTTGTGGTTCAAAGAATGACTAGTTGCTCTCGCGTTTCACCATTTACACTAGATAAGGCATGAATGGTTGCGATTGATCATGCACGCTTTCCTGACAGAAAATTAATTCGAAATTAATTTAATTTAAATTAATTCGAAATGTACGGTCGCCTGTTTCCCGTTTCAGCGTCCGATCAATGCCAGGCACTTCCATTTTCAACCAATCTGCGTTACATTTCAGGTACTCAAAACACAATCAAGCACAACCACTACTAGAAACGAGCACTCACATGAACCACTTGCACTAGTTATGGCAAATTGGCATCCTGCTCTCCTCTTTTCCCATTCTCTCTCTCTCTCTCTCGTTTATCTCTTATTTTTTGGCGAGCGAGCATGCGAAAAGAGGAGGGTCTATGCCGATTTGTATGACGATACCGGCTTGTCAATATTGATTTTGCCCAAATGACCCGTTTTGAAATATCACTTTCAGATTCTATCTTCTCACAAGTGGTCGTTTCCATCGTATTTTCTCCCAAATGTCGTACCGCCCACACGACCAGTTGCTCTCGTGTTTCACCATCTGCATTAGACACTGCACGAATGGTTGCGATTGATGGTTCATCGCGATACAAGGTGGTTAGAAACGCTAAATTCATCCGAAATGCGCGGTTGGCTGTTTCGCGTTTCAGCGTCCGATCAATACTGGGCATTTCCAGTTTTCAGCAATCGAAGTGCTGTTCCGAGGCTAAACACAATCAAAAGTTGAGCCAATTGCAAAGCGAGCACTCATGAATCAACTGACATCCTCAGATTATTATGGCACCACATCATCATCAATACGCTTTCAGACCCACTTGAAAGTCTGGGTAAAAAGGTATCCTAAACCCGAGGATTACTGTACCAGGCCCCCATCATTACCGTACCCGTGCCCGGTGATTACGGTACCTGCGCGGTGCCAGGGAGTCGGACATCGCAAAATTACGGTACCAATGAGTGTGGAACCAGACCCGCATCATTAAGGTTTCAGGCCCGAGTTACCTGAGCGGTGCCAGGGTGTCCGAGGGGTCGAGCGAGATCATCCTCACGGTTCCATCGCTCACTCCCACTGCCAGGAAGCGAGAGCGCAGCTCGCCCTCGGGGATCTCGGAGAGAGACATGCACAGGACCTGGAGGGGATTATTTAATCATAATTAATTAATTAAATGAAGTAATTTCACAACCGCAACCAGGTGATCTGCCGGTCCTAGTTAAGCCTTAATGGAACAAGTAACCTCTGATCGCAATTGGAGGTGGGAAAGATAGAAAAAACTAATAATAAAAAATCGCAAATAACGTGTTATATCTCTGGATAACTCTAACATATATTATATCATTATACCCTCTCACCTCTCCCGGCAGCGCCCTTCTCTCGGTGAATTCATTCAGCTGTCCAGTTACGTCCAACTCGAAGTAGACGATCTCACCACCTGAAATTAGTTTACATTTTTAAATATTAAAAAATATGTATATCAGTGCGTTCGCGTAAATCTCGCCACCCCTCCGTACAGCTAAATTTGACATGCCGATTTTTTCACAGAATCTGATAGCCCTCCCTCATCGATTTCTGTTGCTAACTTTTTCATGTGACCTCAATTAGCATATTTATCGAGCATGGAAAATCGGCTCATTTTCAGGGTTTTCTGGCACAGTGAAAGACAATGTAGACCAAATCTCATGAAAAATGGGTTTCTGGGTTATTTTCATGCGCTGATCACGCCTGTATTATAGAATTTTGTATAATCTTGAAATTTGCATATTCATCGAAATTTCAATCGTATCGTTTCGAAAAGTAAGCCGAAGAGGATTCCAATTTTTTGATATGATGTAGCCCCAAGCGAGGGCTTCACAACGAGCAAAAAGTCGATCTATTCAGAGTAGGGTATTGTTGTTAAATCCTTAAATAACGCTTTTTTTCTAATCGAGAGTAACCCTCTCATTTCCCCTCATTCCGCGCCATTAGCCTCGCCCGTGCGGTGTGAAATGACTGCGCGGTAATAGAACTCGACTCATTCCTTCCCTCTTCTGACAATTTTGCTAATTATCAAACTTTTCACATAACAATTATTTATTAATCGCGAACAAAAATATCGTGTGAGACCTCTCCAATGAGTTTGGTAAGGATTGTCTCATCATCCATCTTCTCGTTTACTTCTTCATAATCTTCCTCATCTGATTCCCCCTTCTCATCCTCTGAACTTTCATATTTCCTCTTGGTAGTAGCATTAGTTCTATGGAGGCGTCAGCGAGAGAGGCGAGAGAGTGAAATGAGTCGAGTTCTATTGCCGCGCAGTCATTTCACACCGCACGGGCGAATTGCGCGGAATGAGGGGAAATGAAAGGGTTACTCTCGATTAGAAAAAAAGCGTTATTTAAGGATTTAACAACAATACCCTACTCTGAATAGATCGACTTTTTGCTCGTTGTGAAGCGCTCGCCATATCATATCAAAAAAATTGGAATCCTCTTCGGCTTACTTTTCGAGAACGATGCGATTGAAATTTCGGTGAATATGCAAATTTCAAGATTAGACAAAATTCAATAATACAGGCGTGATCAGCGCATGAAAATGACCCAGAAACCCATTTTTCATGAAATTTGGTCGTCATTCGCTTTCACTGTGACAGAAAACCCTGAAAATGAGATTTTCCATGCTCGATAAATATGCTAATTGAGGTCACATGAAAAAGTTAGCAACAGAAATCGATAAAAGACATCTTGGCTATCAGATTCTGTGAAAAAATCGGCATGTCAAATTTAGCTGTACGGATTTCTCCAGAAAGTGGGGAAAATTACGCGAACGCACTGATATATATTTTTAAATGAACCCTTTTCAGCACTGGACAGTCTGTCCTCTTCGCTGCTGTGTCTTCTAAGCGAGTACAGAACAAAAAAAGAAAGCTTTTCTATTTTGTTGCAATGACTTGAAATTCATGGCTTGTTACACTTACGTTTTACAAACATTACAAGCGAAATTCACCCAGTCTAATTTAATCTGCGTGCCCGAAAAAAAATCAAATACTATCAGAGAGATCGTCACCCGGCCGCTTTCCTGTTTCGCAATCCCCACAAAGCCAGGTAGATTTGCATAGTTCAATCGGTCAGTCAATCCGGATTCAATAAAAATAAACAACCCACCAGCCAGTGCTATTGCCACCTGCCGGTTGTTGAGGGCGCAGCGCACGATCTGACGACGGCCCGGCGCCTGCATTTATTTAAATTAATTAAATACATATATATTTTCTATATTTTAGAAACTCATTTGAAGACGAAATTGCATACACGTCGCCGTTTCCGGTTTCATTCTCATCCGATAACTGGAAACCACCATGCTCGGGGATAATTCCATGAAGAACGGGAAAGAAACAAAACGCACCTTCCACTCGTTGACTCTTCTGTCGGCGCGGATGTGTCTGATACCATCGGGGTAGACCTGGAAAATAAATCGATAATCAAACCGTAATCCCACCATAGTTACCGTATCCAAAAATGGGTTAATGTATCAGGTTGGATAGGAACCGGCTGCTGCAGCAATCGGAGCCGGCACACGCACACTGATCTACTTCGCTCTAGCAAGGACGCAGCAGCTGCAGCCGAACTTTGCAGCCCGACCGCAGGTACCACAATGCGGCACCCTCTCGCGATCGATCGCTTCACGAGAGGTTTGGCATTTCTTGCATGTTAACGAGGGTCGGAGGCCGAACCCGCGAGGGGGAGATAGGTAGTTTAACCCACTAGCCACTGGGCCATGCCCTGTACTGACCTGGAGCAGCGAATCGTCTCCAATCAGCGCGCATCCGAGCGTGGGCGCGGTAGCCAGGAAACCTGCGAGGGGCGGGTTTCAGGAGCGATACAGGTGCAGATACATTGAAAATTATGTAGTACATCTCACAATCAGAGTGCCAGTGCAAAAATAGAATAAACTTTTTTTAGAAACAACCTTTCAAGTTTCACTTGTAGCCTATATTCACCCGCTCAAATATGCATTGTGCTCTCTTCATCCCGCACACTCCTCCCGAGCGTTGAGAAAGAGTGTGCAGAATGGAGACAGCTGCTATTCAATCCAGTCAAAATCCATTCCTACCTGGACTGGATCGCCTAATCATCCCCACTCACCCGAATCCGTGGCCTCCTCAACCGTCTCTCCGATGGACAGCACGAGGGTGGCGTTGACGAACGAGACCACGATGTTGGCGTCGAAGCGGTCTGTATTAATTTTAATTTAATTAAGTAAAATACATTTCAATAGGTTTTAATACTGTCAAATAATGCGCAACAACTGTTCAAGTTCATACAGTTGTTTTCACAAGGTATGACTTATCTATCAATGACCTGTATGGCCATCATCGAGATATCCGCCTAGCGAAACGTGGATGCGCCCAGGTCTTATTTTAATCTAGTGGAGAGCATTTGCAGCTATTCCTCCGAAATTTGAAGCGCTTGCGATTTCACGTTTCACTCTCCCAACATAAACCGCAGGCTGCTCGCACGATTGATACCACGAAGTAAGCGTAGAATCAATTCAATCGCATCTACTGAGATTGAGAGACGAGATTTAGTGTGCAGAATGGAGAGAGAGCCTCTCTACTCACCATCCACGCTCCTCCTCACGGTCCAGACGGCGTTCGGGTTACCGGGCAGCTCGGACACCGCCATCTCGCCCACCTCGAGACCGTTGCGAAGCACCTGATTAATTAATTATGTTAATTGCATAATTAAATTCAGTAGGCGATTTTGAACTGTATGTAAGGGAATGCGGGCGGGGGCTATTTCATTTAGGGAAAACGGGAAGATTTAGCACATCGGCGGTTTCTCGTTTCAGCCTCGCACCATACTTAGGGCAAGACGTGCGCAGTGATGGAGGTGGCGTTGGCGGAGCAATCAAATGTTAAACAAAGTGCAATCAAGCATCACCGGAGCCTCCGCATCTCCTGTCCTTCCACACACCCGTCATCCCCCTATCATCCTCGCCTTGGGCCTACAGTACCACCCCCAACTACCGTAACCCTCACCTTGAGCGTGCTCCTTCCTCCTCGTCCATTCAGCGCGTAGATCTGGGGCGCATCCTCGCGAGCGAGATCACCGATCTGTAATTAGATATTTATTACTAGTTATTTATATGTATATATTTTTAAGAGGAGGCTGATGAGAATATTGCCGTCAACTCAACTTTGTACCCTTATGCGCATCCCGTCACACCAAGCCACCGGGCCTCTTAACAACACTGATCGCACGATATATAATTTTACCGACCCTGGAGATTTTTTTTCAGTCTATTGTTTCCTTCGAATGACAAAACGGTACCATATTGCTGCACACTCACCACCCAGCCCATATACATACACACTAGCACAGATCCGCCGGGCAAGGTGCAAACTCTGATTTTCGAATCAACCAGTGGTAAAACCGTAAAACTATAGCCAAAAATGACTAACAATATTATTTAAATAATTTTAAATAGAATAAACCAACGCGTGCCGTAATGAGAGTGAGCAAACTAATTACCAGACCAACAACAAAAACAACAACAATAATAATAATAATAAAATTATTAAAATTATTATTATTATTATTAAGCTCACGTGTGCCGTGATGAGCGGGGAGAGGGAGTTCATCGTGTCCACCAGCACAAGATTGCGCAGGGGGCGCACGCCGTAGAAGAACGTCTCGCCTTCCTCCAGTTGCATCTAAATAATATTTATATTAATATTAAATTTTAAAAAAAATTATTTAATTTATTATCATTGCCAAACCTCCAAATTACTCGCTACATTGATTTGTTATTGACTTTATTGATTTGTTATTGACAAGTGATCGAACAATTGATTCACTCCATCTTAGCCCGCACTAGATGCCAGGCTGAAACCGCGTTCACACAGGCTCGCAAAGAAACAGCGGTTTTGGAAAGAACAGCAAGGATTTACTACGAGGTTTGATAATATAAGCGCTTTTAAATAATAATATTAGTAGCATTTTAATCATTCTCACCTTGGAGGAGAAATCCGGCTCGTCATCGTTGTCTCCCAGCTGCGCGATCTGGTAGAGGTGGCTGCAAATAATTGTCTTACAGAATAAATTCAGATTTCCACACCCGCAACATTCCCGCTGCAACTCTGGTACATAAATTGACTAGATTGACTCGATTGATTACATTCTCGCGGTTTTTCAAAAAAAATAACCACCCACTCAACTACCGTTGCATCGTTTCTATATACTCAAACAAATCATACGCGCCTCAGTACGGCCTCGAGAGCTTAGGGGAAACAATATATTAAAGTAAAAAAATAAATAAATGCACTCACTGGTTGCCGAACTCGCTGGCGACGAAGAGGAAGCCCGTGCGCAGGATGCACCTGCACATCGAATATTAGTCATCAATTAGGGAAAACATTTTCCCGCACTTTCTCACGCTCTCTCGCCGGTCAGAGTGCCGAGACAGAGCATGTGAATTGAGGAGTGCGGGAACTTTATGGCACACCCCTGATATATATATATATATATATATATAGCTCTCTCCCTTTCGCACACTTTCAAAGTCACAATTGAACATGCACCAAAAGTACAAGAACTTGAGTACTTTCTGCGATAAGCCCATTCGCAATACATCAAAATAAGCATTTAATAACTTAATTAAATAAATAATTAAACCCACATGGCATTGGCGGGCGGCACGGTGTCGAAGTACTTCACCTTCATCTCGACCACGAGGTCTTCTTCCGTCTCCAGTGTCACCTGAGGAGAGGAGTAGGGATGCAAATTCGGTTTTCGTTCTCTCCATTCTGCACACTATCTCGCCGGTCAGAGGAACGAGAGAGTGTGCAGAATGAAGAGAGCAAAAACTAATTTACATCCCTAGATGATTGGGTTACGGTAGTGCGAGGGAAAATATGGTAATGAATTTACTTGAGATTTGAGATTGTGCTCACTTTACTCATCAAACCGTTGAGATTCCCTTGATTTAAGTAGCCCGAATGAAACACGACTCACACAAGAGTGGAAACTAATCCGAATTATTTTTAGGAGTTATTCAACTTTGTAATATCAAACATTTGCCGCAAGGCGTTTATTTACCAAACCGTCCTAACCTCAATTCACCAGGTCAAATATTTACGTTTAATCTCGGCTAAACAGCCTACAAGCCTGTCTGATTCAATACAATACATATTACTGATTACCGTATATCTCCGTGTGCAAATTGGAGAAAGAGCTACCAGTGCTCTCTTCATTCCGCACACTCTCTCTCTCGTAGTCAGAGAAACGAGAATGTTCAAAATGGAGATATACCACCCACCTTGAATATATCACCGCTACGTAAACTCCAAGCATTCAAATGTTTTATTTAATATATTTAAAACAAAAATAAATATTAATCACCTTGAATATGTCTCCGTGCTCGGTCTGGATGAGGAAGAAGAACATGAGCTTCGTCTTGTGCATCGCATAGGTGATCACTATGAGCGAGCGGTCTGCGTCGTCCAGATCGTTCTGAAGAGAATGAATAATATTGTTATTATTAAATAAATATTTATTTCTTAAATACATTTTGTTTCTATACCAATGTCTGGAAAGCAATCACTGCTCCGAACCAATCAAACATGTTTCATAGACATGCTGACACCCAAACCCGCCTAGGCGGTTCATGGTGTTGAACATGCTGAAGTCCAGTTGTTCATTTGTATTTTCCACCAACACACAGGAACAATAATGACCCAGTCACTCCTCTAACGCTATTCACGTCCCCTTCGATACCCTAACTCGCCTTGGCGGATTTGGCTAATATTTGTATGTTCATGAACGAGCTAGAAAGTAATCATCCACGCTCCCGTTCTTCAGCTGATACATTCTCCGTGACACCCAAACTCGCCTGGTCACCCTTCCATTCACTGGTGAGCTTGGAAAGGTCTAGGTTTCCTTTTCGGGGGAGCCCATAACGTTTGGCGGGTGATTTTGCGGCTAGCCCAGGCTAAGGAAGGTCTAACCGACAGATTTCGAGGCAGACCGACCCTCTTTTTTGCGAAAATTTCGGGGCAGCCGGACAATTCACTCGAGCTCACCATTGCTACCATTCAAAATCGTCTATAATTTTCTGTCCTGACGAATCCACGCCTTCGTTGGAAAAAGATATTGCCAATCACGATTCCAACCGTATCAACCCCTTTCATCCATCATATAACCTAACTACCGTACTACTACCATCCATCAAAACCAATCAATATTCCCACTGTTCTCCTCGGGCACGCGGATATCCAGTCTAATCATTTTTTCAACACTCTTCTATGACAAATTATCAAGTCACCCGCCCCTCGCTGATACATTACTTCTGACACCCAAACGCACCTCATCCCTGATATCTCCATATTCTACCGTATTTCCCGTTTCCAAATTAACTAATATTAATTAATTAATTATTAATAAACATTAAACGCACTCTTCTCCTCGGGATGGGCACGCGGATATCCGGCTGGTCGCCCAGGTTCTTGTACACGATGTAGTTCTCGCAGCACACGATCACGCCCGACGGACCGTCCTGGCCACCGGGCACTGCAGAGAATGAATCAATAAATAATGTATTATTAAAATAATTACTTATTATCAACTACTGTACTCCTGAAGTATTCCAATTACGCCATTCCTTATTTTTGTGAACCGAAAGTTTATTATAAGAATTTTTTCATGACTGAAAGTGAGCAGGAGATTGAATTTTTCCTTCATCGCCGTTTCCTACAGTACCCTCTCCTGCTACCGTAATCCCCCTCCTCACCCGGAATGAGCAGGTTGCCGGGGTCCTGGAGCGCTTCGGCATACTTTCTCACCACGTGGTTCAGGCCCAGATCCTGGGCAAATTGGCATAATTAATTAATTAATTAAAATAAATATGTATATTAATTAAAATTAATTAATTAAATAACTTACCAGCTCGTAGAAGGTGAGCGTCTGCTGCGTCTTGGCCACAATCTCGCCCGTCGGATCGTTGTCGCAGTCCTGGCAATTATTTAATTAATTAAGTATTTATTATTTAAAAATATATATTTTCGAAAAATTCCCAGGAACATGTGCCCTTCAGACAATAGCTAAAGCTCAATCACAGAATAAGTCGCCGCTCGTATTCCGGAATTGTAACGTAAAATTGAAAAGCATTGCCCAGGCAAATTTTCGATGCTATAGTCACCAGACCCATTGCAGTTTCGACTCTGCTACAAGTCAATCAGACTCTATGGGAAATAATGCTCTTCAGCGCCCTCGTTTAAAAAACAAATCCAATTCGTGCTTTGCGTATGCACTCTGGAGATCCCCGTTTCAACACCACTACGTCTCTATCAGAAACTGCGACGCAACAATAACATGCTTAGTGAGACCGTCAAAACTCCAAAATCCGTGATTCAGATGCAGTCCCCGTCCGTAGCCTCATATCCATACTCTATTGTCTCAATAGTGTATGGATATGAGGCTATGGGCAATACCCGAGAAGTAAAATCATAATAATAATAATAATAAATCATAAATTTTCCCATGCCTCATCGTCGTACCCGAACGGTACCCGTTTCACCAGTGCAACATACATACAGGAATTGGCAAGACGATAAATCGTTCCATAGATTCAGTACTAACAATTCTATCCATATTCATTGGAAAAATGGATATAAACAACAGCATTAAAAATAATAATATTAATAAAATTTCCCACCTCATAGTCGTACTCCAGACAGGCGAACGTGGGGTTCTCGAAGCCGACGTCGATGCCCACCACGCCGTAGCAGAGCGTGAACTGCAATTATTTATTTAATTTTAAAAAGTTATTTAAAAAAATTCTAGCCACACTATAAACAACGGTTCCCTAAGACAATGAACTTACGATTCCATGTTTACCCTCAAAAGTTCCCAGTTACAAATAAGTTTCACGCTAACTCTACGAGCAGGCCAATTGGGACGTTTTCGATTATCACCTGGAATAGAAGGAAAGGGAAAACTATAAATCAGGACATTTTTTTCAATAGTGACCAGTCACAGACGCGCTTCAGGCCCAACATATTAACGGATCTGGCTGGAACGTTTTCGATCTGGTGTGCATATCTTCCATAGCAAAACATAATCAAAGAAAAAACAAATTTTCAAAAGTTCCAGTATCAAACACGTTTCATGCATAGCCTATAAACCCAGCGAGTTCGTAGATTATTGATAATCGCCATGTGGCCGATGCTTACCACAATACACTCACTACACGATAACCGGTGGCTGATACACCGTAATCCAACCGTATCTATTCGTTCTACCGTAATCCCACCGTATACCTGTTTGTGGGCCTCGAGGGGCGAGGAGATGGTGAGGTTCGCCTGCGCGTCTCTGTTCATCACGTACACCAGCTTCTGGCGCTCGACCGCACCTGCAAGAATTCGGTTTCAGCCACTTCTCAAGCGCTTATGAAAAACTGGAATTATTGATTGTTTCTGCATATTGTGCAAACAATAATTATAATTTCACAGGGACTATGCCTGCAACGTTCGCGTTTCAACCATATTATTACAGGCGATTTCGGCGAAAAACGATCCACAAAATTTCAATTTAGCTCGATTATCCAAGGCATCATTTAAGTAACGATATGACTACGGTACTCATCGATCACTACGGCAAATAAAATCAGTTTTCGATAATCAAGTCGGGTGCGACTATCGTACTCACCGATCAGGATGGCGCGCCCCTTGGGGTCGGTGGCCAGGTAGTGGCCGGGCACGATGCGACGGCAGCCAGTCTTGCCGAAGGTCTCCTCGAATTATTCATTTACTATTTACAAAAATCAATAAATACCCAGCTACCGTAACCAATCGCACTTCGGTGATCCACTCTGTACTAGTACTCATATATATTTATTTTTGTACGGCGACTGCAACGGAATAATTGATGCAACCAAATCTTCGAGAGATCATATAACAACGTTGCGACTCTAAATAAACAGGGACCAATTTGCGAAAATGAAGCAAGGTTCAACCAGCCCTCGGAGTATAGCCCTACCCTTTCATTAGTGTTGCCGGATCGAATAGTGCTTTCTCCATCTAGCACACACTCTCGCTGATCAGAGATACGGGAGTGTGCAGAATGGAGAGAGTTACTATTCGATCAGAATACCTGATGAAACGTATCTCTACAGTCAACTTGCGAAAAAAAACCGAGCTACCGCATACCCATCGTTCGCGAGATACCGTATACAAACTACCGCATACCTGATGGACTCTCTCGAAGGCGGCCTTCTCCGGATGGTACTCGAGAATGACGATTCTACCCGAGTCCGAACCCACCTGTAACGAACAACTATTACAACCACAACGATCAATTAATTAAGTGGGACTGTTGCAAGAATGATGCATCTCATATGATGAAATGGACTAAGGGATAAGCAGGAAACGGAATCGCACTACACGAAAATCTAATGGGTAGGACCAGTGAGAGCGATGTTTCAATCTAGCATCTAGACAGTACGACAATGCGCTGAGATGATATTCGGCAAGCTCCTATGTTCATCAAACAAATACATTCGAGGGGATAGATAGTGGATGTGGGAAGAGGGTACATCGATCGGCAAAAATTTTTTTAAATTAAATAAATACCACGAGGAAGTCCTTCGTTCCTCCCGTCAGACGGAACGCCATCAGCGAGCGGACGATTCCGAAGACCTGGGAGATATCATATTTATATTGTATTAATATTACTATATTTTAATATAATATTTAATATTATTGGCGTGAACGAGCCTAGCGACGATGCTCTCGCTAACTTTTGAGTCTAACAGAGCCAGATAGAGATTAGACACCATGACTAGTATGTGCGCCTGGATGAACATGCGTTTCATTAAGTCTACTATAGAAAATGCACATGAACTAGTGGTCGGGAAACGAGGAAGATATGATAGTCAGGGCTGGCTCAACAACAATGAGCTGATGACTGTTCGAATTGAACTAACATTAATTTAATAATACAATTTAAATTAAATACCTCATGATTGCAGAGGGTCTGGATCTTGCCCGTCTTGGGGTCGCAGTACAGCAGTTGGATCACATTGCCGCGACCGATAGCGATTTCCTGCGAATACAAGTTGTGACAAGGTAGTGGCAAGATCACGTGGTAAATAGGTCTGGCGAAAGGTGGGCACTCCAGACTGACAAGCCCATTCTATCACTGGCCTAGCAGTGATCTCCGGTGAGCCCAGTCTCGAAGTCGGGATGAATCTTTACCTTTACCTTTACAATAGTTGCATAAACAGCTTTCCAGCAAATAAAAATGAACGTTTCACTCTTCAGGTCGCTATTTCAATAGGTTTTACGAAGCTAGCTTCGATAGGCGTCAAGCAAATGCTAAATTGGATACAGACCACCCTAAAGCGATCTTGAGAACTTTTAGACATACCTTGATGAGCGCGAAATTAGATAAGAGCAATTGACAGGGAATACTACGGATTCAGGAGTAAGGTGAAGGCTGAGCCTGGTGCCCGCACTACCTAAGCTATCTACTGACAAACATACTTACTTGATCGCCTACTTACGAGACAAATAAAAATATTAATTTATCAAATACCTGCACTTTAGCAGTGCCCGAGAAGGCGCCATGCACCGCTTGGTTGATGGTGGTCTGGTTCTGGAGCGTGAGATTGTAGAGATGCATGGTTGGTCAGGGGGTTTGGGTCCTGGTTCCTGGGTCGGTTCGGTTCCTCTTCTTCTTCCCTCAGCAGCTCTGGCGCATCTGCCGATGTGATTCGTTAGTGTGTGTGGTAGTTGAGACAGGCGAGAGGAAGCAACCGCCGCTGAAATGGACACTCAGACATTAGTAGGGGTTCGAAATCAGAGAACTTTGAGTAAAATTCGCGGAATGCGGCTCGAAACGCAAAGATAATGGTGCAGAATCAGAGATAAAAGAGGCCAATGGAGCTATACTTAGATGGGAATGACCTACCTTATCTCTGATATAGACTGCTGTCGAATTTCAAACAGTGAAAACTCTCTAACATGTAGTAGATCACTCAAAAATCCTCGCCATCGTTTCGAAAATAAAGCTAACACTCCGCGTATCACACAACCTGAATCGGAGCAACTGATTCGTAGCTTTTCTTGTACAATTTAGGGAGGAAATGGGACGAAACTGCAAAATCTAGGTAACTTTTCAAATATTTTGGAACGTAAAATCACTATAACACAGCAATATCAATCAAATTCTTCCCCACGAAAACCAACAAGCAATAGGACAACTAGGGCCAAGTTCTAGCAATAAAATAAGACGAAACGGATCAATCAATTAGCATAAAATCGTTTTCGAAAAAAGCTCAAATTTGAATGCGGCGAGTGCACTGTGCTTACCGCCAGTAGCACGGCTGTTTCACTCGTACTCACTTATCAATTTCCCGGTCCGCTAATATTTCCGATTGCTATCGCCAAGATAAGCGTTGTCGCCCCGTGACTTGCACGAGACTTATTCCAAATTCTTTCCAAGGTAGATCAACACTTTTTTTTCGATTTGGATTTGCTCGCTTATCGATCGGTACTGTCTAGTATTGATCTCGTTTCGATTCTGACCCTCTCCATTCTGTACACTCGGCTAGACCAAGAGTGTGCAGAATGGAGAGAGCTGAGAATAAAAACAAGCTGCGCCCGTACTGGCTAGTACTAGGTTATAAGCCTACACGTAGCGTCTATGAGCCCATAAATTGCTCGGTTTTCGCGCGATTTCGGGCTTTTCTGTCCAGAAATATGCCAGATCTGGCCTATTTTTCGCAATTTATTTATTCTTTTTTTCGTTTAATTCGCTCATTGTAGATGCAGCGTTCCGAGTGCATGGAGTTCGAGGTGGTGCCCGAGCGCTGTCTCAAGAATCCCAGCGTCGAATTCCATATCGGGACGCCGATCAACCAGGTTCGACTACGATTTTAGAGCAGAGTCCTTGCTCTCTCCATTTTGCACACTCTCCTGATCGGGCTAGATTGCGCTGTTTTTAGCACCACAAAGTGGTGAAATGGCTTTGTCACGGCCACATTATTGCCAGAAAATAATGTGGTCGGCATATGATTGATATCTTTGCAGGGAATGATATGTTTTGTGCAAATACACCAATGTCCTTTTTTGGACTTTATTATATAATTATATAATATTTAATTTAATTATTATTTTCCGCTCAGGTGATCACGATGCTGCAGCTGAACACGCGCCTGCTGCACGGCATCAAGTTCACCTACTCGAAAAATGTGAGCGATTGATTAGTCCAAATCCATTTCCAGGTAGATAAAAACGGTGTTTTCGGAAATTTACTCTCTCCATTCTGCACACTCTTCTTTGTTAGAGCGACAAGAGGTATTGATAGAACTGGCAACACTATTCATTAGCTGTTTGTATATTGTAAATTATGTATTGTTCTTAAAGCGACAAGAGAGCTATTCTTTGATGGAGCAAAACTATTGATTAAGATGCCTTTAAAAAAAATCTGCTCTATCCAATCTGCACACTCTGATCGATTATATTTGGGCGTATGGGGAAATAGGGATGCATCAATTCTCGGGAGGTGCCGTCTTGACCCGATCATTTGCATTGATAAGACCGATAACGGGCGTAGTTGGTTGCGTAATATCGAGTGTCTTGGGCAATAATATATTGCGAAACGGTTATAATATCGTGTGTGTAGAGAACGCACCATACGCTATTATGTTATTACGGTTGTGCTAAAAAAAAATCCCGCATTCCTCGTTTCCCATGCTATCTCGTCTCTCTGAGCGACGAGAGAGCATGCAAAATAAGGAGTGCGGGATTTGAAGGCCATAATCGATTTTTAATCAATACCAGAGATGTATCGAATACTGCTCTCTCCATTGTGCTCAGTCTCTAGCTTATCCAACAAACGAGAGAGTGTGCAGAATGGAGAGAGCGCTATCTGCTCCAACAACACTAATCGATATTCGCTCCAGGACCCGTTCGGCCGTGACATCTGCATCCATCTCTCGCTCAACGGCATCAAGCTGTTTTTCGACGCGCGCTCGCAACTGCTCAAGGTACCGTACTCGGAGAGTTTCGGCTACAGTAATCATCTACCAATCTATAATTGATTTTTTGGCTACTGTAATCATCTGCGAATCGATAACTGGCTTTTTGGCTACCGTAACCATCAACGCATCGATAATTGTCTTCTTTCCAGTTCATCGAGGTGGACAACCTGTCCAAGATCGTGCTGCGCTACTGCGCGCAGGTGAGCTATCATCTTTATTTCAATATTTTCACTATATTTTAACTGTAAAATCCCTAATTCTCTTTACAAAAAAATACTGAGAGTACCAGCATTTGGTTGTGAATATTTGTTTGAATCGTATTCCGCAATTTCCGTTCAGTTCCAATCCCCAATTGGAAAGATCACTTAATATATAGAGTCAATAATCAAGTTATCGTTCCCTGCGCATATTCCTGAAATATAGAATACTATCGTAGCGCAATTCTTCCGTGTCGATAGTGCGGTTTTGGTCTCTCCAATCTGCACACTCATGCCATTTAGAGATACGAGGGAGTGTGCAGAATGGAGAGAGCTCCGTCATCTCCAATGAACATTCCTTGAAGGTTTTCTCCGAGCCTGGCGCCGAGGCGACCATGGACCGGGTCGAGGAGTGCTTCGGCAGCACCCATCCGGGAGGTGAGCGGGATTGATCTTTGATCTTTTCAACAACAAAAAATTAATACATGAAATCTTGTCCCAATCTTGGACAGTTATTTGTTTAATCTTACGCGATTTTTAGCTGAACGAATGATTGAATAGATCCGAAATAACCCACTCCCATTGAATCTCCATTATTCAGCCGCTACCGTTAAACACTATTTATGTCAGCTACAGTAGCCCTAGTGTGATCCCATTAGCTACCGTAAGCCTAACATGCTTTTCGTTTTAGGCACTTTCTCTTCATTCTGCACAATATCTCGCCGGTGAGAGAAACTAGAGAGTGTGCACAATGGAGAGAGCTGTTGCTCGATCCAGGAAGCGCTACCATATCCGCGCCGTGCGTTTCAGCATACAACGAGAGCGCAAATTTTGAATCCCATAATGCTACCATACTCGAGAATTACAGTAACCATACATTTCGTTAGCTACCGTAACCTCACCGTGATTCTTTCTCAGCATACGACGAGAGCGAGAAGGTGTACGTGCAATCGTGGCGCGGCCTCTCCTTCTGCTTCCCCACTACGGATTCGAACCACGTCGAGGTGTCGGTCAGTTGTATTTTATGTTATTTATTTATTTTAATTAATAAAATATATATAGTGAGAAATATTTTATTATTTTACAACAAAAATAAATGTTTATGCACGTGATTTTGCATTCTACTAGTTTTTTTAGTGGTTCTGTTGGTCTTCCATTTTTTTATTTACACGGAATCATGGTCACGAAATCATCGTTTACGCTGTGTGTTCCTGGTATCTAGAGAAATAGAGTAACAAGGTTCTCCCGGGTTGATATTTTTGCGTGTTGTTTTACTTGGAAAGTTTTACATGGATTTAATTTTGGTTAATCTCCGGGCCGCTCGAAAATCATATTCGTTTCAGGCTTCACTTGTCTATAGATTCTTCGTAGCACAGATCTCACTTGTTTATATGAAACATTTTCTCCAGTGTGCTTCTCCCAGCATCTTTGGATTCATTTTGTTTGTGCTGAAGTGGCCTTCACACGCTTAGTATTTCTGATTTGTTTCTCTGATCCTATGAAACAACCATAACACACTTCTACCTATTGGGGTGTTCCGAAAGTATTGATCACTTATAAGTATAAATACATTTCTCACTTGGTACGGCACGAAACGATTCCTTCTATGCTGCGCTGGATTGAGCAACTATTGTTCTACGATTTCAATGCTTCAACCATGGAAATCCATTCACTTTCAAAAAACCACTTCATTCAGACCAGACTTCATAAAAATCACTTTTTCTAAATTCTCACTTTACCAAATGTGTAAAAATCAGTTTACCATCTCATGAGAGTTTTGAGTCAACAATAAACTATTAGGTTGTCCGGAAAGTCTTTGTCCATGGGTTTGTTTACACACTGCTCTACGCAGATGAACATTGGTTGTCCCTCCTTCCTAGTTTATAACAAGCAGGTCTGTGCCTTTGCAGAGAACAACTCCCCATTCCCTTTCCTTCACTCAGGCTCTAGCAGAGCAACGATATATTTTCTTAGTGCCATCCACATCCGACATGTTCTGCTTTACCTCTTCCTATCCAACATCAATCTGAAGGATTCGAAAACTCCCTTGACGAATGTTTTTGGCACGTATGACCCACACTACAAAACCATAAAGATTTGGATCCATCGCTTCAAAGAAGGCTACTTTTCTCCGAGGACCTGGAAGACCCCGTGAGTTGGATTTCGAGACTTTGACGAAACGTGTGGAAACGGGCTCATTTCAAAGTGTACGTGAACTGTCCATTACACTTGGCGTGTCCAATACCACAGTCGAGAATGGTTTGAAATCCCTCGGAATAAGGAAAATTTTCGGTCGATTCATACCCCATGATCTGACTCAAGCCAACCTTGACCGTCGAGACAATGATTCCACTTCCCTCCTCACTCTCCACGGTGGGGATCGATGGCTGGACCGGCTCATAACGGGGTATAAGAGAGGGGTCTCCTACAATAATAACCACAGGAGAGCCCAGTGGGTTGGAGAAGGAGAGACCCCACATGATGTCCCCAAACCTGACCAGCAGCCCAAGAAAATCATGCTCTCAGTGTGGTGGGTGGTGGATGGCTTGATCTACTGCGAGGTGCTCCCCGAGGGCACGACAATTACCGTGGTCAAGTACGTCTCACATCTATAGAATTTCAAGATGACCGTCGATCATTCAAGCTTAATGGAGAAAAAAGTGTATTATCAGAATTTTAATGTACTTCACCATATCTCAGAACAAGTCAAGCAGGAACTGGCTGGATAAGGTTGGATGGTTCTCCCTCACCCACCGTATTCTACGGACATGGCCCCGTCAGATTATAGGCTTTTCGCCGACCTGGCCCATGCCCTCCGATATATACATTTTATTTCCCGTGGAAATCTCGAGTCTGCACTCAAGCAATACTTTGCTTCGCGCCCCGCTGGGTTCTACAGGGAGGGAATCCATAAGTGGAAGGAACGTTGGGCATAGGTTGTCAATAATGATGGCAAGTATAATTGATCTCGTGCTATTGTTTACTCAAAGAAATAAAGATTTGAAAAATGGACAAAGACTTTCCGGACAACCTGATATTTGCACGACAACTTATTTCTTATTTCCCGGCTTATTTCATCATCATTACGAAATTTTTCATTTCCCACACATATTTATACAAATGATAGAATTGGATCACAACAATAGTTAGAAAAATTGCGCCATAAAATAGGACTTAGAATAATCATAAAAAGAGTTGCTATGACTGGTCAAGAAGTTTGAAAAACAATATTTAAAAATAATCAATCTCTCATAATGAAAAAAAGTCAAAATATTTTGACCTACTTGTGCGTTACGGTATAAATCATATTTATCCATGTTATCTGCTAGTGTGACCTCTCCCCCATCTATGCTTCCAATATGAGCTTTTCATTTTAATTCTGTACTGAGTTGGAAAAATTCAAATGTAGGGTTCCGAAATCAAAAGTGACGCCTTCTTGCGGTTTTTATCATCATCAGTATGTTTCAATTGGTCAATCTAAGAACTGTATAAAATAGTTCAAAGTTACCCTCAATACATATGAAAGAGTGAATGAGATTGGACCTTATCTTCCACAAGAAAAAAAACAAAAGAACAAGATGATCAATACTTTCGGAACACCCCAATAGTTTACATTTTATTTTATTTTAAAATTTAATAAAATAAATTATTTCCAGCCCGGATTCGGTCCGAATCTCCGCTCGCTCAACTACGATAAGGACTTCGCTCCCAAACTCACCAAGATGACCATCTTCAAGGGCACGCAATTGACGAAGAACAGCGAGTGAGTGGGGGATACGGTATCCTTCGGGAAGGTACGGTAGGTCGAGATGGTTACTGTAGATAGTTGATTTCTGGAAGGATTACGGTAGATGGATGCGGCAGGTTCCCCAAAAAATTTTAAGGGCACGCAATTGACGAAGAACAGCGATTGAGTTTGGGATACTGTATCTTTGGGAAGTGTACGGTAGGTCAGAGAAGTTACGGGAAAGGGGCTATGGTGGATGAATGTAGTACTGTAGGTGGAGGAGGTGCAATAGACTAATGGGGTTCTTTAGATAGAGTTCTATAAGGAATTGCCTGGTGAATTGGACCAGTTAACCAGAATTGGACCAGTGTTTCGAACATTGTTTGAAACAAGACTGGTTTTGTTATCTGTGATTTCATCGTTGAGCGTTGTTTAAA
Source organism: Pristionchus entomophagus (assembly GCA_036245825.1). Classification (NCBI taxonomy): domain Eukaryota; kingdom Metazoa; phylum Nematoda; class Chromadorea; order Rhabditida; family Neodiplogasteridae; genus Pristionchus; species Pristionchus entomophagus. The sequence continues at coordinate 37,933,262 of BTSX01000005.1, forward strand.
ATTCCCTTCGAAACACTCAAATAATCCAAACATTATATTATTGATTTTTGTATTACCATTTCACACGCGTGCTAGAAACATAATTAAGATTTTATTTCTACTCACTGAGGCGATATGCTAGAATTTTCCCCAGCAACAATTGCGCTTCAACCTTACATGGAAATGAGTCTTGTTCTCGTTACATTGGTGTGTCTTACAGGCTAATGTCGCAATAGAAATACCATTTATTCTTCATTTTTTACCCATTATTTTAGCCTTCACTCACTTCATTTTTAAAATGTATTAATATTAATCAATAAATCACTTTTTAAGACCGCTGGAGGTACCCCAGCACGCGTACGCCGGCCAGAATCGGCTGATACTCGCAGAAGCAGTGAGGGCGAGAGGAAGGATCAGCGGGATGTGCTTCCTCTTCACCACCGAAGGTATACGGTAGATTGATATACTGTAGAATACTGTAGATCGATAGTTATCGAGAACTAATGGAGATGCTAGGTCACGGTAACGACGAAGGGTAAGTGTTGTCGGATCGAATAGCAACTAACTCCATAATGCACACTCTCTTTTATCTGACCTGCGAGAGAGGTATGCGATCCGGCATCTCTAATATACTGTATCTTGGATGGGTATCGAGAACTTATGGAGATGCTAGGTCACGACAACCACTGATGGATTCACTAAATCTCGGATTAATTTCAAATTTTGATCACGTTGGTTATGTGCTTCGGAGTTTGTTTGAAATGAGCCGTGGGCATTCGCTCTGATAGTCTGGTTACATGTGCGTTCAAATACCTTCTAGTACAAAAACATGTGAAATTAGTCTATGTGATTGCTCCGATACGGTACGCCAAAAGTGTCGATCGCACCCAATTACCGTACTCCCACTGCAGACAAGGTGAAGATGGCGACGAGGGGCGCGACCAATGACTACGAGTTGGTCACCCTGAAGAGGACCGTGCACTTCGGAGACCATGTTACGGTACGGGGGGGGGGGGGGCACGGTAGCGGGGAGTGGGTACAGTAATCGTGATGCTATCGAGAAGTAATTATTTTTGTAGTCCCTGGTATCCTCGGCGAACTGATTTATCCCTGACCTTAGGCATATTTGAGAGCTGACGGAAACATGAATCTCAGATGCAATATTTTCATGAGTATCTCATTAAGTCCAGTCTATCCTATCTTTATTAATTAGTGAAAAATACTTTTTCTCAGCTGCTGTTCGCGCAAAAACTGATTTCTTCCTGCAAATGGTCACTCTTGAGCACTGGCTGAGACATAAAACATAAACGAAATATTTTTTGTTTTAAATTTAATAGGATTCTAGGATAGTGTTTCCAACTTTTGCAAGCAAGACCAACCTCATCTTTTTCAGCAAGTGATGGCTACTCTGGGCGCGCCGTCGAAAGTGTTCTTCAAGAGCGACGACAAAATGTCCATCCACAAGGTGATCATTTGAGATGGTTCAGTATTAATAGATATTACCTGGCGGATAAGCGCTTCTGAAATGAATATTATAACGGATTGAGAACGCATTGTAATATGAGTTTCTGGCTGAATCGTTTCTCAATTCAATTTTGCACGGTGCGCAGGAGTTTCACAGATGATGTTTAGTGAGGCACCATCGGCATATTCAATGGTGCGTTGTCAGGTGGCGATTAAAATAACAATATTATTTATTCTCAATCTATACATGGTCGCGAGAAGGATACTTTCCCTCAGATTGCAAACGAAAATTTCGCAAGGCGCACGGATTGATGTTTACCGTGGAACGATCACCCCCTTCAATAGTTTCTCTTTTTGAATACATAAAAAAATAAAATAAATATATTATATATGAATAAATATTCGCTGCAGGGTCGCGAGAAGGAGACTGTCGAGCCGCAGCCGCACTTCTTTTTCAACTACTTCAGCATGGGATTTGTGAGTTTCACGCGAATTTTATATTTGGAAATGATCATTTGAGAATGATGACCCTCCCTCGACCTCTCCCTCGACCCAAAATTATAATTTCATATTAACGGATCCATGATATTTGTGCGTTTCACGAGTTCTCCTTAATTTTCATGCGATGGCATTCTCATTCGAGTTCTCATTAGTCTGCGAAAAAATAAACGTGTCATATTTTTATCCAAGGCACTTGTGAGTTGTATGCTCTTACCAAAGGGAGGAGGGTCTGCATGACCTGATAGGATGACCTCTCGGTGTGCTAATAATGCTCGCCAGAACATATAATAGTCAAAGCTGCGAAATTATCGACAAAATTTCCCTGGAATTTCTGGGTTTCGTGCATCATTCAAGTGCTTCAAAAGCAGAAATTAGATGTTTAATAGTTGTTTTCTATCTTTAAAAATATAACACTAAACAAAGTAAATTGCAGCGATGGTTCTGTTTCGTATATGATTGAAATCCCTTGAAACAGAGGGGTTATGATGGACGGGTTGAATCTCAGCGAAATACAAATAATTCCTCATTTTCAGGACATCCTTTTCGATTTCTCGACCAAATGCGTGATCAAATTCGTGCTGCACACCAATATCCCCGGCCACTACCATTTCGGAATGTGAGTGGATCCTCTTCCATATCCGTTAGTGTTGCCGGATCGAATGCTGCTCTCTCCATTCTGCACACTCTCTCCTCTGTCAATCAAACTAGAGAGTGTGCAAAATGGAGAGAGACTATTCGATCCGGCGACAATAATATGCACGCATCCAGTTCTCAGCGAGAGTGGCCACTACCGCTTCGGAATGTGGGTGCTAGGGATGTGATATCGTTCCCCGGTGTTCAACTCTCTCCATTCTGCACACTACTCAGCTAGACGAGGGAGTGTGCGGAATGGAGAGAGCAGAGAAGCCACGCGATCTCCCTAGTGAATTCTGCAGTCTCTTGACAGGCAAAATCAGTTCCTTGGCTATGCGGAGTTAAGACGCTCCGAGTCCATTAACACGCCCGCTTATTTGATGTTCCTTTTCGGTTGCAACGATTAGTGCAAGCAATCTTCAGTCTCAAAAATCCAATACAAAATTCTTCTGAATTTTATTGACTTTGAAATGCTTCGAATTCCGTCCCCTGTGGGTTGGTGCTTCTTCTGCAGTACGTATGCAATGGATAATCTATACGAGTGATGCGTGGCGGCTCCTCGTTTTCAAAAAAAATAAAAATAGTAATATGATAATACAGATCACGCTGTAAACGATAATTCCAAGTTTTCCCAGTGACTTGATTCTTCGACCATTTTTCTTAGTTGACCAATCTTTGTGGAGTACGATAGCTGTGTGGGCTCTTGCGTGTAATACGAACAACCCATGTTTATATTTCCAGTAGAGATGTAATTTCGGTTTCGGCGCTCTCCACTAGGCACACTATCTAGCCGGTCTTGTGAGAGACGAGAGAGTGTGCGAAAAGGAGAGTGTCAAAGCAGAAACGACATCACTAATTTGCAGCTACAACCGCTGCGAGTTTCGCGTCGCGTGCGAGTCCGAGGGCGAGGAGACGTTACTCGAAACGACGTCCAAGGTACGGTAGCACAAGGGGTACTGTAATCTCGTATCTATGGGTAGTTCAAGCATACAGTAATCTCTAATATCGTTTGATTACCGTAATCTTATTCAATCGATTGATTGCAGTACGATGATTTCTCCTCGGTGCTCGATTCTCCTCAGCCAGTGGTCATCTCTCGCTCATCTTCGGAGAATCGCAACCCGTTCGGCGCCACTTTCGCCTACGGTACCCGACAGGTCGTCGTAGAGGTACGGTAGCCCCGCACTATTTGATGCGATCGAGAATTGATTTTATTTTTGAGCACTGTATCTAGACTAGGTACGGTAGTCGAATCGAAAAATGATTTATTTTTTTATCTCGACTCCTAGACGATTGCACGACAGCAGCTGTAGCTATCTCCATTTTGCACACTATCTCTGATCGACGAGATTGTGTGCAGAATTGAGAGAGCTACTATACGGTTGCTAATCGATAACTGATGGTACAGTACTCCTTGCAGGTTATGGACAACTTCCACATCGCAGCCCTTACTATCTTCAAGGTGTAGATTACTGTAGTCTAGAGAGTACTGTAGCCCCCGTAAATCTATCGATCGCTAGGACCTATCGTAACCAATGAATCGATATCCCCGTTCTTTCTGCTACCTCGCCTTTCCCCCACACACAACCCTCGTCTCAGGCGTCAATACCGTAATCCCCGCATACAGTAACCAGCCAATCAATAATTGAGATAGTGACCTTAACGTTGTGATTTTATAGTCTGTCCTACAAGGCCGTTTGATGTACACATTATGTACATACTATTGTAAATAATACATTGTTAACGAAAAACTTGAAATAACCCAAAAAATATCGCTCTTGTAACGTTTAACTAGAGCCGAGCTCTTACTTTCCCAATTTTCATATGTATTGGATCCTATCCCCTCTCCATTCACGCTTTTTTATGTACTTTCATGTAACAAATCGAGTATCTTCATATTCTAGTGATCACAGAATCTTCGCTTTTAGTACCCCTAGAGCTTTTTGTACTGTATCTTTTACATTGTAAAGAAAACCCCGTCCTAAGCCAAGCAGTAGAAATTCGATAATTCCCCCCATTTGATTCTGAGATGCATCTTTCGTGTATGAGAATTGGCCCTACCTTGTAATTGAAGCCGCTTTTATTGTTCAGTATGATCCCATTTTGAATATTTGCGTAAGTATAGACAATGATAAACGGCATGGCATGGATCATTGATGGTTTCTTGATCTCTGATCTTTGATCTTTGTAGTCTGATCTTTGATCTCATTCTCAGATGAATGGCGTGACATGGATCATGCACGGCGTTCTACATGGGGCCAGCGAGAGAAGAAATAGAACGGTTAGGGGAATGGCGAGATAGTGCGCGAAAATGAGAGAGCGCGAGAGAGGTCTCGACGGGAAATAATTTTTGCGAGTTGCCAGAAAAGGGCGTGGATCATTGATTGTTTCTAGCAAGAATCACGTTATCTATTGATCTCTAGGTAGATCAATAAATAGATCAGAAATCGTAAATACAACAATTGAGAATAACAACTTGCCTCGCTCACTCACTTTGCCTAACCCACTCAATCAATTTCATTTCCATACTTTCTTCTCTCTCGTCTCCTCCATTTCTCGATCGATCGTTCATTACGTTCTCTTGCTCTCGTCCGAGACGGTTCTCTACTGAGCCAGTCCCTCCCTCCCTCCCCCCTTACTGACCGCGACTACTAACCACCTCCCCCCTCCCCTCGACTACAGTAGTCATGTCGTCAGCCTCTCGTCGCAACGATCAGGTGAGATCCGATCGATATCGACTACAGTAACCCTCACATTCGTTTCAGGATCTTAAAGCCACGTCCCCGCTACGCCAACGCGACTCAACGTCGAAGAAGTGAGACCGACCGCTCCTCTATTCCGAATGACAACTAATCTACGATGATCTACCGTACCCCGTCACATACCGTACCTTTGCTCTATCGCAAACTGGCTTTCCAGGTCCGCCAAGCAGCGCCTCTCGCCCAAGAAACCCCTGCCGCTGCCGAATTCGACGAAGGTGCTCAAGGTATACTGTAGGCTACAGCAACGTCGAGTGACCTACCGTAATCCTACCGCACTTGAGCTCTGATGCGAAAGCCACCGTCTGCAACGGGACTCCCTCCTCTGCGCTCTCGATGCCCGACAACAACGATTCGCTCGTCGTCAGAGGTTTGCACGTCTGCACTTGTTGTTGTTGATTTTGTTCGACTTGGATGATCTTTGATCAGACTTGGATGATCGTTGATCTTTGATCAATGGAATCATATTGATCTGCTCATCATCCATTCAATCTTCAAATCATCTATGGGCCGAAGTCAATCGAACCTTCTCCCACTCAGAATACCATTTCCCCAACACTAGACTAGTGCAGACCAAACCTCCAGACCCCGTTCTGAGCATTTTCAGGGCTAATTTCTACAGAGTGTGCAGATTGGAGATGAGATTCGCTCCTGATGATTGATCTTTGATCTTTCTAATCTTTGATCTCTTTCAATCCCCTGCAAAATCTTACCTTGGATCGTCTGATCCATGTTTGATCACTCCATTTATCGGGCAATAATGTGGATGTTTCGTCTATTTTTTTTTGTGGAATAAATAGAAAATAAAATTAAAGACTTTGACCATGTTCGGGGTTATGACTTGAGGGTGAAACATCGAACAACCTGTCATTTCACTCGATCATTAGAGCACTTTGGGAAGCATTTTCATGAGTGCCAGCCATGCAAATCACATTGCTGGCTATTCGGGCTTTGCGGGCCCGCAATCGCGCGTCTCTCTCGCCTCTCGATTGCGGGCCTGCAATCCTCCTCCCGCCCAATCCGAGGAGGGAAGATGCTTTGATCTACCCGCCGCGCTCTAGTCTGCGCTGGTTTGAGAGAGAAGGCGGAGGCGGGCGGAGCGGAGCGGGAGCGGAGGAGCGTTCTCTGGGCGGGGGGAGGATTGCGGGCCCGCAATCCCGCAATCGTTTAGCCAACCGTAATAATGATGTTCAAAATGGAGAGAGCTAAATTTCTGTACAGAACATTGAACTTCGACATCAAGTAGGAATGAGTGTTTCTACAGTAGTCATGTCGTCAGCCTCTCGTCGCAACGATCAGGTGAGATCCTATCGATATCGACTACAGTAACCCTCACATTCGTTTCAGGATCTTAAAGGTACGTCCCCGCTACGCCAACGCGACTCAACGTCGAAGAAGTGAGACCGACCGCTCCTCTATTCCGAATGACCGCACTTTAGAGCTCTGGTGCGAAAGCCACTGACTGCAACGGGACTCCCTTCTCTGCGCTCTCGATGCCCGACAACAACGATTCGCTCGTCGTCAGAGGACCGAAGACGTCGGCACCGGCGAGACAGTGTGCAGAATGGAGAGACAGCGAAACCGAATGTGCATCCCTACTCGGGGCAATCGGGAACCATTGGTGGTTGATGTTGCAGAGGCTGCGGTGAAGGCGTCCGCAACGGGGCGGCCGGCACGAACCGCGCCTGGAACAATTCCAATCCCCAACGGTAGCCCCCGCTCCTCGCCGTCGTCGTGGCAGCTGCCTTCTGACTCCCCCCTCCCCTGACCCCTCTCACTTTGACCTACCTACCGTAACCCCTGACCCCTCTCCCCTACTAGGCGCGATAAGCTAATAAAGGATAATGATTGTGTCTACTATGTGCAGTACACGCAGGGAACCGACAAGGGAGGGAGGGGAGGGAGGAATGGAAGGATGGGATGGATGGGATGGGGTTTGCACGTCTGCACTTGTTGTTGTTGATTTTGTTCGTCTTCGATGGTCTTTTATTAGCTTTATTTCGCAATTTTTCTTGATTTGCTCATCACCTATTCAATCCTCAAATCATCTATCCATCGAACCTTCTCCCACTCAGAATAACATTCCCCTTCACTAAACTAGTGCAGACCAATCATCCAGACCCCGTTCTGAGCAGTTCCAGCGCTAATTTCGAGAGAGTGTGCAGATTGAAGAGGAGTTTCGCTCCTGACGATTGATTTTTTTTTCTTTCTAACTTTGATCTCTTTGAGTCCCCTGCAGAATCTTGCATTGGATCGTCTGCTCCATCTTCGATCACTCGATTTATCGGGCAATAATCGGGTTGGTTTATCTATAATTTGTTTTGGAACAAATGAAATTGATATCAAAAATGCTAAACTTGTTCAGGTTTAACATTTGAGGGTGAAACATAGAACAACCTATAATTTCCCTACACCATTCGATCAATTGGGAAGCTTTTTCATGAGAACCAGCCATGCAAATCACATTGCCAGACTGCCTCACACTCCTTCGATGATCATTTCAGCCATGTCATAATGATGACGTAACGAGACTACTGCAGGAGAAATAGTGTGCAAAATGGAGAGAGTTAAATTTCTGTAGAGAACATTGAACTTCGAGCAGGTAAAGGTGATTGGATCATGTAAACATTTAATATTGGTATCCGGTGGGTACGGTAAGTGTATTGTTGAAAATGACTTTTTTTTATGATGGAATGCAATTCGATTAGTGAGTTCCCAGTTTTCTCCAAATAGTTTTACCAGGCGACACCAAGCAGGACTGATGTTTTCAAGAAATTCAGGTATGCTTCAAACGGCGCATTAATGAGTGAGGATATTGCTTCTGACAATGTTATCTTCTATTTCTCCTCAAAAACCCAACCACATTTCACTGACCTCTAATTTACGGTTGCTGGTCCGACTTTCGACTTCCGGCCAATTGCTCGCTCATTTATTTCAATTCGCACAAGTCATTAATTGGCGCAGCCCGAACGGTAACGAATGCGAGTAGGCGGAACTTTTTTCGGACCGCGCGAATCCCTCTGCTCTCCTCACGTCTCTAACCCGTCTCGGGTAGAGAGCACGAAGGTAACGAAAGGGGAGCGCGTGCTTGTCTCGTCGGCTGTGATGTGTATCAGGTTGGTCCGTGTTTCCGACAAGCGAGTGAAGTTGCTACAACCTTCTGAGCCAAGCAAATTTCGCCCCGCGGAACTATTTTTTAGCAGGACAATAATTGTTCGTTTTCCGCAATCATAAACGAATCGTGAAACATACATCTGTTAGCCAACCAACTACTGAATCTCTCACCTTCGATATGGGCTTCAGTGAGCAAGCTGGCGTGCTCCGGATGGACGATTGAGAAGAATGAAACTGGAAGATCAGATTCATCCAGTTCAAAGATAGAGAACATCCTGAGAGATCAAAGATCAGAATCGAGAGATGAAAGATCAATTTCACTTCAATCTTCCAGAAAATTACCAAAGAAAGACCAAAGAGTATTGATAATGGTTAGCAAGCTAAAGGAAACAACAGAAAGCAAATATGTTCACAATGACCTCTCATCCATCGAGATAAGCGTCGCATTTAGATGGAGCTTCGTCTTCAGGATCAATTCCTCGGCCGGAGTCTCGGAGGAAGAGGGAGGCACGAAGGGACTGTAATCAGCTAATTATTACACATCATCATCATCATGCTCCTCCTCAATATCATCATTTACTTAATTATTGCGACATGCATCTCTTGTCCAATTTGCGAGCCATCTTAGAATTTCGCTTCACTGATGAATCTCAGTTTCACCACGCGAATAAATATAGTTGTGCATTAGTAGGAACGATGGCTTACACAACTTCAGTCCGAAAAAAAACATATCATACGTTCAAGCCGGCAGCAGTCTCAGCAGTGCTCCCGCTCCATTCATTCATTCATTCATTTATTCCGTTCATGGGGGAAAGTACAATATTAGAAATCGTCGGACCAAAAAAGGCAAATTAGTTATCGGATAATTTTGAGCTATCTCGAATCAGGCTGGCGAGAGAAAGGGTCTAATGAAAAGACGAATGCATTTGATCTTCATGGTCGTAAGTGTAAAATATTCACTAGAATAGTAATAGGTTGGTCCGAAAGTAACGATCTTATTCATTCTCATTTATTTTTTAAATTGTGCCTGTCAATTTCGCTTTCTCGTAGAACCAACCACACTTTAGTCGTGTCTATCAGGGTTTGCTAAACGATAACGGCATAGTGGCGCCGCTACCTCGCCCCCCCCCCCCCCTCCTCGTAGCGGCGACGTTACGGTTTCCGCGTGATAAGACTCCGCACCCAGCCCTTTCCTCCGCCTCCTCGTCAAAACAAGACTCGTCTAACGCGCGCTCTCTCGCAAAAATAAAGTGCTCTATAGCGGGATGGAGAGATGAGGAGCGGTAGCGGCGCAACTACAACTCTCCCTCTCCTAGCGCCGCCGAATGGAATAGACCGCGCGTAGTGGCGCCGAATATGCCGAATTGCCAATCCTGGTGTCTAAGTGCTTTCTCGTCGTATATTGGAATTGAGTCACTGTTGATTAAAATATATTTTTACGACTTTGACTGTAAAAGGAAAGATCGTTTCTTTCGGACTTACCGATATTTAAAATGTTTTTTTTATCATCAAGCGGTGCACGCGACCTATCATTGCTTTATATTTTTTCTGAAATACCTAGCAAACGTGGAGAAAATTACCCATAGAAATAGTAATTTTCTCCGGTGTTCGGGATCAGTTTGTGAAAAATTATATTATTCCTATACTTCAAATTACAGTGTTCATTAGTGTAGCCCGAATAGTACTCTGCACGCTATAATATGCGAGGAAGTGTGCGGAATGGAGAGATCACTATTTGATCCGGAAACAATAGATTATTTTTGTTGTTGTTGGAAAACAGAGGAATTGAAAACACAAAAGATATTCTCAATATTCTATGGTTCCCGAACTAACATCTCACCGCAAACATCTCAGCTCTATCTACCGTATCTGCGGAGGTTTTCCCTACAGTACTTACCCAATGCTGCAGATGTCGTGGCTGCGGTTGCTGCATCGGTGGCCAGTCCATAATCGCGATAATCGATCGATATTGAAGAGGTACTGTAGAATATTCTCTTCGGGATCAGTGGTACTCTCTCCATTTCGCACACTCTATGTCATATCGTAGAGACTTCCGAGTGTGCAGAATTGAGATAGCCACAGACCAGACAATAATGCCGTTGATTATAAAGGCAGGAAATGCCTCAAGTAATTAGAGTTACAATAGTTTTGGATTACTAAAGTAAAGGCGGTTATTGTCGTACGAGCAGTATCGATCTGATCTTTGAGCTTCGGCTGACCTGGCATCATCCATGGATTGAGTGGATCGGCGCCGAAAGTTGAGGGGCAAAGCGGCAATAGAAACGGTTTTAGGTCCTGCAACGAAGAATTGGCACGATACAAAAACACGAAATGCGACGGAAAAATTTAGGATAGTATGGTCTCGACTGTACATCAAAAATAATTACAAGACCGGCAACTCATCAAAGAGATTGCATTCATTTAGAGCAGAGAAGAGAGATCAAGTCTATTAATAGGAAACCCCTCGGAAAAAGAAACATTCGGTTGTGAACATTGTGAACATTCGGTTGTGAACATTCGGTCGCCGCTTTTTCCCGCGCTGAGCGGTCGTTCCCCCATTTCGTCCGGGATTAGTCAAAGTATCTCCCTTTCCCTCGTCTCCCTCCCCTCTCGTCCTCGACTTCTGCTGCTACTCGGAGGTCACCTCGTCTCTGCTAGCTGGCACAGTGGGAAAGCCGGCGATTGGTGGTCGATTCCCACCTGACGAGGTGAGCTAGTCTGCTCTCTCCCTCGCTTCTTCCCTCTCGCGCGATGAGTTCTGGTACTCCCTCTAGAGTCACTATCAAGCCTCCTCTCCCCTCTGCTACCCGTGGTCTCTCCTTCGATCCCTCCAAGTTCGCTACCCAGGAGAGCGTAGATGCACTCACAGTGAAGTTGGACAGAGTAGAGGGTCAATTGGCCAAGATCATCGCCCTCCTCGAGTCCACCCCTCCCACTGTCCCTTCTCCCTCCATCCCCTCTACCCTTGCATCCATCCAGCCTACCCTCGAGTTGTCCCGTCAAGTTTACGAAGCTAGTACGAGAGCCTTCTTGGACAGAAGTGAGTACGCAGAGAAGGAGACACGTGCTGTGGTGATTGGTAGTCTGGAGTCGAAGAGTGATGGTCTCGCGATGGATCAGAAGCTGGTGGGGGACCTGGTGGATTACTGTGGGTCTGGAGATGTGAAGGAAGCATGGTCCGAGGGCAGAGTTGAGTTCAAGCGCCATCCTTGAGATCGACCTCCCGGATCTCGTCCCCTCAAGATTTCATTCAAGGATCAGAAGACGCGTGATTCGTTCCTCTTTGGCATTCGTGCCAAGCCCGGACGCCCTCCTCCCCTAGTCTCTCCTTCTTCCTTCGTCCTAACCCCGACGCAGCTCCAGATGGAGCGGGAAGCAAGAAAGGACGCAGTGAAGAAGAACCTCGATGCAGGCCAGCTCATGTTCGGAGTGAGGGACTACTCACTGATCTCCTACTGTACCCCTCGTCCCCTCCCTCCCCATTACGGAACCCCTCGCGCCTCCCGATCTCTCTACATCGCTGCCGATATTTCTTCTGCAGGTCATTCCCTCTCCTCTGGTGCCCTCGATGAGATGACCGCCCTCTCGAGCTCTCCCCCTCCCTCTCACTCCGTCAGCCACGTGACCACGCGGAAGCGCCATTAGGACAGGAGCAGCAAGGGTACCCCCAATTCCTCTTTCTTGTCCCTGTCAGTTCCACCCATTTCGTTATCAACTCCTCTATCATCTATTTCATCATTCTCACGTAATCCCTCTTGCAACTTCCATCCTCCTCGAAACCTCCCTAATCTCTCAGTGTTTTATGCAAATTGCCGCTCGATTAGATCCAAAAGCGCTCATCTCTCCTTTCCCATTTCCTCATTTGCATACCCCATTGTTGCACTTTGTGAGACTTGGCTCGATTCTTGCGATAGCGATTCTTTATTGATCGGTGATTTCCCTGACTACTTTGTATTCCGCAATGATCGAATTTTATCGGAGGATTACGGTAGAGGAGGCGGAGTTGCTTTGATAGCCCATAACTCTCTCTCTCCTGTCTTAGTTTCAACCCATTCTTCCCCTCTCTTAGAGTGCATTTCAATAGATTTGCATCTTATCTTCTCCCCTTCTCTTCCCTTTCGTAGAATCAGAATTATCAGTGTTTATCGATCCCCTTCTGCCCCTGCGCTTTCCCTTTCTTCATTCGTGAATTACCTTTCCCTTCTTGTTTCCGATGATTTTCCTTGCATAATTCTAGGTGATTTTAATCCTTCTCACGTAGACTGGCTAACACTCTGCTCACCATCTCAGAATGTTCTTTTAGATTTTGTTTCTGACTATCGTTTCACGCAATGTGTACATTTTCCCACCCGCCTTACGAACTACCTAGATTTAGTCTTTTGTAATAGTAACATCATACATAATGTATCCTCTGCTCCCCCTCTAAGTGACCACCTAAGTATCACTTTTGAACTCTCTATCCCATCCCCTCCTCCCCGTAGGCACATTCCTTCTCGAATTTATCGCCTTGCTGATTGGCAGTCCATTAATGACTTTATTTTCAACCATGACTGGACACTTGCTCTACGCGATTTATGTGCCAATGATGCTTACGTATATTTCACTAATATCATCACCAATCTTCTAGACACGTTCATTCCCCTTTCCCGGCCATCCGAGTTTTCTAGATATCCCCGTAAAGTTAGAATTCTGTATGGCAAATGTAAGAGTCTTTCTAGAATTGCGCCCAATAGTGTCGCTTGCCACACTATGTCAAAGCGTTTCAAATCTGCTTTGAACAGTTTCCATTGTTATCTTGAGGATCGAATTGTGACCACCTCTAACTCTAGTGCCTTTTACAAATTTTGCTCTGGGAAGCTCAAAGCTCCTAAATCAACTCCTTCAGCTATCATAGACTCTAACGGAACCACCCTTTTGACTAATGACGAGAAATGTGTTTCATTGTCCGAGTTTTTCTCCTCTGTTTTCTCGTTCCCCCAATACTCCCCTCTCCCCCTTCCGACCCCTTCTCTTACTTTTGACCTCCCCTACGTATCAGAAATTGATATTCTTTGTGCATTTCGTAATCTAGCCCCCAAAATCAACCTTACACCTGACAACATTCCCAGTATTGTTCTCTCTAAATGTAAATTCTCACTCATTTCTCCTCTTTTGATTATTTTCAACAAATCCTTCATTACTTGTGAAGTTTCCTCTTTGTGGAAACAAGCTTTAGTTAAGCCTATTCCTAAGAAAACTAGTAACTTTGTTGTAGATTTCCGCCCCATTTCCCTCACTTCTTCAGTATGTAAAGTTTTTGAGAAGCTTCTGATAGATAAGATAACATCTTTTCTCGATTGTAATAACCTGTTTGACCCCCGCCAAACGGGCTTTCGTAACTCTAGATCCACTTCTACCAATCTTGCTGAGACTTTCTCTCATTATTTACGAATCTCAAAGACCAGTTCGTTTGACACTGTATATATTGACTTTAGAAAAGCATTTGATAGTATTGATCATCGACTTCTATTGTTCAAACTATCTCAGTTAGGGATTTCTGATCATCTAATTGCTTGGTTTAACTCTTACCTATCTAACCGTACCCAGTCTGTTTTCATTGAATCATCTTTTCCCCCTCCCTCACTAGTTCGCTCAGGCGTTCCACAGGGATCGTGTTTAGGACCTCTCCTTTTCATTCTTTTTATTAACGATATCGCCTCTGATTTTCCCCCGTCTATCCACTATTCTATTTACGCTGACGACTTGAAGTTATTTGCTGAGACACCTAAGTTTTCCGACGACTTGCAGTCTGCCCTAGATACTGTTTCGAATTATGCTTCACAATGGAATCTAGGTATCTCTGAGACCAAGTGTCACATTGTTCATTTCGGCGTACATAACCTTCGTAGAAAGTTCACTATCAATAATGTCGTCTTAAATGAACCCACTGTAAAAGATAAGAATCTAGAGAAAGTTATTGTAAAGGATCTAGGAGTTCATTTTTCTCCCTCTCTCTCTTTCTCCTATCACATTTCTAAAGTAGTTTCAAAGTCTCGTTCTATTATGAATTTGATGTTTAAGTCCTTCCATAGCACATCCCCATCATTGTACTGTAAAGCTTTCACCACTTTCATTCTACCCAACCTCGAATACTCTTCTGTGATTTGAAATCCTACCCATTCTGTCGAATTAACTAAGGATATTGAGAAGGTTCAGCGTGATTTCACGCGAAGATTGTACTCTCGTTGTACCCTTCCTCACGTTTCGTATCTTGAAAGATTGCGCGCTCTTAAACTCACCACCCTAGAACAGCGTAGATTTGTTTCAGATATTGTTTTTCTCCACTCTGTTCTTCATAAGCGTTATCTACTTGATGTATCTTCCCTCCTTGTTCACGCCCCATTAGTTCGTTCTATCCGCAATTCACACCCTCTTCGAATAGCATTGCCTTTCTTCCCTCATAATTCCCATTCCACTCTTGCCTCTCGATCTATTTCTACCTGGAACTCCTTGTTACCCGAATCGGTAGCTCTCTCTCATGACGCATTCCGTACCTTTATTTCTTCTCAACCACCTTCGTTTTCCCCCACATCTGTTATATATAATTGGCTTACCTCTTGATCTCTGATCTTTGATTCCCACACTTCCCTCCCCCTCTCCCCACATACCCTTGCTGCGACCCCACCCGATTCGACACCACCGACGGACCTCCGTTCTACGTCACAACTCACAGATATTCTCTTGTAAACGTGTCCCCATGACGGAATAAATAATGAATGAATGAATGAATGAATGAATACCAGTAAATCAAGTCAACTCCCTCGAGCACGGTGAAAATTCTTAGACGAGACCAAATGAGAGGCCACTTCAAATGATTTTACAGTCGTCTTACGACGACTACACTACAGTCCAGTCACAAAGAAAAGATACGGTAAGCAAAATGATCAATCCCCGACCAGGTTGAACATCTTACTTACCGTACCTTTTCGTTTTGGTCAAACAAGGTCAACTATTTATTTATTTTGCCAGCTTTGAAATTAAAAATACGCCGTGGATACCAACAGGCGGCGGTCGATATTTCACGGATAGTCAATTACCGGTCCCTGTTATTGATTAGCCGGCTCTAGTTTGATTTCTGTAAACTTGTTATGATATCTAGTCAAATCGGTTTGCCTTCTCCAAAAACACAACTGATACGACACGGATCCTACGAGGTAAAGTAAAAAAGTAAAGTAAGGATAAGGCCGTATTCCACGCAAGGCGGGCTTGACCACCCCCGAGCCGGTTCAGCGTTCAGCCTGTCCGGCGCCCGACTCTCCTCTATTCGCGTGATCTCTCGCCGGTCAGAGAGACGAGATAGCACGCGAAAAGAGAAGAGTTAATGCCGTGATTCCATCACTAGTTCCTTCGATGAAGAGTTTGCGAAGGAAAGCAAGGCGACTGGCCTGTTTTTATTAAACAAAAAAATTTCTTTATAGCCTCAACCCGATGAAGTGATTGTATTTTTGAGGCCGAAAGCAGGAAAATCGAATGATCAGCCACTCAGATTATCTTATCATCCTAGTGAAACTTATTCTAAGATTCAAAAACTCAGTTAGAGTCATGGACTGTTTAGCATACAGTAGGCATGATGAGCGGAACAAAATATTCGCTAATTATTTATTTAGTTTTCCAATATTCCCGATCTTTATCGTATGTGATCCTGGACGCAAAATGCACTGATTAAATACAAACACTGAAGCCTAGAATCCCTTATTAATGATTGCTAAACACAGTAGATTGGACCGTTCGTAATAACAAGGTTTATTTTCTAGCAATAATTGAAACTTTGGATGCGGAATTGAAATGGACTCTCTTCAATTCGCCTGCTCTCTCACCAGTCAGAGAAGTGAGAAGAGTCGAGTTCCGATTTGTCACCACGAAGTATCCTTGAAGTTATGAACGAACTTCCCAATGAGGTGGCGAAGAAACCTGGGAATATTTGACTTGAAAAAAAGAAAACAGGAAACAAACAGGTCGAAACTCGATCAAAAAGCGATAATAACGAATGCGATCGGGCAAATAAGAATGGAGAGACAGCTTGCGTAGAGTATGGGAGATGTCAGAGAGACGTTACTGGCTGGCTCTACCTTTGAGAGGGGGAATGAGAAGGGAGGGAGAGAGAAAGAGGATATTCACCCTAGTAGTCGACTTGATGGATGATTACTAATGATGCCCTTTCGAGAGCGACTCTTCTACTGCGAGAGATCACGCAAATTGAGGAGAGTACAGTCTCGAATGGGCATCACTGGCCGACTGCTCGCATGGACTACGTAACCCTGCAATACAAAGTGCCTCGTGCCTCCTCGCGTTTCATTTTGCGCTGAAACATATTTATCGAGCCCGGAGGGATAGGTCGACATGGGCGAAGATTGATCGTTGTTGTTGATGAGGATACAGGTGTTTGAGAGAAAGATCCTTTATTCAGTAATAAAGATAATTCGATGATTGCTGAAGGATTTGAGTAAAAGTTATCGACTTCTTTACTCGCCATCATCAACAAGAACGCCTTCGAAATATGGAGAATCGTTCAACAATTATCAACAGAGGCAGCCTTCCTCTCTCATGATAGGACCTTTTCAAGCAGACATATTTTTCTTCATATTTTATGAGAGGAAGCCATCCAACTATTACAAGAGCCACTTTCCTGGATTACTCAGACTCGGGGTGAAACACATTTGAATTCCAATCGAATTCGGAATGTAATCTTTCGAATTTTCGGCTATGCTTCACATGGCGTATGAGTACATGAGGAGTCTTACTCTCTCAATCGTTATGGGATTGCCTTTTTCGAAAAAAGACATCTGATACGACGCGGATCCTTCGAGGTACCGGATAGCAAGCATACGTGCGCGAGTGGAATCCCTGCGGCGAAATCTTTAGGTACCATGGAGATGAGGAAGAGCTATGAAGATATCATTCATTTACTCTCCCCATTTCACACCTCACAAAACACGACAAAATAGAAAGCCTGTAGAACTTCCATGAAAACAAGTTCATGCGAAATAAGGATAATAGTTCACTAATAATCAATAGAAGTAGCTCTCCTCTCTCGAGAAAGGTCTTTTTCAATCAGGAAACCTTTTTTTCGAATGCGATAATTTCCCTGAAATAATTACAAGAGCGGCTTTCCTGGATTACTCATACACGGATTGAAACACAGTCGAATTCAAATCCAATTCGGATTGAAATTTTTCAAATATGAGTTTCCTCGTAAAACTCGTCGAAATATCCGACATCTTGAGTCGAATGCGCGATGTTCGTGGGATCATCGAAGTATTCAGCCATGTTCGTGTGGATCATATCGTAGATGTCGTCAGCCGTGATCTCCCGATCATCCTCATCCACTTCCACTTCCTCCTCGATAGCTCCTCCTTCATCATCCAATTCCGTGATCATATAGTGATCATAAAACAAAACAGGAGAATAAAAACAGTAATTGCAAAAAATCTCGAAAACGGACAACATTGGCAACTTGAAGTACTAAACCTTTTTTATCACGCTCATCGCGACCTTTCGATGTTTTTTTTTAATTCCCGAAAATATTATTTTGAAGCGAGATACGATCAAAAACGTTTTTGAGCGAAAAAATAATCGCTGAAAATGACCTAGTCCGGAGCTCCCTACTGAGGATCGCTATCGGGGGGCCAGAGTTGATGCTAATGGAATATACTAGTACATCAATTCGGGGGTGGGAAATCGGATTCTGCAATAAAATTCGTACCCTGACGGGTAAAAATAACGAAATTAATCGACTTTTACACCTGAAAAAACGAATTTCTGAGCATAACACATCGAAGACGATATTTTAGGCCGTACCTTAAGAAGTGTAAAATGTAGATCAGAAGAAGACAAATCGATGGAAAAAAAAACTGGGCTCTGTAGGTCAAAAACTGACCGAGATGAAGCTTTTTTACGAGGTAGGTCACAGATCGGCTCAATATGCAAATTTGGCCAAATGAAGTGGATAGGCGTTCTCCCCGTCCTCACTTTAGTCGGTAAGATTAGTTTCGTAGAAATCCGAGACACAATATTTGTTTCTGTAGTCAGAGTTCCTACAAAATTACAGAATATCCGTGATATTGAATATTTGCGTAAGTATGGACAATGATAAACGGCATGACATGGATCATTGATGGTTTATTGATCTTTGTAGTCTGATCTTTGATCTTTCTCAGATAAACGGCATGACATGGGCCACACGACGTTATACATGGGGTCAGCGAGAGAAGAGAGAGCGGTCAGGGGAATGGCGAGATAAAAAGGTAAAGGTAAAGGACACCCGTTTTTCTAGGCACATTCGTCTTGCGGGTCACACTGCTAGGCCAGTGTATTTGTAGAGATAGTGCGCGAAAATGAGAGAGCGCGAGAGAGGTCTCGACGGGAATTCGTTTTGGCGAATTGCCAGCAAAATGACGTTGATCATTGATCTGTTGATATCTATGTAGATCAATAAATAGATCAGAAATCGTAAAACAATTGAGAATAACAACTTGCCTCGCTAATTCACTTTGCCTACTCTACTCAATCAATTTCATTTCCATACTCTCTTCTCTCTCGTCTCCTCCATTTCTCCATCGATCGTTCATTCCGTTCTCTTGCTCTCGTCCGAGACGGAGATCCAATCGATATCGACTACAGTAACCCTCACATTCGTTTCAGGATCTTAAAGCCACGTCCCCGCCACGCCAACGCGACTCAACGTCGAAGAAGTGAGACCGACCGCTCCTCTATTCCCTCCCAGCATAGAATGACCACTAATCTACGATGATCTACCGTACCCCGTCACATACCGTACCTTTGCTCTATCGCAAACTAGCTTTCCAGGTCCATCGAACAACCTGTCATTTCACTCGATCATTAGAGCACTTTGGGAACCATGCAAATCACATTGCTGGCTATTCGGGCTTTGCGGGCCCGCAATCGCGCGTCTCTCTCGCCTCTCGATTGCGGGCCCGCAATCCTCCTCCCGCCCAATCCGAGGAGGGAAGATGCTTTCATCTACCCGCCGCGCTCTAGTCTGCGCTGGTTTGAGAGAGGAGGCGGAGGCGGGCGGAGCGGAGGAGCGTTCTCTGGGCGGGGGGAGGATTGCGGGCCCGCAATCGAGAGGCGAGAGAGACGCGCGATTGCGGGCCCGCAATCCCGCAATCGTTTAGCCAACCGTAATAATGATGTTCAAAATGGAGAGAGCTAAATTTCTGTACAGAACATTGAACTTCGACATCAAGTAGGAATGAGTGTTTCTCGAAATTCAAGTATGCTTCAAACAACGAATAAATGAGCGGCGACGTTGGTTCTGACAATGGTTCGAGCTCATGTCCGATAAAAAACCAATTTTTTCTAATTTACACGGCTGTTGGTCCCGGCTTTTGACTTCCGGCCAATTGCTCGCTCATTTATTTCAATTCGCACAAGTCATTAATTGGCACAGCCCGAACGGTAACAAATGCGAGTAGGCGGAACTTTTTTTCGTATCGCACGAATAGCTCTCCTCGGCTCGCATCTCTAATGCGATGTTAAAAAACGCCGAAAAGATCGGATCTTCGATGTTGAGCTTGTTAAAAAATCCGACAACGATCCGATCTTTGGTTTGAATTCCCGCAATTTTTCTTATTTCAAATATCTCAGTTGAAAATAAAGATAGGGACTTGAAATTCGGAATACGTTATTCCCATAAGAGAGGGAACAACTAGCCAAAATTTTTAATCTCTAACTCACTCGAGAGCCGAGATAATAGCGAAAAACGAAAAATGCGGGAATTCAAATCAAAAATCGGATCTTTTCCAGATCGGATCTTTGTTCAGGAAAAAAAAGGATCTTTCCTGATTTTTTAATAGGCACAAGATCGAAGTTCCGATCTTTTCAGTGATTTTTATCACCACATAACCCGTCTCGGGTAGAGAGCACGAGGGTGAAGAAAGGGGAGCGCGCGCCTCTCTCCTCGGCTGTGATGTGTAACAGGTTGGTCCGTGTTTCCGACAAGCGAGTGATGTTGCTACAACCTTCTGAGCCAAGCAGTTTTGCGTTACTCTGTTCGCGGAGGTGTTGTGCATATGCAGGGTCTAGCTCTGTTTAGTTGGTGATCTTTTATTTCTGATCTTTGATCTTTTTAATCACTAGACCGATATGTACTCTTTTCGAAGAGGGTTATGTGATGCGTGATTGTTACTGTTTGCACCCCGAACGGGGTGAAAATTCTTTGACTTGGCCAAAGGTGTGGCTACTTTTGCAGCTGTCTCGCGACGACTAAACTAGGTGGTGCAGACGGTAAGGCTGACTACGCACTTGGACAACGTTGCCCTGCAGCTCAAATTGCTTATAGGACACGTTACTTCGCGCCTCCTATCTATACACTGATCCCATATCATCGACCCCGGAATGAGTTTGGCCTGGGCGAGATTGATTGGTGTTGTTGATGAGAAAGCAGATGATGATCAGTAATGAACACACTTATATGATAGTTGAAGGGTTTGAACTACAATTTGTCGACTTTCTCGCGATCACCGGTTAGCAAACCTGCGAAATAAGGAAAATCGTTTATCAACTATCAACAGGTGTAGCGCTCCTCTCTCAAGAAAGGACTTGTTTCCATAACGAAAAGTTTTTTTTTTCAAATTATATGAGAGGAACCACCCAACGATCGCAAGAGCGACTATCCTGGATTACTCATTTTCTGCGAGAAACACAGCCGAATTCAAATCCAATTCGGATTGAAATCTTTCGAATTTTCGACTATGCTTCACACGAAGAATGAGAACATCGGGAGTTTCACTCAATCAATACCTGCTTGACATTTTCCAATAAAAAAACAACTGATGCGCCTTGGATACCAATAGGCGGCGGTCGATATTTCCCGGATAGTCAATTGCCGGTCCCTGTTATTGATTAGCCGGCTCTATTCTCTTTATTCAAACCGGATTTTCGACTCGGATAGTTGTGTATTTGAGACATAGTAAGCGGCTACTTCTTGAGCATCGTGATTGTCAGTGTTTGATTGAAGATACAGCTTCAGAATCTCCTCGTGATAATGGTTGGTGTCGACTACGTTTGTCAAATCGGCGATCTACTCTCCTCAACTGCCGTATTCTCTCACCGGTCAGAGAACCGAGATAGCACGCGAAAATAGGAGAGTCATTGCCTTTGTTCCATCAGTAGTGCCATCGATGCGGTGAAGTTTGGGAAATCATTCGATACAATGTGTAGCTAGTTTTCGAACTCGTTTTCGAGGGAAATCGGGTGGACCAAAAGTGGGCGGAGCTTGTGGTCCCTAACTATGTGATGACTTCCCGACGGCAGACCGATGACTATGATTTTTTGTATTTTGTGGAACGAGAAGCATCGAGCAATTTTTATTCTGAAGCGATGGAGCTATCACTTGAACTTTCACCCCTGCGCTCTCGTATTCCGAGTGAAACTCAATTCACACACGCCGAAATGCATGATGAATTTTGGGATGGTCCGTGTTTTTTTCCCAAGAAATAAACTATGTTTCTCAGTGTAGTTTTAACTTAAAAGTGCCCCAGAAAATTCAATATTTCAATTTGATCTTGTTCTTTTCCTCTAAAACAATATCATATTTGATTGATCCTTACGAATAACGAATAAAAATTTCGTTTCTCAGCTCTATCTATTCCACACACTCGTTAGTTTCTATGGCCGACGAGAGAGTAGGCAAAATGGAGATATCAAGGAGGCAGTAGGTCGGATGATCACCGTCGGATGATAACCGACTAGATGAGAACCAAAAAATATTTCATCTCCCAGTATTTTCTCAGATGGTTCAGTGCATCATATTGACCATGCTCACAAAATACTGCGAGACAAAACTTTTTTTTTGTTTTCATCCACTCGGTTATCATCCGACGGTGATCATCCGACCTAGTGCCATCAAGGACCAATGAAAAAATCAAAAACAAAATCAGTCACTGCTCCAAACTCGATGGCTGCTGATTCAGGCTCTACACTTCTAGACCGCAATTGAAAACACTCAATCAGTCTTGTTATTTTGCATTCCTTGAAATGTTGAGGTTTGTGGCCAGTTGAATCCTTGTCAATTTAACAGACCTTTATGGAGGAGAGTGATTTAGTAACGTGATAATGTATGCCGTTGATGACGTAGAAAACGTTTTGGAATAATTTAATATTTCAGAATTGAAGGGAATTTCTTTTTCGAAATGCTTTCCGAAATGAAAATGTTTCCATAGGGAGATGATGTGGTTTTGGTAAGGAGAATCCTCAAGGGAATTGCTGAATCAATCAATCCGTTCCAGTCATATCAGGAGTGAAACACAGTTGAAACCATGGGGATAATGAATGTATTCTCCCCAATTTCAAGTATGCTTCACACAGGACATTACGGTCATGAAAATCCATATATTCAATCTCTCCCATCTTCCGTTGTAAAAAAAACAAAAATGATTCAATTTTTTTCTTCTGTTTGTACTTCGACAGTGTATAATTAAGGAATTATGGAAATAATCAAAAGAACACCGTTAGTCGATCTTTTCCCTAGCCACTAGGGATGCTAAAACAACTCCCAATTCCTGCTCAAAAACACAATTCCTTCACCCAAACCCAAGTAATTGGGGTCGACTGAGACAATAGTAAATCATTGGGTTGGCATCACTACTAGCCACACTAATAAAGCACTCTGCGCTGTTCCTGGTAACCTACTAGATCTTATTTATGCTTGCCTGATTTTCTGTTTTTTTCCTTCGAGAGCACTCAAACATCGATAGAGCAATGACTCAGGCGCTCTCAAATCTCGAATGAAACACACTTGAAATGCAATTCAATTAGGAACGATTTCTTCCAGATTTCATCAATGTATCACACTGCGGATAAGTGCGCCAAAGGCTGACGCTTACAATACGGCGGAGTCTTTCAATCGTAAGAAAAATTATACTTTCCGATGTTTCATCAGCCCTTTCGAAGTTGATTTCTTCTAGCCTGATGGTATATTTTCTTCGGGAATCATTAAGGAATCGTTAGAGCCATTACTCCGATGATCTCATCCTCAGAGTGAAGCACAGTTGAAGCTATTGATGCGAAATTGAAATTGACTCTCTTAAAATCGCCTGATGAAGTGAGAAGAGTCGAGTTTCGATTTTTCACCACTGGTTCAGGAATTTCAGGAATGCTCGAAGAGTTTACGATTTGCTGGGAAGTCGACGATGTCAGCAAGTGGCTACTCACCGGTTCAATATTATTGCGGATTGCCTTGGAGAGATATTATGTGAGATAAAATTAATGTGGTATTAAAATCCCGGAAAAGTAAACGGAAAAGTAAAAAGGGTGTTACTTTTTCGCTGGAAAAGTAAATGGAAAAGTAAAAGGATTTGAATTCCCGCAATTTCGTATCTCGGTTCCTAGCGACTTGAAAGTCGGTTTATAGGCTTCTTCGAACCTTTTAACCTCTAGAACCGATTTTCAAGTCGCTAGCTGCACTGGGAACAGAGATATAGAAATTGCGGGAATTCAAATCTCAGTACTTTTCCGGCGCGAATTCAAATCTTTCTACTTTTCCAAGAAAAAATTAACACCCACCCTTTTTTACTTTTCCGTTTACTTTTCCAGGATTTTAACATCACATCACAATGAATTCACTCCAAGTTCAGCTATGCTTCATGTAGCGTATAAGGGTGCAATATGGATAGCCCCTTCAATTTTTGCGTGGGCTCTTTTTTCAATAGAAAAAAGTATTCAAAAGTCATTGATGAACAGTAGGTGGTGTTTTTTCGAGGTATTTGTTTTTAGTAAAATGCTTACAGCGATCTCCAAAGCAATAACTGGGAATCTTTCATGTCCATGTGAAACATATCGACAATTCAGACTTTTTCAGCTTCAATTTCGGATATGCTTCGCACAGTGTATTTGTGCCTCGGAAAATCCATTCCTCTAATCGTTTGGCGTTTCCTTTTATACAAAAAAAAAACAATTCACCACATTTCCTTCCATACGTTCTCCTCTCCTTTCGATCCAGTGTTTGAACTATATCTAGTAGCACAAAAAGAGAGCAAACAGTAGCATGCAGCGATGCCCGAGTGCTTAAGGAGTTGGACGTGAAATCCAAAGGGCATTGCCCGCGTTGGTTCAAAACCCCAAAATGGAGGAATATATTGTTTTGGTGTACCGAGATTCGAGCAGTTATTATCCAAGCATCGCTCCCGACGCTCTTGTTTCCTATATGAAAAACAAGTTTTGATTCGTTTTTTGTAATGGATTTCCATCTATCGATAGAAATACACTACCCAAAGGCATACAACAATCAATATTTCCACTCCTATTTTATTAAACCAGTTTTCAATTGCCATTCGACCATCCCGTCGTACTGTACTCCATTCCAATACCGCGCCACTGTCTGAATCAGGGGAGTGACAAGCAACGCGTTCGCGCGTCGCGGTTCCCTCGGCGTCCCTTCCCTTTTCCTCATTACGTTCTCTTCTACTCGCCACGACTGGTCGATTGTCAGACGAGCTCCGTCAATCCACGATGGGCGTCTAACACCAGTCGTCTCCCATCACCATTCTATTGGAGTCCAGGTTGTTTCTATCGTTTACGGCTCTACTATTCCGAGATAGACTTCCCGTTTTCCACCCATTTCTCCATCAGTCTTCCCCCAATTTCCTTTCCATTTCGTCATCATTTCCACATCGGTTCCACTCCAACTTCTCCCCATTCCCATCGGTTGTCCAGCCGGCTACAAGCCTCGACACCGACTCTACCGTCTTCTAACCCTTTCTCCTGTGTGTTATTGTAGTGTTCCTCTGTAGATGATAATTGTTTGTTATTATTGATCGGTTCAGGGTCATTTCACACCGCGATTGCACACATCCCAACTGTCTTTAGTGCCCAATAGTGACACGAATTCAGTATATTTTTATTTACGAAAATACGATTTGGAATGCCATTAGGCCGCGCGACCGATATTCGGGCTTCATCAGGGGTGTGCAGACCACACTCCTAATTTGTCATGCGCATATCTGACTGTCGAGAAAGCATGAGCATTCAGGAGTGCGTAAATTTATTTGCACATCCCTTGTCAAAATCTTCAACTATGGTAGTGCAACTCCACTCCGAACGGAAACCGTGTGCAAAATGTAGGAAGATATTGTTTTTGGTAGAATCTATAGAATTAAACATCAATTGTCCGAGCATCGCTCCCGCCGCTCTTGTTTTCTATATGAAACACAGTTGAAATCCATTTCAAGTAGGAATTATATTTTCTCGAATTCAGGTATGCTTCACACACCGCATAAACGAACAGGGATGCTACTCCTGACGATTTATCCAATATTTTTTCTGATTTATCACTACCACGTTTTGCTGATCACTACTTAAAGGGATGTGACATAGAAACAGTCGTCCGAGAACTGGAAACTGACTTTTCAACATGGCTGTTCAGCAAAATTTTCTTTTCCGTGCAAATTTACTTATTTTGGTTAAGTTTTTTTACCATTTCGCGCGGTTATTTTCATTCTATTGCGTATTGCGATAATTCCTCTATCTATTCGGTGCTAATTGACGTGATTTTGCTCGATGTGTAACCTCAACGTCGCGCTTTGGAGTGTGTGCAGAAGAGAGAGAGCGCAGAGCTAAGCACATGTTGGTTGAGTTTGATTATTTCGCAAGTTTATTTTCCAATGCGTAGTGGGATAGCTTTTCTATCTAATCGGTCCTAATTGGCGTGATTTTGCTCGATGTGTAACCTCCAAGTCGCGCGTGGAAGCGTGTGCAGAATAGAGAGCGGAGATATTGACTTTTATTATTTCGCGCGTTTATTTTTGTTCTGATGTGTAGTGCGATAGCTATTCCATCTATTCATGGCAAATTGGTATGATATCGCTCGATAGTTGACCTCTAATCGCGCTTTGAAGGGTGTGCAGAACGTATAGAGCAGTGCTAACTCCTGAATGACCCGTGTAGGTGGGTCGTCTATAGTCGTTGCTTCTTCAATTGTGTATTCACCGTTTGGTAGTAGCTTAGTGACCACGTTTTAACCAATTGTGAACCGGTTTTCGTTGTGCGCGATTTACAAGAGCGATCTTCTAACCTCTAATTAGCACTTTGACGGCAGCCTCCCTCAATTTTCGTACTCAGTCTGACAGTTTGTATTAATTTGTTGGTCGCTTTACTCGATAGCTATTTAATCTAATTGTTCTTGCCTGAGGGTTAATTACTGTTCTAACTTACTTGTTCCCCAGGCTCCAAGGCCAATCATGCCACCGGCATTCGATGGCCGGCCAATACAGTTTACGAAGATGACGCCTACGATAACAGCATCCCGGATGTCCAGGTCCTTTTTAAACACCTTGTTCTTTATCTTGAAATTCCTTTTCCAGAAAGTCACCAAGAACAATACGCTTCCGGTCTGGGGAAATCAGAAGACCTGAATGGATTGGTCTTGGAATGTCCTACAAGTAAGTCGTACCATAAATTGTAGCTTACGCTTTTCGATCGTTATTTACTCCTTTTTATTTTCAAATAAGCTCTCTATAAACAAGTTCTCGTTGAGTGCTCCATAAACGAGCAAGGGTCGATTAAATTTACAAGTCAATTTCTTTGTGATTTATTGGAGGTAATCTAGGTTCGACATCTTGAGCCGTGGGAGAAGGGGACTCCCAAAGTACAAGGCATGCCTGGAATGCGCGGTGGAGTGAGTGATATTCGGTTATATTGTTTGTATTAATTTGTTGTATTGGCTGCAACAGAAACAGAATCTTGCTTATTAAGGGCTTGCTGTCGTCATCTCGTCCAACTCAAGCAACTCTTGAACATTCGCATCACCAGGTACGGAGCGAGCTGTGAGTCCCGTTTCCCTTCTAATTATATTATATTATTAATCACTACCTATCTATTATATCGTATTTCGTACACATAAATTGTACGCTTACGCGTATGTGACTAGCACTACTGTTCACGCTTCTCGGGCTATGATCTACTGCCCAATGATCTTGTAGGAAACGGATGGTATCGATGATCAACTCCAATCAGTCTGCGTATCTTCGTGGAATGGGATTCATGTTCATTCGATTCTGCCAGCCGCCAAGTGATTTCTGATCCTGGCTCGACCCCTATCTCGTGAGTCTATCGTTTATTCTACGAATAAACTGTTGTAAATTATTTTTCTAATGTAGAATGTCGTACTTCCCTAGCTTTCCCTAACAGATGAGAATTTTGACTATTTCTTGTTAAAACAATCGCTGAATACGCAACTAAATAACATGATTGAATGATTATTTGGATCGTCACTCTCAATTTCCCATTATCCACACGGACATCACTATCAATTTCCCATTATCCACACGGGCACCGTGTTTTAGAACTTGAGTAACAACGAAGAAAATAGCATAGGCGGATTACCGTAAGTGCCCACTGTTAAATTTCCTCGCAACCGTAATCCACCTGCAATCTTTTATTCGTTTTACGATAATTCTTGGAGTGTTTCAACATGCAAGTAAATGTAGCTTCCGAGAACTTAATGAGAACGATCAAATAAGCATTCAGTCAAAGTATTTGATGGTTTCATATTATTTGGTTGGTGGTATCATGTTTTCATGGGGTGTAAAATGTGCAAAATATTCTAAATGTTTACCTGTTCGGGAATGCTTGGGACGTTCAATACTACATTTTTATGTATTCGTCTTTCTAAAATTGTAGCATATTTGTAGGACGATGAGGATACGGTAGTCCCTCTATCTGGTGGAGGAGATGAACTCACGTTCGGATAGGTGTGTTTAATTCTGTAATATTTTCGTCGGAAGACGTCGAAGGACAAGCGGGACATCTACTACCGACTAGCGAAGGAGGGTGGATGGAGGGCGAGGAGCGCCTTCAAGCCGCTACAGATCGATGACGAGTTCGCCATCTTCAAGGGTACGGTAGAAGTCGTCATCGTCATATCGACTTTATCTTACATGTTCTCGTTTTACTTTGAAGTTGATCTCTTCACCTAATTGGTTGCTCGCATAAATAGTTTCAATCAATTTCTTCTTCTGATGCAATAACAGTTGACATAACTGATGGAATATCTGTACCTATACGGTTTGTTCATTCCTATTATGAGTCATTGCTCCCCATTTATGCCCCGTTCACTATTCATTTAGCATAATCTATCGCACGTGCGATCAATGATCTTTCCCTCCCTAATCCTCTTTGCTTGTCTAATGTTAATTGTCTCATTGTTGACGAGCCTCTCTCGGCCTCCTCATTCTTGTTTTTCTACTGTCTCGTGACGGGTTTCTCTTTTCTCCCCCCGTCTCCGTTATACAGTATTATTTTCTAAAATGCCTCTTTCATTTATTTGGTTTCGCGAAATATCACACCTTCTGCGTCTCACTGATACCGAAAACGTTGTATTCTATTACATACCTTTGCCTACCTAGTTTCTCTATTTCTCCGAACCCTGTCATCATCTGAGTTCAAATCACTGCTTCAGACTGATACTTCTCCCGTTCACCTTCGATGCATCGACTTCAGGCTGTTCAATCAGATGAGTCCTTTTTACAAGGAAGTTCTTTGCAAATGGGTAGCATGATACAAACATTGTGACATGATCATTTGCATGGATTCTGTTATTTTGAAAGAAAAAATAATGTTAAAATATAAAACTGATACTCGTTAGACAGAAACATAGTAAATATGTTGCCCTGATCAGCGTCAGGTGGATCATTGACCAAATATTTAGTAATCGTAAATAAATATTAAATTTTTTTGGGGATCAAATTAATGAATTTTTGCTTTGTGTGAAATTGTCTGGTGAGGCGAGTGTCTTCTCAAGGGAGCAATTTTATCACTCGACAACGGCAAAAAAGGTTCGCTATCTACGTAATCAAATAATGAAACGTCGGCGAAATTTTACTGGTCCATCTCTATATTACTATCACATTAGATTTCATCACTGAGATATTCTTCCTCCTCCTCTTCCTGAACCATTCGATCGTAAATTTGTTTGAGATTATCGAAATGATCATCGTCCGGTGCACCAATTCTCTTGAGGAAACGATTTCCCTCGTACTCCTCCCTCAGTGTCCAATATCTAGAGTAAATTATTAGCTACCCCGAAATGCGTATCATACCGTACTTCTCTCTTCCAAGGCTGTTCTCCCGGGCTCATTTTCCGTTTCACACTGATGGCAATTCGTCCTTTTCTAGGAAGGACGACATTCCCGGTCTCGCAAGAGCAGACTAATATTACTGATACAGTCAATGGTAAATAGCGATCCATTCCAAACATTGATTAATTGTAAAGTGTACCGTACCAGTGGAAGCGTTTGGGCGCGTACATGAGTGAGAGTGAATGGAATGACTCGCACATTGCAGTGCCAGCATCCGATGAGCATTTGAGGAAATTTTTCACAAAGGAAGGCTTGAAGAGCATCTCTCGGATTATGTCGCGATCGCGAAGATCGATATTGGTGTGTTAGATTAGCCATCTTTCCTCGTCTGAGAGGAACCCCTTTTTGTTAGAGCAGATGCTCAATGTTGCCCCAGCCATGTGTTACATCCCCCGATAAACTCAGTATCCCCTCGATCCAGGGCAGTGGATTCTCGACAGATTATCTTATACTCAGGCGAGTCCACCTGAGGGATAATTCTTATTCCTCAGGTATCATTCCAACAGAATATAATAGTTAGCTTTGCGTTTATCAAGTTCCCTTTTTATTTCCTAAATAATACCTTGATTTTCTCCTTGGGTACTCTCTTCTCCACTGTCTTTCCCTTCTTGGTTCGAGTAATCGGATGGTTGCACTTAGTCACAAGAGAGAAGTCACCATCCTATCAGCATTTTTTTCATTACTGAGGCCTATTCGGTTCTCAACTATCGCTATTCCACACTCTCTCTCAGTAGTTGGACAGAATATAGAATGTATGGAATAGAGAGAGAACCGACAAGATCTCACTATTCCTCACTATTTTTAGTAGCCAAATGATAAGAGTATCCACCTTGACCCATTTATGCTTCCCAGTGCAATGATGAATGCATGATTGGACAAGCTCTAGTGCCAATTTTCTGTCCTCTCTCTTTGGATATCTTGTGTTGGTATAGTACAAGTGATTGAAAAAACTCTTGTACCATACAGCGACAGAGGGAACTTTTCATACCCTGTATTTTTTTATTAATTATAATGGTACCTGTTTCTATTTACTCACAATCCCCCACTCCTTTCTCAGAGGTTTCTGCACATGCCAAAAATCTCGCAGCGATACGATATGACCAAGCTTGGGATTCTCACGAATTCTCTTGTCCACCTTTGCATTTGAATCACATACGCGAGTGCTAATAACATAGAAATCATCTTTAGAAGGGGTTGTCAAAAATCGTTATAAATCCTGGGTTATCCTCAATAAAACACCTGATATTGAAACCATCATCGATAAGTTCCTCAAGAGCACTTTCCGATCCATAACTTTCCATTCGAGACGAGATCCCTTCTATAGTATTATATACTATTAAGCCCTATGGGTACCCATTTCCGGATCCTTCACTGAGAGGGAGACCGCAACGAAGATGAGACCGAGGGACGAATCGAAGGCCGTGACCTTGCAATTGGAGGCGCAATACCCCGGTGAGTCGTATTGGCCATCCAGTGCAACTATAATTCCCTCCTCCTATAACGATACTCTCGAGATTAGATATGGTAACATGTCTAGACTACCGGTGCAGTATCTTTGGACAGTTGGCGCGCTTCTTTCTCCCATCTACCGTATACTCGATCTATAGCAGGTCACCCATAGAACCGAATGGTCTCTCTCATCGATCTCTCCCTGGGAATTGCGATACTGAGAACATCGCAGAGATCGACCAATCGCTGGAACGACAGTTCTTTTACACCGACATGTTTTGGTAGATCACCGGAATGGGGGTTCCAGTAGAGAATGCAGCCACTGGGAGCGACTGGTTCAGATCGAAAACTTGACTCTTCCCTCTTCCCTTCTTGGACTGAGTGTCCCACCGAAAGAGATGCTTGCACCCAGTGCACTAGCCACTTGGGTCCATTCCAAACTAATCGGATCGATTAGTGCCCCACAATCCTGACATCTTCGAAACAACATTCCAACTTGGACTTAGCTGTTAGGTAGTAGTCGGACCGAACGGAATCTTCCTCCTCCACCTCCTCCTCTTCTTCTAGATCTGATTCAGTTGGTTGAGAATTCTGGGAGGGGCGGAAGGAAGATTCCTTCAATCATAATTCGATACCAATTATATCAGATCAGTGCAAACCGTTATGAGAGTAGGGACACTAGAAACCCCCGAATTCATTCTAGACACATTCACGCTTCGTGTTTCAGATGGTCGCTCATCGATCGCAAGCTGGGACACCGAGAGGCATCGAGGAGAAGTCATCGACTAAAGTATGATGTCAATTGTATTGTACTTTTTATGATACATTTATGTTACCCGAATACTGTAACTGAATCGAATTGTAGCTCTCTCCATTCTGCGCACTGGTTAGGGTCACAATCACATGATCTTGCACAGAATGCAGAAAGCTATTACCGTATCAGACAACTAGTGAACGATTTGGTAATATAGTAATGACTCCTAATTGAGCATGTTTTTCTCATAGATCAGAGAAATTATGTTGTTTTGAAATAGTCATTTTGAACAACAAATCCTAGTGATTCACTGTTTCACCTATAGAATGTCCATGTCCCTCTTTATATGGAGAATGCATGAGAAAAGGAGATTCAAATGTTTTAGATTCATTTCGATTGTGAATAATATGGAAATCATTTCGGAGTTTAGCTCTCTCCATTCAGTACGCTATATCGGATAACTGAATAGCAAAATAGTTTGCTGAATGGAGAGACTAGAAACCGAAGTGACATCTCTAGAAAATAATATCGGGTTGAGGAATAAGTAACGCTCGTTTTTCCAATTTCAGATTATGACCTCTCCCGTCTTTCTAAATTGTGCAATTATATTCCGGTTTTTGATGATCGATAAGGGCTTGGATACTCTCTTTAGCGCACACTATATCATATATCTCCGATCATTTAGGCGATCACAATGGCTGGCTCAATTCAAAGTTGTCGCACCTCACCCTGAGATTTTGACAGGTCAGCACTGAGGGAAGAAGAATCATTGAGCCACAATTAAGCTGCAGTAGTAAAGTATCATGGTTATACATTACACTGATGATATTCAGAGGAATATCCAAGTAAAGGCCTGTGTGAGATATGCGCCTAACGAGAGTGTAGGATTTTCAGTTACTGACCGAAAGAAGTTTTGCTAGCCGCGTTTTCTTAGCAATAGATCTAAAGACCTCAATTATGCTTGAATGTGGAGTACCTTTCCTGTTGAAAATATGGACGAATTTTGCTAAGTGTGAAGCATTCTCTTTATGAGTTAAATTGCTCGTAAGTCCGATATAGCAAAACAAGCCTCGAAATCGACATTTATTGCTATTTCCTGTAAACCGTACTAATTGAATGTAAGGCCTTAGATGGTTAAATGGACGAGCAACTTTTGCACTATCATCCACCAAGTGGCCACAATTATAGAATGGCTACTATGTCTTGGGTATGGTTTAATCCAAAGTCCTCAAAACACGCATTTCTTTTGATTCCGTCACAAAATAATATTTTTGGAAAACTGTTATTTTTCAAATAGGAGCATAAGTAGCACCAAATGTTTATAGTGATAATATAGCTCCATAGTGAGTGACTGGAGCGCACTAGTGTATAGGCCAGCACCTTCGATCCTCAAGGTAGACAAATAAGTTAAGTGAACTGCAATTTTTCACGAACGTTCCCCTTGAAACGTCTATAAAAATACAACAATGAATCGAGCACCATTCTCACTTCACCATGAAAGAGGTGTAGTATCGGGCTGCTCACCTGAGAATGTGTGAATTTACCGAACAGTTTCCACGTTAAATTACACAATTTCGAAAAAAATCTAAAATTTTCGAAAAATATCAGGTACATTGAAATCTAAATTTCTCTCCTACACAGGAAGCGTGATATTTCTAATAATAACGGCTATGATACTCGAGCATACCCTGAAAAAATGCTATAAAGTCAGCTCGTTTAGATTTGATTGGCGGGAGATATATGAGCCCAAACACGATGCTCAAAAACGAGCGTTACTTATTCCTCAACCCAATAGTTATGGTTTAT
Source organism: Pristionchus entomophagus (assembly GCA_036245825.1). NCBI lineage: Eukaryota > Metazoa > Nematoda > Chromadorea > Rhabditida > Neodiplogasteridae > Pristionchus > Pristionchus entomophagus. The sequence goes on from BTSX01000005.1 coordinate 37,966,855, forward strand.
TTTGTCACCTTTCGGATCGAAAAATTAAGTTTTTCGAGCACAACTTTTTTCTTTCGCCTTTTTGTGATCTCTAGTATTGAAATTCGTTTTCTACGAGCAAAAACACGTCTAGAAATCTACTAATCATAGACTTTTGAGAAAGTTACTTTTTCGACACCAAAAGCTGTGGGTTGCTGTAACTCCGCCAAAGTCGACCTGAGACCTTAGCTAGTGGTGCCGTCGATCAGGACTCGGGACCCTTACTTCAAGAAAAAGGTATGGAGAGAATCTAATTTTCAGCCATCCGTGGACCCTTTCCATTTTATCCCGTAGGGTCTTTTAAACTTCGAGATTTCGTGAAATAGATTGCCCCCTCAATCATTTTTCGCATACAAATATTATTTTGATTTGGAAACTGTGGTCTGAACGAAGAAATCAAAAATTCATATTCACATTTAGAATTGAGCAGGGTTCGCCTAACACCTGATAAAGGAAGCCCTGTTCATTATTCTTTCGTTTGCTTTCTACAATTCTCTTCTTCATCTCATTTCGCGTCAAAATGTACAATATATTAATGAACTATCATATAAATCTATATATAAATATCATAATAATGATCTTAGACACAGAACATTCCACAAACGTCATTATCACTTGTTGTTCTGTTTTCATCAAACAATCAGATCGGTCTGGAAGGGGCGCCACTTGTATGGAGGCAATGTTTGCCGAGACGATTCCGTAAACGATTTTGTGAGGACGCAGATCATGATTTCTTCTTTGTTCGTGAGCTGATTGCCCCTGAAAATTTCACAATTACAAAAATCCGTAGTAGTTAGTGGTTTTTCCCTTTTCAATACGGTTCATTACAACAATCTAACCGCTCACCATCTCCAGAAACAGTAGAAGAAGGAAAACGAGAAGGTTTCCGTACACGAAGACGTGAGCGTAGGCGGAAGCTAGACTAGTCACTTTGATATTTTCCGAAAAGTTGATATTTTAAAAACTATTCTTGAAAATCATGAAAAATTAACGAGACAGGCGTGTTTGCCATGTAACTCTACTTCAGAATCAATTTTTGCCTCCCTAATATTAGCCCTCTCGGGAGCCGAGTATCACGTCGAAACGGATTCTTTCATGACGTCATCTGGAGCCAACGAGGCCTCTAGGGACTGGATATGCCCATCGTCTTCCTCGATAACCCCAATACACCAAGTTTCATATTTAAAAAATCGGCGTTTTTGTGCTGTGCCGTCCATTGCTCGAAAATAATGTGAAAGGCGTTATATAACTCGGTGCATAATTTCAATTGTAATTTCGAAATGTTTCATCATAACATACTCATTTACGCCTCCTTTACCCCACTGTGTCTGATATAAAATTTTGAGTGATACAGAGTGAGTTGTGCAGTGCTCCGCCGGAAATGTATGTTGTTCACATTCCTAGCCACACTGTCAGATTGATCTTTACCGCTATCATACACCGTCCCTTAGAGCAGACACGTATCACTTTCAAAAAAGAAAAGTCATTGCCAAACAGAGCGAGCGATCACGGTGCCCTCTCTCCGCAACATATCGAATTCAATATGGCCTGATGTGAATCGGGCGAGGAGTATATAATCATCACTTACAGCAGCGTCAAAAGCATGACGAGAGCGGGAAGAGGCCCCTCATTACTCGCCCGGCCCGATCGGGCCGCCCGAGGCCCGACGCTCGGCCCGAAGCTCGATTCTCAATTTCAGGGCCCGATCGGGCTTCTGACTTTTTTGCCCGAGTCGGGTCTGAGAGTCGGGGCCCCTTCGGCACTTCCTTTTACCAACCCTAATCCGAGCCCTTTGAGAAAAATTAAATAATGCTCGCGATCAATGAAAGATCGATTGTTTCTGAATAGTAATAATAAAATCAATACGCCTAAATTCCCTCTTCCTCTTCGTAATCGTTAATGATTGAAATGATTGTCTAAGCATGGATACAGAAATGGGTAGATGGTGATTACTCAACATTTGAGGTGAGGCGCGATAAGAAGAATATTTCGATAGCATTGTGTTTTGTCCGCAGTGTGTGACCGAGAGATTTCAAAATGAGAAATTACCGTAGGATAGTACTATAAACCATCGATTGTGGTGACATCCATATCGAAATAATATCGAAATCGCGAAATCATGAAACGGTTGGCGTAAACAACTCATGAATGGGTGTAAGTTTGAATAAATGACATTTGACGAAAACTAGTCTGTAGTCTACATCCTGGCAGCCCATTCCTACAGATATCCTAAGTCAACCCGAGCATTCTTAAAGAAACGTTCGTCAAAAAATATTTTTTTTATTGTTCAAGAATGAGCAGCGTAATATTGTGCAAACAATGATAATCCACCACAGAAAGTGTGACAATGCTCTTATCAGGTCCCACACCTGTTAATATAATGTGTTTGCCAACACTAAAATAACATAGGTTTGGGTCAAGAGATGACACATTCCCTTTTGCAAATGTACAACATACGTGTTTCGTGATAGCGGACTATGAATCACCTTGCAACCGCGGGCGCGGTTTCATTTCACGAGGGAGAGTGGTAAACCTTTATTCTAACATATACCCAGAGATAAAAGCTTCTCCTCTCAACGGCTATCATAGGTCACAATTTCTTATTCCTCACACAACATCAATATTTAGAGCTCTTGTTCTCTTGGTATTCAAATTTATCTCATCATCATTTTTTATCGCTTTTGAACTACAGGCACAACCACATGCGCGACTATGGCGTCATCTTCCCCGCTCTCCTCCTTGCCATCTCTCCTCTGGCCGGTGTTAACGAGTACACCAAAATCGCCGACGACATCTGCTTTGCGCAGCTCCTCTCCTTCTGCATCCCAATCATCTCGCGCTATCATCCAACGAAGTTCGATTTAATGGCAGCAATTTGATTGAGATGATATTCAGTTATCCACTTCAGGCTGCAATGCACGGTGGGTATGCACAAGCTGTCGTACTGTGCTATAGTCGCCATCGCTCTCGGTGTTGGTGGCATGAGCACCTTCTACACGATCACACCGGCCGCGGCTAAAGTTAGTTACTTCAAAGTAATTGCGTGCATTTTCGATCTAGACCTGACATGGAATCGCTGAAATAATTTACACTTTCTTGACTACTATAAAAATGTTGATCAGAAGTCTTCGCACTTCGCACAATTACTATATTAGAAACTCATTTTACACTTTACAGGAGGAACTCGATATATTCTTCAACGCAACCTTTCCTGATTACGACAAGCAACAGATCGAGGTAACAATTGCACAACTATTCCCCTGACTATCCTCCACATTATCAGACGTTGACTTGGCGATATTATATCACCCTGCCACCTCTACTTGCCCTTATCTCCAAGATTCCCCTATGGGTGAGCGCACACGAGTCACCTAATCGCTTTGGGGAGCTTGAGAACATGTATTCAGCTTGTCGGGGACTATGTTGGACCGAGGAGTCAGATCATGTTCTCGCTCTACTTTTCGATGATATCATGTGTACTTTCATTGGTGGCATTCTTCTCCCAGTTCTTCGATGTAGTGGAGAACTTCTTGGTGAGCCGCAACAAGCACATACATTGCTACTAAACAGACGTCTGGCATGCCTCTCCTTGCAGGATCCGACAACAAGAGGATTGAGTATGATCGTTGCGAGAAACATTCTTGCCATATCGCTGTCTGTCGGTTCCGAAGCAGCTTCTCTCTATATCGGCGACATTTGGTAAGGCTTATTTCGCAGTTCTTTTTTTTGCTCTGGATGAATAAGTCCAATTTCAGTCCTCAAGAGCACATCAAACGGGCAACTTTGATAGCCACCGTGTGCGTGGGGCTAGGCCAGGTTTCTTGTGAGGCTCTAACCGACAAATTGGTAAGTTCTCAATCTATGTGCATAAACCATCATTATTAGGCATATAATCGAGCGTAGTTATTTTTTTTTAGAAATTAGTCATATCGTCATTGAATTAGTAGCGCAAGCTCCATGCGAGACTGATTCAGTGTTACTTCAGTTCTTCGAAGAGTCTCTACTTTGGCTTCTTTTCGTTCCTCCTCTCGTCGTTCTCACTGTCGCTCTCTTTCTTGTTTATTCCATCTGCGAATCTCCGGTTCACGATCTGAGGTGCGAGAAGATCATTCATAGAGAAAGAAAAGACATCGTACAGGCAAGCGGTGATGAAAAAAGAGATACCCCGTTGTGTCAAGCAAGATATCGCCATGCTCATCAGTTTCGAACCGAAAGCCTCAGCGGTTGCTGAACAGAGGCGGAACAGTCAAAGGAGAAGAGATTCTACTGGACCTCTGATTGGTTAGATATATGTGTAATTAGGTTAATTTCAATGTCCAGTTCAGTTCCAGAGAATCCACCAGCAGAAGTTGTCGCAGAACCATTCAGTGCAGCCAATGCGGCGCTAGAGTACGAGAAACAGTTGCTAAACCAGGTGGTTCTATTGCATCTTGCATACTTGCATAGTGTGTTTGTACTAAGCGTCCATTGCTCAGACACGAGACGAAATTGAGAGACAGCAGGGCGACGGCCGTTTCTTCACACAAACGACAATACCTGTTGGTGAGAGCATCCTAACGAATTCCAAACAAAATCTTCTTTTAGGAGTGGATTATCGAGCGTTGCGTTTGGCCTACTTCACCTGGGTAGTGAAGAACGAAGTTTGGCAATTCTACAAGGTCAGTCTTAGATGATACATGAGTGCAGAAGAAAACTTGCAGGCGTCGCCCTTTGGATCCATAAACGTAGCGAAAGGCTGCTGTGTGACGTTTCTCGTTGGAATGACCGGGCTGATTGGTTGGATTAAACCTCGAAAATACTATTCAATTTCCCTTTGCAGTTCAAATGACGCTGGTGCGAGAACTGTTGCGGGCACTCGGTGTCGCCATCGAGATTGATGACATCTTAGATTACGTCACTCATGCGCTCATATTTGTGAGTTCACTAAACATTAAGAAGAATCTCTCATAATATACCAATAAATGTTGCAGGTAGTTGCAATCGCGCGGAGTTCTCTCTCCGTAGAAATCAAGATGAGAAGAGACTTCACGATTTCCAACTTTGTCCAGCTCATTCTGGAGGCAATTATTTCCCATTTGCTGCTTTACTTACACAGCGTGAGTTTATTTGTTCACCCATCAATAAGGTGTTGATGATCATTTTTCAATTTGAAATTGAAATTGCTTTTTGAATAACTATTGTCGTATTGAAGATTATCTGGCAGATCATTCTTATCGTCGTCACAATCATCTTCATTTTCATCTATGCAACTCGTGAGTTCTTTTAAAATCCTTCACTGTCGTAGGCATGATTGACAAAATTTCAAGTATTTCTTGCTCGAGGGCTAGCTTCAGGTCGCAACAATAAAATGTTGTTGCAGTGACTTTACCGGCTGCATTCTTCCTCATAAATGAAGCCTACAAGGACTACTCCATCGGCTCATTGTGGTTCTCACTAGTAATTATGTCCACGTAAGCTCAGCTTTCTGATTTTAGGAAAGGACGACTATGTAAGGGTATTTTTAACAATTAGGTCACACACTATCATTTCCAATGAGGAGTTGTAAAATGGTATCTAACACAAATCTAGCAGAAACATATCCGCTTGCAGCCGTTACCTGATCCTGTTCGGATTCGCCCCTCTAGCCAAGGCGACCACACTTGCTTCCGCCTACGCTCACGTCTTCGTGTACGGCAACCTGCTCGTGTTCCTACTGCTGCTCTTTCTCGAGATGGTAAGCAGTTGAATATCAGTATTGTACCTTAGTGGATAATGCAGAACTGCCAATGATTTTTTTATGGTTTCGAAATTTTCAGAGGCAATCGGCTCATAGACGAAGAAGAAATCGACCTCCACATAATTCGGGAATCGTCCCAGTAAATATTGCAGCCATTCAAGTGTCTTCCCTCCAGCCAAATCTGCCTGTGTGAGGAAAGAATACACTATTTGGGTAAAGTTAATCGACTGAGATCTCTTCGATTATTCACGGAAATTCGCTACTCTACTGATGAATATCAAGCTGCTGGTGATAAATATTGCTCACGCTCACAACGAATACACGACACTGATCATTCTAGCAACTGAGCAATGTTTCTATGAAAAATTATCAGTTTAGTGAAATTGATTGTTGGATAGTACTGCATATTTTCTTGAGAAACGTCGCGCTTCAATTTATGTTGTTTTACGTCCTTAACAATAATTTCCGGTTTAGTGGGTCAATGCAATAAGTGTTATCAAGAGGATTTTTAGGTATTTTTTGCTCGAAAGGATAAAACAAGAAAACAAACTCTGTCAACAGAGTGAAATCAATAAATTTCCGCAAGTCAAAGGCATATCCCCGGACCGAGCTCAAAGAGTTTCACTCAAGATTATGGCTTGAATTTTGTGCTCTTTATTATATTTTTGTCAAGCATATTTGATCTTTGGATCCGCATTGAAATATCAGATTAAAATATTTCGGTTCAAATTCTTTGTTGCTGGTTGTCTGTGACACCATTTATGTTTCACGCATAAATGATCATTTGTATGTTTTACCAGGTATTTGCTTATAGACGAAACACATAGCTGTTGAAACTACGCTCAACTTTGCGTGAGAACATTTCATTACATTTACTTTTTTCTAGCCGGAATAGGCGCATAAATATAGCGAGCATTTTTTACGTGGTCTTGCGAGAATAAAAACCTGTGAGAATCAGGTATCCCTAACGTTGCCCGTATGTTTTCGCAGAGGCTCGTGCATTGTGATCCCGCCGTGTCTCCACGTGTAGTCAGTATAGCTACGGACCGCCAGCCCCGCCCCTTTTCCCTCCACTCGATTTCCCTCAAAAGCGAGATCGAGCAAGCACAAAGCGCACACGTAACCAAATCACGCGTCCAAATGCTTGATCAGTAGCTATGACCGCAGTCCATAGGATGGTCCAGGGCCAAACTTTATCAGACTTGTTTGAGTAGGTCAAAACTCAAGAATTAAGTCGAGACATTGCCGATTCAAGCATTTCCAAAGAAAGTAAAAAAAAAAAACAAGACCACGCAATCGATAAAAAACAAAGATTTATCTTTTCATAATTTTGTGCTTGCCTTTGAAAGAAAATTGATTAATAAAGTCAATTTATGATCGTCATTCGAACGAAGACACGATATTTTTCTGCTGATTCTCACTCTCTTTCCCGGCTCTTTGGGCTCAGTCTCCCGGCTCTGCCCATCGATTTTCAGCTGAATTTAACTAATTGCTTTTATTATTAATGTATATCTTGTTATTTCTTGCCTATGCCCTACTAGACTACCCATACATTTACCACGCAACGTTTGACTCGATTCGCACGTGTTTATAGTGCTCAAAGGAGCATAGTTGTCACTCAGATGGTTCTTTCTCCTCTTATTCCTTCGATTTCACGCTGATTGTTCTTGTTTTGGTTCTTGTCTCTTCACAAGTTGCTACTTTGTGGCTTATTGCTTGATCGCTCAACGTTTGGCTCTGTTATTTTAAATCCATTGTGCTAAGATCTCTTGTTCCACTGTGTTTTGGCGATGGAAACACGGGAACTCTCGTTGCCATTCGTTTCACAACGCGCCAGTACACAAAGTATATGCCCTTCCCATCTCTCGTTGACCTTTCAAGAGAGACCTTTCTTGATCTACCCCCCTTGCCGTGTGTGTCCTTTCTTGATCTACCCCCCTTGCCGTGTATGTCGAGCACGGAGAAACTTGGGACCAAAAGAGTTGCAGTCTGATTCGAGCATTCAAACGATTGTTGACAACCTCAAAAATCGAATCAATACTCTAACTGCCTCGAATCGGACATTCTCTTTTCAGAACAAGTATCTCCGTAACAGGGTGACTGCCTTTTCTGAAAGTAGTTCTCGTTCTAAGACAGAGTTGCAATTCTCGGAGAATGCTCGGTGTGAGGCTGAATAGTCTCTATCTGAGCTTCAATCGAGGGTTGTGACTCTGCACGATGGCGTGAAGTACTCTTCGGATACGGTAGTTGCCGTGCTTGAATTCCTTGACCAAGGGGTTGCAGACGAGAAAGTGGGTCTCGTGATGAAGTCGATGGGGAGACTAATGGGGGGTGAAACTGGATAGAGTGCCTAGTGCCACTTCGGTTCGCAGATTCGCAGTAGCTTCATTGTCAGTAGCTAAAGCACACGCTTACGAACGCCTCGATCAAGCAATTGAGAGAGGTGAGCAGTTGTGCCTTTACTCTGATGAAACTAACAAGCTCGGTTCGAAAATGCAACTGTTTGGTGCGGGGTTGGAAAAGGAAAGTGGTGGGCAAGAGGTGTTCTTGTTTGGCCTGGCTCAAGTCCCCGACAAATCTGCTCAGACAGCCTTTTCCGTCCTGAAAGATCGATTGGACGGTTTGAGCAGAGGCATTGGTGACAGTAGTGAGCATGGAAAGTTCCGAGACCGCTTCTTCTCTGCAGTAAGATGTGCGATGTCAGATCGTGCGGCTACTCAGACCAAGTTCAATAGTGTTATCGAAGAGTATAGGAGAACAGCGCTTCCCAGAGTTATCTCAGATTGGGATTCGCTATCCGACACTCAGCGTAAACGAACATAAAAACATTGAAACGCGTGAAATAAAAGGAGCAAAATCGACAAAAATTATTAAATTACATCATGAACGCGGGTGAGCCAACAAAATTGACAAAAAGTAATGTTCACCAGTTTATGACGGGGATTACTGTAGCCACCATTATCTTTAAATAAATTATTCCTCTTTTATTTTAAAATATTGATTTTGATAAATAGTGAAATAAGTTGCCCCGCGCGATGCTGCGTCGAATAAGCACAAGTTTGAAGAATTTAAGTGTGTTTTGAGTGTATTCAAATTTGTATCGAAAAATTTGATACTGTTTGGTTTGATACTATTTTCTCGATTACGACCGGAATATTAATTCGGTACGATACTTTAGTTTCATCATCTGATATCTGATATTAATACAGCTGAAGCTATTTCTCAAATAGATACGATTATTTAGGATTTTGAAAGCGACCGACAGGAGAGAACGACCCCTCTGACGTTTACGTACCCTGCGTGAAACATTGAAACAAACAATCAGAACTCGCATTATCTAAACCGTTTAATATGTTTCACGAAGAGAATAAGTACGTCTGAAGATTTATTCTTGCAATTTCGCTCTGCATGATTTTTTTTACACACATAGCATAACATTGACATCAATGGTCCCTAGTTGACGGTTCCCGCCTTCCCGATTTGCCTTACTCGGTCAATTACTCGTCCCATGTTCTTTCCATTCATCGTCTAGTAATAAAGCCCTCCCGGCCCGGTTTCATGCCATTTGAATAGGACGAAGAAGAGAAGAGAAGGGATGTGTAACCATGTGGGGAAGGACTATTGACTACTGGTCAGAGACTCTCCTTGTTTCACACTGTCTCTAGTTTAGAAGGAGAGAGAGTGTGTGAAATGTGGAGAGCATAGAGAGGTCAGAGAAGGGAGATGGGCAACTACCTAATCGAGAGTGAAACTGTGTTATTTTCATGTGCTAGTTGTAGATTATTGTCTGCGGGCAGCAGAAATCTTGTGGCAGGGTCACCTGGGTAATTCCATTGTACTATTCGGAGTTTAGAGAAGTACCTCATGATAATCTCTTTGACCTACCGCATTCAACCGTAATCAGAAAGACACCCAAGCGATGAAAGTATTCAAAGTAGACCATCTGGTTAAAATTGACGCATCATATCACTGGATTCGCTACCGTTTTCTGAGCCTGATCATCAGGCCCGAAATACGCCTGTCATCTCTAGCCTGAGTGTCAGCTCCCCAAGAGTGCCAACAGGTCAAGAGGTCTTCCCTCCCTCTCCTATCTGTCACACTGTACCGTTTACGATGGTAGGAACCATCTGTCAGGTGGAATTGAGGGGATGGCGTCGGGTTACGGAACCAACTTATGGTACCGAGGATCGATAGTGCCGTGCCCTTTCTGAACCAGCATATGGGGGCCTGGTACCTGGTCAAGAACCTCTCGCTCTAAAACAGCGTTTCGAAAGTGTTCTAGTTTTAGTGGAAACATAGTGGAAACGTGCGATCACAGAAGAATGCGGCTTTCTTATGAACAGTGTCAGCCGTTGATCCATCTCTGTTTCCCAGAACAATTATCGTTGTTCAACCACTCTGGCTCTTAGAATCAGTGCGCCAGATCGGGTTCATCCATCCCTCCCTCAATTCTCACACTTATCAGTCCGTTCTCATCTGGGCTGCGCGAGATATTCCCATACTGAGCGGCGAGCTTTGAGAAGGAGAGAGAATAGGGAGAGGCGGTATTGTTATGGACCAGACTAGGACCTAGAACTGTTCCCGAGAGTGCCTAGTTAGATCAATTTGGATAATCCACTCTTCGCACTTTCTCTTCGCGATGATAAGTCAACACGTTCAATAAACAGACTACGCAATATATGCATTGGCTTTGATTGAGGGCGGCATTATTATGTATAAGAGACTCAGCCAGGAAGATACAGACCGCATACATGACAATCGCCTTATTTTTCAAAGATTTCTGATCAATATTTGCACGGATTCCGTTGCGCTTCACACGGTTATTTGAACACCGCGAATTTATCTTTGCCAATATTCAGCAACATCGCAAGGCTCTAAAAACTAAAACAAAACTTCATTTAAGACCCCGAAAATCAGTCTGTTTTCCTTTTGTAATTTCCTCCATCGTTGGTTTGATGGCTTCTCCAAATATCATTCACTAAGCACCCACTCTTCCCTCTGAATTCAAAAGTTCACCAGGTGACTGCACTTCACCACATTGAATCGTGCCCTGACGGCTATGCCCTCAGGGCTCTAAAGGTGATGAGTTCTGGCACCTTCCCTTTTATCTCGAAGCCTTTGCCCTCTCCGTTTCGCAAAGTCTCTCGCTCTCTCTGGCTGGTGAGAGAAAACAGTTATTCATCATTCAGTGAATCCATATTTCCATGCCTTCCTTTCTTCTAGAATGTTCTCACAACTGATGAATCTCGCTGGTCAGAGAAACCAGAGAGTGTGCAGAATGGAGAGAGCTAATATCTGTCAAGATCTTCAAATAGGAAGGTTAGAGCCTAATGAATTCCTGTCATTGTTGTGACTTTTCCTCCCCTCTCACCTCCCCACAAAGAACAGTGTAATTCCTATCTCGGAGGTGCCAAGATTGATCACCCTCTTATCCATTAGAGGCCGAATGGGACCAGAGGAAGAGTTATTGGGCTTCGTTTGGGTTCCGCGTTGGCACCTATGAATTGAACGATTTTGAGGGAGATTGAGCTCTCTTATCGACAGCCTTCTCACTAACAATCTTTTGATGAAATTATTCTTATGCAATCCCTTCCATCTGGAGTAGTATATCCCCCTTTCATGAGGCTCAATGAGTGCCTTTTTTCGGAGGAGAAGCGTGAAATAGATAAATTGCTCTCCCTCAGGCAAGATTTCAATAGAGAAACGAGAGTAGTTTGAAACAGCATGAAATTCGAATCTCCATCTCAAACCGACTAGTGTCCACTACATTTCTCTTTCTTTGATGGATTGCATGCATAGGGTCATGCCCCCGAGTAACCAAAACAACCAGAAATCCGAGACCGGGAAGGAACTACAACTGGTGCGGCCGGAAAATAGCACAGTAGGGCTGAAGCCCGGCTCTGAATAATTCATGGATTCTGCCATTGAACGGCAATTCCTCTGAATGTACTTGGATGCAAGTCGAATGAGTCTGAATTGAGGAATGAAGAGCACTATGCATACCGGATTAGTGCCGATATCTTACGTAATTGCGCCATCACTTCGTAACCGATATCTCCTCTAAAAGTACACGCACGAGGATTTAGTTACGCTTTCTAACTTTTATCACACTGAAAGTGGTTCAAAATCATGGTGTGGTCGTGTCCGTTCGGTTGTCCAATGGAACCCATTCTCGTTCCTCATTCCCCAAACAATCCATCATTGGACTAGATCATAGCGGGTCCTCCTCTCTCCCTCTGACAAGCTGTTGCATCGTCGCCTCTAGTACAAAGGGAGGTCTGATACGACACCCAAGGAGGGGGGGAGGAGGGTATCGGTCTCTCACTTTCGCATGATCTCTCGCTCTGTCTGACGATTGATAGAGTGTGCGGAATGGAGAGAGCAAGAGGAGGGAGGGTGACAGGGGGCAGTGCATGAGTAAGTGTGTGGTCCATAGAGGGAATGACCCGAACATGAGCTAGGAGTCTTGAAGCTAGTAGCCTATTTGTTGCGAAATGTAGCCTCCTTTATTCACATGCTGGTGGTACATCGCAATCTGTTTCCATGATCGTTCTTTTCGGATTCACCGGTACGGATTTCGCAGATGGAGCCAAACCCTGTCTGAGGAAGAAAATCCTTGGAAGATTTCTTGCAAAACTGTCAGTAACTCATTGACCAAGGCCAGCAGAGAGACAATTGACCAGTCATTTGTCACTCCTTCTTCTTTACCCGAGTAGAACGGTAATTGGCGGGCGGAGTTCAGGATTCTCACACATTTTTTAAAAAGTTATCATGGCAACCTCGAATATATTAATGCAGAATCAAAACGAAATCATTTGAATAAGAGCTGGAACATAACCAGAATTACTTCCAAAAATGTGACTGCTTTCGGGTTTAAAATAATAGGAATATAAAATCCCGGTGCCTCCGAAAGGTCCAAATATAACTAAAGCATTACTCATAATCAACTAACTATTTTTGAAATATTACTGTTTGGGATTGTTCATAGCAGACAAACGACCATATCGAGAAAGACTCGACCTGTCAGAATAAGACTCGACGCTGAAACGTAACCTAGATGGTTAGATCACCTAATCCCTTCTCTTCTCTCCCGAAAGGCGGCCTTTTCTGAGTCTCATGCCTGTTCCCTTTCCATATCTGACTAATGATCAGCAAACGCACCTGCTCCCTACAGGCCATTAGCTTCATCGTGTTCCTAATCCCCGCTGCCCTTAGACCCCCAGGGGAGGGGGGAATAAGGGTTGTCTCGAACTCTCCTCGTTTCACACACTATCTCGCCGATCTTATCCAAATCATTGCGTTGAAAACACGGCACGTAATGTCCATTGGCTGTGTTAACTCACTGTGAGAGAGTCCGTGAAATCGGGAGATGAGGATTCCATTCCCCAGGCTACATTTAAACCTTTGTTTTCTTACTGCACAGATACCTTGTGCAAACACTTAGTTGTCGTGCAGGGTAGGGCCGAGAGTAATCCGTTCCTCCTCCAATCTATCAACTATTCCCCTTTCCCCGTTCCCGATTAGGCTCCCGCTCCTGCTATTCCAATCCGTTTTGCCCGCCTTTTAGGAGGAGGAGGGAGGCTCCGCCCTTTTCTCCCCCTCCTCCTCCTCCTCCCTCCCTCACTCCCTCCCTCACACTCTTCTCTATTGCAGATCTACCCGTCATGTTGCAGCTGAACAAAGCGCTTCTCTTATTATTCGCAGGGTTTTGGTGAGTTGTAACGATTTATTGTTTGATTACTGTATTAAGACGACCGCTCGGTTATTTTTGACCACCTTCCGGACATCGGTACAAGAATTTCGATTCCGGCCTCCATACTCATAGGACCTATGGTGCCTTGGACCTTGTTTATGATAATGGTATGGAAACTGGACTGGCCTCGCAATGCAGCGCGCCAGGTGCTGGCACAGTGAAAAAAAAATTGTTTTCATATTTTCTCAGCCGAACAAGGTAGACTTGAAATTTCTTTTGTATTATGTTTGACATGTCCATAGTGCACGGGTGCGCTATTGTGATCGGAATTTAATCGATTCTGATTTTATTTTTTACTGCCAAAAAATATTTTTTTCAGATTTTTTAGTTGGTTCATGGACCGGGGGCATATATTCAACTATATCAGAGTGTGACCCAACCAACCCCTCAACTAACCCTCTAAACCGGGTAAACATTGCGTCGTACTTAAGAAATGAAAAATTGCAATTTGTCTCAAAAATTCAACAAAATAAGGCTTTTTCGATCATAACTTTTTTGGATCGGAGTTTCATGAGCTCATATGCTGAAATTCTGATTCTACGCACAAAAATACACCAGAGACTCCTATAGTCAGATGGTTCCGAGGCAAAATAAATTTCAACTTTTTCATGACTCCGGGTTCATGGTGATTTTTTGACGGAAAAGTCAAAATCTCTCTCTTATGTTTTGTCCACCCCGATTTGCCGGAATCGATCGGGCATGTCACGGTGAAATATTCCTTGAAAATGGGAAAAACGAGAGCAAAAAACGTGAAAATTGAAAATAAACTAGGGATTACGGTAGAAATTATCTACCTACCTCATACTACCGTAATCACTGACTTAGAGCTCTCGTTTTTCTCCATTTTAAAGGAATATTTCACCGTGACATGCCCGATCGATTCAGGCAAATCGGGGTGGTCAAAAAATAAGAGACAAAAATTAGAATTGTTAAGTGTGCTACTAGCGACTTTCAAAAAGTGACAAAAATGAACAAAACTGTTCACTTGTTCGGTTTTGTTTACAAAGTACGATATGTCATTATAAGATTTTTGGGTGTATTTTTGGTCGTAGAAAACGAATTTCTATACTAGAGCTCACCAATCCACGAAGTAAAAAAGTCATGCTTGAAAGTCCCAAAGAAATCACTTTTTTGAACGTAACATCCCAAAGAAATCATTTTTTTTGAACGTAACATCCCAAAGAAATCACTTTTTTGAACGTAACATCACTTCTTAAGTACGACGCGATGTTTACCCGGTTTAGAGGGTTAGTTGAGGGGTTGGTTGGGTCACACTCTGATATAGTTGAATATATGCCCCCGGTCCATGAACCAACTAAAAAATCTGAAAAAAATATTTTTTGCCACAAAAAAATAAAATCAGAATCGTTTAAATTCCGATCACAATAGCGCACCCGTGCACTTTGGACATGTCAAACATAATGCAAAAGAAATTTCAAGTCTACCTTGTTCGGCTGAGAAAATATGAAAATTATTATTTTTTCACTGTGCCAGCACCTGGCGCGCTGCATTGCGAGGCCAGGCCAGTTTCCATACCATTATCATAAACAAGGTCCAAGGCACCATAGGTCCTATGAGTATGGAGGCCGGAATCGAAATTCTTGTACCCATGTCCGGGGAGGGGGGTCAAATGGTGAAAAATAACAGAGCCGTCGTCTTAAATGAGTAGGTTAGGCGAATATCGATCGATTACAGTACTCCCTGTCCTTCTGAATGTGAATGCGATGTGTCTCCTACCACGAACGAGACCGTGTCGGCCTATTGTGGAAAGGTACGGTAGGATTACGGTTTAGTACGTTGGAGTATCTATCGCATTCCTTATTTGTGTCACTGTCACTGTTCAGGCACAATATCATGGAATTATTCCTTGATTTCTGGAAAGATAAGGTAGATTATGGATTTCCCCCTGATTCAGGGTGGACTGGATGATTCCAAACTGACTGTTCTTCTGCATGCTTTGCCCGTTGGAATTGGATCACTGGAGATATCCTCTCCCCCTTGGAGACCAGTCAATTCATTCAGATGGAATGATAATATCAATCGGTTTGTGAAAATCGCTTATTATTATCAGGTTGAATCATAAGTCCTGTCCGATTTTGGTATCTATTGTTTGAGCACTTATTTCTCGCGTGGATCGAATCACCATGAGCTATCCTCATAGCGTAGTTGAAGAGGATAAGTGACCATCACAGTCATTAGTATGACACATATAGCGGTTGCTTTGTAGGAGATAAATTTAATTTTGAATGAGAGTGAAAATTTTTGAAAATTTTTCGGATTTTTTCCGAATCATTTATATTTCACTGCGATTTCTCTGCAAAGTTAATAATTCTTTTTCTCAGAAGCTGAATTTTTGGTATCTTTGCTATTGAAAAGACAATGGTGCTCTATCTGTTCTAGAGCAAGTTATTGGTTTTCGAAAAAGCACATAGGAGAAAAGTGTTTTTCGCATTACTCGTTTTTCATTGATCGGCTATGTCTAAGAAAATGTACAATAAAGAGGTTTTCGAAGCCCTCATATGATGTGAAAATCTCAAGGTGGTTGGGAAACCATGAAGGACGAGAGAGATCAGGTGTCTTTCCAAAGCGGACAAGACTTATGATTCAACCTAATATTTGTATTTTTGAAAATGCCGAAATGTTATGCCCGTCGGTTCCAGTAGAATGAGAAAAGAGGTGTGTAAAATTTCACAGAATCTTGTTCATTTTTTGTTTTGTTTTTAAGAATGCACATGCAATGTTCACCACAGCTCGAAGATAGCACAGCATCTTACAACCAAGCTGAAACCTAACTCATCCTTTCCAATTTCTGGCTATGACTATCCGTTAACCCTTTGTCATTTTTTTTAAATCGAAAAAGGTACTTATTTAAATGTTAAAACATGACCTTGTTTCATTCCTACTCAATCCTCTCTTATTCTGCAGATTCTCCTCTCTCCGTCAACTTCGACTCATTGGTTGTGGGATGCCATCGATGTCCAGACCCAGACTACTCTCACTTGAACTACTTGATGTGTCAAATAATAGGTGAGTAGAGCCATTGACTTCTGGTACTTGCTCTCATTAGGAGCTCGGTTCTGTGATAGCTTTGGCGCTTTTCAAAGACGTAGAAACAAAAGACAGCGAGGTTTTCTTTATTTCATTGTTTAGATTAAAGTGATCTAGTTCAAAGGTGAAAGATTATTGTCGTTCTCGTCATGAACAATTACTTTTTTTTGCTAACTCTCGTTTCACTCGACAGGCAAACCCATTCATTCCCACTCATTGGTGATTAATGTTTCACCGTTCTTGTAAAAATTTCCACTCCTTTCAGCTTTAGTATTCTTCTGTTTGACACGAAAACAATACAATAATCAATCTCATTCAGAATCGATCACGCAACGATGGCCAATTTCGCCGGATTTCCAGCTCTGAAAGTAAGATTTACGAAACTTTCAAGCTCCGCCCCCTTTTTCGCACTCTTTCAATCACCCCAGGGACTAATCTCTGTTTTCGTAACCCCATCCCTTCATGATCACTCATCCTCCGATCATAAACCCTCCTTCAACCCCTCTTGACCTTCCATCTGCATCAATCTGTCACTTTTCTCACTACGCACCCCTCTTTTTCGTCTGACTCTCTCCTAATCACACACTCTCTCGTCTTCTCTGTCTCCAGTCGGCGATTGGATATGATGACCGGGGCACTAATTATCCCTGAGATTACGCAAGAATCATTACCGGAAAGTAGGATGAGGAGCGGCTAGAGACTAAAAGGCGGATAGCCGAAAAGACGGGCCCGACATGACAGAAAATGAGAAAACGGCAGCCAATTGACTCGCCCGCACATCCTTTTGTTATAAGACCCTGACCTCAATTAAAGCAAAGAACCGGTGTTTAGAATCACTGCCTGGCTCAGGGGCCATAGCCAGAACCGGGATATAATCTAAGCCGTTGCTCTCTATTTTCCGGTCCTGGATCTCTCCAGCAACCGACTTTCCGTCCTGCCCACTGGCGTCTTTGCCTACCTGAAGAAGCTGACCTCACTGTAAGTGTCGCTCTTTGTATTTTGTAGTTTTTAGTCTGATTTTTGATCTTTGATCTCTCAGCTCGCTCGCCAATAACTCAATCACCGAAGCGTCGGCTAACATCCTCCGAGGCCTGACCAATCTTCGATCTCTGAGACTCGATAGGAACCGGTAAATAGCCACTTCCGGCGTCACTTCCGGTTTTCGAAATCATGCTAATTCCCGGTTTTCAGCATTCCGGTCGCGCATCTGAACGATTTGATCAGCGATGTGCCGACATTGGAGGAATTGGGACTGGGAGGATGCCATGTGAAGTGAGGAGAAAGGGAGGGGTTGATCTTTGATCTCTGTTGGTCTGCTAGGCAACATGTGATCGAAGGAGGAGATACCAGCGTGCATTGATCTTTGATCTTTCTAAACTCTGATCTCTTTCAGTCCCCTGCAGAATCTCACACTGGATCGACTGCCCGAACTTCGATCTCTCGATTTATCGGGAAATAATCTTAAGTGGGTGATTGGATGATTTTTGGGGGTGGAATCGCTCATCGAAATCAACCGTTACCCAGATTCGGGATTATGACTTGACGGTGAAACATAGAACAGCCTATCATTTCACTTCATCATTCGAGCACTTCTGGGAAGCATTTGCGTGGTACCCAGACATGCAAATTGCACATTTTGTCAGTGTAACTAAATGTGAACACTCTTGTGAAGATCAAAGATCACAAGACTACAAATTACAAAGATCAAAGTCCCCACCCATTCCAGACGTGTTCCTTCCTTTTCTCTCTCCTCCCTCCCTCATCTCACTTCTCTCTCCCTCTCCAAGAATAGAATCGAAGAGATTGAGGAGTGCGCATTCTGTGGAAACAACCTCACCAAGCTGGATTTGAGCCATAATAAGGCGAGGAGCGATTAATTACGTCATCAGTAGGCATTCTAATGCACAATAATGTGAACACTTTTTCTAATCAGAAAAACATGGTAGGCGTTTGAAATGGATCTGGAGTAGGTATTGGAGTTGATCCATTATTCCCAGTTTAATCTCAACCTCACAGTCTTGCGTCATCCCTACATCCATTCATCATCTCTTTCCTCCTCCCCTCTGATCATTTCTCGTGTTAAACAGAAAATTGATTACGTCATCACTATGCAATCCCTGGGAAATGAGACACTACACTCTTTTACGACCTTCTCTAGTACATGCCTGCGGTTAGTAGCCGTCGCTCTTACTTTCCTCTTGTCTCTCATTATCTCTTTTTCGCTGATCTCTCATGTTTTGACGCACTCTCTCGCTTGGATTGTTAGCCACTCGGATATAGGCACTTAGGAGTAGAGGACATGTGATGTTGCTAGTGCGAAGGAGGGAAAGAATGAATGAGAGGGTGTTGCTTTTAAAAATAGTTTCGAAATTGGTTTAGGTAGGTTTCATGAGTGATTCAAAATGTGATCTGGTTTGTTCTGTCTAGTTCTGTTTAGTTCCGAGTCAATAAACATTGAAAACTTTTGAAGGGCCGAAAAAAGACGGTTGTGACGCATCGATCCTTTCATTTCGCGCTATTGCTTTTTTTTTTTGGTTATGCCACTCTAAATTTTAGAAGCAGAAGCAATGTAACGGGACAATCGCTTCCAAATTGTCTCCAGAAAAGCGTCTGCCCTCTTCTCTTCTTCTCTAATTGTGCGCTTCCTTCTCAATCTCTTATTTTCCCTATTTCTCTCCATTTTGCGCACAATGCCGTCGTCCGACCGACGAGAGAGCGTAAGGAATGGAGAGAGCAATCCCCATTGTTTTTCACTCCTTTCCTTCCTTTCAGAATGTGAAATTGGAGCGCGCCAAAATAATGAACCGGAAATGTGCTGGGAACAGTGGAGGGAAATTGAGGAAAGGGATTGATTAGGGATGACGCAAGGCATGGGCATTCATTGGTCGAATTATCGTTTTTTTGAGAGGCAAAGAAGGCCGGACTAGTTATGGTCTCATCAACATAATTTAGCATTAAAACTTGATTTCAATTTAAGGTTAAAGATCAACACACCCCTCATTTCAGCTTGGTCTCCGTGGCAAGCCCCTAATAGAGGGCTCCTTCGATGGTACTTCCCTCACTCATCTCGATTTGGGATTCAATCACATTGAGGATTTTGACTCGACGACTATTGGAGTTGCACAGAGAACACTCAAGGTAAGAGTTTGCAGTTTGTAGTTTGATCTTTGATCTTTGTACGAAGTCTTTGGATACAAACAGAAACATGACTGGTATCAAAACTGATGCAGTTTCGAAAAAAATCTCAAAAGCCCCTCAAAACGTGTAGTGAATCTATAGGGCAAATGGTCGTTCTGTTCAATTCCAAAAATAAAATAAAAATAAAATACTCGAAAATAAAACTAATCTTGTCTCTATCCGATACCGCATCTCTCCGTTCCAATCAAGCCCCGTGGGACTCTCGAATGTCTCTCATATAACTGACAGTTGAGCATTCCCACTTGATGAATCAACTCTGGGCTTATTTCGAATCCAGAGCCATAGTCTAGAAGATTACCGGGGATCGTGGGAAGCTATCATTGCCCTCCCTCTCAAGTCCATCCTCTTCTCCCTCATCAAGCCCCTAACAGATGGTATTCTTTTGGTACTGAAGGATGCCAAGAGGGGATATTGGATCTGGTAGCTCCGGATCTTCGGGGTTTTCCGGATCCGGAAGCCCATAGAAATCCATTCCAAGAAGATTGGACTAGATGAGCCGAAGTACTAATAAGTTGCGCCTGCGAGTGCCGTACTATAGACAAACAGAGCGAGTAGTAGTAGCCTCAGGAGGGCATTTCGCGGCTTGGTGAGAAACTTTGAAATAATCCTGAGACGAAGGGAGATGAAGTGAGCCAAATGACTAGATGTTTTCGAAGGGACCCTACCGTTAATGATTTTCGAGAATTTGCAGTATCCGGATAAAAAAAACAAAAAAACATATCCTGATCATTAGCCAAATGACTAGATGTTTTCGAAGGGACCCTACCGTTAATGATTTTCGAGAATTTGCAGTATCCGGATAAAAAAAACAAAAAAACATATCCTGATCATTAGTCGACTGTCTTTTCCAGAGAATATTTCCTAATCAGTGAAAGCGAAAGATGGTAGCGTTGTTGATACACAGACGCATGCAACCTGCCTGCTACAAGGAGCTGTTGGGTGACTCTTTCCATTTCACGCTCTCCAGATAGAGATGTGCAGAATGGAGAGAGGGCAACAATCCGGCTGACAAGGCTGGAACCCATCAATAATCCGCAATATCCGTGTGGTCAATCGGGATTGGGAGGAAGATTGGGAGAGAGGCGGCAAACCTATTAGTCAAGCGAGAAACCGGCAAATCTCGGGGACATTTATGGATCAAAATAAGAAATAAATTCGTTTCTAAATGAGGGATTTAAATGGCATGATAAAATACTGCTCGCATTTAAATAAATATAAGTGAGACGCTTCTTGTGGATTCTTGCTACAGTTTAATTATCAGAGTTAAATAGGACAACTCTCTTCTTTTCAGAGCCTCTCCCTCTCTGGCAACTTCCTCCGTTCATTCGATTCCCGTGCAACCCGCACTCTCCAAGACCTCACTTCTCTCCATTTGGCACACAATATGATCACTTATCTACCGCTAATATTCCCACCCGAGTACTACCAGTTGAAGGTAAGCACCGGGGATTGGGGTATCGGGAAATGGGAGAGCCGGACCGGGCAATGGTCAACGAAGACCGGAGCCTGGAATTTGACATTCACAAAATAGAACACAGCTCTGGTTACGGTCGGATGAGATTGCCGTGGATTAGGATGACGGGACCGGGAAATGCAAAAATAAGGAACATGGCCTGTAAATACGCTTCAAGAATGTATATGACGGTTCTCGTTTTGGTCTGATGATGTCTCATCATAATATATCTTTGATATCTCATCAGGTACTCAACCTCTCCTCCAACCAACTCGCCTACTTGCACGACAACTTTGGATCGCTTCTTGGGAATCTAAAGGTCTGAAATTTGATCGTTGGTCTTTGAAGCTGATGATTTTTTTAAACTCGACTGGAGATTCTGCACTCGCATATATTGGCTGTTGTTTGGAAGCACAAAGTTAAGAAACACTGTTCACTGAAGCGTCTTACCGTGTTTGAATAGCATATGAAACTCACGTGAAACTCCAATATCATCAATCTATATCGAAAGTTGAGACCGCAGCGATATCAGCCAAGAAATTTTGCTAATAGTGTAGTTTGATATTTTTAGTATGTATTTTGAGGTTTGTAGTCTGTAGTTTGGTATTTGTTCTTTGCAGGAGTTTGACCTTTCTCATAACCGTCTCTCTTCCCTCTCTGCTGCAGCCGCAGAGTTCATCGACACCATCGACCAGGTGTATCTAGCGGGTTCGTAGTTTGATCTTTGTGGTTTTATAGTTGATCTTTGTGGTATGTAGTCTGATCTCTGATTTCTACTCAGGAAACCCCTGGGACTGCAACTGCGGCCTGCAGCAGCTGCAGCAGCACATGCGACAGAGGTGCGCTTTGATCTTTGATCTTTCTAAAAAATAATTACAGGGTGCGCCATAATTATGGCTACTAATATTGGTGAGGCGATAGGTTCTCGGTCAATAGTGATGATGAGGTGTTGTCCTCATTCTCTCATTCCATAATTGATGACAATCGGTAGATTGAGTCTCTTACTAGGAGGAGGTATACAATCTGACTATCGCATATTTTGAGTGCACAGATCACTAACATTATTGAAAAATCACTTGCTACTTATGAACCGAGTGTCCATAAGACACGCTCATTATATCAGAAGGTAGCACGAATAAATATCAAGCGACGATAAAAATAGCCATCCCACTTGTTACGCCCTAACACAGAGATGTCAGCAACAATGTGACCCATTTCATAAGCATATTTGAGAAATAAGGGCTCTAGTATCTCAGCAATCATCCTAGCTAGACATGTAAAAATCCGTGCGCACATTTTTGTCAAGGAATACTTTAACGTCTATATGTAGGATGGTTCCTACATCAAGCATCGCTGATAATAGATGGATCAAGTATGACAATAAATCATCAGATCCGCAATTCCAACTTGCTTCATCCAAAAAAAAATCAATTCGCCAAACTATGCACCTATTTCCGCCGTATTGACTTGTCGAAGTATTACTCATAGGTTCTTCAATAATATGTGTGGTTGTTAGACCGAACGCTCTCTATCTGGGAAATGTGAGGAACAAAACGTGGAAATCTGACCGAGATACACACTTTCTCATCACTATTGAAATCGAAAAGATATCGACCCTATTCCATTGTGCGATAGGAAAGTGGAAGGTCCATTCTAGTCAATGAGTTGACAGAATAGTTGTTTTTGCATGAACCTAAGAAAAGCTGTGGCAGAATCGTTGAACATTTCCGAACCTTGCGTTTCGCCTTCTCGAAGGAAGCTTGGGACTCGATTGGTGTAAAATGCACTATCGCTTTAACATACGTTCGAATCGATAATTATATAAAGGTATGTATGCTCTCTCTATGTTGACAATTTCAAAGCTGAACCACTTCTAGTTTAGGAGTACCATTCCCTCAAAGTCAAGATTGTCTGTGGACCTCGGGTCTCTGAATAATTTCTCTTCAAATCGCTGTCCAAAATCAATCAGTCGATGCGGACTCAATCATATGCTATTTTTAGATTGCAATTGGTCGAACTTAAAATAATTCATAACTTAGGAATGAATCAATTGTTTTGGACGGATCTAAGATCGTTTGAAAAAAGTAGCCATAATTATGGCGCACCCTGTAACAAAAGTCAACAAAATGCAACATTTTTCCACAGTGTGACCATCTGTCTCCCCACTCGGCTCTAAGACAGGGACGGGGTAACCATATTGTTAGCCTTCCCCTTCTCCTTCTCGTTGCATGAGTGATGAATGAATGGCCAAGGAGGGGGAACAGGAGGGGCCATTTTGTTACCACCAAGTGACCACAATAGAATGACCAATGGTGCCACCAGCCGGGCCTGTTGCCTTTCTCAGAAGAATAGAGAAGGGATCGGGGTGCTAAAATTTTAGATTTTGGTTATTAAGGCTAGGGCTGAGATCTCTAACGAATCTGTTTACGAATAATTAATGAAATTCAAGTTCAACAGGATTTCAATTTCTCCAAATGTGGTCATACCTGATTTTTTGATACGGTCGAACGTCAATCGACCCTATTCGCTATCCCTTATCTCCCTTCCCTAACTATCCCCCATGCACTGATGCTAACTGCATTAGCACCCCAGAGTGAGAAGACAACAAGGCTTGGGTGTGGCTCATTAAATAGAGACTGCAGGGGCCGTGGAGGGAGAAATGGATACGCCAGTCGGGGTCTAGGGATCGGCTCCGGTAGTAAAAAGATAAAGAAATGCACGGTTGATGTGCTGGCGCGCAAGAGGCGTCTTCATAAAATAACCCAATTCTTCACAGATTCGCACTCCGTCGTCAATTGGAATACGGGGATACTCGCTGTTCTCATCCCTCGATTCTCAAGGGACAGGCAGTCCTATCGGCTGTTGCTGTCAATGACTGTGCGGTGCTGTTCGGAGCGAGGTGAGGGATGATCTTTGATCTTTGAGATCACCTTTTCGGAACAGTTCTGTCGACGTATCACTTGCCGAAACCTTCAACGAAATGTAAAGCCAAATTTGAGTGACTAGTGAAACTCAACACTTCCTTTTGTGATTTTCGAAAATTTCCACATTATGATAGCCTACAATTCACTCAAAAGTTGGCGCATATTTGCACAAATCAGAAATACTATGATAGTTTCATCACTGATATTCAATCAACGCACAAATCCGATGGAATTAGTTTATCTTTGATCTCTCTTCTCTCCAGATACGGCCTTTCTCAATCGGGAGAGCTCTTCCTCCTACTCGGGGCTCTTCTCATCGCAGGCGCGCTTCTGGTGTCGCTCCTCCTGCTCGTTTACTATGGTCGCGAGCGACAGTACAAGGTAATTTAGCTGACTCAGATGAAGTGCTGACGTGCTTACTGCGTCCACATAAAAATGGTTCCGTTTTTGCAGGGATCGTACGTCACTCGAGAATGCTCCCGAACCCCCCTGACAATGACCCTACCACCGCACGGAATCACCGGAATATCATGCTCTACCTCCTCGAGTTCAACCTCCGATCCTTCTGAGGACAAGTAAGCGATCTGAACCGTCGAACTCTCGATCTGACCGGCCGAACTACCATAACTCTATGCTACTTACAGCATTCTCTCGCCGCCCCTGCCACCGCCCCCCAAGGCCATGTCGTCGTTGTACTTTGGAGTTTGATCTTTGATATTACTTTCTGATCTTTTATCTATGCCGTAGTATGTACAGCACCTAGCACTTTCTTGCAATTTTTCGGGTCCAATACGGTTGTATTGATTGTAAAGCTCTGATGATTCATTACGCGTATATTCTCTCACTTTCCTTTGTATTCAATTTGTGCAATAAACATGTGCAGTTAATTCACGGTTTATTAAAGTTACTGTAACAGGAAAAAATTCGACCCCTTTTTTATTTTATGATTGTACAGAGGGCGTCGCCCTGAGTACAGAAACCAACATAAAAATGTTTGAAAATAAAAGAAAAAGCCTGAAACGATTTTTGAAAGTCGGGACTGACCTCAGGGAATTTTCGGATTACTGTAGCTTCGTGTGTATTGATTGAATTCGCCCATTTTGCGCACGCTCGCTTTGACCATTTTTTCACCATTGATTCGCTAGTTTTCGTTATTCCTCTTGCTTCATATGATTATTACGGTTCACATGGGACCTTATTTGAGCACCTATCAACAGTCTTGTGTTTTGCCCAATCGCAAATTCGTTGTTACCTCCTTTGTTTGTGTTCCTGCTCCTTTTCAAATGATTTTAAATTATTTATCAAGCTCAGAGAGACGCCGGGAGAACTACGCGAATGCTGATTACCGGTGAAAGTCGCCAGGCCAGTGGTTCTCTAATTTAAAAAAAACTAACTCCAGCTTCAATTCCATACAGAACACATCAATGAGAAGTTTTCAGCTCAAACGTGAACAGCTCGAGGCAAAAACTGAGTCCTATTCTCTTATCAAGCGTTAAATAATTAGAGAACCACTGGCCTGGCGACTTTCACCGGTAATCAGCATTCGCGTAGTTCTCCCGGCGTCTCTCTGAGCTTGATAAATAATTTAAAATCATTTGAAAAGGAGCAGGAACACAAACAAAGGAGGTAACAACGAATTTGCGATTGAGCAAAACACAAGACTGTTGATAGGTGCTCAAATAAGGTCCCATGTGAACCGTAATAATCATATGAAGCAAGAGGAATAACGAAAACTAGCGAATCAATGGTGAAAAAGTGGTCAAAGCGAGCGTGCGCAAAATGGGCGAATTCAATCAATACACACGAAGCTACAGTAATCCGAAAATTCCCTGAGGTCAGTCCCGACTTTCAAAAATCGTTTCAGGCTTTTTCTTTTATTTTCAAACATTTTTATGTTGGTTTCCGTACTCAGGGCGACGCCCTCTGTACAATCATAAAATAAAAAAGGGGTCGAATTTTTTCCTGTTACAGTAACTTTAAGACCGGAGACTTGTTGACAAGATAAATCTGTGAAGTGCGAGTAGAACCTTCGATGGTGATCAGATCGAGTTGTTATTGATCAATGTTTGAGGTGTGATCCCCGTTACCGTGGTGGTGATTATGCTCAACGTGCGCATGCTTGACCTGCAACAAAACATTTTTTTTATTTGTAAAATAATAATATTAATTAATATTATTATTACGATAACCTGGTTATTGTTGCCCATCGTACTCGACTGCTCACGGTGAGCATGGTGACTGCTGTCCATGAAGCTTTTGAAGCTGTCGTTGGTTTGATGGTCCTCAGTACTGTTGTGGCTACCATGCTTACTGCTGTTCATAAAATCCTGTTTGTTGTTGATGTTCCAGTCCCAGGGCATAGTTAGAGATGTTCTGCAATAGAAAAATATGATTAAGCCGCCGTTAAACAATTTAAAACACATATTAATCTCGAATACATTCCAAATGAAGTGCTAATAGTAAATCCGAACAACTGAGGAATGAAATTCTTTCGATCTGACGACCTCAGCCTTATATAAGTAATCTGAACAATCCGATAACGCTCAAACAGTTTGGCCACTTGTTTCTGTTTGTTCTCCTGTTGTATTACAAATGAGAGATAATTACTAATTTTGGGAACACACAGGTTTTAGCGATGATTTTTCTCATCCTTCTCCCTTAGTCATCATTACAAACCCGGAAAACAAACAGAGATAAGAGGTCAAACTGCAAATAGGAGGAGTGAATTGAGAGGGAGGAGCGAACTTTTCGAAAACGCTCCTCTGAAATCCTACTGCGTAGTTTCCAATTTGCAAGTGGAAATACTTCGTTTAGATTCTGTAATCCCGCGTTTTATTCTCATTATTATTCTCTGGCGTGCGTCCCCAAGTTGAAATCAAGCTTGAATCGGGTCCCCAAGTTGCCTCCAAGCTTGGGGGCAACTTGAGGGACCGATCTTTCGATTCCCAATACTCTCTCGCTTTTACTCGGTCCAAGATCCCAACTTGATTCCAACTTGATGTTCCCGGCGAGAAATCGAGAGAAAGAGACAAAACGAGAGATCACGTGGAATGGAGAGATCATGGAGGTCCCCAAGTTGCCCCCAAGCCTGGACGCGACTTGGGGACACCGATTCGAGCTTGATTCCAAGTTGGGGACGCACACCAGAGTTGTTTATCTGAAAAATATACAACAATAACGGACAAAAACTTGCAAAATATTTTCATATTTTCTGAAAAGTGGGCGGATTTTTGGGAAGAGGAGTCTGTGTGGTTTCTTAAAACGCAAGCACCAGCGAGAGACATTCATACACATTGTTTGCGAGAAATAATTAGAGCTCATCGTGTTTCACTCTATCAGTTTGGACCACACAACCTGATATTATTCTTTATTGTCCAATATTTCCCATTTGTACTTTTCCTGTCTGGAAATTCCGATTCTTTCAGGTATTAGAAGGCCGTGATTGTAACTGCAAATGGGCAACGAAAACTCGACCAGCAGTGCTTCGGACCACACTCGACATTACTGTGATCGTTCAACAGTAGACAGTCACGACGTAAACATCAGTCATCGAATCAATGACAGCTTCAAAAGCTAATAAGACAAAAGTCGCTGTGATATACGAGATGAGTCATTCGTCATTAGCGAGAAGCACAGAGACGGGAATAATTGCACCAAGTCGACGTTTGTTAACGATGGTGTCACAACAACGATCGTTAACAACGGCTTCAAAACTACGGTTGTTAACGATGGCTTCATCACCACTTTTAACGGCGTCAAGATTGATGATCATCCAACGTCCAAAGTCGACAAGACTTCAGACGGTCATAATGATCGCCATGATCAAACGAGTCACACAGAAATATATAGGAGAAACGGGAATCGAGGCTGGGACTATCAGTCGACTACCGTTATCAGAAATGGACATCGCGGTAACGGAGACCACACCACAACCATCAGTCAATAACACCTCCAATTGATACATATGCCCTCCGTACTTCGTTTCTTGCACTCATAGATTTGATATGGTTTTGCAGCCGCATTAAGTATTCATACGTTATACCGTGTTTGTCATTAACAGAAAGAATACAGAAAGAGAAACAAAAAAGCACTTTTACGATGGGAAAAAAGAAGAAAGCTATCCGATTCAGAGCCAATTTATGTTTCTCAGTCTTCGAAATGCAAAGCATGCTTCGAGAGTCTGGAACAGTTTTGCTTGTTATAACAGTTAGTTTTGCTTGTCTCCTCTTTGTATTACTAAGGTCTCTCTCGTTCCATCATCAAATAGAGACACTGGGTATGTGTCAAGGGTGTATCGTTCAGAAAACTTGTTGAAATTAGAAATTCATCACCATTTTGGCGTAGTCTGTACCCAGATAATTTTTTATCATCTACACATTATTGCTACTAAGTATTCTTGCTCGGTCACTACGAATTTCATTCATTTACTCCGTCTTTATTCATCCCGTCAGATTTAGCCTCAAAAAATATGAAGGGAAACACAAATCGGATGAAGCGAAGAACATAAGGAGTCATTAGTGGAATTGAATAGCCGTGTTGTGATCTCCGTTACCGATGTGGCCATTGTGCTCTACGTGCGCTATCTTGATATTGTTGTTGTTGCCGAAATTAGTCGTCAGACTGCGATGGTTACGATTGATAATGTCGACGGTCCTGTAAGGTTTGTTGTGTCCTGAGATAAGCAAGAAGTCATGCAAGGCTAGCAACTAGGGATGACTGTTCGGGTTCGGGTATCGGGTACCCGACAATATCTAAAGGGAGGCGCGCGCTTGCTCTAATTACCCGACATTTGAGAGAAAGGCGAGGGGGATGCGTCGGGTACC
The DNA here is from genome assembly GCA_036245825.1 of Pristionchus entomophagus. Taxonomy (NCBI): domain Eukaryota; kingdom Metazoa; phylum Nematoda; class Chromadorea; order Rhabditida; family Neodiplogasteridae; genus Pristionchus; species Pristionchus entomophagus. The sequence goes on from BTSX01000005.1 coordinate 37,995,788, forward strand.
CGAAAAAAATGAGAAAGGCGAGGGGGAGGCGTCGGGTACCTTCAAGCGCCTCTCCGTCATATTTCCTTCGCGAGTTGTGCACTAAAAGAGCGTTAGCTCGGTCCATGTTGGTGGTATCGGTACCCAGTTTTTCCAGATAGCACCGGAAAACATTGCTTATTATCATGGTTGTATCAGCTAAGACCGTCCCCTCTCACGGAATTAGCCCTCCTCTCGAATATCCCTCCAACTGCCCGATTTTCGTCTTTTTGACCGATTGATAATTATGATTCCGTTTTGACCTAAGACCGTCCCCCTCAGCGGAATTAGCCCTCCTCTCGATTGTCCGTCCAAGTGCCTCCCGTCCCCTCTCCCGTTTCGCTTACCCGTCTCGTCTAGCGCGCGCCATCTAGTCATGTTAAAGCTCCGTTCTCGGAGCTGCGCTGCAAGAATGGAGCAAACGCGCGTGAGAAAATGTCGGGTACCCGAAATTTTGTCGGGTACCCGACGCCTCCCTCGCAAATGTCGGGTAATTAGAGCAAGCGCGCTCCCTCTCGTCGGGTACCCGATCTCGCGGCCGTTTCGCGCGCGTTAAAATCGGGTACTCGATACCCGAAACGGCAACACTACTAGCAACACATATCAGATCCTACTCTTGATAAATGTAATAATAAAATCTTGATAATAAAATCTGCATACAAGATAACAAACCTGTTGAAGTTGTCAGTGATGTTATTGCCATGCTGGTTGTAGTGACTATTCTCTGTTATCCTGACATGTTGCTCACTCGATTGCTCCAGCCTCCAGCTCATCTGCAGAAGTAATAATGATTTCCATGGGAGAGAAAACGAGACAAAAGACGAGAGAGAAAATGAGAGGAAGTGCTATCGCTACCGACACGAACAATACTTCAGTGGTTTTGTCAAGATGCCGTGCATTACTCGCAGAGAAATATCATATAAGCGAACAATAATGAACGCCTTTAGTCTGATAACGAAATTGGAAACCTAAAGAACCCGAACCGACTCCTCCCCAACTCCCGTCCAGTGTTCCGAAAAACTAGCCAAACAGTTAGATCGGCGAAGATTTAGTAACCAATCTGCAGTTTGACCTCTCCTGTCTGTGTGTTCTCCTGGTTTGTAATGATGACACATGAAAGAATATGGGTGAATGCATGCCTAGAACAGTTAACATCATTCCAAGTTTCTTACTATCTCGCCAGATGAGTAAATGTCTTTCTTGAACGAATTATTCCCAGTCGACTTTCCTCTAACCGTATCTCCTGTTCTCACTTACCTCTCAAGAAGCCGTGAAATATAGTTGTGATGACAAAACGCACCCAGCATGCCATATTCACCGTTGAAAATATCTTACATGCCTTCTCATCGTCACTAATATAAATTCCTTTCCAATACGAGAAAGAATCGTGAAAGAGACAAGGTTCGGCCTATTGATCATCATCTTTGAATCATTGGTACAGATAACCCGTCGATCTAGGTACAGATAACCCGTCACCGGTGACAAATTAGTGTATAACTACCAAAGTTTCAGTATTGACCGACTGATGATGGGGAAAATCCCTCGAAACGTTTCCAGTGCGCGATAAAAAAAACCTTCCGCATCTAGTACCTTCCTAACTCGGATCTTGCTCTGATCTTGCCATTGCAAGCTTGACGACAATAATGTTCCCGAGATCTCTGTTTCTACTACGATTCTTTCTTTGGAAAGCAGCTAGTGCAGATACATACTATAATACTTTTATCGTACAGAGCTGCGATATATTGAACATGCTTGGAATATATATATTTTTATTGATTAATTGTTGTGGAGAAATCTCCGTTTCCGCGGTAGCCATTGTTGATAACGGTAGTCGACTGATAGTCCCAGCCTCGATTCCTGTTTCTCCTGTGACTCGACGACTGATCATGACGATCTTTATGACTGGTTGAAGTCTTGTCGCCATCAGACGTCGGATAGATCTTGATGCCGTTAACAGTGGTACGGAAGCCATCGTTAACGACCGTCGTTCTGAAGCCGTGACTGTCTTGTTGAGAGTTGCCAATGATCGTTGTTGTGACTCCATCATTAACGAACGTCGACTTATAGCGGTTGTTTCCGCCTCTGTGGCTGCCGTGAAAGACAAATGTCTCTTCGCGATTATCACGACGACTATGATCACCATAGCTGTTGAAGCTGTCAATGATCGTATGGTTGACGTTCATGTTGTTGCTGTCGACTGTAGAATGATCACAGAAATGGCGATTGGAGTCCGGCCCGGCGTTTTGTTGACGGCCTGCTAAGAAACAATTGTGGAAGGACCATCTCCCTATCCCTTGTCTCTCAAGATCTTTTTTACCTGTTCTCGCTCCTCTCATGGAAAATACCATGTCCGGAGTTTTGCTGGCCGAGTTGTCTTTGTTCATTTGTGGACTTGCTCGACGCACGGATACCTGAAAGGCTCGAGAGAATATATTCGTAAAAATGACGTCACCAACGAGAAAATATTGAACGCGCTCGAAAACTATCAGGAAATGTGAACCTAACAGACAGAGTGAAAAACGTTAGGTAAACTTCGTCCCACCTCTCCTCTCAGATCACCACTCCAGTCTGCAGTTTTTGACATCGTATGTTTGCGCTCTTGGTTTGTAATAATTACTACTGAGAGGAAAAGAATGGGAACGGTCGTTACTAAAACCTATCTATTCTCTGGATTTTCTCTCGTTAGTAATTGCAATCCAGGAAAACAAATAGACAGAAGATGTTCGAGTCTGCTCGGTTAGTTCACCCATTTCGAAGTGGTACATAAGGGTAGCGTCGTCGAACAGTTCGATAGAAATGCATTCATCTTTCATTGTAAGTGAGATGAAAAGTTAATAAAAATTGCTCACATTTCGTTCATTAAATTGGTCGTGCTTTTTAAGCGTGATTGTAGTTCAACGCCTAATCGTTTCCATTGCGGAACTTCTTTGACAATGACCTGGGACTGGAACATTAATAACGACCAGAAGTTCATGAACAGCAGCAACCGTGGTATGTGCAGATAGCTCAATGGTTAGAACATCCTCCTTGCTAGCACAAAGTCGTTTGTTCGGTTCCCACATCCGATCTTATGTACATACATTCCTTTGAATTTATTATAGGAAGTCACAACAGAAGTGATACCCAGAATACCACTGATAGTTTCAAGAATTCTGTGAATCGTAGTCAACATGATATCCGTTCTCAGTCGAGTTGGATGGGCAACAACAACCAGGTATTTGTAGTATTTTATAAATAAGTATTTTAAATTATTATGATTGCAGGTCAAGCACGCGCACGTGGAGCATAATAACCACCGCGGTCACGGGGATCACACATCAAACATCAAACATTTCAAGCACTATTCACGATATTTGTTTGTTTAATCCCCCTTCATATAAATTGAATGAATGAATGGGTCCATGAATTACAGGACTCATGGAATTTCGCACATCCCTCAATTGCCCGAGATTTGCCCTTCCAACAGCTCATAATGGAGTACCCGGGAAACCGATCGGTCCCCGAGACCTGGCAGAAACAAGCACGCAGTCTGAGTATCTCTCCAACATATCTCAGAGATGTAAATAGCAACGTTGATGTTTAGATAATCGACAGTGTCTCACAATGATAACAAATATATTGATTGAGTAATTATTTTTAACGTGTCTAAAAGAGCTGCAACGATTGCAATCGCCAATAATCTGGCAAACTTGTTTGAAACATATCTGCAATTATGGATCGAATGCCTTCCGAATTGCAATGGGATTCAACTGTGTTTCGCACGGAATATGAGAGCTCCGAAGTGATTACTCTTGCAATTTCAATTGGCTTTCCCTTGAAAACACTCAAAATCCTCACATATAAACGCTCAAAGAGAGAATTACCTAACGATTTGGCTCCGATGAACAGTGAATCTACAACTGATCTACCACTATTGCCGTCAAAACATGAGATTGGCACTTCCGGCCCTCATAATGGTTGCTTTCATAGTCAATGGATTGATCCCCCGAGACTAGAAACAAGCAAGCAGTGTGAGTATCTCTCTCTACTACTACTCACTCAGGGGAGATTTAGCACCCTTTTGGCATGAATTTGAGATGGACTAGCCTCCCTTCCCACTCATTCCTCAACATCAATCCTGGAGGAGAAGAGGAGTGCGTCTCTCCATTTCCCACACAATCTCACTTGCTCCGGCCAGCGAAAGTGTTAGGAATGGTTATAGTCAGGCCATTCTTCAAGAAAAGCGTCCGTAGCACTCTGCACTCTCTCGTTTTCGCGTTGACTGTCATCGGGTCTCTAACCGAGATGACTACCACCCTCCGAGAACACAATGAATCAGAGCCGAAATGGACTGAAGGCTACGATTTGGGATGGGCATAAATCAGTCACCCCTTCGCATCTCGGGAATTTCAATGGCCTTGGCTTCCGACGCACTTTTTCAGTATTGTTTTTGCCGTAGTTCTTACCATAGACCTCTCTCAGGCAACAAGACAAAAAGAAGAGAAGGGCATTAGACGGGTGATGATTGAAGTTAGTGTTGCCCGGGCGAATAGTGCTCCGTTCTACCCACTATCTCACTGGTTAGACAAACGAGATGCGAATCGAGAAGAGTCGAATTCCGGTTGGCAATCATTATTATGACACTACAACTTCCGTACAGATTCCAGTAAGTATCTCTCTCGCACTAGAGATATTTAGCACCCTTGGCATGGACTTGGTATAAGCCTAACCAAAATGGAACACAGTCACTCTGGTAGTTCATGATTGAACCAATGTGAACCGATAAACATAGCTCATTAGCAATGCCCGGTCCCTCGTTCATTATCCAGTACAGCTCGCACTACCCCTTCCAAGCACGGTGGCGCTGTGCATTTTTGATGAGGTTGTTGCCTCGGGCAAAGAATGGGGTCCCCGAGGGGATAAACAGGGGCAGCTGCAGAGAATGGACTGGAGGATTGGTGACCTACCTCCTCTTTCCATTTGAATATTTCATGAAAAGATCTTTTCGAGTCTTTATTAAGATTGAATGAACTGATTTACTGACAAATCTTCTTGTGAATGAAGAAGTGTAAAGTATCATTACTTTCGACATCCGAGGTTGCAACGAAACCATTCTTTCTGAAGTCTACGTCCAGTACATTAGTCCCTGAAACTGATCTTGTGTGTGTTCCCTATTAGTTCCTTCTCAGTCCATGTGGGAACGAATCAGTTACGCAACCCCGGATGCGTATTCCATTACTGAGATAGCCGAGTAGTTCCTCTTTATGCAAATTCTCGCTCCACTTTCTCTGTCCCTCTCCTTTTCGCCCACACTATATCACCTTCTCTAGCCTCTCCGAATCTCTCATTCTCTCCTGCTGTATGACTCATTCTGACCACTTCGACTGCAGAAATACCCAATCTCAGTTCTGGCGCGCAACTTCCCGGCCATATGGTAATTCCGGCGGCACGCTTTGGCTATTTGCCGGCTCTCAGTGATATGGCCCTTTCTTCCCTATTACGACTGGAAACATCTGGTAGCATCTCCTTCAGACAAAGGCCGAGCCACCACCTAACAACAACCCATCCAGAAAGATTAGCCTAATCCCGGGAGCGGTTGTATTGCGGCGCGCCTTTTTGACGACACAGTGCCCGCTTCTATCTCACAAGGGCTATTAGACACCAGACGGATTGTGGAGAAGCTACTTTATCCCAACTGTAGTCTTTTAGATTCAGAGAAAGCTTTGTCCCTTCATGCCCTTCCTAAAAAAACAGATTTTTGCGAACATGGTTCATCTGTGTTTCACACATGCCATTTGGGCGCCGGCGAAATAAATTCTACAGTTTGTCAGACGATCCCTCTGAAAAAAAAACAATACATTATCTCTCTTCCCCCGCCTGTGAAAACTTTATCATCTCAATAACAGAACGCTAAATTTGTTGTCGGAGAACCGAGTTGGCCTGTCTTACAGCCAGAAGCGTCAAGTGGCCTTCTTCTCTCCCTATTCTGCTCATCCCTCCTCTGATTTGGAATGGATGCAACCATTTGGAATGGATGGAACACCCCTCCTTAGAGATTCGGAATGGATTTGGGCTGACTGAAAGACAGGCCAAGAAGGGAAGATTAGAGGATACCACAGGTGTTCTTTGCAACCTCTCCTTTCTCTGGCAACAAATGGCCCATGCATAAGTAGGGGGTTTGAATCGTCCAATCAATCACCGGCTTCACCGAGCCGTGAATTAGTCTGGAGAAAACGGAGCCGTGTTTTCTTGAGCCGGAAACTAGTATCAATCACCAGGGCCGGGTTTTAGCGAGCCGGAAACTAGGACCTTGAATCATCCCCTGATGGTGGTAATCTAATGAGCCGTCGGGCTGTTCCTTTGTCTAAAGCGCGCGCATCCTTGAGGAGTGTCCATGGCTTGATTGCGAGATAGAGCCTGATGAGGGGCCTAATTGGCGGTTCTAGGGAAAGAGTGCCGGTCATCAACAAGTGCTCCTCTTGTCAAAATGCCGGCCCTGAGACTTCCGAAATCGGAACCGAGAGCAAGCACCTGAATCCCGGTTCTGGTCAAAGGTTTGGCTTCCAGAGCAGGCGAATGGCTTCCTAGTGGCTATCCTGGCTCTCTCAGCCCAGCTGGCTCAAAGTGGGACGTCTGCGCAACATGGTGTGTGTATTGAGTAATTGAGAAGGGAAGGAGTGGAGACAGATTTAGGGGCCAAGATAGTCATTGGGTCCGGAGACGAGAGAAGGGTCCTGGGAGAATGTAAGATGATGACACAACAGATGGAAATTGGATCATAAGAGGCTGGATCCAGGGGATGAAGACCTACCGCATCCGCATGAGAGCTACCGTAATCCGGCACGTACTTGACCTGTCTTACTATTAGGTGATCCATGCACGCGTATTCCTTCTGCAATCCGAAGCTAAAGTGCCCTTCAGTTTTTACCCCCAGTCTGAATTTCTTTTTCTATTTCTTTTGGCGATTTTCACCAAATCCTTCTGGTCCCTGGACGCGGAACCAAAGGTTTCACCCTCTGCAATCTGGTCTCCAAACCTCTCTAACAGGCGCCCGTGCAAAACTTAATTATTCATGGAGTTGGAGTCGAGAGTCGAGAGCGAACCAAGGTAGGGTTGATAGACAACCTGTCATGGCTGGGCACCTTCCCTTTGTGCCTCTTTACCTCTCACCTCCTTCCCCAATTAGCACCGCTCACACATTCTGTGTTCGCACCACCCGGAACAGGATAACAAGAACCAGAACCGGCATTCAGTGACAAGACTGTAAGCGTGTTAAACGCCCAGAATCATAGTAATAACTTATTTATTATGCATTGCGCTTCTCTTACAATTATTTCACATGGAATGTATTGTGGGGATAGACAGTGGAATTGACCCGATAAAAAGACCCGTCAAGGAAAGGCTCTAAATACTGTACTAACTACGGCAAAGTTCAGATATCAGAGGTCAGACTCCAAAGTACAGTGCAGACATGGCTTTGGGCGGAGGTGGCGGCAGGGGCGGCGAAAGGTTGCTGTAAGTGGCGAAGGTTACGATAGTTTGGCCGGAGACCGCGACCGGTCAGATCGCTTACTTGTCCTCAGAAGGATCGGAGGTTGAACTCGAGGAGGTAGAGCACGATATTCCGGTGATTCCGTGTGGGGGAAGGGTCATCGTCAGAGGAGTTCGGGAGCACTCCCGAGTGACGTACGATCCCTGCGAAATATGATCATTTTGTGTGTATGCCTTTTCCACGGCGCCAGCTAAACTACCTTGTACTGCCGTTCGCGGCCATAGTAAACAAGCAGGAGGAGCGACACCAGAAGCGCGCCAGCGATGAGAAGAGCCCCGAGTAGGAGAAAGAGCTCGCCAGATTGAGAGAGACCGTATCTGGAAAGGAGAGAGATCAATGATAAACTAATTCCATCACAATTGTACGAAGATTGAATATCGCAGATGAAAATATCATAATATTTCTGATTTGTGCAAATATGCGCCAACTTTTGAGTGAATTTTAGGCTATCATAGTGTGGAAATTTTCGAGAATCACAAAAGGTCGAGTTTCACTAGTCACTCAAATTAGGCTTTACACTTCGTTGAAGATTTCTTCACCGGATGTTAAAAAAAAATAATTCCAGGCTACGTCGACCGAAATGTTGCGAAAAGGAAAGTTCAAAGATCAAAGATTACGCCCTCACCTGGCTCCGAACAGCACTGCACAGTCATTTACAGCGACAGCCGATAGGACTGCCTGTCCCTTCAGAATCGAGGGATGAGAGCAGCGAGTTGCACCGTATTCCAATTGACGACGGAGAGCAAATCTGTGAAGATTGAGGTCATGTCATGAAGACGCGTCAGAACACGATTTGCGTCAACGATGTATGGTTATGTATTCCAGAAATTTTCAATAATCTTTTTTTAGCAAAGATTTGATGTTATCTTGCATGACTTTATCCAAACTTTTCTCGATTGTGATACTTTTCGGAGAGAGAATCCTAGATCCCTATGGTCGTATCCATTTCTCCCTCCTTGGCCCCCTGCAGTCTCTATTCAATGAGCCACACCCGGGGCCTGTTGTCTTCTCACTTGCTAGAGGGTGCTAATGCAGTTAGCATCAATGCATGGGGGATAGTTAGGGATGGAATGAGGAGATAGGGGGCGATTGAAGTCTGACTGTGGCAAAAGATACTATATTGATCACATGAAAAGACATTACAATACTGTTGAACTTTTCACTATGTATTTATAAACTGTCTGATGATTCCTTAGAGATCCCATATTTTACTTCATTACCAGAACCAAATGATTTCCGCACTCCGATCCCTTCCTCTTATTCTCAGAAAGGCAACTGTCCCGGCTGGTACCACCATTGGTCATTCTATTGTGGTCATTCGGTGGTAACAAAATGGCCCCTCCTGTTCCCCCTCCTTGGCCATTCATTCATCACTCATGCAACGAGAAGGAGGAGGGGAAGGCTAACAATATGGCTACTCCGTCCTTGTTTTAGAGTCGAATGGGAGACAGATGGCCACACTGTGCAAAAAGTCACAATTTGCGATAAATTTTAGTCGAATCAAAGATCAAAGATCAATCCTCACCGCTGTCGCATGTGGTGCTGCAGCCGCTGCAGACCACAGTTGCAGTCCCACGGGTTGCCTGAGGAGAGATCAGAGGTTAGACTACAAACTACAAAGGCAAACTCAGAGATTAAAGATCAAAATCCACTCACCAGCTAGGTACACCTGGTCGATGGTGTCGATGAACTCTGCGGCTGCAGCAGAAAGAGAAGAGAGGCGGTTGTGAGAAAGATCGAATTCCTGCGAAGATCAAAGATTAAACAATGCTCTGCAAAGATCAGGCAAAACTGAGAACTATATATTGGTGAGACAGGGAATTTCAAGTGAGTTTCACTAGGTATTCAAACTCGAGTAAGCATTTTGGTGAAGATCTTTCTCTTCCCATGATGTAAACTACCAAAATAAATAATGTCTGAATCCAGGTTCGTTTTTTATAATCAAAAATCAAACACTACAAAAATTCATAATTTAATAATCAAAGATCTACAAACCTTCAAATTCCCTAGCAGTGATCCTAGGTTGTCCGGTAGGTAGGCGAGTTGGTTGGATGATAGATTCAGCACCTGAGGAGATCAAAGATCAATCTCATCCGACCGTAACCAGAGCTGTGTTCTATTTTGTGAATGTCAAATTCCAGGCTCCGGTCTTCGTTGACCATTGCCCGGTCCGGCTCTCCCATTTCCCGATACCCCAATCCCCGGTGCTTACCTTCAACTGGTAATACTCGGGCGGGAATATGAGCGGAAGATCAGTGATCATATTGTGTGCCAAATGGAGAGAAGTGAGGGCGTGGAGAGTGCGGGTTGCACGGGAATCGAAGGAACGGAGGAAGTTGCCAGAGAGGGAGAGGCTCTGAAAAGAAGAGAGTTGTCGACTGAGTTTTTGAACTCTGATACTGTAGCATGAATCCACAAGAAGCTTTCCACTGTTTTTTTTGTGCGAGCAGTATTTTATCATACCATTTTAATATTTTTTAATCCCTCATTTAGAAACGAATTTCTTATTTTGATTCATAAATGTCCCCGAGATTTGCCGGTTTCTCGCTTGACTAATAGGTTTGTCGCCTCTCTCCCAATCATCCTCCCAATCCCGATTGACCACACGGATATTGCGAATGATTGATGGGTTCCAGCCTTGTCAGCAGGATTGTTGCCCTCTCTCCATTCTGCACACTATCTCGCTTATCTATCTGGTGAGCGTGAAATGGAAAGAGTCACCCAACAGGAAGGTTTCATGCGTGTGTGTATCAACAACGCTACCATCCTTCACTTTCACAGATAAGGAAATCTTCTCTTGGATATGACAGTTGACGAATGATCAGGATATGTTGTTTATCATGATATGTAAAAATTCTCGAAAATCAGTAAATGGTAGGGTACCTTCGAAACCATCTAGTCCCTTCCTTCACTTCATCTCCCTTCGTCTCAGGATTATTTCAAAGTTTCTCACCAAGCCGCGAAATGCCCTCCTGAGGCTACTACTACTCGCTCTGTTTGTCTATAGTACGGCACTCGCAGGCGCAACTTATTAGTACTTCGGCTCATCTAGTCCAATCTTCTTGGAATGGATTTCTATGGGTTTCCGGATCCGGGAAACCCCGAAGATCCGGAGCTACCAGATCCAATATCCCCTCTTGGCATCCTTCAGTACCAAAAGAATACCATCTGTTAGGGGCTTGATGATGGAGAAGAGGATTGAACTTGAGACTGGGGAGGGCTATGATAGCTTCCCACGATCCCCGGGAATATTGGATCTGGTAGTCGTCGCGAGCGGTCCTTCTCCATTTCTCTCTGATAGAGAATGGAATCCCTCTAGTTCCCCTCGTCTACTCCATCAACTCAACAAAATCGGAATCCCCATCCAAGCCGGACTCTGGTCACCGTGTGATGGGTATGACCTACTCTGATGTTTGGTCCCTCAGATACCATTCTCGTCGAGATTGATGACTCGAGTTTGGTGGACTCAGTTCTAAAATCACGGGAGCCTTCTTCCATCATCAACAATGAACACTCTACATCAAGTCCTATCGTCCTGGATGATCGCAACCCTTTCTCCAGCAAATCTCTTGGGTCTGTGAATGGAAAGAAGACCGATCCCTTGACCCCCACCCAGACGAAATGATTCTCTCTCGAACGAAGAACCGACCCGAAATCTATCTGAAACCATCCATCCCCATCTAGAGTCAACTGCCCGACATGATAAATTTAAATGTAAACGTAATCCCCGGGAATCTTCTAGACTACGGCTCTGGATTCGAAATAAACCCCGATTAATCCAGTCCAAATTCAGTCCAGATTTGATTCATCAAGTGGGAATGCTCAACTGTCAGTTATATGAGAGACAATCGAGAGTCCCGTGGGACTTTTAGAACGAAGAGATGAGGTCACGGGTCTAGGCGGAAACCACATTTTCAATCGAATATTTGTGTATTTTAATACGACTTCGATCGCCAAAAACATTAGCTCCTTAGCTTCAAAACGCTTTTTGTCCATGCGTCGAAAAATTTCCGAAAAATGAGTCATGTTCCCATTTCTTTCTAGATTTATGCTTTATAGAGTAAAGATCTAACTTAAAAAAAACTCACCTTGAGTGTTCTCTGTGCAACTCCAATAGTCGTCGAGTCAAAATCCTCAATGTGATTGAATCCCAAATCGAGATGAGTGAGGGAAGTACCATCGAAGGATCCCTCTATTAGGGGCTTGCCACGGAGACCAAGCTGGAAAGAGGGATGGGCTGATCTTTGATCTTTAGATAGAATACGTAAATTGGTCTTTGATCTATAACTGGAATAGGGAGATTAATCTTCGATATATGCATGAAATAGGGAGATTAATCTTTGATCTCCGCTTTTTGAGTTTCAAGGCCATCTCAACACTATTATGATGACACTATACCTAGTCACGCCTACTTTGCCTATCTAGAAACACAATAATCCTACCAATAAATGCCCATTCGTTGTGTCATCCCTAGTCCATCCCTACCCATTTTCTTCCACTGTTCCCAACCCATCTCCGGTTCATTATTTTGGCGCATCTTCAATTTCGCATTCTGGAAGAAGGGAAAGTCGGGAAAGAGTCAGAGAAGAGATTGCTCTCTCCATTCCACACACTATCTCGCCTGTCAGTACGACGATAGAGTATGCCGAATTTAGAGAAACAGAGCAGGGAGGGAGATTGGAGAGGAAGCGCACAATTAGAGAAGAGAAGAAGGGCAGGCGCTTTTCTGGAGACAATTTGAAGGCGATTATCACGTTACATTGCTTCTGCTTCTAAGACGAGAATTGGGTTTCCTCCTATTTACAAGGGGGATTATTCACCGTCCTTAGCAATGTGAACGATCAAAACACGTTTCTATAGGTTTTCATGATGTTTATTTGCCAATACAATAGCGTTGATCCACTGATCAAACCGATCCCAATCATATTTTGAATCACTCATGAAACCTATCCGAACCCATTTCGAAGCTGTTTCATTTTCGAAGCAACACCCTCTCATTCATTCTTTCCCTCCTTCGCACTAGCAACAACACATGTCCTCTACTCCTAAGTGCCTATATCCGAGTGGCTAACAATCCTAGCAAGAGAGTGCGTCAAAACAGGAGAGATCAGAGAAAAAGAGATGATGCGAGACAAGGCGAAAGTGAGAGAGACGGCCACTGACCGCAGGCATGTACTAGAGAAGGTCGTAAAAGAGTGTAGTGTCTCATTTCCCAGGGATTGCATAGTAATGACGTAATCAATTTTCTGTTGAACACGAAAAATGATCACAGGGGAGGAGGAAAGAGAAGATGAATGGATGTAGGGATGACGCAAGACGGTGAGGTTGAGATTAAACTGGGAATAATGGATCAACTCCAATACCTACTCCAGATCCATTTCAAACGCCTACCATGTTTTCCTGATTAGAAAAAGTGTTCACATTATTGTGCATTAGAATGCCTACTGATGACGTAATTAATCGCTCCTCACCTTATTATGGCTCAAATTCAACTTGGTGAGGTTGTTTCCACAGAATGCGCACTCCTCAATCTCTTCGATTCTATTCTTGGAGAGGGAGAGAGAAGTGAGATGAGGGAGGGAGGAGAGAGAAAAGGAAGGAACACGTCTGGAATGGGTGGGGACTTTGATCTTTGTAATTTGTAGTCTTGTGATCTTTGATCTTCACAAGAGTGTTCACATTTAGTTACACTGACAAAATGTGCAATTTGCATGTCTGGGTACCACGCAAATGCTTCCCAGAAGTGCTCGAATGATGAAGTGAAATGATAGGCTGTTCTATGTTTCACCGTCAAGTCATAATCCCGAATCTGGGTAACGGTTGATTTCGATGAGCGATTCCACCCCAAAAAATCATCTAATCACCCACTTGAGATTATTTCCCGATAAATCGAGAGATCGAAGTTCGGGCAGTCGATCCAGTGTGAGATTCTGCAGGGGACTGAAAAAGATCAGAGTTTAGAAAGATCAAAGATCAATGAACGCTGGTATCTATTCCTTCGATCACATGTTGCCTAGCAGACCAACAGAGATCAAAGATCAACCCGCCCTCTCTCCTCACTTCACATGGCATCCTCCCAGTCCCAATTCCTCCAACGTCGGCACATCACTGATCAAATCGTTGAGATGGGCGACCGGAATTCTGAAAACCAGGAATTAATCATATTTCGAAAACCGGAAGTGCATCCGGAAGTGTCTACTTACCGGTTCCGGTCGAGTATCAGGGATCGCAAGTTGGTCAGGCCTCGGAGGATGTTTGCAGAAGCTTCGGTGATTGAGTTGTTGGCGAGCGAACTGAGAGATCAAAGATCAAATATCAGACTACAAACCACAAAGATTCAAGATCAGACTACAAAGGCCAAAAATCACAACATACAGTGAGGTCAGTTTCTTCAAGTAGGCAAAGACGCCAGTGGGCAGGACGGAGAGTCGATTTCCGGAGAGATCCAGGACCGGAAAATGGAAAGATTAGAGACGTAGACTATATCCTGACAATGACCCTGAGCCGGCTTCTAAACGTCGGTTCTTGACACCGCTTGAGGTCAGGGGCTACTAAACAAAAGGATGCGCGCGCGAGTCAATTGGCTGCCGTTTTCTCATTTTTTCATTTTCTGTCATGTCGGGCCCGTCTTTTCGGCTATCCGCCTTTTAGTCTCCAGCCGCTCCTCATCCTACTTTCCGATAATGATTCTTGCGTAATCTCAGGGATAATTAGTCCCCCGGTCATCATATCTAATCGCCGACTGGAGACAGAGAAAGACGAGAGGGTGTGTGATTAGGAGAGAGTCAGAGTAAAAAAGAGGGGTACGTAGTGGAGAAAAGTGACAGATTGATGCAGATGGAAGGTCAAGAGGGGTTGAAGGAGGGTTTATAATCGGGGGATGAGTGATCATGAGGGGATGGGTTACGAAAACAGAGATTAGTCCCTGGGGCGATTGAAAGAGAGCGAAAAAGGAGGCGGGGCTTCGAAAAGTCGAAATTCTCACTTTCAGGGCTGGAAATCCTGCGAAATTGGCCATCGTAGCGTGGTCGATTCTGAATGAGATTGATTATTTTTGTTTAAAAAAGAAAGAATGGAAAGACTAAGTTCTGAGAGGAGAACTGTTTTTACAATATCGGTGAAACATAAATCACCGAGGAGTGAATATGAATGGGTTTGCGTTTTCGAGTGAGACCGATAGTAATCAAAAAAGTGATTGTTCTAGACGAAAATACTCAATTACTTTCAATATAACACGAACGTGATTGAAATGTGTCAAAACGTGCGAAGAGTTAAATGTGATGGAAAAAAACTCACTTATTATTGGAGACATCGAGTAGTTCTAGTGAGGGTAGTCTGGGTCTGGACATCGATGGCATTCCACATCCAATGAGTCGAAGTTGACGGAGGGAGGAGAATCTGGAGAAAGAGGATTGAGGAAGGAGGAGTTAGGTTTCAGCTCGCTTGTAAAAGTCTGCCATATCTTTAAGGTATGTTCATTTCTTTCTCCCGTATCAAAAAATAAACAAAACATTAGTCAGAATCATCATTTTTTTTTAAAATATTGATATAAATCAATGAGAATAAACCAACCGATTGATATTATCATTCCATCTGAATGAATTGACTGGTCTCCAAGGGGGAGAGGATATCTCCAGTGATCGAATTCCAACGGGCAAAGCATGCAGAAGAACCGTCAGTTTGGAGTCGTCGAGCCCGCCCTGAATCAGGAAGATGTTTACCGTATTTCAACAAAACCAGAGACAAGCATCAGGCAAGCTATTCTACCGTAACCCTACCGTACCTTTCCACAATACGCCGACACGGTCACGTTCGTGGTAGGATGCACATCGCACTCGCATTCCGATGGGCAGGGAGTACTGTAATCGATCGATATTACCCTATTCAGTCGGTATAGTAATAAATCAATATATCAATAAATCCATGCAACTCACCAGAAACCTGTGAATAATAAGAGAAGCGCTATGTTCAGCAACAACATGGCGGGTAGATCTGCAATAGAGAAGAGTGTGAGGGAGGGAGGAGGAGGAGGAGAGAGGAGGAGAAAGGGGCGGAGCCTCCCTCCTCTTCCTAAAAGGCGGGCAAAACGGATTGGCATAGCATGGGCGGAAGCCTAATCGGGAACGGAGGGGGAATAGTTGATAGATAGGAGGAGGAACGGGGGGATTACTCTCTACCCTGCACGACAACTAAGTGTTTGCGCAAGGTATATGTGCAGTAAGAACAACAAGGTTTAGAAGTAGCCTGGGGCTGGAATCCCCATCTTCCGATTTCGCTGGTCCTATCGCATCAAGCCAACGCACCAAATAGAGATTCCGTATTTTCAATACAATTTATGGATGCGAACATGGAGATAGTGTGTGAAACGAGGACTCCCGGTCTCCGAGTGGACCATAATGTTCTCCTGGGGGTCTAAGGAGAGGGGAGAGGGGATAAGGAACATGAAGAAGCTAATGGCCTGTAGGGAGCAGGTGCGTTTGCTGATCATTAGCCCGATATGGAAAGGGAACAGGTATGAGACTGAGAGAAGTCCGCCTTTAGGGAGAGAAGAGAAGGGATTAGGTGATCTAACTGTCCAGGTTACGCTTCTACTGATAGGTCGAATCTTTCTCGATATGTTCGTGTGTCTGCTATGAACAATCCGAAACAGCAATATTTCAAAAATAGTTGGTTGATTATGAGCAGTTATATTTGGACTTTAGTTATATTTGCTTTAGTTATATTTGGACCTGCCAGAGGCACCGGGATTTTATATTCCTATCATTTTAAACCCAAATGCAGTCACATTTTTGGAAGTAAGTCTGGTTATGTTCCAGCTCTTATTTAAATGATTTCGTTTTGATTCTGCATTTATGTAATCGCGGTTGCCATGATAACTAAAAAAAATGTATGAGAATCCTCAACTCCACCCGCCAATTACCGTTCTACTCGGGTAGAGAAGAAGGAGTGACAAATGACTGGTCAATTGTCTCTGCTGGCCTTGGTCAATGAGTTACTGACAGTCTTGCAAGAAATCTTCCAAGGATTTTCTTCCTCAGACAGGGTTTGGTTCCATCTGAGAAATCCATACCGGAGAATCCGAAAAGAACGATCATGGAAACAGATTGCGTTGTACCACCAGCATGTGAATAAAGGAGGCTACATTTCGCAACAAATAGGCTACTATCCTCAAGCCTCCTAGCTCATCTTCGGGTCATTCCCTCTATGGACCACACACTTACTCATGCACTGCCCCCTGTGACCCTCCCTCCTCTCACTCTCTCCATTTCACATACTCTATCACTGGTCAGGCATAGCGAGAGATCATGCGAAATGAAGAGACTGAGACCCTCCCCCACCCTTGGGTGTCGTATCAGACCTCCCTTTGTACTAGGGGCGACGATGCAACAGCTTGTCAGAGGGAGGGGGAGGACCCGCTATGATCTATTCCGATGATGGATTGTTTAGGGAAGGAGGAACGAGAGTGGGTTCCATTGGGCTCTCGAACGGACTAATCATGGTTTCGCTCCGTGCGATTTTTGCTTGAAACGACAATGTATTCACGATGCGGTTTCTTTTCTTTTGGAGAACCACAAAGGAGTGATGTTACCTATTGATGACGCAATAGCGCTCGGGAACGGTTCTAATTTAGTATGCATAGTCTGCCTCATCCAACAATCCAGACTCTTTATCCTTGCATCCAAGTGCATTGCCGTTCCATGGCAGAAGCCGTCAATTATTCAGATCCGCATTTTGAGCCAGAGCCGGGCTTCGGCCTACTATGCTATTTTCCGGTCGCCTCAGGTGTAGTTCCTTCCCGGTCTCGGATTTCTGGTTGTTTTGGTTGCTCGGGGGCATGACCCTATGCATGCAATCCATCAAAGGAAGAGAAATGTAGTGGCCACTAGTCGGTCTGAGATGGAGATTCGAATTTCATGCTATTTCACACTACTCTCGTTTCTCGCTATTGAAATCTTGCCTGAGGGAGAGCAATATATCTATTTCACGCGTCTCCTCCGAAAAAAGGCACTCATTGAGCCTCATGAAAGGGGGATATACTACTCCAGATGGAAGGGATTGCATAAGAATAATGTCATCAAAAGATTGTTAGTGAGAAGGCTGTCGATAAGAGAGCTCAATCTCCCTCAAAATCGTTCAATTCATAGGTGCCAACGCGGAACCCAAACGAAGCACAATAACTATTCCTCTGGTCCCATTCGGCCTCTAATGGATAAGAGGGTGATCAATCTTGGCACCTCCGAGATAGGAATTACACTGTTATTTGTGGGGAGGTGAGAGGGGAGGAGAAGTCACAACAATGACAGGAATTCATTAAGCTCTAACCAAACCCAGGCGCTAGATCCTGAGAGATATTAGCTCTCGCCATTCTGCACACTCTCTGGGTTCTCTGACCAATGAGATTCGTCAGTCATAATAGCAATCTAGAAGAAAGGAAGGCATGGAAATATGGATTCACTGAATGAGAAATAACCGTTTTCTCCCACCGGCCAGAGAGAGCGAGAGACTTTGCGAAACGGAGAGAGCAAAGACTTCGAGAGAAAAAGGAAGGTGCCAGAACTCATCACCTTTAGAGCCATGGGGGCATTGCTTCAGGGCACGATTCAATATGGCAAAGTGCCGTCACATGGTAAGCTTTTGAATTCAGAGGGAAGAGCAGGCGATTATTTGAATAGACCATCAAACCATTACCAAAAATTGCGTTGAAATGAAAAATTTACATTCGGAAATTCCACTAACAATCCGAAAAAAATGTGATGTCTGAATTATAATGTTTCATTTCTGAGAGTTATTATTCAACTGGAACTTGCAGTGCTCAAATGACCGGTGTGAAACATAGATGTTACAAGTGTGATTACCCCTCGGGAATCTCAAAGAAAATGATGATCCTTATTTGCGCTTTTGCTCCCGGGCCCATTCTTAGTCCATAACAATGCCGCCTCGACAATCAACTCAAAGACAAATATAACGTCGCCTTGTCTTTTTTGGCGCTTAATCACTTATTCTTTTGAAGAGAGGGTTATTACCCAAATTGATCGAACTATCATCTATCGGGACAGTTCTCTGCCCTAGTCTAGTTCATAACAATGCCGCCCTCATTCAAAGCTCGCCGCTCAGTCTGGGAATATCTCGCGCGTTCCTGATGAGAACGGACCGATAAGTGTGAGAAATGAGGGAATAGGCGGCAGATTTCTGTTCGTGCCAACTTTTTCTGGTATTTTTGCTACAGGCGGTATCATTGCTCAACCGTTCATAGCATCGGCACGGTGCTATGCAACCATACTGTAATGTCACCGTACCGCTGGTTCCGTAACTCGACCCCATCCTTCCAATTTTCTAGTGACAGATGGCTACTCGTAAACGGTAGACAGTATGACAGATAGGCGAAGGAGAGAGAGCGAAGGCCTTTTGACCTGTTGGCAGTTTTGCGAGGCAATTGGATCGGGGGCAAGAATGGCAGGAACATGTCCGACCTGGTGATCAGATGGATCTGGTACCGATAGTCCGAAAGAGATACCAATCAATTTCAACCAAATACAGACATTATCGTGATTCCATATCGTCTGGGTTAATCTATGTTTGCGGTTGAAAATCCAAGAAATCTCAATGACCGCTGAGATTGAGTGGACATGCTAGTCTCGATCGTACAAAGGAATTACCCGGGTGACCCTGCCACAAGATTTCTGCTGACCACATGACAATAGCGCAGTTTCACTCTCGATTAGGTAGTTGCCCCTTTCCCTTCTCTGACCTCACAAGACTCTCCTCATTTCACACACTCTCTCGTCTCCCCTCTGTACAAGAGACAGTGTGTAATGGAGAGTCTCTGACCAGTAGTCAATAGCCCTTCCCCTCATGGTTACACATCCCTTCTCTTCTCTTCTTCTTCCTGTTCAAATGGCATGAAACCGGGCCGGGAGGGCTTTATTACTAGGGGATGAATGAAGAATACATGGGACGAGTAATTGACCGATGAAAGAGCCGGCAAATCGCGAAGACCGGGAATTGGGCACAGCGGGGACCGCCGCCCGAATGCATTATTGCTATTTTGTTAAAAAGACCACCGGAGCAATATTGCAAGTGCCAATCTTCAGATGTAGGTAAACGATGTGTGAAACATATCAGAAACTACACAGTTATGAATTGAACTTAATTCTGAATTACGCTGGGTTTCAGTTGTGTTTCACGTAGGATACGAGATTGCAGGAAAGATTCTATTGCAGTTATCTCTTTTTCGCCATCGTTCAACAACAACAATTTATTTATAAAAATACCATCGTCCACGCAACGAAGAAGAGCAACACAAAGATGAGGTGATTCGAAATAGGAATGACGATCCAAATCGCTTCGTGGGAAGCATTGTAGGCAATACATTGACACCGAAGCCACTCGTGCAAAGTAGCACAACGGAAAGCCGTGCGAAAAGCCTATTTTCGTGAGAAAAGAGAGACGAACAGATGCGAAGGAAGGAAATCTTTTCATGTAAGGAAATGAAGACTACAGTTCCGGGGGCGAAAAGCTAAAGAGAAGCGATGATATGAGATTGAATTAGTAGAGACTCTTGCTCTGAGACAAATTCCGAGGTGTTTTCGCCGAGTGAATGAGTAGTTTTCGCAGCCGAAAGCATTGCATTATCACTAGCCAAGACTATTCTTTTTCTAAACAAAGAGGCACTGACCAAAGGTGTTCATGGGAGAAAAGGGAGAGATCGCCATTGTTTTCCGGTGGTTGAAGCTAGCAATGAGGCCAAACAACAGACTCCCAATAGGGAGAAAAGATTCACAAGAGAACAAAGTTCCTGCGCCCTAACGAGTCAATTATCCGATCTGGGGACGAATTGGGATGAGGTTCACGCTTCGCCTTTTAGTAGCGAAAAGGTAGAAGTTCCAGTGAAATCGGACGTCTCTTTTCCCTACCAGTCACGTTAGAGATGGGAAGCATCTCCATTTCGCACACTTCCTCGTTCGTCTGACCGATTAGGGAGTGTGGGTAATGAAGAGAGCCTCAATTCTATCCGGCACCAGTCACTTCCATCCATAGGCAATGGGGCGTGAAAAGGGGTGACAGGTGAGAAAGACAAAGGGCATCCGCTACCCCGTGCTCTTTTTTCTCGTTCAACATACCTTTACTTTATTTGAAATCAATTTTGAATGAATTATTACAACTTGTAATGACTTTGCAGAAAACCCAATTAAAAAAGACAGTCACGGCCTCGATAGCCCAAACTACATTTTCTACCGATAAAATCATTTCGTGCATGTAAACCTGACGATAACAAGAAAAATGAAATACATAAATATACTGATCGATTGAGAAAGTGGATTGTTTTGTGCAATACAGCACAACTTATTCGACTTTATAATCGAATCAAGTAGATTCGTGTGCCGTGTGAAGCAGTTGAAATTCTAGTGAGCACAATGAGTATGAAAAATTGTTTCAGATATGTTTCATGCGGCATACATGTACTTCAGAATAGTTGCTCTTGCAATCTTAGTAGCATCCATCGTTCACAATCATTAAACACAAATACTCTGTTTGTGTAATAGCGGCGCTCTACTTCAAGAGTTGCACAGGCCATCCTGAAAGACGGGATGATCTTGTGGTGTAATGCACCGCTTGCCACTCGTTGGACTCGAGTTAGGTGCCCAGTTAGTCTCTATCCCTATGGTGGATACCTTGAGCATCAATGCACATTGTTTTTTGCACGCTCCTCTGACATATCTAATAACATAACTGATAAATATTTGTTCAGAAATGTACTCAAGTTCAATTGCTCCCTATTAAAGCGTAAATGTTATTCGCTGTTAGTTGTCAGTCGTTTCGTTTCGGTCGTTTTTTCGATTATAAAGCCTTCTCTCTATTCTCTGCTCTTACGGGATGCAATCGATATCTCTCTGATAAGTTGCAGTCCGCGTAAGTAATTACTAGAGATGTCCATTCGAGAACGTTCTGTCCTCAATGCGCATTCCCTCTCTCTCTTTAGGAAAGTCGATCTGGAATGTGCAATTACCAGGCAGTTGCTAGGGATATAATCTTCTTTCTCGCTCCCTCCCTCTCTCTATCTCTCTCTCCCTCTCCTGAAGTTAGAGCCAATGTCTACTTTCTGACATCTGTCATACACTACTATCGGCGGAGCTGTCTCTCCATTCTTACTTGCCCGATTTTAGTCGTTATTCTCGCTTTTTGATCGATTTTTGCCTTGTTTTTCCTGGTAAATCGAATATTCGCAGGTTTCTACTCAACCTCATTCAAAAGTTCGTTCAATACTTTCAACATCACGAAATATCAATAAACTTGATGACGAGTGAGTTCTCAAAATTTGCGGATTCTGCGAAAGATTAATACGAAAACGATAATATCCAAAGGTTGTATCAGGCTGCTATCATACATAGCGATTCATTCGTGCCTCGATCTACGCTCTGATCTCTGTGCCACACTCCCTCCTATCTAAGTTACCGTAGCATCAATGCTTGCACGTTTTTCTGCTCATTGACAAACTTCACTCTGCAGGCTACTGTACCCACGGAAGCGCTGAAGGAGAAGGATCAAGAAGTGAAGGAATTGAAAAGAAGTCACCTGATGGGACCATTGAATTCACGACGAATAGATCGACTGATGGAGAGAGCACTATCGTCCTCCATCAAACAGTGAATCGTGGAAGGAAGATTATTTTTGTACCATCTAATCATTCCTAAAAAACGGCGATTAGGAATTCGTCATACGAATTGGACGTTTCTGAGGCTTGAGATGAGTGGTCAGAAGTAGCAGATCCGAGTTTGAACTTTTAAAACCTATCTTCTCTCTGATCTTATAATATATTGTTCATATAAAATTATAACAAATGTATTCTATGTTAAACGAATAAATAAGTACTGAAGGGATATGCGAAATTCAATGAAAATTTGGGCTTAAAAATAAATTTATTTAATTGACAAATCTCGATTTTATGCAGGAAGAATGCATAAATTCTCTGAACACTAATCATTGAAGTTGTTATTGACTAATGTTTGAAGTGTGGTCCCCATGGCCGCGATGGTTATTATGCTCCACGTGCGCGTGCTTGACCTGAAATTAATTATTTGTAATTTATTCTTACAAATAAATAAACATTGTATGTGTAATTGTATTTCGAAAGTACATTACCAATCCTTGCAGGTATCCGAAACGCGTCACTCTCTACAAATGAGCAACACTAACTCGGCCCACAGTGCTACGGACACGGCGTTTCACTCGGGTGGAAGAACAGGTGCGATGGTATGCAAATGTATGAGTCGCGATTGTTTCTTGGCAGGCCGCCAACAAAACACCGGGTCGGACTCCAATAGCCATTTCTGCAATCATTCGACAGTCGACAGCAACAACGTAAACGTCAACCATACGATCATTGACAGCTTCAACAGTTATAACGATAATAATCGTCGTGATAATCGCGAAGAGACATTTGCCTTTAACGACAGCCACAGAGGCGGAAACAACCGCTATAAGTCGACGTTCGTTAATGATGGATTCATAACATCGATCATTAGCAACTCTCAACACGACAATCACGGCTTCAGAACAGGCGACATGGGAGGTAGATCACTTTCACTCTCGCCTCGCCAAAGGTTAATTATGGCTGTTTATGGCGTTTATAAATGCATTCGATTGGCAGAAACGATATATGAGAGACATTACATCATTAATAAATCATAAAACAATGAAATGAATCAATTGGGCGCGAGAGAGACAGGAGTAGATCACTTCCTGTCTCTCTCGCCGCGTGAAAGGTCACTGACCCAGAGGGAGGGAAAAATTTCAAACGCACTTTTCATATCGTCTCCACTAATGAAATCTTGGGTTGCTGGTAACTTTTCGAACCGTCTTTTCGAGCTTTATTAGAAAAGCTATGAAATTCGTGTGGCCCGAAAATGTGGTGAAAATTATTAATTTTAATTGATTTATGAAAATACTAATAAAAATATCAATGGGCCATAAACTCAGGCATGTTCTTCGTGTCATTTGCCACATATTATGTGTTGACAATATTTCTCTAACACTTCTGCGGACTGAGATAAATGGCCTGGAAAATGGCCTGGAAAATGGCACTTTTTAGAATATGAAAATGTTGACGTCGACTCTCGTCGTTGAGGTCGACAATTTGGAACAAAACTCGACGCTATCTTGTGAGGGACCCAAAGGGCTATCGAAAAATGGCTTCAGCTCATTTTCGACTTTTCCGTTGTACCAGAGTTAATTCCCACCTTATGCGACACGCGTGATATGATGAGAGGGGACAGAACTCACTTCTCCAAGTGACGAAACCGTTAGATTTTTTTGGAATTTTGAGTTCCAATTTTATATATTTATTTTCAGACAGAATAAGCCTAATTTGAACGGACACTACCTCGGGGAGTTCGCCATCTCATACAAACCCGTCAAGCATGGCATCGGAGCCACCCACTCTTCGCTTTTCATCCCCCTCTTGTAAAAGATTTGTAAAAGATTTTGCGATAAATTATTGTTTCCTTTTGGCCAATGTATTGTGTGCTTCACATGATAGTTATTCGATTAGCTTTTTGAGACAACATGTACATTTATCGTCAACATTTTAGAAATCAGACACGATAAGACGAGAAAAGCTTCTGAATAATTATTGATGAACAAAAAGCTTCTGGACAACTCACATAACGAAAAACAATTAACTTCTTGTTACGAATAAAATTAGGTGATCAACTTCTAGGACAATTTAGACAAAGGATAATGACAACTTCGGAGTACTATGAATAGGAATTTGGGTAACGAGTAATACGTAAATGGTAAAAGGCACTCAATCGACGATCTCCTGTTTGATTTTCTTGCTCAGTGAAGGCTTCATCGGATCAGATTCGTCTTCACTCGATGAAGCGATCTTTGTGCAAGATTCAGCTCCGGGTCATGTATCGAAGACAATAAAGAAATATCTCAAAAACAAGGGAATTCAGCAACTTATTTAGCAAATATTGCATTTATTCGTCGCAATTGCTAGCTGCGAAGAAAAAACTATGGAAGAAAGTCTTTCAAATATCATTGGGAAGCTTTCCCTCCGGAGTCCCCTGATGCTAATCCGATTGAGTTAATTTGGGCAATCATGAAACAGTGGATCGTCAACGAGGCTAAGCCCAGCAATCAACAAGAATTAATCGATAGTGCACAGTATTTGTGGAAGCATTATTGCACACTGGCCTTTGCCGTTCGCTCATCAGTCGTGTCCCACAATCACTCAAGGCAATTGTTGATGCTAACGGAGGCCCCGTTCATAATTAAGTGAATCTCTTCAAAGAAATTGTCATTATCCTAATCGAATAACTATCATGTGAAGCACACAATACATTGGCCAAAAGGAAACAATAATTTATCGCAAAATCTTTTACAAATCTTTTACAAGAGGAGGATGAAAAGCGAAGAGTGGGTGGCTCCGATGCCATGCTTTACGGGTTTGTATGAGATGGCGAACTCCCCGAGGTAGTGTCCGTTCAACTCAGGCTTATCCTGTCTGAAAATAAATATATAAAATTGGAACTCAAAATTATAAAAAAAAACTAACGGTTTCGTCACTTGGAGAAGTGAGTTCTGTCCCCTCTCATCATATGCCCGACTAGTCGAAGGGGGAGATATCGAGGAGATCTACCAATCGTCTACGCATCATTGAAATGGATAATGTATTTAGATAACTATTTAAACAATAATACTAACCGAAAGCATGCGGTATTTGTGCGGGTGACGGGCGTCCTCGACGATGGGGATGATGTTGGGTCGCTTCTTGGCCACATTCAGAAGGTCGCGTCCGGGTCACTAGACCGCGTACACCAAAACCGCCCTGCCAAATCAATATAAAATGTGAATAATTTATAGTTAAAGAAAATTTTATAAAAAAATATATTGAAGAAATAAGCTCTCCTTCTCAAGCCCTGATCGAAAAATGCCTGATCTACCACTAAATATTGGGGTGTTCCGAAGTTCCTGTACTAATTTTCAATATTTTATTCCTTGCGAACTGTCAGGCGCTGTTCCGATTTTCCTATTGTATTCATGGAAGGTGTCGACGAACTTAATTATCCCACTTTCAGATTGTCCAAATTTTACCTAATAATTATGCAATAGGCAAAAGAGTGGGTTTTCAGACAGTAAATTTGGTATTTTAAAACTCAGCGGAGGATGAGGTTGAACCCCCAGGTTAACACCAAAGCAGGAGAGGGGTCTGAACTGCCATACAAAAATTTCAAACTGAATCATTCTCAAGTGGTGCCTAAATTAGAGCAGAACATTTAACTTTTATTCATTTTTTAAGAGTCAGTTTTAAATTTTTAAATTTTTGCTAACTTTTTTCGAAGCAATTTTCGGTCTAACGGATTTGATTCAGAGTTTTATTTTTTCTGAATAACTTCCACCTACGATTGTCATCAAATTCGCAATTTAAAAAAAAAATAGTGTGGGAAATGATTAGTTTCGTTGTGATGGTGCAATGCTAAATATGAGGTTGATATAGTGCGCAATTCGAGAGCTGCCAACTCTCTATTCGGATGAGGCGATTTTTACCAATTCGTAAAACGGCGCATGGATTAATTTAATGAAAGCTGAGCGTGACTGATTTTAGTGTGTTTTAGTCTACTCGGAGTCGCTTTTTGAAAGTATGAGGATTACAATGCTTCGAGCGCAGAATCCAAGGAACAATGGTTGCTCCATCTAACGCTCCTAAGAATAACTCGATACATATCTACCGAGAAAATAATTTTCAAAAAATAGTCCAGGAACTTTCGGAACACCCCAATAGGCTAATCGTTTATACAGTACCGCCCAAAAGACTGGCCCCAAATTTCAAATCGCTGTAACTTTTTTCGCAATCGAGATAGAGACCCACCGTTTGAAGTATACGATAGGAAAAACATTCAGGGATAACGTGCTGCTGTTGAATTGAGTTCTGCTCTAAATCTAATTTTTGAGCGCTCATAATTCAGAGACAATTTAGAAAAATGGGGACATTTACATTACATTACATTTATCATGTCAGGCAGTTGACGCCAGATGGGGATGGATGGTTTCAGATAGGTTTCGGGTCGGTTCTTCGTTCGAGAGAGAATCATTTCGTCTGGGTGGGGGTCAAGGGATCGGTCTTCTTTCCATTCACAAACCCAAGAGATTGGCTGGAGAAAGGGTTGCGATCATCCAGGACGATAGGACTTGATGTAGAGTGTTCATTGTTGATGATGGAAGAAGGCTCCCGTGATTTTAGAACTGAGTCCACCAAACTCGAGTCATCAATCGCGAAACGAGACTCGACGAGAATGGTATCTGAGGGACCAAACATCAGAGTAGGTCATACCCATCACACGGTGACCAGAGTCCGGCTTGGATGGAGATTCCGATCTTGTTGAGTTGATGGAGTAGACGAGGGGAACTAGAGGGATTCCATTCTCTATCAGAGAGAAATGGAGAAGGACCGCTCGCGACGACTAACAAAAACGAGAATGAAAAAAAAGAAAAATGGGGACATAGCTCACCAATATTCTGTGTAGCCTCTCAAACGTAATGTGTAGAAAGTACAACCATAGAGATGCTCGATGAAAATTACGACCCGTTGAGCGCACTTCGAATGAGCCACCCAGCTGGATTTCCCAACAACTCCGAAATTCAAATAATTTGGTATAATTCTCGTTCTAGTAGAGCTACAGTGTTTGTATGATATGTCAGAACATACTATGACATCACTGGTTTTAATTTCGGCCGATCGGAGTCTTGCGGCGAAAAATCGTTTTTCGATAAAGTTCAATTTTGGGACCCTTGATACTCCCTAGCCACTGTCGGTAAAAATCAACCAATTGAACATTTCTTCTCAGAGTTCGTTAGGGTAGATCATCTCAATTTTTCATGTTGCGCTCATGTTGCGGATAAAAATCGGATATAGAAGTGGCTGTATCTTGTCGAAATTGCGAAATCGCTCATCATCGTTCTCTCGTCATCATCCGAGAGACCCTCGGGCGGGATGCTGCGGAATCCGGGCTAACAGTCCGAAAGGCGTGAAAATTTCAAACCATACGTAGTTTTGCATGTAGATTCCAAATATTGAATAAAAAAATGACATTGACTAAAAATATTTTGCACGGTGGTACAAAAATGACGAAATTTTTATTTTTCGACTTTTTATCGATCTCCTTTTGCTTCCAAACTATGTTTTTCGTTATTCTTGTCGAAAAATACGTCCGAGACACCTATAAGAACGTATTTTTTTCAGGGATGAAATTTTCGACTTTTTTTGGGACATTCACAGCATTTCGCGGAGGGTGCACCCCAACATCTCATATTGGGCCAGCTATCAGCTCTATGTAAGGGGACTTCACCCTGAACTTATTGGCCTAGGTTGCAAAAAAGTCATCCGTAGACCCCTTCCAAAAGCTTCACTAAACCGTGGAACGGCTCCTAAACCTATAGTGCCGCCCAAAAGTCTGGCCCCAAATTTCAAATCGCTGTAACTTTTTTTCGGAATCGAGATAGAGACCCACCGTTTGGAGTATACGATAGCAAAAACATTTAGGAATAACGTGCTGCTGTTGAATTGAGTTCTGGTCTAAATATAATTTTTGAGCGCTCATACTTCAGAGACAATTTAGAAAAATGGGGACATAGCTCACCAATATTCTGTGTAGCCTCTCAAACGTAATGTGTAGAAAGTACAACCATACAACCATTTTTTTTTTTTTTTTTTTTTTTACCGAAAAATACGTCCGAAACACGAACGTACTTTTTTCAGGGGTGAAATTTTCGACTTTTTTTGGGACATGCACAGCATTTCGCGGAGGGTGCACCCCAACATCTCATATTGGGCCAGCTATCAGCTCTATGTATGGGGACTTCACCCTGAACTTATTGGCATAGGTTGCAAAAAAGTCATCCGTTGGATAGGTGCGGAATATCATGGAACGTCTCTTAAATAAGTGATCGAGAAAACTTGGTTTGCTTTTGTATAAAATAAGAAAATAGGAAACGATGGCAAAGTATTATCAAAAATATGTTGACAACCCAGAGCTTAAGAAGGGCTTCGAAAGAATTGCCGAAGAGCCAATAAATATTAACAACACCAAATCGCATTAGACACGCACTTGCTGTGGATGTTGTCGAGACCTCCCATCATCGAAGCAGTCAGCTCAGAGCGGAAGGGGTTCCACACTCTACAACTTTCTCAATTTAATGAAACAACTGAATATATAGTCTATCTTTATTAGTTTCCAAGCAATACTCCAAAAAAGTGGGAAGTATCCTGTTCACTTGCCTGTACTCGATGGAAGATCCACCGTCCTCCACGGACACTCTCTTCTCTCCATACACAGATTCTCCCACCACCATGTTCTTGTGGCGAGCGCGTCTTCTTTGCACTTGACGATGAGCAAACATGAAATAAGCGAGGAATGACCATGAATCAAATATCGATATCAATCGTGCCTGAAATTATCAAATAAGCCAATTTAGACAAGTATAAAACGGAGAGAAACAGATCCTTTGCCCAGTCCAGCTGGCAAAGTTGAAAATGAGAATAGTAAAACAATATCCACTTCCCGTGGGGAAGTGTGATTTTCAGTTTGGGACAAACTCAAACCTCGGGTGAATTTGGGTCCCCGTCTACCTCCTCCGACACATTTCTTATTTGCCCAATCCCAATCTTAATAAAAGTAGATGAATCACACTCAGATCTAATTTCAATAAAAATGATGGAATCGCATCTTGACCCAAATTCGCGCCTGGGGTTCCTCGAAATTTATTCGCTATGCATTATTTTGAAAAGTAGAGATCCAGGGTTGTGCTAAATTATTATAATATATTCGATACGCAATTAATCACTAATATACTACAAATGAGTTTGGAAATAAATACATCGCAACGAAAGATCAAGCACATTTGAAAATCGTTTTTCTATATTCTCTTAATAACTAGAGGAGAATATCACATGAAGGTAATTTATTCATACACTTGTCCATCTCTGTCGTGTGTTTGCTCGAAACCCCAGGCGATTCTCGTTTTTGTTAGTCGTCGCGAGCGGTCCTTCTCCATTTCTCTCTGATAGAGAATGGAATCCCTCTAGTTCCCCTCGTCTTCTCCATCAACTCAACAAGATCGGAATCCCCATCCAAGCCGGACTCTGGTCGGCCGTGTGATGGGTATGACCTACTCTGATGTTTGGTCCCTCAGATACCATTCTCGTCGAGATTGATGACTCGAGTTTGGTGGACTCAGTTCTAAAATCACGGGAGCCTTCTTCCGTCATCAACAATGAACACTCTACATCAAGTCCTATCGTCCTGGATGATCACAACCCTTTCTCCTGCAATTTTTGGCTAGGGCAGAACCGACGTGTGTGGGGTAATGCGTGATCGCCTATGCACGTCGAAGCGCATAGAACGATAACCAATTTGACACGTGAAGCCATAACAAATATCTTGCGTATACATATAATCTAACAAGCTTGAACCCCCCTCATGGGCCATGCATGATCGCTTAGATTAGACACACAAAAAACGTTGATCAATATACAATTCGATTCATGAAACCGGTGACAACTTGGTAACATCTTGTGTAGATCAAGAACCAGCTCTACTCAACTTCGGAGCAAACCTCTGATAATGACCTTCGAAACTGGTTCCAACCTGGAACCGTCCTGATTCCGATCATGTATCATCTAGGTACAATAAACTTCCCAACATTGTGATAAAAAAGCGATAACCGTACATTACCTTAGGTGCACATTGTAAACCACGTTTTGAATTTGCCTTATCAATGAGTGAGCCTGCCCGCGCGCTACGATTATCTCTCTGTCTACAGTCGAATAACACGTCAAGAGTTGCTCCGACATCAGCCTCAATGGTGTAGGGGGTTAGAGATTCGGCTCGAAGTCGGCCAGTTGTAGGTTCGATTCCTGCTCGTGGCATAATTTTTGCAGCATTTTTTTTTGTTCAGTTTAGTTAGGCTAAAATAGTTTGTTATTGACTTTACCGACCAATCTTAAGCTTTCTCCAGGGTATCTCGAGCAGCTTTTTCGAATGGTAGGGGTTAGACATCGATACAAAGACGTTGAGAGCTTGAAATGGCCAAAAACAGCGTTTTAAGGCTTTTTAGTCACTAAATGATCATAACTAAGGATAAAGTGATGATGAGGGGCCCATTTGAAGAAGTGAACCTTTCAATTGGCTAAAAAGCTTAACTTCTAGAATTGATGATCTTATCTCAATTCCACCAATGGCTTCCGAAATATATCGACGGGGTTGTTTGTTCCACCAAGGGGTACCTGCCATTTTGCTCCCAGATCAGATATCGGGCTGAAACTTTTTTTGGGGTCTATCCAGACCATGGGCGAAAAGTTGCCGAGCTTGCAAAAGCTTTTGAGCATTTTGAAAATTTCGATCCGGCTTACTCCTCAGAGAGCCGAAAATAACGAAAAAGAAAAAAATCTAAACCCAAATTACGGCGTCAATAAGCTAACCTCGTAGCGATGGGGCTCGACGACCATCGACTTTCCTCCTCTCATTCCATTATGGGTCTTGATGGTGGCGGGCTTCTCGAGGACAGCTCACACCTGTTACCAATCAATCTTAGATGCAACACGTAATAATGCTGATTAAAGATGCCACAACACTTGCTTTCAGTTTTCCTCATTTGGCACATAAACAGAATGGAAAGAAACAATTGCAGAAACGACATCACATTGTTCATTAGGAAGCAGAAAGTAAGTGGAAGAAACTAGCATCCCTGTTTGGCGAGCAAGTAGAGCGAGATGCCTGCGCTTGAGTCCACGGGCCAGACGTCTGCGGGGACGCGCCATCGCGTCGCCTCGACCTTCAATGGCATATTTTACTGAGGGGAAACACATTGAGCGAAATAATGAAGAATAAAGTGAATAACGAAATGCGAAATAAACAAGGCGCGGGAAAGGCGAATATCGAGTATATAGTTTTAATGCGCTGTCGGGCGTGAGGAGTGCATAGGAGGGGACGTTTAAAACAAATCAATCGATCATGAACACCAATAAAATCAATAATTACCAGCGAAATGCGAGTGTTTCGAAAATAGAGCGGCGTCACCCGCCAAATTAAAAAATGCACCCCCACACACCAGCAGGTACGGTAGTTGATCACGAACTGACTTTATTCAAATTTTCACATTTTATGAGTCAAATGAAAATTATATTTTGAATTTTCAAGAATGTCACATTAAAGCGGCATGTGAAAAACACATCCTCTGAAAATTTCAGCCCAATCCGTGCATTCTCCACTCCGCAATCACTGTTTTATGAAAATTATAATAACTTATTATAAGTTATAATAAACGGTTCACTTTATTTTATATTGACTGTACACTGATCGATTTAGAAAGTTGATTATGTTGTATCATATAGCAAACCTTATTCGACTGTATAATCGAATCAACTGATAGATTCGTACGCCGTGTGAAGCAGTTGAAATTCGAGTGAACACATTGTGCACACAATATAAAAAAATGGTTTGTTTCATGTGGCTTACGTGTACTTCAGAATAGTTGCACATGCAATCTTTGCAGCATCCATCGTTCACAATCATTAAACAAATATACGTTGTTTGTAATAGCGGCGCTTTACAAGAGTTGCTCCGTCCATCCAGAAAGACGGGGTGACCTTGTGGTGTGAGGCACCGCTTGCCACTTGAGTTCGATTCCCCGCCCTGACCAAGCAAGCCAGCAAGCCAGCAAGCCGTATAATAATTATTTTTTTACGGATGAGCGAATTTTCGACAGTTCCTCGTTGCCCAACGGCGCAAATCAGTCTCTTCTGGAAGTGGTGAGGACACTTCTAAATTCTAGATAATTATGGGTGTTTTTTTAGATGGTGTCCAGTTCGTCTCTATCCCTCGTCGCTCTCGTGCTCGCAAGGCCTCCGGCAATCTGGATTGTGAACCCAAGGCGGAAGTAAAGATGGATAGCTTGGGCGTCAATGCGCACAACTGATAAATATTTTATCAGAAATGTACTCAAGTTCAATTGTTCCCTATTAGAGCATAAATGTTATTCGCTGTCAGTCGTTTAGTTTTCGGTCGTGTTTCCTATTATAAAGCCTTCTCTATCTTCTCTTCTCTAGCGGGATGCAATCGATCTCTCTCTGATAAGTAGCAGGTCCGCGTTAGTAATTAATAGAGATGTCCATTCGCGAACGTTCTGTCCTCAATTCGCATTCCCTCTCTCTTTAGGAAAGTCGATCTGGAATGTGCATCAGTAGCAATTACCAGGCAGTTGCTAGGGATATAATCATCTTTTTCTCTTCCTCCTCTCTCTCTATTTCTCACTCTCCCTCTCTCTCTATCTCTCTCTCCCTCTTCTGAAGTTAGTCAATGTCTACTTTCTGACATATGTCATACACTACTATCGGAGGAGCTGTCTCTCCATTCTTACTTGCCCGATTTTAGTCGTTATTCTCGCTTTTTGATCGATTTTTGCCTTGTTTTTCCTGGTAAATCGAATATTCGCAGGTTTCTACTCAACCTCATTCAAAAGTTCGTTCAATACTTTCAACATCACGAAATATCAATAAACTTGATAACGAGTGAGTTCTCAAAATTTGCGGATTCTGCGAAAGATTAATACGAAAACGATAATATCCAAAGGTTGTATCAGGCTGCTATCATACATAGCGATTCATTCGTGCCTCGATCTACGCTCTGATCTCTGTGCCACACTCCCTCCTATCTAAGTTACCGTATCAATGCTTGCACGTTTTTCTGCTCATTGACAAACTTCACTCTGCAGGATACTGTACCCACGGAAGCGCTGAAGGAGAAGGATCAAGAAGTGAAGGAATTGAAAAGAAGTCACCTGATGGGACCATTGCATTCACGACGAACATCCATTGTGATCGACTGAAGGAGAGAGCACTATCGTCCTCCATCAAGCAAGGAATGCACATTTGGAGAATACTCTTGTTCCATCTAATCTTCCTTAAGAACGGCGATTAGTAGTTTGTTTGTCATACGAATTGGACGTTTCTGAGGCTTGAGATGAAGTAGCAGATCCGAGTCTGAACTTTTCAACCCTATCTTCTCTCTGATCTTATAATATATTGTTCATATAAAATTATAACACATGTATTCTATGTTAAACGAATAAATAAATACTGAAGGGATGTGCGAAATTCAATGAAAATTCGAGCTTAAAAATAAATTTATTTAATTGACAAATCTCGATTTTATGCAGGAAGAAGTGAAGGAATTGCCAAGAAGTCATCTGATGGGACCATTGAATTCACGACGAATAGATCGACTGATGGAGAGAGCACTATCGTCCTCCATCAAACAGTGAATCGTGGAAGGAAGATTATTTTTGTACCATCTAATCATTCCTAAAAAACGGCGATTAGGAATTCGTCATACGAATTGGACGTTTCTGAGGCTTGAGATGAGTGGTCAGAAGTAGCAGATCCGAGTTTGAACTTTTAAACCCTTTCTTCTCTCTGATCTTATAATATATTGTTCACATAAAATTATAACAAATTTATTCTATGTTAAACGAATAAATACGTACTTAAATATGCTTAATTTTCGGAAGGTGCTAGCCAGAACGAGTGAGTGAGAGAGAGAATTCTAGGGACATAAGTCTTTCCTCCTCGATTATTAATGTCGAGGTATGAGAGAGAAGGGATGATAGACTATCCAAATCCATGCCAACGGGGTGCTAACTCTCCCCTGAGTGAGTAGTAGTACAGGTAGATACTCACACTGCTTGTTACTAGCCTCGCGTGACTCATCCATATGCTGTGCGAAGGTAGCCATTATGAGGACCGGAAGCGCCAATATCTTTTTTAACGGCAAGATCAATAGTGGTAGATATACTGTAGATGATCAGAGCCATTCATCAGGCAATTCTTTCTCTCTGAGCGTAGATTTGAAAACCAACTGAAATTGCTAGCTCAATCGCTTCGTAGCTCTCATATTCCGTGTGAAACAAAGTTGAATAACATTTCAATTCGGAATGAATCCATAGTTGTATTATGTTGGTTCATAAGTCTTGTCCCGTTTTCAGAATTAAAGGCGCCTAGCTTTTTCGATTTTGACCTACCACCTCAAAAAGTTTTCCATAATCGTTGAAGCCTTCAATGCTCTCTTCAGCGCACTTTATCTCAGATCTCTCCGATCGGGAATACGAGCAATAAATATGGCTATCGTCCAGTACCAGGACGATACGAAGCCGACCACCTTTCCCGTTTAGATATAAGATAGAGCACCAATATGGCTTCTCAGTTAACTTTATTTCAATCTGCAAAACTATTACTTAGCAGAGTACAACAATTTCAAAATTATGTCTACATTTTTTTGAGAATTTGCTTTTGGCAAGACCTGAAATTCTCAAACATTTAGCAAGCGTGGCACAATTTCAAACTATTATCATGAAGCAAGGACATACCTCTATATAATACTACGAAGGCAGACCGGGGCGATTTGAGACAGACAAAATCTACGGGCTCAAACTTCAAGCCCGAAATGGGACAAGACATATGAACCAACCTGATAAATATGTTTCACACAACGGCTAAGTGTGTCAGATAATTAGCGCTTGCAATCGTGGAAAACTTTCTTTTTCGAATCACTAAAAACTAATTACGTAATCAATACATATCGTACTTGGTGAACAAACCGTGACGGAAAATTTTTTGACTTTTTTGAAATCAAGCGGATGTTGACTTATAAATTCCGATTTTTCTTTATTATTGTTTGTCCACCCTTGTTTACTGGAATTTGCTTATAATGTCCAGGTCAAATATTTCTCTAATATTGAGAAAAATGTGAGCGGAATAGTAGTGATTACGGTAGTATCGATAAAAGCTGCTGGTCCTACCGTAATCCTTTGTTATTTTCAATTGCATATGCATTACTCTCGTTTTTCTCCAAGTTCTAGGAATATTTCACCAGGAATTTCCAGGCAACATCCAGTAAACATGGGTGAACAAAAACTAAGAAAGAAAAATCGGAATTTATAAGTCAACATCCGCTGAATTTTAAAAAAGTCAAAAATTGCCAAAAATGATCATCTGTCACGGTTTGTTCACCTAGTACAATACATTGTCTATTAATTAGCTTAGAATCACATAATGTGATTTCTCTGAGATATCTTGGAGATAATCACACTGCTTGTTTCAGCCTTGTATCGGGGGACCGATCCCTAGCATGAGGGCTGCCCATTATGAGCTGTTGGAAGGGCGAATCTCGGACAATGCGGGAAGGATGTGCGAAATTCCATGAAAATCCGAACGAAAGTGATTTTTTACTCAATAAAAAATTGACATATCGGTTCGATGCAGGAAGAATACATAACTTCTCTGAACAGTAATCTTTGTAGTTGTTATTGACTAATGTTTGAGGTGTGATCCCCGTGGCCGCGGTGGTTATTATGCTCCACGTGCGCATGCTTGACCTGCAATCTTAATAATTTAAAATACGTATTTATAAAATATTGCAAATACCTGGTTGTTGTTGCCCATCCAACTCGACTGAGAACGGGTATCATGTTGACTACGGTTCACGGAGTTCTTGAAGCTGTCTGTTGTCTGCTGGTGCTCACTTCTATTGTGGCTATTACGGTTGCTGCTGTCCATAAACTGCTGGTCGTTCTTAATGTTCCAATCCCAGGTCATTGTCAGAGAAGTTCTGCAACGACATAGGATCAGTCCTTGATCGATAATCACACATAAAAAGTACAACAAATGATATGAACTATATATGAAAAATTCTATTACTTTTTCATCTCACTTAAAATGAAAGAGGATACATGTCTATGGAACTGTTCGACGATGCTGCCCCTATATACCACAACGAAATGGATAATCTGAACAAATCGAACAGACTCAACCTCTTCTGTCTGTTTGTTCTCCCGGTTTGCAATTACTAACGAGAGCTACTCTTGATAGCAGAAAAGTTTTAGTAATGACTGTTCCCATTATTTTCCTCTCAGTAGTAATTATTACAAACCAGAGGGCAAATATACGGAACAGGTCAAAAACTGCATAGGCAGACTGGAGTGGTGAATTGAGAGGAGAGGTGGGTCCAATGTTATCTAACATGCTTTCCACTGTCACTTCGGTTAACATTTCCTGATAGTGTTCGTGCGTGTTTAAAATTTCCCCATTGTATGTGTAATTGTATTTCGAAAGTACATTACCAATCCTTGCAGGTATCCGAAACGCGTCACTCTCTACAAATGAGCAACACTAACTCGGCCAGCGGTGCTCCTGATACGGCGTTTCACATGGGTGGAAGAACAGGTGCGATGGTATGCAAATGTATGAGACACGATTGTTTCTTGGCAGGCCGCCAACAAAACGCCGGGCCAGACTCCAATCGCTATTACTGTGATCATTCAACAGTCGACAGTCCCAACGTAAACGTCAGCCATCAAATCAGTGACAGCTTCAACAGTTATAAAGATAATGGTCGTCGTGATAATCGCGAAGAGACATTTGTCTTTAACGACAACCATAGAGGCGGAAACAACCGCTATAAGTCGACGTTCGTTAATGATGGAGTCACAACAACGATCATTGGCAACTCTCAACACGACAGTCACGGCTTCAGAACAACGGTTGTTAACGATGGCTTCAGCACCACAGTTAACGGCATCAAGATTTACCCGACGTCTGGTGACAAGACTACAAACTGCCGTAAGGATCGTTGTGAGCAGTCGTCGAGTCACAGGAGAAACGGAAATCGAGGCTGGGACTATCAGTCAACTACCGTTATCAACAATGGCCACCGCGGAAACAACAATTAATCAATAAAAAATATATATTTCAAGATTGTTCAATATATCGCAGCTCTGTACGATAAATTATTATATTATGTATCTGCACTAGCTGCTTTCCAAAAAAAGAATCGTAGTAGAAACAGAGATCTCGGGAACATTATTGTCGTCGAACTTGCTATGGCAAGATCAGTGCAAGAGCCGATTTAGGAAGATACTAGATGCGGAAGGTTTTTATCGCGCACTGGAAACATTTCTAAGTATTTTCCCAATCATAAGTTTGCTAATACTCAAACTTGGGTAATTGAACACTAATTTGTCACCGGTGTCGTGATATCTGTACCCAGATCTTTGCAAATGATTCAATGATGATGAGCAATAGGCCGAACCTTGTCTCTTTCACGATTCTTTCTCGGGTTGACAAGGAATGTATATTAGTGACGATGAGAATTCATGTAAGATATTTTCAACGGTGAATCTGGCATGCTGGGTGCGTTTTATCATCACTACTATATTTCACGGCGTCTTGAGGGGTGAGGGAGAACATGAGATACGGTTAGAAGAAGTAGACTGGGAATGTTGTAATTCGTTCAAGAAAGACATTTACTCATCTCTCTAATGAGTCATCATTACAAACCAGGAGAACAAACATACGGAAGAGGCCAAACTGCGTATAGGTTAGTAATTATTCACCTATCGAACTGTTTGACTAGTTTTCGGAACTTTGAGTTTGGGAGGAGTCTGTTTGGGTCGCTCAGTTTTCCATTTTGTTATAAGACTAAAGGATAACAGTTCATTATTGTGCCCTTATATGATTCGTATTATTCATGGCGAGAACACTTTCTCTTATTTTCGCGTCTTCTCTCGTGTTCTGTCTCGTTTTCTCTGGAAATCATTACCATTTGTGCAGAAGAGCTGGAAGCTGGAGCAATCGAGTGAACAACATGTCAGGAAAACAGAGAATAGTCACTACAACCAGCAGGGAAATAACATCATTAACAACTTCAACAGGTTTGTTAGCATGTATTCATATTCAGATCTTTACACATGTAGGATCCGACGTCTTGCTTATCTCAGGACACAACAAACCTTACAGGACCGTCGACATTATCAATCGTAACCATCGTAGTCTAACGACTAATTTCGGCAACAAAAACACTATCAAGATAGCTCACGTCGAGCACAATGGTCACATCGGCAATGGGGATCACAGTCAATTCCATTAATGACTCCTTGGTTTCTTGTCTTCGTCTATTTTAGGTCCTTCTCTTTGTATTTCTTGTGCCTATTGCTGACATAATAAATAGAGAAGTAATGAATAAATGAACACTCGAAGTGATCAAGAATACTTAGTAGCGATATTGATCAACTAATGCTAAAAAATATATAAACGATTTGCGGGTTTAAAAGATTTGCCAAATTTGCAATGTCGGATACATTATGTGAACGATATGTTTGGCAATTCAAAAAATACCCGAGCAAGCGATAATCTGCAACATTTTGTTCATTATCGTAGACTCATCATTATAGATTTGGGTTCAGACTACCCGAGAATGGTGATACGTAACTAACCTCGACAGGTTTTCGAAACGGAACTCCCTAGACACATACGATGTTTCTCTATTTGATGAAAGAACGGGAGAAACCTTAGTAATACACAGAGGAGAGCAAGCAAAACTGTAAACAGCTCACTGTCTCGCTTTTTTCAAGGTTAGTTGAATTTCTGGTGAAAACGTCAATTCCAGACTCTGCTAGAATGCTCTGCATTTCAAAGAAGAAATTTGCACTGAATCGGCTTTCGTCTCTGTTCCCATCGCGTAAGTTCTTTTTGTCTTTATCTATTCGTTCTGTGAATAACAAACACGGGTTATCGCATAAATATTTTAAATGGCAGCAAAAAAGTATGGAGGGCATATGTATCAATGGGAGTAGTTATTGATTAATGGTTGTGGTGTGGTTTCCGTTATCGCGATGTCCATTTCTGATAACGGTAGTCGACTGATAGTCCCAACCTCGATTGCCGTTTCTCTTTTCTCGTTCTGAGTGATTCGACGACTGATCCTGACGATCCTTACGGCTGTTTGAAGTCTTGTTGCCATCAGACGTCGGATAATCATCAATCTTGACGCCGTTAACAGTGGTGCTGAAGCCATCGTTAACGACCGTAGTTCTGAGGCCGTTGTTAACGATCGTTGTTGTGACACCATCGTTTACAAACGTCGACTTGGTGCAATTATTCCCGTCTTTGAGATTGTCGTTAACGACGAATATATCTTTTCGTTTATCACGACGACTATTGTCGTAGCTTATGAAGCTGTCATTGATTCGACGGCTGATGTTTACGTTGTGACTGTCGACAGTCGAACGATCGCAGTAATGTCGAGTTGAGTCCGAAGCACTGCCGGTCGAGTGTTCGTTGCCCATTTGTAGAGAATAACGTTTGGATACCTAAAAGAATCGAATAAATGAGCACGGAAATATCTTAAATATTAGACGCGAGCGAATAATAGCATTGCGAATCTTACTGGAAACACGACGATCTCTAATTATTTCACGCAAACAAAGCTTATGAATTTCTCTCGCTGGTGCTCGCGTTTTAAGAATTCGAACAACCCACACATACTCCTCCTCCCAAAATTCCGCCCACTTTTCAGATAATTAGAGAATCAATATTATCATAGGTTTTTATCACATTTTTTTTATTTAGGAAATTAACACCATCAATCATTTGAAATTCCAGAACATCCACGAATGATTCGAAACGCAGAAATAAATAAAAAAAATAGAATTGCAGAAGATCGGAGAAGACCCTCTCAAATAGTAATTTGACTCATGTTTGCAGTTTGACCTCTTTTCTGTTTGTTTTCCTGGTTTGTAATGATGATCAAGGGAGAAGGAGGAGGAAACTCATTACTAAAACATTTGTGTTCCCAAAATTAGTAATTATATCTCATTTGTAATTACAACTGGAGAACAAACAGAAACAAGTGGCCAAACTGTTTGAGTGCGTTCGGATTGTTCAGATTACTTATATAAGGCCGAGGTCGTCAGTTCGAAAGAATTTCATTCCTCAGTTGTTCTGATTTACTATTAGCATTTAATTTATAATGTATTTATGATTATTAGGTGTTTTTAATTGATTAACGGCTGCTTGATCATATTTTTCTATTGCAGAACATCTCTAACTATGCCCTGGGATTGGAACATCAACAACAAACAAGAGTTCATGAACAGCAGTAAGCATGGTAGCCACAATAGAACCGAAGACACTCGGACCACGGATAGCTTCAAGAGTTTCATGGACAGTAGCCACCATGCTCACCGCCAACAATCGAGTACGATGGGCGACAATAACCAGGTATGTGTAATAATAATATTAATAAATATTATTATTATTTTACAAATAAAAAAACTATTTTGTTGCAGGTCAAGCACGCGCACGTGTAGCATAATCACCACCCGCGGGGATCACACATCAAACATTTATCAATGAAAACTCGATCTGATCACCATCGAAGTTCCTACTCGCACTTCACAGATTTATCTTTACTTAATAAACCGTGAATTAACTGCACATGTTTATTGCACAGACTGATTACAAAGGAAAGTGGAGAATATACGCGTAATGAATCGTCAAAGTTATCGTGGTGGGCCCGAAAATTCGGAAGAAAGTGCTAGATACTGTACAAGGTCAAAAATCAAAGATCAAACTCCAAAGTACAAAGACGTCATAGCCTTGGGCGGTGGTGGCAGGGGCGGCGAGAGGTTACTGTAAGTGGATATTGTTACGGTAGATATGCCGATCAGTTGAAGAGTTCAACGGATCAGATCGCTTACTTGTCCTCAGAAGGGTCGGAGGTTGAGCTGGAGGAGGTGGAGCAGGATATTCCGGTGATTCCGTGTGGGGGAAGGGCCATAGTCAGGGGGGGGGGGTTCGTGAGCATTCCCGAGTGACGTACGATCCCTGAGATAAATGATATCATGTTGTATAGATGCAGCAAGCGCGTCAGCACCTAAGCCGCTAAATTACCTTGTATTGCCGCTTGCAATCATAGTAAACGAGTAGGAGGAGCGCCACCAGAAGTGCGCCAGCGATGAGAGGAGCCCCGAGTAGGAGGAACAGCTTGCCAGATTGAGAGAGGCCGCATCTAAATTGATCAAAGATCATCGATCAAGTTAGTCTATATTTGTGGCAAAATGAACTCAAGATACGTGAAAAGAATTGTTGAGTTTCACCAGGCATTCAAGTTGGAAAATTCGTTTCGATGCAGATTCTTTCTTGCCCTCTTAGTTCCAAAAAAATATCTGATGTAATATGAAGAGAGCGAAGTTTTAAGATCACTTCCTGACCTCGCTCCGAACAGCACCGCACAGTCATTAATGGCCACAGCCGATAGGACGCCTGTCCCTTGAGAATGGAGGGATGAGAACAGCGAGTTGCACCGTATTCCAATTGACGACGGAGAGCAAATCTGTGAAGAAATGGGATATTTTATGTGGACAAATGCCAGGGCCTCATCTGCGTCAACATGTTTTTATTGTCGTATGATTTGATTTTTTTATAGTATTTTTGACAGGATATCACGCATCTCACTTTATACTCGACCTGAATCTGTCAGCGAGTGACTTTTTCGAAATCCTGTTTCTTACATTTCTTGTAAGTGTATGCTCTACCTTGGCTTTCTGATAAAGGTCATGGACGTAGACTGTACATAGAGCGTTTCTACAAACAATCACGACTTAGTCGTGAATTTCTGCACAGCCACGCGTCGGCCAGAGAAACGAGAGAGACCGAGCTAAGAACGGATAGGACACAGCAAGAATCAGTGGAATGTGATAATGGTTTTTTTTCGACAACGATCAGAAAAGCGATTGAGATGTTGCATTTTCCCCGCACTTAAAAACTTTGTGAAGCATAGTTGGTTTTCTCGAGAAACTTTTCACTCATTATTTAATTTACTCTCAGTTCATTTTTTTTTTCATCTGTAAATCGTGTATTTTTTAAATGCCTGTCGTGCAACGAATGTTATGAGTTAGACTTTATTGTGTAATATCATTAAAATATTTTTTTTTTAATATTCGAAAAGACGGCTGTTGATTTTCTTCAAAATTGAGCATTTGAACAAATTAAATAACAAAGACAGTAATCCATGAGTTATTGTAAGAAAATAAACCGTTCCACGAGTAACAGTACTACCTGTAGAATCAATACTTTTACTATGAGGTTTGGTGCTTCGACTTTGCTCTTATTCAATGCCCATTTTGACCATGACTACTCAGGAGAAAGGCCAAAAATTTAGAAAGATTCAATGAAGCTGTAGCTATTTATTTGTTACGAATTTGTAACGATAGTACACACCGTATTACCGTTGCTGAGCATTTGAATCTTACAATAGTTATGGTATGATAGCTTTGTATGATAAATACAAAATTAAATTTCGCGGGAGAATAAAGTCAACTAGCACCCATGCATATTGCCTCGATTATGATCAAACATCGCCAGGTCTTATTTTGACTCCGCATTTTTGGCCGAGACCCATTAGCTTGAGCTTCTTCTGCTTCGAATTGACGACGCAATTGTTATGATAAATGTCGCTCACTTTTTCTTCCATTGCCTTGATCGAACTGTTGATCTGCTATGCTTACGGTCTCTAAATAACCATAGTCGGTTTTCTCGAAAATGCATCCTCAATTATGTTTCACTCGGGATATGAGAGCACCGGCTGATTGCTCTAAGGATTTCAATTAGCCTTTCATTTTAAAAAAAAAGCGAGTAGAATTCCATTATGAAGGACAATTCAACAATAATATCTGTACCCTCGACCATTATTTCGTGAAGTATCATAACTGACAATTAGTGATGCCCATTCAAGGCCAACCCTCTTCAAGTGCACGCTCTCTTGTCGGTTAGAGAAACGAGAGAGCATGTTTATTGAGGAGAGCAAGGTTTAAGGAACGGATGAATTGTTGGAAGTAAACAAATATTGATTTTCCTGAACGATGTAAATGCAGTCAATCGGAGTAATGGGCATTCATGGCTTAAATGATAATTGTGAAACATCACTGAAACAAGCGGTATTTTCTTTCAGAATTGGCATTCGTTTCAACTCTGTTTCACTCGTTGAAAAACAAGAAAGGGTCGACTTTGCGATCCAATCTTCATCTTATTTCGAGCAAAAATCACCGCCGGTCTGTACGACTTGGCCTTCGCTAAACCATCCGTTTCCGCTATCAGCCTCTGTACCAATAAAGGACGATTCTTTTCGATTTCCTTTGGAATATCATCAGGAATTGACCTTTGATCTACCGTAATCAAGGTGGGGGCAAATGGAGAATACAGATTATGTGCTGTAGTGTTTCGTTTTTCGACAATCCTTATTCTGCACACTCTCACGTTTCTCTGACCAGCGAGATAGTTTGTTGAACGGAAAGGGTAAAAACCGAAATTACGTCGCCTAATATGATGTTCCCTTGATGAGAAATCGATAGCGGTGAATCGATATCTGGTTCGAGAAAAGTTCGGAGTCGATAGGGCAATTTGGAGATGAGAAATGAAAGGTATTCAATTGAA
This sequence comes from Pristionchus entomophagus, assembly GCA_036245825.1. Taxonomy (NCBI): domain Eukaryota; kingdom Metazoa; phylum Nematoda; class Chromadorea; order Rhabditida; family Neodiplogasteridae; genus Pristionchus; species Pristionchus entomophagus. The sequence continues at coordinate 38,039,662 of BTSX01000005.1, forward strand.
TCCCTACTTTTGAATCCCACGACAGCGCAATTCGCGGAGAATGATTCGCGATTCAATGAAAGATTCATTTTGCCAACCCTACTGATCATGTATTCTCGACGAAAGACCGACGAAGCGAACGCATGTGGAATGAAAAATTTTTTTGTCTTGAACTAAAGGCGGCACTGAAATCTACTTTTTTTTTTGCCGCTCAAGACCCAATGTCCGCTTTCCTCATATTTCCGAAACGCTGTGCGAGGGCGACGATTGCTTATTGCTCATACTGTCCGAAAATGCTAAGTTTCTCACGTTGGGCACTACTAGTGATGACAAAACTGCTTTTTGGGCCGGCTTGAAACCGGCTTCAACCCGGCATTTTCAACGCTGAAGTCGGCTTGAAACCGAGTTGAAGCTGGCTTGCCGAGTCCGTTTTGGCATCACTATGCACACCACACGACCATCGATTGTCTCTCTCGAATGCCACAAATTGATGAGGAACATAGAAATCGGATTTTTTTTTCAGGACAAGATTCGGATGCGCCCCTCAGACGATCCCAGGTAATGACCGAAACTCACATATCCCGAAAATTCTGAAAAATTCACAGAAAATGCAAAAAAATTCTACCCAGGAAACTACTTTCAAAAAACTGCCAAATGTTTCTTTGAAATTTCGATTTTGGGCGAAAATAGCGTTTTTAGGGCGTTTTTGTCAGATTTCTTACCACAAAACGCTATTTTCGCCCAAAATCGAAATTTCAAAGAAACATTTGGCAGTTTGTTGTCTGGATAAAAAAAATTTCTGCATTTTCTGTGAATCTTTTGGAATTTTCGGGATATGGGAGTTCCGGTCATTCCCTTGTCAGCCCCGACTCGAATGAATTTGAATTGGCTATGCAATCAGACAGAAATCGAAACATAAAACAAACAAAAATAAGCGAGAGCAAAACACTTTTTTTTCAAATAAGAGAAAGATGATTCTGTGGCGGTTTGTAAAACAGTTCTAATAAGTTAATGCAAATTGTACTATTCCGCTTCCGAGTCTCGGCTGTATTTTTTTTACACTAATAGATTAGTCGGGAGATAGATTCGACATTATTTTTATTCTACATTTCATTATTGTTGCAACACATCAGCTGGCGCTCAAGATGCTTTACTATTCCACCTTGTTTCCGAGGTACCTTTACAGTATCCGTTCTCTGATTCATGCGTTCTCTTACAGTATCCGTTCCCTGATTCATGCGTTCTCTTACAGTATCTAATGTTAAGGGACATAACTATTGTGTCCCTGGCTTGTGCCCGACGACGGAGAGTTGAGTGATACAAGTTTATCCACAATAAGAGGGATACAACCTACTGGCCGGCAGCTCAACTGACTAGGAAGGGGGCGGGGTCAGCGAGGGAAGGGAGAGGGAGAGGCGAGGGGGAGGGGAGCGCGCGCGTGTTGTTTACTTGTTGACCCTCGAGCACACTAGAGACTAGACTCGAGAGATCACACTACAACCGATCTACTCGAGCGACCACATGGTCTTGTGAGAACCCTACGATACAACAATAACAAAGACCGACGAGTTGCTGCATAAGTGCGGCCGGAAACCCTACAGAGCGTCACCATACTCTCATCTCCCCCTCGCTAGCTGCTCCACCAACAAGCCCGCGTGGCCTAATGGATAAGGCGTGTGACTTCTAATCACAAGATTGTCGGTTCGATCCCGGCCGTGGGCTTTCACCTTTTGCTAGTTTTCCTGAGCAAACTATTGTTTTTGTTATGAATCTGTACATCTGACGTTCCTCCCATTGTTCAAACCCCATCCCGTGACTGTTATATCACCATTCCAGTATGTACGTTTACAAAGTAGTCTCACAGTATTTTGCTTTACAGTAAGTACCAATCAATAAACTGTCAGTGTTTAGCATCAATCAATAGACTATATGTCAGCGGGGGCGAAGAGGGTATCGATTGAATTCTCGGTGAGGGCGTTCGTATGCTGCACTGTGTGGGCCCGTACAATTAGCGTGGTTATTATGCAAAAGTTGGGACACAAAGCAACCGTGTGTTAATCTAGGCATTATGCAATCTCGGGTGGGACTAAAAAAAGCCAAAATGGTAGATCAAAATCAATACGGGGGTAGATGCGTGGACGACAGAAATATATAGCACGGATACAAACAACACTTGAAAAATCAACACAAACTCTACGAGTGCTATCTACAATCGGAAACAATTGAACAACTCAAGGTAAACTACTAAAATGGATCGATAATGGAGGGAGTACGGTATGGATCAATCGATAATCAACACGGGATTGTTCGCGTCAGTACCGATCAGCACAGAGAGCACCGTGTGCTGGTGCAGGGCCGCGGCTGCAATGATTCTTCATGATTTGAGTGCCTACCGTAACTCGATCACACATGACCATACTACCGTAATCCATAAGCTTGTAAAGTGGTCTGATTCGGGATCGTAGCAACATCAATGACAGTCATTTATCCAAGATCCCTTTTTTTCATAAACAAAGTTAATTTGAGTTTCAAAACGTTTGTATACGTGCTCTTGAATGAAGCGTTTCAATTGCAACATCGAAAAGTGTCTAAAGTAAAAGCGTCTAATTCACTCACCTATCGGCACTCCTACCATCCTCGATGGCCTCTCGTAGCGATGACAAATCGGAAACTACTCTCCTCATTTCGCATGCTCTCTCGTTTCTCTGATCGATGAGATAGTGCGGGAAATGAGGAGAGTCCGGTTCAGATTTGTCATCATTTCTACCGTAGCCCCTCATCGATCATAACTCTTCGTATATTGTAATCCCCTTTCTGTTGCAAGATCTAATTTACATTAACCCTGCCCTTATAACCCAATGCTCAATCAATAATCGACTACCGTAATACTTCTGATCGGCTACCGTAACCCAGGTCACCGTACCCGCTAGGGATGCCGTTTGGTTATCGATTCTCTTCATTCTGCACACTCTCTCTACCCAGCGAGATAGTGTGCGGAAAGGAGATAATCGACTACTGTTAGCCAGCTACCGTACCCGCGAGGACGTGTGCGTGCCAAACAGCGTGGGCGACGTTTCCTTCTTTCGGTCTGAGGTTGAAACTTTGACTAGAGTGGCGCACACAACGATTAGTGCGACGTTTCCGAATAGCGTACCCGCGAGGACGTGCAGGTGCCAGATGGCGTGCGCGAAGGGCACGCGGCCGTCCAACTTGATAAAGACCACGCCCACCAGGTAGACCACGCCCACCAATTCTGTTCGCGACCCTCAAGGTTTTTTTTCATTCTCTTCATTTTCGTTCATTCTCTCATCCAATCTTTTTCCCTAAAGATAGAATAATTGATGTAATGATAGCAACCACATCACATCAAACAGCCATCTCACTGCTGAATTTAATTCTGATCACATTTCAATGACGACCAATTAACAATGAATGGACTAATTGAATCCGTCCAGCGACGTGGAAGACCCCATCCCACCTCTGGAGAGATTAACTAGGAGATAAAATATCTTAATCGCTCGTTTCTTCGTAGTGAATAATGTATTTGAGCCGCGACGAGATCATAAGTAAATTAGTGAACGAATGATGACAGGGGAAGGGAGGGCGAGAACTCGTGGGAGTGCTCCTAAAGAATACTCATTGGAACACTCAATGCATCCTAACTCGTTCTGTGATTGAGATCGAAACAAAGTTATTCAAGCGAAGGGTAGAACTTCACACTGTATCGTACTTCAAAAACATTCCCGAACAGATTTACATTTCTTACTTTACTTAGTTGTTTCAATATCATCGAATTCGTGATGAAAAATCCGAAATAAAACCCTAGCTCCGTAATCGCCAGTTTATTTCCAATTTTCACAATATTTTCTCTCGTTTTTAAAATATTTCACCCTATGATTTTTGTATCTGCCCGCTTATTGGGGTGGACAAAAAAATAAGAAACTAAAATCCGAATTTTTAATAGTGAATGAATACAGAAAAATCAACTCAAATGTAAATCTGTTGGGGAATGTTTTGGAAGTATGATAGTTACTCGATTTTTTAAAGAACTAAACAAACTACGATACAGATCAAAAATCAGATAGCAACTATTGTATCAGACTCCAAAGTACAGTGTGGATTAGTATTTCGACGTTTAAATTCCCTTGCTTGTACTCAGAAGGGTCCGAGGTGGAACTGGAGGAGGTGGAACATGATATTCCGGTGATTCCGTGTGTTCCAGAGCCTTACCATATCATGGTTAGATAAACCATGGTCGATTACATGTGCTGTTAAAGGAGAGGTGGCACGAATATCTGGCTTGATGGCTTCTATAGGGGAGGTTGTGGTGATTCGTTACCCGATTACACTTGCAAAACTCCCGTGTAACCAATTTTTATATAACCCTAGCTGTGAACGTTTGGCTGTATGCCAAGCGGGCCTGTTCGCTCAGGCAACGAGAGAGGGATAAGGGGGCGATGAAGAGACAACGCATGCAAATCGGCGCGCGCCTCTCGGCTCTGTGAATTGCATACGCGTTCGTGCCTCCCTTTCTTTAAATTTTCAGAGCATTTCGTTCACTGCAATCTGACATACAGTAAAATGGTGAATTGAAGCCCGGATGCAGCCCGATCGATTTGGTGCAAAATGAAACAGACTATGATGATTAGCACCCTCGAGAACCTGTTTACCCAGTTTTTTTCTTCGAAAAATCATTGTAGCATCAGTCATAAGTTTTTGCTCGCATAGTATGCGACCGGAATCATAAGGAAACGCTAATTGTGCCCAAATTTTCTCGATAGATTTTTATGAAGAGAAAGAGCCATGGTTTGTGAATAGAAAAATCAATTTTTAAATAAAGATGAAATATGTTTCCCTCGTTTCCTTTCTATTTAGCCGTCTCTAGCGCGATCCCCACCTCGATTTCAAGGGATTGAGATTATCCCTGCCAGCCTAACAAGCTGGTGTATCGCGACTAGTAATGGCACATCGGAACCCGACTCTCCTCTATTCATGCGCTTTCGCGTTTCACTGTCCAGATCTAACGCATTGAAAGAGGCATATGAAATGTGTAATCGTGTTTATATTGTGTATATATCGTTCGCCCATCGTTAATCCGATTACATAGAAATATCATTGTGAATGGAGAGAACATTAGGGCAGATACAAAAATCATAGGGTGAAATATTTTAAAAACGAGAGAAAATATTGTGAAAATTGGAAATAAACTGGCGATTTCGGAGCTAGGGTTTTATTTCGGATTTTTCATCACGAATTCGATGATATTGAAACAACTAAGTAAAGTAAGAAATGTAAATCTGTTCGGGAATGTTTTTGAAGTACGATACAGTGTGAAGTTCTCCCCTTCGCTTGAATAACTTTGTTTCGATCTCAATCACAGAACGAGTTAGGATGCATTGAGTGTTCCAATGAGTATTCTTTAGGAGCACTCCCACGAGTTCTCGCCCTCCCTTCCCCTGTCATCATTCGTTCACTAATTTACTTATGATCTCGTCGCGGCTCAAATACATTATTCACTACGAAGAAACGAGCGATTAAGATATTTTATCTCCTAGTTAATCTCTCCAGAGGTGGGATGGGGTCTTCGCCGTCGCTGGACGGATTCAATTAGTCCATTCATTGTTAATTGGTCGTCATTGAAATGTGATCAGAATTAAATTCAGCAGTGAGATGGCTGTTTGATGTGATGTGGTTGCTATCATTACATCAATTATTCTATCTTTAGGGAAAAAGATTGGATGAGAGAATGAACGAAAATGAAGAGAATGAAAAAAAACCTTGAGGGTCGCGAACAGAATTGGTGGACGTGGTCTACCTGGTGGGCGTGGTCTTTATCAAGTTGGACGGCCGCGTGCCCTTCGCGCTCGCCATCTGGCACCTGCACGTCCTCGCGGGTACGCTATTCGGAAACGGTGCCCTAATCGTTGTGTGCGCCACTCTAGTCAAAGTTTCAACCTCAGACCGAAAGAAGGAAACGTCGCCCACGCTGTTTGGCACGCACACGTCCTCGCGGGTACGGTAGCTGGCTAACGGTAGTCGATTATCTCCGTTCCGCACACTATCTCGCTGGGTAGAGAGAGTGTGCAGAATGATACGATGAGTTATGATCGATGAGGGGCTACGGTAGAAATGATGACAAATCTGAACTGTACTCTCCTCATTTCCTACAAATGGTTAAAATACACTCAGACATCTGAAAGGAAGCGGAGGGAAGATGTTTGGAAACTGTCTAGCAAAGTGATAAACTTTTTGATACTATCCTGATGCATTATTTTTGCTCCTTTTTCATTGGTAAATTTGATAGATTTGCAATTTGTGTCATTTCAGCATTTTTTTTAAAAATTACAAATAAAAAAATCCCCAGTACCTCAAAAGGAAATCAGAGCTCATGATTAATAACCCAAAGTCCATCCCTAAATGATGCATTGGTAAGATGGCTGCACGACCACTCTCAGCATATACTATGATGAGAGAGGTATTGGGCCAATATGTAGAAGTTATGAGAATCCAGATAATAATAATGGAACGCATGTTTCCATTATTTAGCTTTTTGAAAACTCACATAAAAAATTTTCATTTGAGTAGTGTGGAGGAAAGCGAATTAAAATGCATCTAATTGTGAACCACTCAGCCTGAAAACAATTCAGATGCTTCCTGGCCATGCAATTACAACTTTAGTTTATTGTATTTACCAAATTATTCTGAGTAATGACGCATTTATTTAATTTCTTCCTCCCATTCCGACCGCTATGACCAATCATAATGAAATACGTTTCACAATCGCGCAGCGCCGCGGAAAGTTGACGTTGACACGCTGTGTCCTGCTAGTACAATCAATTGCCTTAGAATCATTCTCTTTGTTCATATGTTTTTTGCTATTGTTGCCTGTAACAGTAAAAACCTACATACGTATAAACTCCACCGTTTATAAACGATCAATAAATTGATTTATTTCAATAACAATTCAAGAACCGAACGTGGAATCACGAGATTCATTTTCACGAATCAGTTGTTCAACGCGTTCTTCGGCAACGGTGAGAGCGTGATATGAAGTCTCCATCACACGTTGAGCCACCTGTTGTTAAGAACATGTCAGAAGCTCACTCAAAGATTGAGTGATCGTATTTGATTGTTGTCTTTTGTCCTGAAAGAGATGAATCCGTTCATGTTCCCACAATAACCTTTTTGCATGTACACCTGAGCAGGATGTAAAGGTGAACGATGCTGACTCATCGTAGATAACAGCAAAGAGCATGAAAACGTGAGAGAGTAAGTGAGAATGGGAGAATGATAGAGATGGAGACAGGATACATTATGTTGTATGAATGGATGAAACATGCCGAGAGAGATTGAGATGTGAGATGAAACCATCCAATCAAATCATTGGTTGACGTTGTTAGTATCTGGAGCGCGAGTACATGCGTGTAGAGCATACCTAACTGAAAACATACAGTGAGCACACTTAGAGCAATAGTCATCCATGAATGCAATCGATATGAATATTCAGCGTCTGCGCCTTACAACACCGTTGGAAGTAATACGAGAGAGTACTTTGATGATTCATGACTGAGAGACGGATCGAGTGTTCGAACGATGAGGAGGGGGGAGAGCGGAAGGGAAGGTATGTGCAAAAGACTAGTGGGTAGAGTCGATTGTTTATTGACTCGACATTTAGTTTGAACATTATATGTGCTAGGATGTGCTAGGGAGAAAAAAATTATGCGCGCTGTGCGCACTACCATGAAATATTATAGAAATATTGTGGAAAAATGTGTGTTAAACATTCCTAGTAGGATGGTCGACATGCGCCAAAATATGAGATCCGCTATCAACATACATGACGTCATGCTGGATAATGCCACCCTTTGATGACTCATAACTGTACAAGCTGGTGGTATAAGGTGAACTAACGTGAACTGACGCCCCTTTCGCCATTTCAATGCCCATTTCGGGGTGATTTGCATGGGCAGACAACAAGTTGATCAAGTGAGTTTCACTAGGTGCGGGGATTAAGAGGAGGAGCGGGGAGGAATCGATGGGCATCCCAAATCCACTCTCAAAACAAAGCAAAAAACTTCTCAGAAGCTGTCCGATACCGCATGACATGGTGAATGTACAAAGAAATATAAACCATGCATATTTTCTTCTATCAGGAGCAGTAAACGAGTGGAATCGTTCGAACAAAAAAAATTTATTCAAACATAACGGTGAGACATCTTCGTCGTCCATGTTCATTAGGCATAGTTAGAATGATCTACTGTGTAATACCTCAAATCTTTCAATTTTATTTAATCAAAATCACTTTGAGCAAAAAAATATTGGTCAGGTTGACGTGCTAATAGACAATGGATATGTCCATCGTCTTCAGCAGCCTCGATAACCCCAAAAAACACAGTTTCGTGAAAATGAGCTTTTTGAGCTGTGCCAAAGCTGGTGAGATCTGCTCGAAAATAAGGCAAACGGCCTCATATAGTCAATTTGTTTCTGTCACCAATACCGTATCACAAATCCACTTCCCGTGGGGAAGTGTGATTTTCAGTTTGTGACAAACTCAAACCCTGGGTGAATTTGGCTCTTCCTCCTCATCTTCATTTGAATAATCCAGATCTCGAGCCAAACAAGCCAAGAGTGCGCTGGAGGGATGACTTGACGCGAGCTATTGGCAAGAACTGGTGGAATGCAACTCGTGATGACTACCAACGACTCATCCTCATCTGAGCACCCTAATTGCCTGATATGATAAATTGATTGATATCGAGAAAAGAAGACAAATCACTTTTAAATATTATTTCAATACAAATATGGGAATCTCATCTTGACTCAAATTCGCGCCTGGTGCTCCTCGAAATTAGTTCGCCGGGTATTACATCAATAGCTATGTGACAAAATTTTTTCATTGAAAACTAACCTCTGGTTGCATTTATAAAATGCATATGTGAAGGAAAAATCTGCTTAGAGTAAAAGCAGCAAAGATTTTTGTATAAATCCTATTTACCGGTTATTAAAGGGATCCAGTGGCCTCAAACTTTTATATTTTTATTATTGCTGATATTTTGAAAATCCACAGACATGACATAGACACAGACATTTTCTGATATTTTGAAAATCCACAGACACAGACATTTTCTTGCCTGTTTTGTGTGATAGTTTATCACCATTTCGTAGCTACACTTGCGTTTAATCGTTTCCTCACCACATAACTGTTATTTGATTGCCTGGTCACTGAATATCATATCGATAACGCCCGTATTTGCTAGATGGCGTGTTCCGAATCGCCGCCAGCCCGGAAACGCCGCGACTCCTCGTCCTCTGCCACGGGCTCCGACTCGGCCAGCAGAAACAGCTCCAAGGGTAAGCGCCCAATACTAAATACTGCCGGTATTTTCGAAAATAGTGCTTTCCCTCTTGTTCTTCGGCCAATTTGGCTCGTCTTTTCGATTATTGCTATGCTTTCTCGGCCCTAATATTAATATTCCAGACGCTGTTCCCTCGAAGAAGGCGAGAAGGTCATCTTCGCCGTCCAGCAAGCGGAAAGCCTCGCCGCCCTCGCGATTCCGAGGTAGTTTTCACTCATTTTTTGCCTAATTTGCTCATTTAGTCGTGTATTTGCGATTTTAAATATTAATTGCTAATTGTATGATTTAAATATATTTATAGATGACCGTCGGCGTTCGCCGCGTCGCGACGACAGAAGGGAGCGCGACAGGGACGAGAGGAGGCGCGATGATCGGTGAGTATTTGCTTCTTGAAGAAGTTCCTCTGCTCTTCCATTCCCAATCGGTTTCAGGTCTGGTTAAAAAATATCATATGCTACTAAGGTGTTACTCTTGTTGTTGGTGCCCCTGTTTATGTCAAATTACTCATATTTATTTAATTAAAATTAATAAATATCATTTAGTCGTCGCGATTCATTGAGGCATTGAGAAATACGATCTCATTGCTTTTGGATGGTTTAGTGAAACAAGGAAGGCATTGTTAACATATTTCTGTCGAAAAATCTATAGATTGTCACACACAAATTTATCAAATACTTTAATTGTAATTATAATAATTAATTAGTTCAGTTGAATCTGGGCACTTCCGGGGCGCTCGCCCAGGACACGAACACCTTCAACGGCGTCGTCATCAAGTACAACGAGCCCCAGGACGCCAAGGTCCCGAATATGAGGTACCGTAATCCTATATTTTGTGATCTACCACAGTAATGGGTGATATACGTTCTTCTAACATTACATTCTGCTCCACTTTTGTCAGTTAGCTTCTATCGCTGAGAACGCCCGGTTAATAATTGACTTCTTCATATGCTATTGAGGTTCACGAATGCTAGGAAAAGTTGTTCATAGAATATGAGGTACCGTAAGCATTTCCTTTCAATCGTTCCATTATACAACGTTGGGTACTAGTTGGAATCGACTTTGTGCTATTGAGTTTCATGCACAACTTAAAGTTTCAACCACTCGACATTTCTTGATATGGGCCTAGAAAATAGACAATTTTGAAGTAATTAATATTCAGCACTATAATAATAATAATTTTTATCGCTATAATATCATATTCTCAGATGGCGACTGTACCAGTTCAAGGACGGGGATGATTCGATGCCCTACCTCTACATCCACAGGCGGCACCTTATCAATGTGATAGGTATACTATTGTTTACACTGACTAAATTGTTCAATTGCTCATACCATGCTTTCCAAGGAACAAGTAGTTGATATAATTCTGCTACTGGAAGGTATGTGTTTCAAGGTGTATATCCGATAGGTGAAATGGTATGAGCAATGAGAGTCGACATAGAAATAAGGTCGAGATGAGTCATAATGTTTAGTTACACATTGCAAACTTTGACGCATAATTCATTTCCGACTACTTTAGGTCAACATATTACATAATTTCAGATCGATGTATAGACGATCGAACGGTGGAAATGCTTAACAATTTATCGTGAGTCAATTTAAATAAAATGGCAACATGATTACTAACAATAGAGCATGCTCCCTTGCATGTCCCTCGGCCCTCTATGCCCCGTTTCTCCCCCTCTTCACCGGTTCTTCATAGTCTTCATCGCTCGCCCTTGGTTCTTCTTCAGAGGCCTTCTCTTCCTGGGCTGATCTGCCTCTCCCTCTCCCTCGTCTCCATCTTCTCCCTCCTTCATCTTCTTCCTTGGAGCCCCTCTCCTCTTCGGCTGATCTCCCTCTTCCTCACTCGACGCCACTGGGCCCGTCGCTCCTCCTCTCCCTCCTCTCCCTCCTCTCTCCCCTCTTCCTCTTCCCCTTCCTCTCCCGCGAGCTCTGGCTGTCCTTCCGCTCTCAGCCACCTCATCCTCCTGCACATCCTCCCACTCCGAGCCTGAGTCTGCCTTGGCCTCTTCTTCCTCAAGCGGCTCCTCCTCCTCCTCTCCCTCCGGCTGCTCCTCTCCATCACTGCGCTGGATTGGTTCCATGATGGGGTTGGAGTCGGAGTCCACCTCGTCTCCATACTCGCCCCATCCCAACTCGACAGAGACGTCGCTCTCCTTTCCCTCGTAATCCTCCCGTCCTTCCATCTCTTCCTCAGCGAGTGCTGCCACGAATTGATTCGAGTCCGTGATGCCGTTATTTTTGAGGAAGGCAACGTCCTTTCTCTCTCGAATCACTCCCTCCACTTCCTCCACACCTGCAATTACACCGGTGATTCTCTGCTAGAAAAAGATTATGATAGATCACAGTAATGACCTTATCTAACATATAGAATACACACGAACCTCTCTCCTTCAGTAGTGATCTACGTCACTTCTCTTCCGCTTCACTGCCAGAGTGTCTCTTCCCCTCACTCGACTCACATAGGAGGACCTCTCCTCTCTCAGGCCGAGTTGATCTGCCGCTGCGAGTGTGTTCCAGTGCAACACCACGAGCTTGATCTTCTCGTGGTAGATGGGGGGCTTGCTGAATAGGTATCATAGGAAATGGTGATTCGATGTTTCACACAATTGCGATAGTCCACCCTTATTCATTGCTAACCTGGAGATGCGCTTGGGAGCATACATGTTGATCAGCGAATTGAACGACTCGCATGGAGAGGTGTTCTTGGAGGGGGAAGCTCGAAGGAAGCCGGCGAGGAAAGTGCGCTTGAAGATGACTTCCTTGAGGAGATGAAATTCCTCGCTCGTCCGGTCGATTTCGTGTCGACGAGAGCAAGGCAGTCTCTTGTGGAGACACCGTTTGATGCCTTTGAGGAATTTCACCTAAAAAAATGACGATTGCTATTAGCTATGCATGATGTAACAAATAACATATTCGCTAATGAGATTATAATACTAACTTTATGGAAGTTTGTGTGCCTTCCAGCGACATGCGCGAGTGCACTCTTCCAATATTCTAGTCCCGTCTCCCTGTCCTTGATCTTGAAGTGCACGTGGTAGGCATGGTTGATGAGATGCTGCCGCCAGTAGTTCACATTTGGGCACTTCTTCAGCTTGCCCAACTGAATTAATTAGTTATTTTGCAGTCGCCCCTCAGCTCCCTACATCCACTCCCCGCTTTCATTGGACTCATTACGACGTGAGTGTACATGTAAAATGATTTCAACCTGCCGATTCAGCGTTTCAAGGATGGCATATAATGAGGTGGTTAGATTTAGTGCAGTAATAAAATACAGACTCAAGTGGAATAGGTGTTTCACGGTAGAAATATATTGAGTGTGGAGACTCGCTTTGTCAAACTCCATTCCATACACTCTCGTCGGTCAGAGAAACTAGATAGTGTGTAAAATGTAGAGAGATACAATTCGATTCGGCATCGCTTACCTCTCGCAGATCCTTCTTGAGATTTTTGAGATTGTGCCAAAAATCGAGACGATGAGTGATGGAAGAGAAGGCACCGTCCTCTCTCATCATCTTCGATATTTTGGCATCGTTGTCCGTCACGACGCTCTTTATCTAAAAAGTTGATGTCAAGGCCAATTGTTCATTTCTAATGAAGTCCCTGATCTCTGGCTAACCTTGAACAGCTTGGCCAGCAGCCTCTCCAATCCGCGCTTCACTCCCACTTTCTCCATCTTACCGCTCGCTCCATCTGAAATGTAGTCCCTCTTTGATTAACCAGCGGATCAGATAATATTACCTATCCCTCGCATATTCTTGTCCATGTTCACCACTGTCAGGACGTAGTTGGTAGACATACAGATGAAGGATATTGTGGAATTGGTGGCACAGTATCCAGGAGAGTCGTCAATCAATTTATCATATCAGGCAATTAGGGTGCTCAGATGAGGATGAGTCGCTGGTAGTCATCACGGGTTGTATTCCACCAGTTTTTGCCAATAGCTCGCGTCAAGTCATCTCTCCAGCGCACTCTTGGCTTGCCCGAGGGGCGAGTCCAGTTGTAGGGCGTCCAGACAGTAGTCGCGCGGCTCCACTGATCCGTATCCAAGCTTCGCACTTTGAGTGCCCAGCGCGCCTTCCGTTTCAGTCCTTCTTGGTTCCAATCGCGCAGTTTCGTGATCCCTCGCACGCGTTCGTTTCTCCAGCGATCCCTTAGCGAGCGATCCCTTAGCGACCATTTTCCGCTCCATCTTCCGTTGGGTCACACACAGCCTCTCCTTGTCGCTCGATCGCAAGGCCCATACTTCACATCCGTAGAGTACGGTAGAGGTGACGCAACTCTCAAAGAGTCTCCTCCTGGTCTTCATGGGAAGAAGTCGGGAAGAGAGGAGGTGGGACAGCTTACTCCATGCGTACCAACCGAGTCTGATCCTGTGCTCAATTTCGTGGTCAAGTGGAAGAGAGATTCTTCCTCCAAGATACGTGGCAGACTCGACGAATTCAAATCGCAGGTTCCCGATGACTATGGGTGCTCTGGTAGTGGTGCAGGAGGTGAGGAGATTGGTCTTGGAGGCGTTGATTTCGAGACCAACGCGGCTGCATGCCTCCATCAGCTTCTTCAACATCCGCTCCAGTTACGGTCGAGACTTGGCGATCAGGGCGATGTCATCCGCGTACTCGAGGTGGCTCAGGTATCTTCCATCAATCCGAATCCCGTCGCTTCCCCAGTCGATGTCATCCATCGCCGATCGAAGGACCACGTTGAAGAGACGAGGGGACAGAGTGTCTCCTTGGCGGACTCCTCTTCGAACGGTGACGGGGACCATATCTTCGTTGACGCGGATGAGGGTTGAAGACGACTCGTAGATGCGGCGAAGAAGGTGGATGAGGGTAGGATGGCATCCCGATGACCAGAGTGACTGCCAGACCGCGCTCCATTCCACGCAATCGAAGGCCTTGCGGAAGTCGACGAAGGCAAGGTAGATGGGTATACCGTATTCCGATGACCTTTCTGCGACCTGCTTGATGGCGTGCAGGTTGTCCAGGGTGCTGTGCCCGCACCGGAAACCGGTTTGGGTAGACGACTCAGTCTCTTCAAGCACTACCTCGAATCTTTTCAGAATGCAACGTGTCATGGTCTTCAGGGTTACGGTAAGGAGGGAGATTGGTCGAAAGTTTCCGATGTTGGTGCAGTCTCCTTTCTTGTACAGAAGAGAGACGATGGCTTCTGCCAAACCATCGGGAACTTGATCTCCGGCTACCAGGCGATTGAGTAGGTCGGCTATCACGGGGGCGAGGTGGTCTTTCGCATGGTAGAGCATCTCGGGAAGGATTCCGTCCGAACCAGGGGAGTGGCCGCATTTGAGCAGGGACATCGCGTGCCGGGTCTCATCGGGAAGGAAGGGAGGGAGGGGATCGAGGGGGCGCGAAGGGACCGCGAGGGGAAGGTGCACTCCGGGGGTGTACAGTTCCTCAAAGAAGCGCTGGACCGTAGCAATAGTTGCCTCTTGAGACAGAGCACCAGTAGCAGGGTCAGGGACTTGAAGACGCTTCTTAGAGGATTGGAGGCTTAGCATCGCTTTCACTATGCTCCTTCCCATAGTCGCAGCATGACGAGCTTGCGACTCCTTTCGTTTCCGGATGTCATCGGAGAGACTCAGTCGGGCTGCTTTGCACGCGGTGGAGTAGGCGACGGTTCCCTGGGGGTTGGATTGCATCTTGTGGCGCGCCGCTAGGAGGTTCCGGGTTGCAGGAGATATCCAGGGCGGGACTCTTCGCACTCTCCAACAGTCGCTTGCTGCGGTCTCAGTGAATGCCCGGACCGTATCGTAGGCTTCGGCAGCAGAGGCGGGACGGGTGAGAGGCACTGACGCGAGGAGATTCGCGTTGGCAGTAAAAGAGACTCGGTCGAGATCAAACCTCTCCCTGCATCTTTTGTGCTTCACCTGGTCGGGGAGGGATAGACACATCCGGACAAGGCGATGGTCCGAGTTGAACTCGAAACGACCTACGACTCCGCAATTGACAACTCTCGCCATGGGAGGCGCTGCAACGAAGTCAATCTGGTTGAATGTGGAGCCGTTGGGAGATCGCCAAGTCCAGATCCGGCCATGTCTCTTTTTCGGGAACGTGTTCCAAATGCGCAGGCCGGTTCTCACGCAGACTTCTGTGAAAGTCCGTCCACGCGAGCTGGGGGTCGGAGAAGCGTAGTTACCGACAAGTCTTTCATTGCCAGGTTCACGCGCGACTCTACAGTTGAAATCCCCAACCAACACTGGCATACAGCCTCTTGGCTCTCTCCGCAAAGTGGCCTCAACCTGGTCCATGAAGGTATCGTACTCTTTGTCATCGTAGGACGACGTTGGAGCATACGCACAGACTAGGAAGAGGCGCTCGATGGGTAGGAGGAGAGTCGCTAGACGAGGGGAGAGGCCATGGAACACAGCTCGTCGCGCGAGGTGCGGTCGGAGCAGGAATGCCACGCCATGGGACGCAGTAGGACCGCCCGAGTGGTAAACTACAGTGCCTGAGGATGTAAGATTGAACGAGGCACAACCCACAATCCTTGCTTCCTGCACTGCTATCACTTCCCACTTGATCTTGTCGAGGGCGAGTTCCAACTCGATCTGCTTGTCCTTGGGGGCGAGCGTCCTGGCGTTGATGGTGCCGATGTAGAGATGGCGACTCATCAGGGTGGCGTACAACTCCCGCGTGCCAAACGCTTCTGGGAGAGGGAGACTAGATCCTGGGCGGAGGGAACCGGAGTCGGAGCGAAAATCGCGACTCAACAGCTCGCCACTCGCTTTTGGACCCAGAATGAGTCGTACCTCCCATCAACAGCGAGGTCGATATCTCGATCCTGAGAAAAATAGATGTTATGGTTTACAACTGATTTCCGATACTGTAACTCTGCCAATCAATGGGATACTGTAGGCCTCAATCGATAGACTATAAAATTATTAATTCGGTCTATTTTGCAGGCGGATAACGGCGACAATCGTCGTAGATGTGGACTAAGGATGCAGAAGGAAGGATTGAAAGGGTATGTAACATTTTTTAGTACACTGGGATTTTAATTTAAACAACTGACTGTGTTGGCCGCTCTTACAATATCCTCGACCTCCTTCATGCGTCGTTGGTAGACGATATCGACGGCTAGCATGATCACGTTTGCCAGCTGCCTTCTCGTGGTGCTGTCAGACGGAAGAGCGAGGCCGAGCTCTTTTCCCATTTCGAATAGTCGCTGAATTGAAAACAGGGTTACTGTATTTTCATCATAGCTATTCTAGCAAGGTGATTTTCAATAGATATATTTGGCAAGACAGTAGTACTAACCGGGCGAGGAACTCCGGTGGTGTGCATGGCGGTGGTCAATCTGAGATTTCCCTCGTAGTAGTCATGCACCATGGGCTGGGAGGACCACTTGATTCTTCGATCACACGTCAAACAAAACCATTCCAGGAGGAGGGCCGATCCGACAGTGCGAGAGCAGAGGGATCCTTCTTCAATCTGGACACTGCCGCATTCGGTGCAACGGGAGAAGAGGGAAAGGAGAGAGGCAGCCGAAACGAGGTAGTAGTCATAATCCTCTTGAATAGAGGGAGGCTCCTCGTACACTGCGGGGTCGGATGTCTCCTCCGTGAAGGCTGTCTCTTGTGACGTGGGTGCGAAGGACTGAAATTAGATTTTAATTCTATATGAATCGTTTGCCTAACAGAGATTATTCCGTAGTAGACACATAAGAGAATAACTATTTTTTCTTCTTCTAGCAACTAGGGATGATCTTTAGTAATAAACTGTCTCTATTTTGCACAATCGCGTAGTTCTGGGAGGCGATAGATTCCGCAGCATCGTTGTTCAGAACGACCATAGAGTGTGCAGAACCAATAGAACTTAGAGCCGGCAAAATTAGGACACATTCATTTATTCTCTTGTCGGATTAGTACGGTAGCTTCGCGCTCTGATCGATCACTAACTAATCACAAATCATCACAGCAAGAGGAGCTGCTACAGGAGGGACCACTCAGTCCATGGTGGATCGAGGCAGCTATCGAGGAGTATTTTCCCCCGACGCCCCCTACCCCCGAGGTACGGTACAATGGAGGGACGGGGATACTGTAGTATTGCTGCTGTCGATGTGAACAGGGATTTCGGATGAGAGTAATCAATGTAGTTTGATCGGAAAATGTCATTCTGAATCAGGGAATAGTTGTAGAGGGAACAAGTAGCATGAGACAGTGATAAGTGGATTATGACTAGATCCATGAGTTGTAAAATTGCCAGCCAGACCTCCCGTAACGGGCAGATTCTCGATTGAATACTGTATACTGATGATTATCGATTGGTTTGAGACGACGCCGACTCTCCGACAGGCCAGATGCCAGCGGTCTCACGACTACTTCTTCGATTCCCTAGAGAGCGACTGGGTGCGGTATCGATTGATGGATTATGGTAGCCATGGGCAACGCCAATCAATAAATCTATTTCAGGAGAGCGAACTGGAGGCGCTAATCTCGCAAAGGAGCACTACCGATGAGGAGAAACCCACTGATGAGAGCGGTAGCTGGCCATACTTTAATCGATAAATGATGGGTACGGTAGTCTTGGAATGCGGTAACTTTCGTTTGACAATGTTTCTTGTTGAGGTGCGGCAGCTCGTCCATTGCTTTGCGACTGCAACTAAGGAAGTGAAGGAGTGCCAGAGGGAATAAGAACTGCCCAGAGTGTGGGAAGAAGACTAATGAGAGATGGAAGAGGAGATGAAGAGGATGTAGAGGGAAAGGAAGATATGAATGGAGGAGGAGTGGTCAGTCTCCTGTTCGGAGGATGCTTTAGGTACTGTAGGAGAGGGGTTATGGTAGGAGGATACGGTAGTGTGTCAATGGATTCCCTTTGAGTGCCTGTCAACGGATGTCTCTGAGTGAACACAGTCTAGGTGTCTACATGGCCAGTCCCAGTGAGGTGAGAAGGAGACAAAGAGAAGAGAAGATGACAACAGATACAGATACAGATACAGATTTTATCCTGTCCTCAAGGCACTGGGCCTGCAGGATGGTAGCTTCGTTAGGGAGGGAGTGGGATCTTCGATTTCAAGTTGTCGGGGTCAAGGGATGAGGAAATCTTCTTTGGCTTGTTGGGTCAACTATTGGAATGGTCTTGGTCGATTTCCATTGAGCTTTGAAGTAGATCATCCAGCCTCCGATGATGGCGAGTGAGTGCTGACGTGGACTATTGATTGACTCACGAGGCAGACTTGACGATCGGGGCCTTTCTTGACGGTAGATCACTTGAGTCGGTTGATACCCATCCGGGGTCTCCTCTTGAAGTGTACCAAGTGTAACAGTCTCTTATCAAATCAATTTCGAAAAGTTTGATTCTTCTTAATCAACATCTCTCCAATCCACTTGGAGAAGTACACGGTGTGTGCTGAGTTGGCCGATCAGGCATGGTAGTCCATGGGTACGGTACTTTATTGATTGATTCCTCCCTTGACGTGACCTTTTCCTCTACAGGTGAACTATTCGTGCCGACGGAAGTGACTCATCCCAATGGAGCAGCCAATGGAGGAAATGGAGGTGAAGAGAGAGGTAGAGGGAGGAGAGGGGGGGGGGGTTGCCTAATGATGATGATGACATTTCAGGAGGGGCGGGCTCGTTCCTCAAGGGATTTCTCTCTGGCGGTGGATCGACTCCTAGAGGGGCTAGACCCACGGATCTCGATGCCATTTGTGAGTTGAGAGAAGGGGGAGGAAAGGGAATACAGTGGTCGAAGAGATCGAAGGATCATGACGATCACTCGTTTCAGTGGCAGACACGCCAGGTCCCTCTGGCACGAGTGGATCAGTGGCCATGCGGACTGTGGGAAGGACCATCCCAGGTATAGTACCCCCCCCCCTCGTACACCATACCATCGATCGATTCTCTCATTACGGTATTCGTTATAGGATCGGCGCGTCTTGATCGGGCGACTGCTGGTGGTGTCTCTGCTGGACATGCAGCTGCCATGGCACTACAGGTATGAGGAGAGGAGAGGGTTACGGTAGTCTTCTTTCGAAAGGATACGGTAGATATCGATCAAAGTAATAATGTAGTGATTTCAGAATCTGAACGAGCGATCGAAGAAGTTGAATGCGGCTGAATCTGAAGAATGCAGCGATGAATATGGCATCTCGATCAGCCAAATTAGTAGAGAAAATGGAGAAGAAGTGGTAAAACTTCTGATGAGACAAGAAGGAATGTCTCCATCTCTCTTCTCACTCTTTATAACTTAGCTATCAATTGTCTTTGTTGTTTGCCCGTGTTAATCATTCTGTTTTTCAAGATATAACTCGCGAGAATAAATATTTGCTCACACAACTGAAGTATCAATTTAACAACGAACCCGAGAGCGAGTCTTGGTGGGGTCGGGCATGAGCAGATCATCGAGACCGTCATCGATTGGGAGACAAGCCAAGTCATCGAGTAGATTACCGTTTACAGTATCGGCCTGGCTTGCTACCGTATCCCTCGACTGTTCCCGCTGTAATAGATGGATCAACCTAGTAATATGTATCTTCTCTCTTTCATGAATAGTAATAGATCTCTTCCTCCTGTCAGTAATATGATATGTTCTCGTTTCTCTTTAATAGCCTTCTCAGGGCAAATGTATCTGTGCTATCTGCCTCCTCAGGGCATTCTCTACTGTGATTGTGTTCTCTATGGAAGCAATGCCTACTTCTTAACGATGGTGTTGTCTCCGAAGGGGCGGTGGTAGATCAGGAGGCAGACGATGCTAAATGCTCAGAATAGGGAGGAACAAAACATTGTAATTCGAACTAAGAAGACTCACGAAATTGAATAGCAACACGTAAGTTAGTTCAAACGATAACTAGGAGAACAAACGCGTGTAAATCAATCGATAGATACTCACATCGATGGGCATGGCGTCGCGGAACTGGTCAACGGGGAAGTGTCGGTAGCAGAGGAACGCCTTCTTGCCGGCCCGTTGAAGAAAGACGCATCGTTCGTCCAACTCGTCCATTTCCTCATCCAGGAGGTTCAGACGGAGCAGCCATTCCCTCCTCAGTAGATCGTCAGATGGCATGAGTCGCAATTGAGTCGCAGCTTGGGCGCAGACGACGCATTTCCGCCTCGTCATTTCACTGAGAGCAAACGAAGCGATAAACCAGAAAACGAGCACGGTTTTGTAGCAATAAATGAGCATTATCGACCGAATACACGCGTGTTATCTCGTAAGTGCTGTCTAGAAATACAATTCAAAGCAGTATCAAGCGAAATACAACAAAATAAAATGAAAATAATAAAGAAAAAGCTTAAAAACAGTGCATAAGAACGGGGAACCCGGGAAGAACCAAGGCGAGAGGAACAGCACGACATTTTTCGGCTCGAGTACCGTATTTTTTTAATCAATGCGCTTTGCCCACCGTATTCTAGCATTCGTTGAAATACACCGATTGGAAGTTCGAACTAAATGCCGGTTTCGTTCGTTTTTTGAGTTAAATAAATTTATTTAATTTTTTTGCTTTATGCTATTGAATTTAATGATAAAAAAAAGAGCAAATTGAGGCATACTTCATTTTTGGGTACCGGGTCCCTTTAATAAAAAGATGAAATTTAAAAACAATAAGAAAAACAATTTGAATACACAAATTTGCAATTTACTTACTCGCCATATCACAGTCATGTGCTTACTGGAATACCCAGGCACGAATTTGGGTCAAGTTGTGATCCCCATTGAAAGTATGGGGAAGTATGACGTATTGAAATTATACTTTTATTTATTGCAATTGTACTGTAAAATACTAGAATCCTGGTCTAATAAACTTCCATTTCAGATATTTTCGTGGCCTGGCGGGTCTTCTTCATCGAGATCGTCGGGCTGCTCTGCATAATTGTATTGCGCAGAATGGCCCTCGACGTTGACACCCACGCCATGAGGAATCTGAAGGCCGAACTATCAGGTTGATGCGAAAGTCTTGACCGATTTTGATACCTGATGTCTGAGCACGTATTTCTCGCGAGGATCAAATCAGCACGAGCTATCTTCATAACGCAGTTGTAGGGTACAACTAGCAATAACAGAAAATTAGTAAGAAACATATCCAGCTTGCTGCGCTGGAGATAAATTTAGATTTGAATGAGAGCAAACTTTTCAAAAAAAATTAAATATTTTTTCCAAGCAATCACATTTCACGGGGAAATGTATATGTAAAATTGCACATGCTTTATTGAGAAGCCCGATTGTTGGTCTCTGTAATTTTGAAGTGAGAATGGTGCTCTATCTGTTTGAAAATACATTATGGATCTTTGAATATGAACCAAGATATAACACGTTTTTTCAATGTACTCGTTTCAATTGATCAACTATGTCTGAGAAAGTGTACGCTAAAGAGGGTTTCCAAGCCCTCACATGATGTGAAAAGTTGACGTTGATTGGGCAAACAGGAAGGACGGGAGAGATAAGATTTTTTTTTAATTCGGTCAAGACTTTCGCATCAACCTAATATTTTAAACATGCGATAAAAGGGTCGAGCAAATTGCTTCAGTAGAAGCAATTTGCTCGACCCTTTTATCATTGGCATTCTAGCTTATTCAATCATTTCCAGTAGTAATGACAAATCGGAAAAGGTTCTCACGATTTCGCAGCGTCTCTCATCGGTCAGAAAAACGATATGTAGACGCTAAATTCCCGATTTTCTATCCACAATCTCATCCAATCACATGCTCCTTATCTTCTTATCTTCTCATAAAACCCCAAGGATTATTGCTGATCAGCGGGATTCTTCGTTCCTGGAAGAATTTGCATGGGAATTTTTCATGTCCTGTCGACTCTCCTCATTTCGCGCGCTCTCTCGTTTCTCTGACCGAGAGAATACATTCTAAGTTGCGATGAACTTCGGCTGAGTTTCATTCGTAGGGTAAGAGCATAGAAGTGGTCGATCATTCGATTGTTGGTTTGCATTGCCAATTTGAAAAAAATCATAATTTTCTCCGCTCAATGCGAATAAGAATAGAATAGAATAGAATAGATTTATCCGCACAGTTGGAATTGTTGTGGGGTGGGGTGGGGAGGGGGAGGGGGATGGAACAAGTAGAACAATATAATGTGTGAGATAGGGGAATCTAAGCGAGTAGAGTGAGCAAGTTTACAGATAATCCAACCTCCTTACACATCACATTCATGAACTCTGCATAGTTTGTAGGTATCTTTCCTTTTCGAAGTACATCATACAGTACTTTACCTACTCTGTTCGCAAAACTGTGCTCGCGAATCTTAGTTCTAAATTTTTCTCGACACACTTTGAAGCCTGCGCCTCTGAGATTAGATTTGGATAGAACAAGAAACCCGTTTCTGAACCGGGACAATCTCGAATTCCCGAACAGCATTTCATAAGCTAGTTTGAAGTCATTGACCTTACGACGGTACATCAACGTATTGAGTTTGAGCATCTCGTTTCGTTCCACTGGTAACGGTCTGTTTTCAAAGTTGCATCCCAAACATTTGTAGCTAATCAGCCTCGTCACTTTGTTTTGAAGCTTTTCGAGTTTACCAGCTTCTCTATCAAAAACTGGGAAAGCGACGCTAGGACTGAATTCTACCATGGGCCTAACGTAGGTAGTGTATGCATTGACCATTACTGCAGCATTGTTGGTGCTGAGTCCACGGAAAATTAGGTTGGAACGGAGCGCAGCTTCTTGGATTACTATGTCAAAGTGTTCTTTGAATGTCAACTCGTTATCGATCTGAATGCCTAGATCTCTCATCGACGATTTCTGATCGATTGGAATGCCACTCAAATAATACTTCGATAACTGATTTCCATTTCCTAAGTGGAGCACATTGCACTTCTCACTTGCAATACTCAATTGCCAAATGTCGCTCCACTCCAGGATGGAATCAATATATTGCTGAAGTTTCAGAGGACCACTTGACTCATCTTTTTCGAATGATAGGAATATTTTAAGATCGTCTGCAAAAGTAAAGATTTTGCACCCATTCCTTTCTATAACCTGCGATAGATCAGCAGTATATAGATTGAATAGGAGAGGACCCAGAACTGATCCTTGTGGGACTCCACTAATGACCGGTCTTGATTCCGATAATGTCGTTTTGACTCTCACTTTGAATACTCTGTTTGATAAGTATTCCTCAATCCATACTCTATCATCGTGATGCGGAATCGAATTTCAATATGTGTAGATATTCCGCCCACACTCGAAGAGACGAGAGAAAGTGCAGAATGGAATGAGTACACACAGAAAACGGCATATTAATTTAAATACCTAGTTGATGTACACAAAAGTGTGCGTGGTGCTTCCACGAGCACACCTAGGTGTTAAAATAAATACGCCGTTTTCTGTGTGTAACTACTCGATATGGCGCCATTACTCCACCAGAAGATAATCAAGGTTTCGAGCACGGTCTTCATGCTTTCTCCATTAAAAACGGTAAAGAGAACGATCGAGAGGCGTAAATATTATCATATTATCTATCGCTACTGGGACTACTGTTCCGAAAACCGATTCCGAAAAAGTGAAGAATATCAAAATGCGAAAAAAAAGCCTGTCAAGGAGTAAAAATGATCTAGATGCAATGCGCAATCTCTCTCACTCGGGTTACCTCTCTAGCGCTTGATCTATACCAGATGTGACCTGTATCTGGCGCGAAAAGGAGAATTTACGAAAGTTATGATGCCGGCTCGTATCATCGATTGCACCTTATCAACGATCGTTCATGCTCACGGCTTTAAAACACGCTCGCAGACTCCGTGAATCCTCGGATTTTGTGGGTGTATACATTCGTAAATCCATGAGCAGGGAGGAACTAGCGAAGCATAGAGAGATGAGGGAGACTGTGAAGGCGCTGCGCGCAAAAGACTCCTCCTCTAAGTTCGTCATCTACAGAGGGGAGATCTGGCATAGGGATGACATCAAGTCCCGTGTCCGCAAGCAGCTGCCCGATCAGGGAAACTAATTATTGATACACCCCTCCCTCATTCCTCGTGTCCTTCCGATCTCTCCTCCGCCTCTCCACTCACTCCTTCCATTCCTTTCTTGAATTGTCTCTTGTTCAACTCTAGATCTCTCTGTAATACGTTGCCCGACTTACACTGTATCTTGTCGATTGATCGTCCCGACGTTCTCTTCATCTCTTCATCTTGGCTCACTACTCGCATCGTTGACTCCGAGATTCTCTTATCGTATCCCTACCGTATCTATCGAGCTGATCGCGCTAGACGAGGTGGTGGCGTGTGTGTAATCATTCGTGATCACATTCCATGTTCTCGCATATCTCTCCCTGCCACTGTCTCGTCTGACGTAATCTGTCTCGATCTCTTTCCCCCTCTCGGTCTCTTTTCCATTCGAGTCATTCTTGCATACCGTCCCCCCAACACCATCTCAACTTAGCTTGACAACTTAGCTTTGTTCGACCTATTATCCATTATATCTTCCTGTGATAAGTCCGTTGTTCTTACTGGTGATTTAAACTTGCACATTGATTGGTCCAATCCATCTCTTGCCACTGGACAATCAGTTTCTCTCGTTGATTTCACTTCTTCCCTTTCACTTCACCAATTTGTTTCTTCCCCTACTCTGGGTTCCAACTTTCTCGACATTGTCCTTGCTCCCCCTGACCTAATCTCTCACTGTAATGTATCCTCTCCCTTCAAGAACTCTGACCACTCGAGTGTTACTTTCCATCTTTCCTGGCCTTTTATTGTTCCGATTTCTATTCCTTCCTTTGATTTCCGTAAGACTGATTTCATTGGTCTAAACTCGACTCTCTCTAGCACCGATTGGTCTTTAATCTTTGATAATTTCTCTGATATTTCCCACATGTACTCTCAGTTTGTTGATTATCTTGCTCACCTATTCACTTCCTTTGTCCCTTTCAAGAAGGAATTCCTTCCATTCGAGAATTACCCTCCTCATGTCAAGTCTCTTCTTAATCATAAACGTTGTCTCTTTAATAAGCTCTCCTTTGCACCAGTCAGATCCCAATTCATTATTGTATCATCTAGGCTTGACTCTGAGATAAGGAAGTTTATTCGTAACAAGGAAAACAAGCTTTTATCTGGCAATCGCAGCCGATCGTATTATCGTTACATCTCGACTCGCTTTAAACCTCGTTCCTCAATTGCCCCCTCCCTATTCGACTCTCATGGTAATACTCTGATAGATGACTCTGATAAGGCTGAAGCGTTTGCTTCCTACTTCGAATCAAGGGCTACAGGGTATCCTAGAATACTGCGAAACCTGGCAGTTATAGGTTGCAGAAAAGAAATGCACCACCCTTTACATAGGTAAAAATAATCCCCTTCACCAATACTCTCTCAACTCCTTCCTTCTCCCTCTCCCTTCCTCTGTCTCTCATCCCCATCCAGTTAGAGATTTAGGAGTTTACATTGATCCTTCACTCTCTTTCCTTCCTCATATCGACATCACTTGTAAGAAAGCGATCATGCTTATTTTTCTTCTGTTTAGATCTGTTTCGTGTACTTCTAGTGACCCCTATATCAGAGCATATGAGTCATTCATTGTCCCTATTCTAGAGTACGCTTCCCCTGTTTGGTCCCCTTCAGCTAAAGGACCCATTAGACAATTAGAAAGATGCCAGCATCTTTTCACTCGATTATTACATTATCGTACTTCCCCTCTTATTTCATCTCCTCCTTGCTATGATCAGAGACTTGTTACTGCGAACTTGCGATCTTTGTATCTCCGTCGTGCTGTTGCTGATATTCTATTCTCTCTCAAGATAGTCAATGGAATTGTTGATCTACCTATGTCACATTTCTACTCATTCCGTAATGTATCGACTTGACACAATGCATTTTCCCTTCATATCCCAATTGCTCGTAGGGAAAATTTACGATCCTCCTTTTCTCATCGCACTATTCGCTTCTTGTCTAAGATTCATCGTATTGTTGATCCAAAATTATCCTTGCACACAATCAAGATTCACTTGTTATCTAATCCCTATACTGCCCGCATACTCCAGATAGAGATCCCTAAATTGTAGATCCTTCAATCACTTCCCACACTCGCTCTAGATCCATAAGATATACATGGATGGAACGGTCCCCTTCCCGTTCTGAGGCCTCGTCCACCTCATCTGTCAAGAGCATCTGTGGGAGTACCAACTCCAACTGTCCCTTCTTCCGTCTCTACCCCCCCCCCCTACCCACTCCCCCTCTCTCTTTAAACCTTCCAATCTGTATATGTTATTCACATGTTGTCACACCCTTTGGGGTGTATCAAATAAATAAATAAATAAATTATCACTTGTCTTTGGACAAGTGAGATGGCGCAATCGATAGAAAGAAGAGGAAAAGGCATGGAAAAGTGTGCCCTCCTCATTTCGCGCACTCTCTCGTTTCTCTGACCGTCAATAGAACATCTCATTATAAAGTTTCACAAAAGAGGAAGCTTAACGAAACCAATCAAGTTCAGACGAGTAGGTGAAGACGAATTAGTAATTTTCAAAGTCGAAAAATATCGATTTTTTGAGGTTGATCAACAGCCTCTCTTTGATATATCTCGTCCGTTTCGAACGTGTTTTAGATGTTTTTCATCCAAACACTCATCGATTTTCAAGTTTAAACTCTTATTCGAAAGCTCTAGATGAGCCTGACCGAGCTAGCTAACCTCTACCTCCCTTCCATATCTGTGAAATGAGAACCGCTCTGAAGGTTAAAACAAATTGGAAATTCCGATTGAACACATTTTCCCCTCAAAGATCTCAACAAAATCAACATTTCTTCAATTGAACATGTTTCAATAGCTCTTCGCTGAACCGAGAAAAGATAATTGCGAAGAGCAACGTCTCAAAGACGAAATTCAGCGTGACCTCCTGGAGACATCTTTGATCTACCGGCCCTCTAACTCCGGCTCAGTGGACACCTACCCAAGGGTCCGCCAAGGTACCCAAGGGTCCGACCGAACTCATGGAGACAGGGAGGTGGAAATGAGTGAGGGAAGTAAATCGAACGATTTCGGCGCACGAACCAGTTCGGATTGGGATATGCTTCATAAACAAATCAAGTTCGAGAGCATTACTCAAGAGTGGTTGGCGGAGCTTGTGGATGGCTTGTGGACGAAAACCGAAGAGAAAGTGGGGGTCATCTCAAAAGTGAGTCCTCCGATCAGTCAAACAGTAGGTGAAAGGCGTGATATGAAATCGGATTGAATGCATTTCCAATGATTTTCAGCGCCGTTTTGGAAATGATAGTATCGGAGAGGAGGAACAATACAATTCATGATTGTTTGCGGCGCTTAAAAACAATGACTCTATCAGAGATTAGTTCCGGTAGCACAGCGTGTCAGCGAGAGCATGATGTGCAATTTGCATGACAGACTCCTCGCGCGTTCCGTGCATCGAGTTTGCATCGAGTTTCAACTGCGTTATGAAGGATGATAGCATCGGAGTCGCTAACCATTCAATTCCTGCTTGCCTCCCGGTGCGAAAACACATAATCACCCTATCGGAGATAGGCTCCGGAAGGGATGATATTATCATGAAATTCGGAGTGTGTTATTTTTGATACGAGTGTTATCCACCTTATTGTAAGAGAAAGCCTTCGGCGCATTTATCTGCAGTTTGAAACATATGTGCGCATTACAAACTACATTGAGTGCCAACTAAATATGAGGCCGGTCGCCTACTATTCAATCAGGTATTGGTACATCGATTTTTCGAAAAACTGGGGAAAGAGGTTCTCGAGGGTGCTGATCATTATGGTTGACTTCATTTTGCATCAAATCGATCGGTGCATCCGTGCTGCATCAGGGCTGCGAGTCACGATTTTTCTGTTTCGCAGGTTCTAGTGAACCGAATGTTTTGAAATTTTCAGAGCACATGGAATCGATCATGGGGAATCCATCCATGATATTCACGGTTCCTTAATTGTGCGCAATTTCTTTTTGACATATGCTTTTCGAATATGCGGAAGTAGTGGAAGCCGAAATTATAACAGACATATGCGCCTCGTCGAGAGGATTATTTTTTGTATAAATAGTGTGGGTTTTGAAGTTGTCGAAATTAACGAAATCTTCTGTTTTGTATTGTTCTTCCCATCATTTTCTGTACAATTAACGCTTCAGTCACAATTGTAATGAGTTTCATTCCGTGAGACAAAGGAAAACGGGCGAAACTGGAATAAAACTCAATTCATTCCTCACTCTCAGCGCTGATCGCGCTGCGATTTGGGCAGAATAGCTTTACAAAATTGAAATTTTCTATAATTTCGACAACTTCAAACCCCACACTATTTATACAATACAAAAACTTATCCTCTCGACGACGCGCATCTGCCTGTTATAATTTCGGCTTCCACTACCTCCTCATATTCAAAAAGCATATGTCAAAAGAAATTGCGCACAATTAAGAGTGACTATCTGACCCACTGAACATATGCTTTGCAAAGTGAAAAAATGGATTTCTCCCAAAATGTGTGTGGTGGTAGTACTCGACGAGTGTAGCTCATGCGCCACGGGATTAGTGTTCTAAATCATTCTCCGCTAAATGACAGAAGTTTCAGAAAAATACCGTAACCCAATCGACTTTGCTCTTTCGATATCGTTTCAATGGAGTGATATCTCAAAAATTGCACAATATATGCACTTTTTTTAAATGTGCAAACTCCCACTTGTTAGTGCTCATTATGTTCGTCTATCATCCCATGTTTCTCACAATAAATTAAGAACATAATGAGTACTAACAAGTGGGAGTTTGTACATTTTTTTAAATCTGAAAATTTTGTAAATCGCATTTTTGAGTGAATAAATTAGAGTGACCACGGGATTGGCAGAGCCCCATATCACATGGATTCGATGCATTTGTCACGGGACAACAAACGTATACTAGTCAGAGCCTGCGTTATCACTGCGTTTGTGAAAGTAAGTGTCGCGAAATTCATAACTCGTGATGGTCGAAGAAAACTTTTTCTCAAGATTGCGCAAAGTCTTATTATTCCACCATAAACTGAATCAGTAAATGTTGAAATATTGACATATGTGCATAATCTTCCAATTTGCACGAATACCTGGTAGTTAGGCCAATAATGAACTGACTTTCAAAGAGTTGACCTTCGTTTTAAATGATTTTCGTCAAACCGGTATTTTTTATTTCTTTTCATATTTAAACTATATGAAGTAGGATGCTTACTCTCCAAATTTATCAAATAAAAAAGGTATATTGTATACCACCCGAAAGATGAAAAGTTGAAAAATTAAAAATTATTTTCGAAAAATCGAAATTTCTCAAACAGTTTCACTGCGATCGGGATGAAACTTGGCAGGTGTGATGGCATGAATATTGTGCAATTTTTGAGATATCACTCCATTGAAACGATATCGAAAGAGCAAAGTCGATTGGGTTACGGTATTTTTCTGAAACTTCTTTCATTTAGCGGAGAATGATTTAGAACACTAATCCCGTGGCGCATGAGCTACACTCGTCGAGTACTACCACCACACACATTTTGGGAGAAATCCATTTTTTTCACTTTGCCAAGCATCTGCACAAATATGTTCAATGACTCAGAAAGTCACTCTTAAGGAACCGTGAATATCATGGTTGGATTCCCCATGGTCGATTCCATGTGCTCTGAAAGTTTCAAAACATTCGGTTCACTAGAACCTGCGAAACAGAAAAATCGTGACTCGCAGCCCTGATGCAGCACGGATGCACCGATCGATTTGATGCAAAATGAAGCCAACCATGATGATCAGCACCCTCGAAAACCTCTTCACCAGTTTTTCGAAAAATCGATGTACCAACCCTCACACTTTCATGATTGAATAGTGGGCGACCGGTCTCATATGAGAGCGCCGAAGTTTATAAAATCATTACTTGATCAGAATACATGGTATACGTTCGGTGTGCACTGCTGAGTACTCTACCAACCGAGGATTTTACGGAACGTTGATTGTGCCCATAATTTCTCGAAAGATCTTTATGAAGTGAAAGAGATCAATTGCCCTGGTTTTGAATCATTTTTGAAGACAAAAAAAAGGAAAAATTTTAACAAAAAGAGATGAACTGCTTTCTTAGTTTCCTCTCTATTTAACTTTCTCTAGTGCAATCTGCTGGGAAAAAAATCGCCAAGACGAGCAAATGTAGCAAGAACAATGGAGATGATGCAATTTTTCATTACATTCAGTTACGTGACAAGCGAGCTTGTGGCAGGGTTAGCTCGTGTTATTTGGTTTTAACCTTCATAATAACAAAATTCATAAGCTCATTTTGCATGTTGTATATAATTTACTTTGCAAATAACACAAAACATTTTTTATTTTTAAATCATTCTGTAAAGTTTGAAATACTATAATTATACTGGGTTTTCCGTCTTTGAAAAGCTATGATTTCATCGTCAGAAGCAACACCCCGGTTCATTTATACGATTTGTGAAGCATATCTGATTTTTTAAAATTCTCATTCGTACTTTCAACTGTGTTTCACCTGGGAAACAAAACCACCGGGAGTGACGCTCTGGAAGTGGCAGAACGAGTTTGCGACAAAACACGTTCACTCGTCCTAATACAAATGGTAAATACCCTCCGCCATTTGAGAGGAAGCGGAGGGACGAAGTTTGGCATTATCTAGGTAAGTGTTTTTGATATTTTTATATTTCAAAACATTTTTAAAAATATCAACAACATAAAGATAACGCAAACGGTCATTTAAAAATCATTCACAAATCCATAGTAATGACCTTGAACGCACGATTTGTCCGAAAAGGCAAAACAAATATCGCAGCGAGCAGGGTTCGAAAAGGCAATGCCCATTGGATTTCAAGTCCAACTCCTTAACCACTCGGACATCGCTAAATGCTACTCTTCGCTCCCTTTCTGTGCTATCGGATATACAATACATAGACAAACACTTTGTCGAAAGGAAAATATAAAAATGTTTTCAAAAAAAAGGAGAAGAAAATATTGTGGAAGTGTGTCATACGGGGCATAAATCTCTTGGGTGAAACATAACATAAACTATGCAAAAATAATTCTAATTCCGAACAGTATGGGTTTCACATATGTTTCTCGTGTGCACTAAAGCTTCGAAAATGCCGCTCTGGCAATGGATTAATGACTACCGGAGATTGAAGAATATTTTTTTAAGACAAGACTTTCGAAACAATCTCTGTTGGAGAGACACAACATGCTAGAGAGGAGGAATTTCGGCGCTGAGCATTTGTAAAACTCATTCAATTCCATTAATTTTTCGAAGAGTAGGACGGTCGGAGTGAAACCGCTTTGGTAAGAACAAAAGACATGAATTAGAACGGAGCGAAATGAAATAAGGACGAAGAATTTCTTTGAATATCTAGAAGAAGATATATTGTGAACGTGGGTCACTCATTGCAGAAATCACTTTGGTGAAGCATAACTGAAATTGGAGCAAATGAAGTTTTGAAAGGAATGTGTTGCACAAAGACATCAAAACTTCGAAATCGTTGCTCTGAGAATTACTTCATCGTATCCAAGAAACAAAAACCAATTCAAAAATCTCACACTCTCTTCAATGCACATTACCTCTTCAATTAACTTCAATAATTAACAAAACAACTAGTTGCGTACGAGGAATACAACTTCCCATTTCTCATGTTCTGTCTTCGCTAGAACGACGCATTTCCCGCAACTAGATGTATAGTTCTTTATCGAAGTATATTCTCAAATATGCCACTGTCCTCAAAAGAAAGTTTGCGTCACAGAGTTGGCCAGAAATCAGATCAGATGAGCAACGAGCACCTGCAAATACTTAATTTTTCGCATGCACATTCATCCATTTCTCGAACGAAGAACCGATCCGAAACCTATCTGGAATCATGCATCCAAACTGGCGCAAACCCCTGACAAGTACATTCATTTCTTTCTGTTGTTTGCATCTTTCCTACTCTGACGCACTATCAACTATCGTGCTATCTCTCAACTAGTTATTGGCTCCGAAGCTATTGGTAACCAGGCAACTTCTCATCCTTGTGAATGGAGAGGGAGAGCATTCTTATATTTAGTCTCTTCTTCTCGCAATTGACACTACACTTCTCACTACACTTCTCCTGTCTTGTACTACCCCTTGCAGCATCGTTAACGATCAATAAAGAGTCTCCTCATCCACAATCCACTAGTCTTCCTCGCTCAGTCACGCTCCTAGTATGAATCGTAGAGATACGGCGGTGCGAGGGAGAGATTCCGGCAGTGAATTCGATGCTGACGACGTGGAGGTTAGTACTAGTGCTGTCGTTTTGGTTGCCAACTCTCCTCATTCTGTGTACGATCACGTTTCTCTGACCGGCAAAATAGTGTGCGAAAGAAACCGAATTTACACCTATTTAGTATGATTCGAGGCCCTATCGGTATATTAGAGAGATGCGATTAATTAGGGAAATTATGTAGAAATTTTTATTATTCTGCAGTCTTACACCGTAATCTCAGCAGTTTCCTAGCATCCAATAACCTACTATTTCAAATTTAACGATAAAAAACTAATTTAAATTTGATTGTAGAATGTGGACCCGCTCAATCGGACAGAACAAGCCATTGCGAGAGCCATTGCGAGGAGGTAGCGATTTCTAACTTAATTAATATAAGTAATCTCTAATTAATTAATTAAATTACTTTAGTCGGCACATTTTCGCATGTATTTTCTAACTTCTTCGCTCATCAAATGAAAACAGAAGCGATGGTATTTTGTTTTCTTCTTTGTTGTGTCAGAGAGAAGAGAACAGGAAGTGAATAGAAGCGGAAGGTGTTTATCGCGCTTTTGAGACGTTTCGAGTGATCCCCCCATCATCAGTCAGGTTAATACCTCAAACTTGGGTAATTAAACAAATATTAGGGGGGATCAATTTTGTTTCAGAATCAAGCAGGGCATCCGGTGATGTCCGCGTTTGGAAAGGCTTTTGAAGCTGCGCTCAGCACCGGCGACTGCACACTGGTACGCATCTTTGTGCTTTCACACCAGGGGTATGCGAAAAATTTCACGCACTCCCGTATCTCATGCTCTCTAGCCGGTCAGACAGACGAGAGAGCATGAGAAATGAGGAGTGCGTGACATTTTTTCACACCCCTGTTTCACACCAAATATCTCAACAGAATCAAAAGAGCTAACAAAACCCATGTACGACCCTATCCGCTTCCTACTAGACTCACATAAGGGAGGTCAGCATGAGGGGAAGCTCGAAGTAGGAGTTCAATTCCCGACAATCGCTGCCTTCATTTGGGTGTGTAGTCTTCTTTTCTGAGGGGGGGGGAGAGAGATAAAATCTGTGTCCAGTTACTTCTAATTCAAGACTACGCTATAGTCTCTAGTAACGTATGTAGTTCTCACAGGAGGAGCTGTTGGAGATTTGCGGACGCTTTCTGCCCAACTCACAGCCTCAGCAGTATCGAGGTTAGGAATGAAAAATCATGGACATCCACTCTCCTCATTTCACGTGATCTCTCGTCGGTTAGAGAAGCGAGAGAGCCGGCGAAATGAGGAGAGTCGATCACTAATTCAGGTGCAGCTGCCCCCGCGCAATCGGCCACCATGGAGCAAGCCGTCCTGCACGCGGTTGCCGCGGCCGCCTCGTAGCACGCGCGAATCCGCTTCAGACGCGTGACCCGTGCAAAATTTCATGTAAGTTAGCCCAGGGTAGTACCTTCAAATAATAGGAAAATTAGAGATGTGTTTTTCCGTTTTCAAAATTTACGCTATTTTGCATAAAAGCGACAGCTCGGAACCAGCCAATCGGCCAGGAATGATTTTCGAGACACTATCTTCAAGATCAATCGCTCCTTTATCGAATGAAAAAAAGCGGAGCTCGATAGCTCA
This sequence comes from Pristionchus entomophagus, assembly GCA_036245825.1. Lineage (NCBI taxonomy): Eukaryota > Metazoa > Nematoda > Chromadorea > Rhabditida > Neodiplogasteridae > Pristionchus > Pristionchus entomophagus. Next base: position 38,073,758 of record BTSX01000005.1, read on the forward strand.
ATTTTGAAGGAAGTTATGTCTTTTTTCGCATGCCACATTTCGAAAGAAATTCTGATGGCGTCATCTTCGAGGCAACAACACTCGAATATGCTTCATAAAGACGGAAAACCGAAAACGCTATGTGATAGAGCATCATTCAAAGTACTTAACCTAATGTTTTGAGCACAATTGAAGACACTCATTTTCTATGTCCAAGTAGCGATCGAAATGCTCGAATCTCTCGCGATTCCTCTCATATTGTAATATGAGATATAAACCAGAAATTTTCACTACGATCATAGTAGTTTTTAAAACACTCGCGAAACGATTAGAGCGCTAATCGGGGTACGCCAATCATGGCAAATTCACCACTAGCAAACAATTTAATTTACGATTTTTGTTTCGGAGACCTAGACCTTGGTTATTTTATTCACAAAAGGATGATGACAGCATATTTGAAAAATTGAGAGAATGCACAGGATCAACAATCGGAAAAGCTTTGCTTGAATATCGCTCATCTCAGTCTAAACCATCGCTGGTCTCTGCTGCATCCAAGCAACTGGACAGATTTAAGTGTTAGAAGATGACAATTGCGATTTTACTTTCCATGTGAAGCATCTGCCAAGAAATTACGAATTATCCGATTGATTGTATGTATGTTTTGTTCCGTTATTTTCGTACTTGACAAATTATAAATGATATGCATTGTTTCGTAAACGGTTCTCGGATGATAAATTTCCACCATCTATTTCATGAAATTAATTACGCGAGGTACATATCAGTTCGTGAGGGCATAACAATATTCATCGAATCATTGAGTCGGGGCTGGTTAGGCTGGAGCATAGCTACTCACTGTAAACATTCCGGGGATAATTTGATTTGGTTTCTTGCTTTCGCAACAAAATACAAGACTAATGACTCCTTTTCGGTATTCTCTCATTAGCAGAATGATAATAACCGCATCCCACAGGGGAAATGCCGATACAAACGAAGCACAGAGTTCCGGTGACATGATACTATCAACACCAAGAAAAGGCGAATTAAGATGGACAATGTATGGTGCATACACGCATATAATGGGAACAGCGGTCTAAAAAGCAGGGATCATAAAGTTTGAAAAATATGCTCACCTGCGCACACAATGCGATCAACACCGTCCTTTGGGTCGTTCGATAGTTTTCCGACACCATGGAGTTAGCTTGAATGTGGTAGAACGTCAGGGCTGACAAAGAAGCCGCAGATGCGAAGGCAACAATCATGACGGTGTCAGCATACATAAGCACGAGAAATGGTCGCAACGCGAAGGTTCCATGGGGCTAAAACGTTACTTGCTTGAAAAATCCAGGCAATATGGTATTGTTCCCAGCAAAATGGTTTTCCAGGATTTCCTTGTGGGGTCCCACCTTAAAATGGTTTTCCAGGATTTTTTTGTGGGGTCCCACCTTAAAATGGTTTTCCAGGATTTCCTTGTGGGGTCCTGCCTTATGGGAAAAATGACATGTTCCGATGGGAACCCACTGGGAAAATACTAGACCAAAACGCACCCAATGCTCCATCGCTATCCATCCATTGTTAATGGTTATGTTGTACTGTGCTGCGAAGGCATCTCGAAGGACAATTGTCGCAGGATCATTAGCATCTCCATCGGTAAAGTTCAGAAAAATCGAATACCTGCAGAATTTCTTTAAATAACTCAATATCTCAACATGAGAGTAGGTGTATCATAAATGTGCTTCCTACAAATTCAATGCTCTAACCAAGTAGAGTTCATGTAACAGGCCTATCCGAATCCATTGGTCTAGAAAATAAACTCAATTCAGACGAATTTTTTTCGCACATTCTTGTTTCTGGCCATTTCAGGAATCCTACTGAAATTGGGACCATCAAACCAACCAAGCCGCAGTGCCGCCAGCCACAACAATGATGACTGTTCCTTGGAAGTGCTTATTGTTGTACCGTGTGAGTTTCTCAGGACTAAAAATAATCGTCTAAAAATAATCGAAAATAATCGTAAACGAAAAGTGTAATCAAAATATTTTCCCAGCCTTTTGATAGCCCAGTATCGATAGAGAAAATTAAGATTAGTCAGGGCAAATGGAAGTGTGTAGAAAGAGACGTAAGTGAGCGTAATGTACTGAAAATCTTATAATTAGTAATAAAAAAACCAGATGCGAGAAGGCTTACTCTAGACTCGAAGAAGGTCTTGCTAACGACGCTTACGATTGATCCAACACGGAATGCTGACTGCCAAAAATACTATTAGCAAGAAAACGAAAGCTATTTTAATACCACACAAAACAGAGCTTCCAAAAACGAGAGTAGTATGTCGTGAGCTGCGAATATCATGAGAAGATGCTTGTATGTGCCTAATTCCTTGCGGGAAAAGCGGTGAATGAGGTAGAGCAGCAAAATGTTTAGCGGAATTCCCACGACTGAAATACGATATGAAAACAAGTATAATGACACTCACCAGTAGATGTTAACTTACCAAAATTCAATGTTTCGATGGGTCCATGGCGAGGAAACATGAATTGAACGAAATCAGACTCGAATAGACAGCTATTTTTTTTTAGTTTACTTGACTTTATTATTGTCTTTGTTATCGTATTTTTAACGAGATTCGATATTAATCGGATCACCTGGGAATTCCAGTACATGCGAACTTAGACTTGGTTGACTATAGTTTTCAGAAATGATTCCAATATATACGTATATAACGATGACAACAAGTATATGACACATTGATAAGAAGTTTAACTTTTTAAGAAGACACAGTAAATGCTGATGTTGAAGTGGTCGTATGAGATGATGCTTGAGCCGTTCTAGTGGATATCGAAAACATCTGAAACCAATAACAATCATATGCAATGCATATGCATATCCCCCCCCCCCATATTATGCATATTTCCCCCTAATTTTACCTCATTTAATTTATTACGAAATGCCGGCGTCGTTTGTATTAATGCAATTGAGTGCACAGTGGCATAGAATGACAGTATCACGATAAGTACATCCAATGGATCAATCGCTGAAATATTTGTCAACAATATTCTCTATTCAACGGAGAATATCTGGCTGCTTCATACCCAATTCGTTCATCAAATTATAGAAGAAGCTATTCATAATTATTGTTGTTAATAATATAGTGCAAAAGGGAATGATGACGATTAAAATTGGTACCAGCGCCTGAGAAATCCAAATTCTCTACATTTCGTTTATGTTTTTTCTTCATTCGTGCAATTATGAAAATGCAAGGATATCACCTGAATCACAAGCGACCTCGTCAGAATTCGATGCATATTTTGCGTCTTTGCACTGATGTGCTTGACTTGCCTGATTAGAATGAAGGTGTGACGAGCAACCTGGAGAAGAGTTTTGGAAATCAAAAATAAATTGAATTCAATAATATCGAAACGTTTTTTTTCTTCTTCGAAAATAATGACAGCGGTAACTAGCCACTACGATGAGCACGATGAGTACGAAGGCACGACCGCTGCAAGCACCGAGTACGGCTTCATCCTGTGAAAAGTTGACGGAAAATAGTGTCAAGAACGCATGTTTCGCTGTACATGCAACGTTATGTATTACATTTTTATTCGCTCATCAAATGAAAACAGAAGCGATGGTATTTTGTTTTCTTCTTTGTTGTGTCAGAGAGAAGAGAACAGGAAGTGAATAGAAGCGGAAGGTGTTTATCGCGCTTTTGAGACGTTTCGAGTGATCCCCCAACATCAGTCAGGTTAATACCTCAAACTTGGGTAATTAAACAAATATTAGGGGGGATCAATTTTGTTTCAGAATCAAGCAGGGCATCCGGTGATGTCCGCGTTTGGAAAGGCTTTTGAAGCTGCGCTCAGCACCGGCGACTGCACACTGGTACGCATCTTTGTGCTTTCACACCAGGGGTATGCGAAAAATTTCAATAACTCCCCGTATCTCATGCTCTCTAGCCGGTCAGACAGACGAGAGAGCATGAGAAATGAGGAGTGCGTGACATTTTTCACACCCCTGTTTCACACCAAATATCTCAACAGAATCAAAAGAGCTAACAAAACCCATGTACGACCCTATCCGCTTCCTACTAGACTCACATAAGGGAGGTCAGCATGAGGGGAAGCTCGAAGTAGGAGTTCAATTCCCGACAATCGCTGCCTTCATTTGGGTGTGTAGTCTTCTTTTCTGAGGGGGGGGGGGGGGGAGAGAGATAAAATCTGTGTCCAGTTACTTCTAATTCAAGACTACGCTATAGTCTCTAGTAACGTATGTAGTTCTCACAGGAGGAGCTGTTGGAGATTTGCGGACGCTTTCTGCCCAACTCACAGCCTCAGCAGTATCGAGGTTAGGAATGAAAAATCATGGACATCCACTCTCCTCATTTCACGTGATCTCTCGTCGGTTAGAGAAGCGAGAGAGCCGGCGAAATGAGGAGAGTCGATCACTAATTCAGGTGCAGCTGCCCCCGCGCAATCGGCCACCATGGAGCAAGCCGTCCTGCACGCGGTTGCCGCGGCCGCCTCGTAGCACGCGCGAATCCGCTTCAGACGCGTGACCCGAGCTCCCCTCATTTCGAGAAGACATCTACAGTTTCTGATGGCGATCCATCGTGAGCTGGTCGTGTCTCTTTCAGCCCCGATTGTTAATAGAATTGTCCAGCGCTGCTTGGAGGGCACCTTCAGCTATACGGAGGTGCGCCTTCATAGGTTTGGGATCGTTGAGAACAATATTCGGGAGAATGTAGGGGGCATACTGTTTGTAAGAGGGGAATGAGTAACCGTTAATTCCAAACAACTAGTTGCGAACCTCAGCATGGTCCCGGCAAAGAGAGATCACGAAGAATGACGAGTGCGATGAATGATTTCATTTAGTTTTTGTGTCGGTACTTTCCTATTTTTTGGCCTCCCTCAAAATAACATAGCCCATTCATTTTAGACACATCTAGGCCTAGAGAGTAGTTGTGCTCTTTCTAAGGAAAGTTTCATGAAAAATATCTGATTCTGTTTCACCGAGAGGAGACCGATATGAAGACAGTGATATTTGAGAAATGAGATGGGTTATTTCGAGGGAGGGGGGGGCAAAAAACAGGAAAGTACCCCTCCTTCTTCTTGCCACATGCCCCCCAATGAACCGATCCTCTATCTCATTTCTATCATCTCTGTGAAATTTTTATCATTCATCATCACCATAGGTTAAGAAATCTTTATTCAATGTATGTGTGTATGCCATCTCATATCTGAGAAAAAATAAGGTCATCAATTGAAATTAACATCGTTTATCTATAAAGAATTTGCTACATTTCCATTTCGAAGGAGCACCGACGGAATTCAACTACTATTTCCTAATTTTTCTTTGAAATTCACTACTTATCTAGACTTTACGTCGTGATTTCAACACAAACGCACTGCAAGTTCTCTCACAGCAGACATGGCTCGTGATATCGAAAAATGGAATTATTCTTTTTTTTGTGTAGAAACTACACCGATTCTCCGTATTTCGCTCGGTTCTCTCATTTCTCTGACCCGCGAAGGGAGCAAATTGACGAGAATCCTAGGTGTCGATTCAAAATATCTACTATTTTGAATATTATATACATTCTTACACAATCTTCCCTACTCTGTCGCACTACAAATTCTCCTGTGGACAAACAACTCACTCGTTTCTCTTCTCAAAGGCGATATAGAGTGCGGATTGAGGAAAGACCGGTCTCCATTCAACTCACACCCTATGATATCTATCTCAACTAGAGTTTGCAATATGGGTCGCCGTCTCTTCATTTCCCGTGCTCTCTCACCGGTCAGAGTGACGAGAGACCACGCGAAATGAAGAGACGGCGACCCGTATTTCAAACTCTAATCTCGACCAGTAATTGGCTCCGAATCTCTCTCGGTCTCCGGGCAACCGCTATCTCATCCCTGTGCATAGAGAGGATGTGTCGAGTCTCCCTCTATTCCTTTCACATCCACGTTCAGCTACACTCTTAGTATGCATCGTCGTGAGTTGTCCACGAGTGAGTCGGAATTTGTTAGACGATATTTCACTGAGGATGTCGAGGTTAGTAGTCAATTCAATCATTTGTCCGCCTGTGTATTTGTCCGCCCAATATTTGTCCAAATGGGCATGGTGTCTGACTGGCATGCCGACGCAGGCAGGCTCGACTCCCGCCCGCAGGTGATGTTTTGCAAGAGGTAGAGAAAGGGTTGCTTTATGCAGAAGAGATGGGGCGTCCAGAGGGAAAGGATTGATCTTCCCAATGGGCAGTAGTTGCAATCAGAGCGTACCCGCTCATCAGGGTCAAATCAGGAACCGCCCGCGAATGTGAGTCGAACCTGCCTGGGGCATGGTGTCTGATATGGGCATGGTGGGCATGGTGGGCATGGTGTCTGACTGGCATGCCGACGCAGGCAGGTTCGACTCCCGCCCGCAGGTGATGTTTTGCAAGAGGTAGAGAAAGGCGCGCGCCCCAACCACTAGTCTCCGTCATGCGTTCCCTGCGGTAGGCTTAGGCGATGAATGATCAATTTTCGGGCCTTGAGATTCGAAACTGGGAGCCGGAGCAGTTAGGCCAGGGTGCAAAACATCACCTGCGGGCGGGAGTCGAACCTGCCTGCGTCGGCATGACACCATGCCCATTAATGGGCATGGTGTCTGACTGGCATGCCGACGCAGGCAGGTTCGACTCCCGCCCGCAAGTGATGTTTTGCGGCTTATGGTAGATTGGCGCGCGGTAGGAACTATGCTGATATAAAGATTGTGAGCAAACCCAGGGCCTGCGTCGGCATGCCAGTCAGACACCATGCCCATCCGCTAATACGCTGAATGGGGGGGGGGGGGGGTGTGGTGTCTGACTGGCATGCCGACGCAGGCAGGTTCGACTCCCGCCCGCAGGTGATGTTTTGCAAGAGGCAGAGAAAGGCGCGCGCCCCAACCACTCGAAAAAAATGAGCATGGTGTCTAATGGGCATGGTGCCTAATGGGCATGGTGTCCCATTAGGCCGGGGCGGCCTACCGCAGGGAACGCTTGACGGAGACTAGTGGTTGGGGCGCGCGCCTTTCTCTACCTCTTGCAAAACATCACCTGCGGGCGGGAGTCGAACCTGCCAGTCAGACACCATGCTAATATGCTGAATGGGCATGGTGTCTGACTGGCATGCCGACGCAGGCCGGCTCTCCATTCCCTACGATCTCCTTTCTGTCTAAGCGATGAAATGTGTGCTGAATGAATGCCGCAGAACGCATTCAGGCAGGCAGGTTTATAGTGTATAGAAGATTGGAAAAATCCGGTGGTTTACTGGGTGTTTGGAGTATGTCTGACTTCGTTCAGTCAAGGCGATGGGTGATGGGAATTTGAGTTTATTATGATTCAACGATCTGTCATTGTCTATTGGATAAGCTATACCAAACATTGGAACATGCCCTTCATTCACCATGTATTTTACTTTACTCATTTAGAATATCGACCCGTTCGATGAGACGGAGAGAGCCGTCGCAAGACATGTTGCAGAGAAACATCTCATTCTATTATGTTCAGCATAGAGAGAGAGGCGAGAGCGAAAGGTCTCACCATTAATGTTTTTGGCTCGTCGCAGCAGAATTAGGGTGATATCGCGTAACGCTCATAAGAAAAATAGGTGTTGTATCGAAGGTTTCCCCTTCTCCTCTCTATAGCAATTAGCATAATCCGTATTGTATCGAGGGACGTTCCCCTCTCCCCTCTTACCCTCTTGCATTACCATATTACGTGCAGTTTTGGCGCGCCCCTCTTGGCCCCGCCCCCTCTCTGCCCTTTGCATAATTGAGTGACGCGACTCGCTGGATCGCCTCTCACTCTCGTCTGTTCGTGACCTGTTGGCCGGTTCTCTGCTAGATAAAGCTCTCTTCCTTTATGCTCTCTGAGTTGGAATAGACAGCTATACAATATTGGCGTTCAGAACTCACTAGCGTGTCTGTTTTCCTGTTTGTTGCGTGATTCTTTCGTGTTCCTCTATCGTAGCGACCGATCTTTCGCTGACGACCGTTTTCACCGTGACCGACTTTTCACGCGTGACCGTACTCGACCGATCTTTCGAGTGAAGCGACCGACCTTTCGCTAGTGACCGTGTATCACCGTGACCGATCTTTCACGGGTGATCGAACTCGACCGTTCTTCGAGTTGCACTGTCGCGTGAACTTTCAAGTGGTGACGTGTCCTAACGCACTTGAGTGACTTGTCAAAGTTAGTGATCTACCAAGAGTGATCGGTTGATCTAGCGACGCGTGTACACGATGGGCGAGACGGATAGTGAGCAGATGATGAAACTGATGATGGAGATGATCAAGTCTCAGAAGGAACAGAGTGATGCACACAGATCAAGGCTCAGAAGGAGCAGACAGAGGCACAGATCAAGGCTCAGAAGGATCAGACAGAGGCATAGATTGCAGCTCAGAAGGAACAACTGGAGGTTCAGAAGCAACAGAATGACCTGTTGAAGACCCAGTTGGAGAAGCAGAATGAGAGAATGGAAAAGCAGCATGAGACCATTCAAACTCTGCTGTCTGATAGAACAGAGAATACGAGGTCGGAAACGTCAGAAGGACGCGTTCACAAGGGACCAAGTATTGATTCTCTAGAGAAACAGATCAGGAATTTCTCGTACAATCCAGAGGATGGAGTTACGTTCGATGTGTGGATGAATAGACACAAAGAGATATTCGAAGATGATCTTAAGGACATGGCTGATGGTGATAAAGTGAGAGTGTTATTGCGTCATGTTGATGACAAAGTACACAGACAGTTCACAGATCACATCAGACCCAAGAAGGCATCCGATCTCAGTTTCGAAGAGATCGTGACGATAATGCATGACTTGTTCGGAGACAAAAAGTCGGCATTCGGGAAGAGACTTGATGTGTTTGGACTCAAGATGTCAAGACTGAAGTGTGACGACATCAGGGAATTCACTGGTATTGTGAACAGAGTAGTTGAAGAGGCAAACATCAAGGAGATGCAAATCGAACAATTCAAGGCAATGGTGGTTCTGGCTGGAATCGATCTCCACAGATACACTGCCACGATGTTCCATGTGATGAACGAAATTCGGAACAATGAAGCACCCACCATCGAATCGATCCTCAAAGTGGTCGCAGTGTACAAGGAAGTGTACAGTAACTCACATGCAGTGGTGAATCAGAGTGATCCCCATGTAAACGCAATCACTGGTTATCAGTCGAAGAAGTTCGGACACAAGAGATACTCTCGGAATCGTCTACCAGAGGGTGCGATTCCTTGTGGTCGATGTGGACAGAACCACAAAGAAGAAGAGTGTCCAAACGTGAATAACCAATGCTTCAACTGCAAAGATATTGGGCATCACTCCAACACGTGCAAGAAGCCGAAGCCAAAGAAGGAGAGCAGAGTGAATGCGATCTATGGTGAAATTCCCGAGGATCTGGAGAGATTCAAGGCGGATGTGATCATGAATGGAAAGAAGATCAGAATGACTGTGGATACAGGTTCCGATCTCACTCTGATCTCCGAATCGACGTGGAAAAGAATCGGTGCTCCGGAGAGAAAAGAACGAGATGCGTATCCCCGATGCGCGAATGGGACGCCTCTCAATTTGACGGGCAAGTGTCATCTCATCCTCGAGCTGAATGGAAGTGTTGCCCAAGGAAGCGTATACACTTCTCACTAGTCTGAGAACCTGAAGGGAAGAGATTTCATTACTACGTTCTTCCGTCTTATTCCGAGAGATGTGAATGTGAACATGGTGAAGAATGATAATTCCTATGTGAACTGGATCAAAGAAGAGTACAGTGAAATCTGCAAGGATGGTCTCGGCAGGTGCGAGAAGGCAAAAGCGAGTTTCTGCCTGAAGGAAGGTTCAAAACCTGTGTTCTGTAAGAGACGAGATATTCCTCTCGCACTATTTCCCAAAGTCGATGAAGAGATTGACAGACTTCTGGCGATGGAAGCCATCGAATCAGTGGACTACCTCGAGTGGGCCGCGCCCATCCCAGAGTATGTGTGGATTTCTCGACTGGATTGAATGCGAGTCTCGAACCGAATAATCATCCTCTGCCGGTGTCTTCCGAGATATTCGCTCGTTTAGAAGGATGTACCCTGTTCAGTCAGATAGATCTCAGTGACGCATATCTGCAGATTCCAGTCGTGGAAGAGTCGAGAGATCTGATTGGAGTGTGCACCTATCGTGGTCTGTTCCGTTTCAAGAGACTGCCATTCGGTGTGAGCGTTGCTCCGGGAATATTCCAGAAGGCGATGGACACGATGCTCGCCGGTTGTGACAACACACAAGCGTAACTCGATGATGTGGTGGTTGGTGGGAAGACCAAGGAGATTCACGACAAGAATCTCAAGATTGTGCTTGATAGAATCAAGGACTATGGATTCCGAATTCGTCCAGAGAAATGCTCTTTAGGCATGAATAAGATCAAATACCTTGGATTTATCATCGATCAAGCTGGTCGACGACCCGATCCATCGAAAGTGAAGACTGTGAGAGAAATACCACAGCCTCAGGACGAGGCTTCTCTGAGGAGTTTTCTGGGAATGTTGTCGTACTATTCACCATTCATCGAAGGAATGCACAAGATGCGTGCACCTCTGGATAATTTGCTCAAAGATGACGTTGAGTGGAATTGGTGGATGGAATGTGAGAGAGCATTCAAGGAAATTAAATCGATACTGGCGTCAGATTTGAATCTCGTGCACTACGATCCTCAGAAGGAACTTGTGCTGGCTGCGGATGTGAGTGAGAAAGGCATTGGAGCGGTGATCGCGCATCGAATCAATGGACGACTCATGCCGATTGCTCATGCATCGAGGGCAGCTGAAGGCAGCTGAGATCAAGTATTCCCAGATTGAGAAGGAGGGCCTCACACTCATTTTCGGAGTGACGAAATTCCACCGATATCTGTAAGGAGATTCGTTATGCAAACTGACCATAAGCCTCTTTTATCGATTTTCGGCTCGAGGGCTGGTATACCAGTGCATACAGCGAGAAGATTGTTCCACTGGGCGACGATCCTTCTCGGTTATAACTTCTCTATGGAGTACATCAGCACGGACAGTTTTGCATACGCTGATGCACTGTCTCGACTGATCAATGGCTCGAGCGATGATCGAGATGAGGAGAATATTCTCGAGGAAGCAGAGACTGTCGTTGTGAGAATGATCAGATCGAGTATTGAGAAATTGCCAGTGACTGCAGATGATATCAGAGAGGCTCTATCGAGAGATCCCTTGTTGTGTCGAGTAAGAAACTTCCATCTGACGAGATGGCCAGATGAGAAAAAGATCCGCAAGGAGATCGATTACAACAAACTGAAGTCGTTTTTCTTCATGAGAAAAGATTTGTCGGTAGTGGATGACTGTCTCATGGTCGGAAGTCGAGTGGTAGTTCCTCAATTCCTCAAAGAGAAAGTGCTGCGTACACTTCATGGAGGTCATCCGGGTGTGGTGCGAATGAAATTGATAGCCAGGCAAGCATGCTACTGGTTCAGAATGGACAAGGATATCGAGCAAGTTGTACTCTCGTGTGATCAGTGTGCACAGGCACTGAAGATACCAACCAAGATTCCACTCGAACCATGGCCGAAGGCAAATGAACCGTGGGAGAGAATTCACATGGACTACTGTGGACCAGTAGATGGGAAGTATCTCCTGGTAATAGTCCATTCTCTCTCGAAATGGCCCGAGATCGTGCCGACTTCATCAATGACAGCGGGTTCCACAATTCGGATTCTGAATGAATCGATTGCGAGGAATGGCCTACCGAGATTGATCGTGACTGATAACGGATCTCAGTTCAACTCAGATGCGTTCAATCGGTACTGTCGAGAAAGAGGAATCGTTCACGTGAACACTCCAACCTACCATCCCCAGAGTAATGGACAAGCTGAGAGATTCGTGGACTCTGTGAAGAGGAATCTGCTCAAGCAGAAGGGAGAAAGATCGATGGAAGCGGCTCTGCAGTTGTTCCTATACAACTACAGAAAGACTCCCAACCCTCAGTGTGATGGAAAGACCATCAGATCGGAAGTGGATCTCATGGTACCCAGTCACAGATTGGAAGGAAATGATGATGGAACCAATCGAATGAAGGAACAATTCGATCAGAAACATGGTGCTAAGCCGAGATATTTCAAGATTGGGGATCCAGACATGCTCTTCGCACCCAATGGAAGAAAGTGGACCAAAGGTTCGGTGAATGGTCGAATCGGCAAGACCATGTATGAGATTCAACTGGAAGATCGAGTTGTGAGAGTTCATGCCAATCAGTTGAGAGGAAGATTGGAATCAGATGAAGAAGTTGAGTATGAAGTGGAACCGATGATTCCTGTCGATGTTGAGGATGATGTTGAACCCATTGAGAGAGAAGTGATCGATGCGTATACCGATCACGGAACTGAGGAGGCTGACGCAACGACTGCAATGGAGAAGGAATCAATCGACAGTCTGGATCAAGGAGCCGACGACGACTTCGAACCGAGAACATCTTCGAGGACGCGTGCACCGCCAAGCCGGCTCAACGTCAGTTTCAAGAACAAGCGATACGACGACTGCGGATTCCTGACCAAAGTGCTTCGACCGTGGCCCCAGTATTATCGTATCATAATAATTGCTATGTATTGCTCAGATTCACCCAAGGGGAGGTGTTGTATCGATGGTTTCCCCTTCTCCTCTCTATAGCAATTAGCATAATCCGTATTGTATCGAGGGACGTTCCCCTCTCCCCTCTTACCCTCTTACATTACCATATTACGTGCAGTTTTGGCGCGCCCCTCTTGGCCCCGCCCCCTCTCTGCCCTTTGCATAATTGAGTGACGCGACTCGCTGGATCGCCTCTCACTCTCGTCTGTTCGTGACCTGTTGGCCGGTTCTCTGCTAGATAAAGCTCTCTTCCTTTATGCTCTCTGAGTTGGAATAGACAGCTATACAATAATAGGGAGGTGGCCCCTGAGCAATTTCGATAAGCAGTAAGTAGAAGTTTGTGCTTTTCAGTTTTCTTCCGCCATCGACACTCGCCAAGTCATCCTTCCGAGAAATCGTCGAATCTACGTTGTGAGAAATAATATTCGCGATTATCTGCCAAGAAACTTAGCTTACTAGAGAGTACTAGAGCCAGTACTAGAGCAAGAGCCCGTTAAATGGTCAAATATGTTTTCTCTCATCACAAGATTGCGAACAGAATTTAGAAGATATTATTGTTGCAGAATCAAGCAATTCGTAGCCTTCCCGTTATGTCGGCGTTGTTCAAAGCTGTTGAAGCTGCAATGAGCACGGGGGCCTTCACTCAGGTTTGCACTACTTTATTCGATGTCCGGGTAGTTCCGTATCATTCGTAATGTCTAGAGGTCTTACGGATGACCAGAAGAGAGTGAAGCTGGTAAAGCGCATTTCATAGGTCACCCGAAAAATAGGGAAAACAAGCACGGCCCTAGTTCGCCATATTCTTCTCAGAGAAAAGTTAATGCTCAGGAAGAGATGCTTCGCTACTGCGGCCGCTTCATGATGGCAGACGCGCCGCCGCTGCATCATCGAGGTGCATCCGTGCAGCCGGGACGACCGTCAACTCTGCTGCTGCAGCCGTCGCAGTGGGGGAACAACCATAAATCAAGATGTGCAGAGGCATTCTCGGTTCCTCATAAACAATAACTAAGACCTGGTCTGGAATAGAACACAGTGTTAGAGCGTTCCTCACGTAGGTTTGCCGGTTCGATTCCCTCAGTCTCCAATGGTATTTTGCTGCTCTAAAAAAACCAACTAAGGACCACCGCCGCAGCAGCAGGCGCAGCCGGGCAACATGCAGCAAGCCGTCCTCTACGCCGTCGCAGCAGCCGCATCGCAGCACGCACAGCACGTCAGTCGACCGGCCAACAATTCTTCCTTCTCCCAATCCGCCCCCATTCCTGGAAGACAGCTAAGATTTCTAATGACGATTCATAGTGAGCTCATCGCGTCCCTTTCAGTCCCGATTGTAGAAAGAATTGCGGAACTGCATGTCCGGAACGTTTCATTATTCAGAAGTCCGAGGGGGGGGGGGGGGGGGAACTGGCAGTATTCATGTCTTGTCACGCATCGTAGCCACTCGCTCGATTCTCCTTGAAATCATAGCCATGTCTTTCGTACTCTCATATTAGAGATGAGGTGAATTGCGCCCCTTTCTGCGCTATCTCAAACGTCGCCGCACAGGTAGCCACACCACCACATCAGCATGGAAAACATCAAGCCGCAGGTTGAGCAGCTTCGCGTAGAGGCGCAGGTCCAGCGCAAGAACGTCTCCGAGGTTTCAAAGAAGTGTGTTTTCGATTTTGAGTTGTCCTAAATTTTAGCGGACCACCAACTTGAAACACGAGTGTATTGTTGACTTTAGAGTCTCAATATCGTGACTCTTTTCACAATTTCGTGATATGTGCGTAATCAGCTCTGAGTGATCTCAAATGGTGTGTTCTCCAGTATCATAGAGTACTCCTATCTACTACTGAAAGTTAATTCTGATTAAACATTTCGAAAATAGGAAAATAGAGTGTAGTCCCGACTTGTCAGCTTCATCGAGTACTGTGAGGCGAACAAGGCAGGGGACGCGCTCATCGCCTTCCCCGCCGACACCAGCAACCCATTCCAGGTGAGGAAAGAAAAGATCAAAGATCAAGGATCTTGGGTAGGGTTCTCTTGCCTGAAGGAAGAATCAGTCTTGGCATTCCGCTCGCTCGAACAGACTAGAGATTGCGCAGAGGGGAGAATCGAGAACATCGATCAATGAACGATATTTCAGGAGAAGAAGGCATGCGGGATGCTCTGAGTGACTCGCCAGCGACCACAGATATCAAAGATCATCCTTCCTTCACCCACCCCCCCCCCTCATCCTTTCCTCCTCTTCCTTTCGCATTGACGTCTCCGATTGTGCGCCGTGTGAAATATTTTTTTAGTATCCTCCCCCTCAATTATATCCCCAACAATGATACGCTTCTTGGCATTTTACATTACTGTGATGATCTCAGATAGTAAGTCTGTAAATGTACGAAAAAAAACCTACAATATGTGATGGGAAATGTGAAATTTGTAGTTGTTTGTTCCCCCTCTCGCCTTCTCCTTATGAAACGCTGTGACGCCCTAATCATGGGATGCACGAGAGATATTGAAGAGAGACCGGGGCAGAGGTTAGGTATTTGTCGCGCGTTTCTAGTCCATTGTATCCATCGAGCGTTGAGGTTTTCCAGTGTTTCCATCTCTCTTCGAAGAGCAGGATTGACATTTTGTAGCTGTTTACTTTACAGTATCTCCATATCCTTATGAGATTCTCTGACGCACTTATCATGGGATGTGTGAGAAAGAATATATTCACGAAAATTTTGGTCGCGCGTCACTGCAACCATGGGAGTATCAGAGTTTCGAGCGTGTCTTTCCTTTTCCGAAACAAGAAGACCTGGAATTATAACGAATGTGTTGCTTGTAACGGGTTTAGTAGAGGAAAACTGCTTAGAATCAAGAAAAGGATTCTCCAAAAGGTTCTTCCATTGATGCTTTGCAAGATTTCGAATTCCTGTGCTATTTCTTGCTGTTGCAATGCATAAATACATGTGACATCCAACTGTGTCATCTAGGAAGTGTTTTCGTGCATCCCCCTTATTCTTCGAAGAAGTTTTCCTAATGTTCCTTTTTTCCGAGTAATACGTCCCTCCATTGTGTTGGAATGTTGGTCTTGTGAACGATCACACATCATCATCTTGCCTTCCGAAAAGAAGCTGATGTCTCGCACTCCTTCCTCGTGTGTATTATCAGTCTCGAGTGTTGTGCAATCCAGGAAACCACGTTAATTAGCGGTAATGTGATACATAGATTAAAGAGTTCATACGCAACCGCACCGCACCCGCCTCGCTTCTTCTCTTCCCCGTCCGAGAGACTGCAGATTAGCGGAAGTTCCTTCCGGGAGCTGGGATGACTCAGGGAACCGCGACTACGCCGCTTCCTCAATTAGTCCTCCAGGACCTTCACGCTCCACCCCTTTCGCTTCTCTCCAGACTCCAGTAAAGAGCACACCTTCAACTGATCGACCACCGTATCTACTCAATCTCACCATTCAAAGCCATCCACTTTTTCGAGAACCCATCATCACTCAGATATAGCTATGTTGGTATTTTCTTTCAAAGTTTCTCAGTGAAAACGCATGAGCATCGTTCAATGTCTGCATCTGACATCATGGCGCATCTTCATCTCATTATTATTCACTCTTTCATCGTTTCATGTGCCACTCAAGTTTAGATTATCAAGTCATTCTATCACATGGTACACACTCATCTCTTTCCACACTTTCGACTCTTCATTGCGCCCTTCCAGCTCTTCCCATTATCATTATCTGATTGCTCAATCGTAACTCTAGTAATTCCACTGTTAATCTAGCTTATTTCGTATTTCTGCATCATACTCCTCACTTCGAGAGTTCCAGGGTATCGTCTCGCTTCCCTGCACGCAGTCTTTACAATCCTAGCTATCGAAAGGCGGATTTATGGACTTCTCGAGGCAGTTTCCGCTGAGTCATCTCGGTGCTTCTTCTCATATTGTAGCAGATACACTATTTCCACACCTTTGTACGTATTTCCTGATGAATATCCTGTAATCGTTTCATAAGTCCAAATGTTCAGTGTTTACTCTCGTCCCCTTCCTCAGCGCCTGTCGTCCATTCAAGATGTGGGGCTGGGCCAAGCCGCAGACGATGCCGGGAATCAGGTGAGAACTGCCGAACCATTCCTGCCAAATCGAATAGTGCTCGCTCCATATCACACACACACACACTCCTGCCGAGAAACGAGCGTTTATGCATAATGTAGAGAGCCAAAAGCAAAAACTACATCCATAGTTCGAAGACACGCAACAGGCTACACTGATCATCGGAGGATAGGATCACGTTGCCGACTCACATTACTAGACGATAACGGATCGATAGCGACGTTTCCTCAATTTGTATACGCTCTCATTGGTTAGAGAAATAAGAGAGCGTGCACATTGAGGAGAGGGCTAGCTGATCCTAGGCGATGGGGTGGCACAGTCCGCCTTTTGTGATAAATAGGGATGGCAAAAAGGTTGCGGTATGCGCCGACACCAAAATGCCGGGTTGACATCGACTTCAAGCGGGCATGAAACGGATTTTTTGCATCACTAATATACCTAACGTCTTTACTTTTAGGGTCCAGCCAAAAGCCGAGGTGGAGGAAATTGTAGACTTCTTGGCGGAAAATCTCCCTCAGAAGGAGACCATCCTCTCCGCCCTCAACGTGAAGCTGAAGTGAGTGTCTCTTTCAGTTCGCTTAGAATAATTTCACATGGAAAACGGGCTCGTGGAGACACCTCTTATAGAAAGCAACGTGTGCAAGGTGCCTCCATGAACACTTCTCTGCATAAAAAGTAATACTCTCTGTGTGATCTTGTGCTATGCCCAGTTCTAAGCTTTACTTGACCTTGAGCACTTATGAGAGATTTGCATACCTCTAGAGGTTATCCTGGTCTTGCAATACTGCACAATGCATAGCGCCGGGGCCATTTTGGCTCAGGCTTGGGACAATTTAATGGGCAGAGAGTATCCTGACATACCCTAGGTAACGACTACCGGTCAAACTCAAATTATTTCTCAATTTCAGCCAATAGATGCGAATGGTTTTCCGTGATCTAGTCAAGGACTGCAAAGCTGCACCATCTCGCCTGGCAAGAAACGGCACGGGAGAGGTGAAATACAGTCTACAAAATACAGTCCTGTTGGGTCTCACTGTGAACATGCGTCACCCGGAGTAGCGCCGGGTAACTCCGGGCCCGGGTGACCCATCGTGACCCATGGATTTTACTACCTCTAGAATATATTATGTACCACGATATACCACGACGAGATTATGATATTCTTGTTCAGTACGTCGTCCTCTATCTATCCATATACTTTATGAATTAAATATCGACTTTTAAAGTGCTACTTTTAATTTAATTTTAGTGAGATAATTATCGCGCTCCGCGTGGAATACCGTAGTTAAAAGGCTCACAAATTTTGCTGGCGATCGTGAAGTGATTTAATAAAAATAAAATTCGGATTTTCTTGCATTTTTATTGATGTTCGCTTGTATTTTAGTTTATTTTTGTTCAAAAGCAGCTAACATCAATCAAATTTTTAATTAATAAAGTATATGGATCGATAGAGGACGACGTTCTGAACAAGACTATCATAATCTCGTCGTGATTAAATATATTCTAGAGGTAGTAAAATCCATGGGTCACGATGGGTCACCCGGGGTCACCCGAAGTTACCCGGCGCTACTCCGGGTGACGCATGTTCACAGTGAGACCCAACAGGACTGTATATGTCGTTCGAAACCAACTTGAATTGCGCCAACTAAACTCAACTTGAGGAATATTCCATGAATCACGGGATATTTTCATATTTTTACTTAATCTAGTTTCTCTGGGTGCTGATTAGATATGACAATTCGGCATTGACATTCCTCATTTCGCACGCTTTGTCGTCGGTCAGAGAAACGAGATCGCACGCGAAATTAGCAGAGCCAATCATTGAATAATTATATCAACCCTAGTGCTGATATGATACAATTTAGGTCGCCTGCAACTTCGAGATGCTGGGGCGACAGGTGAGAAGGAAAAACAAATCAAGGCTGACTATTAGTGAATCTCATTCCAAATTATTAGTTCACAAGTTTCTAATAAATGAAGATGCTGGAGAAATGGCTTCAATAGCTTCTGATTTGACCAGTCATCTGATTGTTTTCTCTCGCTGAAGGGTGTTGGCTGCATGACTCATATGGGTGGTATTCCGAGTTTAGAAAAAAATATAGTTTGAGAAAATTGGTTTGAGAAATTTGACTTTCGTAATAAAAGTTTTGAGAAAAAATATTTCAAAATTAATGCAAAAAAATTGGATATTGAATCTTGGAAATGAGAACTAGGAAAAGTAATCTAATAATTTGGATCCTGTTCATATGATAAATTGATTTATTGGATAGTTCTATCCGCGGGAACATGGTGATGGGCGTAGTAGAACCTCTTGTCTTGAGTAAATTAGGTTTTAGACAAAAATATTTTAGGAAACTTTTTCTGAACATTTTTGGCAGAACGGGCATAATTACGAAAAAGTGGTAAATAAACACCGTTAATATACCCTCAGATCAATCGTCTATATGCCTACCGCATCAAGGACGAAGCTCTCAAGATGTGATGGAGTTCACCCAGTCCATTCTCAACAGGATGGATATAGCTCATATCACTGAGGTGTGAGATCCTAGCTTGCTTGCATACCTTCATGAAACAAGCTTGATGATTGAATAAATTATTGATTGGTTGATTGATTGGATCCGAAATGCACTCCGTACTAACCCTGATGTATTTCAGACAGTGGAGATGCGCGACCCGCTCGTCGTCATTCTCACATGTATCAAGAGCTCCTACTACAGGCAGGGAGTGGGGAGGGCCCTGCTCACAGAGCAGTCATCGAATCCGCGAGGTTGGGATGATTTTAGAATCGGTTTGTTCCATGTTCTCTAGTCTAGGGTTAGACCACTGCTTGCGACAGTCTTTAATGGAGCTCAAATAAACCAGAAGATATTTGTGCTAAACGATTAGTTCTTTAGCGAGCGAAATTATGCCTGTATAAAATGTACAATTATTGACCACACTGATGTCAGGCAGTAATGCTCAGGTGAGGATGGGGCCATATTCTTCATAGGATGCATTACACCAATGGGGCCCGATTGCTCGTCTGAGATCATCGCGCCATCGAGTCTTGGGATCGTGGAAGGGCGAGCACAAAGTGCCGCCCATCGTCCCATCCAGCCGTGAAGACTCCAAACTGGAGATATGTTTTCACAAGTTCTAGAACTTCGGAAGCAGAACCCTCCCCATCCCCTTCCCCTCCCTTCCCTACCTCTCCCTTCTCTCAATCGTGGTAGTATGGAGTTGAAATCCTTACTCTGCTCCCTCAATCACATCCTCGATAACTCAAAGATTATATCTGTCAATGATAATTCTTAGATATCTTTCTATTCATCACATATCACGCCGCTCACCTTGTATTCGACCTAGACACGCTGATTCTTGTCAGCGGGCCACTTCTTCGATATTGAGTTTTCTGCAGTTTCGGACTCTACTTCACCCCCCTAGGACCCCCAATAGTGCGTGGGATCATTCCTGACCGCGCGGCCGCATCGGTCAGTTGCAGCCTGCCGACTTCAGCCCAACTTATCTACCCTTTAAGTCAGTCCTAGAAAAAACTTTCCTTCGTGAGGTAGCGCTATTTTCCGATGCTCTATCGACCTACCGAAAGCGTTTATCGATAACTCGCTTTAGAACACCGCTAGAAACAGTGATCTGTATCTCGAAAACCGTTCGAAAAAACAAACTTATTCTTGAATACATCGATAGATCTTGTTGTGACGATTCGAATGATATGCCTGCGCTCTCATATCGAGTTACCTAATCTTATCTTTACTCCTTCAAACTGTCTCTCCAACTTTTGAACTTCATTTTCAACAGCCTCACGCCGAGTCATTCGGTGTTTTCACGAGAAATGGCGCTCGCGCGATTTTGAGTTATGTTTCATTGCGATCGAGGCATTGTGATCACTTGTGATGACGTGAGGCTGTTGAAAATGAAGTTCAAAAGTTGGAGAGACAGTTTGAAGGAGTAAAGATAAGATTAGGTAACTCGATATGAGAGCGCAGGCATATCATTCGAATCGTCACAACAAGATCTATCGATGTATTCAAGAATAAGTTTGTTTTTTCGAACGGTTTTCGAGATACAGATCACTGTTTCTAGCGGTGTTCTAAAGCGAGTTATCGATAAACGCTTTCGGTAGGTCGATAGAGCATCGGAAAATAGCGCTACCTCACGAAGGAAAGTTTTTTCTAGGACTGACTTAAAGAGGATTAAAGAGGATTCTAGGACTGACTTAAAGAGGGTAGATAAGTTGGGCTGAAGTCGGCATGCTGCAACTGACCGATGCGGCCGCGCGGTCAGGAATGATCCCACGCACTATTCCATTGGCAGGGGTCCTATAGGGGTAAAGTATCGTACTTTGTAAACAAAACCGAACAAGTGAACAGTTTTGTTCATTTTTGTCACTTTTTGAAAGTCGCGCGTGACAAACTTGACGGGGACTAGTGGTTGGGGCGCGCGCCTGATACAGTATACGGTATCGAATCGAACCATTGGCGCCTGATACAGTATACGGTATCGAATCGAACCATTGGCGCTTGATACAGTATACGGTATCGAATCGAACCATTGGCGCTTGATACAGTATACGGTATCGATCCATTGGCGTCTGATACAGTATACGGTATCGATCCATTGGCGTCTGATACAGTATACGGTATCGATCCATAGGCCCCTGATACAGTATACGGTATCGAACCATTGGCGCTTGATACAGTATACGGTATCGATCCATTGGCGCTTGATACAGTATACGGTATCGATCCATTGCCCATTAGGCATGGTGTCTGACTGGCATGCCGACGCAGGCAGGTTCGACTCCCGCCGCAGGTGATGTTTCCCGGGTGATGTCTTGCAAGAGGTAGAGGTCGGGAGTCGAGCCCGCCTGCGTCGGCATGCCAGTCAGACACCATGCCCATTATGCGCAATGGATCCGGTAGATGGAGATGAGTTCAATGAGTTGAATCTCATGGATGATAGTGCCTCGCACTACTCTACGCACTACTCTATTTCTCTATCTCTTGCAAAACATCGCCTGCGGGCGGGAGTCGAGCCTGCCTGCGTCGGCATGCCAGTCAGACACCATGGCCAGACACCATGCCCGCCAGGGCGGCCTACCGCAGAGAACGCCATGCCCATTAGGCAAAACATCACCTGCAGGCGGGAGTCGAGCCTGCCTGCGTCGGCATGCCAGTCAGACACCATGCCCATTATGATAGTGCCTCGCACTACTCTACGCACTACTCTATTTCTCTATCTCTTGCAAAACATCGCCTGCGGGCGGGAGTCGAGCCTGCCTGCGTCGGCATGCCAGTCAGACACCATGCCCAGACACCATGCCCGCCAGGGAGGCCTACCGCAGGGAACGCCATGCCCATTAGGCAAAACATCACCTGCGGGCGGGAGTCGAGCCTGCCTGCGTCGGCATGCCAGTCAGACACCATGCCCATTATGGTGTCTGGCATGGTGTCTGACTGGCATGCCGACGCAGGCAGGTTCGACTCCCGCCCGCAGGTGATGTTTTGCAAAAGGTAGAGAAAGGCGCGCGCCCCAACCACGATGCCGAATAGAGATTGTCTCCCCTCCAGTCAGACACCATGCCCATTTTTTCTCCATTAGGGGATAATGGGCATGGTGTCTGACTGGCATGCCGACGCAGGCAGGTTCGACTCCCGCCGGTGATGTTTTGCAAGAGGTAGAGAAAGGCACCTCCCGTGGGGCATGGTGTCTGACTGGTCGGCAGTGACCTATTGGAGGTGAATCTGGACCATGGGCAGACAAGGAATCAGTTTTTAAAAAGTGCAGCGCTGGACGGAGACTAGTGGTTGGGGCGCGCGCCTTTCTCTACCTCTTGCAAAACAGCACCTGCGGGCGGGAGTCGAGCCTGCCTGCGTCGGCATGCCAGTCAGACACCATGCCCAGACACCATGCCCGCCAGGGCGGCCTACCGCAGGGAACGCCATGCCCATTAGGCAAAACATCACCTGCGGGCGGGAGTCGAGCCTGCCTGCGTCGGCATGCCAGTCAGACACCATGCCCATTATGGTGTCTGGCATGGTGTCTGACTGGCATGCCGACGCAGGTAGGTTCGACTCCCGCCCGCAGGTGATGTTTTGCAAAAGGTAGAGAAAGGCGCGCGCCCCAACCACGATGCCGAATAGAGATTGTCTCCCCTCCAGTCAGACACCATGCCCATTTTTTCTCCATTAGGGGATAATGGGCATGGTGTCTGACTGGCATGCCGACGCAGGCAGGTTCGACTCCCGCCCGGTGATGTTTTGCAAGAGGTAGAGAAAGGCACCTCCCGTGGGGCATGGTGTCTGACTGGTCGGCAGTGACCTATTGGAGGTGAATCTGGACCATGGGCAGACAAGGAATCAGTTTTTAAAAAGTGCAGCGCTTGACGGAGACTAGTGGTTGGGGCGCGCGCCTTTCTCTACCTCTTGCAAAACAGCACCTGCGGGCGGGAGTCGAGCCTGCCTGCGTCGGCATGCCAGTCAGACACCATGCCCATGATCAATGTATCTCGATTATTTTTAATCCTCAGATAACATTCCATTTTTCTTCTGACAACCCTTTTATGTATCCCTGCTCTGTTTCATTCCTATCAAGATAATCTAACTTCCGTTTCTAGATTATTTACCCTACGGGGTATATAGGGTACAATTTCTAGATATGTCTTGTTGACGCATAGCCGCCCTGGCCTAATGGGCATGGTGTCTGACTGGCATGCCGACGCAGGCAGGTTCGACTCCCGCCCGGTGATGTTTTGCAAGAGGTAGAGAAAGGCACCTCCCGTGGGGCATGGTGTCTGACTGGTCGGCAGTGACCTATTGGAGGTGAATCTGGACCATGGGCAGACAAGGAATCAGTTTTTAAAAAGTGCAGCGCTTGACGGAGACTAGTGGTTGGGGCGCGCGCCTTTCTCTACCTCTTGCAAAACAGCACCTGCGGGCGGGAGTCGAGCCTGCCTGCGTCGGCATGCCAGTCAGACACCATGCCCATGATCAATGTATCTCGATCATTTTTAATCCTCAGATAACATTCCATTTTTCTTCTGACAACCCTTTTATGTATCCCTGCTCTGTTTCATTCCTATCAAGATAATCTAACTTCCGTTTCTAGATTATTTACCCTACGGGGTATATAGGGTACAATTTCTAGATATGTCTTGTTGACGCATAGGAGGAAAGAGTCAATGCTAATTCATTTTATGCACCTAATCTACTCTAGAAAGTGTTCATTGAAGTTCATTTGCTTTACCCGCCACAATACCAGGGAAACCAATCCAGCATTTGCTATCTTCAACTCTTGTGACCCCCGTTAATATTTCATGTATACTTATTATTGGCAGTTGCAACAATAAATAGTCATATTTCCATACTCTGATCTGCTCACTTTTTCTTTTCTCACGCGAACTTCTTCGTTCACTAAGTATTTCGTTGCGTGATGTTTGTTTCGGGAGTAGAAAAACACGTTTTTTTTTTATTTTACGATTTTTTTTCTCTTGATTTTTCTCTTGATTTCTCCAATTTACAAATCAAGCGAATAACAACGAGTCTAAAGCATCCGAATCGTGGAAGTTAATGGATACAGAGAATGGATACTGGTACAGGTAAGGTACAGGAACTTACGCGTTCGATACTGGGCTCGCGGGATATGACTGCTATTCCAGTGATATGCAATGTATTCTACGAAAGGTAGAAACGAACAATTGTGATTGAAATCTTGGATGCGATGAAGTAATATTTAATCAATATCAATCAATGATGTAGTCAACCATCTAATGAGTTCTCTGGCATCTGACAGTGCGCACAAACTCCCGCCTGATAGCGGAAGTAGTGAGAGTATAGACGAACCATTTGCAGAAATGGTGAGCATTGAACAGATCAAACTATCAGATCCCGAACCATGCCACCTGAAACGAGTGTGACATTTTGAAATATAATTAGCGATTTATATAATTACAATAATTGTAATTAGTTCTGAATGAGTCTTCATAAATGGTAACGATGCTTACAAGTCATGTAGGTTAAACACAATGGTGGGAAGAATGAAGGACAGCGAGAGCAGCAGGAAAACCATGGCCAGTCTCTTCTCGAGAGTCGCCTTGAATTGGGAATGAAATTTAAAGGAGGCGTCCATGCATGCAAATCGCAAATCCGAGAAGAACGAGCCTATTTACATGCACGGTCTCTTCATTGGCCCCTTATCTTTCTATTTTTGCCTGCATCAGTTGGCATACAGCCAAATTTTCATAGCCCATTATTAACGAGTCCCCAAAACATGGGAGTTTCGAAAGTCTTGTCGGGTACCAGATCCCCACAACATCACGTCGAGAACTCATGCAGCCCAATGGTCGTGTGGCATCGTCTTTAAGCCAAATACTTGTTCGTTGTCGACTCATGGCCTTGGTATAGGGTCGGCTTTGCACCCAACCTATTGTGTTTCATATTCGGATACTTCCCCACGAATCAAAGATCTGCATGCATGATACATCTTTTAAGGATGTGGGCGTTGTTTCGCTGAATTATCAATCTGTTTTGTAGAGCTAGCCGACATTTCTTCACAATTGAATATTCGTCCAAGTCACGTCCCATCGTATTTCCGCCTAAATTGCACAGAAGCTATTGTGTGCTTCAGGAAATAATTGGGTGTTGTTTTGACTTGGGTGTCCATACCTTGAAAGGCAGCCGAATAGATACTACGTTCTTCTTAATTGCGGTCTGACCATGTACCGGAACGGACAGAGTCGTTGCTAAACATGATTACAATTAAAATATGATTGCAAATTGATTTAATTAGTAATGGAAAGAAGCTACCAATACATAATACTCGTAAAATTTAAACAATTCGCCAGAAAGCTAATAGAGAAAGAGACTCACCGAAGGTTGAAAGCCGCATATTGTACACTTTATAGAGGATGCACACATCACAGACTAGCATGATGATAACGCAGATTGCCTGAAGCATTAACATTTAGTATTGATTCTCAAGAGTTTCGTGTCCCGTTGTCTCATCTGTTTCTAAAATACGTGAGAGGTTGCACCTGCAGAATGCGATTGGCTTGGATATAGATTGCTGTGCCAGGATTGTGATCGGCAAAGGACCAGAAGCCGTCCTCGACGTCGTACCTATTAGCGGTGGAAATCAGACTCTCCTCAATTTACGTGCTCTCTCGCGTTTCTCTGACCAGCGAGAGAACTAGTCTCATGGAGGTCGGTTGGATCCACTGGGATCGTTCATCATATCGGCTTAAGGACTCACTCGAATTTACAGCACTCGGTGAGTAGTGGTACGGTGAGGAGCACGGACAGCGAGAGAAACAGCGTCACTGATGATGTACCATTTGTTCCTCGATCGTACTGTCTATCTCTCTCTTGCTCCATCCATATTTCCCGCGCGCCCCATGTACAACTTTGAATATGAGTGCGACTCTCACCGATTAGGTATCCATGCAGGCATCTAAGCGCACGAAAGCGCCCGGGCCGGTATATGCCGAGAAAGTGCAGGCCGGACACCATAGGAAGCGCCAGCAGCTGGGAAAACCACCAAATGCCCTGGATGGCGACCACCACTGAGATCCAGAATTGACCTGAAAGTATGTGTTTATTTAGTTTTGTGTATTTGGCATTTTTTATGGCTTGCTTGTTTGGCTCAGGGTATTTTGTTGTCAGGGGAATATTGCGATTTGTTTTCGCACATCTCGAGAAGTGAAGGTGCGTTTGCTGCATTCGGTTCCGTATAGATCTTTCACTTTGGTCTCGCTATGGTATTACATAGATGAGAAATCCAAGATTTGATGACGCAGTTCGCAACCCATAGATCAAACTACGTACTTCGGCTGACTATTGATGTTGTTTCAGATCTCTGCTCTCTCTCTATTCAGCACACCATCTCGTTACTCTAACCGGGAGAGTGTGCAGAATGGAGACATAACCGTCACTATTGCTTACCAAACAGCTCGCGGCCGGCGATTTCGTCCGGAATATCGTGAATTTTGTAGACGAGTATGCCGATGATGTCATAGATCATCAGCACTCGTACGCTGACAAACACCGGATTGGAGCGGAGGTCGGGGACACGTTGGAGCTAAGTAGTGATGTTGGTGATGAATTAGCAACACTCTCCACTCTACAGTCCTTTCTCGGACCGGCGAGAGACTGTGCAGAATGGAGCGAGAGCGAGGACAATTCCATCATCGCTTGGTCGCAACATCCAAAATGAGAGAACTTACCGCGTAAATGCAGAAGCATCCCACAATTAGTACAATAATTGGCCCTGAATGTACAGAATGAACCGTCTATGGACTTGATTCGCATACCAATGTGCTTTATTATGAGGGAAAGCCATTCTACAAAATCGGTAGGTAACATTCTGATTCTGAATGCCAAAACAACTCTGGAAGTGCTCGTGATGCCAGTTATAGTATTTATCTTATTGCCATAATCAAAGCGATCATAATAGTAGAAAAGGGAAGAATCCAGCTACAGCTTTGCTTGTAAAGCGGATCGGAAAATGCTTCCGATGTTAGTGAAGCGAGAATTGTTGAGGAAAGGCTGGTCTCGATTCGACATCAATACAAGTGTTGGAGTGATCAGGAGGTGAGAAAGGAGAAAGAGATCTATTGCTTCAATAACTTGCTGACTAAAAATTCTTTGACTGTATAATCAGGGTTAGTATCATAGGGGAAAAGGAGTGACGAAAGGAGAGAGATGATGAACAGGGAAGAGTTGATGATGGCATGTTGATCTTTGATCTCTGTAGTCGTTTGCGAGTCACTCAGAGCATCCCGCATGCCTTCTTCTCCTGAAATTAAGACTCGAATCATTGAGACCAAAAAGGGCATTATATCTTTCAAAACCAATACGGTGAAAACATCGAGCTCATAGTACTCTCTCCTTTTGTAGAGAACAAATCTGGGAAGGCAAGAGGGAGGGTCTTTCTTGTTTTCACAGACTATCTCGCTTAACTAAGTACTATGAGCGCATCTTTTCTCCCCTCACCTGGAATGGGTTGCTGGTGTCGGCTGGGAAGGCGATGAGCGCGTCCCCTGCCTTGTTCGCCTCGCAGTACTCGACGAGGCTGCAAGTCGGGACTACACTCTAGTTTCGATTATTACCACTATATTATGGAAAGCAACACTAGATGTGAGGAATGACTTGGTACATTGGTACATGTACAGTGTGGTGCCAACTCTGATTCTTCTTTTTTTTTCGCGTGCTCTCTCGTTTCTCTGACCGGCGAGAGAGTATGTAAAATTATCCTTGAATTGTCAACTCTAGTTGATAATACATACAACGTGCATCAGTCTCGAGATTAGAATTGAGCGTACACAAAAACTGAGTAGCAACAGCGCGCCAAATTCGTAAATCCCATTGCTCAGCTCACTTTTTCGCGACCTCTGATACGTTCTTGCGCTGAACCTGCGCCTCAATTCGCAGTTGCTCCACCTGTGGCTTGATATTATCCATGATGGTGTTGTGTGGTGTGTTGTGGCTCCGGGACAACCTGCAGAGCGACGTTTGCGAAAGCGCAGAAAGGAGAACACGTATGCTATTCGATCCGGCAACATTGGCCTGTGTCTTTATGCTGTGAATTGGTAAAACTATGGAAAAGGAGATATGAAATACATACACTGTCACGGAGATAACGGAGATAGCCGAGCGAGTGGATAATATGAGTGAAATGAATGGGAGAAAGACTCTAGATTCCCACTCTGATCGCGGCAGCTTCTCACGATAGAATTCATGGGAATTGATAATATTGAGGATCAGTGGGAAAACATAATTATTACCTACTTGATTGAAATTCGTATGCTGAATGATCGACACAAATAAAGTCTTTCGAATGTTATGCTATACGTTCTATTCACAATGTTGCCTGCCAGATTGATGAAAGAGTGTGAAAAAGGTAGATGCCTATTATCCACCATTACTAATTCTCACTCTTATGGCTGCCGTTTCCCGAGTCTCACGCTAAGATTGGTGAGAATGGAGAATATACATATCATAGATCAACAACAACGATATTCACTCACAGACGGGATCATTTATCAAGAACTTGGATATTGATAGTATTTAGGAAATATTTTATAATGGAATTCCAACAGAAATTGGTAGAGAGAATATTCCAGAGCAAGTGGATTGATTTGAATCAATGAACATCCGTTCCGCCAGTTATAGTCTCTTTCTTTATCCACAAAATAAAAGTATTATTTTCATTCCATAATCCCGCCTCCCATGGCGTTCTTGACAAATGCACAAAAATGTGACTTTCGATGCGAGACCTCTCTGACTCTCTCTCTTTCGCTTTTCCATGCTGTCTGGTCTCTCGCATGTTATCGTCCCACGTGAAAAATGCTTGCATTTTATTCATAGTGCAAGCATTTTAAGCATTTAGATCGTGGCAGAATCTATAGCCGTTCACCAGTTATCATTTAAATTGCTGTTGTCATATTGTTACTACGTATCATCCTAATTAATCCAAATTATTGGTGGAAAGCCTGCCGCTGCTCCTGGAATGCATCACTATTTCAGCATTCACATTAGATAATATGAAAATATTATATAGAAGAGTATTTATCGCATTACCAAAACCAAAGGCATCAGAATAGTGGGATAGGAGATCAACCTGTCACCATTCCCTCTGTTCAATGGATCACTGTGACAGCATCTCTTCTCCATTCGTCGTCTGCCCCACACGGGCTCCGCCTCGACTGTCGTGCACTGAATTATTTATTTATTTATTCATTTTTATTTACATCGTTTGTTTATTTATCTAATGTTATGCAGCATTAGTGTTGTGAAAACTCTTTAGTTTGAACTTTTTTTCAGCTCCCTATGCTTCAAATATCAAAAACATTCCACACCTTTGAGATTATCATTGAGCGGTGAAACATAATCGGAAAATCAGAGGATAGTTTGCATTGAAAGCGCGTTTAGAAAATATAGCGCGGCCGAATGAAGGTACGCATTCATAAGTTCTCAAAACGTAGAATACATTATTCGTATTATGCCTAGTCCGGCAATTTCAAGAGATGCGTTGACGAATTATCCCTTTTACTGAATGCTAGAATTGAATATTTTCTCTATACGACGAGCGCAGCAGGCAATATCGAAACATCCCTCAGATTTGAGATTATCATTGAGCGGTGAAACATAATCGGAAACGAAATTGAATGCATATTGAAGAGTATTCATGCAGTCTTTTTCAACACGACTGATCTTTCAGAAAGAAAGTACTATTGGCATTTATTTAGTATTTATTTTCTTAGTGTTGGCCAATTACAAACCGTATTATGCGATCCGGCGCACTCGTATTTGCTGTGGGCGCATCTCCTCTCGATGTAGACCTTCAATCACTATTCTTAAATAAATAAAAATTTGAGATTATTATTGAGTGAACGCAGTAAGCTACGCAGTAAGCCGGGCCGAGTACATTGGTTAACCAGGAAACGCTTCATTGTAAGTGGGGCGTAAACCGTTGCAAAAAGCTCGTGAGGCTTCGAGCGCTCCGTAAAGGTTGCGATGTAGCCTCTCCGCTTCGCTCCGTGACTACATCTGCAACGTTTCCTACGCGCTCTCAGCCTCACGAGCTTTTCACAACGGTATGGCCAAAGGCTTTTAAGAAATTACTATATTCGCTCACATAGGGCCGATTGACACCTCTCCCGACCTTGTACGATGAATTTGAAGCGAGTTATGGGCAAAAACGCCATTAGGATTGCGAAATAGTGATGACGAAATCGAGGATTGCGAAATCTCTTCAAGGGAAGCCGAATGACTCCTCCCCCGACCTTGTACGATGAATTTGAAGCGAGTTATGGCCAAAAACGCCTTTTGGGTTGCGAAATAGGGATGATGAAATCGAGGATTGCGAAATCTCTTCAAGGGAAGCCGAATGACACCTCCCCCGACCTTGTACGATGAATTTGAAGCGAGTTATGGGCAAAAACGCCTTTAGGATTGCGAAATAGTGATGACGAAATCGAGGATTGCGAAATCTCTTCAAGGGAAGCCGAATGACACCTCCCCCGACTTGTACGATGAATTTGAAGCGAGTTATGGGCAAAAACGCCTTTAGGATTGCGAAATAGTGATGACGAAATCGAGGATTGCGAAATAGTTGTTGTAGTTGAAAAGCGTAGTCCCTATTGACCCTATTCGCTATGTTTCCGGTGAAGTCGGAAGCGAATTAGGCGCGAAAAACGGATTATTGCGTAAGGATGATGAAATATTGCGTAATGATGATGAAATTTTTATCGATTTTGAAAAGGCTCTTCGAGATAGTTCGAATGGTCATGGACTTGTCCTCGGGCGATGAGTTTAAAGCGAGTTATGAGCAAAAGTGTGACAGACACCGCCATAACGGACGGACGGACGAACGGACGGACGGACGAACGGACAGACAGACACTTTGATTTGGGTTAGGTAGGTAACTCATACGTCAAATGAGGTCTCGCCCAGTATTTTCTGCCGATATGTCCAAATAAACTTGCCGATGTGGTCTACTCGATATAATCGATTTTTACCATACATTGCGCTGTTTTTCTCGCTTTGCCGATATGGATCTTACAAGAGTGCCGATTTCTTCGCGACTCATTTGACGTATGTCTTCACTTTTCACGGAAAATGAAGAAATACTCTTCAATGCATGTGCTCTCTCGTCTGACAGAGAAACGAGAAGTACGTGAATAGAAGAGGGTCGGAATACGATTTACGATCATTAGTTACCTCCCAGTCATCATCTACCTCCAAGGAGACTCGAATCGTGATGCATTCATGAACATCACGAGGGCATTCTGTCATCTGGAGTTTGTTTTCTTATTTGTTTCAGAAGATTCATGCCCGTGTCCCTCTCAGAACTACAGTTAAACAATTTTCAAAATATTTTCGCCTTGTTTGTTCGTATACCTAAATATCCCATCCTTTCTTATCAAACGCGGTTGTGACCCTGGCAAAAACTAAGTTAGTTTCCAGAATGAGAGACACGAAAAGAATGATCTCAATTGGATAAGCGCATGCGCTCTGGCCCGCCTTGTCCACAGGGATTAAATTTATCCGTACGGAGATACCAATTCGATAAGAGAGAGATATCTCACCTTCTGCGCCGGTATCTTCACAATACTACCTTCGGGAACCCTGTCGAAGAAGCATCTGATGGCATTCAACGATGACGCTAGAGTGAGAATGTATGTCGCTATTCTGACCAACATCGGGACTGGACGGCAAAACGTTTTGGACTGATTTTTCAATGGAGAAAATTGCCCCCTGCAGGTCTATTCAAGCATGCGAGGTGCGAGAACAAAACAGAGAGCATGACTGCTCTCTCCTCTCTCCATCTGAGCACTCTTTCGCTTGTCTTGCCGGAAAGTGAGTAAGATGAATGGAGAGTCGGAGCCGAAAAGGGAAGATTGTGAGAGAGTTTTCAAGATGATTCTTTCTTAGAACTTTGCTCATAACGCTTAACCGAACTCGTGATGCTAAAGTTTTTTTTAAACTATTATATCTCGCATCTTTGAGTTCATACTCGATGCACAATATCTTTTCTAATCTTGCAATCATCAAGTCGGAATTTTTATTAACTAAAAATTTGACAATGGAATTAGGCCAGACATCAGTGCGGTTGGGGCATAAATGATGAGGAAAATGACTGTGCAAATACAGAAAAGTAGGGTGAAAGGCGGTACAGATTTTGTAGCGCTACTGGACTCAACACATTCAATAAGAAAATATAAAGAAACTATGAATGATCAATCGATTAATGCGTAAATACACGAGAGGGAGGGCTGAGATTAAGGTCATGATTGCTACTGGAATTTTTGAGTTTGCTTTCTTCGGGATTGGAAGGGACGATGAGCGGCTCCCTGTCCTGCATCGTCCACGAGGCGTACGGGACTGCGTGCGAGACCATATTCCCTGAGGTTAAGAGATGTCACTAATAGCGAACTAATAGCGAAGGCATTTGACGTCTAAAAAATCAAAGAAGAGATAGGGAGATCCCAAGTGTCCGCAACACTCGTGTAGACTCGATGTTGTATTCAATCGGGTCGCGAAAAAATGGAGAGAGGAATCGCTCAACATTCTCACCTGCCAATTCCCTGCTCACAGTCGGAAGGCCTTCTCATTGGAAGCGAGAGCGATCACACCATCGTTATTGCTGTCAAGACAAATATTAAAAATAATGGCATCTTGTTGTTCATTTTCTTTGTGTATAAAACCAAGAAAAAATAATTTCCTGACAAATTGAAACTCTCCTCATTTCGCGTGCTCTCTCGTTTCTCTAACCAACGAGAGCTTGCGATATCAGGAGAGACCGTTCCGATTTGCAATTATTAGATCGAGCATTTAAAAAAGAAAATAGAGGAAGGTACCATACCCCTGATCTCCCGTTGCATGGGCACATAATGTACCGTGATCGACTATCGTCGTGATTCAAACTAGCCATTTCAACTCGCACCTCGGTATTCTGCGGAATCTCGATACGGTTGAGTAGATGTTAGGCGAAATAGACCAGTATCTGGAGCTGCTTGTCAGAGATAAGGGGTATAGCGGCGCAGAGACCCTTTACCTGAAGGTGTGTGTGTTTTAATTTTAATAATCCAGTGTACCTAATGTTCTCGATGTGCATGCAATTACGGCAAGTCTTCCACGAGACATTTTCACGCAATTTTGCTAGATACTAGGTATACAACAATATTGGTTTTGTACTATTGATTAAGGTCGGAGACAGGGGAACGACGATAGGGGACCACTACACCTAATCACACAACACCTTTCGATCCAACACTTCGATGCTGCATGCGAGCACAACTCCCATGACCTCGCCCTCCTTGTTTCGTGCGAAGCGAGACGTTGATCCCTTACAATCATTGACCAGATCCTTGAGTAGGCGCCTTAGCTCACGTCTGAGAAGAGGAGATGTTGAGCAGTAGAGATTTCTAATTGGCCATCAGTACATAGTGAACGCTGCCACTAATTGGTTCAACTTACGATGGTTTGGCCTTCAGGGCCGCGAAAATCGTCTCTGTCCGGAGCAGATTCTTGACAAGAAATGCAACGACTTCGTCCGATTCAGCGATTGGGTGAATCCTCATTCTCGGTTCGACCTACAATAACTGGAATTATGAGATGCATCATGAGTAACTACGAAATATCTTCATTTCTGTACTCCGATCCCCACATATCCCACCTCGAGAGGAGAATGGACCGATGCGGGTATGCATAGTGTCCCGACCTTCTTATCGTATTTACTGAAACATTGTTGTTTTTCTAATTAATATACCCTTTGAATAAACGTACGTCATGGGTTCTCTATCCTCCCAAGTATCCGTTACCGGATCATACATTTCAACGGTCGAAAGTTCTTTGAGCTCAATATCAAAGCCACCAAAAGCGAACAATTTTCCACAAGAGACAACCAGTCTGGGCATATGCCTGAAATCCATTAGCTTTGCCTTTGAATCTTATAATATTAGAAAATCATAGATGACTACCTCATGGTGTTCGGGCTTTTTATGGATGTCCATTTATTTGTTACTGGATCGAATCTTTCTGGTTCACAGAAGATGTCGGAGTCGCCGCGGCTGGAAAGATCATTTGTTACATGAAATTTCTAAGCATACTAGGAAGTGATGAAAAAACGAACTCGGAATACTGGCTTCGATTAGGGTTCAAGCTCGGCATGAAAAGCCGTTCTGTCACCACTAATGCGAGATTACAGTTCAATGACAAAAAGCTTACCCTCCTACCACGTAGATCTTTCCATTAAGTACTGCAGCAGCTGCACCCCATCTTTTCTGCAGCATTCGACCGATGGGCGTCCAACTGGACAAAGGTCAATGACATGAAGATGCATTGAAGTCATATGATAAAGATATTGTCCTAGCAATTTACTGCCGCGCGTAATCTGAGCACAAACTGCCGCGAACACCTTCGCTAAGTGGTAAGTTGTTGAATCATAATAACACTCCTTTCACTAGGGATTACGTTACCCCACTACATAATTGACAAATGTGGAACGAGGGTTTAAGAAGACGGAGACGGGAAACGAGAGACAAGTTTCAAACTCCACCCGAGTATGCATTGGAATATGTTTCGTGTTTACTTCAATCTCTGCAGCAAACTGCTAGGACATAGAGGAATTTGCGGTTAAGCGTGAAGCGGAACATTTCTTAGAGTACCTGTTAGTCTCTGGATCGTAGCATTCGCCGTCTTCAAGAAGTGCCCGATAGGAATCGAAACCACCGAGAACTTAAACAAATTTGGTTTAAAACAAATTTAAACACTGAATTCAAAGAAGAAAATATAGTTGCGTAAATTAGGAAAGTCAAAACAATAGCCAATACTTCGCTGATAAAATCTATACTAAAAACACCATCCTTTATCGCCTTGGAGATACGCAACAAAAAAAATTGGTATGACATGACTACTGTAGTTGAGAGGCACCACTACTGTACCGTACCGTATAACTTTCCGTCTAGGACACAAGATGCAGGTCCGGCTCGTGCAGTTATCATTGCATCAATTTATACCAGTCTGACCATTCTGCAAATAGCATTCAATCGATTAGATATTTATTTATCGGATGATTAGAAGACTACTCATGAGGATAACATGCCATTATTTTCAGGGTCGAATCTTCTCAGATTGTAGAGTGCGTGCATGTTATCGTAACCCCCAGCGACGTAGCTGTCAATAAAAGATATAACGGTTAGTGATGCGAATTTAAAACAACTTTCCTTGATTCACGTACCCTCTCGTCGGTCAACGAAACGAGAGAATATGCGAATTTAGGAGAGTCCTGATTTGTCATCGATAATTACGGTTATGTTTATCAATAATTCTCCCTATTGCATATATACTGACTCACATCTTTCCGTTAATCACGCCATGTCCTGTTAAGGAGACTATGCCTGTTTGGAATTTGTCACGAATGTACGGAATCTGAAAGAAAATCTTCTGAGCATTCAAAACGAAATCATACCGAATGCCACTGATTAGTGATGGTATTATAAACGATGCCAGTGTCTCAGGATGATGGGCTCATCCCTTAAGCCTTCTTCCGCCCAGAAAGTAGATCTGAAAAAGTAAATAAGATAATAAAAAAAATTATTCAAAATAAAATAAATTACTAAAAATAAACCTCTATCGAAAGAATAAGAATTCAAATATTAGAGATTAAAAAATATTCGAACATGAAGACTTTCATCATACCTTGTTATCGATGACAGCAAGTGGTTCAAGATGATGGTTCACTTTTCCCGTGGGGCCTTCTGCAATATAGATTAAGAGCGATGCTCTGTAATTTTGGGCCACCTCCCCCCGGACACGTTGCCCTAGGAATACGATTGACCGGCCCATACTCCATACATGTGGACCCCTTCGCCTAGTATATTTTAAAAATATTTGGAACTCTTAGAAGATACTACAAGTACTACATGAAGTAAAAAGAAAGAATTTTTCGGTTAAGCTATGCTATCAATTATCTCACGGTATTTTCAACGGATCGTGTTTATATTCTTTCTAATCATTTGAATAACGTACGTGTCCATGCATTCGTTACGGGGTTGTACGGCTCCATTGTGATCGTATGATCGTTCTCAGGTGAAAGATTGTCTCCTGTAATCGACGGATATGTAAACATCTCCGTTTTAGCGCGTGCATTAATCTTCTATAAAAAAAGAAATTAAATATCGTGATTTACTTACTAAAAGAGAAAATCAATCGCTGGGCCTGCTCACAAACTCGCTTGGTTGCCTTCGAAGACTCGAATCGCATGTTGAAGTTTCGGAGATTCATCTGATGAACAAGATTGGGCACAGTGTTCTCTACAGAATTCCTCGTCTCAGCTATAACAACCAAACCAATTGACCTTTGCTGCATTGATAGTTACCATGCAATCCGGATTGCATCTCACCCATTCTGCCTTCTCTATAGTTTCCGAGATGAAACCCTCAGTGAGAAGAGGAAGGCGAACACGCCTCAGCAATCTGCATGAATACCGAATTTGATTGAGAAAAGGTTAAATATTCTGGGAAGACGACAAACCTTGCTGCGTATTGCGTCTTATAGATGTCTTTGCTTATCCATCGATTTATGATTTCAAAAACCTGACAATATTTTTTTTAGAGTTTTTATTCATTTAGAACCCTACCTGATTCTCCTCATCGACATTGAGTGAATCTCTCTGTAGGAAAACGATAAGTTCGTCAATTGGGAGATTGAGAAAGTCGATAGTAAACGAGATGGGAACGATGTTTCTCTGGAATTGTACCGTTTCATGTTGCGCGTAATCCTTAGAGCTCACGTAACAAATTCGAACTGAAAACTGTCTAATCGTCATCGAATTCATCTCTTAGCGCAATGAAATGTATTCAATGAATGGCTTTTAATTGTTTGAAATTGTACAACAATGAAATTAAGCAGAACATCATCATTTGCATGGTAAGCGATCGACTTGAAGAAGGCGAAAATCGATAACAAATTATCGATCCTGACTCGATTAGTCATGAATCTTCCACATTCGTCCTTGACTGACTCCTGAGAAATGATGTTTTTAAATACACATTATTTGTTGCATAACACACCATTTGGAAGAAGTTCGCTCCCATCATCATTTCTTGTACGTTCGTCTCGGAAATGGTGAGGCACCCTTTGTAGGCATACTCCAGAAGATTCTCGAAAGTAGAGATTTCTGAAAATGGTGGTACATATTGATCGTGATTTCTCGAACAAAATGAAAGATATATTTGCTCACCGCAAAGCTGTGAAGAAAGATTGATCTCTCCATTGGTACATTCTACCATGTTAGAATTGAAAAGGGCTTGAAAGAAGGGAATTCGAAAGCTCAGAAGAGCCTTAAAATGGTGATTGTTCTATCACTTGATAAGCATCCCTCTATTCATTCATCCTCATTCTCATTTCCTAACTGCCCTATATTTCCCCAAAACCAAGTTTATATTGGCCACTTGATAAATATTATAAAGCTAAACTCATTAATTATTGTCTCACTTTGTGCGCGTGCAGTGTTTTATCAGCAATCACAATGGCGATATCACACTTACTCTTATCACATCGCTCATTCGCCAGATCTTTGAATTCCTAAATAAATCATTTATAAAATTCCAGAAAATATTTGATTCACATTCGAACCTCAGGAACATCGTGTGTTAAGGTGATTTGATCTGGCAAACCAATACTACCGAGCGGAATTTTGACCCCTGAAAGCAGAAACATTCTCAGCGAAAAAGCAGTAAGTTAGAGGATCAAATTGCGTTCGCTCTTTCATCACCCGGAGAAATGAAAGAGTGTGCAAAAAGGAGAGTGCTGATATTCCGGTAACGCTAGATAGTACGAACAACTGATTCAAGGCTTGTGAAAATGCTAAAAGCATACCGCAAGTCATAAACACTGATACATCAGCTTCGATGGGAGAATCCATGACTAAATGTCCAATGAATAAGTTATAACTGTTACAATGAATAAATTGAGACGACAGTCAGGGAATGGAGAAAGCTGCGGCTATTTACTCCCTAGAACTCAGCAAGGTTGATCAGGCGTTCCCTGAGGCAGCGATGTGAAGCGCAGCGCAACATTTGGAATGTCTTTGGACTGATTGTGAGAAAGGCAAAGATACAGGTTAGAAATGACAAGAAAAAAATGTCAAATCACGAAAGTGTTTTAGTAGTCTCGTGAATAAAGTGGAACAACTGTCATTTAATATTTAAACGTGTTTTGTATGGCAAAATGCACATTGTCCATTCATCCAATCATATTTTCACAAATTCGGACTAGAAACAAAAATAAATTGCAAATAAAACGAATATTATGTATGGGCAACAAATAAATTGCATATCAACAGTCAATATCATAATACAATCCAGCAGAATCATCCCTAATCCCATGAACCTTCACATTGTAAAGTGATAAAGACCAAAGATTAAAGATCAAGCATCAAAATGTCATTGGGAATATAACACATCTTCGTCTTAACATGGTCGTGGATGGCTTGCTGAACAGTGTCGTTCCCTTCAAAGAACCATCGATGATCATGAGCTACCGTATCTGAGCTACCGTAATACGAAGATAAATCGATTTCATGAATTACCGTGCTCCAAACATCAATCGATAACAACAAAAAACCGTATCTCCAATCTACAGTACCTCATTCGACGGCTTCTTCACGTCCTCACCTACCGTGCCCGTCAGTCTCTTCACCAGAATCTTCGAGTCCACGGAGATACTCTAATTATTGATTTTGTTTGTATATAGAATACAGTAACGATTGATTAAAGTGTGCGATTGGATAATGTAATTACCGAAATTGACTGGATTAGGATAGAGTAGTATCTCAGAATGTGATAGATATTAGTATTATTGACTAACAATCCGTACGTGAATTGGCTATTTATCAACGTCATAACCATTGCGCGTGAAACACAATCCACCTTGACATTTCTTTACTCACTACACTATTCTCGGGATACAGTACTTGGCATCTATCGATTGACCCGCCTCCTCACCCTACCGTACCTCTCGCAATAATCTGCCAGCAATCGGATGAGTGAGAAGGCGTCGGTGGTGCTCGACGCGTGGACCTACAAGACGTTGGTTAGGGGGGTGTATTATTTTAGAACTGTCATTTTAGAACTGGTCGTTTTAGAACTGTGAAATTTATCTAAATCTAATGTACGCATTGACCTACCATCAGTTTTCAATGTGCTTCCTTAAGGCCAAATTAGGGAACTTTAGGATCACCCTTAAGCCTTAGGATTAAGGTTAAGGCAACATTTTCCAGTTCTAAAATGACCAGTTCTATAGTAAAACGACAGTTCTAAAATGATACACCCTCCGTTGGTTATGATCTCATTCTGATTGACTGCTGAAAATGGCCGCGTGGCGCAATGGATACCGTGTCTGCTTACGGCTCTTACTAGTGTTGGCCAAACGGCATGAATTACGGCGCCGTAATTCCCTCCCCCTAGCCAAATTGAGGGAATTACAGCGCCGCGATTCAAGCCGTTTAGCCATCCCTAGATCTTATGGATACGGAGCCAATGAACCGGTCTGAACTTGGATTGGTTCTTCCTAGGGCAGCCAATCGACGCACAGCGTTTCGAGAGAGGACAAGAGTTAGAGAAGCAGAGAAAAAATAGAGATAAGGCAAAAGTGAGAGAGTGACGCGAGCCGCGACGCGTTGCTACTTTGACTCCGCTCGCTCTTTTGATGTGCAATCTTTATTTTCCGTTCAATACCCTATGTCCAATCTCTCCATACTGATGAAACGTTGTACGACGTCACGCCGGCCTACCCAACGATTTTGCAGTCTGAAATTTATTTTTTCAGAATTTTGACTGCCTCTGCTTGGTATTTTTTGTTGTTTGGAGCACAGCTTGGTGCATTGACTACACCAAACGCAATTTCTTATACGCAGCTAGTAAAACTTATTTTCAGACTTGAGACTTCCAATGGGGAACAAAGATGTGCCTATTGCTTCATTTGTTAAATAATGGCTCTGAACGATGCAAATGCTTAGAAAGTGTATTACGGGGTTGATTAGCTAGTCCTGCTGGATAAAACGTTACGAATGGACCAATTTCATCTAGTGCTCTCTCTCTATTCTGCACACTCCCAATTCGGTCTGATCGGCGAGTGAGTGTGCAAAACGGAGAGAGAAAACTATTCAATCCTTGATCATTATCATGACTCTTAAATTGTCCACACTACTTCCATCAGGTGAGGCAACACGGAGTATGGAGAGAGCGCACTACTCATTAGGGCCTTTCCGGGCACTCAACTCGTAGACCCCTTCGTACTACCCAATTACCACATTGACTAGAAGGCAGAATCGAAAATTTAGCGGGTGTGGTTACGGTAGTCTCTGAGACTACAATAGTATCTGAATACAGTACCTCCATCAATCAGGCAGCAGCAGGAGACCCGATCAAACTCGAAGAACAGCGAGAGAAGGTCGGATCTGAAATAGAATGTTTAAAAGAAACCACAAGCAGGGACTGAAGAACCAAAAACAAAGGAAACCAGCACATGATGTGGAAAGATCATGGAAACCCCTAACTTAAAATTAAAGTCATTTCTCAATCTATTTTGAGAGTGAACTACCGTATATCTCTCTCGTCTCTCCTACCGTCAGCTCCCACTTGCTGAGCGAAAACACGAAGATCGGCGTGTCCATGGCCATGTACTTCTCCGCCATGTCTGGTACTTTGATTAGGGTGCGTAACTTGTTACTAGAAAATCGATAGATTGAAGTGCAGTGGGGAAGGCATTAATTGTTTAGCATAGACACAGTCGTTGCATTGGTGCGTCCAAACATTTTTGCTTCAGCCGCAGCATGTGAAACACAATCAACCCTTGAGATTTATCCGAGTGCGCGAGGAGTATGCTAGCAAGGACACAACAATTTGCTGCATTTATTCGACAGGAGGTTCTTGTTCCGGGCCTCACACTTCTCAGTCTGCCATGTCGTGTACTGAAGGAAGGGGTGATGGAATTGGGATACTTTTTCGTCTTATACATTGAACGTGAAACGCTATTCATAATAGGGTTGGCTATTCGGGCTATTCAGGCCCGCAGTCCCTCTCCCTCCCCCTCGCCTCAATCCTCCTCCCGCTCAGCGAGCGCTCCTCCGCTCCCGCTCAGCCCGCCTCCGCCTCCTCTCTCAAACCCGCGCAAACTAGAGCGCACCATCTCGTTGGGCTGAGAGGGCGTTTCTCAGCCGAGGGAAGGAGTGCGCTCTAGCCCGCGCCGGGTTAGAAATGGGAGGGGGAGGCGGGCGGAGAGGAGGCGGAGTTTGCACAGCTGAGCGGGGGGAGGATTGCGGGCCCGCAATCAGAGGCGTGAGATTGCGGGCCCGCAATCCCGCAATCGTTTAGCCAGCCCTAATTCACAAGGGAATGATCTGAGGACACATATTCCGATCTGCACGAAAATTTAAGGGTATACTAAACCGACCACGCTGATTTCATTTCCGTTTTTAAAATCTGCCACCGAAGCCTTAGGCGCAAAATCGCATTTCTCTTGAGATTTAAGCGCAGTGTAAGGCTATCATTCCATCAGCCACCGTGGCCGAGTGGTGGAGAGGTTTGATTTTTTTTTCTCTGCTTCTCCTCTCTCCCGTTTCGCTAACTAATCGAGAGGCGGGATAATTCTGTGAAAGAGGACAGTCTTAGCTGATACAGCCATGATAATGAGCGGTGTTTTCCGGTGCTTTCCTTCAAAAATGTGGTCTTTGTAACGTGAAAACGAACAGAGTTCTTGCGTTTTTAGTGCGCAATTCGCGGGTGAAAGATGAGCAAGAGGCGCGCGTAAAAGTCGGGATCCCAAAAAATTTTCGGAATCCCGTCCCCTCCCCTCGCCTCTCTCTGAAATGTCGGGTAATTAGCGCAAGCGCGCGCCTCCCTCGAGAGAAAGACGGGATCCCGTTTCCCGTTCATGATCCGTCATACCTACTTCGCACCCATATGTAGTGGATAACTACCGGTAACAGCAAACCAGCGCCTAAAAGTCCGATTGATATACACCACAGAAGTTATTGATTAATATTGCAAGAAAATAAACCGTTTCACTTGTTATTACGAACAGTCCAATCTACTGTGTTTAGCAATCATTAATAAGGGATTCTAGGCTTCAGTGTTTGTATTTAATCAGTGCATTTTGCGTCCAGGATCACATAGGAGAAAGATCGGGAATATTGGAAAGCTAAATAAATAATTAGCGAATATTTTGTTCCGCTATTTATTGAATAATTTTTTAACCAGAATTATTGAATCGCAACCGAAGAGATCACTAGGAAAATAAAACATATGGGAAATGATTATTACAGCGAAAACGAAAAAGTATCGGGTATGTTCGAAAATGAATAAAATTAAGTAGGATTTAATTTTCGCAGAGAATATAATTCTATCACTATTAGATCCTAGAATAATATTGCGATGTGGTTATACTTTGAAAAGGCGACCATCAACAATTATCAACCTGCGAATTTATCTTAGTGAAGCAGTGCCACCATTAGCCGGATATTCACAGACAATGGAAGTTGTATCGCAATTAGACATAATATGAAATCTACGTAGCAACACAGGGCCGAAGAAACCGCGAAGTAGCAGGCAAATTTAACAATAGTAGTGAACGATATCTCACGCACATGCTACAGTATCCTCCATAAGTCATGACTCACTTTTTCATTCTTTCATAAGTTTTGACTCGTATGAGATTTCTTGCTCATACTTGGTCATGACATAGTACACCCACCGAGTGTCAGGGATATGGCATTAGGATATCACAGAACTCCCTGGTTGTTGCGTAGTGATGACGCAATCAAGCTATACTTTTTCAAACAATCTAAATTCTTACATTTATTTTTTCTCAGCCTTCCTACTCGGTGTAATAATAGAAGGCCTCAATACCTTTTCGATGAAAATATGTATTCATGGAAGGATTACGTACAGTTGCTTTAGACTGTGTCAAAGTAGGGTCCCGAAAAAATGGATTTTCG
Source organism: Pristionchus entomophagus (assembly GCA_036245825.1). Classification (NCBI taxonomy): domain Eukaryota; kingdom Metazoa; phylum Nematoda; class Chromadorea; order Rhabditida; family Neodiplogasteridae; genus Pristionchus; species Pristionchus entomophagus. Next base: position 38,116,956 of record BTSX01000005.1, read on the forward strand.
TTCGCAGACATGCTAGAGACTCGTTCAAAAGCTCAAAATGATCCTTACCACAATTCCTGATGATCCCTGAAGTTTGGTAACGATAGCTCTTAATTTGCCCTCAGGGCAATAAAAAAATTTCACTTTTTCACATAATCCTATTTTGGATGTTTACAGTTCTGAGGGTGATTTTCGTTCAAAGGTCATTCCAAGACACGATGGTAGAAAATCGATGGAATATACTACTCCCAACTTTTTAGAGCATTTAGATAACTTTCCCGCCCGCGGGAACCTAAAATCAGAGGTCAATCGTTTTCAACCTAAAAAAATAACCCATCATCAGTCGAAAAAAATTTTCTCTCAGAACTTCCTGACTAAATTTTTATCTGGTATATTTTTGTGTGCTGAATCCGAATTTCGATATGAGAGCCCATGATATCATTAATGAAAAAAAAATTCATTATGTCGAAAAATAGCAGATTTTGAGTATCGATAGACCTCGGAATTTCGGTTGCCGCGTTCGGGAAAGTTATCTAAATGCTCTAAAAAGTTGGGAATCGTATATTCCATGAATTTGCAACTAACCTGTCCAGGAAAGACCTTTGACCAAAAATCGGCCTTGGAACTGTGAACATCCAAGATAGGGAGAAAAAACTATGTGAAAATGTGATAAATTCTTTCCCTGATGGAAAATTAAGAGCTATCGTTGCCAAACTTTGGGGATCATCAGGCATCGTGGTAAGGTTCATTTTCAGCTTTTGAACGAGTCCCAAGCATGTCTGTGAACGAAAATCCATTTTTTCGGGACCCTACTTTCAGACAGTCTAAAGCCACTGTAGGTCATCCTCCCATGAGTACATACTTTCATCAAAAAGGTATTAAGGCCTTCTATTATTACACCGAGTAGGAAGGCTGAAAAAAAATCCATGTAAGAATTTTGATTGTTTGAAAAAAAAATTGCTTGATTGCGTCATCACTACGCAACAACCAGGGAGTTCTGTGATATCCCAATGGCATATCCCTGACACTCGGTGGGTGTACTATGTCATGACCAAGTGTGAGCAAGAAATCTCATACGAGACAAAAATTATGAAAGAATGAAAAAGTGAGTCATGACTTATGGAGGATACTGTATGTCTATGATAGATCGAATAGTAAGATCACCAAGTCTTAGATCAAAGCAAGGATTAATGAAATAATTTCTACTTTCGGCGCTCACCACACTTTTGCGAAAGTTGGTGAAATGAGAGAGTGTGCAGAATGGAGAGAGAATAAATCGCATACAATAGCATAAACTATCATCATGAGTCTGGCTTACAATTTCTATCAATCTCGTTTTAGACTCTCGATTTCGATAAAATCTCTATTTCGCACACTCTTTCGCTGTTTGGAGAAAAAAATGGAGAGCGGGAAAACCCGTGGTGAGATCTGTGCATGTGCCTATCACCGTGTTGCTAAAGCCATGCAAAAATGTCAATCATACTACGTCATGCTAGGATATCTCTGTCACAGGGGAAATCGGTAAGGGACACATGTAACAGTACCTGAATTGCCATCGTGCCGACCCCGCCCGAACCACTGTTGATGAGCGCACGATTATCTGCAAATATGGTAATATTAATTAATAATAATAAAGTAACTAATAAGACAGTATCAATAGATCCGTGCTACGATATTGATTTTTGTCTAGAAACCGATACGATTTCCGAGCAGAAGAGAAAAGCGCTCATATTTAGAGCAAAGTGTAAACACAGTTTTGATATTGCCGGAACCGAAGCCTTTCCCAACATGGAAAGTTGCGGATCTCGTCAGTTTCAGGTTTCACCAGCCTATGCCATCGCTCGCATTCTCAGACTTCCAATGATCAGCGCATATTCACCAAAATATTGTAAACTTTTCACTCACTTCGCAGTTCCCTTGTACAGTCGGCCTACCATGCGTTCCACACAGTGCACGCGATGTATCCGAATCAACGCGCATTCTTATTGAAGTGAGTGCCGTCTCCTGAAGGGAAATATTTTAATGAACTTTAAAAAGTTACGAAAGCAAGGCAGTGTCGACGGAGCACAAAACTGGAGACCCACCAATTCCTTCTTATTATTTCAAGTGTTGTTCACCGTATCGTATCGATCTATTAACATCCATAGTATTGGGGGCATGTATGGTCGGACAAACATCGAACTACCATGCGCGAATGATTGGTTAATGGCCGGATTGTCCAGAAGACACTGACGTTTCCCCAATCCAAGAGAGTTGTGCAACCTATGCAGCAGCGAATCGCCATGTACATTGTTTGATTTGTAATATATTTCGCACATTTGAGAGAAACGGATCAAAGATACCACCGACCACACAAAAGATTCGGACGATGCAATATATTCTCGAAGAGTTTTATTTTCTCGTTTTCCCCAATCCAAGAGAGTTGTGCAACCTATGCAGCAGCGAATCGCCATGTACATTGTTTGATTTGTAATATATTTCGCACATTTGAGAGAAACGGATCAAAGATACCACCGACCACACAAAAGATTCGGACGATGCAATATATTCTCGAAGAGTTTTATTTTCTCGTTTTTCCCAATTCAAGAGAGTTGTGCAACCTAGGCGGCAGGAAATAATCATGTAGATTGTTTGATTTTTAATATATTTCACACATTTGAGAGAAACGGATCAAAGATACCACCGACCACACAAAAGATTCGGACGATGCAATATATTCTCGAACAGTTTTATTTTCTCGTTTTCCCAATTCAAGAGAGTTGTGCAACCTAGGCGGCAGGAAATAATCATGTAGATTGTTTGATTTATAATATATTTCACACATTTGAGAGAAACGGATCAAAGATACCACCGACCACACAAAAGATTCGGACGATGCAATATATTCTCGAACAGTTTTATTTTCTCGTTTTCCCAATTCAAGAGAGTTGTGCAACCTAGGCGGCAGGAAATAATCATGTAGATTGACCAAGTGAACGCCTATTCATTTTTAAAGGTTCTATTTCACATACTTCGCATATTAAATCTACTACTTGCTGGTAATTGGGTCTATAAAATCACACTTGGTCCAATCATTATACTTTTTTTTTTTAAAAAGCATTTCCGATGAAACTACTTCAATGAACAAATAGTAAGGATCATAGTAGAAAGTACAAAATATTTTTCCCCGTAGGGAAGTGGATTCAACCACAAGTTAACTCGAAAATTCCACGGTTTAAACGTTTGTTGGTATGGTCGGTCTGGGCGTCCGGTCCCACTTTTGGTATGGGCGTCCTGGCAACACACAAAAAAAGCTTAAGCGAACTAAGTTTATATGAACATCACCTGCGGGCGGGAGTCGAACCTGCAGGCCACGTTGAGTGGGCGGAGCCAGGAAAATCGTGAGATTTTGAGGGATTTTGATGGTCTAAGACCCATGGTTCGTCTCATTCTGCCCTTCCCTTTATTCGCTGGGCGATTGCTAATATTGCTGAAGAACCCAATCATAAAATTTTTTCGTGTTCCTCCGATGATTCTAACAGGGAAGGGGGAATACTCACGATTAACATCACCTGCGGGCGGGAGTCGAACCTGCCTGCGTCGGCATGTCAGTCAGACACCATGCCCATTAGGTTCTATTTCACATACTTCGCATATTAAATCTACTACTTGCTGGTAATTGGGTCTATAAAATCACACTTGGTCCAATCATTATACATTTTTTTTATTTTAAAAAAGCATTTCCGATGAAACTACTTCAATGAACAAATAGTAAGGATCATAGTAGAAAGTACAAAATATTTTTCCCCGTAGGGAAGTGGATTCAACCACAAGTTAACTCGAAAATTCCACGGTTTAACTGAATTTCCAAATATAGATTATTACGTATTAGCATAGATTATTACGAGGATATTGGAATTCAGCAGCACTATGCAGCAACAACAGCTACAAGATATGAGTGAGGAGACAGTGTGCAGAATGGAGAGCACTATTCTATTCAGCATGATTAATTCAAAACAAAATCAATGAACCATAGCCGGTGAAAAAACTTGAATGGTTTAGTCTGAGATAGTGTGATTTTCAGATTGAGACAAACTCAAACCATGAGTGAATTTGTGCCCTCTCTCATCCTTTCTCGAGATCTCTATCGCGTATTTGAACAATCCCGATTACAATAAAAGATGATGAATCACTCTTAGATTTGATTTCAATAAAATTATGGTATGTCTGAAATATGGTGAAGTGATTGACCACTTTCCGTTTTGAGAGTAAAGAGCAGTGAATGAAACACCAGTCCTCTATGCAGCTCACATTGGGCATTGTTTTCTATAGCGATCAATAATACATAATTTATAGTAATATTGAAAGCTCACGGATATTTTTTTACGGTTTTGACTTGAGCGGGGAGGAAGATTAATTCCTGTCACCTTCCCCAGCTATTCTGCACCTGGTGAAACGCAAATGGACATTGTCACGTCAGATTCGTCAAAATCACCTAGTTTGTATTGACAGACAGAATAATTTCGAGAAAAGAGACTAAATATCAAAGATCAACTCTCACTCACCAGTATTATCATCGCTGATCCACTGCTCCTCCCTCACTAATTTCGCCCATTCGTGCCACAAGCGAGGAGTGGCCTCGTCGAGAGTGAAGGAAGGAAGGATTGTCATTCTAAATAAGGAAGATTGCATCATTGCTAACAATAAGTAACAGCATGGAGAAAAGACTGGGGGAGAGAAATTAGAAAATTACGACGAAATATAATTAGCGAAAATCGAAACTGACAATTTGGAGTGATGAACGAAGGATCACTTATTAGATTAAAAAGTAGTGATGTCGTTTCGGTTCGGCACCCACATCTCGCTTCAAACTCAAAGGATAACCTTGGGAGAAGTGTTTCCCCACCACCCATACTCGGATTTACAAATTTGAGATTTCGTCATCACTATGTAAGTTTCACATTTTCGGTCATATCTCGATTCAAACTCATCGCTTGAGGCCAATTCCAGTACCAATCGAACCCCCTCGGCGAGCTTTATAAAATGATCAACAAATTTCGTCATCACTACGCAACTTTTCGTCATCCTTACGTAATATGTCGTTTTTCGCAAGGATTACGAAATATTGCGCAGTGATGACGAAATTTCTTGATTATTTTGTAAAACTCGCCGAGGGGGTTCGATTGGTACTGGAATTGGCCTCAAGAGATGAGTTTGAAGCGAGATATGGCCGAAAATGTGAAAATTACGAAATGATGACGAAATACCAAATTTGTAAATCTTTGCATGGGAAGTCGATTGGTACTTCTCCCAAGGCTTTTCGATGATTTTGGAGCGAGTTATGAGCGAAAATGTGAAAATTACGTAGAGATGACGAAAATTTAAATTTGTTAATCCGAGCATGGGAGGTGGGCAAACACTTCTCCCAAGGTTATCCGGTGAGTTTGAAGCGAGATATGAGTGCCAAACCGAAACGACATCACTATTAAAAAGTAGTATAATCATAACTAGAAAGATGAAATATCTCACCTGTCCGTGTCGTTTTTCATCGGCGACACGGTGAAGATGTGCACGCAATTGCACCCATGATCTGCAAATATTGACCATTTTATTTCGAGGTCAACTCTCTCCATACTGCACACTATTTCGAAGGAATGGGAGTGTGTGCAGAATGGAGAGAGCTGACAATCAGAATCTCATTCATAATATGCAGCAATCATTCAAGGATCTCCACCTCTACTGTACTCCATCCTAGACGTGAAAAAGACAGCAGTCGGGTTTTTTTACGAACGAACAAATCAACATCATTCAGCAACTATGGTTGCTAAGGATGAAACAGTACTGAGCGAACTGCCAGGTTGCTCGATAGATTTTCTTCGCGATATTTTGCGCAGCGCTAGGAAAACTGTATCGAAATTGCGAAGAGGGCAGGAATACGATAGGGGATACTGCAGGGTCTACAATATTATGATAAAATTATTCAATCGGAAACGAAGAGATCACTAGAAAAATAAAGGATATGGAAGATAATTATTAGAGCGATAACGAAAAAGGGTCGGGTATGTTCGAAAATGATTAAAATTAAGAAGGATTTAATTTTCGCACGAGAATATAATTATATCACTAATATTGCGATGTGGTTGTACTTTGAAAAGGCAATCATCTACAATTATCACCATGCGAATTTCTCTTAGTGAAGCAGTGCCACCATTAGCCGGATATTCACAGACAATGAAAGTTTTAAGTTGTATCGCGAATTCGAGATAGTATCAGATCTTCGTAGCTACACAGGGCCGAGGAAACCGCGAAGTAGCAGGCGAAATTAGGAGCAGCAATGAACGATATCTCACGCACATGCTATGTCAAGATCGTATAGCACGATCACCGAGTCTTAGATCACAGTACGGATTAATGAAATAATTTCGACTTTCGGCGCTCACCACACTCTTGCGAAAGTCGGTGAAATGGGAGAGTGTGCAGAATGGAGAAAACAATAGCAATTTTGTATTGAACTCTCGCTCTCTATTACGCACACTCTTTCGCCGTTTGGGAAAACCCGCGGTGAGATCCTTACATGTGCCTATCTATGTGTTGCTACAGCCATACAAATATGCCAGTCATACTACGTCAGGCTAGGGTACATGGGAAATCAGCAAGGTACTTCTACATGTAACAGTACCTGAATTGCCATGGACCTGGGCTTGGGGCGGCCCCTAGTGGCCCGTGCCATTTTATAGCAAGAACAAAAATATATTTGATACAAACTCGTTGCTTTTGAATACTAGAAGGTGTTCCGCATTTATTGACGTTTTCAGAATTTTAAAATTTTAATTCAAAAGCTGGCAAAATAGATGAATAGTTGAGTTGGTTCGACCAAAACGAAAAGGTACGGTAAGTAAAATGTTCAATCCCCGACCAGGTTGAACATTTTACTTACCGTACCTTTTCGTTTTGGTCGAACCAACTCAACTACTCATCTATTTTGCCAGTTTTGAATTAAAATTTTTAAATTCTGAAAAAGTCAATAAATGCGGAACACCTTCTAGTATTCAAGGGCACCGAGTTTGTCTCAAATATATTTTTCTTCTGGCTATAAAAGGGCAGGGGCCACAAGGGGCCGCCCCGGGCCGCCCGGGACGGTCCATGTTCAGGGGGGAATGTGACTGGACTGTAAATGAGCACACGATTATCTGCAAATATGGTAATATTACTTAATAATAATAAATTAACTAATAAGGCATCAATAGATCCGTACTAGCACGACTGATGGATTGCTGACCCATGATGCGATTTGTTGGTTGAGGACTTGAGGTAAAACAGCTACCACCATCGAAACAACGCCGATGTTTTTAGCAGAATATAACTCAGCTGGTAAAAAGTAGCTATAATTATGGCGCACCCTGTAGTTCTCTCCATTCTGCACACTCTCTTTTCTCTAACTGGCTAGAGAGTATGGGGAATACTTCCCATTCAGTAATACACGGCCGACACAGCGACGAGTCTAAGCGAAAAGGACAAATGCGTTGCGGTGATTTTTTTTATGGGAGTGATTTCGCCGATTTAGCGAAATCACTCCCATTCTTTAAAAAATAATCAATAAAAATATTGGAGCTGTGTCAGATACGTGATTCATGGAGTCTGTAAGAAAAAAGGTTGAACATTCGGATTTTTTGACGTGGGGACTATTTCAGCGACTAGAGCACTTGATAGATATGGTAACATCACGGTAAATCAAAGATAGTCCAACTGCAAGGTAACTCATCATCCACGGAGGGTCAGAAGCAGTAACTACAAGTGGCTTCGCAAACAATTCAAATTGAAAAGCGCGAGTTGAGGCCATTCCAAAAACGGACGAGAAAGTGTGTGAAAAGAGGAGAGGGGAACGCGACGAGAGGACCTCGCGTCGCGGTCCTTACAGATTTCGCACCTAGTGCATTTTAGATGTTGGTAGAAGGCGATTTTGAGCACCCGTGATATCATATGTGCGAAGACGGCGCGCGTTGAGGTAAGAACGGGATCTAGAGCGAGCACTAATGAAAAGCAAAGATAAAAATATCAATATGGTTAGATTAATATGATATGTTTACCAGATAAATATTATATTATGGAACCACTTCGACTCCTTCAATTGATGCCCTCCGCAATCTAAACTCTCTTGCAGATCCAGTAAAACACAAATTGTCCAAGCAGTGATCAAGAGAAGCGTGTCAAAGATTAACGGTCAAGAGCTATTTAGAGAGATCTATACTAGGAAAAAATGCAAAAGAATGATCACGAAGTGAGAATTTTTCATTTTTACTTTGACAGCACACTGCTTGCGAATTCGTTTCAGTTTGTGAGAGAGATGGATGTATTCACTCGGCTTCTAGGTAGAAATCCTCACCATTTTCGATGTTTCATTTTATATGAGCATCCGGACCCTGACTAGTTAGAAAATCAAAAAGAAGTAGAGCTCATCACTATCACTCACCCTCATTAAAATTCATTTTGGGCGAAGACGGTGCGTGTTGAGGGAAGGACGGGAACGTAACCGAGCACTGAATGAAAAGCAAAGATCGAATATCAATGTGTCTAGATTATATGAAATGTTTAAAAGATAAATATTTTGGAACCACTTCGCCTCCTTCAATTGATGTCTTCCGCAATCTACAATCTCTTGTAGATCCAGTAAAACGCAAATTGTCCGCGCGCAGATCAGAAATCAAAAAGTCTAGATGGGGCGACCACGAAGGAAAGTGCAATGCCTCCAATCCCCCCAATTTCTACTCTACCGAGTAAAACTCACCTCTTCCTTGTCGCCACAATCGGCTAGAGGTCAGATATCGACCAGTGAGTTCAAGTTCAGTAGTATTTTGAAGCCCAACAAATAACGCAGTCATCGATCCCACCATATTTCGACATCATTTCAGACCCAAGCGAAACGCAAATGCACATTGACGCCACAGATTCATTTGTATAATTTTCTCAGCATATCTGGAGATTTTTAAAAAACTACATGTGTAGCGATCAATTATACAAAATTTATAGTAATATTGCAAGCTCTAAGTAAATAATATTTGGTATAATATTACTAAATATTATTTAGTTTTCGAAAAACAAATCGAGGAGGAAGATCAATTCCTGTCACTTTCCCCAGCTCTTCTGCACCGGGTGAAACTCAAAACGACGTTGTCGCGTCAGATTCGTCAAAATCACTTAGTTTGCATTGACAGATAAACTAATCTCGAGAATAAAGACTAAAGATCAAAGATCAACTCTCACTCACCAGTATTATCATCGCTGATCCACTGCTCCTCCCTCACTAACTCTGTCCATTGAGTGAAGGAGGGAAGGAACGTCATTCTGTGAGGAGTAGATTGCGTCGTATATAGGAAATAAATAAGCGATGTTCGTTTGCGGGTTCCAGTTCTCTCCATTCTGCACACTGTTTCGCAATTCAGCCACAGGTTTGAGTACAGATTAAAAAGCCAATTCACTCGTCGTGCCTTTCTCATCTTTCTCCTTTGCCTATCTTGAAGACATCTATGTCATCAGTGTTACGTCTCCCTCTCCCCTCTATTTTGCAGCACTGACTTATTGTGAATCGAGCAAGAAACAATCATTCGGGAAAATATCCTCTCTCCATTTAGCACACTCTATCGCGAAACAGAATTGAGCGTGTTCAATATGGAGAGAGCTGAAATGCAGAAACTAATTGCTAATAAGCATGCTCATTAAATTTAGCCAAGCCTGAGCCATAATTGCCCCGGTGCTATGAGCCGGGGCTAACAGCAACAATGGATCTGCGCGAACGCACTACAGTACTCTATTATCGTTTTAAGAGTCAAAGAGGACTACCGTACTCCTAGCACTGATTAGACAGAGACCGAGAGGAGCAGTCAAACATATTAAAAAGCAGGAGCACAACACGGTAACATTAGTAAACATGGTTGCTGAAAGTGAAACAGTAATACTGCATCCGCAAACCTCCAGGATCATTCCTACCTTTTTGTTCGTGGCTTTTCAGATATTTTTTGCGTGGTTTCCTCCCATCCAACCGCACTCCAACCATCGATCTAACACCACTATCTTTCCTCCTACTGTACCTTGCCTGATCACAGTGATAGAAGCGAGTCGACGCATGAAAGGACGACCTCATAGGACCCCGCCGCGATCAACTCGGCTGTCGCCGTCGGACTACGGTAGTCGATGGGAATGGCCCAGTGAACTAATGGTATCGAAACTGGAATTACTGGTGTTAGGAAACTGCAGGGGAATTTTTGGGATTCTATATTACACCGATGGCGAGTCTACCATCGAATCGCAAGAGGCGGACTCCTCGAGTGTTCCATTTCATTCGGGGGTAATGGGAATGATGAAACAGATGTGAAATGACAGGCGCGAATCGAACATTGAATATTGATTCACTGAAAATTTATGATGAAATATGAAAATGTGACACAGTAGATCCGTTCAGTAATGCAAAAAGATAATGTTACTCTGTTTTTTTGTAATGTAATTTTGAATAGCTATTACCACCTTTGAGAACGTTTTGGTGATTTATCAATTTTCAAAATCGATCTCCTCCCTGGATAATTATGGAAACCCCACCTTCATAATTAATTTCTGAATCTTCTCGAACAGCCCTACATTTGTGCGCAAGCCGATTTTTGATGTTTGATGTGAATATTTGAGAAAATCGTGAAAAAGTTTATAAAATAGTAATTATCTCAAATATTCACAACAAACATCAAAAATCGGCTTGTGCACAAATGTAGGGCTGTTCGAGAGGATTCAGAAAATAATAATATATTTATGATATTAACGAGTATCTGAATGGAAATAATCTTTTGGATTCTCACCAATCTGGTTTTCGAAATTTCCGTTCCACTTGTACTCAGCTTGTACAAACCCATTCAGATTACTTATTTTTCAAATCTCAGAATTCCTCCTTTGGTACCATTTACTTCGACTTCAAAAAAGCCTTCGATAGTATTGACCACCGACTCTTACTCCATAAGCTTTTCAACCTAGGTTTCTCCTCCCACATAGTCTCATGGATATCAAACTACCTCTCTAACAGAACTCAGTCTGTCCTCATAGGCAACACCTTTTCTGACCCCACTTCTGTCACATCAGGCGTCCCGCAAGGCTCATGTATCGGTCCGTTACTGTTCATCTTATTCATTTACGATCTTTCTAAAGTGTTGCCACCTGAGATTAAGTACGGTATTTATGCAGACGATCTCAAGATCTATGCTAAGGTTCCAACTCATTCTACGCTTTTACAATGCGCTATTGACTCTGTTTTCGCGTGGTCTCTTGAGTGGAATTTATCCCTCAATGAGACTAAGTGCACCGTAGTTCACTATGGCTCTTTCTCACCACGTACTCATTACACGATCAATAACATTCCACTTTCCGCTTCTCCCTTCATGAAAGACCTTGGTATTATTATGAGCCCCTCAATTAAATTTACGGATCATGTTTCGAAAATGGTATCAAAAGCGAGAGCGAAAATTAATATCATGTTCAAGTGTTTCTTTTCTCTTGATCCTTACTTGTATTGTCGCGCATTTACCACTTTCATCCGGCCTATACTCGAGTATGGATCTGTTGTCTGGTCTCCTCACACCATCATTCTTGCCAATCAAATTGAAGACGTGCAGCGTAATTTCACGCGACGTCTATTTGCACGGTGTCAAATCCCCTATTCCTTGTATCCAGATAGACTGTCGCATCTTTCACTTCAAACTCTCGAACACCGTAGAATGATCTCTGATCTTCTCTTCATTCATAAATCTATTCATGGATTCTATTCTTATGACCACTCCAATCTATACAGATTAGCCCCACTTAGCCGTAACCTTCGTTGATCCCACAATTTGCGTATTTCTCTTCCCTTCGTGCCTCCCAAGTCTCATTCTAATTTTGCGACTAGGATAATCGAAAGATGGAACGCGCTTTCTGCCGAAATTGTTACCAGCTCGCCTCACTTTTTCCGATCTCATCTCCTCTCTACACCTTCTATTTCTTTCTCTCCAGAATCGCTCTTGCGACTCTGATATTGTTACCGACCCACTGCTCATCCGAAAGTCTTACCCCTCTCCCCCAACAACCGATTCGCCATCAAGACGACGGACCTCCACCAAATCACTAAAGAAGATCCTCGCTATTCCTTTCCCATGTTACCTGGTGGATAAATAATTGAATTGAATTGAATTGAATTGAATTGAATGGAGGTGGGGTTTCCATAATTATCCAGGGAGGAGATCGATTTTGAAAATTGAGAAATCTCCAAAACGTTCTCAAAGGTGGTAATAGCTATTCAAAATTACAAAAAACCGAGTAATATTATCTTTTTGCATTACTGAACGGATCTACTGTGTCACATTTGCATATTTCATCATAAATTTTCAGTGAATCAATATTCAATGTTCGATTCGCGCCTGTCATTTCACATCTGTTTCATCATTCCCATTACCCCCGAATGAAATGGAACACTCGAGGAGTCCGCCTCTTGCGATTCGATGGTAGACTCGCCATCGGTGTAATATAGAATCCCAAAAATTCCCAAAAAACACGAGGCCTCCGCCATGCAAATTGCACATTTTCCCCTGGCTGACATGCTGTGACTAGTGCTGTATCAATGAATCCTTTCAACAATATTGATTAATTTTTTCGAGAAAGCCAAGGCATCAAAATTCATCCATTATGAAGAACATTGAAAGACAGTTGAAACTGGTATGTGCCAAGTCTTAGAAAATATTTCCGAGTTGAAGAGGAGAGTGATATACATTTTACAATAAGCAAAATGGAAAATATATCATTCATAGTGCCCGAACCAAAATCACACCCAACATTTAAATTATGGAGCCCTTCCGTTTCAGGTTTCACCAGAATATTATATCGCTAGCATTGTCAATCATTTCGATCGTCAGGTGGAATCGGTGAGATAAAAAATCTTAAATAAATAATATCTTATCTACCTTCCACTCACTTCTCACTTTCCTTGTTCATCCGAGCTACCAGGGAGTTACGCACAGTGCACGCGACGTAGGAAACAGATGTGGTCTCCTGAACGGAAATAAGGTCGATGAGCGATAGCTACCGTAACCCTTTGTCTAGTCACATCACTACACTATTTGTGTGCCTCTTAATAATACCATAGATCCATAAGAACCGCACAGAAACTATCCTTCAATACCTACAGTACTCTACAATACTCTACGTCCTTACGAAGAAGAAAATACCGTAAGCAATGATCTTTCACTTTGAATGTTGCAAATAATTTAATAATACATACCTCTTGTCATCCAGTGCAAATAAGATTCATATGATAGACTTATGTGTGTTGTTTTGTCGGATCGATTAGTACTCTCTCTCTCTCTATTCGCGCACTTTAGACAAGTGTGCTGAATGGAGAGAGGCGCTAGTATATCCGTCAAGCATAGTGTCTGTTATGTACCAAGAACACAACATAAGCGCTGAGATGACAATATTATTACGTACCACGATATTAAATAAAACAACCGAGTGAGTGAAGTGACTGAAATTTGTGAGATCACACAACGAAAAACCGATGAGAACACCCAATATTCACACAGCAGTATCACGGAGGGATACGGTAGGATACGGTAGGTCGCGGCTCGATACGGTAGATCAAGCGGCCGCTGCAGGACCGTTTCCAGGAGGATGCGGCATGGCGGCTGCAATCGATCGATATAATACGCGGCTTACCGTACCCGGGCAATTATCTTTCGCAGCGTAAATCCTTTCACCATGATTTACCATAGCGCCACAAATCTTGCTATCTTTTCGTGTAATGATCAAAAGTACACAGCGTTTCTGGAGCCGACACGGTTAGAGCGCACAGACAGCCAGAGTAGGCGATAGTGCAGAGAGCGCAGACTACTAGAGACGCAGAGGAGAGGCGAGAGGAGGGAGCGTTTTCGCGTCAGGGCTTGTATACTGTAATTCTTTGATGCGCAATCTTTCTTTCTTGCCAATTTGGTCAATGTCCTCTCTCGCTGCGGTTCTGAAACGCTGTGAATATGCGCCATTGATCCGCATCTCTACGTTCGTGTTGCGGGATACTATAGTGATCTCTCTCCATTTTGCAAAAACTATCTCCGACCAGGTAAACCAGGGATAGTGTGTAGAATAGAGAGCGAGAACGGCTATTCGGTACAGCAACACAAAACCTACAGTATCCGCATTGATCTACCGTACTACAGTATTATCGATGTACCGTAATCCCCTATACCGTATTCCTCACCGATCATCTGCACGTGCAGCAGCTGCAGCCTGCGGTCGACGTCCCTGAGCTTGGCCTTGATCTGGAAATATAATTTACTTTTATTAAAATAAAACATAAAACCTAGCTGGTTGGTGCTACAAATGCGTCCTAAACCAATTAAAATTAGAAAATGTAGTCAGTGATAGTAAAAAAACGATTTTAACAACTACATAGACCTGTCCGAAAACCTCGTTGATTGGTGCTTCCATTAATTTATAAACCAATACAGCATCAATTTTGGCCAATAGTGTTGCGCCAGGAGAGAAATAAAAAATGAATCGGATTTGTTCGACAACATGGTCGATTGACGCTTCGAACACTCTAGAGAACTAAAACTCAAGATTTGGTATGAACAAAGCGATCCAGGACGACACAAATTAAAATAATCATAATAATATATACCAAAATAATTATAATAACATAATTATCATTAAATATATTTAGATAATCATAATAATATATTAAATATATTTAGATAATCATAATAATATATTAAATACCAGCCGATCGCACGCGCCAAGGCGCGTGCTCCGGCTGGCGTACGCCGGGTTGTGTGCTAGTTTGGGCTCTGTTTATTGTGCTTTCTGTGTGCATAATATCCACCGAGGCATTCCCCCGCCTACGGCGGGGGAAACCACTGGCAGACGGGTTTCGATGACGAAATCTCTCCCCCCCTCCCTTCCCCTCTTTTGGGAAAGTTCGATGAGGAAATCTCTCCCCCCCCTCCCCCCCCTCTTTCTGGACGGTTCTGGAAGTTTCTATGACGAAATCTCTCTTCCCTCCCTCCCCTCTCTTTCTGGAAGGTTCTGGAAGGTTCGATGACGAAATCTCTCTCCCCCTCCCTGCCCCCTCTTTCTGGAAGGTTATGGAAGGTTCGATGACGAAATCTCTATTCCCCTCCCTCCCCCTCTTTCTGGAAGGTTCTGGAATGTTCGATGACGAAATCTCTATTCCCCTCCCTCCCCCTCTTTCTGGAAGGTTCTGGAATGTTCGATGACGAAATCTCTCTTCCCCTCCCTCCCCCATCTTTCTGGAATGTTCGATGACGAAATCTCTCTTCCCCTCCCTCCCCCTCTTTCTGGAAGGTTCTGGAAGGTTCGATGACGAAATCTCTCTCCCTCTCCCTCCCCCCTTTCCCTTTCTGGAAGGTTCGATTACGAAATCTCTCTCCCCTCCCTGCCCCCTATTTCTGGAAGGTTCTGGAAGGTTCGATTACGAAATCTCTCTTCCCCTCCCTCCCCCATCTTTCTGGAATGTTCGATGACGAAATCTCTCTTCCCCTCCCTCCCCCTCTTTCTGGAAGGTTCTGGAAGGTTCGATGACGAAATCTCTCTTCCCCTCCCTCCCTCCTCTTTCTGGAAGGTTCTGGAAGGTTCGATGACGAAATCTCTCTTCCCTCCCTCCCCTCTCTTTCTGGAAGGTTCTGGAATGTTCGATGACGAAATCTCTCTTCCCCTCCCTCCCCCATCTTTCTGGAATGTTCGATGACGAAATCTCTCTTCCCCTCCCTCCCCCTCTTTTTGGAAGGTTCTGGAAGGTTCGATGACGAAATCTCTCTTCCCCTCCCCCCCTCCTCTTTCTGGAAGGTTCTGGAGGGTTCGATGACGAAATCTCTCTTCCCTCCCTCCCCTCTCTTTCTGGAAGGTTCTGGAATGTTCGATGACGAAATCTCTCTTCTCCTCCCTCCCTCCTCTTTCTGGAAGGTTCTGGAAGGTTCGATGACGAAATCTCTCTTCCCTCCCTCCCCTCTCTTTCTGGAAGGTTCTGGAATGTTCGATGACGAAATCTCTCCCCCCTCCCTCCCCCTCTTTCTGGAAGTTTCTGGAAGGTTCGATGACGAAATCTCCCTCCCCCTCCCTTCCTCTCTATCTGGAAGGTTCTGGAAGTTTCTATGATGCAATCTCTCTTCCCTCCCCCCTCTCTCTTTCTGGAAGGTTCGATGACGAAATCTCTCTCCCCCTCCCTCCCCCTCTTTCTGGAAGGTTATGGAAGGTTCGATGACGAAATCTCTCTTCCCCTCCCTCCCCCCTCTTTCTTGAAGGCTCTGGAAGTTTCTATGATGAAATCTCTCTTCCCTCCCCCTCACTCTTTCTGGAAGATTCGATGACGAAATCTCTCTTCCCCTCCCTCCCCCCTCTTTCTGGAAGATTCTGGAAGGTTCGATTACGAAATCTCTCTTCCCCCCCTCCCCGTCTCGTTGGGAGGTTCTGGAAGTTTCTGTGACGAAATCGTGTTGTTTGTAGTCTGTAGCGTGAAGTGTATGTAGTGTGGAGGTTGTAGTTTGGTCTTTCTAGTTTGTAGTTTGGTCATATAGGAGTATGATATTTAGATAATCATAATAATATACCTCCGCCAGTCGCTGCTTGGCATTCTCCAGTCTGTCATTTGCCTCCCTCAGCTTGTTCGTCAACTCCCTCATAATGGCTGCTCGAGAGCTCTAGAATGAATAATCTTTGATCATTCAATCGATGAAATATGCTACCATAGTATATTAACCGGACTGAAGAGTACTGTAACCTTTCACAAATTTTAATAGCTATTCTTAGAGTGTTGCTGGAACAGTCGAACTTTCAATTCCGCACACTCTTCCTAATTTGTCTGATCGGCGAGAGTGTGCTAAATGGAGAGCGCCAGGAGTGTGCAAAAATATTTCCCGCACTCCTCATTTCTCCTAACAACTTTCAGACAGGGATGCGGAAATAGACGACAACCTGAACGGGGTCTCTAGTTCCAAAATATTTCAATCATACCGTAGCCTATGGATCGAAATCGATACACCAAATATCGATTACCTTCTTGGTGATTCCTCCAATCGATTTGGGCACTGCTGCTTTCTGGTGCTGAACTCTCATCCTGAGAGGAAAAAATAATACAGTACCCAATCAATAGACTACTGTAATCAATTCCAAATCAGACATTCAAAATTCCCACACCAGATATCCATTCTGCAGATCAATAATACTGTTGTGCGTATGCAGCTCCCATTAAATTCGCCTTTTGCAATACTTTATCTCGCCCGATTAGCTTTCACAAAACGGTTCGGATTGTACACCATGCAAGATTACGAGAGAGTGGTTGGAGGAGGTTGGAAACGTTAACTATCGATCGATAATTCGGAGTACAAATCAATAAATTACAGTAATTCTGCACATTTCGAAAGTCGAAAATCAATCAATAAATATCATCGAGTAGTCTGAATGATAGCGAAAAGAGGAAACACACAAACTGCTGTGACAAAAGGGGGAATTTCGTACACAAATGACCAGGGAGGGACAAGGCCGGGAAATGAGACCAGAGCCGGGGATCCGTCGATTAGGCGTAGTAGTTGAGGCTGGTCTTCTTCTTGGCCTGAACCTCGAGGATGGCATCCATGAAATCCTCGTGGAACAGCTCAGTAGCGTCGCGTCGCAGGGCGATCATTCCCTGCGAAGAAATAAGTTGCAAATTTTGTCTGACCAGATTATCTATCTTTCACACTCTTCGTATAGAACAAGGAATTCAACTATTGCAATATAGAAACGAAAAACGTCTTAAAATATTTTTATACATATATCAAAAACAACCCGCCCGACTCGTGTCTCAACACATTTCCAAATACTTTCGAAGGGTCTACTCATACAATTTTCTCTTGATCTGTTGTCTTCAAATATATGAGGCCGTTTGCGTTAGGTTCAACAACTGGCTGGAACATTTTAAAAAGTCGGATATGCCCAAAAGTTGGCCCCTGGGGTGACTTTTGATTCCGAATCGATTGGCGTTTCCCGTTTTTCGATCTGAGCCTTCCGAACCGAGTTATCCGACGACGTAAATTTCCACAAATTCATTTTCTATGATAAAAACTGCGCCAGGGAATGTCAAAATGGCCACAAATCTCGCGTACCCGACCACAATTTAATTCTACAAAATGAGCTTTTGGGCGAGGCACTCGTTTTTCATTTTTGAGAAAAAGTGGATTTTCGACACAGCCGTTTGCAAAGCTGAACACAATATCAGTGGAAAGAACAGGTCTTCCTGATCATTTTTGTGGTAAATTTGAGAGATTACATTTCTCTTGAACTGAATTACATTACTTTTTGTGCCGACAACTCGCGCTTTTCGAAATTTTTTGAGCACAACTTCTTTTCTTTAAACGTTTCACGATCTCTACCATAGAAATTCGGTTTCTACGTGCAAAAATATGCCAGAAACTCCTATTGTCAGGTGATTTTGAGAAAACGACTTTTTTTACCCAAAAATCGAAGTCGGCGACGACATCAGGGTCGGAAAAGTCATAGTTTCAAAAATATATCACTATAGGAGTTTCTGGCGTATTTTTGCACGTAGAAACCGAATTTATATGTTAGAGATCGTGAAACGTTGAAAGAAAAAAGTTATGCTGAAAAAACTTCAAAAAGTGCGAGTTGTCGGCACATTCAGTTTCAGTGATGTCGGCACATTCAGTGATGTAATTCAGTTCGGGAGAAACGTAATTTCTCAAATATACCAGAAAAATGATCACGAAGACCTGTTCTTTCCACTGATATTGTGTTCAGCTTTGCAAACGGCCGTGTCAAAAATCGACATTTTCTCGAAAATGAAAAACGATAGCCTCGGCCAAAAGCTCATTTTGTAGAGAATTAAATTCTGGTCGGGTACGCGAGATTTGTGGCCATTTTGACATTCCTTGGGGCAGGTTTTATCATAGAAAACTAATTTGAGCAAATTGACGTCGTCGGATAACTCAGTTCGGAAGGCTCAGATCGAAAAACGGGAAACGCCAATCGATTCAGAATCAAAAGTTACCCCAGGGGCCAACTTTTGGGTATATCCGACTTTATTGATGTTCCAGACCCCCGTTGTACCCTTGTTGATTCTAACACAAACGGCCTCATATCCACTACGAAACGTCGTCTTTGCTGGCCACACTCGCTGCACCAATCTCCCTACACCACTACCGTAATCCCCAAACTCACCGCTTCCACACAGACGGCCTTGCACTGGGCGCCGTTGAAGTCGTCCGTGCAGCGCGCCAGCTCCTCGAAGTTGACGTCCTTGCTGCAATGGAAAGACGATTGATTGGAATCGATTGAAGAAGATAGGGAGTAGGGTTGGCAATTCGGCCTGTCGTAGCGGCGCCGCTACCTCCTCCCCCTCGCCTATTGCGAAATTTGGCGAGGGGGAGAGGTAGCGGCGCCGGACAGGCCGAATTTCCAACCCTACTAGGGAGTGTGGGGTAGATTATGGCATAAACGGCCATTGGATTTATGGGATAAGTTAAGAACGAACAAAGATAAGAATAATCGGGCGTGACCAGCGTAAGATGGAATATGGCATGATAGAAGCGGAAAACTAACTGGACTATGTGGGAGATTTTAGCTTACTACGATGATGAGTTTCAGCGTTGTAAAAGGTTGAAACAGCAAACTCACTGTACATTCATCTTTCTCGAGTGGATCTGCATGATACGAGCGCGCGCCTCTTCGTTGGGGTGGGGGAGCTCGATCTTTCTGGAAGCAAAAGGACTGATATTTGCCCATCTCAGGAACGTTACGATATCCTGGGACGATTACAGTAATCCCTACCCATCTACCGTACCTGTCGAGTCTTCCGGATCGGAGCAGGGCAGGGTCGAGCACGTCAACTCTGTTTGTGGCAGCGATGACCTGTAAGAATTAATGAATTATTTTCGGATGAAACAACCGGAGACGATTAGTATGCGCACGAAAGAATGTGCAATCAATCACTCGTAATGCACCGATCCTGCGGGTGCAATTTTTTATTATTTTTGCAAACGTTGGACCTTTTATGGTTGGTATTTTTTTATCAAAACCAACGAATATTTTCCCCATGTAACCCTGAATTCGCAGATTGCACTACAATACCCTTTTTTATTCATGAGATTCATTCCTCGATCGTCGCATACTCAGAACAAACATATTTGCACTACCCTTGAAACACCGAATTCACATCTGATCATGCGCTTGTCGCTATAACGGTATTTAGTGATACCGTTACGGTTTTGACTTTTTTTTTATTCTGCACACTTTCGCTCTCCGGTCAGGCAGACAAAAGAGTGTGCACAATGGAGAGAGAGCCAAACCCTTACTCACACCCCTAACCGTAGTCGTTTAAAATATTGAATGGGACGTAACTCTTAATTTCGTTGTACCGCGTGGCACTTGCTCCATACGCGCACATCCTTAGGTGCCTATGTCTTGTGTCCGGAATGTTTTAATACTATAATATCCCACCTTGATGTCGTCATTGGGCTGGAATCCGTCCAGTTGATTCAGCAGCTCGAGCATCGTTCGCTGCACCTCACGATCTCCCGCCTTCTCAGAGTCGAAACGCTTCGTTCCTGGAACACAGCCGTTAAAAGCAACCACAAAAAATTGATATATACCAAACTAGCGTAAACCCCATCACAGCTATATCGAAAACTGACGCCACTACCGTATCCGCTTAGCTACCGTACCCCTCCATGCCCCGACTACCGTAATCCCTCCCACCACACCACTCTATCGCGAACTGACGCTCCTACCGTAACCCATCCCCGTCCCTTCCCCTCACCGATGGCGTCCAACTCGTCGATGAAGATGATGGCGGGCGCCTTCTCCTTGGCGAGCGCGAACGCGTCGCGCACCTGACAATTAATGTTAATTAATTAAATGAAAATGATTTTTTATAACTATATTTTAATACCACTCGTGAAGGCAATGAGAAGCGCAATCAACGGGATACTATTTTGAGAAGAATATTTGTGGCTCCACAACAACGCCTGCCAATCATTTCTCTGCAACTCACTCTGACTAACAAATGCCTGTGCTTCACGACATCACCGGTTACATAACGCATAATAAATAAGTGAAACGCGATTGATTAGTTTTGTTTCAAGCACCAACCGACGGTCCATCACCCCCTGACAACAACTGCGAGTAAGAAGTATGCGAGAAAACTCAACATCACCGGTTTCACATCTCACAACCCGAAACCTCCCGTCATTAATACACCGCTATTACCGATCAAAACTAATAATGTTTTGCGACCGGTGTGAAAGCTTATCGTCTTATGATCGTAGTTGTTTTTTCTACGTAAATCGAGGAGATCAAATTATTCCACCATTCACTCTCCGAATAAGGAACATCTGGCAAACACAGAATCACCGGCTACTCCACTCCCAGATCATCCGTTAAACAAATACAAATATTTTCATTAATTAGGACATCATTTCCCCCTTTCCCTCACCAGTTTGGCTCCATCTCCGATGAACATCTGGACGAGTTGAGGGCCGGCGAGCTTGAGGAAGGTCGACTTCGTCTGAGCTGCCACTGCACGGGCCATCATCGTCTTGCCAGTGCCTGAAAATTTAAATTAATAAATCGATTAATATTTATTTTATTTTAAAATCATAATGAGGCAATATAGAAGCTGGAATGGAAAGTATTCGAAAAATGTTTTATGTTTACCATCTCTCATGCGATTATTGTCAAATGAGACAATCACGCCGGGTCTATGAACAATGAAACTTTAACCTGGCCGGCGCCTCAAAATCAAAATATTCGCATTTAAGATCCGAAGAATACAGTATCTTCATCGTGAATATTCAAACACCGTAACCCTCTCACTCACCGGGGGGTCCGTACATGAGAACTCCCTTGGGCGGGTGGATGCCGAGGTTGACGAAGCGGTCCTTGTGCGTCATCGGCAGCACCACCGCCTCGATCAGCTCCTGACCATTAATTAAATAATTACATAAATTATATTTAATTAATTAGGCATGCATAATAGAAGTAAGTCCCGAAATTCGTATTTATTTTGTTGTTCCGCAAAGACGACTATTGCGACACAACAAAATTGAAAGATACAAGTCACTGATGATACACAAATCCCGTGAGTTCATAAGCAGAAGCAAATCGGAGCTTGATGTTTAGATCACAGTGACGTACAGAACCATCGAATAGACCAAGATCGAAGCTACTCAAAATACGAGTGAAACCCAAAACGTACAAGTGCCGTAAAATTAAATATCAACGAATATTGATTTTTTTAAAAATATTTATCAACCTGAATCTGCTTGTCGCATCCTCCAATGTCCGAGTACTGCTCAGTGGGGCGCTCGTCGACCTGAAAAATATTTACTTTAATGAAATTTAATAAAATTATATTTTTGTTTATTGCAACCCTATCAAGCTCGTGGTTCCACTCCTATCAAGCTGCAGAATGAGGCTAATTGAAGCGGGTTTAAAAGCCCGCGTTTTTATATATCCTTATTGCAGTACATCCATCACTAATGTGTCCGTATCGATAGCGCTCTCTCCATACATGAACGAGTGTGCAGAATGGAGAGCGTAACTAGTCAATCCGGCATCATCACTGCTCACCTCCATGGCCTTGACTCTGCTGTCGTACTCGGCGGGCAGCTTCTCCAGCACGAGGTACGAGTCCTGCAATTAAAAATATAATTATTTAATTAACCAGTAATTATAACTATTTAATAAATATATCTCCAAAACAAGCCCTGGCTTGTTTAAAGGATCAACACACACTTGCCGGTTTCATGCTGTAAGTTTACTACAAGAAACAAGCTGGGAGGTTGAATCAATATCATACTGGTCGGGAGTAATCCAATAAAAGATATCAATACAAATATAATTTTCTAAATATGAAATTTTTTTCTCCATTAATCACCTTGTTCACTCCGACCAGACCTATAGTCTATCGCTCTACGCAATTAGTTCTAAACCCGCACGTTTCAGCGGTCATGTATACCACCTTGTTCACTCCGACCAGATCTCCGGGCTTGAGCTCGGCCGGGTCGACCAGGCCGACCACGGGCAGGAAGTAGGTGGCGCGCGTCGACGTCTTGATCACCGCGCACCTTAATTAGGCTAATTAATATTTAAATAATTTTTATTTAAAAAAAAAACATCAATAATATCATTGCTTGTAGGCTCATTGACCACGCGCTGCGCTTTTTTTTTAGCACAAATCAGCGAAAATAAATGAGAAAGACAAAACAGGTGAATAGCGGCCACGCCAAATCAACAAGGACTGCAGACTATACGCAGTGATAGATGGTGCATATATGTGCGAAAAGGATGAAAGCTAATCTAGTACACGTTGCGCGTTGATTTTTCTAAACTGGTAGCCAATGGTACTGCAAACAATGACCGAAAGGATATTGGAATTTTTGCCTTTTCGTTTGGAGGATATTGCCTTTTCGCGTTTTACTCAAGCTCGAAATACTACCTCCATTCTCCCGTCGGCAGACCGCTCAAGTTTGCAGAATGGAGAGCAAAAACTGAAACCGCTTCCCTAGTGATTAGAGGCTACATCAGCTCAATAACATTGATAGACGAAATTGGCCCTGCGCGCGTCCAAATCAAAGGTAAATAAAAAAGATGGTGAACTGCAGTTTCACTCAATCTTCAAAACACAATCGGTCCACCAACTTTCCCAGGAAGAGCCTCTCACTTTAGGCCCAGCCCGCTCCCCAACGCACTTGGTTTTGTGCGGATAAGAGAAAAGTAGTGTGCTGAATGGAGGCAGAAAACGGAAGGAAGGATGAGTTGTGTTTCAATCAATCATCAAAACGCACTTGGTCTTGTGGGCGTCCAGGTCGATGTTGGCGCCCTCCTCCTCCTGCGACTCCTCCAGGTCGAGCAGCTCGACCACATTCGACACGAGGTACGGCAGCGTCTTGTTCACCTGAAGATTTAAAAAAAAATTACATTCGAAATTAATTATAAAAATAATTGCAAATTCGCATCATTGAAAGAACCGGGCATGAAACATGAGAAATGCAAGTATGACTATTGTTTCGTTTGTTGAAATGATGGCAATTCAAATGCCCTTGTCCTAGCTCAGAAACAATCACAAAATGAAAGTAGGAAATACCGGTCCCGGTCACCGCTCGGAAATGATCATAATACAACGACCCGCTAAACAGCTATTCCTGCTGAGCTAATATTCGATCAGCGGCTACGCTAAACACGATCTGATCAATTATCGTGCAAGGGTGATCGATGATAACGATGATCGGAAATGATGACAAATTTTTAAAAAAACATTAATAACATTGTTTAATCACCTTGATTCTCTCCGTGTTCTCCTTGATGCGGTCCTTGAGCGTCTGGACGCTGTGGTTGATGCGCTGCACCTCGCTGCGCATGATGCGAATCTGAAATAATTTAAATAAATTATATAAAATTATATAAATAATTAAGATATTTTAATGTCTGCGCATAGTGAGTGTGCATAGGAACTGGAGAGATAAAGACCAGTACACTGGAAGGGGGTCGTCTCTTCTCGCCAATTGTACGGCCCAACTATTTGAGTGGTGAGCAGACCCGCTCGTCTTCAAGGGTGAACAACTACTATCGAAGACGGGACCAGGTTCCTAAGTGTAAACATTGTTTCCTGCTGATGACAATTAGCAACCGAAGTGTGACCTAATGCGGTACTTTGAAACGCCTGGTCCATGTTCGATAGTAGTGCCGAACAACTATGGTGGTGGCGAGTGTGCAAAAAGGAGAGCGACGACGACTTGTAGATTTTGAGTTTCAAATTCACCTCGTTGTCGAGCAGGTGCGAGCGGCTCTTGATGTCGTCGGCATTCATGCGCAGAATGTCCTCGTCGAGTTGCTCCTGCGCAAATTAGAGATGAACTTCTTTAAATTAGGTTCAGCCTAACATGGCCTAGCAGGGAAGGATGGCAATAAACATTTCAAGACCGTTAGTATGCAAAAAACACGCTTTTCAGTTAGGCATGGTTACAACAACGAGGGAAATGGCCAAAGGCAGCAAACAATGAGAAAAACATCAGGACAGCACGATTCTCACCTCGACCTCCATCTTCTCGGACGCCTTCTCGCCCTCCTTGGGTGCTCCGGCGGGTTTCTGTGCGTCGGCCATCTCTGAACGACAAGTTGGCTTTACCTTACAATTATATTAAATAAACTAAAATGACAAATACCACGGCAAAATGACGAAAACAGCAGCGAAAACGAGGTGCATTTGAAAGGCACACCACGAGAAAAGTCATCCTAGCGCGATTTGAGATTCAGCGAAGTACCGTATTTACACGCGACCGCACTATTTTGAAAGCACTTTGTGATTCGTTTGAATTGTATTTATTTTTTGTTTATCGATTTTAAATAGTTCCTGCTGCTTGAATTGTTTAATTTTTGCAGGGATGTTGTCACGACGCCTGTTCGCTCCCATTCGAAGCGCGCCTGCGAGTGCTCGCGCCTGGCAAGTCGACGAGTGGGGCGGTGATCTACGCTTGGAGTCGAACTACGCTCGGCCTGTGCTAACCGGCCCCAATCAAGTGCTCGTGCGCGTCAAGGTCGGTTTCGGTATAGCTGTTATCGATTGAAATTCGAAAATTGTCACGAATTTCGAGGCTCCGTAGTTGTTAGCCCATCACAGTTGTTCTCGGCACTTTATATCTTGTCAAAGTCTCCCTAAGAGCATCTGAATAATGTAAGAGTAACGAAAAATTTATCGAAGTTAAAAAAAACATTATCCCGGTATAGTTGAAATATTTTTCTCTCTCGGATTTGTGTCTCTCCATTCTGCACATTCCACCATCCGGCGACTGAGTGTGCACAATGGAGAACGAAGTCATGCTAGGGAATCTTGTTGGTACGGTTGAATACGAATACGGTAAGTAGGACTTCCGAAAATAAGCATTCCACGATCAGGCGGCCAGCGTCAACCCGATCGATACCTACCAGATCAAGGGGTACGGTAACGAGCTGCTCAAGACCTGGAAGATGGTGGCTGATCGGTCCTTCAATCCCGGTGAGTATGTTTATTTTATTACGATTACAGCTTCCTCGCCTAACCACGCACTGAAACGCAGCTTAGTTTATTTATACTGTGAAACCTCAACTTTGCAGTAACATTTTTCTCACTTTATTCTAAAATATGGATATGAGCAAAGGTTGTTGCTACCGTAAACTGCAGTTTACTATAATTAACTTTCTATTAAATTTCGGCACTTCTTTACTTTAGGGGACAAGCTCTGCCCCCTTTCATTAGACTTGTCTAAGAATGTATTTGTCATCATTTTTCGTTTGCTTAGGCTGCTTAGGCTTAGGCTTAGTTTGCTTAGGGTAACGCTAAGGATACTAAGGACACTAATTGTCATCATTTTCCAGCATAGTGTTGGGCTAAGACTAAAAGTGGGCGGAGCTTGTCCCCTAAAGTAAAGAAGCCCCTAAATTTCAATCTTTACAACATGCCAAACTGCATTTATGCACTTACAGTATTCCGCCCCTCGTAGTATCCTGATCTCATTAATCGATAATTCCGCTCCTTACAGTATCCCGATCCCAACAATAACTTCTCTCCTTACAGTATCTCGCCTACCGTACACGCCGGGTCGCGACTGCGCGGGGATCGTGGAGGCGATCGGGCCGGGAGTCACGCGATTCGCCGTAGGGGACAAGGTACACGGCCCTCTCTTCTCTTTATTGTATTTGGCTTGTATTACCGTAATTCTTCCTTAACGGATTACTGTAATCTCGTTCGAAGTGAAAGTCGTCATTTGGATACTTATTTATTTATTTATTTAATAGCTCTGGATACTGTAATCATTCATCGCGATATGATGCGAAATTTGTATTAATGTGTATATTGAACCAACCATGCGCATGAGCTAACCTCGCGCTCGCTCCAAGTATGATTTTGCGAATTTCCGAAACGACAATACTGTTGTTCTTATTTGTCATAGTAAAAAAAAGGTTTTCATCTCTCTCCATTCTGCACACTCATCGGTCAGAGTGTGCAGAATGGAGATAGAGAGAGAGAGAGCCAATATCGAAACAGCACCAAAAACTGTCAGCTGATGGGCTATAGCGTAGCCTATTCCTGATACAAATTACCGTACTCCTATCCTTCCGATCGATCAGACATTTCTACAGTATTTCCAACATACCGTAACCTTCGTTTGATCTTCAGGTGATGGGCGTGACTCAGCCTCCGGCCACTCGCGGGACCCTCGCCGACCTGGTCGTACTGGAGGCGGATGCGACTGTGGGAACTCCTGCCAAGACCACGTTCGAGGTATACGGTACTCTCGATGGGATACTGTAGGGAAGGACGGAAACGGTATCATCGGGGTGTACTGTAGCAGATGGGTTATACGGATAATACACTCAATCTAGTGATGCTGAAATATTCCAATATGATTATGATAGCTTTCTCTCTAAAATATTGTGTTCCGGAGGCGGCCTCTAACTGTACTGTATGGTAAAAAAAATATCAAACTTTGTTTGACAAATACTGTAGTGTCAGGCAATGGTTACGGTAGGTCTATCTTCCAAACTTTCCGTTCAGGAGGCTGCCTCTCTTCCCTACGTCGCGTGCACTGTGTGGAACGCATTCCTGGTAGCGCAACTGAATAAGGGAAATGCGAAAAGTGAGTGAGCAATAAATATTTTTTCTACAGCAAACCCTGAAAGTACTATATTAGCGAAGTTAAAACAGTAGGCGATATAAGATAATGATGAAACCAAAATTTAATGGGTCTGAAACAATGATAATTTATTTTACTGTGACGATGCGCGAATAGTAATTGGGAAATACGCACTATTTTTGTTGGGCTGAGAATAACATCGAAGATACGGACAAAAAGGGAGATAAAAGGTATGCATGAAACCGGAAGTGAGTAGCGACACTATTTGTACGATAAAAGAGAGTGACGAATCCTAAAAGTGAATCCTCATAATAATTGCTCGATAGGAAGTAGTTTCTGTTTCGCCTTCATCAAATCACTGTTTTCGCTGCGCTTAGCATGTCTGTAGACACTTTCTTTTAATCGCAAAATACATTGAGGAACAAAACTGATCCGCTTGGCAATTACCAGTTTCAGTTAGCTGCCAATACCGTTGAATAGAAATGAGCTTCGATCTTCCGGCTTTTGACTCTTATCAATGTAATATCTTTACTTTCTCTGCAATATTTAGTAAATTATTTAATTAAATTATTAAATTGAGAAAAAATCGTATTATTCCAGACAATCGTGTGCTCATCCACGGTGGTTCGGGCGGGATCGGCACGATGGCTATTCAGGTACAGTAATCCGAGTTAGACGCACCGTACAATTACCGTACTCTTTAGCCCAGTAAAACATACGGTTGGCCGAAACAGTTAAAAAAACGAAACAGAAACAGAAACATACGGTTGGTACGATACTTCTCTGCTTACCGTAATCGAAAGATATGGATTTTGGATTCTATTTCGGTGTTCCGCTCTCCATTTTGCATACTTTTTTTTGCCTGTATGAGAGTGTGCCAAATGAAGAGAGCTGGAAGCTGGAATTGCATCACTGATAAGTACCGTAACCTGGATTAAAAGTACCATAACCCTATTGCTCCGTGCTACAAGTACGGTAAGATTACCGTAATCCAGAGATACCGTAACCTAATTCATGGTGATAATTCAGTTGCTGCGAGCATGGGGCGCACGCAAGATCGTCGTCACCTGCTCCAGTGACAGGTACTATAGCATACGCATTGATCTACCGTAACCCGGCTAAATACAATAGACTGTTACTAGGAAAAAATAGCAAGTTAGAAGTGCCTCCACATCGTTGTTACATCAACACTTTTTTGTTTCTGAGGATATTATTAGATTCGATGAAGCGTTCAAATATTCTACAAATAATTTTCGTGCTATCCCGGCACTTGCCTGTTTCGATAACCCTGTTTATTTTGAGCAGTCATAGAGAGTTGATGAGATCGTGATTCGGAGTATATGCAATATATTCTACTATATAAAGCGCAAACTTGAGTGTGTGTGTCTGTTGGTGTATATGTTCGTTATGGACGTCCTGCCAACAGACAATCTAAGCTTAAGCGAACTAAGCTTATGTGCCGCGCGAAGCGCCTAAAACCGCTGGTACCCTATAAAAGTCCACATTATGATCTATCCTCACTAGAAACCCCTACCCTTGTAATATGAATCGGGTACGTAAATGGCCGAGTGGTCTAACGAGGCGTTGTAAGGTGTCCCTTCTACCGTCGCATACACTCCCTTCAAGTTTAGATACGATATGCGAAGTAATGATATCAAAACGGAGTCGCCAAGCCGGCTTCACCGTTTAAATTACCATCAAAAGTTGTATTGCTTTCAGTAATACGGAGTTTCATGAAGAGGATGTGGCCGGCCATTGTCTGATTCCACAATAACAATTTTTTTAAAAAGCTGGTTGATATGTTCTTATTTTCTCATAAAATTACCCTAATATCGCATAAAATATCTTATTCCATAATCCTCCCGCCCCTTTGACACGAGGCGCTAATTTCAGTGACTATTGATGGTTCTATATCAGGGGTGTGCAAAAAATTTTACGCCCTCCTCTTTATGCATACTCTCTCGTCTTCTCTAACCGGCGAGAGAGCATGCGAAATGAGGAGGTCGTAAATTTTTTGCACACTTCTGTTATATATCACCTGCTATTTTGATGTTGCGTCTCTTCCTGTTTATTCGGAGAGTCTCAGCGATTCAATATGTTCTTCTCTTTGCGCGGTATGCAATCTCCCTATTATTGTATATCCTACAGTATCCTCTGTACCAAATTGTCACGGTTCCCTAAACGATACGGTCTTCGAGAAAACTTCAATTGATCCCGTCGGCATGTTGGTTCGTTCTGTAATTGAAAGAAACCAGGAGCGTTAGAGTGAGTGCACTAGTGATGACAAATCGGCATCGACTCTCCTCAATTTGCCTGATCTCTCGTCAGTTAGAGAGGCGAGAGAGCTTGCAAATTGAGGAGAGTCGGACGCCGATTTGCCATCACTAGAGTGCACTACGATTGCAATGATAGTCCTGGTGTTTAGTGGTTTCTTCAGCACTCTTTGTTTTCGAGCAGGCAATACGGCTGTTTTTCGCCGTTCTCAGGCACCATAAATTGCCTAGAAATCTCTAAAACGCGATGTAAGTCATACTTAATTGACCCGGTGTTTCGCGGTGTCAATATCACTGTTTATTTTTTGAGTATTTCTAGAGATTCGATTTGTTCCATTCAACTACTAGTAAAAATATTGCTCTTGATACACTAACGGTAACCCTCTATTGCCGGTTTCAACTCGTATTGCAAAATTTTGTGAATAGTGAGTGGAATCTACCTAACAGTTTGCGGTTTCTTCATCACTGTTTATTTTCGAACAAATCTAAAGATTCGATACGATCATGTTTCGGAACGATACATTGCCCAATTATCTCTTACAGTATCCTCCTTACAGTTTCGACACGATTCGATCCCTGGGCGCCATCCCCATCGACTACCGTAGTCCGACGGCGACAGACGAGTTGATCGCGGCGGGACCCTACGAGGTCGTCCTCTCCTGCGTCGACTCTCCCCTCTCACAGTGGTCCGACAAGGTACGGTAGTTCGGTATTATGAGTTGGATATGTGAATCTGATAGGTAACGGGTAATTTTGTTTTCACGTTCTCCGATCATTTGCGTTTGAAATTCGGAGAATAGACCATACCCAGGTTTCCCGGTAGTTCGCTGATTCAGCAGTGTTGTTTCAGTATGCGCAACCACTTGCTCACTAATAGGTGCTTGTATATCAGCTTAAAAATATCCGTATATGCGATCTCTCTCTCATACAGATCATAGGATTACGGTAGTTGAATTGGGTCTAGGTACGTTGTTTTACGGGTCACGGATAATGAGGGTTACGGTAGTCCGAGTGGCGAACATCTTTGATCACTGCAGATTAGGAATGAGGTTATAATAATCAGCTCTCTCTACTTTGCACACTCCCTCAATTCTTGGACAGTCGAGTGTACTGAATGGAGAGAGTTGAATTCGTGTAATTTATATCGATATTTACAGATCATGGGAATCTGGCGCAATTGCGTGCACATCTCCATCGTGTCGCCGATGCTCAACGACACGGACAGGTGAGATATTTCATCTTTGATCTCTGTAGTCTGTGGTCAGATAGGCTATTATTGATGCACTCGATGTCAAAAAATTGCTCAAAATGCGTGATAACGTGCCCGGAAAATGATTAAGAAATAACATTTGCTAATGGGATCTACCCGGCTGTTCAGTGTTTCATCGGCGGTACTTTCTCTTGAGCTCAGGGAGCATTGCTAATTTTCGATCCATACATTGCTAAAATAACCAATCCTTTTTTTTTCAAAACAGTCGACTTTTTTCAAAACAGTAAGCATAAAAATTTTTTTAAACAAAGCGTTTTATGATAAACCTGGTAGTTCTGTGGTGCCCCGTCAGTTCTTGTTTTCGTTGTATTGGATGATATTAATTCTTTCTCGGCTTAATATAAACTACTTATACTCCCTCTTCTCTACAAAAAGGTCTGTCAGTGGGTGCAACTGAATATTTGATTTTGATGCCTGACAGGTCAATGTTGTATGCAATCCTTAATTTTTGATCAGTTGAGGAATGTCCAATGAATTGGCAATGGTTTTTTGGGTTATTCAAATATAGATCAACCTGATAATTCTGTGTTGCAACTACTGTACTTATTATCTGGAATTCGAAGAAGCTTCAGTGAAATCTTCAGCTAATTCAAATTATCCCATCCTCTAGATTTATATAGTTTCACGATGATTTAAAAGGATTGGGTGGATTTAAGTACCTGGCAGTTCACTGTTTCTCGACAGTATATTATTTTATTCAGTCGACGAATGACCAATAAATACTATGCGAGAAAGTACTACTCAACAAATCACCGGTTGCGCAACCAGGCAGTTTCATGTTTCCTCGACATTTCTTGAATCTGGATTTTGACGAATCTTCAATGATTATGGTCTCCGCTGTCTTCAAATATCAAACGATTTTGCTGATAATCCCTCCCTTGTGCGGAAAAAAACCTGAAAGGTTGAAGCCTAACTGTATCATTCATCGGTACTTGATTTTGGAAATCCGGAAATATGATAATATTGCCTCATTCTGTCGATCTGAACTATTGATTTTATCTTTTTCTGATACGGTCCTCCGAATTTCAAAACATAAGTAGCAGCGGAAGCATGTATGAAGATGTGAGTACCTGGCACTTCCGTGTTTCCTCTAGAACACTTCACTTCCAAATGTTGCGAATACGTCAATTTTATGGCAGATCGTCTCTGACAGTAATATTATCCTTCTTCAGATACGGTCTCCCTCTGGGTCTCGCCTCCACCGCCGCGAAGTACTTTGCGCGCAGTTGGGAGGTGAGTGAAGAACCGGCTTTTCATCCGGGACCATAGCCATCAATTAGTCTCCAGCTCAGTTGGAACTATCAAATAGACTCATGATTTTATGAAGACAGAACCGTCAATAGTCTCTGGGTTTTCTGGAGCCTTCAATTAGTCGGTAAATTCACGGCTTAGCCACATCCGTCACCTATTCCCCGGATTTGCAGTCCTCCCTGCAAGGCCGCTGGTTCTCGTACGCCTACTTCCTGCCGAATCTCGACTGTCTTCAGGAGGTGGCGACGCTCGTCGAGCAGGGCCAGGTCCGCATTATAATTTACAGTTCCGGGAGATTTTCCGGTTCTGAGATTTCCCAGTTCTAGGAAAACCCCGGCTCTATTGCAGATCAAGCCGATGGTCGAGAAAGTGTACTCATTCGAGCAAGTGCCAGAGGCATTCGAAAAAGTGGGACAGAAGCATGGAAGAGGAAAGACGATTGTGAAGATGGAGGGAGGGGAAGTTAAGATATGTACAAAGAATATGTAGACAGACTGTGAGCTTGAATTGTCGCCTGATCTTTCATTTTTTCATGCTGATATATTGAAGCGAAATAAGCCCGAATTTTAAAGTTATCATTTATCATTGTTCATAATGTTTTGTACCGTGTTATTATTCTCAGGTTTTTTTCCATGGGCCTCGATAAATGATTCTGCTGTACTGACATTGCTGACGCTCTAAAGTGTCACAACCGCTAAGAAATATCTCATTCATGGATATCAAATTACTCTGTTTGCTCACTCTTACTTCTTCCTCCTTCTTCTCTTTTGGAAACATTCTAGACATTTTTGTGATTCATTGACCTGTTAACCCCGTCATCCGATTCGAGTTCTTATCATATCTTCCGTGCTCTTAGCGTTATCTGTAGTGCTCCCCTTTTTCAAATAGTGCTCACAGTCAGATGAACTAGAGAGTGTGCAAAATGGAGAGCGCTAATATTCGATTCGGCATCACTATTTATCAGTGACTCATGTGAGAAGTTCACATCACCAAATCACCAGTTTCGATTTTCGCTGATTATTTGGACGATGAAAAACCCGTTTCTATTTCTGCACTCATTAAAAAAAGTTTACCTGGTAATTTCTCATTTTTTTCTCGCATTATTTATTTCGAGTTGAATGATGCAATCACTCGAAACCCTGGTCAACGGAAACGAAGACGTTATCTCGTTTCATTTTGTCATTAGTGCTTTGATCTAGATGATTCCATCATTCGTTTCTAGTTCTTATCATTTCTTCCGCTCTTTTATCGTTATCAGTGACTCAAATGAGTAGTTCATCACTCAGAATCAGATTTCCTCGTCATTTTCTAATTTCTCTCCCCCAGTATTTTCTCTGTGTTCACCTATCTATAATGCAATCTTCCTCATTCAGAATGACTGTCCTTCCCTCCTTCACTTTAGTTGACGAAGCCACTCCCCGTCTGTGGCACGAATGGGCGGAGTTAGTGAGGGAGGAGCAGTGGACCAGCGATGATAATACTGGTGGGTGATTTTTGATGGGGGGCACGGGTGCTCAAACCAGTCTTTTCCCTGCATTCGAAATCAAGAGAACTCGTCAGTCACGCCCCTAATTGCGGGAGCCAATGAGCGCAGAGCAAGGCGACCTGGCAAAATTCCAGCTTACTTTGCGGTCGCGGCGCGGTCTGGTCTCACCACGACCGTTCATTTCCCCACTAAAGTTTTGTTTTCGCGCGTAGCCATTCTTATTTCGATACTGTGGCGCCTTTTACTAACGGCTTCTTTATTCCGGATTACGGCTTCGGGCTCGGGACGTTTTTAATGACTGGTCTTGAGCACCCGTGGGGGGGGGGGGGGTTATTCTGCTTGTCAATACTAAAGCTGCTTCTGATGGACCAAACCACATTTGAGTTTAATTCGATGCAGAAGAGATACGAAAGAGCCTGGAAAGTACCAATGCGCCACAATTCTTGAATACAAAATAATATTGAGATAAAAAAGCAGTTGAATTTATAAAATAGCTATATCTTTTTGATCGTTACCCTCTTATCTCGTTGGTTCCATTTTAAAAAAAAAGTGAAGTATTGAGTGATTTTGAGGCAACAATGTACTTTTCGGTTTCGCTCGGGGCTGAAGTGATGAGGTAAGTGGTAAAAATTGATTGTCCATGTGTGCGTTGTAAACCAAATAATGCTTAAGTGTAACTCAACGAATATATCATTAATCTATTTTCGTATTTCATAGCTTTCGACCATAATTCGCTGATATTTCATTGTTTCCTGTCCTCAAAATTAACCATGGTATTTTGGTTGGGGCGAATCTACAACGACTATCACCATTCGTGTCTCACTAGGGGTATTATGAAATCAAAATTTTGATGGAATCGATGCTGGTGCGGCTGTTGCTATAAAATAATATTAAACTTGAACTCAATGAATGACTGTCGGCTTTCGATCTTTGATCTTTGGGATGGCGCAAGTCGACAAAGACCCTCATAAATTCATGAATCATGTGCTCTCTCATGAGTCAGAAAAATTAGAGACTAGAGTTAACGCGAAATAAAGTGAGTTTAATGCCGATTTATTATCTCTAGTGTCGCTTTTCAAGCGCGTTTCAGAGAATAAAAGTGACGAGTGTGGTTCTCTAGCCATCAACGATGACAAATCGGAATTCACTCTTCTCTTTTTGTCTTTTTTTTCGCCGGTGAGAATGCGAAATTCAGGCGAAATTAGAAGAGTAGATACCGATTTGTGGTCACTATTGGTCGTTTTAACTGATGGTAACTAATAAAGTATTCACCGAATAACTTTCAAAAATTCTATATTCATTGGAATGATCCATTTGAGTTCCACCCGATTCATAAATGATGAGGAAAATTTAGAGGAACTAATCTGCAATCTCTGATCTTTGATCTTTGATCTTCTTCCAGTGCTCGGTCTAGCTCCCGTCCTTTCCTCAACGCGCACCGTCTTCGCCCATAATGAGGGTGAGTGATAGTGATGAGCTCTCCTCCAGTATTTTCGAATCGGGACCGACTCTCCTCGAGTTGCGCACTGTCTCGCCGGTCAGAGAAAAGAGAGAGTGTGCAGAATGGAGAGAGCTGCTACTCGATTCGGCAATAATTATTAGACTATCCTACCAGGTATATTGCTGTACTTGCGTAACACAAAGGAGTCCGATGGAAACGTTCTATGATTTTCACCTACGAAAACATGAAATAGAGAAATTTCCAGCTTGGTACTAGTAGGTTTCACCTACTCAATTTAAAACAACATGACGGATCTTCGAAGATTGAATCACGAATGTCATTCTTAGTCAAAATATTATTTTAATTCGTTCTCCACATTCGTATCCAGAATGGTGATGAAATTTAACCTACATTATCCCCACTATCTTTACCGCAATCCTACCGTAACCTCTTATTTTCAGAGGGCGGCTTTCTCGGGTGCGTCGTGTGGAATGAGTACGAGGAGATGGCATTTATCGGTGTGAACATCGCTTTCCGCTCTCTCCATTCTGCATACATTCTAGTATATCTGGAAAGAGCCATATTGGACGGCCTAGTCGAACAATAATTAATACAATCATTCTCGATGCTTGAAATTATGACGGTTCCCTTGTAATGCCGAAATTTGTGAATTTGAGAACTGAATCTTGTACAGGGTGAATAATGTTTCAACATGACCGGATAAGACATTGAGCTTGATAGCGTTAATCTATCTTCAGTGCGGGAAAAATATAACAATTTTATTCTTCAAATAAATTATTTATTGGCTATTGATGACGTAATCCCTTTCAGGTTTCTACCTCGTGCATCCCTACATGGTGGGCAAGGGACTCGGGAGCAAGCTGTGGAAGTGAGTCTTTAAAAAACTTTTTAAAAATAATTTAGTAAAACGTTATTTTATATTTTGTTTAAATGATTTTTGTGAAAGCGAATAGTCTTACCGGCTCAATTCACAAGCACAAATTGCATCCATTACGCATTCTTTCTCTCGTCTGCCCGTTGATAAGATACTTCGACAAAGAAATTTCGAAATAGGACATTTCGCAAAACTCCGCGGAGCGCGCACATCACTTTCGAAGCCATTTTCTCCTTATTAAACATTTTTTTCTCTTTTAAATTTATCAATTCTATGTCAAACCATGAATAGGATTTTGAAAATGAAAATAAAAAATAAAAGAAAAATATATGAAAAATTTTTCTTTCGAAACGTCACTTTTCGAAATGTTCTATTTCGAATTTCCCTTGTCGACGTGTCTTATCACCGTCTGCCCGACAGTCGATAAAGTGTGCAGAATGGAGATAGGACATTCGGGCCTTACAAGTAGCTCATGTTCGATAATATATATGATGTATTGTGGTTAGGCCGTAATGATGGAATATGGAAACTCGATATGACGCCGTTTGCCTTATTTTCGCGCTAGGGTTGGCACAGCTCAAAAAGGTCGATTTTCTGAAACTGTGTGATTTGGGGTTATCGAGGGTGATGAAGACGATGGAGCTATCTATTTTGTCCCTAGAAGCCTCATTGGCTCCAGACGGCGTCACGTCGAAATCACGTTATCGCGTCCTACTCGCGCCCCGAGAGACCTAATTTTAGGTGAAAATGTTTCCTGGGGTATAATTGAATGACAAAAGCGCATGTCTAGTTCATTTTTTTAAAATTATTTTCAAAAATAAATTTTAAAAAGTGAACTTTTCGCACAGGCCTATCCGAGTAATCCCATGTGGATAGATCGATCGGGCATGACGAGAAGATTCTAAATCTATATTTTCAAGCAATTTGCGCATGCGGTCTCCGAGTTAAGCGACTTACAGTGTATAGAGATTGTAAGGAAAAGGGGCTCCCTTGCACCTTCCTCTTCCCCCTCACTCGCTTCCCTGACCCCTCACGACGAGAGAGCGTGGGGAATGGAGAGAGCGCACGAGAGAGGAGGGAGAGGGAGGGGAGGAAAGCCTATTTTCATTGCAATCTTAACACACTTTAAGTCGCGTAGCTCGGAGACCGCATGCTCAAATTGCATGAAACTATAGATTCTGAATCCTCTCATCATGCCCGATCGATCTGTCCATATGGGATTACTCGGATAGGTCAATGTGAAAAGTTCACTTTTTAAAAATTATTGTTGAAAATCAAGAAAAATGATTTAAACAGGCGTGATCACCATGCAATTCTGCCTCAGAAAACATTTAACCTTAAAATTAGCACTCTTGGGAGGCGTGTACGATGTCAAAATGTGATTTCGACCTGACGCCGTCTGGAGCCAACGATGCTTCAAGAGACAAAATGGATAGCTCCATTGTCTTCAGCATAACCCCAATACACCAAGTTTCAGAAAATTGACCTTTTTCAGCTGTGCCAGATCCGACCAGATTTGCTCGAAAATAAGGCAAACGGCGTCATATTGCCATTGTCGGGGAAATATTTAATAAATAATATATTTCGAAATTCAGACGCGCCTTCGGCCGGATTCCACCGCACCTCAACGTCGGTCTTCGTGCGGGTATGATCTTTGATCTCTGTAATCTGTAGTTTGATCTTTGATCTTTGGCCTACCATAACCTGATACAGTATTCCAAGTATTGGTAGGCATAAATTGCGATGGAATTGTC
The DNA here is from genome assembly GCA_036245825.1 of Pristionchus entomophagus. Classification (NCBI taxonomy): domain Eukaryota; kingdom Metazoa; phylum Nematoda; class Chromadorea; order Rhabditida; family Neodiplogasteridae; genus Pristionchus; species Pristionchus entomophagus. Next base: position 38,154,964 of record BTSX01000005.1, read on the forward strand.
GCCGAATGAAGAATGCGCTTTTCCCATGCCTCCTGAGTCAAACTTTATCTGGGTGGTTGTATTGTGTTTCACGATCGCCTGAAAAGACACTGATTTGGAAAATCTAATTCCGTCTCGGTATTTTGATGAAAATACTAAAAAAAAATTTCCATATTCTCTGCTCTACGTCAATTAATCGATAACTCAAAGATTGCGCAACTTTGTTATCCATAAGGGGCGAAAATCGGAGCTCGACTCTCCTCGCTTCGCGTACTCTCTCGTGTCTGAAACCGGGGAGAGCGCGCGAGTCGAGAAGTCGTTTTCGTTTTTTCAACACTATTGTCCATTCATTACCCTACATGGCCAAGAAGTACTGTAAAACTCATTGGAGCCAGCCATAGTAGCGGCTTCTGCTGTAATTTCTGTGTCTAGCTCTCTCCATTCTGCACTCTTCCTTGTTCGTATGACGGTCGAGGTTAGGGATGTTCTTTCGGGTTTTGGCTCTCTCCATTCTTCACACTAGCTTGCGTGTCAGAGAAACGAGAGAGTGTGCAGAATTTCGAGAGTCTAAAACCGAAACGACATCACTAGTCGAGATAGTGTGCATAATGGAGAGAGCTGTGACAATTCCGCTATTTCAGTAGCGAATGTGTGGCAAGGTTGATTGGCGTTGACGCAACTAATCGTTTCGAAACAATGAGCAAACCGAGAATAGAGAACGGTTAAACGGTGTTTCCCTGGTAGTCCATTACACCCCTTGACGCTGTCTCTTCTCTCGATCACCCCCTTGTAGAACGCCGTGGGCGTTTAATAATCGACAAGATTTATGGGCGGGTGTATTGTGTTTCACGTTCTCTTGGTAAGACACTGAATTCATTCGGGAAATTCCATACTGTGGTTTCACTTGTGGTAAAAGAACCAAAAAATTGCCGTTTTATCTGCTTCACTACAGCCATTCAATGACGAAAGTTACTCTCTCCATTCTACACACTCTCTCGTTTCTCTGATCGGCTAGAGAGTGTGCACAATGGAGAGAACAACTGTTCGATCCGGAAGCACTATTGACCATTAAGATATCTTCAGGTAATCTGGGAATCAGACAAAAACAATTGACAACATCAATCGTAGCGAGCGACATTCTCTTGAACTATGCATTACGCGTTTAATCCTATCCCTCAATAACTTCTCTGTTGCATTTCAATTTGATTGATTTCCTAGTGGCAATTAACTCACCCTTAATTACAGTACCCGGTATGACGGAAAATGTGCAAGTACACGCGCACCAGTTATCGATTAGGTGATGCAAATAGTTGCATCCTTGCCTCTGGTTGCGCTTTCAGTAAAATCTCAAGGGTGAGTTGTGTTTCGCAACCAACGGATTAGATGAATGATTAGGACGCATCAATGCGATGGTTCCCTTTAGTTTAGACAATCAATACTTTCCCCACTGCAATTCTATTGATCGATTTCATAGTGGCAATTACCGTATCCTAATGACAGCACCCTCCTCCTTACAGAACCCGATATTTCGGGGAATTGCATGACACGAATAATTGCACTCAAATCTCAAGGATGCACTGTGTTTCGCTTCCAACAGATTAGAAGAATAATGTGGACGCGTCAATGCGATGGCTCCTTTTATTCCAAACAATCAATACCTACTGCGCTTCAATCAATCGATTTCAGAGTGTAAATTACGATACCAAATTACCGTACCCGATCACTATATCTTCTCATTTTCAGTACCCGACATGGCGGAGAAGTACGCGGCCAAGGACACTCCTCACTTCGTGTCCTCGCTCAGCAAGTGGGAGCTGACGGTTGGAGAGACGACAGAGGTATACGGTATCCTCACTTCCAAAGTCGACCGATAATTGACTTTTTGTAGCGGTGATTTTGACTTTTTCCATTATCCAGTTCTAGTGTTCGTGTTCTTCGTTAGTTGTCAAATTTAGAACGAGATGATGTATCCGGTAGAAATGTCGCGTTGAATCTCTCCTTTTTGCATACCCTCTCGCCGGTCAGATTGTCGAGATAGTGTGTTGAATGGAGAGAGCTCGAAACCTAAACACTTCGCATAAGGTAGTCTCATCGCCGATCTATAACTGCCTTTATTTGCCAGCTCTGCGCCAAAGCACCGGCTTCCGCCTCGACCGTCCGATTGGTCTCTGATCTTTCGCCAGAGCAGAGAAGGGAGTTGATGGAGTTTGATAGGAGGGTGACGAATAGAGACAGGTCGGTACTTATTGTGCAATAACAACGAAACAATGACGTTGTTTCGCGTTTTAGCTCTCTCCATTCTGCACACTCGCTGATCAGAAATATTCTGGAGTGTGCTGCATGGAGAGACTAGAGTGGAATGTACACATAACCGCAGCGATCATCAAATGCAGCGTCTAATGCGCAGAAAATTCATCTATCATAAAAATTCCGTAGAATTCTCAACATGACATTCAAATTTTCTGAAGACGCTTGGAATTAAACATTGTCAATAGAATAAAACAATACAAATGGTTAATTCCAGATCCGACCTGCTCTCGTTGTTCTTCGAGTTCGATCGGACCTCCGGCTGCTGTTTGATCGATGGAGGTACGGTAGTGGTACAGTAGTTAGTATACTGTAGTGATCGAGAATCGTCTATTAACTCTCTCCATTCTGCACACTGTATTACCAGTCAGACAGGCAATAAAGTGTGCAGAATATAGAGAGTATTATTCGAAACTGCTCATAAATAACACGGTGTTACACTTGCTGGACATTTGAATATTTTTCTGCCTAAGTACGAAATAAAAAGGCAGAAAAAAGACTTCAAAGTAATATAAAAAAAACATTCAAGGGTGAAATATGTTTCACTAGCTATGGATAAGGCGCTCATACTTAAATAGTCGATAACAAGCTTATCGATCAAAAAATATTTATCTCTTGCAAACTGTCACCGCTACATTAATCACTCGATTGTTCTATAAGGAATCACGACAAGACGTAATTACCGCTCTTCTTGTAGTCTCTCCTGACCCTTACTATCACCAATGTTTCAGTGATCATTGACTGGTGAATTTCGAAAATACATTTAATTATATTTCAGAAGGCAAGATCGTCGGGTACGCCGGCGTCACGTCGACTGGCTTCGCGAAGGAAAACAAATTCAAGATTGGGCCGGTGAGAAATTCAGCAAAAGTTTGCGACCACGGTAGGGATCGAACTTACAATCTTCTGCTCCGTAGGCAGACGCGTTATCCATTGCGCCACGCGGCCATATGCAGCTGTCAATCAGATTGATTGTGAGATCATATCGAACGTCTTTCAGGTCTACGCGTCGACCACCAGTGACGCCCTTACACTCATCCGACCGCTGGCTGATTACTGTGAGAGGTACGGTAGGGCGAGGGGCGGGTCAATCGATATTTTTCAAGTATCCCCTAGTGCATAGACGTCCCAGAAACGAGAAAACTCAGTATAATCAAACATTAATCTCAAGGGTGAATCGTGTTTCACGCACAATGGATATGACGCTGAGTTAGCAAACTCAATCCCTGTGTTTCCCTGTGTAGAAAACGATATTACGCATAGCAAGCTGATTCTGAGACAGTTTTCAAGATCAACATTCAAAATCAATTTTTTACAGTATCTCAGCGGACTCGAAGATTCTGGTGAAAACACTGACGGGTACGGTAGGCGAGGACGCGTTCGGGACGCTGATTCCGAAGAAGCCCTCGAATGAGGTACAGTAGTTTAGAGATACGGTATTTCGTAGATGTCGATTGATGCTTGAGATACGATAACTCATGAATATCGATTTATCATAGTATTACGGTAGTTCAGCTATACGGCAACTCATGAAAATTGATTTTAGGGGACGACGCTGTTCAGTAAGCCATTCACGATTACGATAAACACGAAGATGTGCTATATTCCCCATAATAACTCGGGACATTTCGATGCCTGATCATTGATGTTTTGATCTTTATTACTTTACAATGTAAATTTTGCATATGATTAGGGGAGGATTTCGCTGGATTGTTATAGGATATTCACTGTTGCTATGCAATTATTTTGTTTTTCATGCATGATATTCGTTTCTATTTTTCTAGTTCATATTTATGCTTTAGTACCATGATAATACTTTCAAGTTTTCCACGATTGGCGATAAAATATTCTTTCATATTTGATATAGACGATGAAAAAAGTGTTGCATCGTTAAGAAATATCTCTTCCTAGCTATCGTATTTCTGTTTTTTTTGTGCGAACCATTCCTTTTTTTCTCATCTTGTCTCCAAAAAATTCTAGACATTGATTCCGGATTGAATAGTGCTCTCTCCATTCTGCATACACTATCCCTCAGGTGTGAGAGTGTGCAGAATGGAGAGAGCTACGATTCGAACCGGCACTACAAGGCAGTTTCTTGATTCACTTTTCTCTCTAAATCCATCGTCCAATTCGAGTTCTTATCAGTGATTTCGGCTATCCATTCTTCTCTGTCTGACCTCAAAACCGAAACGACATCACTGATTCGTTCTCAATTCCTACATGAATTCCTCTCTTTCTGCTTCGAGACAAGTTGATAAAAAAATATCTAGAGTAACATTCTTCAATTTATCACTGTTAGTTGGCCACGTCCGTCGGTGGCAGGAGCAAAAGATTACCCGCGGGGACCCTGGGCCCGTTCGGGAACAGTGGGACACCTCCTTACAGGTCGGGAGGAACCAGCCAGGCGACGGACGTGAGCCCACTACAACACCTCGAGCTTCCAATCTTGTTGGAGTCGCCTTTCTCTACAAAAGATGGACACTGAAGGAAATGGGCACGCTACACGCGACGGGATAGATACTGAGAGGGGGAGGGGAGAGAGCGGTCGATTGCTCGCATGCAAATCTGGCACTTATTTCAGTGTGCAGGATCTAAAGAAAGAGAGAGTTCGCCTGCCTCGTGATTTCGTGCTTCGAGCGTTGTTTCTATATAAGAAAAAATATTTTTACGTTAAACGCGAGGGCTTGATATAGTGTGCTAATCCTCTGTTTTTTTTCTGGACGTGCTCGATCCTGCCCTGCTCCGATCCGGGAGACTCGACAAGAGAGTGGCTGAATGAAGCGAACCTCATTCGATCCTGAGGTACTTTGATTCGAGGAAAGGTCGCGCAAATCGTGTGCTAGGATGTGGTTCTGCTTTCTGGAAAAATATTACATCCTGTTAATTTCAAGTTGCATGAGTATCGTTTTAGGGCAAATAATTAGCGTCGCAGCTGCAATGCGCCCCGGTAGCTTAGAGTTACATGTCAATATCAAAGAAGGTGGTTCTGGGAAGATAACGATTGAATCCGAAATTGTTGTGTATTATTCCTTGTGGTGGAGTGGTGAGTGAACGCATCGACGTGTGAGACGAGGGGAGAGTAGTAATACAACTATCTTTATCAACAGGGAAAGGAGACTAGCCGCATGACGGGCCGGAGCAAGACTCGAATGACATGACGCCAACTTGGGAGGGGGAAATCATCCTACCGTAGTACAGCGTGATTACGAAGGGTAAATCGTGGTGGGACCAACGAGTACACGCAACGGGCAACGGAGCCCTTAGACGAATCTACTTACAGTAGCCAGGGGGTGTTGTGCTGAGACAGACTTATTACTTGACGCGTAGTGCGTTTACTATTCTGTTGGTAATTACTTCATATTATAATTACTATACAACACCTTCCCTTCAAGATTGACAGCCTGTCGATCTTAAAAACAACTTGGGGAAAGACGTGAGGTGAGGAATAAATGGGGTCGGGATATCATTCTCGGATGATATAATCACTCGTGGACGGTCGCATCATCCATCATTGAACACGCCTTCCTTGCACGCAACTTTCCTTGACGATGAACTTCTTCTCGTCCTCCTGCGGGGTCATCTTCTTGACGATGATCTTCTGATGAGGTGTAGTAGCCTCCTTGACATCCTTCTGATTGATCGACTCCTTGATGGTGATCTTCTCTTGAGGCGTGGTAGCCTCCTTGACACTGATCGGTATCCATGTATCGATCGATTCGGTGCTCACATTGAGCATACACAGCTTCTGAATCAGATCTCGGCCGATGATCACTCTGTCGGTGTTAACCACATGCACCTCTGTGCACGCACCGATATCACTGCACTCCAGTTCACACATGAACTTTCCGACTATCTCCATCTGCTGTTCCTTGGCGCACGCGGCCACACATTCTGAGAAGAGACCCATGTTCTCATTTTCCTCATCTGACTCTGTCTTCACTGGATCGCGCACTTTGCGCTTGTATGGCTTCTCGTACAGTGAAGAACCATCCTACTTACAAGCTTGTTCACGCGACCTGTCGCTTTTGTCCCTCTTGGACTGCTTGGCGGATCTGATCGATATCCTTGTAACGATCGACTCGATTCTCACACTGAGCAATCGGTTAAATCTTGTGTACACATCGTACTTCTTCGCCTGGCCGCGCGACTTTTCACGCTTGCCCGACCTAACGGACTGGCTGAAGATTCTTTCCGGCTTATTAGCTTGGTCGCGCGACTTTTCGGACTACCTGCGAAATAAACGATACGAGCGCGTCAACACAAGCCAATTAGTTGAAGTATTCGTCTATTAGTTAATTAAAACGTATAGGTTGAAAATACACAGCGGAAACAACGAATTGGCAAGACAAATGAGCGAGGAAAGCGAGAGAACCTAATCCTATTTCACGATTCGAGCTCTTTGTGGATTACGGTATCTTAGCGCACGCGTCCGTTCTTACTCATTCGAACATTTTAATATCAATAAACAATAAAAGAGAACAAATAATAATAAGCAATAGGATACAATATAAAAATATTAAAAAGCATCGAAGAAATTGAAGAAAGTTCATGGAATTCCGCCAACTTTTCCACGAGGCGAAATAGCGTGTAAAGAGGAGAGAGTGCCAGAGTAACACCATGTCGATGTGTTCCTTTGCCCTCTCTCGAAAAGTGCGCTCTCTCGTCTTTCTCTAGCCTTTTCCGTGAGCTAGTTCGCGAACTTTTGAGTTCGTGGAATTCCGTGAGGTACAGTATCGACCATAAGTCTAAGCCAAAAATTTCAAAGTTCTGTAACTTTTTAACTAGATCAGATTTCTTTTTGATATTTTGGGAGATGGTAGTGCAAGTACTCATACATATGCTCATTCTGTTTCAGCTTGGTAGGATGCTTTCTCCACTTTGCAACTAGTCTCTGTCAGAATTGAGAAACCTTTACATAAACATCATAATTACCTAGTAAAGACGCAATTTCCTTTCTCGGAAATACCTTCCCTCCTTCACTCTAACCGACGAGGCCTCTCTCCGACTGCGGCACGAGTGGGCGGAGTTAGTGAGGGACGAGGAGTGTACGAGCGATGATAATCCTGGTGGGTAAAGTTAGGTTTTAGATCATTGATCTCTAATCGCTAGGTGCTTCCGCCTTATAAAGCGAACACTACATCCATTTCGTGATTTTTGCTGAGACATTTGCATTTGTGTTTCACTGTGCAGAAAAGAAGAAGGGAGTGGTGGCGGACGTAATTTTCACTTCGTTCGTTGTTGAAAACCAAAAATATTGAACTTGAATTTGATGTATAGCTGTCGAGTTTCGATCTTTGGCCTCTGATATTATCGACTCCTCTCAAAATGATCTTGTAAAAAGTTAGTTGTTCAGATGCAATAATTACCTTATGCGTAGGGGCCACAAGCCCCGCCCCTTTTCCCTCGACACCATTCCCCTCAAAAGCGAGATCGACGAAACACAAATCACGTTCTCGATGAAATCACTCGCCCTAAAGCTTGTTGTGTAGCTCTGACCATGCCCTATCGAACGAGCTCTGTCCGAAATGGATATGACTTTTTGAGTAGGTCAAAATTCAAGAAAATAGACACGAAACATCGGATTTTACATTTTCTAGGACGATCAGAATGTTCGGACAGCGAAAATATGATTTCTTTGTATTTTAGAGGAATTTTAAGCACAAAATTGGATTTTTAAAAGTTGTCCCCGATTTGTGTTCGATCGCGGGAGTTGAGCGGGGGAGCGAGGCGAGAGAGCGGGGGAGTGAGAGAGACGCGTGCGAGAGAGGCTCCGCCCCTTTCTCTCTAGTCTATCTCCCCTCTCTGTCTGGGAGAGGCGCGCGCACTTCTAGAGCTCTCCCGGGCTTGAGAGATGAAATATCGACATACGTCCAAAAGCAAAAATGATATTGAGAATCTGACGGTCATATTAAGCCTAGTTTGGACCAGATTTCACAAAGTCGGCTATCCACGTTGTGGCCCCTATTTATGCGATTCATTTTTTGAAGAAGTACCCTCCGTGTTGTTCTGCGTTTCAATGATAGTCGAAGTAGTCATAATATATTCACTTCGCATTGGATCTTTTGCTATTTCAGATAAAATATTAATTTGATTGATTCAACGGTGAACGATCCTACGGTGAGCATGTGTTACAGAGTCGATTATCAGCCTGAAAAGTTTTGAGGTAGCCGACACGACAGGATGAACGCTTCGATTTTACCATTAGCTAATAATATTTTTGCATATATTCCCGGTATTTGATGCAACCGGTAATTTTCTGCCACTCAAATATTTTGTAATCGGATATCTTCACTCAGAATGATAATTTCTTCGCTCGGTTTTCAATATTTCAGTTTTCTGAAATAGAGGGGGAGAGGTTACAGTAATCTTATATATATCATCAATATAAGCAAAAGAGAAAGATGAGAAAAAGGCACGAGTGAATTGAGAGAGAGCGCGCGGTTCCTTATTTGTACAACGTTAGTAATTCTCATGTGAATTGAGGTTGCATGCGCATTACAAAGAATGTGGTTCTGGCAGCTAGTAATTTAAGGCATAATCGAAAGAAGTGATTAAAATAGTACAATATTTTGATTGACTTGGCTGGTGAATCCGCGTCACTCGGATAATGTTTAGGAGCAGTTATTGTGAGTTAGACGATGCTTGTACAAAAAGCCAGTTCTACAAAAAATATTTAATCTCATTGACCCATTCCTTGTGGATGTGCATGCAACCGGTGATGTTGTGTCGCTCAAATATTTCTTATCCCGAGATTTAGCTGGAGAATGATCGACTGATGATTACTTTCGGTTTACGTAATAAAAAAATAATCATTCATTTAATTGAGTGCTGAGAACAATGTGGTCAGCGAAGATTTACTGTTTTTAGTGGGAATTATTGCGCAGTAGCGATGTCTGATCGAATACTGCTCTCTCTATTCCGCACACTCTCGATCCGTCAGAGAAACAATAAAGTGTGCAGAATGGAGAGAGCAGTATTTGACCCGGCAACACGATTCTGCATGATTAGATTTGTACTGTTTGGCTCAGGTAATAAATTCCGGTGAATCTATGTTGCACAGATATCTCTTAGTCCCTTTGTTTTGACGGGACCAATGCTTCGAGCATTATGTTTCGAATAAGACCATGCTGAGTCCGACCAGTGAGTCTGCCGTTTCTTCATTATCTTATCACGCAAAGCGATTACAATCAATATATCATTCTTCTCTTGTTCCTTCAAACTTTCTCCCCCTTTTTTTAGTTTACAGCTCTTTCCATTCTGCACACTCTCTATTCGGCTATACGTACGATAGCGTGTGCAGAATGGAGCGAAAAAAATCGAAATATTATAGCGTCATAAAGGAGTAGAATAACCGATCCATGACGCAACCCATTCAGAATGACTGTCCTTCCCTCCTTCTCTCTAGTCGACGATGCCTCGCCCCGTCTGTGGCACGAGTGGGCGGAGTTACCGAGAGAGGAGGAATGGACGAGCAATGATAATACTGGTGAGTGATCTATCTCTTTTCTTTGGGATATATTTTGGGCTGCAAAGGCGAGTTATCGAAGATGAGAAAATCTTGAGAGCTAATAGATACGGCTGAAGCGTGAAACATGCGGTCTAAAAATAGTTTGAAATTTTTGAATAAAATGGAAAGGAAATTCCAAAAAATCTCATTGACTTCATTCCTTGTTGTAGTTGATTCAACCGGTGATGTTGTGTCGCTCAAATATTTCTTATCCCGAAATTTAGCTGGAGAATGATCGACTGATGATTACTTTCGGTTTCACGAATAAAAACAATCATTAATTTAAATAAGTGTTGAGAGCAATGTGGTCAGCGAAGTTTTACAGTTTTTAGTGAGAATTATTGTCAGAACCAAAGGCAATGAAGAGCTCACCTGATCAAGCTCGACGAGACGAATCGAATGGTTATCAGAACACCTATATTATATTAGTGCCCGATATGCGAAAATATCATTTGAAGTATATTTTCGAACTTTTTTACGCCATTTCGCCTGAGAATTCCTTTGTTCACCCTCTTATTCCGCGTCCTCTTCTTCGGAGAGACCAGCATCAAGGGAGAAATGAGAGAGAGAACAAAGGGCGAGCGCCTGTCGTATGATGCAAAATGGCTAAATTTATTAGAAATGAGTCTATCGCATGTCGGGCACTAATATAATATAGGTGTTCTCATAACCATTCGATTCGTCTCGTCGAGCTTGATCAGGTGAGCTCTTCATTGCCTTTGGTTCTGATTTGTGGAGAAAATTAATCGTTTTAAACGATTTACAAAAATGCAAATGCAAATATCGATGAACCAATTGTTCAGGGGTATTTGGGACGTCCTTAGGCACATTTTCTCTGTTAACGATCAAGCTCTTATTCCTCACCAGGAGACCACATTGCTCTAAAAAGTGGGTTTTCATGTTTTCAAAATGTTGGATGACCTACATTGCCCTTAAAATCGGCTACACGCCAAAAAGCTCGACGCTATCTCGTGAGGGATCCAATAGGCTTTCCAAAAATGGTTTCAACCCAATTTCGATTTTTCCGACGACATTCGACCCTTAGCCGACACGCGTGATAAAACCAGTCATCGATCCGCTTCTACCGTATTCTCTCCCTACCGTACCTCTCTCATGGTCTGAAGAAAATTATTGATTTATTCATATTTTTCTTGGAAATACTCTCCTCCTTTCCCATGCTCTTTCGCTGCTGAGTATGAGCGCTTACATGACGCCAATAAATGATCATTGCATCCCTATTAGGCAATATTTGAAATCGTCAATACGGGTCTTTTTTCTGAATACAAAAAAAATATTTTTTAAAAACAGTTTTGTCATGAGGTTATTCCCTTGCAAGCTACAGCTCTCCTTTGTAATTTATGTCTCATCCTCTCTCAGGCAACCCTTAAATTTTTTTCTTTTTTTTTACCCGCGACTTGGATCAGTTTTTTTTGCTGCGTAGTCACATTCACTCGTCTTCTAAGATCTAAAAATCTATCCGATTTTTTTTTAGAAAACAATCAGAGAATTAATATTTTATTATTTTTCTAACTATTTTGTTTTATAGCTCCTCTAACTTCTCTGTGCTTCATTTTCAACTTCATTTTCAACAACCATTTTTCTTCTGATACAATCATGTCTGATCCAAGTCTGGCATGAGTTTCACTGTCTTCATAAAGCGGAGTTCGGTGGTTCTCCATCAATAGTAAGCGAAAATTTGGAAAAAAAAAATTAAATAAAAATTAATCTGTTCGGTTCATGAGGATGTACCGTTTCCGGCCACGGTTCAAGCCTACTTTACAACTTGTCGAATACAGAACTATCTCTGTGATCCTGTTGCAACCTCTGGGCGCCTCTGACAAACACAAAGTTTTCATTTCACAAAATCTAAGCGCAAAATAGGAGATAGCAACGACTTTCGAATTGTGCTCACTAGTCAGCACAGCAACTGATAGATTTTTTTAAACATATTTTTATCGGGATGGATTATGCACAGAATATGAGACCCGTTGAGTAGAATAACGGGCGGTGAAAGAAGAAATCGATAGATAAGGACAATCGATATGATTGAAGGGTACTGTACAACGTGCGGTAGACCTGCTGAGTAGGGAACAATCCGTATCGCGGAATATCGATTAGATGATGAAAGATGAAAGATCAAGAGACCCATGAAAAGGAAGGGGTGCGCGTAGTGTTGGACTAGGTCAACAGAGAGGTCTTTTACTATAAACTCTGAGTGAAAATCAATAGAACAATCAATTAAAACTGAAAGAGCAGAAATATAATTTGAAAATAAATAAATAATAACAACACAAAGGATTGTCACGCGGGCAACCGTGGAGAGATCGGAATGATTGGAGACGGGCGGAGTCAGGAAGGGCGTGGCCTATCACAAGCCCATCTGAAGGAAATGGGCGGGGCTTAGAGTGGGCGGGGTCAGACAGATGGTGTGGCCTATTTTCCCAGTAGCAGGGCCATCTTCGTGTAGAGGGGCGTGGCCTTCTCGTGTGCTAGTTGGATCTCGAGAGCGAAGAGGAGAGATTCGATGGCACGGTCCGTCTGAAAATGGAGATTAATTTAGGAAAGTCTGTAGTTTTCTCCATTCAGCGCGTTCTCTTGAGCCACGGATTAGTGCGCGGGCTAGTGATGACAGAAGCGACTCTCCTCGATTCACCTGATCTATCGCCGGTCAGAGAAACGAGAGAGTAAGGTAACACTAGTTCAAAATCGGAAGAGCGTGTTGGCTTGGTACCATGGGTACTGATCGTAATCTGATACCGTATCCCAGTGGAGGCACCGTAATCTTCTGACTACAGTAATATTACTCACCCTAATATCCGCGGCGGCAGCAATCTCCAGTGCCGAAGCGATGGCCACCAGTCGTTGTGACAAAGGAGGGCGGAGGAGGGGAGAAGCGGCTGCGGTACCGGGGATGGCGAAGACTGAAAGAGAAGGATACTGTAGGACAAGAGATACGGTAGGAATACTGTATGATTATCAATTCACCGCTGCTTCAGAACTACTTCATGTGTGGTACGGGAAAATGATAGAGTATTGTATGGTATACAGTATCTCCGAACTACCGTACTCTGTTTCAATCGCAGAATGGCTTCTTCCGATGGCTGCAAAATGATGCAGCTGTCGGTAGTATAGGCGGCACGGACAACCTGAAAGGAGGGATTACGTCATTATTAGGATATAACAATGACATAAATAATAATAATGAACATTCATAGCACCGGGGAAACTGAAAGAATATAAAACTGCGTGAATACTATGCCTTGATCATATGGTTGGTTGTAGGGATGTTCAAAAGGCCTGAATTACGGCGCCGTAATTCCCTCCCCTCGCGTATTGCGGAATTTGGATAGGGGGAGTGAATTACGGAGCCGTAATTCATGCCCTTTGGCCAACATTAGTTGTTGGTAACACCCAAGAATCATTTGAGTTTCATGGCATCTTCAAAACAAACTGTGTATTGGGTGAACTCATTCTTGCCGTAGCCGCCTAACCAAAACAAAACAACCTTCGAGATAATACTTTTGAGATTATAGTATTGCATAGAAGAAGATTATTCAAATATCAAAGACCAAAGATCAAAGATCACTCACCACCACTCGATCAAGCGCCTTCACTGCCGCCTCTCTGCCTCCCGGAGCGAGAAGTGGCATGGACTCAATGAATCTCTCGAGACGAGCCATCGCTTCCTGAAAAAAAAGAATATTGGTTACGGTAATGACTACAGTACCACAACCGTAATCCTAAAAATAACAGGTATCCGTGGAATTCTAACGTGTACTACTGATTCCTCTCCTAATGCTATTATTATAGTATGTTTAGTAAATGTACATAACCAGTCATCGATCCGCTTCTACCGTATTCTCTGCCTATCGTACCTCTCTCGTTCTCAGATACGTTCCCTCCGGGAAGGCTTCTCCATATGCGTGGTCGCATTGGTCGATCACTGATTGATACTGCGCCAGTTGAGCGATTGTCTGCAAAAAAATATTGATTTATTCATTATTTTTTTGGAAATTCTTTCCTCCTTTCCCATGTTTTCTCGCTGCTGAGTATCAGCGCTTACATGGCGCCAGTAAATGATCATTGCATCCCTATTAGGGACTATTTGACATCACAAGCTCCGCATGATCTAATAGTAAACCTCGCTCCATTCTGCACATCCCATTTGGAGAGATCGATCAAATTGAGGAGAGTCTGGTCCCGATTTGGTATCGAGTTCGAAATACGGGTCATAATTTGCAGAATGAAGAGAGCTACTATTCAATCCGGCATCCCTATTGCTCACCTTCTGTTGTGTGTCCCTCCGCTCCTCCGCCTCTGCTTTCCTCCGATTTGAACGGCGATCGGCGCGCACCGCGTCCTGCAACGAAGAATTGGGTTACGGAAGGTTCGAAAAATACAAGATATGGCGAATAAAGAGAAGCTTCATTGATTTCGTAACCATTTTAGGCAAGTCATAAGCCCTTAGGCAGAATTGCTGAACAGTCGTTAAAATTCGCTACATGTGAGCAGTGTTTCAGATAGGCTTCAGCAGCGATTCAATACAGCGAATGAGTTCCCAGTTTCAATAATAGATAGGAATTTATTTGAAACAAAACAAACTCGGTCAACCTGTAAAAAGAGTCGATGACCACCGTATTGATTACACAAGGAAAAGCAATAATCTACTGTATATACTGTATATGCGTTACGGTAGATTCATAAAATCACTAATCAATCGATAATCCACTGATCTACCGTACCGTGCTCATCCCTGCCGCTATGCACTTCTTCAATCGACACGACTGACATCGATTCCGTGATTCCTGCAACGACTAGATTACGGTAGGTATTGCTGGATAATAAGTGAGTTGTCGATGCGCTTCTAACCGACAGTCACCCTTCCTCAATGACTTTTTGATGCGATTGTATGCTAGACAGTTGTTGATGCATAGATCGGTCAGAAAAGATCAAAGATCAAACTACCGTACCTTCCGGATCTCGCACATGCCCGCTCGATTGCACGAGTATTCGACATCCTTGTTCTTACTGACGGAGCGACGGAAGAAACCCTGGATTACGGTAGGTTTGAAAGTCAATGCCAGATATGTATAAATTTCAATCAGAATAAATATTTTGATTTATGCAAAGCTTGCCCGAGCGATACTGTTCATTTGAAAATCATAGAAGATATACGCAGTCGAAGAAACATAACTGATTAGAAGTCAATGCTTGATATTCACCACATACCGTTCCAATCATATACGTTACGTATGAAAAGTCAATAATTGATAACTAAGAGACGGCTACCGTACCTTGCAGCCTTCGCAGCTCAGCACGCCGTAGTGGTAGCCGGAAGCGCGATCCTCGCACACGGCACACTCCTCTCTAGAAGAAATCAGAGATCAAACTACAGCCTCCAAAGATCAAAGATCAATCGCTCACCTCTGTAGGCCCGGATAGTGCATCGGATAGCCCATCGGGTGGCCTCCGTGAAAGGCCGCCAGAGCCATCTGCATCTGCTGATGCTGACTGAGCTGATGCTGCTGCTGCAGGTGCTGCATGGCTGCAGCGGCGGCTGCAGCTGCTGCTGCCGACGGCGGCATTTGCAGCTGATGCTGCAGGTGCTGCAGATGGGACTGCTGCTGCGGCGACGTTGCCGCAGCCGCATAGGGGTTGAACACGGGCTGCGGCTGCTGCTGAGGCGTGAGCGCCTCATAAGGGGCGAAGCGCGCGACACGCGGCGTAGCCGCCGCGGGTGACGCGGCGGACGCGGATGGTGTCCGCGTGCGAGGCGCCAGCGCCTCTTGGCTGCCATGCGAGGAGGCGAGGGATCCGTTGGAGGAGGCGGGCGTGAGCATGCCGGCAAGGAGCTCGCTGTTCTTTTGGTGCATGAGAAGGGAAGAGACGGAGAAGGAGTTGGATCTGGAAAAAAAGTGTAATAATTCGAACTTTTTATGAGGATTGTATGATATTTTTACCGAGAAGTACCTCTACGGGATTAATCAATCGCACTCCTTCCATGCTATATGATCAACGTGAAACTCAAATCGTCAAAGTCTTAAAAATCGTCACCTAACGCGCTGAAGACTACGAAGATCAAAGATCAAACTACAGTGCACAAAAAAGATCAAACTAGAAAACTACAAACTTCAAAGATCAACGACCCACCGTGATCCGGCACTAGGCGGGCTCATGCTCTCGGTGCCCGAGTCATCATGCGTCATCGCATGAGCCGCCCTTCCCCCCTTTTGCGTTTCGGCCAGGAACTTGGCTATGGTGGCGGGAGTCAGGGGCTGCTGCTGCGGTTGCTGCATGTGCTGCAGGTGCTGCATCGAAGCAAGATGGGGCTGCTGGGACTGCTGCATCGCCTGGAAAGATTGCAACATTGAACGCTTTTTTATAGAAAAAATGTGCAAATTATTTATAAATAGTGCTGAGGAGGTGATTAGAATGAGAAACTTGCAGCACCTGATGTGGCTGCCGCTGCGGCACGGCAGCGGAACTCTGCTGCAATTGCTGTAGCTGCTGCAGCAGCCGACTGACCACTGCAATGGATTTATTGATCAATCAATCGTTGCATGCAGTTAATCGAGAAAAAAAGTGTGAGGATGATGCAATATTCAACATTTTGCTAAGGGATGGAGGAATGATTTTGAGTGAGAATGAGGATATTTTAAGATGAAATGCCATGTGTGATCCACGATCTCAACCTTCATAATTTACATTTCCCTTGTGAAACTCAAGTGAGTTTTAGTTTGGACTGTAGACTCACTATTCAGATCGACCGGATCAGGCTGTGACGATGGGGCCGGTGCTGCAGGAGCTGCAGCTGCAGCCGGTGACTGCTGCATTTGCTGCAGCATGTGCTGCACTTGCTGCATCATATTCTTCGGCTGCTGGGGCTGCTGCTGAGGCTGCGGCGCAATATCGAAGCCGGGCACGAAATTCAACCTCCATGAGAAAATTTAGTCAGGTTATGATGGGAGACTGGCTTGATTCAGGGTAATGTACCCCGATCGCAATGGTAAGTGCGGTAGTTCGGTGGGTCAGATTTAGGGTTCGGTGGGTCAGACCCATCACTCACAGCGGCTCGGGCTTCGGGAATCGGCCATCGTTGAAGGGCTGGAAGGTGTAGGGCGGGACGGCTGCGGCTGCCGATGTTGGCACGGAGGGCGGCAGTTCGCGCACGATACCGTACCTGGGAGAGAGGGGAGGTAACAATCCGGGTTGATCAAGGAATAGTTTTTTTTCGAGATGATGATGGACGAAAGGGCTGTTAAACGCAGCCACTTTGAAACTATCAAGTGCGAGTGAAACTCAAGACAACCGACAGCGTTGATTATTCTGAAACATGTTCGGCAACAAAACAGTACGACATGCTGCGACCCGGAATTTTTAACAATGAAGCTGGCCTACCGAGTCCGTTTTGTCATCCCTTGTTTATACTCACCCAGGCAGGGTCTTTGCAGCTGTGTTTGCTGCAGCAGCTGCCGGCTGCACTCGGGCGAACGCCGAGTGCTGCTGTTGCAGCAGATGCTGCAGCTGCTGCGCCGCAGCATTGCCCGCAGGCGCGGCGCCTGCTGCAGATGTCGCCGGTGGCGTGGTGTCCATACCCTGATGGTGTGCGGTGATCAGTGAGGTACGGTAATCGATCAATAAGCTGAGATGTGTTAATACAGTGCTCGATAATAGGCTCAGATACAGTAATCAATCGATCGATAATTAGGCACAATATTACCGTAATAATGAGCTAATCGAGCGAGCAACAACGCAACATTTAATGAGGGGGGGGGGGGGGAGATAGGCGATCAACAGTTAGAAAGACAGGACAGGCTGGGTCATGGCTAGAGAGGCGCGGAGGAGGGGAGAGTACTAGACGAGCAGAGCGACGAGAGAGCGTGCGAATCGAGGAGAGCGGCAGGTGAGGCCGACCGATCCAGGGGGTCCGCGGGTCCGGGGAGGGTGGGAGGAGGCAGAGGAGGGATGCCCGGGTGAGGTAACCCCCAGAGAGGGCGGGAAAGGGGGCGAAGGTGAGAAGAGAGTGGGGTCATGCACATAGGGCTGCCTGAGTGAAGAGTTCGCCTCCTCATTCTGCACGCTCTCTCGTTTCTCTGACCGGCGAGATAGTGTGCGGAATGGAGAGGGATACAATCGAAGCGAGATGAGTTGTGCCGACCCTGTGGCTGTTACGGTAGGCGACTATGTAGTTTGCGCTAAACAGCTGGGGCAAAGTGGGGTCATGGATATGGGAATATTCCCGATGGGGCACTGTTAGAATTAGTTTGAAAGTGAGACCAATCCATGGATACCCTATGAGAGGTGCGGTCATAAATGTGATAAAATCCTCATTGGGTGCTGTATTCGAATTGGTTTGTTAAAAGGATAAATCCTTTCCACATTGATCAATCATACCCTCCCGAAAATATGAATTGAGCGTGAAACACAATAGAAGAGGGACACAAATTCGAAAGAGGACTGGTTAACTTGGTTGGAAAATAACGGAATGAGGCTGTTGGGGTGATCAGTAGAGTTCGAAATACGGGTCGCCGTTTCTTCCTTTCGCGTGCTCTCTCACCGGTCAGAGTGATAAGAGAGTGTGCGAAATGAAGAAACTGCGGCCCGCATTTCGAACTCTAGTGAACAGGTGGAGGCTAAAGTGAAAACAGCAGATGCGCGGGCCAGAAAACGAATGTTGGAGGGCGAAATCACTATACATCTGTTAAGTGGGGCAAGAATAAACAGTCTTCTGACACGATGTTGACATTATATGATGAAAAGCCTTGCGGAAGCATGAATAGATTACAGTCTGAGGAGATCGGCAATGTTAGGTGGGAATTGGGGATGTCATTTCGGTTTTGCGTCTATTTTGCACACTATCTTGCCGGACGAGATGTGCAAAATAAAGGGAGTCAAACTCCGAAACGACATCACTATTACATGGTGATAGGCTAACTAAGCTTTTGAGCGGATAGCAGTATGTTGATACCCGGGTTGACCAATCGATCTGCCCCGGCGTTCCCAGCGAATGAGCCCAGTGCCGACCTCTCCCTGACCTGTGCCGAACTTGCGCGAGGCCGAGCCGAGAGATTGCGTCGATCTGGCAAGGGCGGAGCAAGGGGACGGCTCGGGCACTCTCCACTCCGCACAATCTCTCGCCCTGTCTGACGGGAGAGAGATGGATGAGCATGGAGAGGGGCGTGGTCAAGGGAGAAAGAGGGGGTGACCTGTAGAGGGCAGAGATGGAGGCAGGGGAGGTATGATGTAACCGCCTCGGTCATCCCATCTAATGCCGAACCGACCCTCTTCGAATCATGTTATCTCTCGCCGGTTAGAGAAACGAGAGAGTGTGTGAATTGAGGAAAGTCGAGTGACACCATCTCTGTAACCTCAATCAGCCTTGCCCTCTGGCGCGTACGAACTACGAACGGTCAGGCCTTCTAGTGGGGATTGATTTCGAATTTCGCAGACACTCAGTCCAACCCCCATCTCATCCAGTCCAACCCCCATCTCATCCAGTCCAACCTCATTCGAGCATAAAGTGTCCGATGTTGCTGACAGGTCAGCGTGCGGTCATATCGATTGGCGTCTCACCAGAGGGGATGTCGTTTCGGATTTTGACTCTCTCCATTCTGCACACTCCCTCGTTTGCCTGACCGGTGAAAGAGTGTGCCGAATATAGAGAGCCAAAATCGTATCGCGACATCACTAGTGACCTGTAGAGGGGAAAGAAGAGGGTGGAGGGTGATGCAATGGCCTGTGAGAGGTTAGGGCCGGGCAGAGAGGAGAGACATTCTGAGAGAGTTGAGATCTTCAATGGTCAATAATTAGATATAATACATACTGCTGATGTGGTGTGAACCGAAATAAGTGATAGTCGCCTGAGCGATTTAAAAAAAACTTAATCACGGAATACGGTGATCTAGAGAGGAGGGACGAATGATGCAATGGCCTGTGAGAGGTTAGGGCCGGGCAGAGAGGAAGAAGAGAGACACAGATCATAGATCACAATGGATACAATAATTTAAGAAAAAATGCCGATGCGGTGTGAACAAATGCCTCCGAGACTAATGATAATCGCCTGAGTGATTTAAATAAAATCTATTTATAATAATATTTTAAAAAAAAATTCAAATAAGGAGAGGAGGGATGAATGATGTAACGGGTTGTGAGAGGTTACTGCCGGCGGAAGAACGATACGATGAGGGAACAGAGATCACATGTGAAGTAGTTTGAAAGTAACAGTTGGGCTGCACCAATGGTGACAGCAGCAATCCAGAAAACGAGTGTGTTCGGTATATCACATTATTGATTTTTTGATGTGATTTGGTGACCTGTAGAGAAGGAGAAGGAGGGCGAGGAGAGTGATGGCGTGGAAAAAGTTAAAGGAGAAGAGAAAACATTTGAATTCCCGCCATTGCGTATCTCAGCTCCCAGTGAAGCTAGCGACTTGAAACTTCGTTTTTAGAGTGGAAAGAGGATTTCCACCCCATATTCCAAGTTTCAAGTCTCAATGGCGAGAATTCAAATGTTTTCTCTTCTCCTTTGACTTTTTCCACGCCATGACTTGTGAGAGGTTAGGCACAGACTATTCATATGTGATTTCATGAATGATCGGATGAGTTCTATGATTTGGATTCGACAAGGAATCATCACTTACTTTTTAAAAATTGATTTGTTTATAAATAAGATCTTATTGAGCAGGTACACTCAGATTCCGCTATATGATACACGTGAAACTCATGCGAGTCTCGGAATGAATGTGAAAAAATCAAACCCCCCGACCAAGCCATCTCCTCGCTACAACGACGACGGAAATCCACCAATCTATCACGAAATTACCGAACCTTTCCCCAAATCCCCTGGTGGTTCTAGGTCGGATGAGAACCAACCAGATGAGAACCGAAAAAAATGTCATCTTCCAGTATTCTCTCAGTAAGTTAAATATGGTACAGAGAACCATCTGAGAAAATACTGTAGTCGACATTTTTTTTTCGGTTCTCATCTGGTTGGTTCTCATCTGACGGTTCTCTTCCGACCTAGTGCCCTCCTGGTGAATAAATTTGATAAATGAAATTGAAAATTTAAAGGTTAGGTGGGGTCGACTCTCCTCTTTTCGCATGATCTCTCGTTTCTCTGACCGACGAAAGAGCAGCCGAATCGAGGAGAGTCGGGTGCCGTCACTCACAGGCACCAATGCAAGTTTATCTTGCAACAGAGTTCGGAGAAACTTCAAAAGCTGCATGAGACAGACAAAAAACACCGGAAAGCTATGTGATGCATTGTATTATTGATTTTTTGTTGTTTTCGAATCGAGACCCTTGAGAGATTGATTGAGGACTCCCACAAGCCGATATGTGGTCCACGTGAAACACATGCGAGACTCGGATCAGCCTGGGTTAGGTCAGCACTCGGGATGACAAATCAAACTCGACTCTCCTCTTTTCGCCTGCTCTCTAGTTTCTCTGGCTGCCGAGAGAGCAGGCGCCTTGAGGAGAGTCGAATGCCTATTTTCCATTACTATTCAGCACGATTACGATACTGATATGAGAGAGAAAGGAGGGAGCCAGGAATCTATGCAAATATATTAAACGATACTTGTAGTTTTTCCTAAGTCGTCGACCACTGCGATTTGCCCATTCAAAAAGAGAAATCGTGGAAATAGCATTATTTATTGACTAGAAATTCCCACAGGCTCTCGATTGACCCAATCCACCCTGTTACAGATCCTTCATTGATTTTGTCACTCGAGACATTAGAGCTGCCACAAAAAGGAAGCCGTTTCGACTCTCTCAATTTCATATTATCTCTCACCTCTCTCTGATCTGTGATCATATACAGTATGCCCTGTGATTTGACACGCATTCCTTCCTTTGATCTTTGATCTCTGCCTATCTGCCCTCTTTCTTTTGCTCAGTCTTTCGGTCAGATAGTGTGCCGAATGGAGAGAGTAGAAGACCTTCCATCTGTCGTTTAGCGCGAGACCGTTGCTTGCATTGTTGCGCAACACGAGGGAAGCCGCAGCGCAACCCGATGAGGAGAAGGCAACTGTTGTGTGTATTTGGGAGTGCTCTCGGGACGTCGACGAATACAAATCAATGGTGCAGTCAAATTTTCGACATGCGACGATTACTGGGCACACCACGATCTCTTGGCCTAACAAAACAATAAATCAGCCGCAAACAAATCGATAATGTCGTCTCAGATTTGGAAGATCCGGGAAATCAAGAATCGGTGCCGGAAAATAGGGATCGATGGACTACGATTGTTTTTTAACCCATGATGTAACAAGATTATTGCAAGAGCCAACCTTCCTACGAACATATTGGCCGTGTGAAACATAAATGTGATTGGAAATCGCACATTCCACATCGTTGTTCAGATACAATTGTGTTTCAAATGTGGGTTAAGAGAGAGAGAGAGATCAAAGGGAGGATAAAGAAGTCTTTAGCAATTCATCGGTGAGATCCTTCGTGAATAGTACAATTTATTTTTATTTATAATTATATTTAATTATATTAATTATAATTATAATTATATGTATTCCATCGGCTTTTGCAGCCGGGTCGACGCAACACCTCCCTTATCTCCATGACCCCCGAATGGCCTCTACTCGCCGGACCGAACTGTTAGGCTGCGAGCATGGGAGTAAACAAGTCATTGCCACGCGGTCACCTACTCATTGCATTCATGTACGCCCCTGGATCCAAGGAAATGGATATTGCGGAAGGAGTCTGAGATTACGGTAGAGTACGGTATGATTCTGTAGTCAAAAGTAAGAAGAGATTTTGAACATCAAAAATATCTTTATCATTCAGATGATATTTATTGCAACAGCCATTTCACATTTCATTCCGTGCGTCATGTCTGCCCTCTGGCCGAGATTCCATTAATATTTCCCGGACATTCCGTCCAACCTCATTCGATCACCAAGTACTGAGGTTCTTGACAGGTCACCGCGCGGTGATATCGATTCGCGCCTCACCAGAGCGCTTTCAGGTTAGAGAAAGTGAGATAAGACGGAAGCGAGAGAGGGTTTTTCGGTCCCAGTGGGGCAACACTTGAAGTCTTCAGCCTGCCGCGTTGCTTGCACGCTGCGTGGGGTCTGATAACAGGTGAGAGAATGACAGGGAAAAAGGGCTTATCAGAGAGGGGATTAAGGGGATACCATCGAAAATACTTTGATAAACCAACCCCTTCAGCTATCGTAGACTCAAAAGGAAGCACCATTTTATCTTTGTTTTCTCAGAGTTCTTGCGTTCTCAGAGTTTTTCTCCTCTGTTTTCACGTACCCCCAACACTCCCCTCTCCCACTTCCAACCCCTTCTCTCACTTTTGACCTCCCATTTGTATCAGAAATAGATATTCTTTGTGCATTTCGTAGTCTTGCGCCCAAAATAAACCTTACCCCTGACAACATTCCCAGTATTGTCCTCACTAATTGTAAATTTTCACTCATTTCTCCTCTTTTGATTATCTTCAACAAGTCCCTCATTACTTGTGAAGTTCCCTCTCTGTGGAAACAAGCTTTAGTAAAACCCATTCCGAAGAAAACTAGCAACTCTGTTGTAGATTTCCGTCCAATTTCCCTCACTTCTTCTGTATGTAAACTTTTTGAGAAGCTTCTAATAGAGAAGATTACCTCATTCCTAGAGAACCATGAACTTTTTGACCCCCGCCAAACTGGCTTTCGTAACTCTAGATCTACCTCTACTAATCTTGCTGAGACTTTCTCTCATTATCTGAGAATTTCAAAGACCAGTTCGTTCGACACTGTATATATCGACTTTAAAAAAGCTTTTGATAGTATCGACCATAGACTTTTATTGTTTAAACTATCTCAGTTAGGAATTTCAGACCATCTCATTTCTTGGTTTCACTCATACCTTTCTAATCGCACCCAGTCTGTCTTTATTGAGTCCTCTTTTTCCCCTCCAACACCTGTTAGATCAGGTATTCCCCAGGGATCGTGTTTAGGTCCGCTGCTTTTCATTCTCTTTATTAACGATATCGCCTCTGATTTCCCCCAGACTATCCACTACTCTATTTACGCTGACGACTTAAAGTTATTCGCTGAAGCACCTAGGTTTTCTAATGATTTACAGTCTGCCCTCGATGTTGTCTCTAATTATGCTTCCCAATGGAATCTAGGAATCTCTGAGACCAAGTGTCACATTGTTCACAACGGCACACATAACCCTCGCAGATTATTTCATATCAATAATGTCATTTTAAAGGAACCCACTGTCAAAGTTAAGAATGTAGAGAAAGTTATTGTTAAGGATCTAGGAGTTCACTTCTCTCCCTCTCTTTCTTTCTCCTATCACATTTCTAAAGTAGTTTCCAAATCACGTTCTATAATGAATTTGATGTTTAAGACCTTCCAAAGCGCGTCCCCATCCTTGTACTGTAAAGCATTCACCACCTTCATTCTTCCCAACCTCGAGTACTGTGCTATTATCTGGAATCCTATTCATTCTGTCGAATTAACTAAAGACCTAGAGAAAGTTCAACGAGATTTCACGCGTAGATTATACCACCGTTGTGCCATCCCTCATGTTTCTTACACCGAGCGTATGCTTAATCTGAACCTTTCATCGCTTGAACAACGTAGAATTATTTCCGATATTGTATTTCTCCATTCAATTATGCATAAGCGATATTTACTCGATGTCTCATCTCTCCTTATTCATGCTCCACTAGTTCGTTCTATTCGCAATGCGCATCACTTCAGAATATCTTTACCTTTCTTCCCTCATAATTCCCATTCCACTGTCACTTCTCGATCCATTTCAATATGGAATTCCCTGTTACCCGAAACTGTAGCTCTCTCCCATGACTCATTTCGTATTTTTATCACTTCTCAACCTCCTTCATTTTTCCCCATGTCAGTTATCCATAATTGGTTTACCTCTTGATCTCTAATCGGTTGCCCCCTTCCCATCCCCTCCCCCCTTCCCCCATACCCTTGCTGCGACCCCACCCGATTCGACACGATCGACGGACCTCCGTTCTACGCAACACATCACAGATATTCTATGTAAACATTCCCCTCTGACGGAATAAATAAATAATGAATGAATGAATGGATAAGCCCAATGAAAAATGTCCCCGGGTACGCTGAAGACTTTCTTTTCCCATTTTGGAGGGTTTCGCTCTCTCTCTCTCTCTCCATTATGTTTGAAAGATGGTGGGAACAAGGGGCCATTTCATCACAGGATAAATCCTTAGGCTGAGAGACGCAGAACTTGAATCCGAGACGTTTCGAATAAAGAACTGATTGATATTTAATGTTCTCGGAAGAAGTACACCTCGTGTTTAAGAGCGAAAATCCTTTGTTCTTCGCGGCGCTGCGCAAATGTGAAACATACCTAATTCGTATTCAGAATAATTTGGGAAATACAGTAAACTAAATTTGTAATATGATGCTCAGGAAGCTTCTGAACAGTTTTCAGTATGAGTGGCCCACGATTAGGCGCATTTTCATTCACTTTTCAGTACTCAAATGTATCATCTTCATGTGAATTTTCCAAATGGCTAAATGATGAAAAAACCCAGCTCCATTATTATTATTTGTATTGAAAAAATAACATGAAAAATGTCAAATTACTTTGCATAATATTCACATAGGTTTAACTGACTGAACAGAGTAGTTTCAAAATCATCAAGAAGCATCATCCCACATCTATTCACCGTTTCATTTGACTTATTTTTATTTAATAGGTTATTCATGGAATACTCCACTTTCCTCCCCACTCATTGGCCCAATTCCGACCGCTCGGATCGATCAGATTGAGAAGAATAAGATATGCTTCACAATTTCCCCAGCGCCGCGGAAATCACTGACTGACACGCTGTGAAGTATGTTCTGATTAAGACGACCGCTCCGTTATTTTTCACCATTTGACCCCCCTTCCCGGACATCCCTCCAGGATTTTCGATTCCGGCCTCCATACGCATAGGACCTAGGGTGCCTTGGACCTTGTTTACAATAATGGTATGGAAACTGGCCTGGCCTCGCAATGCGGCGCGCCAGGTGCTGGCACAGTGAAAAACGTCGATTTTTCATATTTTCTCAGCCGAACAAGATAAATTCGAAATTTCTTTTGCATTATGTTTGGCATGTCCAAAGTGCATAGGAGCACTATTGGGAACGATTTCTGGTCGATCCTGAAATTGACCTTTTCACTACCAATTTCGATTTTTTGCTATGCTTGATACTCTAGAAGAGTTTCGGAAACTATTGTCCTGTACCATAATGTAGTCAACTTAGTGTTTCATCAAAACACCCTATATTGAAGACCTGCCAGGATTTCCCTTATCGAGAAATTGTGAACTATTGATCAAAAAGTGGCCGATTTCAATTGATTTCTAGCATAACTTTGTTCGTTTTTTTTCATTAGCTCTCGTATTGAAATTCGGATTCAATGCAAAAAAATACACCAGAAACACCTATTGCCATATAGTTCCGAGATGAAAAATGTTCAACTTTCACCATGACCTGGCCTCGCAATGCGGCGCGCCAGGTGCTGGCACAGTGAAAAAAAAAAGATTTTTCATATTTTCATGGCCATTTTTGAGTAAAAAAATCGAAATATCAGGACTAAATAACTATACGAAATTCTGACGTACTGTTGCATGGAGAACTCGATTTTGTATACTAGAGCTCACCAAAACGCAAATGAAATTTTTTTTAGTGAAAAACTCGACAGCTAGAAGTTTTCGAAGCATAACTTTTTTCATTTGCGTTTTGGTGAGCTCTAGTATACAAAATCGAGTTCTCCATGCAAAACTACGTCAGAATTTCGTATAGTTATATAGTCCTGAGATTTCGATTTTTTACTCAAAAATGGCCATGACCTCATGGTGAAAGTTGAAAATTTTTCATCTCGGAACTATATGGCTATAGGTGATTCTGGTGTATTTTTTTGCGTAGAATCCGAATTTCAATACGAGAGCTCATGAAACAAAGAACGAACAAAGTTATGCTAGAAATCAATTGAAATCGGCCACTTTTTGATCAATAGTTCACAATTTCTCGATAAGGGAAATCCTGGCAGGTCTTTACTATAGGGTGTCTTGATGAAACACAATGTTGACTACATTATGGTACAGGGCAATAGTTTCCGAAACTCCTCTTGAGTACCGAGAATAGAAAAAATTCGAAATTGGTAGTGAAAAGGTCAATTTCAGGATCGACCAGAAATCGTTCCCAATAGTGCTTCTATGCACTTTGGACATGCCAAACATAATGCAAAAGAAATTTCGAATTTATCTTGTTCGGCTGAGAAAATATGAAAAATCGATGTTTTCACTGTGCCAGCACCTGGCGCGCCGCATTGCGAGGCCAGGCCAGTTTCCATACCATTATTGTCCTGGAGGGATGTCCGGGCAGTGGTCAAAAATAACCGAGTGGTCGTCTTAATTTTGATGCTTTGGATCAAGATTGTCGTCGTCATTGTTCTGGTACACTCCGCATCTTCTATACGAACCAAGTGAAACTTATCCAATTCTCGGATCACACAACACGGGCTGGCAAATGAAGAGCGCGCTCTCTTCATTTCACACACTCTCTCGTCTCTCTGACCGGTGAGAGAGCACGAGGAATGAGGAGACCAATTCTTCATTTGCCAGCCCTACACACAACAAGGGCGGAATAGCTACATCGCATAGGTCGCTAAGTTTCTCAGGACAGACTGAACGCTGAAATGGCTCGGGGGTGGCACAGCCCGCCTTGCGTGGAAAAGCCTCAACCTAACTTTTTTTTCCGTACAGCTTGTGTGAGTCAAGGATTTGGACGATAACACAGGCGGAAAGATGACACGATTATTATTCCTTTTCAAGAAGATTCGATAGTTTTGCGAGATTAAAAGGGGGACAACTGAAACGAATGGAATAATTTGTATTTTTGTTGTTGTTTTTATTTCAACTGAGATCGAGGACTGAAAATTTGAATTGAAGACGGTGCGGACAGCTTAAGTTGTGGGGTGTTTTTGAAGAATGAAGAGCTAAGCCTGAGTTTACATCCTGTTACAGCACAGGATCCACTCCACATGTCATGCTAGACTCATGCGAGCTGACTGTTTCAGGTTAGGTGGCGGAGAAGCGCATTCAGGTTCTGCTTATCATGGATTCACAGGTAGAGCATGGTCTATATTAACTCGCATGAGTCTAGCATGACATGTAGAGTGGATCCGATGAAACACAGATCGAATTGATGACATAAAATTCATGAAAAAATTGTGAATCTGCATAGAAGGCGAATTAGAAGTACTGACAAGGAATAACCGCCTTGAAGCTAATATTAATTTATTTTAATTAGAGACCGCAGGCTGATCTACCAAATTGATTACACCGGTTCAAATGTGTGCTCAATGTGTTGGTATGGTGTTGAATAACATTTTTGCTTTATAGAGTTTGTCTCTATCTCATCTCTGAGTCGAGTTCGAGTAAAGTTTATTATATTTTTTTGCACACAAGATTGAAACTAAATTGATCGGATGTAGTCCCACGTGGTCCACGTGAAACTCATTAATTTTAGGTTGTGTGAGACCAGGCAGAGACAGTGTAACCTAAAGCACATACGTGATGTAGTTTTGCTCTCTTCTTTTCGCACACTCTCTTGCTGGTCATATATACGAGATAGTGTGCAGAATGTAGAGCGAAATGTGTGATTGATTTTTTTTGATGTGTCACGACGTGCGCAATCGCATCATCCAGCCTTCTCTTGTACTTATTCGATGTGTGAAACACAGTTGAAACTAGAAATGGCGGTTTCTAAATGTTAAATTTGCCGAATAGTTTTAATTGTGCTTCACGCATGAAACATGAGCGAGATGAATAATTATTCCGCAGTAGTTTACATCCTTCCTTGGCCAATAAAACACAATATTTGTCCGGATATTTCTATCATTTCAGTGCGCTTACTTACTACTAAAAGAACCGAGGTAGGGGGCGTGGTCATTATCCATTGCAGCAATCCAAGGCTATAAAAAAGGCTAGCAAAACGAGACCAGGAATAATGACGAGGGCGCTCTCTTCGATCTCGGCACTCCAAATTGCCATACTGATTAGTGATCGGCCTCGACTCTCTTCATTTTGTGTATCTCTCGTTGGTAAGAGAAACGAGAGATCACGTGAATTGAGAGACTCGATTGCCGATTTACCATAGCTAATACTAATGTAATCCAGGGCATTGCTGCAGCCACAGAGCCCCTGTCTGGGTGAGTTTTAACAGTAATCTTTTGGAGTCAGGCCATATTTCAGTGTAGTCAACTTTGTCGCTTGTCGAGTTTCACTTGAGGTTGATATTTTCGATATGATTGTTTTGAACAGTGGAAGTGTCATCATGTTGGGAGAAAATAAAATCACGCCTCGATCAATAATTATCGTGACCTGCCTGATTCGAAGGTACGGTATCGTGCGCGAACTTCCGCCCTCCGTCCACACTTCGGCAGCCACCTCCGTCCCGCCGTACACCTTCCAACCATTTAATGATGACCGATTCCCGAAAACGGAGCCGCTGTGAGTAGCGAGTCTAACCCACTGAATTAATGTTCTCACCCACCGAACTACTGTATCTGACCTCTTGCACAAATTCTTCAAATCTGATCCACAAGTGTCTAGGTACGGGACTTCAATCTGATCTAGAATTTTCTCAACTGTGATCACATGCAAAAACGCCGTCTTTGATTCGTTTCATGCAATAACGTGTTTTTTTCAACTACATTATGCAAATTATCTCGGAATTTTCCTCTTGAGATCACGATTTTTATTACGAAATCAGGTTTCCCATGCCCGATTTGAGGTGGTGAGACTATCCATTAGCCTCCAAACCTGGCAGCCGATGTCGATTCCTTACGGAGTGCAGGAACTTAGCCGAATTTTTACTCAAAACACGTTTTTAATCGTATCTTGCTTCAAAATCATCTTTTCGGGAATCCTAGAACGCCAAGTGTTATGTATTATTCCTTGTGGTGGAGTGGTGAGTGAACGCCGCAGTGTGTGGTGACGAGGGGAGAGTGATAATACAACTATATTTATCAACAGGGAAAGGGGACTAGCCGCATGACGGGCCGGAGCAAGACTCGAATGACAGGACGCCAACTTGGCACGGAGAAATCATCCTACCGTAGTACAGCGTGAATACGCAGGGTAAATCGTGGTGGGACCAACGAGTACACGCAACGGGCAACGAGAGCCGTTCGACGAATCTACTTACAGTAGCCAGGGGGTGTTGTGCTGAGACAGACTTATTACTTGACGCTTAGTGCGTTTACTATTCTGTTGGTAATTACTCAGATTATAATTACTATACAAAACCTCCCCTTCAAGATTGACAGCATGTCGACCTTAAAAACAACTTGGGGAAAGAGGTGAGGTGAGGAACAATTTGGGTCGGGATATCATTCTCGGATGATATAATCACTCTTGGACGGTCGCATCATCCATCATTGAACACGAGTGCCGACGCCTTCCTTGTACGCATCTTGACGATGATCTTCTGATGAGGTGTAGTAGCCGCCTTGACATCCTTCCGATTGATCGACTCCTTGATGGTGATCTTCTCGTGAGGCGTGGCAGCCTCCTTGACGCTGATCGGTATCCATGTATCGATCGATTCGGTGCTCACATTGAGCATACACAGCTTCTGAATCAGATCTCGGCCGATGATCACTCTGTCGGTGTTTATCCGCATGCACCTCTGCGCACGCACCGATATCACCGTACTCCAGTTCACCCATGAACTTGCCGACGATCTCCATCTGCTGGTCGTTGGCGCACGCGGCCACAAACTCTGAGAAGAGACACATGTTCTCATTCTTCTCCTCTCTCTGGGCCTTGTACAGTCTTGTGTCCTATGAGACCGCAATGGAAAAACTTGAATTTCTGTCTGAGGGAATCCTCATTTACACCTCTACTGTTGCCCTTCTTCACTGGGTCGTGCGACTTTTCGCACTTGCACGGCTTATCGTACTGTAAAGAACCATCCGGCTTACAAGCTTGTCCACGCGACGCATCGCATTTGTCCTTCTTGGACTGCTTGGCGGATCTGATCGATATCCTTGTAACGATCGATGCGATTCTCACTTTGAGAATTTGCTCATGCTTCTCCATCTTATCATTGCCTTCCGTTGGCTGATAGACGAACTTTGCGCTTTCCATCTGCTCCACTGATTGAGCAACGAACTCTGGCATTTCCATCTGCTCCACTGACGGAGCGACGAACTGTGCCTTTCTGGTTGGTCCACAGAGGATGCACCTCATTGACCATCGCTGGAGACACATCCGGCCACTGTGCGGAATTTCTCTCATCTTTCGTTCCTGTCTGCTTGACTGACTGAACGACGAACCCTGCCTTTTCATCTGCTCATCTGATTGAGCGACGAACTCATGCTTTTCCGTCTGTTCATCTGTCGAAGTGACAAAGAAACTTCCATGCAGGCTGCATCGATTGCACCTACACGACTGAAACGGGCACTTGGAGCGATCATGCTCGTTGCTCCCACAGCGTTTGCGTACCGTGGATCCCTCTTGGGACGTCTCACTGATCGATATCCATGTAGCGATCGATTCGATTCTCACGCTGAGCAATCGATTGAATCTTGTGTACGCCTCGTACATCACATGATCGCGCGACTTTTCACGCTCGCCCGACATATCGGACTGATTGGAGACTATTTCCGACTTATTAGCTAGGTCGCGCGACGTTTCGCGCTTGCCCGACTTTTCGGACTGCCTTGCAGAACCATCCTTCCACTTCGCGTGGCTCCAATCCATCCACTGGACGCGCGTCACAATGCGCTTTTCCGACTTTTCGGACTCATTGGGGTCGTTGGCCATCGACTTATAGGGGGCGTTTCCCATCCAATACCAGTGGGGGAGTCTGCTCTTATCTTTGTCTTTCAAGTCTGATCGCGCGACTTTTCACGCTCGCCCGACATATCGGACTGATTAGAGACTATTTCCGACTTATTAGCTTGGTCGCGCGACGTTTCGCGCTTGCCCGACTTTTCGGACTGCCTTGCAGAACCATCCTTCCACTTCGCGTGGCTCCAATCCATCCACTGGACGCGCGTCACAATGCGCTTTTCCGACTTTTCGGACTCATTGGGGTCGTTGGCCATCGACTTATAGGGGGCGTTTCCCATCCAATACCAGTGGGGGAGTCTGCTCTTATCTTT
This sequence comes from Pristionchus entomophagus, assembly GCA_036245825.1. NCBI lineage: Eukaryota > Metazoa > Nematoda > Chromadorea > Rhabditida > Neodiplogasteridae > Pristionchus > Pristionchus entomophagus. Next base: position 38,186,920 of record BTSX01000005.1, read on the forward strand.
GTCTTTCAAGTCTCTCTTCCTCGCGAAACTGTCCTCAGGGGAGCACTTGAGCTCCTGAATGCGCGACTCATACGCGTCAACCATCATACGGGACAGTTCATTCCTTGCCTGAGGCGCACGCAACAATTTCATCATCATTTCGAGGGCCGCCGTGAGCACTTTGCTCAGCTCCTCAACACTCATTCCTTCGCTTTCAATTTATGACGAAATCGAAATTCGGCGAGCACTTCGTGCGTACTTGATGAAATTCCGTGCGGCGAAGCACTTACTCACAGTTTCAATCACAGCCGGCACTCAAGCCCAAGCTGGATACTCTTATACCAGTGAACTCGATCGCAGCAGGCACTTGAGCCTCAATCTGGATCCTCTTTCACAACCTCGCTCACAGCCCCGTTACTCTTTGGCAAAACTCGGTACACACGACCTTGCTCACAGCCAGCCCAGTAACTCGTCAGGCAGAACTCGGTTAACACTAGTACACAACCAGGGGAAGATCTTGAAGCTTTGGCTACCCAGTACACACAGCCAGGATTTACGCACCACACAGCAATCCGGTCGACAGAAGAGAAGACACTCGTACTCAAGCGAACCGGCACCGATTGCGCACAGATTCGCTGCGTTTGTACACGCAACACGAAACGCAGCCACGTAGCACGTCAGGCTTTGTTTGCGTTCGCTCAACCACGGTGAGTCACTACAGTCTCCAACCGGGTATGACTTCCAGTGCGAATGCAACTAGAAACACGAGTAGTCGACGTCTTCAAGAGTACCTGAGGCTTCCCAATCGGGGATTAGTTTGCCTACGCTACTACAAATAATCACTCAAATACCTTTGCTAAGGGTATACTCCTAGTTGAACACACTACACTATGTCACTAACGCAGTTTCACGCGTTGTGCCAGTGAACAACAACCACAAAATACAAGAAAATCGGTGGAAAAGTGGTGTAAACTAACCTTTTACCGAGTCCGGGGAATCCTAGAACGCCAAGTGTTATGTATTATTCCTTGTGGTGGAGTGGTGAGTGAACGCCGCAGTGTGTGGTGACGAGGGGAGAGTGATAATACAACTATATTTATCAACAGGGAAAGGGGACTAGCAGCATGACGGGCCGGAGCAAGACTCGAATGACAGGACGCCAACTTGGCACGGAGAAATCATCCTACCGTAGTACAGCGTGAATACGCAGGGTAAATCGTGGTGGGACCAACGAGTACTCGCAACGGGCAACGAGAGCCGTTCGACGAATCTACTTACAGTAGCCAGGGGGTGTTGTGCTGAGACAGACTTATTGCTTGACGCTTAGTGCGTTTACTATCGGGTTGAGGAATAAGTAACGCTCGTTTTTCCAATTTCAGATTATGACCTCTCCCGTCTTTCTAAATTGTGCAATTATATTCCGGTTTTTGATGATCGATAAGGGCTTGCATACTCTCTTTAGCGCACACTATATCATATATCTCCGATCATTTAGGCGATCACAATGGCTGGCTCAATTCAAAGTTGTCGCACCTCACCCTGAGATTTTGACAGGTCAGCACTGAGGGAAGAAGAATTATTGAGCCACAATAAAGCTGCAGTAGTAAAGTATCATAGTTATACATTACACTGATGATATTCAGAGGAATATCCAAGTAAAGGCCTGTGTGAGATATGCGCCTAACGAGAGTGTAGGATTTTCAGTTACTGACCGAAAGAAGTTTTGCTAGCCGCGTTTTCTTAGCAATAGATCTAAAGAACTCAATTATGTTTGAATGTGGAGTACCTTTCCTGTTGAAAATATGGACGAATTTTGCTAAGTGTGAAGCATTCTCTTTATGAGTTAAATTGCTCGTAAGTCCGATATAGAAAAACAAGCCTCGAAATCGACATTTATTGCTATTTCCTGTAAACCGTACTAATTGAATGTAAGGCCTTAGATGGTTAAATGGACGAGCAACTTTTGCACTATCATCCACCAAGTGGCCACAATTATAGAATGGCTACTATGTCTTGGGTATGGTTTAATCCAAAGTCCTCAAAACACGCATTTCTTTTGATTCCGTCACAAAATAATATTTTTGGAAAACTGTTATTTTTCAAATAGGAGCATAAGTAGCACCAAATGTTTATAGTGATAATATAGCTCCATAGTGAGTGACTGGAGCGCACTAGTGTATAGGCCAGCACCTTCGATCCTCAAGGTAGACAAATAAGTTAAGTGAACTGCAATTTTTCACGAACGTTCCCCTTGAAACGTCTATAAAAATACAACAATGAATCGAGCACCATTCTCACTTCACCATGAAAGAGGTGTAGTATCGAGCTGCTCACCTGAGAATGTGTGAATTTACCGAACAGTTTCCACGTTAAATTACACAATTTCGAAAAAAATCTAAAATTTTCGAAAATTATCAGGTACATTGAAATCTAAATTTCTCTCCTACACAGGAAGCGTGATATTTCTAATAATAACGGCTATGATACTCGAGCATACCCTGAAAAAATGCTATAAAGTCAGCTCGTTTAGATTTGATTGGCGGGAGATATATGAGCCCAAACACGATGCTCAAAAACGAGCGTTACTTATTCCTCAACCCAATATTCTGTTGGTAATTACTCATATTATAATTACTATACAACAGTGATGATGCAATAAATTTGAGAATTCTGGAATAGCTCTCAAATTGACCCTTTCCAGTACACACCTCGTTAGATGTAATCACTGGATTTTTTCATCTTAGAGAAAGGTAGTAATTATTTTTTATGTGAAATCTTTCATGTGGTAACTGTTCTGACTGATTTTCTCAAAGCCGTCGTTATCAAACGGCCCACTTTTCAATCAGCCTCAAGTGCCGAAATTGAAGATCACTAGTTGATGTAATCGATACAATTTTGCTGTGCCGGATTGGCCCTACCACAATTTTTTTTTTCGAGATTTTAAACGAACTTTCGGGACACCCCTATATTGCGCGAGTGCAGCCCGCGGCACCAGCTGCTGTAACTAGTGATTACAAAACAGACTAGGCAAGCCGGCTTCGACTCGGGTTCACCGTTGAAAAATACTGTTTTGTCATTACTAGCTCAGCGAATACAATGCCTGAGTGAGTTTTAACAGTAATCTTTTCTTGTCGGGCAACTTTTTTTGTGTAGCTAACGCTTTCGCTTGTCTTGAGTTTTACTCACAATTGATAGTTTCGAAGTCGCTACGTTTAACAGTTTTATTTTTATTTTCCAGCTTAAAAATAATAAAACCACTACTCGATCAACCCTCATCTATACCTCCTCTCTCTCAGTTACGCAATCGTTCGCAAACTGAGCTTTTCGCCTATTAGAGAAACTTGTAAATTCAGTTTTTAAAAAAAATTTCACTCGCACATTCTCCCACCTATAATACATACGAGGTAGTGTACGAAATGGACAGAAATACATCCCACATGTCTTTTTTTGAGTGCGAAATCATTTATTACATTGTTGCCTAACCCGATGGGGAGAAGCCTTCTGTTGTGCGCAAGCTTGTGCGCTGGTGAGGTCGACTAATACCAATGAGCAGCGCTATCGAAATTATGACGGGCGACGATTCAAAAGTGCAACAGGGTCAACTCAAGAAATATTGATGTCATAATTCGTGCTGCTCTTCTCAATTGAGATATGTGAAATCGGGTGCGAAGACCGCAAAAGAGTCTTCAGTCAAATGTGATTTTGTTGGCCCAATTACAATTGACGAGGCATTGCAAGAATCAATCCTCGTGCACATTTACTCACCCGGTGAAACATAGATGTGAAAGAAAATTTGCGAAATCTGAGTTGAGCTGGGTTTATCTGTGTTTCATTTGTGAAATATGAACGAGTGGTGGAAATTATCTTTATTGAATCGTCTATATCGGTATCAATCGAATCACACAATATTTATAATAAGGAACGGTTCGTTTCTATGTTATAATCATTAATTCCGAGCGATTCTCTCTTCTCTGAAGTTCTCTAGTCTGCATGATAAACCTTCTGAGCGGGCAGAATGAATAATCGGTGTTCATAACTGCAACACTGATGAAATTTCGCTCAGTGATGCCCTGGAAAGGAAGCCGGCTTGAACTCGGTTTTTTCAACGGTGAAGCCGGCTTGAATCCTTGTTGAAGCCGGCTTGCCGAGTCCGTTTTGTCATCACTATCCCATACATGTCTAACATCTCGTATGAGAATTCGAGAAGAATCGATGGAGACTGGCTTCTTTTTGGCGTGTGTTTTGGAGAGACAACATTATTTTTATATCTATATATAGGGGAATATATAGGGGAAGCCAACTGTCGTGTGTGAGTGCGTGTAGTGCGGACGTCGACGAATTCCAATGAGCGGCGCTTTGCGACAGGCGACGATTCGACAATACACCACGAACTTAGGAGACGGAGAGCCGGAAATTCAAAAATCGGGACCAGCAAATACTCGTCGGGACCAGCAAATACATATAGGGGAAGCCAACTGTCGTGTGTGAGTGCGTGTAGTGCGGACGTCGACGAATTCCAATGAGCGGCGCTTTGCGACAGGCGACGATTCGACAATACACCACGAACTTAGGAGACGGAGAGCCGGAAATTCAAAAATCGGGACCAGCAAATACTCGTCGGGACCAGCAAATACATATAGGGGAAGCCAACTGTCGTGTGTGAGTGCGTGTAGTGCGGACGTCGACGAATTCCAATGAGCGGCGCTTTGCGACAGGCGACGATTCGACAATACACCACGAACTTAGGAGACGGAGAGCCGGAAATTCAAAAATCGGGACCAGCAAATACTCGTCGGGACCAGCAAATACATATAGGGGAAGCCAACTGTCGTGTGTGAGTGCGTGTAGTGCGGACGTCGACGAATTCCAATGAGCGGCGCTTTGCGACAGGCGACGATTCGACAATACACGAACTTAGGAGACGGAGAGCCGGAAATTCAAAAATCGGGACCAGCAAATACTCGTTAGAACGATTAGATTTTGTTTTGGATAGGGGGAAAAAATTTTTTTCACAACACTTGCTTGTTTAGCCGGGTGATACACCAATTTAATTAGAATTGTAATATTCTCACTTGCGACTTTTGTGATCCAATCTTGCCTTATGAACGTAATCAGAAATTATCTTGCAATTTCTGCAAGTATCTTTCGAAAACAAAACACAAAATATCGAAAATTCAGGAACAATCTCAGTTCAGGTTAGTAATGACCGAACGGGTGCGACTCTCCTTCATTTACGTTCTCTCTTACCGGTCAGAGAAACGAGAGAACAGACGAATTGAGGAAAGTCGAATTTACGTTCTCACTCGCTTTTTTCTCACTAAATGACAGGAAATTCGAGAATGACCTTGCTGATTGAATCTCAGAAATTTTTTGATTATTCAGTTCGATGTGATTGATTTTGTATGACTTAGATGGAAAGGATATATTGCAGAACACACCATTCTCTTGAACTTTTTGAGTTGACATTAGGAATGGCCATTTTTTAATCGAGAATAAGTTATGCTTGAATTGTGCCGACTAGTCTAAAGAAATCAGCATGCGTAATTATATCTACGCAACATGATTCTAATAAATATTATCATAATGATTATGTTGATTTAATCGGTTTTTATTTTTGTAGATACTATCAATCGACAACCCATTGATCGAGCACTGCCCAACTTCGTTAAGTGAATCGCGTGAAACTCATGCGAGTCTGAGGTCATCCCTGATTACATCAGAACACGATCGAACTTGAAATTGAAATAAAGCACGAACAAAGATGTTGAGAACACTAGTGATTTCATTTCGGTTTCGACTATCACCTTTCGCCACACGCTTTTATCTCTCTTTCGGACGAAGTGAGAGAGTGAAAACCGGAATGGCGCAACAAAAAATGTTCAGTTTTCCATGATTATTTCTCTTGTAGTTTTGACCGAGAGTACTACGGGAAGTATCCCTCCCCACTTACGATAACCCATGGGAAGAAACCATCTGTTGTGTTTGAGTGTGTGAGGTCGGTTCAACAGACGGTTGAGAAAGATCATACCAGTGCGTTCGCGTAAGAATCGCGCTGTCCACTATACATTGCAATATATAAAAAAGGAGACAACTGCTTCAGCCAGATTATCGGGAACTGGATCTCCGGCTACCAAGCGATTGAGAAGATCCGCGATCACAGGGGCGAGATGGCGTCTTGCATGGTAGATCATCTCAGGGAGAATGCCGTCGGAACCAGGGACTTGAGAAGGGACATCGCGTGGAGGGTCTCGTCCGGAAGGAAAGGAGCCAGGGGGTCGATTGGGAACGGAGGGAGCGCGAGGGGTAGCTGTACTTCGGGGGTGTAGAGATCCTCATAGAAACGCTTGACCGCTACCGTAGTTGCACCCTGAGAGAGTGCGCCAGTGGTAGGATCGGGGACGAGGAGACGTTTCTTGGAGGATTGTAGATTCAGCGTCACCTTCACTATGCTCCTTCCCATGGTCGCTGCATGCCGGGCTTGAGCCGCCTTGCGCCTTCTGATGTCATCAACGAGGCTCATTCGGGCTGCTTTGCACGTGATGGAATAGGCGACACTTCCATTAGGTAGGAATTGCATCTGGTGTCGCGTGGCTAGGAGCTTCCGGGTCGCAGGGGATATCCAGGGCGGGATCTTGCGCAGTCTCCAACAGTCGCTTGCTGCGGTCTCGGTGAATGCCCTGATGGTGTGGTAGGCATCGGCAGCAGAGGCGGGGCGGGTGAAAGGCACTGACGCGAGAAGATTCGCGTTGGCAGTAAAAGAGGCTCTGTCTAGATCAAACCTCTCCCTGCATCTTTTGTGCTTCACCGTGTCGGGGAGAGAGACACACATCCGGACAAGGCGATGGTCGGAGTTGAACTCGAAACGACCAACGACTCCACAATTGACAACTCGCGCCGAGATTGGCGCAGCAACGAAGTCAATTTGGTGGAAAGTGAAGCCGTTATTGGATCGCCAAGTCCAGATCCGGCCGTGTCTTCTCTTGGGAAACGTATTTCAGATGCGCAGGTTACGCAGGTTATTCACGCAGACTTCAGTGAGGGTCCGTCCACGTGAGTTCGGGGTGGGAGAAGCGAAGTGACCGACATATCTTTCATTGCCAGGTTTCCTCGCAACTCGACAGTTGAAGTCCCCGACTAACACAGGCATCATTCCTCTCGGAGCTCTCCTGACGGCAGCCTCAACTAGGTCCATGAAATCCTCATACTCTTTGTCATCGTAAGACGACGTGGGAGCCTAGGCACAGACCAGGAAGAGACGCTCGTTGGGTAGAAGGAGAGTCGCCAGACGAGGGGAGAGGCCATTGAACACGGATCCGTGCGCGAGGTGCGGTCGGAGCAGGAATGCCACGCCATGGGACGCAGTGGGACCGCCCGAGTGGTAGACTACTGTGCCTGAGGATGTAAGGTTGAACGTGACCAAACCCACAAGTCTCGCTTCCTGCACAGCAATCACGTCCCACTTGATCTTGTCGAGGGCGAGTTCCATCTCGGTCTGCTTGTCCTTGGGGGCGAGGGTCCTGGCGTTGATGGTGCCGATGTGGAAGTGCGACTCATCAGGGTGGCTTAAAACTACCGCCTGCCTAGGCTTCTGGTAGAGGGAGACTGGGCGGAGGGAAAGACGGAGAGCAAAGGCGCACTCAACCGCTCGCCAATCACTTGAGGACCCAGAATGATTCCTAGAGGATTCTATATCTATAATTTCATCCATTTCTAGGGTCGGAACTCCGAGTTATCCATCTTACAGCGTTTTCAGACTGTAATGAAAAGGGGCTGTCCTCCCCTCCCTCTCCCTCCTCTCTCGTGCGCTCTCTCTATTCCCCACGATCTCTCGTCGTGTTGGGTCAGGGAAGCGAGAGATGGGAGAGAGGAAGGGCCAATAGAGCCCCGTTTCCTTACAGTCTCAAAACGCTGTAAAATGGTTATCTCGGAGTTCCGACCCTAGAAATGGATGAAATTATAGATATGGAATCCTCTAGGGACGCCCGATCGAGTGATGAAGAGTGGCAAGCTCTATTTTCAGAATGCGAAAAGTTGATAATTTAAAAATCTTTTTTGACAATCATGAAAAATGAACTAGATAGGCTTGACCGCCATCCAATTCTGCCCCAGAAAGAATAATCACCTAAAATTAGCCCTCTTGAGATCCGAGTTACATGTCAAAATGCGATTTCGACGTGATGCCGTCTGGAGCCAACGGGGCATCAGGGGCAAAATGGATATGCCCATCGTCTTCAGCACCCTCGATAACCCCAATTCACACGGTTTTAGAAAATCTACCGTTTTGAGCTGTGCCAGACTCATCCGAAATTGATCGAAAATAAGGCAAACGGCGTCATATTTGTTTACATTGGTAAACCTAACTCTAGGCCAATGTTGTGAGATAACAACTTGTTCATACAATTTCATATCACAGTCGGGTGTTTGCTCGAAATCTCAGACGCGAATTTGGGTGAAGATTTGATTCCATCACTTTTACTGTAATCAGAACTAACAGTGATTCATCCACTTTTATTGAGATCAGGATTGAGCGAAGCCTTCGAAGAAGGGCAGGGGTGTAAACAAATTCACCCTGGGTTTGAGTTTGTCCCAAACTGAAAATCACACTTCCCCAAGTGGATTGTGGCTTCATACTAAAATTATACTACTGTTATAAACGTTCATTTATTCAAGGGATGGATTTTTTTTAGAATTGAGATTGACTAAACGGTCGAGCAATTACGCACGAAACTTTGACACAATTTTTAGAATGCTATTGCAAGCAAGGATACCGGCTAACAGGATTTATAAATGACACGGACGAATACACGACCGTATGATTTAGTCCTAACGACAGGTCTAACGAATGTCGCTGCGCCTTCTGACGAAAAGGAAGATGCAAAGACGGAGACAAGGATCATCCCTTCCATCCGGCTTCTGATTGATGGTCCGAAGCATCACGAGATGCATGAGTTCCGAGCTGCACGAAGAAGATCCATTCGACAGAGCTTCGCGTGTCTACATCATATTCGCAAGCTCCAACACTTAGCTGCCATGACGAGAAACTGGTTCCTTTCCAAGATCAGCTTGTGAAGTCCCGCATGCTGAGCTACATTTGCAGTTGAATTGCGCCTGTCGTTGTGACTAGAGAAGATAAATGAAGAGTGTAAGGAAGACCCTGCCTGCCGCAGAAATGAAATGAATAGGCTGTTTTCTCCGAATGCGTAACAAGGTACGAGATGCGCGCCCGTCTCCAGGGCGATCTTGATAAATCCCTGAACAATACGAGTAAAGATTTGATCTGTGGAACCGATTGTAGAACATCGTTTTCGGCCTTTTGTCTGATCCCTTTACTATTTCTGAAAACACCATTACTTGGTGTATAATTGGTACCGTTATTTGAAAAACTATGGAGCCCACCTTGCGTCGGTTGAGAGTGAGCACGTAGCTGTCGTGATGGGCGTCGAGCGCTTCCTCCGCTCCGCCTACCGCCAAAACCACTGCATTCCCAGCAGTGCGTCGATTGGCCAGCACGTATCTGTTGAAAACATGGAATTATGATATCTGCCAATGGGGTCGTACTTATTTGCTAAAATTGTGAGAATTTTTGGAGTTCAATATTCTGTTTCCTCCTCTAATAAAAGTGCAAACTCCGATTGAAATGTTTGCAGTTGTGCACTCAACAATTGACCGTCATGTTCCGAATCAACAGGTACGATGGAGAGTAATCAACGCTTCCATGATTCGTTCAACCTTAATGTGAGCAATTTAAATATCGATTTGTTGCTCATCTCCTTTCCCTGTTCTCTCATCTAGCCAGAAAAAAAAGCAATACATCTTTGAACTTTATGTCATTCAGGGGTCACTCGTTCGTCGATGGCAGAATTGGATGAAGAAAGTGACGGGAGTCTCACCACTTCTGTTCCACGGTCGCGGACTGTTCTCACTTCTACGACCTCACTGGCGAAAAAATGAAGCGTTAGCTTCGAAGCGCAAGGAAACGATTTTCCATGACTGAGTATTACAAATGTTTGATTGTTGGGAAACGACGAAAGCACATAGATTTAAATAGATTTTTGATGATCGCTCACTGTATGCAGGAAGTGATGCGAAATGAGTAATCACGCAAACTAATTCGCTAAGCAAACAGTGCTCGTGATCATCAAATGATGACGTAATTAATTGGTTATTCATGAAGGAAAAATTATCAATTTCCAATAACTCCGAGCAAGGGGGCTAGGCTGCTCAGTTTTTTTTTTTTTTTTTTTTTTTAGTTTTTTAGATCGATACCCTGCACGCTCTGTACATCCGCAAACTGATCGATCTATTCGACGAGCACAAGACCAAGTACGGAGTGCCTGAGGACAAGCACCTCGAAATTCGTTGAACTGAAGCTTTCTGGAATCACACAACTGCCTTATCAAGCATGTTCACTGCGCAAATATCAATATATCTTGTACTCAATACTGTACTCAATATGTTTCTCGACTTTTACTTGTATTTACTTTTGAATGTTCATCTCGAGCTTGATAAATCTCGTGATATACGAATTTCTGAATAAGGACAGTGCAATGTATTCACTTCGAGGTTAGCAAGGAGTCTCGTTTCTGATAATACAAATGCAATGATGCAGATGGAAAGAGATGTTTTCACTCAAGGAACTTATCTTCGCTTTCGCAACATTTTCGATGTCTAATCTTGTTTTTTTTTCCGTTTTTTTTCGTCTTGCAATCAACAATGTAGCATCATTCACTTCGTTGTTGATCCCCTCATCTGTTCCTCTTCCCACCCTCTTATTTTACTCTCTCATGATTTTCTCTCTTGCTCATACCACTACTCACTTCAGAGGCAAGAAAGCACATGCCTCTCATTTTACCATTTATATTTTCCTGAAGCGTAGTTATCGATTCGTCTAATGATGCAGTGTCGCCTGATCGAACAGTTGCTCACAATTTTTCTAGGATTTTCTCGTGACTGTTCAGATGACTCTCATAGTCTTTCCAATGATTCTAGGCTAGAATTTCTAGCTTTTCTTCATTCATTACCATCTCTTGAAGAAGAAAAAATTCTAAAGATCCAGAATAGTCTGCATAATTCCAGAAGCCTTCCACCAATCCGTGCAAGATGTCAGACAAGGTTAGTTACATCGTTCCTCGATAGTTAATAGTATATCTCCGGCGCTATACTGCACAGTCGATTCCGCAGACGAGTTATTTACCGGAGATAAGAACATTGTCGTCCTCTGCATCGATGGCATCCGAAACTACATGTTCGTTGCACACAACTCATTTTAAATTGGGCATCACGAAATTCACAGCTTTGGCAGTATTTGTGCTGATTGCAAGCGTTTCCGGGTGAACCTAGCAATGGCAGTGACCACTTCGTCGCTTCGTCGACGATGCCTGGATTGAAGAATACAGACTGCGCCACGTCGACTTTCACCCGACCAGGCCGAGACTCAATGAGTAGGTTTTGTTTGGCTGGAAAAGCTTACGAAGCCCGTCCATCACGGTTTCGGCGATTATAGCTATGCTCAACTAAAACCGCAGCATTTCATCTGCATGTGATGTGATTGGAAAAATAACAGCAGTGACGGTGCCATTGGAGGAGAAAAATTTGGAAGAGCGATAATAATAAACATTTTTCTTAGAAGAAAAATAATTATCTTCACATTATCGTCAAAAATAGATAAACTCCATTCAGCACGTACGATCCTTCCATGTTCCGCTTCTACGATCCGACGAAACTGGCGGGCGATTGGATGCAAGACGATGATGGACACTGGAGTGCGCTCACCCATCCATTCAAGGCATATAGGTACGATGATGTTTGTGTTTGATGAATGTGTGCCATTTTAATTATTAAGATAGTAGTAGGCCATTCAATTTAAAAGGGAATTCGGATATGATGATTAATAATTGCAAGCTGCATCGACCGGAGGTGATGGATAACGTGCTTGAGGCCGTTGGCAACACTCCGCTCGTCCGTCTCCATACCCTTATGTGTGTTGAGGTTCACGGTGTTGAGGCGCAAATCTATGAGTGATTGGATCGCCGCTAATGTGTGATTAGTAATGTGTCTTTCCCTCAGATGTCAAGTGCGAGTTCATGAACGCGGGAGGATCGATCAAGGACCGGATCGCATGCAGAATGATTGAGGCTCGCAAGAATTTTTCTTGAGTAAAATAACCAGATCAGCAAACATGTTTTCTCGAAGCGTTGCGGTGCAATAATTTTGAACGAATATCGTTCATTATAGCTCGGCGAGTCAGCTGGGACACTCAAGCCAGGAATGACCATCATTGAACCGACGTCGGGGAATACGGGCATCGGACTGGCTATGGCCGCCGCGGTCAAGGGATACAAGTGCGTTCAGCATCCCTCCTGTCAACTAGCAAATGCAAAAAAATGTGCAATCATGTTTGCTGATTTATCAGTTGTCTATATTTCGTGTGCACAACCGCCACCTTATCGCATCAACCCTCACAGATGCATCATCGTAATGCCCGAGCACAACTCGAAGGAGAAAGTGTTGGCGATCGAGGCGCTAGGAGCATTCGTCGTCAGCACACCGGACGGAATTCGATCGAGTCCATGGAGTCACATCTTGTATGTTTTCCAGATCTCGTAGGAATGTAGAGGTGATTATGCAAATAATGGATAGATACAGTGTCCGCAATCGGCTTTACTTTTTGCTCAATTCTATCTAGCTCAATTTTATTTTTTTTCTTCTGATTATCACTATCCAATACTACTGATAATCAGGGCATTGCACTTCGTCTCCACGCCGAGACTCCTCACTCGATCATCCTCGATCAGTACACAAACATGGGCAATCCGATGGCGCATTACGAGCAAACGGCCGAGGAAATACTCGATGCGATGGAGGATAAGGTGCTAATCAATACGAAATACGCGATTGCAATTCGAAATTTTCCAGTAACCCCGGTTTTACAAAGATGGCGTTTCTTTACGAGAGCAATCTGGAGAATGTTCAGATCGACTATGTCGTCGTTGGGACGGGAACGGGTGGATCGGCCACTGGAATAGCTATGAAGATCAAGGAGCGAGTTCCCACTTGTCAGATTTTTGGAGTTGATCCGGAGGGATCCCTCCTTGCCGACCCCGACCAGAAAGAGGATCCCCATTTTTATGAGGTACGAGACATATTCTCGCTTTGTTTTGATTTTTGTTGTTGAATAAGTGTACTTTAGAAGTCCGAATCAAAAACAACCCTATAGATATTTTTCAGTATTGTTTTACAGGTGGAAGGAATTGGGTACGACTTTGTGCCGGGAGTCCTCAAGCGAGATACCATCGACATCTGGCGCAAGACTACTGACAGGGTGAGTGCATTGCTCTTTCAGCGAGTACTCCAGCTAATCTTATACTTTAAAAAAAATTAATCTCTCCACGATCGGACTAGAATTGGAGTCAGCTAACAATGTTCTTTATTATCCGTCTTCAGGACTCCTTCGAGACTGCTCGTGCACTCATTGCACACGAAGGACTGCTGTGCGGAGGATCGTCAGGAGCAAACGTTCATTCCGCCCTACAGGTAAAATTGTATTCAATTGATAATGTGTGTCAACTGTTCGAAGCAGCGACTGCTAAATCGCTGACTATCGCCACTCTTATTTGATTAATCATGAGGAGTACCGATCATCCTTACATATTGTCAGCTCCATACTGAATGTTATATTATTCATTCATTCATTCGATTCAATCGTCCATTTCGATTCCAGGTCGCCAAGGGGCTGTCCGCAGACAAGCGAGTCGTCGTCATTCTCCCCGATGGTGTGAGAAACTACTTGACCAAGTTCCTCTCCGACGATTGGATGTTCACTCGCGGATATCATCTGACGACCCCTTCCCAGAAGCATGCCAATACGAATAAGATACCCGCCTACCATCATTAGATAGCTTTAAGTCTCGAAGTAGTAGAAGAGAGAATCAAAAGTTGTTCTTCCTAGCACATTCGGAAATTCGCCACATATTCTTCTCGTTTTTTGAATGTAAAAAAATTTCTGTATTTATTGAAATAATATCGATTTATCAAACATCAAGTGGACGAGACATTGAATGCAAGGGTGGTATCTTCGAATCCGACGGAATCTCTCGGGCGGACGAGCAGAACAATCAGATTCACCGTGTGAAGAGAGCAGAAGATTACGAAGAAGAGAAGACGAGCGGATGAAGATCGACGAGTGAAGCGAAAGAGGACGGGCCACAATCGAGAACTGAAGACAAATGAGCTTTTTGGTGTTTTTGTTGTTGTTTGAATTGATAACCTTCTCTGTGATTTTCCCAGTGCGTCAATCTTCTCCTTGGCCGTTCTATGAATCTCCACACGAAGATTGTGAAAGAGTAGAATGACGATCACTGCTCCACAGATGGTGATGATGTCGATGAAGACGAAGAGACCTTGGATGTGGTAATATTGGCCAAAGAATATACAGTCCCGCAGAGTCTCCGCCCCAAGAACCCAAGAAGTGGGGCACGGAGGGTCACCGTGGGTCACCCGAGGTCACCCCGATTTTGAGGCGGCCTTAGACCCCTTTAAAATGCGAGCTCGACTTACTATTTTTGGCTATGGGCTTTTCTCTTGAGGGTCAATGGATCTGTGAAAGCAGATTTCCGAAATTTGCATTTTGAGCTACTTCCTGAGACGTCAACTTGGCCCGTCTCTCCTCCCCTCCATTTCCCTAATCCATTCCTCACTCTCACCTATCAAGGGAGTGGTCGTTTATGAAAAGGGGGGAGGGGAAGGAAGGGGAGGGGAGGAGGGCTAAACGATAACGTCTCAGAAAGTAGCTCAAAATTAAAATTTCGGAAATCTGCTTTCACAGATCCATTGACAGCCAAAAATAGTAAGTCGAACTCGCATTTTAAAGGGGTCTAAGGCCGCCTCAAAGTCGGGGTGACCTCGGGTGACCCACGGTGACCCTCCGTGCCCCACTTCTTGGGGCGGAGACTCTGCGGGACTGTATGACATCTTACCGAGACGTGAAAGATCTTCCGACTTGGGCACCGAGTCGTTCAGAATTCCGATAATTACAGCCATCGACATCATGGTAGTGAGGCCGAGTTCAATCTGTGAATAATAGATTCATTTGACATGTTCGAAGAATGTTCTTACTGGAGAGTTCACAGAATGGTCTGAGTTGCCGAAGAAGAGTCCGATGAGAATGAGAAGACCGAGAAAGTAGGTGGGAAGAATGATGAGATACACCCAGAAATTGGGTTGACTTGTGAAAATGAGACGGTAGTAGAGCTGGGATGAATATTAGAGTGGATCAGAATTGGAATCCTTACGAAGCTGACTGCATACTTCTTCTCTTCGTAGTACATCGAAGAGATCGGTTTTCGGACATCGATTCGCGCATTCCATTCACCAGTTCCCTCAAACATTTTAATTCTGACGCTTGCAAGTCAGACATAGACACCTCTCTATCTGTCCCTCAGCCGAAGCTTGCCGAGGCGAGACAGTTAGACAGTTTTGCTCTCTCGCCTAGGGAGAGGGTACCCTTATGTAAAATTTCATTTTTTTGTTTTCCAAAAATATCCGGAACAATAATTATTCATTCTTGCATCCCGAACTCTATTTTCACTTGTTTTTGCCTTTGTCGGCAGGAACTTTTAATTTATCTCCCTTTTATTATGTCAATATTTATTGGAATTCCTGTGAATATTTTTTATCGCAATCTGCGTATTATGAAACATGAAATGAAACAGGAAATGTTCAAGATATGAAGTAATTCTATACGTATGAATTGACTGAAGAGACCGATTTGTTGTCTGTGTCAGGGATTGATCGACCAGTTGTGTAAGTACCGCACTGGGGAATGCAGCCGGACAAGCATGAGATACCTTTGCAATAGACAATTACCGAAACTACTAGGATGAGGCAAATAATGCTCAGGCAAGCTAGAATTATCCGTCCGAACAGACTACAGAAAAGGAAGTCGATCAATGTGTTGAAGAATCTGCGGATCCAACTGCTATTTGCCTCTTCTCTTTCTTTTCTGATCTTCTCTTTTCTCTCCATATCTGCTCTCTTTTGTTCTTTAAAGTGTTCGATCATCTGACGCTCGGCTGCGGTCACATCGTTCTGAAGAAAAAAATATTCATTTATCTTTTTTTCAATCAATATCATATATCTATGATTACGCTAATTATCCTCACGTTCAAGTCCATTACTATGTGCTGCATCCCATAGCAGTGTTCGACTTTGGTTCCCGCCCGGATGAAGCTATCCGTTTTGCAAGAAATGAAACCAATTCCATTCTCGAGTGGATGGGAGTTGGCTCTTTCATGAGGGCGCATGAGAGAGTATTCCTAAAAAAGTCGTTAAGCGATTCCATTCTGCTTATAAGGTCTGATGAACGGATGTCTATCTCTCTAAACGGATCGGCGATTCCGATCGAGTCATGAGAATGGACGCCTTACCCCCGCTCTCCATTTCCAGGGGGTATTGATCTCTTGTGCATACTTCCACGGGGCATCATTGACCCCGAGTGACTCTGAGAGAACGGATCCTGGCACTAAACAGAACGGATGATGTGGATCAAGATAAGAACGGACGCTACCTTCCAAAATAGAAGACATAACAGAAGTTGAATTTTCAGTCTTTTCAGTACATCAATTTTGATGGGTTATCCTATTACTCTCACCGTTCTAACCAGTTCCCCACTCACCATGTGATGTAATGGTTGTGGAAATGGATCATGAATGCAATGTTGCTGCCTCGGTTAAAGTAGCTGGTGGGAAAACGTTCCAAACATCACTACACAATGTTCGTGCTTCATATCGGGCGGGTAATGCGTATCCTGTAAACGGACTTGGAGTGCACGAAGTCTCGCCAGGAGCAATCAGTGCCTGGAAACGTGAGTTATTGTCATTTTTTAAAAACTAACATTTATATCCGAAATAACTCAGAATCATATTTTCTCAGACATGATCCTGGTGCACTGCGACATCTTCAAGGACCCATCACATCTCACGGATCTTCAAATAATTTCAATCAGACACGCATACAAGGAAGTGCTTCGATTCGCATCGAGAAAAAAGTTACGTCTCTTGTGAGTACACTTCAAAATAATTCTTATTTTTTTAAATGTCAAAATAATGTCTCTGCTTGATGTCAAATTGTGCTTCTTCAATTAAAATTTTCAGGGCCTGACATTGCCGACAATTCCTGATGAAAAATTTTTTTTCTCACATGCGAAAACTGGGAATTAAAATTTTTTTCACTTGGTATTTTTTCAGATCCGAGGCTTCATTCAACTTTTCTACATCACCGACAAAATAAAATTCCGAACAAAAATGCAGCACCTTCCGGATACGATTGCACAATCACACCCCGATCTTTTCGAATATTTTGTAAAAGAATATCTGAAGAGAGTCGATGAATGGGCGCCTTATGCGAGAGTTAATTTGTGTGTCAACACTACAATGGTCGTCGAATCGTTCCACAGATGTTTGAAATACGAATACCTGTCAAGATAAGCGTATTTTTTCTCAAACGTAAAAAAATAAGATTTACTCATAGATCCACGAACTTCCGTCTGGATCGAGTTATCTACACGCTGCATCTCTATGCTGAAGAGAAGACCGAGCGTCTGAGTGTTGCGGTGAGTACAATTTTACTAAATCTTGAAATTTAGTATAGTAATATTCGTTATTTTCAGGACGAGCGTAAAAAGAAAAGTCAACACCGTATCAAAGAGACTCATAGAAATCATCGACATATGGAAGAGACTGAAAACAAGGAGTTTCGGAGGGTTCGCATGGATGGAGACAACTTCACGATCGTGAGATGTGATGGACCGGTAAGTGCGCATCTATTTAAATTTTTAGATCATTATCAATTCAGGATATTATCGTGCGAGATCTTGGTGTGTGTCCGTGTCTCCCACACGAAAATAACCATTGCTCTTATCCAAAGTGCCAAGTATGCCCCTATCGATACTATTGCCCTTGTCAAACGGGAAGGAGAAGTGGTGTTGCCTGCTCGCATCTTCATTACATGGCCAAATATATCGGTAATTTAAAAAAAATGCTAATGTCGCAAAATACACGTAGATTTTTTCAGAATCTCACGAAATCTGGTGATATCGATGAGCCTCCCACCGAAGATAATGGTCCATCAGCTCCTCCACTGAGTCCAGAGCCGAATGATGACCAAGATGATGATTGGCATAGTGTGCGCTCGATTTCTCCTGTCCCAGAAGTTCTCGATGATCAACGACCTACCCCGAAGGACTGGATAAAATTTAATGGGGTAAATTCAGGCTTTCAAATTTCAGATAATGTTAATATACATGTGAATAATAATTTGATTGTAGGCGCATGAAGATATTCGGAAAGGAGCCACGATTCTGAAAACGTCACATGACCTCGGTGTTTTGACAGACTACCTTAGTGACGCCTTCTCCGCTACTCATCTTCTCCCAACTGATGGATCTGTCATATTGCACAGAGCTATCGCGGGACAGTCGCAGAAGGTGCAGCAACAACGGACGAAGCAATATATCAAGCGACCTTCCTCGAATGTTAAAAATCTAATTTCGGTGAGTCTTCTGACATACTTGGTTCGATTAGTCCATCGATTAAACCATTTCATTACTATTTTTGCAGCATAAGGAAGCAGACAGGTCAAACAGAAAACAATCAATGAAGGAAGCCATCTACTCAGAAATAGTACCTCCCGGAATTGCGTCCTCTTGTGCCTGGCCAAAATGTAGGAAAATCATCGATAGTGGTGACGATAGATTGCTGAAGTGCGCTCATTGTGAATCATTCATGCACATTTCTTGCGCAACTAAAACGTCCACATGCCCTACTTGTGATATGATGCTTGTTCATCACGATTGATTTTTCATTCACAATTGTTCTTATCAAAGAGATTATAATACATTATGTCATTGATTCACTAATTCGTTGATTTAACAAAATACATATGAAAACATAACACAGATAATTGAAGTTTCCTGCCGACAAAGGCAAAAACAAGTGAAAATATTGCCAGTTTAGAGTTCGGGATGTTTTGAACAATGAATAATTATTGTTCCGGATATTTTTGTGAGACCCTTCGGTGCGAAAAATGGCCATTTTCAATTTGCTCTATCGCTAGCCAATTTTCATAAAAAGTCATGAATTGAGGTTCGATCGACTACTGAGATCATGTTCAAGTCGTAGGCAAAAAATGAAGTAGATCGGTTCACTCTGAGCTGAGTATGATGCCACTCAAAATAGCCAAAAATGGTAATTCTCTAATGGAGAGGCATGCTCGGCATACCCTCTCCATACCCTCTGGCAGACTTCCACACTCTCTCCTTCCCTCCGCCCCCTCTCCCTCCCCTCTCCCTAGGCGAGAGAGCAAAACTGTCTAACCGTCTCGCCTCGGCACGCTTCGGCTGAGGGACAGATAGAGAGGTGTCTATGACATCAATGACATAATGTATTATGTGGGAGAGTAAGTTAGTCGTGCTAATCCCCAATTCTCCCTCCCTATTTCGTTCACTCAAACATCTGAACTATTGTGGTTCTTCCTGTGATTCAGATTGTCTGACAATAACTCAACAGCTATTTATGAATCGTCAGATTTTCGAGAGAAATCAGTGATCCGCGGACTTAGGAAATAGTTTCACCGATCCCACTGCAAAGTAAATGATACGTACTTTCCATGATGTTCTTTCAAACTGCGTTTTCTGATTTTCGATAACTAGTCTCATCTTCGAGTATTGGTAGGTCAAAGTAGGTACCCTACGAAATTTTAGTCCAAATTCGACTCAGGAAAATGACCATAACTCGCTTTAAAATGAAGGTAGAGACTAACCGGAAATGTATTCAAATGAGGAGGCAGAGGGTAATATTTCATATGTTGACGAAATCATTCCATGTCCATGCGCTGGATCGGGGCAGTCGGTTTTTTAATAAAGTGGTATAACTTTCCAAATACTGATTTCCGCAAATGAGTTCCAATTAACTTTTTGAAGGTACTACTGTCACCTAACATCACCTCAAAAATCGAAAAGATCGAAGGTGGGGAAAAAATAGCCCACCATTTTGTCCGAAAAACGATTTTTCGACATTTTTACAGTTTTTGGAGCATAACTTTCTTCAAATACAAATTCATGAGTTTTAGTATTGAAATTCGGAATCAGCGCGAAAATACACCAGAAACACCTATAGACATATTTTTCGAGTTGAAATTTTTTTCGACTTTTTCATTTTTTTACCATGTGGTCCCCCCTTTGGTCCGTTAACGCTGGATTATTGCCTTTGTATCTTCAATTCCCCAACTTTTCATCTTCAAAATCGTGTATCACAATGAAGAAGGCCTGCAGTGCACCTCTATCTGGTAGGTTTATCAAAAGATCCGACATATATTATTTCTACGAATCGTTTATTTGAACTTTCGATCATTTCCTTCCCCATTCGATTCTCATTACCCAGATTTCATTAGCGTTTTTTTTTGTGAAGAGGAAATGAGAATTTATTACATTAGATGGATTCAATAATATTACACATTTCAATAATAATCAAATAATTCAGGAACGAATACGCAATTCTCAACGATCGAGAACAGAAACGGGTAAATGAAGCCTCGCAAAACAACATGAGCAATAATTTGGTTTGTTCGAAATATCACTATTCGAGGCACTAACTGCCTAGATATCCATATCACCACGGAATTTTTTCCGCCTAGATATCCATATCACCACGGAATTTTTCGGATGAAGCGGTGTCGATGCCTCTACATGAGTGGGAAAAAGTAGGTAAATCGATTATGTAAAATGTAACAGTATTTTCGCAGATCTATAGCATTATTCACGTGTCTATGATGTGCATAATCCCATATCTACTCGAATTTATCTTCTACGCTTTGATTCTGTCGCTTCTCACTGAAGTTAAGAAGGGAGAATTCTCAAACCGGTTCATTCACAAGTGAAGCCCATTCTCATGATTTTCCATATGATAATGCTTCCAGGAGAATAGTTAAATTATGTCCAAAGAAGCTCAAAGAAGTTCGATTATCCTTCCAGTGAGTTTATTAAAAAAAAAAAAACTTGCACTAACAAATTCAATCCTTGCAGAATGATTGTAGAGGAGGCACGCTCCAATTCTCCTGTTCGCACGAAGACAGCTCTTTCCCGTAGAATATCGAAGAGTGCGGTATGTTTACTATGATATCCGTTGCTAAAATCTTTCTTATAAAAAAGCCCTATGAAAAGAATACATTTTGGGAATATTTTGTATTTTTTTTGTGTAATTGTGCGCATTTACAGAGTTCATCTCCCACCCACGATCACTGTCTCGAAGTTATTCGCCTTCATTATCGAGCTCGTTCCAAGTCTGATATATCAGGCGCAAGGCCTATCACTGTTCCTTCTTCAGCCAAAGGTGCGTTTGAACGGAGTTCAATTGCTATTGGAGCGTTCCAGGCTTGAAACAGCCTCAAAACAGCATCGACTCATCGACTCTTGGACGGCCGATAATTGAAAATATATCGAGGAGATCCACAGTTCCTTCTAAGCAGGTGTGCGGAAATAACATATTCTTCAGATCAATAAGTTCGCACATTCACTAAATTAGGTGTTCAATTCAGAACCGTGCCTGCGCATCGAAAATCCCGTGGGTACAAACTGTGACGGTTGTGAGAAAAAATGCGAGAAGAAAGGTGCGATTTTTCAAATTTTCTCATTTTCTGTCTATCTTGTTCAGGCATTCCTCATGCTATCATTCAATCTGATACTCTGGCTTCCGTATTGCACGCATGCGATTCTATCTCCCTTCGTCAGCTTGGACTACTACAATTTCCAATTCGCCTGTGCACTGGTTGTGTTCAACGCTATTACCAATATTATGTTGTAATTTTTGATATCGTTCTCCTGTTGATCTACTGAATTTGTATGCGTTTCAGCTGGTACTAGAATATATCAACGTGTCCACTCAAAATATGTTTCCGAGTGCAAAGAATTTCAATTAAGTCACAGATCGAGCAAACACAACGGCTCGATTACGAAGATCAAAGAGCCAAAGTAATGATGCATCGTGCATGTTATGCTGAGCGTTGAGGTTCAGAATGAACAGTCGAAAACCTTTTTTTGTGAATCCATCACTTCATTCATGATGTATGAACACAATTTCATACGTACCCGGAACTGGCTATAAGCTAAAACTCTCTAGGGGCTCACAACAATGAGTCAGGAGCTAATTTACGGCGGAACTTCGAGGCTAATAAGAGATAGACTTCGTCACATGCTTGACCGAAAGATAGATACATCAAAGTATGTGAGAGGCAAGGATTTTTCGTCTGCAAGTTTGCGAAATGAAGTAGCCTTACATGATACGGAGGGTTCTTGTTGGGTTAGCGTATACAGATTTTGTTTGGTAACATACGATATCTAAGTCAAAAAACTTGCTTTGTTTGATTGTTTAGTGATGTAGGGATGCTTCAAACGATAGCCCGCTCCATTGCCCAGAGAAAACGGGCAGAGCATCATCGTTAAAATTGTATTTGTGCAGGTTATCCATGTGCGATATCGAATTCCTCCGACCCCTTCGTCCATCGTGTATGGAGTTGCAATACTCTGGAAAAAGTTTCCTACTAGGATCACAGTTGGTTTCCTACTAGGTATCTTGCAGGTTTCCTAGCAGGAAACCAACTGTGATCCTTGTAGGAAACTTCCCTCCCCCTCGTCTCCCTACTGTGAAACTACTAGGAAACCAACTGTGATCCTAGTAGGAAACCAACTGTGAAACTACTAGGATTGGGGATAATGTAATAGCTCTCGTTTTTGATCAGTATTTATCTTCTCTCATAAATAACAATGTAGAATGAATAGTTTATTAACAGTGAATAATCAGCTTCTAATTAGGACAATTAACAATGAACACATCAATTATGTACAACATTCGGGCCGAATTGCTATTTACAACTTCTCAAGAGCATCAAAATTGTCGCCCTTACTTGAATCAAAGATGGAAGTCTCAAAAGCATCAGGATTAATGTAGTTCTCCAATGCGAGGCCACTCGTACCAGGTTGATCTTCTTCCATTCTGCGATATTTCGAAGCCTGTGCCGTCTTAGGCATGAACTTGCGGGTGATTCTGAACAATGTTTGATCAATGATAATTTAAAATATTAATTCAGCAATAAAAATACTGTACATTTTTTTCTAAACTACGGTTATAAAACCCGGCTTTTTTGCTAATTTCTATGATCTACCTTTCGATTTGTTTGATATTTCTTATTTAATACCTTTCGATTCATTGCAATAATAAGTCGTTATCTCACTTTACTCTTGTATGAAACTATTATTATCGTGCATTTGACGCAGTGTTTGAACGGAACGCATTTAAATAAAACGAGGTTTTGCGTTTTGCTTCAATTTCTATGCTCCATACCCCTAATTTTGAGCCTAATGCTTAGGACAGTGTTCCTAACTATTCCGGTTTTGTAGTCAGACAAATAGACTTCATGAACGAGGGTATCGAGTCCATTACTTAGTAATTCTTCACCTTTCTCACGTCCCGCCCGGTTTAATTTCGCACGTTTCGCTACCCTCTCCATTTATTTTGTCAATTGTTCCTATGAAAATCGCAGATTTTGCTCATTCGATACGTGCGAAATTAAATTGAAATGCGGGACGTGGGAAATGACAAGTAGACTCATCTCCCCCTCATTCGCGACTAGTTGAGCTCGACAAGTCGGTTTGTCTGACTATAAAACACGAGTAGTTAGTGGCCCTATCCTTATAATTATGCCTCTAAATGTACTTATACGTTTTTTAAAGAATAGTTTGCAGTAGTTATCACAATGCTGTCGCGTGTATTTTGTAAATGGGTCGTTCTATTATAGAATGTGCCTCCATTCTCTCCTCCCATCACGAACAAGAGACGATCACCCTTATATCAGAGAAGTGTTTCAAATAATACTTTTTTAAATATGTATTTGTGAAAACTTTGAACCAATATAGTGTTTCATTTATTTTTCGATTCGTTCTTGAAACATGACCAGTCAGGCATATCATTCACGGCTAGACCTAGTTTGATTCGATAGTGTTAACGAAATAAAGGTGAAAAATTTGGTTCAACTATTGAAGACTGGATTCGTTTAAAAATAATGATTTCAGTTATGACTTCGTAAATCTTGATTAAGTCCTCTATTTCTAAACCTAGGGGAATTATTATATTATATATTCAGAACGAATCTGGTCGTCTATAGTATAGCTAAAGATTAAATTGCTCGATACTTTGTGGAACACTCTCCAGGTAATCGCGCGCATGTGGAAATGCGAGCCACAGTCGAATTATAACTACTATCGTACATGGTGGACAAACCGTGACAGATGATCATTTTTGGCCATTTTTGACTTTTTTGATTTCCAGCGAATAATCACTAATAAATTCCAATTTTCATTTCATATTTTTTGTCCACCCTTGTTTACGGGAATCGGCCGGGCATGTCCTGGTGAAATATTCCTCTAACATGGAGAAAAGTAACTACAGTAACCCAAAAAAATCAGTTCGCATTCGACAGCGTGACTTTTCAATTTGGAGCCTCAGTGCTCGCTCTCGGTCGTTTCGCTCGTTGTATTTATCGATTTGTAGGTTTATTCACTGTTCATGGTGCTGTTCTTGGCATAAGGAATCATCAGGTGCCTAGTACCGCTGCTGTTTGACCTACATTGATGGTTCTCCGCAGTCTGTTTTAGACGCTCTGCTTTTCCGCGCATTTCGTGTGCATTTGTATTGGTTTATTGGCTCCGCTCTTTGATGTAATTATGTTAAAATGATAATGCGCAGATGCGATCGGTCGGTGCTGCTGCAGCGGCTGGCCCATCTGCCGTCCTCGTCGACCGCTGCAGCCGCCCTACACACGAGCTCGCTGGCAGCCCGCAACAACTTCCTCCAGGTGTGATTTACCCACTTATTCTCACTTGTTTTATTATTAAAACATACGCACTGATATTATAGCAATTATGCACTGCTTTCACAGTGCATTTCGTAGCTTTGAAATTGGTTAGCACCTGATTTTGGTGTGTTGTTTCCGTGTACCCGTTACTAACCTCATTTTGACCTACTTGCAGTTCATCCACGAACGAAATAAGCCTCCCGAGCGACGATCACGCTCCAAGGACAAGAGTCCCATCACCGGCTACAATCACTTCAAGGGAATCGTCCTCAAAAGTTAGTTTATAAAAAAATGTTTACTTGGAAAAACAACCCGATTCGTTCATTCTTATTGTTTATTGAATAATATGTCCTGCTGATTACCGACTCCTTGGTGGCTTGGAAATTAGTTACTACTAGAAGTAAGGCAGAACAAATTGTAATATCAAGGTTATTCATAGTAATATCAAGGCTTTTTACAGTAATCTCCTGAAGTAATCTGATTCCATTGTTGTCGTTATATTGTGAGAAGTCCTTAGGTTTCATTGAAATAAGTTTCATCTATTCTTTAAAGACAATGAGAAATGTAGTGATTCTAGTTGGGGGTCAGTAGTGACTAGGGCCCACTCACCAATAGAACCACAGCTTTCTTGTATCATTAGTGCGAAATCGTAGCTTGTAATTGCAATATAACATCGTTCGAGTAAAGGACGATTAGGAAAACTGTCGAGAGGGATCAGAGGGAGGCAAGATCCGGAAGTAATCGTAACCAAGAAGCTAATATGTTTCTCTTCAGTGGTTATCCGTCATCCGAAGAAGCCGAACTCTGGCAATCGCAAGTGCGCCATCGTGCGACTGAGCAACGGAGCCGAGGTATATTTAAAAATAAAGATAATATAAATAAAGAATTAATAAATGCGTTGCATCTGATGGCAGTGCGCAGCGCTTCCTGTTCACTTCAGAGTCCGTGTCTGAGGGGCACCCCGACAAGATGTGCGACATCATCTCCGACACGGTTCTCGACGCGCACCTCGCCCAGGACCCGAACGCCAAGGTCGCTTGCGGTAAGCTGAATCATATTTGGGTGGGCGAAGATTGAAACACTGCCCGGGGATGGAAATAACACGGTTCTCTGCTTCAATTTTCAGAAACTGTAACCAAGACTGGAATGGTTCTCCTGGCGGGAGAAATCACGAGCAAGGCTGTCGTCGACTACCAGAGTCTCGTCATAAACGCCGTCAAGAAGATCGGATTCGACGATTCCAGCAAGGGTTCGTACATGCATCCACTGCTAAAAATAGAACTTTCCTACGATTTCACAATGCTCTTCTCTGTTTATCGCTGCAGAGTGATGTGTCGAGAGAGTGTAAAGTGTACTTTCTCAGGCTTCGACTACAAGACGTGCAATGTGCTTGTTGCACTCAAGCAGCAGGCGCCCGAGATCGCTAGCGGTGTCCACGTCGGAAAGAACGAGGAAGATGTTGGAGCTGGAGATCAGGTTAGTATTGACCACGTCTTATTCACTTTTGGCAATGAAAGTATGCCTTCTTCCCTGGTATTATTTGTGATCTACATTTACAAATACTTTTACTATGCTACGAATACTGGATATTAATGTGAATCTGCGTTAAGGTGGATCGATCGGCGGCGTACGGTGCCCGTTGGGTGGCCAAGTCGCTGGTGAAGGCGGGCGTCTGCCTCCGCTGCCTCGTCCAAGTGTCGTACGCCATCGGCGTGGCCAAGACCCTCTCCATCACCGTCGTCTCGTACAACACCTCGCCAGTGAGCGAGCTCGAGCTGCTCAGCATTGTCAACGAGAACTTCGACCTCCGACCCGGATTCATCATGAAGGTGAGCATTTTCTCTCTTTCTTTTTTCTTGTTTTGGCTTATAAAGAGTTGCTCTTGAATAAGCTCCTGAAGTTAGGCATACAAACGTGCTTAAAAGATTTATTCACGGAATCTTAGGCTTAAAGTAGTAACGATGGATAATTTGCAGGATCTCGGACTCAAGTGCCCTATCTTCGAGCAGACTGCTCGCAACAGCCACTTCGGCCACGAGTCGTTCCCGTGGGAACAGCCCAAGGAGCTGAAGATCAAGCCCGAGCTTCTCGCGAAGATCAAGGCTCGTGAGGCCAATGGAATGGGCGGACAGGAGGCGTAAATTATCCCTTTGGCCTCGAATGTTTCTAAGTTTGTTACATGTTATTTTGAGTTATTCACCTACCTCATCTGTTGTGTCCATTTCATTGATTGTGTTCAATGCAATCCTATTGCAATTCCAACCATGTTGACTTTAATAACAAGCATAGACCCGATATCAGTTTACGTGAGCTTTATCCACATCCTTATACGCATTTTACTATCATGTCCGTTCATTTCTTGATTTGATAAATATTCTTTGTTAAAATACGATCAGAGCATTATTGGAGCACTTTATCAACGACAAACAAGGAAACGATTACTATGAACAATACTAGCGTCGATCTACTTGCCTCCGGCTGGAGCACAATCGAGCTTGCCTCGGATGATATTGGCTTTGACGGAAATGAGATCTCGTCGACGACCTCCGCGAACCATGACCTGAAGTAGGAGTAGGTTACGGTGGTTGTGATAGCATACGGTAGTCAGAAACTGGGAGAGAGAAGGTTTCATCGATTGATACTCTATAGTTAGCTACAGTATAGTTGTGCCATACTTTCTCTAACAATCTAGTTTCAAATCGTTTTCAACGTATGATTTATTTGTTAACACAATAACAATGAGAGGATAACCTACAAGCAATTTGCATCGTTCGCCCATAGCTAATTGTAAATACTTTTCATTTCCAAAATAGGTCTAGGATAAGTGCAGTTTTACGAAAATAGTTACTAACTTTGTTTAGCTAATGTAAGCCTAATGTAAGCTTCCGAATTGAATAGCAAATATAGGCAATTTTGTGAAGTGGTTTGAGTAGGGTACTCTTGAAAGCCATAGTTCAATGAATCCCAATTCGATTTGATACGATAAATGATTTTCTTTAAAGCGACCGACCTGTGAGTGCTCCTGAAGGTTGGGTCCGACATTCGGGATGTAGGCGCACACCTGCAATAGATGAAACGTCAAGCTCAAAGTCTCAAAATCAACCTCAATCACAAATATCATCCGCACTCAATCATACTCTACTCCCCGTCCCATAAAAGCGTTGGCGAATAAAAAATATAAATATAACAATTTAATTTTACTATTATAAATATTTTAAAATATACCTCGGCTCCGTTGCTCAGTCGCACGATGGCGCACTTGCGATTGCCAGAGTTCGGCTGCTTCGGATGACGGATTACCACTGAAGAGAGACATATTAGCTTCTTGGTTACGATTACTTCCGGATCTTGCCTCCCTCTGATCCTTCTCGACAGTTTTCCTAATCGTCCTTTTCTCGAACCATGTTATATTGCAATTACAAGCCATGATTTCGCACTAATGATACAAGAAAGCTGTGGTTCTGTTGGTGAGTGGGCCCTAGTCACTCTACTGACCCCCAACTAGAATCACTGCATTTCTCATTGTCTTTAAAGAATAGATTAAACTTATTTCAATGAAACCTAAGGACTTCTCACAATATAACGACAACAATGGAATCAGATTACTTCAGGAGATTACTGTAAAAAGCCTTTTCCAAGTAAACATTTTTTTATAAACTAACTTTTGAGGACGATTCCCTTGAAGTGATTGTAGCCGGTGATGGGACTCTTGTCCTTGGAGCGTGATCGTCGCTCGGGAGGCTTATTTCGTTCGTGGATGAACTGCAAGTAGGTCAAAATGAGGTTAGTAACGGGTACACGGAAACAACACACCAAAATCAGGTGCTAACCAATTTCAAAGCTACGAAATGCACTGTGAAAGCAGTGCATAATTGCTATAATATCAGTGCGTATGTTTTAATAATAAAACAAGTGAGAATAAGTGGGTAAATCACACCTGGAGGAAGTTGTTGCGGGCTGCCAGCGAGCTCGTGTGTAGGGCGGCTGCAGCGGTCGACGAGGACGGCAGATGGGCCAGCCGCTGCAGCAGCACCGACCGATCGCATCTGCGCATTATCATTTTAACATAATTACATCAAAGAGCGGAGCCAATAAACCAATACAAATGCACACGAAATGCGCGGAAAAGCAGAGCGTCTAAAACAGACTGCGGAGAACCATCAATGTAGGTCAAACAGCAGCGGTACTAGGCACCTGATGATTCCTTATGCCAAGAACAGCACCATGAACAGTGAATAAACCAAAAAATCGATAAATACAACGAGCGAAACGACCGAGAGCGAGCACTGAGGCTCCAAATTGAAAAAGTCACGCTGTCGAATGCGAACTGATTTTTTTGGGTTACTGTAGTTACTTTTCTCCATGTTAGAGGAATATTTCACCAGGACATGCCCGGCCGATTCCCGTAAACAAGGGTGGACAAAAAATATGAAATGAAAATTGGAATTTATTAGTGATTATTCGCTGGAAGTCAAAAAAGTCAAAAATGGCCAAAAATGATCATCTGTCACGGTTTGTCCACCATGTACGATACTGCTGCACTATGTTCTCAGGTTTTATGTTTATTTTCCATTTATATTCGAACGAATTATTTTTCAAATTCACTTATTTTTGTTAACTTGTATTTTTTAAAATTTTATTTTTTACTAGTGATAAACGATATAGCCGCGCTAACCTTTCGCTGTCATTAGGGAATCTTCTTTTACCCGGCAATTCAGGAGTTGCCGTTCTCGGTGTTTCGGCAACAACAATCATCCTGAACTTTTGCATTATTTTTAAAATTGAAAGTTCTTTACTCAGTGTCAGATCCATCTTCCTCAATAGTGGCTCCTTCCTCTCCCTTTCCCGGGTATCTTAGAATGGGCACGGAAATGCTTGAAATAGCAGATAAAAATATATGTGGAAAATATTAATACCTGCTGGGATCGATGTTAAACTCAGCGAGAATTTCAGCGACGTTAGACACACTGAAGATTAGATAGTTCAAGATGGGATAATAAATCTCTAACTTACCCGGGCGGGACAAATCCTTCCTTGAAGGCTGCAGCGAACATTTGATCCTTAGTAGCCTTGGGTACTTTCTTCACATCTTGGCTGAACACAATTAGTTGGAAAATATATGTCTCACTGTATTTGCTGACCAGAGATTAATTAGACTTTGTCTGACAGTATCAAGGATCTTCAGTCTATTCACATTGACTTGTTCACCGCGGCTTCTGCAGGTCAGGAGAATAGTTTCTAAATTGTTCCAATAACTAGTGCTCACATCAGGTAATATTAACTGCTTTTTCTCGGTTTTCCCAAGCTTTACATTATTTTATAAATCGATCCCAAATTGGAACAACTGACCAATCAATGAATTGATGAAAGTTTCTGGGAACATGAAATACATTCTTCCTGTATCAGCTGCTGTGAGCATTCTTAGGTAACTACGAGGGACATCCTAAAATATTAGTACCATGATTTTAGCATACTGTAGGGAGCACTCTATATTATAAGTGGATACCGTCTGAACAATGTATCTAGCCAATCGACTCCATTTCTTAGTGACATCGACATTTCTAGGGACTCTGAATGAGACAGCAATTTTAGCCAAATCTACTGTTTGTCCGGGTCTTCCAGGAATATCAACAATGATGCTCTTCTGAGAAATATACTGGAGATCAGTTGCAACTGCATTAGTGACCATCTGCAAGTTTAATTCAATATTCCTACATATATATTTATTTAATTCGTTTTTGAATAAAAAATGTGAAAAATATAGATACATACCGATTTTGCAACTGCCTTTCGAACATCTGCGAGTACATTAGTCTGTCGCGAAAACTGGCTCTCATGACAAGACATCATGTAATTAAACTAAAATTATCCATTAATCACGTATTTCTCAGAAATTGTTTCACCGCCTCCGCCATTGCATAAGCATGCAGTTGAGTTCTCTTTTCCCTATTCATCGATTCCCGACGAGATAAAAAGAGCCGATATTGCGGAATTCAAGCGGATAGGTCTATCTTGATATTTTTCACGCAATTTAGTCTAAAGTACGCTACATTTCAATGAAAAATGATTTAGTAAATGCTTACCTCTAATTCTTCCTGACACTGATAAACGAGTCGAGTGCCGACAATTTCCTTAGCCAGATTGAACACATCCACGATTTGTGGTTTCAATAACTCTTCAATATTCGGACCTTGACCGGCCATTATCTGATGAAGAATAAATAGTATCTTATAATTACGAGCAGGGAATCCCTGCCAGGGATGTTCAAAGTATGCTTTAGCGATTGAAACGCCAATCTCATGTCGCACATCTTGTGATGAATACGATCTTTACTCATTCATATAGCGGAAATTTAGAGCAGTAAAAAGTACAAACGATTCGTCAGAACTAGTGGAAACTAAGCATTTACATGTAAGTACAGTCCCGCAGAGTCTCCGCCCCAACTAGTGGGGCACAGAGGGTCACCGTGGGTCACCCGAGGTCACCCCGACTTTGAGGCGGCGTTAGACCCCTTCAAAATGCGAGTTCAACTTACTATTTTTGGCTATGGGCTTTTCTCACGAGGGTCAATGGATCTGTGAAAGCAGATTTCCGAAATTTGCATTTTGAGCTACATTCTGAGACGTCATAGTTTTGCACTCCTCTCCTCCTCTCTCCTCATTTCCATAAATGACCGCTCCCTCGAAAGGTGAGAGTGAGGAATGGGTGAGGGGAGTGGAGGGGAGGGGAGACGGGTCAAAGATGACGTCTCAGAAAGTAGCTCAAAATGCAAATTTCGGAAATCTGCTTTCACAGATCGACTGACCTTCATGAGAAAAGCCCATAGCCAAACATAGTGAGTTGAACTCGCATTTTGAAGGGGTCTAACGCCGCCTCAAAGTCGGGGTGACCTCGGGTGACCCACGGTGACCCTCGGTGCCCCACTTCTTGGGGCGGAGACTCTGCGGGACTGTACATCAGGTGAAATAACAGAATCAACGCGAGGGTCGGCTTTATAAGAAATTCTAAAGGACTTATCGCTGACTGCCTTGATAGAGGGAGAAAGCGAAAGTAAAAAAGGATTGTTTGAAGCAAGAGCAAATACAATATCGAATGCGGTTTGAGTTTTATAAAGGCTTAGCGTAACTTGAACAATATTATTAATTTCAACGATAGATTTAATTAAACCTATATCTCCTGTTTGGGTGAATACGGTATCATTAACAGAATATGAAACGCCATCATAAATCAATTTTCGATACACATTCTGATCCTTCTGTGATTTAATTTGAGAAATGAAAAAAAAAAAAGTTTCCTACTGTTCTTCCACAATCAGTGCCAATATCGGGGAAAAGTTTTTGAATTGCTGACGTTTCAGATGGTTGTAATGAAACCGCGGAAAGCCGTCTTCTTAGAAATGATTCAATGAAAAATCTGCAATAATGCAGTGAACATCTTTTTCTTCCTAACCAGAGAGAGAGAGATTATGCAGAAAGGAGAGAGCCACTATCCGAACCGGCATCAATGGTTTAAATGAGCCATTCCATTTCAAACCCCATTCCAAGCCTTACCTCGTCGCTCGTCCGCGCTCAAATCCTCTCGATGCACCTTTACTTCTGTTCATTCCGAGAATCCTATTAACTCTTTCGAATGGTGATAGTGAGGTATCGTCAGGGAGACCCGCTCGCTCAAGTCTCTCGGGGACATGTGAAAGAATTACCTGAAATCCCGCCAATGTACTAGATTTAAATTATATTAAAGAGTGTACAGATTTATTTTTTCAACTATTTTAAATCGCAATAAAACTGCCATGGACTTTCGATGTGAAGAATTTTTTACCCAACTGATTTTACACTTTGGAATTCAAAAATGCTGCCATCTGCGATATAGAATAGAATAGATTTATCCGCACAGGTGGTATTGTTGTGGGGGGGGAGGGGTGGGGGGGGAGGTGGTTGGAACAAGAAGAACAAAGAATGTGTGAAATAGGGGGGTAACTAAGCGAGTAGAGCGAGCAAGTATACAGATCATCCAACCTCCTTACACATCACATTCATGAACTCTGCATAGTTTGTAGGTATTTTTCCTTTTCGAAGTACAACATACAGTAATTTACCTACTCTGTTTGCAAAACTGTGCTCGCGAATCTTAGTTCGAAATTTTTCTCGACACAATTTGAAGCCTGCGCCTCTGAGATTAGACTTGTAAAGAACCAGAAAATCGTTTCTGGTTCGGGATAATCTTGAATTCCCGAATAACATTTCATAGACTAGTTTAAAGTCATTGATCTTTCGACGGTACATCAACGTGGTCAGTTTGAGCATCTCGTTTCGTTCAACTGGTAATGGCCTGTTTTCAAAGTTGTATCCCAAACATTTGTAGCTAATCAACCTAGTGACTTTGTTCTGCAGTTTCTCTAGTTTACCAGCTTCTCTATCGAAAACTGGAAATGCGACACTAGGACTGAATTCTACCATAGGTCTAACGTAAGTAGTGTATGCATTAACCATCACCGCAGCGTTATTGGTGCTGAGTCCACGGAAAATTAAGTTGGAACGGATCGCAGCTTTTTGGATCACTATGTCAAAGTGTTCTTTGAATGTCAATTCCTTATCGATTTGAATACCGAGATCTCTGACAGAAGACTTCGGATCAATTTGAGTTCCATTCAAGTAATACTTCAACAGTGAATTTTCATTTCCTAAGTGGAGTACGTTACACTTCTCAATTGCAATTCGCAATTGCCAGATATCGCTCCACTCCAAAATTGAAACAACACATTCCTGAAGTTTGATTGGACCACTCAGTTCATCTTTTTCGAATGCGAGGTATATTTTTAGATCGTCAGCAAAAGTGAAACTTTTGCACCCATGCTTGTCTATAACCTGCGATAAATCGGCAGTATATAGATTGAATAGCAGAGGTCCTAAAACTGATCCTTGTGGGACCCCACTAATGACCGGTCTTGATTCAGATAATGTCGTTTTGACTCTCACTTTGAATACTCTTTTGGATAAGTACTCTTCAATCCATCTCACGGTCAGCAGTGGAAAGCCCATTTTGGATATCTTTTGAATTAATTTTGGATGGTTTTTTTGGATCATCAGAAATCTGAAATTTGAAAATAAGAAATATATTGAAATATTTTTTAATGCGATTATAATATTAGCAGGTTATCATTCATCATATTCACCATATAATAAACGATATCACAATACTTGAGTCATGATCACTAATAAGGAAAATTGAGACACACCTGATCCTCATTCTTCTTCGCTCGAAAATGGTCAGTGATGAAGGCAATGTTGTCCACCATTCTCCTGAAATCACCGAGCCTGGTGTATCATCAAACTTTTCGTTCCCAAATAGTGCGCTGATTCAAGTGATAAAAAATAGGGCCTGCATGCCCATTCAGCGTACCTGAGTAGATCCGTCTCAGCTGTGCCAGTTGCGACAATCTCCTTTCTCCGTCTCCGACGGTGGACACGGAGATGAAGCACGGACAGGCGCGTCGTGAACCACTGAGCTGGGTGTCTGAGGGGAGAGAGCCCGATATTATCAATCGAAATTGGGGTTAAAAATCTAACCAACCACTGCTTGCGTCATCGCTCTCAGCGCTCACTTCAGCAGGTTTTAGCCAGATGTATCTGCAAGATCATACTATTGTAATGTCGACACTTGCATGCCAAATAGTAGTATGTTCTTTGAAAACCTTGGCAGAGTATGTACAAAAACAGTGCGTATCCATTTTGGCATCGGATGCGTTGAGCCGTCACTGAATTTAGTAGATACGATAGCCACTCAAAGGAATTGTTTGCCTGGAATTGTTTTAGAGATTGATCGTGACGACAGAAAGGATGATGGAGAGGGCGACAAGGAACATTGTGAAGAGAAGATACTTGCCGATGAGTGGAATGACCTAGACAGTCAAAGGCAACGAAATGCTATGATACGTATTACAAAGAATAGTTGAACATACCAGTGAAGTGGGTGGGATCAACTCGATTAGAACCAAATAGAACACAGTCAATGTGACGAGAATAGAGATTGAGAACGCCATCTGGAGTAAGAAAACAATGACTTTGC
Organism: Pristionchus entomophagus; assembly: GCA_036245825.1. NCBI lineage: Eukaryota > Metazoa > Nematoda > Chromadorea > Rhabditida > Neodiplogasteridae > Pristionchus > Pristionchus entomophagus. The sequence continues at coordinate 38,221,864 of BTSX01000005.1, forward strand.
GCAAAAATAACATACGTGAATTTGACATAGTTTGAATATGTTAAACGAAAAAGCCATCGATGCTTCCAATCGAAAAAATGCCTTAAAATGGTCCTACAACACCATCACCTTGTGCTCAATGTGGGACGTAGTATACGAAAGTCATCAGGATAGCTGAAATGTGACTTATTGTTCTCCGAATTTGACAGTTCCAGTAACGGGAAAAGTACAATTGCGAGAGTGTAGATTACTTAGCATTTGCAGTCAAATGTCATCATGTATTAGGTTGGTGCATAATTCTTGCTGCGTTTTAAAAATTAAAGATGCCTAGCTCTTTCGATTTTGACCGATCACCTCTCGGTTTTCCATCATAGTTGAAGCCTTCAATGTTCTTTTCAGCGCACGATAACTCAGATCTCTCCCATCGGGAAAACGGACAATATGCAAAATTTCAATGAAATTGACTATCAGCCAGTACCACGGCAATGCGAACTCGAGCACCTCTCCCGTTTAGATATAATATAGAGCACCAGGATAGCTTCGCAATCAACTGTGTTTCATTCCGTAAAACTGTTTCTTGGTTGAGTACAAAAATTGAAAAATTAAATCTAAAATTTTTCGAGGATTTGCTTTTGGCTAAACCTTAAATTCTCGAACACCCAGCAAGCTTTGCAAAATTCCAAACTATTTTCATGAAGCACGGATATACCTCTAAATAATACTACAGAGGCAGACCTGATCGATTTGAGGCAGACAAAATATACGAGCTCAAACTTCACATCCGAAAAACACCAAAAATTATGCACCACCCTGATAATAAAAAAATTGATTCCTGGCAAACATACAAATTCCTCTAACCCACTCGGGAACTCATGTTAATGGGATTCCTCACCGATGAGCATACATAGAATCACCAGATTGACGGTGTAGAAGAGAGTCTTTCTCCTCAGTTTGATTTCGAATGTAACGTCTATGTACATTTCCTGAAACATATGATGGTGAATTTCACCGAAGAATTTCTACGAATTGTCATACAAGTGAAACATGCCTAAGTAGTGTACTGAGAATTCTGTCTAATTTTTTAGTGAATTTGAATAAAGAGTAAAATCGGAATTGTTTGTGATCATATAATTCTATTAAATAATCAATGTCGTTTGAAAGATTCTATCGACCTGTCCGCAACATCCGGCGTATATCTGTTCATGGCGACTGGAGGTGATCTTGAGGTCCCATTCAAGACTCCTGAAATTATATGTTACTAATTATGGCTACGTTAGGCTGAAAAATACATTTGGATAATTGAAGGCATGACTTGTATGTAGGTTAACGAATGTCGGTCAAGGATGGGATTACAGTAGAAAATAGAACATACGGGTGAAACGGGAATAAAAAAACACTTATGGTACTGAGATCAATTCAAAAACAAATCTCACGGATAGTAAGCAGATAGGTCCATGCCTCTCTCGAGGAACTGGTACTCCATTAAAACATTTTTGTCAAATAGAAGAATTATTAGAGAAAAAGCGTGAAAATTGAAAAAGCACAAGAATTGATTATTACCTTGTGATCTGCATCATGCAGTGTCTGGATTGTGTTGTTTTTGCTATGAAAATAGATCTTATCGTGGAACTCCCATGTGTTATTCTCACTGGTAGTTGCCTGACATCGAGCAGGAATCCATTGTAGCTCCACCGAATTTCATCGTGCATTCTTGCGAATCGTATGGAAAGTATTCGATATCGATCTGGAATAATTTACTACTATGCATAATTATGAATGAAATCGACTGTGAAATATGAGTATTGTCACAATTTTGTTTTTTGTTGGAGTGTGCATATAAATGGTTATCACGATTGACTAGAATCAAATGATGGCGGCAATCCCTAAAAAATTGTTTGAGTCGACTCACCGGACAGAAGCTTTTATAGATGGAGGCGGCTTCCACACTACCAGACCCGTGAAGTAGACCAGAGCATCGCTCATCGTCGTGATGTGAGGCTCCCCGTCGGCGCTGAATTGAATGTATCAGTATCTATTTCGCGGCTCTGTGTTTTTTTCAATGTGCTCACTTATTGTACAGAATGATGTCGGGTATCCAGATCTGATCGGAGGGAATATGCAGTTTCCGGATTCCATTCCACTTATCGGGATCCCACGACAGCTTGTAGTCAAACCATTGCTGCGAGATATTCGATAAATAATATCTGACGTTTATAAGAAAAAAATTTGTCCTGTCAAAACAACTTGCGCTTTCAGACAAAAGTAAAAATCCTCACCATCTCAAGCCATAAATTCGTTGTCAGCACTTGGTTCACCTCATCCTGAAATTTATTAATTGAAGAGAGAGTAAATCACTGGATTATCCATTTAGTATCCTTGTACAAGTTAACTATTTTAGTTCTTATGAGAGGAATCGCCAGATTTTCGAGAGGCCTGCTGCGGTAGGAATTAGTATCTCCGATCCCGCTGTAAAGAAAAACTTAAGTACTTTCGATGATGCTATTTCAAACTGAGTTTGCCGTTTTTTGATAACTAATCTAATTTTCAAGTATTGGTAGGTCAAAGTAGGTACCCTACGAAATTTTAGGCCAAATACGACTCACGAAAAATACCATAACTCGCTTCAAAATCATGCAATCAAGATTTCCAAAACATAGTTAGAATGAGGAGGCAGAGGACTAGATTCGATATGTTGGTGATGAAATTCCTCGTCCATGCTCTATATCGGGGCCGTCGGTTTTTCAAAAAAGTGATGTAACACCAAATAGTGACCCCCCAAGAAGCGCCGAAGAGTGATTTGAGGAGGTACTGTCACCTAACTAAAAATCAAAAATCAGAATAATCGGAGGTGGGGAAAAAATAGCGTCGCCATATGTCCGAAAAACACGATTTTTCGACTTTTTTGCAGTTTTTCTTGTGTAAATTTTTTAAAGAAAGTTTTCATGCGCTTTCATATCGAAATTCGGAATCAGCGCGCTAAAATACACCAGAAACACCTATAGGCATATTTTTTCGAAATGAAAATTTTTTCAACTTTTCTCATTTTTCACCATGTGGTCCCCCCTTTGGTCCGTTTTTGGGTCGAAAAATCACTTTCCGATAGATCAATCAATCATCAATCAATCAATTTATCATATCAGGCAATTAGGGTGCTCAGATGAGATGAGTCGCTGGTAGTCATCACGGGTTGTATTCCACCAGTTTTTGCCAATAGCTCGCGTCAAGTCATCTCTCCAGCGCACTCTTGGCTTGCCCGAGGGGCGGGTCCAGTTGTAGGGCGTCCAGACAGTAGTCGCGCGGCTCCACTGATCCGTATCCAAGCTTCGCACTTTGAGTGCCCAGCGCGCCTTCCGTTTCAGTCCTTCTTGGTTCCAATCGCGCAGTTTCGTGATCCCTCGCACGCGTTCGTTTCTCCAGCGATCCCTTAGCGAAACTCCGACCATTTTCCGCTCCATCTTCCGTTGGGTCACACACAGCCTCTCCTTGTCGCTCGATCGCAAGGCCCATACTTCACATCCGTAGAGTACGGTAGAGGTGACGCAACTCTCAAAGAGTCTCCTCCTGGTCTTCATGGGAAGAAGTCGGGAAGAGAGGAGGTGGGACAGCTTACTCCATGCGTACCAACCGAGTCTGATCCTGTGGAAGAGAGATTCTTCCTCCAAGATACGTGGCAGACTCGACGAATTCAAATCGCAGGTTCCCGATGACTATGGGTGCTCTGGTAGTGGTGCAGGAGGTGAGGAGATTGGTCTTGGAGGCGTTGATTTCTAGACCAACGCGGCTGCATGCCTCCATCAGCTTCTTCAACATCCGCTCCAGTTCCGGTCGAGACTTGGCGATCAGGGCGATGTCATCCGCGTACTCGAGGTGGCTCAGGTATCTTCCATCAATCCGAATCCCGTCGCTTCCCCAGTCGATGTCATCCATCGCCGATCGAAGGACCACGTTGAAGAGACGAGGGGACAGAGTGTCTCCTTGGCGGACTCCTCTTCGAACGGTGACGGGAACCATATCTTCGTTGACGCGGATGAGGGTTGAAGACGACTCGTAGATGCGACGAAGAAGGTGGATGAGGGTAGGATGGCATCCCGATGACCAGAGTGACTGCCAGACCGCGCTCCATTCCACGCAATCGAAGGCCTTGCGGAAGTCGACGAAGGCAAGGTAGATGGGGATACCGTATTCCGATGACCTTTCTGCGACCTGCTTGATGGCGTGCAGGTTGTCCAGGGTGCTGTGCCCGCACCGGAAACCGGTTTGGGTGGACGACTCAGTCTCTTCAAGAACTACCTCGAATCTTTTCAGAATGCAACGTGTCATGGTCTTCAGGGTTACGGTAAGGAGGGAGATTGGTCGAAAGTTTCCGATGTTGGTGCAGTCTCCTTTCTTGTACAGAAGAGAGACGATGGCTTCTGCCAAACCATCGGGAACTTGATCTCCAGCTACCAGGCGATTGAGTAGGTCGGCTATCACGGGGGCGAGGTGGTCTTTCGCATGGTAGAACATCTCGGGAAGGATTCCGTCCGAACCAGGGGAGTGGCCGCACTTGAGCAGGGACATCGCGTGCCGGGTCTCATCGGGAAGGAAGGGAGGGAGGGGATCGAGGGGGCGCGAAGGGACCGCGAGGGGAAGGTGCACTCCGGGGGTGTACAGTTCCTCAAAGAAGCGCTGGACCGTAGCAATAGTTGCCTCTTGAGACAGAGCACCAGTAGCAGGGTCAGGGACTTGAAGACGCTTCTTAGAGGATTGGAGGCTTAGCATCGCTTTCACTATGCTCCTTCCCATAGTCGCAGCATGACGAGCTTGCGACTCCTTTCGTTTCCGGATGTCATCGGAGAGACTCAGTCGGGCTGCTTTGCACGCGGTGGAGTAGGCGACGGTTCCCTGGGGTTGGATTGCATCTTGTGGAGCGCCGCTAGGAGGTTCCGGGTTGCAGGAGATATCCAGGGCGGGACTCTTCGCACTCTCCAACAGTCGCTTGCTGCGGTCTCAGTGAATGCCCGGACCGTATCGTAGGCTTCGGCAGCAGAGGCGGGACGGGTGAGAGGCACTGACGCGAGGAGATTCGCGTTGGCAGTAAAAGAGACTCGGTCGAGATCAAACCTCTCCCTGCATCTTTTGTGCTTCACCTGGTCGGGGAGGGATAGACACATCCGGACAAGGCGATGGTCCGAGTTGAACTCGAAACGACCTACGACTCCACAATTGACAACTCTCGCCGTGGAGGCGCTGCAACGAAGTCAATCTGGTTGAATGTGGAGCCGTTGGGAGATCGCCAAGTCCAGATCCGGCCATGTCTCTTTTTCGGGAACGTGTTCCGAATGCGCAGGCCGGTTCTCACGCAGACTGCTGTGAAAGTCCGTCCACGCGATTTGGGGGTCGGAGAAGCGTAGTTACTCTTTCATTGCCAGGTTCACGCGCGACTCTACAGTTGAAATCCCCAACCAACACTGGCATACAGCCTCTTGGCGCTCTCCGCAAAGTGGCCTCAACCTGGTCCATGAAGGTATCGTACTCTTTGTCATCGTAGGACGACGTTGGAGCATACGCACAGACTAGTAAGAGGCGCTCGATGGGTAGGTTGAGAGTCGCTAGACGAGGGGAGAGGCCATGGAACACAGCTCGTCGCGCGAGGTGCGGTCGGAGCAGGAATGCCACGCCATGGAACGCAGTAGGACCGCCCGAGTGGTAGACTACAGTGCCTGAGGATGTAAGATTGAACGACGCACGACCCACAATCCTTGCTTCCTGCACTGCTATCACGTCCCACTTGATCTTGTCGAGGGCGAGTTCCAACTCGATCTGCTTGTCCTTGGGGGCGAGCGTCCTGGCGTTGATGGTGCCGATGTAGAGATGGCGACTCATCAGGGTGGCGTACAACTCCCGCGTGCCAAACGCTTCTGGGAGAGGGAGACTAGATCCTGGGCGGAGGGAACCGGAGTCGGAGAGCGAAAATCGCGACTCAACCGCTCGCCACTCGCTTTTGGACCCAGAATATTATTTTAAGAAAGTGATTTTTCGACCCAAAAACGGACCAAAGGGGGGGGGGTTACCACATGGTAAAAAATGAAAAAAGTTTTGTAGGGTACCTATTTTGACCTACCAATACTTGAAAAAAAATGTTATGATTGAAAAACCAAAAAGTTTTTTGTACCTCCTCAAATCACTCTTCGGCGCTTCTTGGGGGGGGGGGGGGGGAAATAGATTGCATGATTTTGAAGCGAGTTATGGTATTTTTCGTGAGTCGTATTTGGCCTAAAATTTCGTAGGGTACCTACTTTGACCTACCAATAACTAGAAGAAAAAGTTATGATTGAAAAACCAAAAAGTTTTTTGACCATAACTTTTTTATTTCGCACTTTGGAGAGCTCTAGTAAGCATTTACGAATTCTACGTGCAAAAATACGCCAGAAAATCCTATAGAGACATTATTTTAAGAAAGTGATTTTTCGACCCAAAAACGGATTGCGATTCAATTGCACAACTGTATCCACTGTATCTACCTCTTGCAAAACATCACCTGCGGGCGGGAGTCGAACCTGCAGTCAGACACCATGCCCATTAATGGGCATGGTGCCTGACTGGCATGCCGACGCAGGCAGGCTCGACTCCCGCCCGCAGGTGATGTTTTGCAAGAAGTAGAGAAAGTTGCGCGCCCCAACCACTAGTCTCCGTCAAGCGTTCCCAATGAAAGCAATGAATTGATTCCATCTTGGACCCGCAATAACACCCCGGTGCCCAAGATCCTCGTTAAGGAGATCAAGGTACCGTAACCCTCTACCGTACCCCAGATGACTACCGTATCCCTCTCTCATCAGGGCGAAATCGTCTCGTATCCGGCCGATTTGACCTTCCCGCATCAACGCGTCATCACATCAACGCGCAAGAAAGCTGGTGAGGAGAAGGGATTGCGTAGTGATGATGAGGGATCGGATGGTGGGATGATGAGGGATCGGATGGTGGGATCGGATTCGACTGTAAAAAGTACAGTCTGACTACTGGAACTCACATATTCGACAATGTGGGGTATTTGAATAACGATCAGAAGAGGTGGAATTATTATGCGGGGATTTCTCGCAAAACATCACCTGCGGGCGGGAGTCGAACCTGCCTGCGTCGGCATGCCAGTCAGACACCATTCCCATTGTGGTTGGGGCGCGCGCCTTTCTCTACCTCTTGCAAAACATCACCTGCGGGCGGGAGTCGAAACTGCCTGCGTCGGCATGCCAGTCAGACACCATGCCCATTAGGCTAATGGGCATGGTGTCTGACTGGCATGCCGACGCAGGCAGGTTCGACTCCCGCCCGCAGGTGATGTTTTGCGCATAATGGGCATGGTGTCTGACTGGCATGCCGACGCAGGCAGGCTCGACTCCCGCCCGCAGGTGATGCTTTGCAAGAGGTAGAGAAAGGCGCGCGCCCCAACCACTAGTCTCCGTCAAGCGTTCCCTGCGGTAGGCCGCCCTGGCCTAATGGGCATGGTGTCTGACTGGCATGCCGACGCAGGCAGGCTCGACTCCCGCCCGCAGGTGATGTTTTGCAAGAAGTAGAGAAAGGCGCGCGCCCCAACCGTTCCCTGCGGTAGGCCGCCCTGGCCTAATGGGCATGGTGTCTGACTGGCATGCCGACGCAGGCAGGCTCGACTCTCGCCCGCAGGTGATGTTTTGCAAGAGGCAGAGAAAGGCGCGCGCCCCAACCACTAGTCTCCGTCAAGCGTTCCCTGCGGTAGGCCGCCCTGGCCTAATGGGCATGGTGTCTGACTGGCATGCCGACGCAGGCAGGCTCGACTCCCGCCCGCAGGTGATGTTTTGCAAGAGGCAGAGAAAGGCGCGCGCCCCAACCGTTCCCTGCGGTAGGCCGCCCTGGCCTAATGGGCATGGTGTTTGACTGGCATGCCGACGCAGGCAGGTTCGACTCCCGCCCGCAGGTGATGTTTTGCAAGAAGTAGAGAAAGGCGCGCGCCCCAACCGTTCCCTGCGGTAGGCCGCCCTGGCCTAATGGGCATGGTGTCTGACTGGCATGCCGACGCAGGCAGGTTCGACTCCGGCCCGCAGGTGATGTTTTGCAAGAAGTAGAGAAAGGCGCGCGCCCCAACCGTTCCCTGCGGTAGGCCGCCCTGGCCTAATGGGCATGGTGTCTGACTGGCATGCCGACGCAGGCAGGCTCGACCCCCGCCTGCAGGTGATGTTTTGCAAGAAGTAGAGAAAGGCGCGCGCCCCAACCGTTCCCTGCGGTAGGCCGCCCTGGCCTAATGGGCATGGTGTCTGACTGGCATGCCGACGCAGGCAGGTTCGACTCCCGCCCGCAGGTGATGTTTTGCAAGAGGTTGAGAAAGGCGCGCGCCCAGAGCATGGACGAGGAATGACATCACCAACATATCGAATCTAGTCCTCTGCCTCCTCATTCTAACTATGTTTTGGAAATCTTGATTGCATGATTTTGAAGCGAGTTATGGTATTTTTCGTGAGTCGTATTTGGCCTAAAATTTCGTAGGGTACCTACTTTGACCTACCAATACTTGAAAATTAGATTAGTTATCAAAACACGGCAAACGCAGTTTGAAAGAGCATCATCGAAAGTACTTAAGTTTTTCTTTACAGCGGGATCGGAGATACTTATTCCTACCGCAGCGGGGTGGCCATTTCTCTCGAAAATCTGGCGATTCCTCTCTTATTGAAAGTGCACATCAGTAGTAACGAGAAAGATAATGTCAAGGTAAAATAACATCAGAAAACTATTATGGCATCAAAAGAAACTCACAACATCGATTAGGCGAATCAGCGATGCAGCGAATTTTACTTTCACTGCTTCCGTCGCATTTTTCACTGGTCGGACCTGAGTTGCTAGTATTCGTATGAATTATCACGCGAAAAACACGTGCAAACAAGATACGCGAAGCAAATAGCATGTTCTCACGTTCTTGTTGTAATAATACAGCAGATCCTCGTATAATTGGTCGGCGAACCTATTGGCCAGAGCTACGTCTGATAAAAGGATCATCACTGAAATTCAAATAGTAAAAACGATGAAACCTCTAAAGTTCTTGACAACTTCAGTACTTTATCGAAGCATATTGATGTTAGATAAACGTATTGGACGATTAGAACTTTAAAACTGGAAAAAAATAATCACCAATGGCGACGTTCCGCAACTGCATCCACTTTGATCTGAGAGAAACTCACGAGGAGAAACGCCTCTGGATGTTTAGGATAGTGGAAACCTGAGAAGATCAGCGGGCGTAATAAACTGAGCCGGGAAGGAGCAAGAAAAGCGCGGCTGTCATGATTGCAAGGCAGTGAGAGATGGCTACTAGCCATCGGCTAACATGATAAATGTCGCGTTGAAAATTGATACATTTCCAGTAGGAAACATGTGGTAAATCGGGTTGTTAAAAAACCTGAAAAAGTGGAGCAAAATCGGAAGGAAAGAGAAGAGAGTAAGCGATGAGTAGGAAGAATGAGGAAACGTGGAGAGATTATTTGAGAAAAATGAACAACTGACATGCCTAGAGGGTTGTTGTGGTGTTGCGATAAGAGCAGTTACAAGTCGTAGAGATGAAGACTTTACTATTTGGGTGTCCAATTACCTCGGAACTCATTTACAATCGGACACCTGTTATTACTGCGATGCGGTACTCCTGTATTCTATCGTAATCACTCAGATTTTGAATGGTGTTCACAGAAGGCGTTCCAGGAACGCTAAGAGAGTTTAGGGCATCGCAATAATCTTCATTCATTTCTGTGTTTCAGATAAGAACGAAAAAAACGATAATACTGAAATGTTTAACAAAAAAAATCAGCAAATAAGCTCCAATGAACAGTCACAAAAACAGGGATCGTATTGCATTAGTCTGGTTCTTGAGCACTCAGCAGTTGTCGGCGTGTATCCCCATGTTTGTCCAGTTTCTTGAGTATTGAAGAGAAGAAGAGAAGCCGCGATGGACTATCCGCTGCACCTCGCAGATACTCTATTGGAATTCTTCTTGCTCATGAGTGGTAGTGTTACAAGGGACATGAAGAGAGAATCATCCCATTTGAAACATAACAAATGGTCGGATATAAAAACTGCATGCTTTCAGATGGTCAGACCTTGATATAATGATAAACGAACCCTTGGATGAATTTTCATCGATTACGATTGCCTTGATTTTAGAAGATTCTGCATTGCCAATTACGTTTTGAATCTCAAAATAATCAATCCATAAATGTATCGGTTGATGCGAAAGTTTCCGCGGGTTTTCAAACTTTTAGATTCCGGTCTGCCATGTCCTTTGCTTACACGAATCTTCATATGATATTTTATGATCGTTGAGGGCATTACTACTATTAATACAGCACATTATATCAGGGCTGATCAATCAGTAATACGAGCGCAGTGAAGGTTCAAAAATACCATGGTAGCCTGTGACATACACTTGGTTGTGGGATCAATGCTCTTCGGAGAACAGCGAGAAGGCCCACTCTGCGGCACGTTTGTAAAGTACGATGCCTGGTTATTACAATGGAGCTGGTACGACGAGTCGTTCCTATCCGGCATACTAGAAATGAACGAAGAAACGTAAATTAAGTGTTTCTGAACTCCATCCAAAATATTTTCTGTTCAAGTGTAGTCGTGCCGATTGAACCAGAGTTAACAATTACAGTTCTAGTAAAAGTACTAGGTTGCATGAGTTTACAATAATATTTAAAATATGATTCGACTGGCCGCTTAAGATCTACATTTATCGGAACTTCAAAAATCATCAAAATTAGGACATTTTTCTGCTCTCGCTTTTTTCCCTTGAACAGAAATTCGGATCTCTTGCTGTTAAACGAACAATCTACCTTAGCTTAATTATTTACTAGTTAGGTATAAATTACAGATCTATTGTTTGAATAGGGTAGACAGTGATATGGCGTGCCAAAAATGGCTTGTTTTTGGTATTTACTGTTCAATAAATATTTTCTCTGCCACTATTAAATCCGGATTGGATTTGAACCTATGATGGTAATTACCGTCAATACTCCTAAGTATGACCTTGAAGGATTTTAAGATGAGCGACGGTAACAAGGGACAATTCGAAAATAGAAAACCCGCGGGAACTTTCGCATCAACCTAATATTTAGGATTGAATGAATTAATGCGAACTCCTAGGCGCATGTCTGTCATTGGAATCTGTGTACAAACATTGCAGAGGATTGTGGTTCTGAACCACATTTGTTAACTAAAGAAAGGAAAGGGGAAATACTGTGTTCAGAAGTGATGAGGCTATATCGAATAGCTTTAAGGCGAAAACCGGTTTGGTCGGAGACTGTTATTCGACTGTTACGATTGACTCGTTGCCGAAGGATGAATTGACCTGAAAAAAAATGATAAAAAATTAAACCGAAAAGTTTACGAACCGGAATACCGGCCACTCGCTCTTCTATATCCCTCTTCTCCAGTGAAAAAGAAGCCATCGCAGAGGCGCCGATTACCACCAGTTCACTCCATCTCATCGCTATTATAATGGTCATGAATCAAAATGAATAGAGGTACCCTGGAAAACAATCCAAAGCTCTGCACTCGAGGGATCATCGAGCAATGCTCTGTTCTAGTGCAGTGTTCATATTTGTGCCGACATTGTGGACAGACTTGGGACACTGAGCATAACTCATATGATATGGATAACACTAGTTCCTGAGTAGGGATGGCAAATGAAAAGAAATTTTACGTGAAAATGCTTCGTAACAAAAATACGGTGTATTAAAGATGAGTGGTTGAAAACATAATCTATTGAGATGATGTAGTTAGACATTTTGAAGAACTATTTGGCCAGTAGACATGCCTCATTTGCATATCAGACCCAAAAACAAGGAAAAAGGCCGAAAAACGGGCACACTTCATGAAGAGTGTTTGAATAAACCTGAAGAACGGAGCTATAATGATCGGCTCAAAACAGAAATGTGTTCTAGAGAGGTTTGGTAAACTTTTGCAAACAACTCTTCACTAGGTTTCATTTCTCATTAAAATTTAATATCTAATTAAAGACAAAAAGTACAAAAACACGCATTCTTCATGAAGAGTTTTTGAATAAACCTGAAGAACGTAGCTATAATGATCGGCTCAAAACAGAAATGTGTTCTAGACAGGTTTGGGAATCTATTGGCAACAACTCTTCACTAGGTTTCACATCTCATTAACATACTACAACCTATCAAACGGTGAAAATGAAAGTCAACATTTGCTCTTCATTTGCCATCCCTATTCCTGAGCACTTATTAGCGCAAAGAGTATGCCAGAAAGTAGCTAATTCTAAAATCGATTCGATCGGAGTAAATGAGAGGCATTTGCAAAAAAATAGTAAAAATTAACAATTTGAAGAGGTCCAAGAGTCGGCGCGTTCTTGGGCGACCTTCCGCTAACGGAATGTTACCAGAGACACTGATGGACAGGATTGTTTACGTCTTGCACAATAATACCGTTTGAGAACCGGATTCATTGAGTAATATGTTTTCATAGTAAGAATGCACCACATAATCGACAATGGAAATAATAAATTGTGAATGTTCAACAATAGCCTGATGTTTCTGAAGACTTTTTTCAGAATCTTGCTTCCACTCTAACTTTGAAAGGTAATGGGGATCGGGTGATTCCACGAGTCGTCTCCAGTTTGGGAGGAATGAGCGTGACACTAGAGAAGGTGCAGTGTTGCACGAAAGTAGTCAGAAAGATGAACAGCTCCATCCTGAAAATCGATTTATTCGGAAATAGCAATATTGAATTCAGTTGTAATGATTGCTGCAACACAAATTGTCAATCAAGATCAAGAAACATAAAATTTCGAAGAATGCAGAATGGTCTTTTGCTTGTCGGGATGCAAAACGCAGCTCAAAATAGTTCAAAATGAACCTCGCCAATCCCTCTCCGAGACATGCTCTCTTTCCAATGGAGAAGGGCGTGATTCTTGGGTCCTTGACGAATTCTCCGGTATTATTAATGTGCCTCTCCGGACAGAAATAGTCTATCAATTGCTCAATCATCAACATCAACAGTAATTACTCGCTACCTGGTCGCTCAAAGTGCATCGGGTCCACGTGGATCGAAGGGAACTGAGGCATCACAGGTGTGCCTGCCGGGATTTTGTGACCTGCGATGATTAGTGTCAGAGAAGGTAATATCATCGAGTAGATCATGCCACCGATATTCAATCTTACCTGCAATAATGACATCCTGCGAAGTCTGCCTCAAAAAGTTTATTTCCCCTATGTTTCCGACTCGCTGAATCTCTTGAATTACAGCCATACAATACGGTAGCAGCTTCTGGTCGTCCGTCGAGATTTGCTGAAAATTAGACACATCTTGACTAGTGCTCAATAAGGATTATAATAGATATATCACTTATTATAAAAAAAATGCATGCAGATCTCACTCGTTGACCGATTTTGCAGTCGATTTCCTGTTGCATTTTAGTCTGCACTTCGGGACTCGAGATGAGAAAGTGTACAGCATATCGCAACGTTGTTACCTAAAAAGTGGCGTGAAAAATCAATAAATTTTAAGTTTGCAAGTAGAGAATCACGAACAGTTGTTTCGAATCCTGCGGACCACATATCAACAGAAGAAAACATCAGTTGATGGCGAGTGAAGTTCCCTCAAATAAATTATCTATTCAATTGTACGGTTGATGCCTTATTGTGGTGAAAGTGAAGAAATGCATAAAATACATCATGTGTGCATTCGAATAAGATGAAAACAACTCCATCGAGCTACACGGATCATCTTTTGAATCTCACCCGTTGGCTCCCCATTATCCGCTCTTCTTTTCATCTCGATGAAGAAAGAGTCGGCGAAGCAACGCGGTTCTTCGTCCATATTAAGTGATTTCTCAGTGATTTCGAGTTCCTTGAACATTGAAGAAAAAATTTAAGTTTTCGCTCACTCTCTAGTTTTAATTTATCTTTTGTGAGACGATAAACTGAACTGATATTACGCGGAACCGTTGGTATATTGAATGAAAGATGCTATACCTTATCGATGATTGCCATACACTCGTCAGAACTGGCACGGAGATTTCTGATAGGATAACCGAACAGCGGGTCCAAATAGACGATAGAAGGGAAAACTTCGAGGAAAAGGACACAGGGATGGACGGTCCCAGTGAAGATCTGTGAAGAGTGAACTTGAAGTATTCTTTTTTTTCAAAAACGCAAAAAAAAAAATGTTTGTTCAATGTCCTCGATAAATTAATATTGAATCTCACTCTGTGAATGACATCCCGGACTTTATCAAAGAGAGGATCTTTGAATGGTAGCGTGCGCCCGTATAGCAGCTGCCAGATGAGATTTGCGACGCCATACTGGAAAACCAACTCAGATATGGTTCAGAAACGATGAAAAAGAGATTGAAAAAAGCTAGGTTGCCTAAATTTTGAGAATATCAATCATCACGATAAACTAAAATATATCGTGACAGTGAGATAGGAAAAATGAGCCTAACCATAACGTTCTCAGATACATCGACCGTCTTGCCATCCATTGCTTGCTTCTTCCAATCTTCGACGATCTCATGTGCGTATATTTTCGCTGATTCCTGATGAGAGGATGGTATACATATATCTGTGAGTTTACAAATATTATTTTTTAAGGAATTCACCTGAAGCCTCGCACTCAAGAATCCGATATCTTTCAGTGAATGCAGAGCGAATCGCCTTTGTTCCTTAATTATTCAATTGTTATCATGAAATAGTCCACTTCAATACAATCACGCACTTTCCACATATCGTTCCCGCTGAAAATGATTCCATAAGGTCCATCGGCAAGTAGTTTCATTTGATTCATAGGTATCGCTCTGTCGCCAAAGATATCACCCTGCTTCACGATCGTCTCTTGTAGAGTCTAAAACGATCGAAATGTGGAAATAGATAATACGGTTCTTTTTAGGGATTTGTTGCTATTTCGTAATGTTTCTTTTTTCATTATGTTTTTTAAATGTTTTTTTGTTTCGGGTATCGAATGATAATTATTTGTGGCACCTGATGATCCGCGATAACAACTGCTGGTTGAGGCATCCACACCGTGAAGACGGGACCGTATTCCTTTGACCAACGAAGCATCGTCTGAGATGATATTAGAAATGTCTGAGGGATATTTCGAATTTCGACGCGCACCTGATCCATGGCTTCCCCTAATGATAGGGCGTTTCCAAGCAGTGGAATGGGAGGAGGACCCGGTGGAAGTCCGCGGATGCGATTGATCAGATATCCATAGGCGACGAAGAATATGATAACACTGATGACCAGCTCGAGTAGCATCTCAAGTAATTCTGGTCAACAATGGCAATATTGCGAACTAATTAAAGGACGCGAGGATTTAGGATTTATAAGAGCAAACGCGTGTGGCGGAGTAGGTTAAAAGTGAATGGACAAATTTTTGTTATGTGCGTGCAAGCGGTGCGATCCGAGCCCCCTCACGTAACCATCGTGTTAACCTGTTGTCGCTCCTCTCTCGTTAATCGGCGCGACTCGCGCACGATTCCCGGCACAATTTGTGTTTACAAAAACAATGATGGATGGACAGAGAACAGACGATAGAAATATGAGATGAAAACTTTGAAATGGTTGGGACAATTGTGCCTATTACAGCTGATAATACTCATTCGGTTCCCCTCAACATGCATCGCAGGGACAAGGTTCCACATTGCTAAGCTTTTATTTGTGCATTCAAAGGGATGACATGTTTGTGTGCCTGTGGAATCTCGTGAGCAAGGGTTGTATGACAAATGCCAAAGATAAATAAATAATGAAGACGTAGAAGTGAGTTCCAAGATCTTTGAGCTCCAGAAGATGTGAATTCAAATCCACTCTAAACCTGCTAGTGCTGGAACCAACATCGTTGAAATGCCACTAGATGGTGCGTGCGTAGGATGGCTTATCTGGCTCGTCTTAGACTAAGCTTGAGCGAAATAATCAACACAGTTTTGTCTAATAAAATATTTGAAAGTATTGAATGAGATAGTGTATTTGTTTCGTTCTCAGTAGATTCGCCCGGAGCTCCCGGGAGGCATTCGTGGTGCTGCTCCGCCGGGGATAACAGGAATGATAAGGAGCGGGGTGCCTCCAACGCAGTCACAGATATCCGAACGTGCAATTAGTTTCATGATGATAAATTAACCCATCGCAGTCGCACGCGAATATCTCGGCGTGGCATCATCTTATCAACTGCTACGTTTTAAAAAAAAATTACAGTCATGTGGGTTTTTTCCATCGGATGAAAGAGATGGACATGCTAGACGGTGATGCGTATGACATACATGTCTGCGGCTAATGAGTTAGTCAGTGGATCGTACACACCTTAGGTAGTAATAGAGAGTTACGAATATTCTATGGTAGACCGCTATGTTGACAGTGATATTTGAGAAATGAGATGGGTTATTTGAAGGGGGGGGGGGGGCAAAAAACAGGAAAGAACCGACTTTTTTAAAATCAATGTGATCGCTATAATCTTAATATAATCTTTGTTTTTCTTAATTTTTCAGCCTAAGCATAGATAAAGAATAATAATCATTGTTAAGATATCGATGCAGCTCCGATATGGATTCGATTGGGAAGAGCTATCGCTCATGGATATTAACTACAGGTACGTGATATACGATATGATTATGAATCATTGGTGAGCTCTCAGAATTAGTTCTGTGCTTCCTATTTTATCATCGATCACGGTATATCCGGCTAACGTATATTTGCTAGTTGTCCAAGGCAGTTCAATGAGCAGAGATGTTCGCACGGCATACATCATAAATATAGTGAATATAATTTGTTTCCTTTCTATTGAAAACCCACACATATCCAATCGTTTCATATTTAAGATTGCTCATATATATTTTGATTGAAGTTTTGCGTTCTTCTCTCGAGGGTATTCATTTCCTCCATATGGTCTCTTCTACTGTGATGGGATGCTGGCTGAACAAAAGGATGATCCAATTCTCTGGCGAGAATTGGGATGTTGGGTTTCTAAGAGAAACACTAACACTGTGTGAATTTGGGCATCCCTTCACCTTATTACTGTGTTCAATAAAAGCAAATGAATTATTCATGAGAGAAACTGGTGAAATCGCTGAAGGATCGCAAACCAAATTCGCGCCTGTCGTTTGTCGCGTTTGTATCCGAGTTCTTCATTTCAGAAGAAATTTAAAATGTTTTATGCTAAATTCAAATGTTCCATATTCTTTGTTGGCTTGAAGCCACAGACGCGAATTTGGTTTGCGACCCTTCAGCGATTTCACCAGTTTCATCATGGATTTCACCAGTTTCATCATCAACTTTTTCCACTAGCTGGTATTAGGTGTGGACAATTTCGATTAAAAAAAATGAAGGTCAGAGTGCCTGGAATTAGCCAAATTTTGATTGTGGATACGATGATTCATGATAGACCTGCCGAAATTTTTAGCCAAAATGATACAAAATCTTGATGAACACCGAATTTTCGGTGATTCCACCTAACACAATTCAACGGATTTTACGAATTCCGTAAAATCTTAATTTTACGGATCAATACCGTAAAATCCGTAAAAACCGTAAAATCCCAGCCCTGATCTCAACATGATTTCACAAGCGATGAAGGCAATGTTGAAAATTGCAAATTTTCGGAGGCGTTTACGGGGATACATAAGTTCAAGATTTATTTACGATGAGTATATCCTGAAAGACAAAACGGGCGAGCTTCATCTACATTCAAAAAATGAGATAAAACGGGTTATGCAAAGTTATGTTTGTAGCAAGGGGGTCTATGCCCCCTTGAACCCCCCCCCCGCTGGCAAATATGTGCGTCGTATATGCCTCCGAAAAAAATGCAACTTATCGCATGGGTATCCATACCACATTTATCAGCTCGTAGAGACGAATCGAATGATACCCTGAATCGAATGATGATAACATTATTATCGTGACAAACTGAACCTGGTTCGAGCTTGGTTCCGGTCTGGAGTATTGGTCGGTCAAAGTCCTGGTCTTTTATCCTCTCAATCATCGTGTCTTTATGATCTCTCTATCGACCTTGCTCTTTCCCAAGTTGTTCCCTCCCCCTCACTAAATGGTCATTTCCTTGATGTCATTCTCTCTCCTCCTGACACCATTTCTGATTGTCGTGTATCCGCTCCATTTCGTAATGCCGATCATTCATCTATTGATTTCAAGTTTTCGTTTCCCCTCTCTCATCCCATTTTAGTGCATACTTTTGATTTCCGCAAAACTGATTTCTCTGGATTGGACAATGCACTTTATGGGACTAATTGGGAAGCGATTCTCTCTGATTTCATCGATGTATCGGATTTGTATGATTGTTTTGTGTCCTACCTCACTGCTCTTTTTAGTCGTTTTGTCCCCCTCAGAAAGTGTTCTTATCCTTCCGATCACTACCCTCCCCACATTAAATCGCTTCTCTCACATAAACGTTCTCTGTTTGATAAGATTTGCCTCCGATCAGTACACGCCCAGTTTATTCGTGTCTCGCGTAAACTAGATTACGAAATTCGAAAGTATGTTCGTTCCTATGAGAACCGATTGCTCGCCGGTAATCATAGTCGCTCATTTTATCGTTATGTTTCCACTCGTTTTAAAGGGAGTTGGCGGTCGAAAATTTATATTTTTAAATTTTTATTATTTTTATTCTCGAGTTTACTGAGGCACTCTTGAAATTAAAATTTAAAAAAATTATAAATTGTAAAAATGTTTGAAGCAGCTAGTAAAAAGGTGGTGTAGTCGCTGGTGTAAGCGGTATACTGTATAAGCTTCCCTTTGGCTGCGGAAAGACTTGCGTCGTTTATGCGCTGCAACAAGTTGCCGCGCACGAGCGCGTTCGCCTTGACTCCGCCCCCACTCCGCTTCTCGTTCAATTTCCTTTGTTTCGAGCTTCTTTTGCGGAGTTTCAGCTCAATTTTATAATAATTGGAATGCTTGTTCTGTCAGAATACCACTCTGTTGCAAGGCGCGTAGGATATTCACATCAACGGACCTTTTTTGCGCAAGAAAAAACCATTTTACACTGTAATTTTCGCTATCGTCACTCGTTCTCGTTTTACTCGACTGTTAACTCACTTTATGTACTCCATTCACCTGCTTTGACTTTCCTTATCGTATGTATATCTGTTTACTTCCAGGAAAGCGCAAAATGGAACGGTGGTTGAGCAGGGGCAAGCTATGGGCTCGCAGCAGAAAAGTGGCGCGCGATCATGTTGAAGCTTTATTTTTTTAAATGAATATCACGCGCTTGAAGTACCAATATGTGTATTGCTAGTCGACTGTCACCTTAGGTTATCAGAGGACTATGTAACACAATTTAAGGGGTTGTTCAGGAATGCGTCTAGTTTTTGGATACCAAAATTTGACCATAGTGAAAATTTACCCGTGGTTAAATTGACGCAAATAAGGATATTTATAGGAAAATACCGTGGAAGATCTGTCAATTTTTAAATTTTTTTAAATTTAATTGCAGGTTGTGGAGGAGAAGGAAGTCGAGGTGGTGGAGACCGTGAAGGAGCCGGTGAAGAAGCGCCCGCTGCTCGAGGTGGAGGACATCCAACAGACGCCCAAGAAACAGAAGGTGAGGCTATCAAGGGCATCTGAAAAACAAAGTCACCGGGATCGAACAGTGATAACATAAGCCTAAGAAGCAAAAGATTCAGGAATATTTAGTTTTTTCATAGTGCATATTAGCAACGAAAATATATTTATAGTGAAGAATTGATGGGCATAGCCAGCTCGTGAAACATCGAAATGGATGGATCATGATGTGACATGATTTCTTCACCAGGCTTCTTTTTTTGATCTAAATGATAGACGGCGCTGTTTTGAATTTTTTTTAATGGAACATGCACGGCGTCTGCTTTTCAATTACAAAACTAATATTTTAAGTATAATTTTACCCTTTGCCAGGTGGAAGAGACTAAGCCGAAGAAGGAGGTGAACAAGGAAGAACCGGACGCCGTCCCTCCTCCCTCCAAGGAGGCACTCGCCAAGGTCAACGAGCAGGTGAGGGAAAATGAGGGTCTGAAACATAGATTCGCCGGATAGAAGTATTTATAGGTGCTGGACTATTGGTTGATCAGACTATTTAACTTTTGTAGATCGATTGAAACTCATTACTTTCTGCCAAGGGCCCGCCCAACAAATACTTTACCATTATTCCCCTTCAATTCCAAGACAGTCGCATTGGGGTTTCAGAAGGAATATATGCGAATTGGATACTGGATAACTTTAATGGAAGAGCGGGTTGGCCTTAAAAACATATATTCTGCGCGGTTTCAATCTCTTAAATATTTAGATAGAATGAACGTTTTGATTTCACTCCCTACAAACGCCTACTCTTGATAAATAAATTCATTTACATTTAAATAATGGATTCTTTGTGCAGGCCCGCATCGCGGTTTCCTCGCTGATCAAATTTGTGCACGACAAGGGGGAGAAGTCGCTGTTCCCCGAGGCAGATCACGGTCTGAGTGTCATGGTCACGTACAAGAGACCCGCCCTCGTCAATGGAAAGGCACTCAAGAAGAACATGTGAGTTGCTCCTGAATCTTTGATGCGCCGGGTTCGGGGTAGCGAATTAAGGCGATGAAACATATCAACTCTCTGTGCGGAAAAACCAATAAATGTGCGTTTCACGATCACAGTAAGCTGAGGAACAGTCCTAGACATAACCATTTGTTTGCTTATCAAGAATAGGCCCTTGGTTAGAAAGTTGCGGCTTATTTAGAAGTTAGGTAATGCTTTTCTGGAAATATCACTGGCTCTAACTAATTCCATTGCAGCGTCCTCCCCCATCCGTCGATCGCCGCCAGCTCGGCCATGTTCTGCGTGATCATGCCGGATCTGGACATCTCGGACAAGGTCAGAGTATGTTTCAGTTGCTTTATTATTTAAATAAATAAATAAACTATTTTTCAAAAGCGTTGGATTAAAATTATTTTTGAAACGTAAATTGCGATTCAAAGTCTACCGATGGATATGCGTTTCACGGTGTCATGACTTGGACTCTGATTGAGTTGAGTGGAGACTGATGACTACTCATTACAGCCGTTTATAGACTCTATTATCCTCGGGATATTTTCAGTTCATTCAATTAGTCGGAATTAGCGCTTGTCATAATAATAAAAAATTGACGAATATTGATTTATCGATTGACTCACTGGTTCTCATTTCAGACTGACCCTGATGTGGAGAAGCAGGCGTGCGAGTGGGAGGAGAGAATCCAGGCGGATCACGGACTGACCAGGTATACGGTAGTGATGATGGATCGATTAGTTGTTACGCTCTCTATTTTGCACACTCTTCGGTAAGAACGAAGATAGAGTGTGCATAATGGAGAGAGTCAACACCGATGTATGCCGTAGCGTTGCCTGATCGAATAGCGCTCACTTCAATCCGCACACTCTCACCGATCAGAGCAACGGTAGAGTGTGCAGAATGGAGAGAGCTCTACTCCATACGGTGTCACTTGCAGCATTTTCAAAATTATTTTTCAAATACCGTATCCCATCATCAGGGCCTACATCGCCAAGATCATGACGCAGCAGCAACTGGAGAGAGTGTACAGGACTTTCGCGTGAGTATTTATGATTTATTTATTTATAAATATTTATTGAAATTTGTAGGAAATCGAAAATATTTCTCAGGGAAATGGCGCTTTGAAGTTTCACATAGTGAATATTCCATTGAAAATATTTTGCACGAGCAATGAGTCGGATCGTTCTTTGGGAAAATGTAAAAGCAAAGCATCGTACTCTAATTGATACATTATGTATCATACATACTGTTATTTATTTATATATAAATATATTATTATCTCAATTAATATATATATTTTTTAATGTGTCTGTTGCAGTGACAAGCGCAAGCTGGCCACGGCCTACGACTGCTTCCTCGTGGAGAAGCGTGTGCACCAGTCGGTGCAGAAACACCTCGGCAAGGAGTTCATCAAGGCGCACAAGTGAGTGCGCGGCACGAGGATGAAAAGAGTGCGTAAATAGGCAGCCTCCTCACCTTTCGATTCACAGATAGCGCCAAAAAATCGAACCGATGGATGCGCGTTTCACGAAAACATGACATGTGAAAGGCTTGTGTTGAGACCGATAACGGATGCACTTGTGTGGGATATAATTGGTTTTTTCAGTCTGCAAGATTAGGGTATGCTACATAATTCGCACTGGATAATCGTTTCACTGTTGCTTGACCTGAACAGGGCTAAAAAAAACTAAGATACCATCCATATACCGTACTCTTCTCCAGGGTGCCCTTCGTATTCGACTACTCTCGTCCGATGGGAGAGTCTCTCAAGAAGGCCGCAGCCACCACAGTCTTCGATCTGACGGCCAATAAGATGAGAATGTGAGTTGTCGTGGCGTGCCAAGCTGAGACGCAGTCGGCCCACAAAGCGAGCTGTTACCTGAATGGGGATGGGCACCAGCCTGGTTTGATGTATAAAAAATAAAAGAAAGATAGAGAGATGTGCACAGGGGAGGTGATGTTTAATATGCAAAATACTCCTTCCCGTGTAGGCGATTTGGGGTCTCAGATATGTTGTATACGAGTCCAAAAAACAAGCACGATCGCGGCATAGGCTCACTAATTAACCAATTAATCGCAGCGCCGTCTCCGCCGGTCACCTCTCACAGTCGCATGCCGATCTGGTGGGCAACGTCGAGCATGTGAGTCCGGGTTTCATGAATAGGATGTATTTGTAAATTTTTATACGCGGATGATTTCATAGCTGCTGGTATTGAAAAAATTTAAGCGGATGGCAATTTTGACAATTTTCAATGACAATGAAAATTTTTTTTTTGACAATTAATTAATTTTTTTTTCTTTCAATGACAATTTTGAGGTGCGCGTGTACCATCCTCGCAACAACTCGACCGCGTCAAACGGCGCCATTATCTTCATCCACGGCGGCGGATTCGTGCTGGGCAACACGAAGATGTAAGTGGGGAGGTAGAGGAACGAAAATAGTTTCACTATGGTAAGACCCCATAAGTGGTTACTGTAGGCAAAGGTCATGGCATGGTGCAGATATGTTACACTCATTATTAGCTTCTACATTCGAGGCCAATATTTAAATTGCAAATTATAATAAATTCTAACTCACGTCCATTACATTCCGCACTGTGCTCCGCATATCCCTCATGTGGTTGACGTAGACATGATCGACAGAGGGAAGAATCAGATTGACCAGTAGATCATGGATGGTTCTCTGGGCAGGAAGAGCCAAACCCATCACATCAGCAAAGTCCGAGGCTCTCTACAATTGAATTTAGTACAAGATGCAATGTAAATATAGGCCTCGAACATAGAAGCTATTATTGAGTCTAAATATCTGATCAATCATCCATGTCATGACTTATCAATACAGTAGCCACTGATGGGGCCTTACCGTAGTGAAACTATTTTCGTCCCCTTCTCTCACTTCTATTAATAGATTAGAAATATAGTCACAAACCGGGAAGGGTAGTCCAGTCGTGTGTGCCGCACTTGTAAACTTGACGTTTCCCTCGAAATATCTCCCTCTCAAACGAGGCTGCGAACTCCAAGATTGCTCCTGGCACTGTTCACATTCCCATTTGAGAGTGAGAGCCGATCCATTCAGATGCGACTTCATCGACAGGATCGATCCAGTGCCACAAGAGGGACATCGATTGAAGAGTTCGAGTAGGGAAGATGAAGAGACTAGCAAGTAGTCAGGGAGAGGGGGGGTACGGTAGCCATCGATCGATACCATTGTATCTTGTGACGCTTGCCCATTGCTCTCCTGTATAGATTGTCATTATTGTTTCACAGGGATGTAGTTTCGGTTGTAGCTCTCTCCAATCATCACACTATCTAGCTGGTCAGACAAAAATGAGTGCTAAATGGAGATCGCTAATACAGAAACAGTATCCCAATTGTAGTTTAGTCACTAACCAATTCGAATGTACGGTCTGTCCCTCGTGTATTATGTCGATTCACATTGATCGTTGACTGTATAAACAGATTATTGATTCAATAATTGTCTACAATGATCTACCGTTGACTGGATTCGAAATGGACCAGGGAGAGAGGAGAGTGACACCATCCGAGAAATGGGCGGTGGTGGTGAACAGTGACATATCGTGCAGTGATGACTGAATGCGTATCGTTATTATCGTACCACTGTTGTTTTCATTCCATTGTATTGTGTTCAATCCCTTCGACATGGTTTTCCCTCGACATCTTCCCCATTCAAACACGTAAGCAAAAGATTATTTACTTGACTGAGTCTCTCTACAGTGGGGAACGTAGTAGAGAGGTCACAAGGAGGTGAACCACGGTGCTGGAAAGAAGAGAAAAGGTGCCTATCTATCAGCGAGAACCAATTCAACTATCCTAGAATATCTCACGTCTTTTGGAATGCCACCGTTGAAGTGTTCGCTGCACCAATACACTCTCCTGCTCTCCAACTCCTCCCGCATCACAGCCAACATGCGTTCTGTTCCTTCCTCCGTCAGGTTCAGGCAGGAAACCCACCAAGCCTGATGCTCTGTGCGGGAGTTGGCGGGGAAGGATTTCATTTTGTAGTCATTACCGGAATTGGCACAAAGTGCACAACTCGCTACCATTCTCTATAATAATTACTGATCCGCATAGAATCAAATAAAACGCATCTGAAGTCATAGAATAGGCAACTATTGAGCATGAATTGCGAAAAACTCCAAGGAGCATCGTACACAACGCGAAGAAAACGCCCGAAATGTACTGATTTGACCGTTAACTAGTGCCAACACTAAACAAAGTGATCACCAAGGAGAGAATGACCGAGTATTCATGCAGAACGTGAAATTAGTCACCGATAAAATAAATAAAATGATGGAAAACCGACCGAAAAATGCTTGAAGCGAGCGAAAAAAAATCAAAACAAGCAGACTACCGTAATTTAAACCGTAATTCGCGGTGATGGTGATTCTCGCCCGATAAGGCGCACCGGGTACACGCGCTCTTCACACTAGATGCAGATACAGTATTCCTCGCATATTTGTTTTTCATTTTTCTCCTTAATTAATTATTTTTATTTTTTAATATTTTTTCTTCTTGTTTAGCAAGTGAAGCTTTCTTATTTGAGACCCGATCATTTTTCGCTGCCGACTCCCTTTAAGTCTAAAGGCCTAGTAATACCCGCTATTATTGCCCCTGACTGTTCCGTAGTCACTTGTCCTTCTAAGAAAGCGGAATCTCTCACTGATTACTTCACCTCAGTTTATACTAGTGACGACGGAACTGTCCCGACCTGCCCCTCTCTTGTTTCCCAATCCATTCCTGTCTCTATTATCCTCCCTCACGAGGTCGCCTCTCACCTCAGTCGTGTCTCTTCCTCCTGTTGCCTTCCCTCAGACAACATCCCATCCATTATTTTCAAGAAGTGCTTTGCTTCCCTATCCAAACCACTTGCTCATATTTTCAATTACAGTCTCATGCTTGGTACTATTCCATCTCTCTAGAAATCATATATTGTGGTCCCCATTCCTAAAGTAGCCTCACCCTCATCTGTTTCTGACTTCCGCCCAATTAGTCTAACTCCCATCCCAGCTAAAATTATGGAACAACTGCTTAAGCCCACGATTATCGATTGGTGTACCTCCCACAATGTAATTCCCCCCGAGCAGCATGGTTTTCTCTCCAGGCGTTCTACCGTAACCCAACTGCTTGATTGCACCCAATCTTGGCGTGATGCGATCGATCGCGACTATTGTGCTGACGTTGCCTATATTGACTTAGCTAAGGCTTTTGAAAAGGTCTCTCATAATAAGTTATTGCTCAAATTAGAATCGATTGGAATTCGTGGTTGCTTGCTAAATTTGATCTCAGGTTACCTCTCCGAAAGAAGTTTCAGAGTGCGAATAGGCAATGTTCTTTCTTCTGAGAAAGCTGTTGTCTCAGGCGTCCCCCAAGGGACAGTATTGCGTCCTATCCTCTTTCTGCTTTATACTTTCGA
This sequence comes from Pristionchus entomophagus, assembly GCA_036245825.1. Classification (NCBI taxonomy): domain Eukaryota; kingdom Metazoa; phylum Nematoda; class Chromadorea; order Rhabditida; family Neodiplogasteridae; genus Pristionchus; species Pristionchus entomophagus. Next base: position 38,247,795 of record BTSX01000005.1, read on the forward strand.
TCTCCCTAAGGTTTTCTCCCCCTACCCTAATCTCACATGTCGGCTCTTTGCTGACGATATCAAGCTCTACTCTACTTTCGATCCAGTCTCTCCATCCGACGCCCCCACTCAACGTCAGTCCGGGATTTTGGGTTTCACGGAATACTGCAAAACATGGCAGTTAGAAGTTGCAGAGAAAAAGTGCAACATAGTTCACATAGGGCGAAATAATCCCCGAATATCCTACTCTCTTTTTTCCAACAATCTAGCAATCTCTGACTCCATTCGTGACTTAGGTGTCCATATCGATCCCCTCTTGAACTTTGATTCTCATATAAAGATTGTTTGCCATAAATCAACTTCACTTGTCTATCTCCTATTTCGTAGTATCAGTTGTACTATTCCTTCTCCTTACATCTCAGCCTTCAAGTCATTCTTTATTCCTGTATTTGATATGCATCCCCTGTCTGGTCCCCATCATCCAAAGGTCTTGTTCGGAAATTAGAGAAAGTACAACACTTGTTTACTAGACTCTAACATTTTCGTTGCTCCAGAGTAGAACCTATCATTCCATGCTACTCTGATCGATTATCTCTCTATTCACTTAACACCTTGTATACTCGTCGTATTGTGATTGATATTGTCTTAGCTCTCTGTCAATCCCCGTTATTAAGGTTCACTTATTCAAACACCCTGACTTACCTCGTGTTTTAGGAATAGAAGTTTCGAATCTTTGAGCTGCCCTCCAATCCATCCCCATCCATTCCCGTCTCCTTTTCCCTTCCATCTTTCGATCTACCTCGTCAAGTCATACACTTATATCCAGTCAGACATACGCCATCGTCGTCGTCTACGCTACGCAGTCTTGTGAGAATATTTCCTGTAGCAGTATAGTGTTAAACTTGGAAAATCAATGATATTCGTATTATTATTTCGGATCCATTTGGGTGTTGATCACGAATCGTATGAACAATCGCTATTCCAGACACTGAATTAGTGGCAGGCTGTCGGTGGTTCGTCACTATGAACTACGCAAAACACGCTCTCATGTATGCCTACTACGCACTAGCTGCCGGTGAGACAAACTACATACATTTGCTAGCATGAAGGGTATCCATAAAACAAAAGAACGTCAAAATCATCTGATCATTTACTGCACGTCAACTTTTGTTGCCAAAGAAAGTGTTCTCTCTATTTTGTGCTCGATGAGGGTCATATCTGTAGAGCGATCTGTGCCGATAGTTGCTCTCAACAACAAGAGCAATCTCACACAATATTCTTTGAATCAATATTTTCATAACAAGGGAAGGGTTTCGAGGATAACTGAGGGGTAGGGTATGATACTTGATTTTTGTAGCTGGTTATCGACTTCCTCGAGTGATGTCAATGGTGATCACTACGCTGCAAACCACCCAAATGCTCATAGGAGTAGCCATCTCGTTCATCGTGCTCTATTGCAAGCTGCAGGGCAGAGTGAGTGGTTTTTTTTATACTTAAATGCATTCGTTGCTTTTTCATGCCAAGGAGATCTCTAGTTAACGCGTCTGTCTAGTGATGCGTGAGAACATAACGAAACATCATAGAAAACAGTGCAGGTTATCACAAATGAGGTATTTTTCAGATCGCTCAACAGTCGTTCAAGAATCTCGCACTTTGCTTTGGACTCTACGCTTCTTTCGCCATTCTCTTCATGAGTTTCTTCAACAAGTCGTATCTATCAGAAGAAGAAAAGAAGAAGAAAGTTCATTAGTAATTCCTTCGCGAATCTTCTCGGTAGTATCAATAAAGTATTATATCATAATATATTGAGGTAGGTTGAGATCTCTCAGCTGATCAAAAATTGTTGTTGATTGGGACGGCAAATGACTAAAGAGATCGTTCGGGAGAGATCGAACGATGAGATTAGCGTTCACGCGGAATGCAGAGTATAACGCTAATGATATCGCAAGATTCATAAGATTGTGCAAATCAGAGATCAAATTGCCGCGGTTATCATGCAAGATTGCATTTTCATATCTTTGGATCCAAGACATGTATTGAGATGCACAAAAGGTGCACGTTTTGCTCTTCTCCAAGGGAAAGTGATAGTACAAGTGTGCATGCGCGCGACCTCTGTAGTTTGCACTGGGCGTAGTGTAGTCACACTATATCTATTCCCTTGCCGTGATAAGACGGCCCGCAGTCGCCGTTCCAGCGTGTTTCTCACCTGATCTTTTGAATTTTCGACTGTTTTCCACGTATCGAGATAGTTTCAGCGATGTCGATTCGCACTGAGATCATAGGCGCAGCCTATTGGATCACAATCGATAATCCGAAGAGGAAGAATGCTATTTCGGGCAAGGTCGGTTGATTCCAATTTGCACTCAACATTATTTATTGAAATGGTGGAATATCAGTGAGCTAATCGTAACGTAAAAGCGCCACTTTTAAGATGTGGTCAGAGTTGTGCGAAGCGATGGAAGAGGCCGATGGAATGGAGGATATCTTGCTGACGGTTTTCACCGGTGAGGTCTGATCTATCAGTCGTGGTTCACCAATTGATCTCACGGTACAGTGAGATAATAAAGCGAGCGAGTCTGTGAACTTCTTAGGGACTCGCTTTCTTTCAAGCACTTTAAAAAAATAATCTTTCCGGCGTGCTCTTCCGATTTGTCTATTGTAGTCTGAGTGGACCTCTCCGATAAGAGCAATCGACGAGTGTTTTGTGATTTTTTGCACATGCTCATGCGAACTCGAGTTAGTACCAGGAAAATCGCAGGTGCTGGAGAGTTCTACTCAAGTGACAACGATTTCTCACCCGCAGAGGCGGAGCGTGAGCTCATTTATTAAAGAACTAATATTTTTATCCAAATTAACATTCAAACGAATAGATGCAAGAGGGATATGCAGTATTTGGGGAAAATGCTGTACGAGATTCATTATTATGACATGCGTTTGACAGGGATCAGTCGAATCTCGACTACGAGACGGGCTACTCTCGATTTATGAGAAGGCTCATTAAACACACAAAGGTACGTTTAAAAGTTGCTATCAGCATAGTTTAGTGTACACAATTTAGATGAAATATTCAAATAATGTTCTCAGGTAGTTATCGGTCTGGTCAATGGTCCCTCTAACGGCATCTCGTGCACGACACTCGGTCTCTTCGACAACGTCGTCTGCTCTGATTCGGTTAGATATCGTACGATGAACTTTCCCAAACTTTATGAATTATCTCTAAAAACGTGCTTTCGTTGAAATGCCATGCTCTTGTTCTGAAGTGCAGTCTGTATCAGATCAGTAATCTTCGAATGTTCAGGCGTACTTCTCAACTCCCTTCCCGTCCATTGGGTTCTGCCCCGAGGGCATCGGTGGTCTTTGCGAGGATCATGGGCCACTCTAATGTGTGTCCCATTTATGACTTAGATATTCTCCTTTTATTAAAGTACCGAACGGGAAGGGCGTTTGATGTTTGAAAGAGAAAGGGACAAAAAAAACATGACATGCGAAAACATCAGGATAACGAGAAGATGCTGTTCGGCGAGCCGATAAGTGCAGCCAAGGCTCTCAATCACGGATTCTTATCTCACGTCTTTCCCAAGGCTGAATTCCATCAGAAGGCCACAGCACTTGTGGAGAAATTTGCAAAGTTCCCCAAACATGTTAGTTCTGATATCAGATTATACATTCGCTAATGTACAAAATTTACGACATATTTGATGATCTTACAGTGATGAAATTTAATATTGGATAACACATCAAAATGCAATCACTAATTAATTTCTTCTAGAGTGTACTTGCTTCAAAGTAGCTGTGTCGTGGCCAGAAGTGGCGTCGAAAGATGCTATCAATCCACAACGAAGAATGCGACCTTCTGAGAAAGTTGACTACCGACGAAAACACCATCAACCTTATCATGCAGAAGTTCTCGAAGTCTAAGAAGCGTTTAGCTAATCGATGTAATCAAATTCATTAATATAAAATACATGCTAAAGTGCGTTAACAATGTTCAATATTACTGATTTTTTCGTCAACCTATAACGTTTATCAGCTGTGTTATCCATTCCATGTATCAGATAACATTTGAAAGTGGTCCTTAGTGGTATCCTCTGGTGGTTTGTCTTCAACTGTGTATACATTGTTGGACCTGAAATACTGATATCTTGCTAATCTCTAAATGTTCTCGTACAGTCCCAAGATCCCATCCAGTTTCGACCGCAATCGGACGTGATGGAGGAGAAACATCATTGACATGAGACCACAGGTGATTTCGGAGAGCTGAATTCAAATTACTTGAGCAGTCTTGATACGACTAACGCTTATATAGAGTACTTGGTTGACGGTGTGAGGGAGAATCGCAGTTACGTACATCCACGTGATTACCATAATGATTACCTGCAAATACGGAGATCTTTAGATTGCGCTAGTGGCCTTTTCGTAACCTTCAGAACTGTACTGGCACAATACACTGGCATCATAGCTCGGGCGACCAAGTATGTCTCTCGAATCTTAGAACACTTGTCAGGCAAAAAACATGAATAAAAAACCTGATAACGCTCATTTAGCTGTTTGTGTTCGGCCGCATCTTTTCGCCGAGCGAAGATCATAACAATGACATTTGTCTTAATTTTCTTGTCAGATATAGGTTTTTGATAGTAAATAATTACCACAAACGCGCCGATATCCAGAATATTGCTCAGAATTCCTCCCATTGTTGCCTCTAACGTCTCTGCACCTGTGTTCAAAAGAATGGATGAATTCCGAAAATTACCTTGCAACCTGAAAGAATCCAGGAGCTCACTTGGAAACTTAACGCAACCTAAAATACTACGGTTATGAAAAATCGTGCTTTTTAAATGCTTTCACCGAGCATACGAAATATATGATAATCCATTCGTAGGCAGTAGCGCTTGCATGATATTCGAGCGGATTCCGAATCGATAGACCTGCTCTTCATGTTTCCACCAGGAAATTAATGAAAAGTCACCTCGCTCCCAACTTATGCCTAGTTCAAAACAAGTGGTGGCAATCCAAATGGGAAGATACCAGGTTAACACGTACACTTCGGCACCTGAAGACCGAATGCAAATTTAGTATGGAAGCACACGTTACCATTGATGTCAAAGCTATCCTTGAAATAATGCTCATCCAAAATAATGGAGCTGACTGACAACCAGCAAACTGTTGCGTACACCAGTAGTTGTGACAAGATCCACAAACACATCATAATTCTGAAATTATCAAGTTTATAGAAGGAGTATCCATTTTTTAATGTTTTAAGGTTTAAAATTAATATTACAATTCGAACAATTTTTTTAAAAATAACAAAATACCTGCAATTGGGATGGATAGAAGATTTTAGCACCGCAATAAGAAGTAATGATGATGGAACGAGACATATACATGCGCATGAAGCCTAGACACAAATGCATTTTGCAATAATGAATTTGCAAATAACCATTATAATGAAAGAAATAGGATACACATCACAGAAGTCTCGGAGCTCGACAAGGATACGCATATTCTTGATATTGTAATTCAATTATCGATCACCCGACGATTAGAGTAATTAAAAATTATGGAACACGTGATGATACCCTGAATAAGACGAAGAAAGTGAGATAAGACTGATATAATCAAAAGAGAGGTGGTATATCGAGATGACAATACGATGATAATAGGAAAGGCCATTAAAAACGGTTGATAATATGGATTCGTGCGAAAATATGGTTGAACAGTGGAGTGCTGTCTGAATCTGACGTGAATACAAATTATTTATACAAATTTCTGATTTAACAGTTGTGTTGTGTGCGTAATAAATGCGTGTTGTGTGCGTGAATCGCAGACTCGAGACAATATAAATAAAAGTAAAAGCGTTCAATCAGGACCAGCCGCACTCACCTATAGCTATTTTCTAATACCGTTCAACTTGCAGGAAAATGAACTAAATTTTTGAGGGATTCTTTTCAAGAAATGTATTTTTTTCTCGCACAACTCTGTGACTTTCATAATTAATATTGTATGTTTTTTTCTGTTCAGTGAACATTCTGAATCTCATAATTTTCTCTGGGACTGAAGCTCAAAATGATGAATACAATCATGAAAATAATACGTCATCAATTCTAAGCATTCGACAGCATCTGAAAGTGATCGTCAACGGTTCCGTCCTTGTTCTTATCGACAACGGTGAATGTATTATTTGAAATGAAAAGGGAACTTTCGAAAAACATAGTTTCGAAAGTGAAAAATCTGCTAACCGTCCTAAGATTCCATCCAGCTTTGATCGCAATCGTACATGATGCAGGAGAAACATGGTCGCAGTTAGACCGCAACTGATCTCGGAAAGCTGATATTTTGCTTAGTTATTTATCGTCTGGCAAAATTTAGAACATACGCTCAAGTACATGCCTTCGGTGACAGAATGCGGCAGAATGTTAGCAACGTACGCCCAATTGATGAAAATAATGACAACCTAATAAAGTACGCTCAAAATATTCACCTCGAAAGCGGCAAAGTTACCGAGAATGAGAAAATACGACGTCAAATTCCCACAAGAGGTACTTCCGATCAATTTTGGTATCGTTTCCGATTATGAGATAAATAAAGAGGTGGTATATTTTTGACCGTCGATTTTTAAGATTAGTTGTCTCTAGCATGCTCTAATGTAAAGTTCGAGAATGAATACTACCTTTATCGCAGAATTCATGTAATAGACAGGCATTATAGCTCGTGCGATCAAATATGTTTCACGAATCTAAAGTTCGATGAGCAATTTGTTTGGCAAAAATGAGAAAAAAATCCACCTGATATCGCTCATTGAGTTGTTTGTGTTCCGCCCTATTTTTACGTCGTGCAAAGAAAAGGACGATTACGTTAGTCTGAAACTCGTTTCTATAAGATCCCACGGTTTGCTGCCTACCGAGAATGCACCCATGTCTAATAAATTGATGAAAATAGTCCCCAACGTTGCTTCGATAGTCTCCGAACCTGCGTCGACGAACGTAAAACAATAATAGTAGGATACACCAACCTGACAGAATCCAGGCACCAACTTGGAAGCTAAGCTAAGTCCTCCTGGAATCGATATAAATGTATTCGGAATTCGCTAGTTTATTTGACCCAAAATATGGAATACACAAAAATCAAAGTGAAATCAGCTGAAGACCCTTGATACTTCGAAGGTTTTCGAATGGATAAACCTGAGAAAAAAAACTCGCTCGACCTGGTCGAGCAACGATAATCAACCTCTCTCCAAACTTATTCCAAGTTCGAAGCAAGTGGAAGTAATCCAGATCGGAATGTACCAGGTTAGGAATGTAAAAATCCGCGCCTCAAGCGCACGTTGCATCAGATCTTTACGAATGGATTACCACGTCCAAGCTCTCTTTGAAATAGTGTTTCTCGAGAATCATACACATTATCGCCAGCCAGGACACTGTTCCGTACACTAATAGTTGCACACCAATCCAAAAGCACATCAAAATCCTGAAATCTATAAATTGAGAAAAACATCCTTACTTTTTACCGGCAGTTCGTGTGGATGGACGATCTGACTACAGCCGTCAGAAGAAGTAAGGAAGGAATTATACACACAATTCCACATACAATCTGAGAATGGTTAGACATGATATCATTAACAATCTAACAAACCTTAATAACATAGGCAACCGGATACAAATCGCAGATAGATCGGAGCTGTGCGAGAAGGTGCATTAGGTTACTGAAGTGTGAAAAGTATTGAAAAGAAGTTATCGTTCTGTCATAGAGAGATCCTTGCGGATTTCGCATTGTCGAGAGTCATGAGCGATTTATGATTTATTGAGAAAACGAAAGATCATGGTTTGACTTACTTGTTCGTTGACAATGTAGGATCTGGTTGTGCTGATATCGCTCAGTACTCCTCAATATGGCTTGTCTTGTCTTTGACTATTCGCGGGAGTATTATTCACCGTTGCCGTTGTGCGCATCGCATTCCGATCCGATGAGCAGCGTGTTCGACTATGAATCTGATTAACGATATTACCGACTATGAATCTTTTAACGATATTACTTGGTGAATCTTCAGAGACAGAAATAGTTAGTGATATGCAGTCGTTACTACAAAAACCCCTGCGGAGTTACAATATCAGCAAACAAAGCAATTTGCACGTAAACAGACGATTGAAAATAGAAGATTCGTGGCTAAAGTCAGGGGTGCTGTGCATGATCTCTGAGTGTGTGTGACGGTGTCACGAGGCAGATTGTGCTCATAAGAAGGATGTTTTGGAATGATCGCTCTTCCTCTGTCATCAGCATCGGTACTGTTCATGTACTTATTCCCGCAGGAAAACTCAGTCCAACCGAGTTGGTATGAATGTGTCTGCTAAAAAACCTGAAATACAATGTATTCACGTGAGCTAAAGTTTGATTGATTGTCGCATCTGCTGTATTGGTTCTCAATCGCTCTCCTCTTATCAGACTGATATCAGACTTCGCACACTCTCGGTACACACTACACTTGCTCTTTCTCTTTATAAAAGAGGAGATCGAAAATGTGCCGTCACATTCACCACTCAACAAATGCTGCTTCAAATATGTATCGGGCTTATCTTTCTTTTCGCCTATGCGAAAAGAAAGATAAGCCCGATACATATTTGTCTGACTGGCATGCCGACGCAGGCAGGTTCGACTCCCGCCCGCAGGTTATGTTTTGCAAGAGGTAGAGAAATTCGCTACTATCGATTCGTCGACAAATACCCAAAGGGTCCGACACCATTGTCCTTCATTGGCCACTTTCTTCAGGTTTGTATTATTGGCTAAAGTTCAATCACAGGCATTCTGAGCGATATAGCGGTCCGTAGCGATATAACGGTCCGAAAAATATAATGGTCCGGAAAAAGGACCGTCATAATATTGACGGTCCGGGCCATTATAATGAGTATCGGACCGTTATTATATGGCCGGACCGCTATATCGCTCAGAATGCCTGTTATTGAACTTTAGCCGTATTATTTATAAACCAATTTTTGGCACCGTGTACAGACATTGAAATGTTTGTTGAATAGCGAACAGGGTGTGACGGTGTGTTCGACAAAACGCAAAAAAGTATGCCTTCTAGAGGGACTTCGGCGCAAGACGACTGAGTGAGGGTTTCGATGGACTCAGCACGATTTTCTTTCCTCTGCTCGTGGTTCACATCAAAGACTACGCATTGATACGCGAAGCCTTCGTCGATAAAGGTGAGAAAATATGATCTGGACTAAGATATTGATAATTTTGATTTGTAAATGGTTAGAAAGTGTACAAACGTCGCATTCAGTTATAAATCGGTCAAATACGTTTTTTTTCTTTTTAGGCGACGACTTTGCGGATCGGCCACGACTGCGACTGCTACAGTTGCTGCGATCTTTCACGGAGGAAGGAGGTGCGGCTCTGTGGTAAAATACGGGTCCCAAGATTTAAGAAAGGTCCGCAAAAATGATGAAAGGTCCGCGAAAATGACGAAAGGTCCGTGAAAATGTTGCCGAAAAAAGAGTGGTCCGTCTACGAAAGAAAGGTCCGCAAAAATGAAGAAAGGTCCGCGAAAATGATGAAAGGTCCGCGAAAATGATGAAAGGTCCGCGAAAATGATGAAAGGTCCCATCATATGCTCCACGACATAAAGGTACGTCAAAAAGAAGAGAGGTCCGTGTAATTCAAGAAAGGTCCTAATAAATCAATGTTTTAAACGTAAGAGAAAGGGTTCTACTAATAGTATACTGTGATACTTTTTGATGAAAATATTTCAAATGTGTTTGATTTGCACAGGTTCGTCGGAAAGTCAACGGGCACTTTGTCATTCTTTCATAACTTTTGACTCACAAGAGATTTCTGGCTCATAGTTCGGCATAACATAGCACATCCATCGGGTGTTGTGAATGTGAGGCCGTTTGTGTTAGAATCAGCAAAGGTTCAACGGTGGTCTGAAACATTTTAAAAAATCCGATAGACTCAAAACTTGGACCTTGGGTTAAGTTTTGATTCTGAATCGAACGAAAATTGGCGGCACAAAAAGTGATGTAATTTAACATAATGTAGGTTTATTCCTTTACCCAGAACCTTAAAATGATCAAGAGAGTCTGCTCTTTCGTTTGGCATCAACAGCTCGCCTGCGACCTCTTCTGTCAAAAATCGATTGTATCTCGATAACGGATGTAGATAGAGCCTCAATCAAAGTTTCATTAGATCGAGCCCATAATTCCGGTCAGTTACGTGACATTTGTGGCTGTTTTGACTCTTCCCGAAGCGGGTTTATTCGCAGAACAAAAAATTTACCAAATTGACGTCGCGTCGTACAGAATACACTGATCGAAAAACAGAAAACGCCATTCGATTCAGAATCAAAAGTTAACACAAGTTTTGAGCCTATCGGATTTTTTGTTGTTGATTTTTCAGACCACCGTTGAACCGTTGCTGATCCTAACACAAACAGCCTCACATTCACAATACCCGATGGTTGTGCTATGTTATGCCAAACTATGAGCCTGAAATCTCTTGTGAGTCAAAATTTATGAAAGAATGACAAAGTGCCCGTTGACTTTCCGACGAAACTGTGCAAATCAAACACATTTGAAATATTTTCATCAAAAAGTATCACAGTATACTATTAGTAGAACCCTTTCTCTTACGTTTAAAACATTGATTTATTAGGACCCTTCTTGAATTACACGGACCTCTCTTCTTTTTGACGTACCTTTCTGTCGTGGAGCATATGATCATTTTCGCGGACCTTTCATCATTTTCGAGAACCTTTCTTTCGTAGACGGACCTTTCTTTATTTCGAGAATTCATATGACTGGTATTGGGACCTTTCATCATTTTCGCGGACCTTTCTTAAATCTTGGGACCCGTATTTTACCACAGAGCCGGAGGTGCATGTCTACAACTACCTATTTATAAAACGTTGCTCTCTATTTGAGGTGTGGTCAACTCTAATGATGAAATTTGGCGAGAGCAGCGTCGCACGGCCGTCTCGATTCTGCGAGACTTCGGAATGGGCAGAAACCTGTTGGAGCAACTGGTGATTCACTGATCACTTAGTTCAGTTATCCGGATCCTTTCATAGGTGAATTCATCGATCAGTGGCTACATCAAGCATCTTGACGAGATCGCAGACAAGCAGAATGTCAACATGCGATGGCCTATTCAGGTTTGACTGATCCAAGATTTTTTAAAACAAAATCATAATTTCAGATAATGATTGCAAACATTATCAACGAATTGATGTTCGGCTTCCGCTATGAGTACAACGATTGTGACACCTTGATTCGATATGTTGACGATCTCAACTCCGTATGTAATATGTTTAAGCATTCGATTCATCGTTTATTTTGCAGGTTCTTGGCGTTTTCGCGAGAAACAAGTTCGTCCTGCTCGGAATCGGCTTCCCGTTTCTGAACAAACTTCCCTGGATCGGCTATCACACCTTTCAGAAGCACAAGGACCACTCCAAATATGTCAGTTTAGTCTCAAAATGTGCAAAATCAATCACTTTAAAAAAAATTTCAGGTGAACCAATACATCGTCGACTGTGTTGATCGTGCAATCTACAAGGTGGACGAGGAGCCTGCATGTTTCGTTCACGCCTACAAACAACGAATGATAAAGAATGAGAAACTGGAGTAAGCGGATTTTCTCCATTTTGCGGTAGCTGGATAGCTGTGTCGGCAGTCATGTTTCATCATAGTATTTTTCAGAGAAATCAATACTGTCCTTTCCAGTAATCCAAACTTGATGGCCACGTGTGCCGAGTTCTTCCTTGCCGGGCAAGAAACGACAACTACCACGTTGAGATGGGCCATGCTCCTCCTGACCAAGCACACCGAGGCGCAGGTACGACATCGAGAAAATATTACTTGTATTAGGTTGATTCATAAGTCTGCCGATTTCGGACCTAAGGTTTGAGCTCAATTATTTTTCTCGTCCCTAAACACTAACACCGATCCTCGCAGTATTATATGGGAGTATGTTCCACTCATACAACAACAGGTTCAAATTTGGCGCCGCTCGCTAAGTATGGGAGAAATCAATGTCTCAATTACTCAGACTTTTAAATAAATTTTTAGAATATTTTCGGAATAGCTGTTCTTTGCATGGAAATTTTTCTGTGGATCGAAATGGTGTTTGACGAGAAGCCCACAACATGCTCTCTATAATAGCAGAAGCGGAATGGTGCTCGATTCAAAATGTTCGTATTACATTCCCATGAACAAAGGCTTCTCGAAAAAATCAGTTTTCACTTGTGCAAATTTCGTTCTTCAACGATCCCATAGAGAGACCTGAACACAAATGCGCTTCGTCCAGGTACCATGGGGCTATGTGAACACTATATCGGTTTTAGCCTGGTTTTTCTCCTTTTCCCGAAATGAGAGATTTCTTGAAATTTTATTTTTCGGCAAAAACATCAAAAAACGTGATTTTAGAGGTTATCATTCACATCCCTGCTCCACAAAAAGTAGAGATCTCAATATTCTGTTTTTTCAGTGAATGATAGGGTAAGGGTTACTCTATCATTTAACCACAAATGATCAGGCTTTCAATGTGCAAGAGAAACGGAGAATCGTCAAATGTGCCAATTTCGATGCTCGAATTTCGATATCTATGATCTGACCATAGCAGCTCCTACGAGTATAGAGATATTCTTTCACAAATTTGAATACAAACAAAGTAGGATATGCACTTCAAAGTCCACCATAATTGGGATGTTTAGATTGATCGACACGAATACGTGGCGAAGGAATCTGATTTCGACCAGATACAGCTGCGCCAACTACTGAATTAGGCGAGGTCAAAACTTTCATGTGTAAAAATCGGCAAAGACTTATGAATCAACCTGATAGTCCATCCAACATAACGGAGCAGTGAAACACGTGACTGCACGAGTAGAGCAGTCGGACATGTGATATTCTCAGGAAAAGCTGCTAACGGAAATTCGCAACGTGGTCGGCACCGATCGCCTTCCTTCCCTGAGCGATCAGCCGCAGGCATGTGCACTAGAGTTCGGATAATCGATGAAAAATATGTAAAAATATAAAAATAACCCCTATCCTCCTCAAAGGAAACTTCCAAGAAACTACGAGATCAAGATAAAGTGTGTAAAAATTCAGATGCTATACACGCGCGCTTTCATTCACGAGATTCAGCGGTTCGCGAACATTCTGGCAAAGAATGTTCCGAGGACAACAACTCGAGATACGGAAGTTGGGGTGAGAAGCATTACGAGCATGCGAATTACGTGATCGCATTGCCAGAAATACAGAGAGCTTTTCCGCACGAATTTCCATTTTAGTGATTATGGAATAACAGAAATTGTAGTGCACTGCAGCTACATATTCTCTGATCGGATGCCCTCTAATCACATCGTACAGGGTCACGGCCGGAACTATGGTTTACGCGGACACCCACTACGTGATGGCGCATGATCCCGTGTTCGAGAGTCCTGAGGAATTCAGACCCGAGCGATATCTGACTGAGGATGGAAAAGGACTGAGGAAGGTAGGAGACGGAATCGATATTTCATGAACAAATTATTCAAAAATATTCCATTAAGGATCTCTTAGATCGTACTCTTCCATTTTCCCTCGGGAAGCGGGTCTGTGCAGGCGAAAGTCTGGCAAGAGTAGAGCTGTTCCTCGGCCTCACTGCAACATTCCAACGCTATCGACTATCGGCACGACCGGGAGAGACAATCGATCTCAAGCCCATACTTCAACCCATCAAGATAACCAAAGAACAGAATGTGATCATTGAACGAATTTGATAAATAACATTGACTATTTCATCGTTCGTTGCTCATAATATTACGTCTGCCGTGTTTTGCGACAGACTTCGCTCATACTTGTCCTTCGTCAGTAGGAAAGATCACTATGTCGGTACTGGAAGAGTTTTATTCGGGAACGTGAGATAGGAATGATATCGGAAAATTTTTTTCTTACACTGGCGCGATGTGTACATTCGCTTATGAAGTTTAAGACGAAGAAGAAGTAAGAAAAGAAGACCACAGTGAGCAATACGCATGATGGACACATGTTGGTGAATTGAAGATACTTGATTCTCTCTCATATCCTCCTCGACTTATATAGGATGAGAGCGCACAAATGTAGATGAAGATTCATGTCATTTATCATGCATAATAGCCCACTCTTTGACAAATCAACGAACAATCAGAGATCAAGTGACTTGACGCGAAAGCGCCAGTAGATCAGTGACAAATCGAAGCACGGAATTTCAATCGATGATGAAAATGTATCTGACAATCATTCAAAAAAATCGTTGAAAGATAATCATGTTCTCAGTATTAACTATCCGTCAAAACTCATTAATTATTGTGGTAATTGCTGAAGTTTCCCAACATTTTATTCATGAGGTGGCCCACGCTTTCCTCACTGATCATACACAACACATTCCTCACAGATTCTCCACTAACGCTACACGATTATGAGCACACTACAACCTCCGTTTATCTGTATAAACGAAGACAAAAAAAGGTTGCTCATAGTCTTTCTTGTTTCTACAAGGCTAATTAGATCCCATTGACATGATATTGGATTGCTAATTCTACTCGTCTATTCTGGTATTATCGTTACGTCGCCGGATACCCGAAAGTACCTTTTCCTCTGCCTTTCATCGGTAATTCTCAGGAAGTAATATTAATTAAAAAATTCGAAGCGAAATTTTTGATTTCCAGAGAGACTTTGGCGCTCAAGATACAGTATCGGACATAAGTAACCGTCCAAAAATAAAAAGTTGCATAACTTTTGAAATAGATGAGATATCTTTCTGATATTCTGACAGATGGTAGTGAGTGTACTCCTTCATACGCCCACCATGCCAGACGATAGTGCGATTTCGCAATATTGTATGAAGATGACGCAATCTTTGCATGGTTGTTCAGCGCGGATTATTTGCTCAATGAATTTTTTTCTCAATCTTTTTATTTCATATGGTGATAGAAGACCTCATTACCTCTTCGATAAACATAAGTACTCATGGGAGGGTACTGTACAGAGGTGTTGGATTGTCACAAAAATAGGTCCCGAAAAAATAGATTTTCGTTCATAGACGCGCTACAGACCCGATCAAAAGCTCAAAATGATCCTTTCCACATTTCCGGAAGATACCCAAAGTTTGATAAAGATACATCTTGATTTGCACTCAGGGCACGAATTTTTCACTTTTTCACCAAATTTTTTTCTCCCTTTTTTGGATGGTCACTGTTCGAAAGCTGATTTTTGGGCGAATGACTTTCCGGGACAGGTTAGTTGCAAATCCATGGAATATACAATCCCCAACTTTTTGGAGCATTTGGATAACTTTCGCGCCCGCCGCAACCGAAAATCAAAGGTACATCGATTATGGTGAAAAAGTGAAAAATATTTGGTGAAAAAGTGAAAAATTCGTGCCCTGAGTGCAAATCAAGATGTATCTTTATCAAACTTTGGGTATCTTCCGGAAATGTGGAAAGGATCATTTTGAGCTTTTGATCGGGTCAGTAGCGGGTTAGTAGCGGGTTATGAACGAAAATCCATTTTTTCGGGACCTATTTTTGTGACAATCCAACACCTCTGTACAGTACACTCCCATGAGTACTTATGTTTATCGGAGAGGTAATGAGGTCTTCTATCACCACATGAAATAAAAAGATTGGGAAAAAAAATCATTGAGCAAATAATCCGCGCTGAACAACCATGCAAAGATTGCGTCATCATCATACAATATTGCGAAATCGCACTATGGTCTGGCATAGTGAGCGTATGTAGGAGTACACTCACTACCACCTGTCAGAATATGAGAAAGATATCTCATCTATTTCAAAAGTTATGCAACTTTTAATTTTTGGACGGTTACTTATGTCCGATACTGTAAATCATTCGAAAGACTCAGTGAGGGCTTCAACGGAATCTGTACCGTTTTCTTCCCGCTGCCTCTCGTCATCATCAATGACTACGCTCTGATTCGCGAAGCATACATTGAGAAAGGTACGTTTATTTGCTTTTGTTTGATCAGTATTACCAAGACTTGGAATATCGTTGTAGGAGACGACTTCGTCGATCGTCCGAGACTGCGTCTGCTCAACATTATCAGAACGTTCACTGAAGTAGGAGGTAGATTAGCAAAACTATAGGAATGGGCAAGAACCTGATGGAACAATTGGTACGCGCTTTCTAACACAATCTCCAATTAGTTTGTGCAGGAAAACTCATCCGTTACTGACTACATCAAACATCTTGAACGTATTGAGGACAAGACAAACGTGAACTTCCGGTGGCCGATTCAAGTAATTTCGGGCTGGTTCTACGACGCAATCGCTTCATTTCAGACCATGGTTGCTAACATCATCAACGAGATCCTTTTCGGCTTTCGATATGCATACGATGATTGTGATGCTTTGATTCGGTTCATGGTGGAACTAAATGTGGTAAGGCTGCATGAAGAGAAATCCATGCAAAATCATGCAATTCGCAAATTCTCGGCGCTTTCGGAGGAAGTAAACTGGTTCGTCTGGGAATCGGATTTCCTTTCCTCAATAAACTGCCGTGGATCGGCTATCACACACTGCACAAGCATACTGAGCGAACGAGATTTTTCAGTTGATTTTATAGAATATTTTTTGCATTATCTCGAATGAGAATTGTAAGTTTACTTTTTTTTTTTAATTCGAGACCAATCAATACATCATTGACTCTCGCGATATTTGCTTTTTGCTGTTCCGGTCACATTGTTTATCTCTTGACAAAATATCGAGGAAAAGTAAGGTGAATAAGCGTCTACTTTCACGATTTATTGTTAAATAATACATCTGATTTTTTTTTATAGTGTGCGGACTTTAATCAACACACGACAAACTTTAGTGTCCCTGATTCAAGTGAGAATCAAATGACTCCGAAAAATGCTAACGCTAATCTTTTTAGATAATCATTTTCGGTACATTTCTCGCTGTTCCAATTGGACTGACTATAGTCATGTTGTGGATTGGACACCACAGAGGTATGATTGGCAAACTATTATAATTGTTCTGATTCCATTTCAGTGATATTCTTAACCACGCTTTTCCTCCTCTCTATTAATTCACTGGTCAATTCGTTAATGGTATTACTCGGTACACCTCCATTCAGACGATATACCAAACACTTGATAATAAGGCACCATTCGAGTGAGTTCGACGAAAGGAATCCATCAGCATTATATCTTAATTTCAGCCCCATCAACTATTGATATTTCATCTCGAATCGCAACATCATCGGTGTACTGAAACGTATCGATATGCAGAATGACATTCCATGCTAATAATTGTTGACTGCCCATAATAAAGACTTCACAATGCAACTGCACAAGTAGAGTACTCGAGTACTCGAGAACTCGAGTTACTCGACAAAGGAACCGACTCGATAGTCGTCGGTCGAGTATCGAGTACTCGCCGACTCGATCGAGTCGGGCCGACTCGATACCACTTTTGTTTGTTGAATTTTTGCTTATTTTTACGTTCGCATGGTGGAATTCATAGAAAAAAAGAACAAAAGTAAAACAGGAGTGTGCGGAATTGAACCCGCGTTCGCTGTATTAGAAGTGCAAAACATAACCACTCAACCACTGAGCAACATACCGTTTTTGTGGAAGATGTGCACGTGAGAGTTGCTACTGTTCTCTCACCACATGACCCGATCGAGTCGGGCCGACTCGATCGAGTCGGAGAGTACTCGAGCGTTCTCCCTCGCAGTCGGGTACTCGATCGACACCTGAGTCAAGTCGAGTCAAAAAGCTATATTTCGACTCAATTACTCGAGTGTCGGTTTGGCTCGATTTCACCAACCCTGTTTTAGATTAATTCAATGCAAAAAACTTAATTCTTTCACAATTCAAACTTTTCATCGTTTCTCTTCGACTGGCTTCGAGTAATCCATTTATATATCTTACGTATTCATGTTTGTGATCGGTGGCGTCAGAGTGATCACTTGATTCACCCTCACTCTGCTGTTACTTTGAACAATAAAATGCCGTATTTATCAGTATTCATTACAATCAACTACGCGCCATTCAACTTCGCGGAAATTGTTTACTTCATGTATCACTATCATTAGGTACTCTTTGAAATTTTAGGTCAATTTCGAAAAATACCATAACTCGCTTCAAAAGTGAGCTAGAGATTAACAGGAAAATAATTTATTCGAATGACGAAGCAGAGGGCAACATTCTTTGTGTTAATGATGTCATTCCTTGTCGATGCGCTGAACCGGGACGATCGGTTTTCCGATAAAGTGATGTAATTTTCCAAATACCGATTTCCGCAACATGGTTTCAATTAACATTTTGACTGGTACCTAACACCACTCCAAAAATCAGAAAGATCGGAAATGCGGAAAAAAAGAGCAAAACTTTTTGTCCGAAAAACCTGCGATTTTTTTAAAATTTTAACGGTTTTTCAAGTAAAACTTCTCCTAAACAGGTTTTCATAAACTTTTATGTCGAAATTCGGAATCAGCGCGCCAAAATACACCAGAAACTTTTCATTTTTTCGCCATGTGGTCCGTTTTGGGTCGAAAAATCACTTTCTCAGAATAATGTCTTTATAATAATTTCTGGCGTATTTTTGCACGTAGAATCCGAAAATGGATACTAGAAATCACTAAAAACCAAAAAAAAGAAGTTATGACCGAAAAACAATAGTTTTTTGGTTTTTGACTCGTAACTTCTTTCTTTCGCACTTTGCTGATGTCTAGTATGCATTTTCGGATTCCACGTGCAAAAATACGCAAGAAAATCCAATAGAGACATAATTCTGAGAAAGTGATTTTTCGACCCAAAAACGGACCACATGGTGAAAAATGAAAAAAAGTCGAACAAATTTTCATCTCGAAAAAACATGCCTATAGGTGTTTCTGGTGTATTATTCCGAATTTCGATATGAAAGTTCATAAAAACCTGTTTGGGAAAAGGTTTACTTGAAAAAACTGTTAAAAGTTCAAAAAATCGCAGGTTTTTCCGATAAAAAGTTTTGCCCTTTTTTTTCCGCACCTCCGATCTTTCTGATTTTTGGGGTGGTGTTAGGTACCAGTAGGTTTTTTCAACAGTTTTTTATTCTGAGAAAGTGATTTTTCGACCCAAAACGGACCACATGGCGAAAAAATGAAAAGTTTCTGGTGTATTTTGGCGCGCTGATTCCGAATTTCGACATAAAAGTTTATGAAAACCTGTTTAGGAGAAGTTTTACTTGAAAAACCGTTAAAATTTTTAAAAAATCGCAGGTTTTTCGGACAAAAAGTTTTGCTCTTTTTTTCCGCATTTCCGATCTTTCTGATTTTTGGAGTGGTGTTAGGTACCAGTCAAAATGTTAATTGAAACCATGTTGCGGAAATCGGTATTTGGAAAATTACATCACTTTATCGGAAAACCGATCGTCCCGGTTCAGCGCATCGACAAGGAATGACATCATTAACACAAAGAATGTTGCCCTCTGCTTCGTCATTCGAATAAATTATTTTCCTGTTAATCTCTAGCTCACTTTTGAAGCGAGTTATGGTATTTTTCAAAATTGACCTAAAATTTCAAAGAGTACCTAATTTGACCTACCAATACTCGAAAATGAGACTAGTTATCGCAAATCGGCAAACGCAGTTTGAAAGAGCGTCATTCAAAGTACTTAAGTTTTGCTTTATAGCAGAATCGGTGGAACTATTTCCTAAGTCCGCGGATCGTTGGATTCTCTCGAAAATCTGGCGATTCCTCTCATATAGCGACGCTATTTTTTTCCCCACCTCCGATTATTCTGATTTTTGGGTTTTGGTTAGATGACAGTACCTCCTCAAATCACTCTTCGGCGCTTCTTGAGGGGTCACTATTTGGTAAGTTACATAACTTTTTTGAAAAACCGACTGCCCCGATCCAGAGCATGGACAAGGAATGACATCACCAACATATCGTATCTAGCCCTCTGCCTCCTCATTCTAACTATGTTTTGGAAATCTTGATTGCATGATCTTAAAGCGAGTTATGGTGTTTTTCGTGAGTCGTTTTCGGCCTAAAATTTCGTAGGGTACCTAGTTTGACCTACCAATACTCGAAAATGAGACCAGTTATCAGAAAACGGCAAAAGCAGTTTGAAATAGCATCATCGAAAGTACTTAAGTTTTTCTTTACAGCGGGATCGGAGATACTAATTCCTACCGCCGCGGGGTGGCCATTTCTCTCGAAAGTCTGGCGATTCCTCTCATATATTGGTGTCTATAGAAAGATCGTAACCGATTGCAATAGTTCATTCGGAAAACAGTGTACTGGGAATGCACCGAAATGTAGTTTGACAAAACAATAGATGACATATTTTTTACTCGTCGTTCGCCAAAGAGGAGTGGAGGAATTATTGTCTCCCTTTCTAGCAGAGATAGAACGGCAAACGGAGAGACAACCAGACTACCCTACAAACATTCACAGACTAACAGCAACGTGTGTACTCAGAGCGATTCTAATATGTGTATAAAATGAGCGAGCCAACACCGTGTGAAGAATCGGTGTTCCCGAAGACATCGGAAAGGTTGTTTAATTTAATTTATAAATAAAAAATACATTATTTTTCAGATCATTCTATTCCTCGCTGATCGTTCTCAGTCCGAGATTCTCATCGGTCATATAATGACTGCGGATGGAGGAACCACGCTGAAGAATGCGATGTTCCCCGATGCTTGAACATGTTGGCTGATGAACTGCTAATATACACACACATTTTTTTCCAGTCGATCAACTAGCGTGTGCTTATGATTAGAAGAATTATTGCTCTTAGACTGGTCGTAATCCGATGCGATTTGATTGTAAGTGCGTGCAAACTTCACGATAGTGATACATGAAGTAAACAATTTCCGCGAAGTTGAATGGCGCGTAGTTGATTGTAATGAATACTGATAAATACGGCATTTTATTGTTCAAAGTAACAGCAGAGTGAGGGTGAATCAAGTGATCACTCTGACGCCACCGATCATAAACATGAATACGTAAGATATATAAATGGATTACTCGAAGCCAGTCGAAGAGAAACGATGAAAAGTTTGAATTGTGAAAGAATTAAGTTTTTTGCATTGAATTAATCTAAAACAGGGTTGGTGAAATCGAGCCAAACCGACACTCGAGTAATTGAGTCGAAATATAGCTTTTTGACTCGACTTGACTCAGGTGTCGATCGAGTACCCGACTGCGAGGGAGAACGCTCGAGTACTCTCCGACTCGATCGAGTCGGCCCGACTCGATCGGGTCATGTGGTGAGAGAACAGTAGCAACTCTCACGTGCACATCTTCCACAAAAACGGTATGTTGCTCAGTGGTTGAGTGGTTATGTTTTGCACTTCTAATACAGCGAACGCGGGTTCAATTCCGCACACTCCTGTTTTACTTTTGTTCTTTTTTTCTATGAATTCCACCATGCGAACGTAAAAATAAGCAAAAATTCAACAAACAAAAGTGGTATCGAGTCGGCCCGACTCGATCGAGTCGGCGAGTACTCGATACTCGACCGACGACTATCGAGTCGGTTCCTTTGTCGAGTAACTCGAGTTCTCGAGTACTCGAGTACTCTACTTGTGCAGTTGCATTGTGAAGTCTTTATTATGGGCAGTCAACAATTATTAGCATGGAATGTCATTCTGCATATCGATACGTTTCAGTACACCGATGATGTTGCGATTCGAGATGAAATATCAATAGTTGATGGGGCTGAAATTAAGATATAATGCTGATGGATTCCTTTCGTCGAACTCACTCGAATGGTGCCTTATTATCAAGTGTTTGGTATATCGTCTGAATGGAGGTGTACCGAGTAATACCATTAACGAATTGACCAGTGAATTAATAGAGAGGAGGAAAAGCGTGGTTAAGAATATCACTGAAATGGAATCAGAACAATTATAATAGTTTGCCAATCATACCTCTGTGGTGTCCAATCCACAACATGACTATAGTCAGTCCAATTGGAACAGCGAGAAATGTACCGAAAATGATTATCTAAAAAGATTAGCGTTAGCATTTTTCGGAGTCATTTGATTCTCACTTGAATCAGGGACACTAAAGTTTGTCGTGTGTTGATTAAAGTCCGCACACTATAAAAAAAAATCAGATGTATTATTTAACAATAAATCGTGAAAGTAGACGCTTATTCACCTTACTTTTCCTCGATATTTTGTCAAGAGATAAACAATGTGACCGGAACAGCAAAAAGCAAATATCGCGCACGAGAAATTGATAAATATGATGAGAACTCCGCTAGTCTGATTTTGAAGATTGAGAAAATAATTGTCAAACCAAAATCGTTGAATGTAGTGCAACTACAACTCACGATGGAATCGTTTCGACTAATTACTCCGAAGTTGCGTCCTTCCTCTATGAATCGACATTCCGGACACAACTTATTCATATTTGTCAGTATATCTTTTGCTTCTTTCCCCAAACTATGCTCAGCAATATTTGACTATCCTGCGTATTCTGTTGTAGAGTGACAATATAGTATCGAAAATCAGGAAGAGATATGTAGAAAAGGAGTGATACAGAGAACACTCAAAATAGATGCTCACACTCATGTTTCTCAATTTCCCTCCACCTATACTTGTTCTTTCTCTCAGTTTCAATGCTGATGAATCTGGCAACAGATTTTGATGACAATAAAATATAAGGAGAATGAAGAATCCACAGAGTAACACGATGAGGAATGTCCATAAACTCTGATAACATAGGTAAGAATGTCGTCTAAAAGGTATGTTTCTCACATAATTGAGATAAAACGGTACGTAGTGAGGTTCACATAGAAGGCCAATACAATATCCCCCTCCGAGAGTTGAGAAGATAAATGGGATAAAGAGAAAGCAAAAGTGAAAGCTTTGAATGAGGTAAAGAATCTGGATGGGCTTTTTTATTGAGTATTTGAGAATTACTGCCACACTTGCCTGAAGAATAACGAAAACTATGAAGATATTGTTGGTGTAGATCTTTCGATGTTTGAATATGAGGAATAATGTGAATGCGTTTGCGCAAAGAGAAACAACTCCGATAGTATTGCAAATGGGTTGAATGAGTGTGTCAGGAGGCAACGTCATTCGATCCATGCAAGAAAAGGGAAGGAAAGAAACAAGATAAAGGTGTAGGCATTGATAGAGTTCAGAGTAACTACAAACCACTTTTTTTCTTTTCTCCGAACGCTGAAATCTCATTAGAATTTTGAGAGATTGCTAGATTGCAGGAATTTCGGCGATTTGTATTTTCCATGACCCTGCTACTGTTCGACACAGTCCGATAAGCCCTCTCCGATAGTCGTCGATGAGAGAAATTATGGCAAGTGGGTTCACTGGAAATGAGATTGATAAATTTTACCTGTTGTGTTAAGTCAGGGAGCAATTTTTTTTCAAATGGAATACAATAGACCAAAGTGCACAACAATGAAGGAAATATGTGCTGAGAGACTACAAAATCGAAGTTTCACGTCTTCCCTGAGAGATTGGTGCCCGTTACAGTGTTCTGGTTAAGTAAATCTGACTTTCCTCGCATTCACTCATGCACACAGGCGAACAACGCTGGAGTATCCAGTTTGGGTATCTTCGGAAAGAGACTCGAAGATATGCCCTATCGGATTTTGATTTGAACAATGACCTCAATGTTAAACTGCTTGTTAACTTTCCTTTCATTCGCTCAACATTCACGTCATTAATTCCTCATTCATGATCTACAGGACAATTTGCCTTTCGCAACTATGTAGCTGTTAATTTATCTGGAGAAAATGAAGGTTGCCATTTGTCAATGTGTCATCTATCGGAGCTTTTCAGAATTTTTTTCTTCCGGTTCGTTGCAAAAAAAATTCTTAACGTCAATGCATTGCAGATGCCATTATATGCTGCTTTCAACTCTGCGCTCGATCAGATTACAGCTAAGTGAGTTCACCTTGTTTCATGTAAAAATACGTATGTGTGTGAGAAAATCATTGTATGTGAGAACCTCTAGCCTTCGTGAGATAATGTGCACTCACAAAAATCTGACAAAAGTTGTTTCGCCATCGTTCTCATTTTATCCGAAACAAGCGAGAGGTCGTGGGTTTTTGAGAGAAGAAAGACACCTAGAGCGGCTCCGATAAACACACAATAGAGTAATGATCAGTAAGAACATCCTAGTATATAAACGGGGTGAAAGGCATCAGGCTTATTCCTTCGAAATCTCAAAACACGATGAGCTTTTTCGCTGGCAAAGTCGTGATCGTCACAGGTTGGTTAATTAACAGATTGTAGCCAAAATAGCAATACAGGATCATCGAATGGCATCGGCCGAGCTACTGCTGTTTTGTTTGCTAAGCAGGGAGCAAAAATCACGATAACTGGAAGGAACAACTTTTCTCTGGAGGTGCGTTGCAGTAGGTGAATTAGACAGTTGTGATTCAGAAAACGAAACAGCTGTGCGTGAAAGCAGGCGCGAAAGAAGAAGATCTTCTTGAGGTTTCGAGATTTTATTTTTCGAAAATAGCATGCTCTGATATCTCAGCTGATCGGAGACATTACCGATGCTTCATTCAACGAACGCCTAGTATCCGCCACAGTCGATAAGTTCGGCCGGCTAGATGTGCTTGTCAGTTGCATTTACTTTTGATGAATATTTTGCCACTTCTTGTGAAGAGCGCTAAAGTTCGGACACATATTCTCTCTCTCTCACTTTTCTCTCTCTTTTAAGACGGCATCTCGGTAATTTAAGAGTATCCCCCGGACTCTAGCAATGAAAACGCCCATACTGGAGTATCAGGAAGGTTTTGGTCCTGTAATAGAGAAAACATAACTTATTTGTCATTCCTGCCTCGGCGCAGGAAGGAGAGTGGTTTTCAATGTAAATTGGTTAAAAAAAAAATTTTTTTAATTATTTTTTTTCAATCGATCGGGATAGACTCAATTTCTCTTATGCGTTATTCTAGGGGTTTCCTGTGACTCTCAAATACCCGTTCTGATTGATTATTACTCATTTAGAAAATATTTTTGTTTCCTGTGTATTTTCACTCGTGGAAATCGAATTTTCATACTAGAGCTAATCAAAATTCGAAAGAAAAAAGTTACATTCGAAAACTCGAAAAGTGCAAGTTTTTCGAGTGTAACTTTTTTCTTTCTCATTTTGGTGAGCTCTAGTTTAAAAATTCGATTTCCACGTGTGAAAATACACCGGAAACATTTATAGTCAGATAGTTCTGAGATTTCGACTTTTTGACCCAAAAATAACCATGATCCCGGGGTCATGATAAAGTGGTCGAAAAAATTGTTCAGACTACTCTCACTAAAGGAATTTCTAGTGTATTTTGTTTGTAGATTTCAAATATGGGCATTAGAGCTCATGAAACAAGGAAAGAAACAAAGTTATGATTGAAAAACTGACGAAATCGAACATTTTTAAGATTCGATTTGAAAAATTCCAACTTTCGCGTTGATGGCTAAACTGCAGCCTGAGTGGATACGATGCAGAATTGCAAGGGCTACAATGTGCGGGTTATAAGAGCTTACGCGAAGTCCAATATCGGTGAGATTGTTTCAAAATTTTGAAAATGATCATCAAAAAAGTGATTTTCTAAATGAGTAATAATCAATCAGAACGGGTATTTGAGAGTCACCCTTAGAATAACGCAAAAGAGAAATTGAGTATATCCCGATCGATTGAGAAAATATGATTTTTCAACCAATTTACATTGAAACCCACTCTCGTCCCTGCGCCGAGGCAGGAATAAGTTATGCTTTCTCTATTACAGGACCAAGACCTTCCTGAGACTCCAGTATGGGCTTCTGGTTTTCATTGCTAGAGAAACGTGTCCGCGAAGGTGCCAAAATGCTTGCAAATTACCGAGACGTCGTCTTAAAGGTGAACAATGCCGGTGGAGCATCGTTCGCTGCTTAACGAGATCATATACTTCAATGTCAAACCGTACGTTGCATATCGTTTTATCACCTATTGAATATCTCATCAGAGTCCTCCATCTCTCGCAACTTGCTATGACCCATCTAGAGAAGGCAAAAGGAGCTATTGTAAATGTTTCCGGAGCACTTCACAAGCATCTCAGCCCGGTCGGTCACGTGTGTCTCACAAAACACGTGATTCGACAATCTCAGATGTTTGGAAAAATGTGGTGATCTTTCTAAAGCGACAATTGATCCAATCTCTAATGCATTCCAGTTAATGGCTGCTGCAAAAGCCGCGCTGGATCTGGCGACGATTCAGATGGCCGGAAGTTTGATCATGAAGGGAATCAGAGTGAACTCTGTTAGGTAACGAAAATATTAATCCCACTCTGGCTTTTGAACATGCGCTCATTTCAGTCCGGGAGTTGTAAAGAGCAACTTCGCTGTGAGCGCTGGCGTACCAAAGGAACAATCTGATCAGGTGACAATTATTTAGTTTCCAAGCAATAATACGAAACGCTTTCAGATGTTCGAGGCAATGTCTGGCAATCCAGTTATTCCTTTGGGCAGAGCGGGAATGCCCGAAGATATTGGAAAGGTTTTGAATGCTTAGTGTTCAATCCAAAAACGTTTGATTTATTGTAGATCATTGTATTCCTGGCTGATCGCTCGCAGTCCGAAATTCTTGTTGGCCACAATGTGATCGCGGACGACGGAGTCACGCTCAAGAGTGCAATGTTCCCGGATGCTTGAATGTAGTATCCGTTGAGGAGCTCGTTTATTTGTGTGAACAATGAATATCTATACGGCTAAAAATATCTAGTTGAGTCAACACGGTTGGAACTTCGAAACATTTTAATGCTATTGGTGAGAAGAAATTGTCTATTGACTTCTCGGACTAAAAAGAAGAAGTAAGCAAGTGTATACTGAATTGCTCTAAACCTCGTGCAATAATGAACGGGAAGCTTTGCGCCAATTCCAATATTGGCGAATAAAGCGGCAAAACAGATGAGGCACAGCCGAATGTCTTCTGATATTGCAGATGATTGCTAATATTCAAAGGAACTTTAACCTGGTAGAGCGAACAAGTTTTGCGTTGCAACGAGTGTCTGAGTAATTGCCCATCCACTCAAATCCAGCATGGCCAACAATACAATCGTTCGGAAAATATGCCGGATTTTTTCCCAATTTTCCGGATTCCCCGGATTTCGAGGTCATTCCCCGGATTTCGAGGTTAAGGACTGTAATACGAGAGATGTTGAGAAATTTGAGACCTTGAGAAGCTTACCTTGTGGTCTGACTAGTCTCCAGGGTTGTGCGTAAATTCCGAATGCGACAATATTTACTGCCGTTGATGAGAAACCCCATAATACGACCGCTTCATTGTGGTACACAGAAGCCACGTTACAGATGAGTTCTCTCAAAACATATATGTGCAGTGTATGCTAATTGTAAAAGATAAACAATCATAACCACAAATACATCGTTCTCACTTATCTCGATATCAATAGAAGATGAGAAATGCGTGAAAGGAACAATAGAAGCCGATTGTGACATAATGCATCTAGAGTTAAGCGATATTGTTCAGTACGAGTTACACATATCCCACGATTAGATACACGACCACATTCATGCTCCTGTATCTGTTCGGGAAAGTGATTGATAAAAATCTATCGGTACCAATAGAAAGAACAACGAACGATCCCGCAGAAACGCCCATTTCGGGTAGCATCTGTAGAAAAGAAGTTAATAATAAATAAATTCGAACGATAAATGTTTAAATAAAATCATGATGCATTCTTCGAACGCTCATATATTCAGAATTGTTACCATTATGAATGTGCATGTCCCGCTGTTCATCGTCTGTCCTGTATAAATTTGCGAACTCATATTAAATATGCCTAACTAAAATAATGAGAGCTGGAACTAATCTTGGAAAGTGGACGTTATAAAGAACGTCGAAGAGAGCACAAGATCCGATTAGAATATGGCATGGCGATCGAAGAGATCTGAGAATGCTGATACGAGTTTTTAGTTCGATCTTTTCTTGGATTGAATCGTTGTGAACAGAAGAATCGAGTTGCAGACTACTCCAATAGCAGATAGTAGGGCGATAATGGTGTAGATAAATTTAGCAGCAAGGAGAATCAGAGATGCGTCCGACGACATTATCTAGGCACAAAGGCATTTTAATTATAACGAATATCGACTTTGATAAATATATTCAAGGGCTATTAGATTACATATATTAGATTGGATTTCTATGAATATCGGCTGTTCAAATCGTTTTATAGACACTATTTACAATGATTCAGCAAAAGCAGGCTGCTAACAGCTGTGAATAATAATTGCTTTCTTATCCTCTGGGGAGAACGATATCGAATGAGATAATTATCTGCACACCGCCTGTGAGGCATCGTCTATATCAGTCTATCAAGTTCTGAGTAGCCTGCAATTGCAGCTGCTGCGTCTGGGTGAGGAAGAAGGCTCTCCGAATCCTGAAGAACCGCGAGATTTTGAAGAAAAAATGCCTGTGAGGCTAGTGATGCTCTCGAAAAAACATTGATGAAGCTCTAATGCTTTGAGGGTCCCATGGGTTTAATCCGGTCCCTGGTGTATAATCCGGTCCGTGGTGTATAATCCGGTCCCTGGCGAATAATCCGGTCCCTCGCGAATAATCCGGTCCGATGTGAATAATCCGGTTCCATTCTGGTGAACTGGGCCTCATATCGAATAATCAGGTCCCGTGCGAATAATCCGGTCCCATTAACTTTATTGATGCTTGGTGTTGTTTGAACATAAACGTTTGAAATGTATTCTCATCCATTTATGCGCTATTACAGTTGAAATGAATACAACTCAGAAGACACTTATCACAGGATTTTTGATATAAATGAGATTCTGTCAACAGGGTCCGTACAACGATTTGCAACCTACGTTCAAAATTTGCCCCCCGGGTGAACTTTGGACGTAGAGTTTGAAAATCGATCTCAGAAAGCCGAGTCTTCAAAGCCTCATTCCCTGTGGTACACTTTACCATGTGCGGTCGTAACTTGTATCTCTAAAACCGCGCTTCGGAGACCCACAAAACCAAGCTCTTGTAGCGATTTTCGATTTCTAAATGTGAAAATACGCCAGAAAACCCTGTAGAAATGCATTTCTCCTCATTCCCTGTGCTTCAGAATTACTATGGTTTTGTGGGTCTCTGAAGCTCGGTTCTCGAGATACAAATTACGACCGCACATGGTAAAGTGTACCACAGGGAATGAGGCTTTGATGAATGGGACCGGATTATTCGCACGGGACCTGATTATTCGATATGAGGCCCAGTTCACCAGAATGGAACCGGTTATTCATATCAGACCGGATTATTCGCGAGGGACCGGAGTATTCGCCAGAGACCGGATTATACACCACGGACCGGATTATACACCAGGGACCGGATTAAACCCATGGGACCCTCAAATTACTACAGAGCCCGTATTGATCCATGGCCGGCTTTATGCAGCAAAGTCTGTTCGCTTGGTGGTCACAATATCAAATCGTAGCTGAACGATCATCACTTCTTTCTCTCGATTATTTGACTGGATAAAATTTAAGAGCTGTTAATAATTTTACATCACTAGAGGCTACACAATGATTCACCGCAAGCCACACGCAGTTTCAGTACAGTTCATGGAATTAATACAACTTCTAAGTAAATAATTATTTTCAATTCAATCTAAATCAAAATTGTCCTGTGACTCGCCGATCACTGAACCGCCGATAATTCAGCGATGCGGAAAGGGTGTTATAGGTTCGTTGTCGAACTTCTCACCTTCAAGCGTCGGATGAATTGTCAACTTATAATTTCTTCTTTCGCTCTTTCCACTCACTCCTCCTTGCAAGATAGCAGAAATGGTCAGGAGATCGCCAAGGTATCGCCGTCAACAATCATCATCATTGTGTGAGAGACGGCGGAAGTGATGCGAGTAGAGAGTAATCAGCCGAAATAGCAACACATGATAAACGTGGACTAATATAAGAGGATGTATCAACAAGATATGGCAGTAGATCCACTACTTTGGACATCAAATAACGATGAATTTTGCTCTCGTGATTCTTCTGCTAGTTCTTCTCGCCGTCAATGCACAGAGTGAGTATGCAACACCTTCAATTGTCTCATTTATTATTCTGTCATGACCATTGTAATTTCCGATTAGTATCGATACGGTGTGCGCATTATCAGCTTATTATTATATCACGCGTTTTCTGATAGATTGCAGGACCCCTAGAAACTAGGCGCCCCAAGTTTTAGCAATCACCATGCCAAGGTTACGTTAGAGTATATTTGGGACGAGAAAAACTTTGACGTCGACGATTTTTCTCAGAACTGGCTTTTAGGCATTTTCCGGCTCTGGGGCCGGCTCTATTGTATCTCAGCTCTCAGTTGAGCTACCAGGACGGCTTTGGGCTCAAAATGTGCGGAAAAATATTTTAAGAAACTTTTTTGTTCGATTCCGTCAGCATTCTGGACATAACTTTTTTATACGCTTATATCATGAGCTCTAGTTCTGAAATTCGGCGTCTACGCACAAAACTACACCAGAAACTCCTATAGTCAGATTATTCTGATGCAAAAAAATGTTCAAGTTTTTCATGATTGATTCTCGAGAAACTAACCTGACTCCTCTTTGATATTGTTCATGGTCATTTTTTGGTCAAAAACTCGAAATCTCAGAACTATCTGACTATAGCTCATTCCGCCGTATTTTCACTCGTACAAACCGATACTAGAGCCCACCAAAATGCGAATGAAAAAAGTTACGCACCAAAATTTTTTTAAATTTTTAAATTTTTTATTTTTTATTTTTTTAGTTTTTCAAGTGTAACTTTTTAAATTCGCATCGGTTTCTACGAGTGAAAATACGAAGGAATGAGCTATAGTCAGATAGTTCTGAGATTTCGAGTTTTTGACCCAAAAATGACCATGAACCCGGAGTCATGAAAAACTTGAACATTTTTTGTATCAGAATAATCTGACTATAGGAGTTTCTGGCGTAGTTTTGTGCATAGACGCCGAATTTCAGCACTGGAGCTCATGAAATAATCGTATAAAAAAGTTATGCCCTGAACACTGACGGAATCGAGGGTTTTTCGCACCTTAGGGCAATAATAGCTTCCTTTTCACCCCTGGGTCGAGTGTGTAAATTACAAATCTGAACTCAAAAAGTTGTAAACAAGGGGTTCCCCGACTCAGGAAAATTTATTTTATGATTTTTAGCTCAGTTTTTGCAATTTATCATTACGAAGCGCGCCTCCTAGCCTAGCTCTTAGCTATCAACTGAAAAGTTTCTTATAATATTTTTTCGCACATTTTGAGCTTGAAGCCGTCGGTCCCAGAGCCGGAAAATGCCTAAAAGCCAGTTCTGAGAAAAATCGTCGACGTCAAAGTTTTTCTCGTCCCAAATATACTCTAACGTAAATTTGGCATGGTGATTGCTAAAACTTGGGGCGCCTAGTTTCTAGGGGTCCTGCAATCTATCAGAAAACGCGTGATATAATAATAAGCTGATAATGCGCACACCGTATCGATACTAATCGGAAATTACAATGGTCATGACAGAATAATAAATGAGACAATTGAAGGTGTTGCATACTCACTCTGTGCATTGACGGCGAGAAGAACTAGCAGAAGATTCTGCCAGTTCTGAGAAAAATCGTCGACGTCAAAGTTTTTCTCGTCCCAAATATACTCTAACGTAAATTTGGCATGGTGATTGCTAAAACTTGGGGCGCCTAGTTCCTCTAGGGGATCGATTTCCTGCATTCTCTCAGAATACACGTGATATATTCATATTCACAGGTGAGAGTGTACGAGTCGGCACCCATGACAGAGCTCTAATGAACAATGGCATGAAAGGTGGGTGATGCCATCTCTGAAGAAGAGTCCAAATGTAAACGAACACAGGCGCCAGGATCCGTCGGGCGGGCTTCGAGCGAAAATTCTGGGGTGAGATATGAGCGCTTTCATCTAAGAATCAACCTCCGGCAGATAAAAAAAATATAGCTAAAAGTTTCCCTTTGAATAACTTATTATCATTTTATTTTGAACAAACTGACGTGTTCTCGTACCATTTTCTATCAGATGCATCTGAGAAAAAGAACCAATAAAAAGAGAGAGCTCCAAATGTTGAGCATACGATAGGATTCAATTTTTTTAAAAAATAGTTTCCGATCCATGTGTGAGAAGAAACTCTGCCAACCACTCTTTCATATTCAATAATCTGTTCAGGAAGAAGCTGGTCCCGTGGTTCATGGGGATCGCATTCGCATGGACGCTAAGATCTGAGGGGACAGAGGAGAAGTCGATTGTAAAATTTCCACTGATTGTTTCACTGCACCATGTTGCGTGTTGTATTATAATTAATCGATTCATTCTCCGAGATCATTATTTTCTTTAACATTTAAGTTAAAGACGATTTCTTTCATTGATCCGACACTGAATTCGAAGATCGGAATCCATTATTGAAACAAGGAAACAAGCTACAATACTGCAAAATCTGTGAGATGGGTATCTCTGATGATGAACACAGAACGCGGACACATGCGCTCTTCATTGTCAGTATCTCCCATTCGATTCCTCGCAAGCATGATTGTTTTTCCGAATAGCGAATTACAGAAATAATCGAGTTAATCTTTGTATTGCAAATTTGCCGAAGTTTACAATTGTGCGGTGCCAGTCGTCAATGTTCATTGTTCGAGGATTAGCATGATTTTTGTTGGCATTGCAAGGATGGTGCAGGAGAATCTCGTACGCATGCTCACTCTCTCGCCTTTATAGGAGGTGTGAAAGCAAGCATATTGAGACGGCACATCATGCAGCCTTGCTATGGTTGTGATTGCAAGTCGAAATGGTGATTACTACTATAAAGGTGAGGCAAAATACGCATTTTACTAGTGTTTTGCGTACTATTCATATTTATGTTCATTAGAATTGTTTCAGAATGTTCGGTAAAATAATTCTCACTTCTCTTTCCCTACTCGCAATCGTTCTTTCGGACATCGCCGAAGAGGGTCTGTCATTTATGATTACTCAGTGTGATTCAAATGTTTCAACTTCAATAAACAAACCAGAAAACAATTGAAGAGGCGTGCATTGAAGAGGCTAAGGACAAGATCCGTACCGAACCTGACATCTGGCTCAAGCTTTCCATCCTCACCGCATTCTATCTCTATTCGGTGAGATTTTTTCTCAAAATCCGATATGTTTTCATGTAATACTCAGAATGACCGTAATGAGAGTGTTAAACCCGTTTGATGGAGAATAATCAGTGTTTCTAGAAGGCCGATACAGCTGGTCTCGCTCGAATCTACGCGACACTTACGCCCGGGAGACAAGACCGCATCAAGAACTACTACGCCGTCGGAGCGTGAGTATAATGCTGTGGAAAAGTGGGACGGGGGAGAGGAAAAGACGAATCGGGTGAAAACGTCTATGAGAATAAAGTAGATTCTCCCTTCTCCTGATTCGTAGGGTGAATAATCAACTGTATTATCTTGCAGGTGCCTCCCATTCCGAGCAAAACTGGAATGATGGTGCGATGTCCTCGAATATAGACACACTGCCCATCCTGCGTGTTTTGATAGCTTTCGATAATTTAAATATTTTATTCATTTTGTAAAAAAAATACACGTTTAATTATATTATGCTTCTGATAACTATAGAAAACTGCAAAACTTCGTCGTTCAATCAGATAAAGGATTAGAGTTTGTAACATCAGGCTCCTCCGAAACGGAGAGCAGTTCCAATATCTCTACCTTATGATGTATCTCTACCTTCTGCCACACTCTGCTTCCGCACTATTATTTCACTGTTATCTTCCTATCCGAATAATATTTCTGCTGCTCACAACAAATTTGCCGCTGCTAGTGCTTACTTGATTAGGATGATGCAATGTGATGTTATCATGATGCTCATATTGTGCGCGAGTTCCTGGTTATATGGTGGTTGACGGGCAAATTACCATGCAGATCCCCTCTCATCGAGGCGTGAATTCATTTTCCAGCTGTGTAGTTTATGATCTTGCCATATCAGATATTGTACATTGCAAAATGATTCAATTGGTCTAGAATCTTCATATCTTCTCGATCGTGACTTTTTTGACATTCATAATTTTTTTCCAATTTTGAGGTTAGAATTTTTTAAGCTCTCCTGTCTTTGATATCCATCCGATTAACGTATGTCTTGTCATAGTCGAAGGGGGCTTGGATACTCTCTATAGGGCACGTGAATCCAGTTCAGTCTCATTACTAGGGCAGACAGCATTTCACCCGAAATTCGGAGAACTCGGAATTCCAGAATCGTATATGAAGGCTCAGTGTTTCATGGAGAACAGAGATAGGTCCACAATTACTTCACTACGTTGAAGTACCATGGTTATATAGCCCGTTAAGTATATCAGGGGAATTTCGCTGTACTAGGCAGAGTTGGAAAATTTATCTAATCTTAGTTTGAGTTCCACTCAGGTGGACATATATTGGATTTTATAGCCTCAAACTTTTGCCGAACGACTAAATGATATCAATCATTATTGATAGTGAAGTTCATTGCTCGATGATTCTGCTATCGGGTCTATAAGATAATTCGCCCATTTCACCATATAATTCGCCCATTTCACCATGAACGACTTCGAATATCAATCACGTAATTCGATCATCGAAATCGATGCATATTGAAGTTTCCTGTTTTCCCTATGAATGGAACACCTGATTTTTGGCAATCAAATGATTGACCAACCCTTCCCCATTCACCAACTAGGCGGGCTTAATTTTGAGATCGCTAGTTTTAATGAGTCAAGATGGAATCGATACCCCTTAAGAGACCACCTCACTTATTTTTCACCTAGGTCCGGACATCCGCCAGGACTTTCGATTCAGATCTCCATACTATGACCATATTATGATGTCGTAACCTTGATCACCATACCACACAAATTGGCGAACCTCGTTCTTAATGCGGCTCGCCAGGTGCAAAATAAGGCCAAAAAGTGCCTAAAAATGAGTTTTCATAACTTCTCAACCGAACGAGTTAGACATTAAATTCTTTTATTTATTATGTTGGTATACTCCAAAAAGTAAAATTTAAATATAGAGAATCAGATAAAGTCAAATCTATATACGATTTTCAATGAGAAATACTAGTTTTTGAGTTTTTACACCCCATAGCAGGAATTTGGGAGAGGTCTCACCTAGTGCACAAGGTAGCCCATATACACCTGAATGATATTCATCATAATATACGATAATCGGTTTTACCAGAAATAGGAAAAAATAATATCGAAGCCGAAAAATCCTCGATTTCGACATATTTTCGATCGTAACTTTTTTCTTTCTTCGATTCAAGAGCTCTAGGTTCGAGAATCGTTTTCTACGCGTGAAAACACACCAGAAACACCTATAGTCAGATAGTTCTAGAATAAATTATTTTCAACTTTTTCATGACCCCCGGGTCGAGGTCGGGTTTTGGGCGAAAAATCGAATTCTCAGAAAGTTGTGGCTATATGGGTATAGGCATGGGCTAGAGTGCATGCCGGCACCCAACCAACCGCCTATCAACCCCACATCGGCAAAAAATTATAAAATTTTTATTTTAAATAAAAATTCTTTAAATAGATTTATTATTCTTGAATAATAATTAATATTTGTTTAAATATAATATAATAAATAATGAAAGGATTTTAGTCGTCACTGGTGCCATCTCCGGCAAAAATAATGCGTACTTAATGAAAATAATCGTACTCATAAAATATAAAAATCAAAACCAGTCAGTTTAAAAAATTAATTACTCTGCCCATTTAGCATTTTTTGGTTTTTCTTTGCTGCAGGAATGTAGCTTAGAATATGGCATTTAAAACCTATACCACGCGGTCTTACGAAATTACCAAATATGAAAATGTGATGTGCCTCAAGTTTCAAGAAATTTCATTTTCGGGCCAAAACCAGGCAAACCACCAGTCAGTTTATTTTGCTTCGTTCTCTTTATTTAAGTCACCGCGTGGGTCAATTTTTGGCATTTAATTATGTTTACCTGTGGCATTTGTTGTATTAAAAGCGTCACTCACGCGGTGATCCAGAAAAAAAGCCCGTTCAATAAATGCGCGTAACTGGTCTGACCCAGTAGGACTGGATCAATCCTCGTCGCCATAGCCATTTTCGCTCAATTTATCGTTATATTTCGCGTTATTTATATTGATTATGTTATATTTGGCGCTCAATTTGTGCTATGGTTAGAGAACATGGCCATCTGCTTTGTGTGGAAGCGTTAGGACATCTACCAACTCGCTCTAGTTTGGACAAAGCGAACCTTTGCTTGTTCGAATCGCCTAAATGACTTAGTTGTTTACTATTCTATTCAACATGCGAAATCTAAGTTAGAGAATATAATACTTTGTGATTCTCACCTATAAATACTACCCAATCACTTCTCTATCGGTTCCCTGGCGCATAACGGCCTTGTGTCTTTAGTTATCTTCCCTCGTATGACGCGTTTGCTGCTCTTCCGTTCACATCGTTGCTCGTTTCACATTGTAACCTCAATGCATGTCAGTTTAGCGAGTTCTAATAACAATATTTTGCTCACGCAAATGTAATTAATCGTGTTATCCACCTTTGGCGCGTATTGAATGCCGACCAAATTGTTATAGTTTGACCAAATTCGACAAACCCAACCTTTGTTCAGTGAAATCACCTCGTTGTCCTAGTTATTTGATGCTCAGTCTGCGAAATATAAGTTAGTTTATGCAATCCCATGTGCATTTCACCTGTAAATAGTACTCAAACTATTATATTTCCTATCCCTGGCTCATCACGGCTTTGCGTCTTTGGTTAGTTTCCCCTTGTATGATACGTGTACTGCTTTTCCGTTCACATCTTCCTCTTTTCATTATTACCATATCGACGCATGTCAGTTTAGAGCGTTCTTATTATTATAATTCGATTATTTTATTAATTTATCGTGGCGCCTAATGTGTTCCCTGTGAAGCAAAGTTAATATCCTTTATTTGTATTTAAATATTTAATTTTTGAGGGTTCATCGCGATGACGGTGGCCGCTCCATCAACGACATCACCGGCCACTCCTCTCAAAGTAAGTCTCACCTTCTAGTATTAGTGTATAATATATACTGTATATTTTGTATTAAACAAAGCCAGGTTCGTCTTCCAACACCAGGTTGGCATATTTTCTTATAACATGCGCTATTTATTTTATGGAATTTTCCAATAGGTTGGCCGGAGGCTGTCGTCATTTTTTTTAACAGAACAATATCTTATTTAGACGAATATTAGTGTTCATACCCATAACAAGGGTTGGGAAAATATCTTGTGCTTTCTAAATTAGTAAAACATTTTGCGTTTATTCTGCAATATTTGACTCGTCAATATATTCTTGTTAGCATTTTTCAGTTGACTGGTTGAGGACGTTGGTGAGGACACGTTATGGGCCACGACGGGATCGTGTGAGTTCACTATTTAAATTTTGTGAACATATATGATGCTGAAATAATTAAAATTAAATAGTGGTGTTGTCCTTCCTTAGTATTGCCCCTTTTCATTACGAACATACTGTATCTGGACGATTTCACTAGACCAACGACGTGTTGAACCTGCGAATATTGTAAGTATAGCTAAGCACGGATACTGACCCATTCTTACCTCACACAAATATTACTTGCGCAGTTTGCGGAAAATTAGACGAACTGAACAACTAAACCTGCTAGTGTTTAGGAATTAAGGTTATTGTAGTTGCTCGATAGTGGGCATTAGTGATGGTTGAACAAGTAAATTACACTTGATTTATTCGTTCAGCCATAACATAATTTACACTATCAATTCGAAGAAGCTGTGCTTATTTCTTTATCAAATTGTGTTAATTTGGGTTACTGTAAAACTATCGTAGCTGTTCAACGTTGCTAGTTCGTCTCTCCTGGAAGAGTAGTAGTGAAATTATTTCCTATATTTCATCGCATCGTTAATCCAAATACATTTCAGATAGAAGCACGTGCAACACGGAAGATGGGAAGAAGAATGAAGAGGGTTACGGTAGGGTGTTTAATATGTAAAGTAGATCACGGAATTTATTATTACATAATTGTAAGATTGATTGAGTTGATAAAATATTCATTCTAATTAATTATTGTTTATCACAGACGATTTCTATAGAATCTAAGTATGGTAATTTATTTATCATATTCCCGTGTGGTTTCTTGCACTTGTTGTTGTTCTAAAGGGATACGGTAGAAGAGAGGGAATACATATGCGGTTTGCGTGAGGTGATGATCCAATGCAATATCACTTATTCGATGTCCCATTTGCTTAGTAATTTGATCATAATTGTACTTTTAACCTTTCTCAACGTTGATTTATACAGTAAGAAAATCTGCAGGTTGGTTACTGTAGTTGTTTCATTGTTCCTACTGTTTTTGTTCAGAAAAAAATAATATCTCTATAGAGACACGATAGTATCAACGGGCATGCCAAATTAATTCTCCATCTTTCTACTAATGTAACTGTACTATTGCCTGCTGTCGATATTGAGTGTTCACTGGAATCGACTAGTGTGATGCAAGATAAGAATGTGCGTGCACTGGCAAAAATTTAGCCGTGTTTTCTCCGAAAATATCAACCCTTAAATTACTCTCAATTTTTCCCGCACGGTCAATAAAATTTTGAAAAATAAAAACGAAAAAAATCGAATTACGGGCATTCAAACTTGTAGCACATTAAAATTTAAGAAAATTTTGAAAAAAAGAACAAAATATACACCCATTTTTTCGATTAGGGAATATCGGCAAAAATTTTGAGGCACGTCAGCAAAAAATTCTTGGCCAGACCCCATTTGACGTATGCTATGGGTGTTTCCAGCTTATTTTTGCGCGTAGAAACCGAATTTGCATACTAGAGCTCACCAAAATGTGAAAAAAAAGTTGCAGTTTTTTGGCCATAACTTTTTTGTTTCGCATTTTGGTGAACTCTAGTATGCAAAATCGTTCTCTACGTGCAAAAATAGGTCAGAAAATCTAATAGGCATATAGTTCTGAGAAATCGATTTTTTGACCCTTGATACGGGGGTCATGAAAAAGTGGAGAAAAATTTGTATCAAAACTCTCTC
Source organism: Pristionchus entomophagus (assembly GCA_036245825.1). NCBI lineage: Eukaryota > Metazoa > Nematoda > Chromadorea > Rhabditida > Neodiplogasteridae > Pristionchus > Pristionchus entomophagus. The sequence goes on from BTSX01000005.1 coordinate 38,286,803, forward strand.
ACTAAAAGTGTATCTGACATACGTAGGCGCGGTGGCAATACATATTTGATTTAGAGCTCATGGCATCATGATTAGAAAAAGTTCTACTCGATATTATTAGTAAAAGACCATGACCCCGTATCAAGGGTTAAAAATCGAATTCGGAGAACTATATGCCTATAAGGTTTTCTGACGTATTTTTGTTTGTAGAGAACGATTTTGCATACTAGAGCACACCAAAACGCGAAACAAAAAAGTTATAACCGAAAAACTGCAACTTTTTGAATTTTTGTACGCAACTTTTTTCTTTCACATTTTGGTGCACTCTAGTATGAATTCCGTTTCTATGCGCAAAAATAAACTGGAAACACCTATAGCCACAACTTTCTGAGAATTCGATTTTTCGCCCAAAACCCGACCTCGACCCGGGGGTCATGAAAAAGTTGAAAATAATTTATTCTAGAACTATCTGACTATAGGTGTTTCTGGTGTGTTTTCACGCGTAGAAAACGATTCTCGAACCTAGAGCTCTTGAATCGAAGAAAGAAAAAAGTTACGATTGAAAATATGTCGAAATCGCAGATTTTTCGGCTTCGATATTAATTTTTCCTATTTCTGGTAAAACCGATTATTGTATATTATGATGAATATCATTCAGGTGTATATGGGCTACCTTGTGCACTAGGTGAGACTTCTCCCAAATTCCTGCTATCAAATTCCTAAAACTCAAATCTAGTATTTTTCATTGAAAATCGTATATAGATTTGACTTTATCTGATTCTCTATATTTCAATTTCACTTTTTGGAGTATACCTACATAATAAATAAAAGAATTTAATGTCTAACTCGTTCGGTTGAGAAGTTATGAAAACTCATTTTTAGGCACTTTTTGGCCTTATTTTGCACCTCGCGGGCCGCATAAAGAACGAGGGGCGCCAATTTGTGTGGTATGGTGATCAAGGTTACGACACCATAATATGGTCATAGTATGGAGATCTGAATCGAAAGTCCTGCCGGATGTACGCGAAAGGGTCAAAATGCTAACAAATAACAGAGGTGGTCTCTTAAAATGTAATTTTTGAGATTTTTTCTCCCAGATTTAATTTTCGAGAAAAGTTCGTTTTCTGGAAGTGTAGATGAATTGGTCTCAAATATTTATATGGGTCATTAAGGCTCTTAGTGACTGATTCAAGTGCACTTATCACGTGGATCACGATATTTGCGAGCAGCACTTGAACAATTTGCAAAAAGTTGGCCTGATCTCATTCATACTATTATGGGAGAATACCTTGGGGACTAGGATTCGAACAATACCGGTCATATGTCTCAGTACCGGCTTTTAGGAAATATCCGGTCGCGATTCCCGCTCTAGCGTATCTCAGCTCTCCGTTGAGCTAAAAAAAACTGGCATAGGGCTCAAAATACGCGAAAAAATAAGATAAAAAACTTTCCTGACAGAAACAAGACATTTGGACAAAAACCGAAAAAGTTATGATCGAAAATTCAACTTCTGTTGCACATAATAAATCGTTTCCATAATTTGGAGCCCAAACGCAGGGAATTTTATTGATGAATATGAAAGAGTAAGTCAACCGGTGTATAATAAAATATAAAAACTACAACTTATATGTAGGCTTACGATACTATTTCTGTCCTTGAATGTATCCCTCTCGATTTTGACAGTTTTTCGATGACAACTTTTTTCTTGCATGTTTACATCAGCTCTAATGCCGATATTCGGATTCTCCGCGTGAAACTACACCAGAAACATCTATAGTCAGATTGTTTCGAAACTAAAAATTTTCAACTTTTTCATGACCATTCATGTTCATGGCCATTTTTGGGTCAAAAAGTCGAAATCTCAGAACTATTTTACTAAAAATATTTTTGGTGTATTTTTACCCGTAGATAACGAATTTCGATGCTAGAACTCACCAAAATGCGAAAGAAAAAAGTTATGTTCAGAAAACCTGTAGTTTTTCGAGTATTTTTTTTCTTTCGCATTTTGGTGAGTTCTAGTATCGAAATTCGTTATCTACAGGTAAAAATGCACCACAAATTTCTTTAGTAAAATAGTTCTGAGATTTCAACTTTTTGACCCAAAAATGGTCATGAAAAAGTTGAAAATTTTTAGTTTCGAAACAATCTGACTATAGATGTTTCTGGTGTAGTTTCACGCGGAGAATCCGAATATCGGCATTAGAGCTCATGTAAACATGCAAGAAAAAAGTTGTCATCAAAAAACTGTCAAAATCGAGAGTTGGACACATTCAAGGACAGAAATCGTGTCGTAAGTCTACATATAAATTGTAAAGGTGAAAAGGTAAATTATGGGAGAATACCATAATTTTTACAGTGTCTATCAGGGTAAAGTCAGGAGTGAAGTGGTGTAGTGGTCTAAGGCGCCCTCCCATTCCATCTCCCCGGGTTTGATTCCCGGTCGTGACACCGTTCCCGCCCCACCAATGCGCATTGGGGAAGGGAAATGGGTAGTGACAAGATCACGAAGGTAAATAGGTCCGAAGAAGAGGTTGGGCTCTCCGGACTGAAGTGGCCCATGATAGACCCTGGTCTAGCAGTGTACTCCCGCAGGACTTGTGTGCCTTGATTAACGGGATGACTTTACCCTTTTTTTTTACTAGAGTAATTGCTCATTCATATTCCGGAATAAAATTCCCTGCGTTTGGGCTCCAAATTATGGAAACGATTTATTATGTGCAACAGAAGTTGAATTTTCAATCATAACTTTTTCGGTTTTTGTCCAAACGTCTTGTTTCTGTCAGGAAAGTTTCTTATCTCACATTTGATCCATGCCAAACCTATTTTCTTTCCCTGTCATGGGAATTATATGGGTCCTGGACCAGTACATGCCAAATGAAAAGTCATTCCAAAATTTGGACTGAACCTCACTTTTGAGATAAATGCCAAACCTATTTTCTTTCACTGGCATGGGATCCATATGGGTCCTGGACCAGTACATGCCAAATGAAAAGTCATTCCAAAATTTGGACTGAACCTCACATTTGATCCATGCCAAACCTATTTTCTTTCCCTGGCATGGGATCCATATGGGTCCTGGACCAGTACACGCCAAATGAAAAGTCATTTCAAAATTTGGTCTGAACCTCATATTTGATCCATGCCAAACCTATTTTCTTTCCCCGGCATGGTATCCACATGGGTCCTGTGCCAGTACATGCCAAATGAAAAGTCATTCCAAAATTTGGACTGATAGACGTTTTCTAACGAGTCAAAACATGTTCTAACACGTTCATAAAGCCCACGTATGGTGCCATAGTCGTGAGAACGCTTGTAGATCGCTTCAAATTAATCAGAAAACTTTGGGATCGGCCTATGCTCTGGCCATAGTGTTGCGAAAAGCTCGTGAGGCTGAGAGTGTGGAGAAAAAGTTGCAGATGTAGCCACGGAGCGAAGCGGAGTGGCTACATCGCAACTTTTCCGGAGCGCTCGAATTCTCGTCTGATTTACTATCCTTTTTTAATCCTCTGTTTGAGGGTTGTGTGAGCAATGGGTATCGGTGTACGATTTTTAAAGGACTATTAGCGATTGCCACTAGCAGTCTCCGACTGCTACGCTGTAAGCCGGGTCGCGTATACAGGTTACCCATGGAACGCGTAACGTGCAAGCGGCCATCTCTCTAAGCTCTCTAACTAAAGGTATCGTGTCTGACTGAAGCCCGCAAGATCACGGGCTCGAGCCCCACGGTCGACGATGCTTTGCAAGATCAGTCTCACCTTTGTTTGACGATGCTAAATATCTATACATTTTTATTATTCACTAGCTCGAGAGATGGCCATACCGTTGCGAAAAGCTCGTAAGGCTGAGAGAGCGTAGGAAAAATGGCAAATGTTGCCATTCCGCTTCGCTCCGTGGCTACATCGCAACTTTTCTGGAGCGCTCGAAGCCTCACGAGCTTTTCGCAAGGGCATACGCCCTGCTTGCACGTTACGCGTTCCATGGGTAACCTGTGTACGCGACCCGGCTTACAGCGTAGCACTCGGAGACTGCTAGTTGCAATCGCTAATAGTCCTTTGAAAATCGTACACCGATACCGATTGCTCACACAACCCTCAAACAGAGGAGGAAGGAAGGATAGTAAATCAGAAGAGAGTTAGCACGGAGGAGGAGGAGATAGAGTGAGATTGTAGAGAGGAAAAGATGGATATCCCAGAAGAGGGCTGGCACAGATAATTTTCTGAATACCAGTGAATACATTCATCGTCTTGCCCCCCTTACATGCGGGAACAATCGAAATAAAAAATTTCAGAAATCGGGGTATATCATAGTAACCTATAGAAGTTGTTGTCAAAATTTCAAAGCAAAATATTAATTCAATCTCGATTTAGAGCTATTTCTGTGAAAATTAGCTATTTCTATCAAATCGCGGCAGAATCCCTGTAACAAGTCTATTTTTGTATTACCTGATTCATCGAATATTGCAAATTCAGTGAGTACATTTACTTGGTCACACTGACATTTGGGAGGCCGGCACTGATCGGTACACATCATCTGCGCATGTTTGAATTTAATCCATTGAAAAATATAACGTGTTCAAGGGTTGCACGATCGAAAGCAAAAATTTCGGCCCCTCTCCCCTCCCCTCTCCAAAAAAAACTAAAATGTACGCCAGAATTGTCAAAAGGATTCGAAAACTACGCCAATTTTGGTCCCCTCTCCCCCCTCTCCTATCCGTGGAAGAATGGTCTGAGGCGCTGCCGTGGTGTGATCCTGAAGTGTGAGGTTCGAATGCGCAAACACCTTTGCCAACCCATGAGGGTCTAGCATGAAGTAGCCAAGGTTCTTCGTGGGCCCTTGGTGCTCGGCAAAAGCGTTTTCACTTGGTGGTATTCGATTTGTTAGCAACACATTTCACGGATTGCGCACTAAAATGGCTTTAATTCAGTTATTTTTGATTCTCCCAGGATCTCTTTTTTCTGAGAGAAATTTTTCCAGAAAACATTTTTTTTTCAATATGGTGCTTTCAGCTTGAACCGTCCCCTTACGTGGAATCAGCCCTCCTCTCGATTAGACGCGATTTTAGTCAAAAATTGTCTCGTAGTACTTCTGAAAAGTGAACTTTTCTCAGCCGCCTTTGTTGTGATCAAGTTCTGGCTTGTATTTTGTTGAGAAAGTTCTTACCGTAATCTGAAAAGATTGGAAAATTACAGTGAGGATGATGGGCATGCCCGTGTGGTGTTTGAGAGAGGGAAGACGTCCTTCCTCCTCTCTAGTCTCTAACAAAGTGAGACAAATTGATGTTTGAGTGAATGGTTGCTGGGCGATATACTTCACTTCTACGAAGAGCCGACAAGCAGTTTCGGCTTTGAAGCTTTTTATAAAGATCAGGTCCATGAATGACATTCTGAAGAATTCAGTGTGCAATGCTGTTTCATAATTCAATTGTCATTAGTATTAGTAGGCTGGTTGTCAGATGTTAATCTGTTTATAAACTATCGTCGAGTATGATTCACTAGTTTCGATCTCGTATACCGCTCCGGTCTAGGAGTATTAAAATCTTTCCGGGTGTAGTTCAGTAATGCGTTAGCGTGAATTGTCGCATAGATTGAGACGGAAAAGGTCCTCGTTTATGTCTAGTGGCACTAACAAAGGGAGACAACGGGGTGTGGGGTTGGTTATTGAAGATATGATATCTGGCATTTTTTCAATAATACACGTGTTATTTTAATGTGCACTCGAGTGTTTTCAACATTTGTTGTGTTCAGAAATTGTTTATTGTATTTACAAAGATGAAATTTCGCATGTTCTCTAAAATATAATGGTTGTAGATCGCAATTGGTATTAGTCAGGAAAATCTTGCTCCTCGTTGGTTATGCATCCGATTGTGTAGTCTACTCCTTGCTCAACAAAGTCCTGGATACTTGCATTCAACATCGGCCCGTTCTCTCTGCCTGTAAACCCAAAAGTTGACTCGTCCTGCATCGTTCAGGTCCAATTTGCAGAGATTGCTCTTCAACAATTCTATGATTACATTTTTTATGTGATTGCTCTTCAACAATTCTATGATTACATTTTTTCAATTCTGGGTCCAAAAGCGAGTGGCGAGCGGTTGAGTCGCGATTTTCGCTCTCCGACTCCGGTTCCCTCCGCCCAGGATCTAGTCTCCCTCTCCCAGAAGCGTTTTGCACGACGGGATTTGTACGCCACCCTGATGAGTCGCCATATCTACATCGGCACCATCAACGCCAGGACGCTCGCCCCCAAGGACAAGCAGATCGAGTTGGAACTCGCCCTCGACAAGATCAAGTGGGAAGTGATAGCAGTGCAGGAAGCAAGGATTGTGGGTTGTGCCTCGTTCAATCTTACATCCTCAGGCACTGTAGTCTACCACTCGGGCGGTCCTACTGCGTCCCATGGCGTGGCATTCCTGCTCCGACCGCATCTCGCGCGACGAGCTGTGTTCCATGGCCTCTCCCCTCGTCTAGCGACTCTCCTCCTACCCATCGAGCGCCTCTTCCTAGTCTGTGCGTATGCTCCAACGTCGTCATACGATGACAAAGAGTACGATACCTTCATGGACCAGGTTGAGGCCACTTTGCGGAGAGAGCCAAGAGGCTGTATGCCAGTGTTGGTTGGGGATTTCAACTGTAGAATCGCGCGTGAACCTGGCAATGAAAGACTTGTCGGTAACTACGCTTCTCCGACCCCCAAATCGCGTGGACGGACTTTCACAGAAGTCTGCGTGAGAACCGGCCTGCGCATTCGGAACACGTTCCCGAAAAAGAGACATGGATCTGGACTTGGCGATCTCCCAACGGCTCCACATTCAACCAGATTGACTTCGTTGCAGCGCCTCCACGGCGAGAGTTGTCAATTGTGGAGTCGTAGGTCGTTTTTTTTTTTTTTTTTTTTTTGAGTTCAACTCGGACCATCGCCTTGTCCGGATGTGTCTATCCCTCCCCGACCAGGTGAAGCACAAAAGATGCAGGGAGAGGTTTGATCTCGACCGAGTCTCTTTTACTGCCAACGCGAATCTCCTCGCGTCAGTGCTTCTCACCCGTCCCGCCTCTGCTGCCGAAGCCTACGATACGGTCCGGGCATTCACTGAGACCGCAGCAAGCGACTGTTGGAGAGTGCGAAGGGTCCCGCCCTGGATATCTCCTGCAACCCGGAACCTCCTAGCGGCGCGCCACAAGATGCAATCCAACCCTTGAAGAGACTGAGTCGTCCACCCAAACCGGTTTCCGGTGCGGGCACAGCACCCTGGACAACCTGCACGCCATCAAGCAGGTCGCAGAAAGGTCATCGGAATACGGTATCCCCATCTACCTTGCCTTCGTCGACTTCCGCAAGGCCTTCGATTGCGTGGAATGGAGCGCGGTCTGGCAGTCACTCTGGTCATCGGGATGCCATCCTACCCTCATCCACCTTCTTCGTCGCATCTACGAGTCGTCTTCAACCCTCATCCGCGTCAACGAAGATATGGTTCCCGTCACCGTTCGAAGAGGAGTCCGCCAAGGAGACACTCTGTCCCCTCGTCTCTTCAACGTGGTCCTTCGATCGGCGATGGATGACATCGACTGGGGAAGCGACGGGATTCGGATTGATGGAAGATACCTGAGCCACCTCGAGTACGCGGATGACATCGCCCTGATCGCCAAGTCTCGACCGGAACTGGAGCGGATGTTGAAGAAGCTGATGGAGGCATGCAGCCGCGTTGGTCTCGAAATCAACGCCTCCAAGACCAATCTCCTCACCTCCTGCACCACTACCAGAGCACCCATAGTCATCGGGAACCTGCGATTTGAATTCGTCGAGTCTGCCACGTATCTTGGAGGAAGAATCTCTCTTCCACTTGACCACTCAGACGAAATTGAGCACAGGATCAGACTCGGTTGGTACGCATGGAGTAAGCTGTCCCACCTCCTCTCTTCCCGACTTCTTCCCATGAAGACCAGGAGGAGACTCTTTGAGAGTTGCGTCACCTCTACCGTACTCTACGGATGTGAAGTATGGGCCTTGCGATCGAGCGACAAGGAGAGGCTGTGTGTGACCCAACGGAAGATGGAGCGGAAAATGGTCGGAGTTTCGCTAAGGGATCGCTGGAGAAACGAACGCGTGCGAGGGATCACGAAACTGCGCGATTGGAACCAAGAAGGACTGAAACGGAAGGCGCGCTGGGCACTCAAAGTGCGAAGCTTGGATACGGATCAGTGGAGCCGCGCGACTACTGTCTGGACGCCCTACAACTGGACCCGCCCCTCGGGCAAGCCAAGAGTGCGCTGGAGAGATGACTTGACGCGAGCTATTGGCAAAAACTGGTGGAATACAACCCGTGATGACTACCAGCGACTCATCCTCATCTGAGCACCCTAATTGCCTGATATGATAAATTGATTGATTGATTGATTTTTTATGTGAAATTGCCTGAGCCAAATGCTGAAGTGATAGGTCTAATTTCAACCACATGGGAACAAGCACGAAGTGCAATATAAAATTGGTCCAATAGGATTCGCTTGGTGGCTCACCCGGAGACTTCCAGTAGTAGCCAGAAGCGCTGCCGCACACGAATTGCGTCGTGCGTCTGGCGCACCAGAGTCCGCAGCCAGTGGGATCGTTTGCTGAATGAGTGGTACGATCACATCTTTTGTTCTTACTGGAACAATACATGCGTATTCAAGATTACAAAAAGATTATAAAAGCGAGACGGACCGGGAGTATCATAGGTGATCCAGATTTCTGGGAAGGGAGCCGGACATATGTAAGAGAGGCCGTCCGTGGAATGCAACTTGAAAAATGATTTAAGGAAGTCGTTCCACTATTGAAAATGATCATGCAAGATATACCTTTGTTATTAATAGGTTATTAATACAGTCGCGCCCATAAGTCACCGGACACTTTTAATTTCTTTCATAACTTTTGACTCATGATCGATTTGTGGGTCAACCTCTGACATGTCATAGCATACACACCGTGTTAGGTATATGCCATAGCGATATCACAGAACTCAATGGTTGTTGCGTAGTTATATGAATCTCATTTTGATCTATCCACTACTTCAAAACATTTAACAAAACGTGTAAATATACTTGTTGTGTTGCACAATGCAGGGAAGAAAAGACCAATGAGGGGACCTGAGGTTTCAACAATATCTTCCTGTGAATATATAATAAAATCACTGGACACAAGGTTGAACGGAGCAGAGCCGAGCACTTGGCAGAGTGACTCACGTTTCTGAATCGTCTTGGTATAGTCGATCTAAAAAGGCTTGTCAAACTTCTCTGTGCAGTTCAGTTGCATCGATATGAAAGGTGGAGACGAGGAGAATGAGAACGAAGAGATAATTGAACATATCTGAAAAGAATAAAGTGAACAAATCGACTATTTCCTCGAAATTATGAAAACAATTGAAAGAAGGAGCTCGCAAATGCAGATAATTATTCGTTTTTAGAACCCAAATCTACTGATTGGGGAGAAGGCACTACCCTGACCGATACATCAATAAATGAATAACATTCCGTAGATACTCTTGTCAAAGGAGTGATTCTCGAATTTGCATTCTACCCGGTAAATATCACATGAGAATCCACGATAGCTGAAATAGTATGTGAAATCACTTAAAAAAATGAAAAAAAAAGTTCGTTGATCAGCTGTTTCGCCCCCGAATTTGATCCCTGTTCAGAGACTACTCAATTTGTTTTGTCGTCCATCCTGCTTACTGAATCCTATGTTTGCCACATACTTACATTGGCAAGCGGAGGTCACGAAAACACAATGTGGGATTAGTGTTGTTCTTTCGTGAATTCGGGCTCGAAGATAATGTTCCACCCCCATATTTGTGAAGCAGACGCTCGGATAAGCAACACTACGCCATAATTTTTGTGTGTGTCTGCTTACGAATACTTGATGGTACACATTCGTTGATTCACTTAGAGCGTATAGGCTACTACCGAATGAAGAGGTACATTATTTATCCAATAATTCCAATGATAGTAGTATTTCAAGATATTCCGATATCGCTCAACAGTGAGTCTGAGTCACGCAGCGACCGTTGGCATGAAACTTCGTTCGATTGTGATTGATTACTTCGTTGGCATGAGCGACCGTTGGCATGAAACTTCGTTCGATTGTGATTGATTACTTATTGATCATACCTCCACACACTGACATTTGGGAGGACCGCAGACAGCGGCGCACGCGAACTGAATCAATAAGTTAGAGAGAGTCGAAGAACTCTTTTTTTCACAGCGAGGTCAATAGTGTTCGAAATTAGCAAGGTTCATTGAGCAATGAACAATGGACATGAACTATTAGAGCTACACACATATCCCCCTTCATTTACTCACCGCCTCCTCCTGTCCGCACTGGGCCTCGCAGGCCGATGAGCAATCGCGGTAGACCTCGTTCTGACCGCAACGGGCTGCAAATTTGAACGTATTGGTGGATATTTTTAACTATACTTCTACTGCTTCAGAATGGAAACAGACTCACGCTGAGCAGAAGCAGAGACGACAAAAACAGCGACCAGCATCTGAAGTAAAGTTTGAAGAGCGACGTTCATTGTTGAGGAGTTGTGAGGCGCTTTCGCTCTCGAAACAAAATCGCTGTTTTATTTTTTTTCTCGGCGATTGACAGAGAACGAGAGAGCAGTGGACGATTAAACGAACATCACGTCAAGCGGTCAGCAAACCAACCGGTCAACAGAGTTTAACGGAACAGACAATGAATCAGCGAACAAAAGATCGTCCTCGATATGGGGTGACGTCTATTCATCCCGATCAACGCGCTACCGGTGCAAACATGGCAAGACACCTTCGTAGATCAATACGGCGAAGATAGCTTCACAATCGCAGAAATTCAAATGTTGCAGAGTGAGTGGCTCAAAGAAGTTTTCGCAAAGTTCACCAGTAATCAAGAACTCAGCATCTTCTCACATATTTGAGAGCGGTGCGGAGCCGATCATGTCGCAGATAACATCACCTTTCTAAATTGTCTTGGTTTTGTCGCAGAATAAGGTATGGTGAACCTCTCTCTCCAGTTCAATTGCATCGATGGCGATGCAGAGACAAGACTGCGAACCAAGAGAGAATTTAACATATTTACAAGGATAAAATGGACAGTCGAGTATTCCCATTAGATTGTGAGAACACGTTGAAGAATAAGCTCACCAATGAGGATGTGCAAAGTGACTGGACAAACAAATAAGAAAAGGGAGGTATTTTAATGAGTTATTTTTAAACTTGATCATATGCTAGCATCAATGCTCCGGGATTCTCAATAGTGACTGTTTTTCGAATACTAAACGAAGCAAAGTTGTATCAGTTTGAGCAGTTTAGTAAGTGTTCCAATATTTATCACAGAATTCCGATCACATGATTATCTCAACACGCTCAACACTGAGCCTGAGAGACGCAGCGACCGTTCGCATGACGGAAGAATCCCTGCAGAAAGTATAATGAATCGGGAATGATAATATCATTGAACGCACCTCCATACACTCGCACTTTGGATCACCGCATACACCAACGCACATGAGCTGAACAGAGAGACTCGTCAAGCACCATGGTAAGAAATTATTTACCAGATCGAATGCACAAGAGTGAAAATCCACATAAAGAATGCGATTTAATACTGAACTTATTTCCTCACCCCTTCCACCTGTCCGCACTTAGCCTCACATGCCGAGGAGCACTCGCGGTAGATTTCGTTCTTACCACAACGCGCTGAAAGTAGTTATTTCCAGTTTCCATCGTAGTTTGTGAACATCGTTCAATAGAAGATTGTTGTGCTAATTATTTTTTGCATATCGTAGTTCTAAAAATAAGCAACAAAAAATCTCACGCTGTGCCGATGCGGAGTTGAAGAGAAAAGCAGCGATAATAAGCTGAAAAGATCATTTCGAAGAGAGGTAGAAAGCGAAACTCACGAAGAGAAGAGAAGCGTTCATTTCTGAGTCACTGAGAGTCGTTTCCCAATAGAAAAGCAATTGCGGTTTTATATTGCACTAAGCGATCAACAGAGAACGAAGGAGCGATAGACGATCAACGGAACACCACATTAAGAGAGTAACGAACCAACCCGTCATTTGAGTTCGGTTTCGGAGCAACCGAACACACAATGCACCGGTGAACAAAAGATCGACCTCGAGATAGGTCGAAGTCCACTCAAGACGATCAAAGCGCGAAAAGACTAACACGACAAGACATCGTTCTATGATTTATGACATTGGGTAAAGGGTATTCTTGACGAGGATACGATTGCTTTGAATTATTTTCAATGGACACCTCTCATAACTCAGAAACATAGTTTTCTACATACTACATCTTGTTGGCGTCCTATAATTAGAATCATGTAGTATTTTCGCTGTCGCAATTACTGATTTACCCACATGTTCCGTCCATGAGTGTATCCTGACCACTCTCTGCTCGCCACTTTTCTTGTTTACTCGCAAAGTCGTTCGAGCAAGAGTCACTCTCTCCATTACACATGCTATCTCGCAAAAAATCGAGAGATTGCTCCTTTCCCTTATCGCCACCCTGATAAACACTAGAGCGTTTTCTTCCACTTGCGATGTTCGTTCTTCTACTTCTGGGAGGTGTCTCACTGCTGATCTACTCGGTCGTTCGCTATTATCAGTTCACTGCACGATATCCGAAAGGACCAAAGCCTCTGCCCTTCATTGGAAACTTCTTCGAGGTTGGGAACCATTTTATTTAATTTTTTTTAAAGCAAATGTTTCCCGATTTTGCCGCTTCAATCGGTTAATTTTAGTTCGACTTCAAACACCAACATAAATCGTTCAAGCGCCTCGGCAAGGAACAAAATGGAATCTATACACTCTTCACTCCCATTCCTTATGTCCAGATTACCGACTTTCAGATCATCAAAGAAGCATTTGTCGATAAAGGCAAGTTCAGTGCCTCGGTTCACTTCTTCTTTGAATTTCCACAATAAGAGAGGAATCGCCAGATTTTCGAGAGCCTTGCGGACTTAGGAATTAGTTTTATCGATCCCGCTGTAAAGTATATCCTCCGACTTTCTGATTTTTTGATTTTAGTTAGATGACAGTATGTTCTCAAATCGCTTTTCGGCGCTTATTGGGTAAATCGGTATTAGGAAAGTTACATCATTTTATTTAAAAACATACCGCCCCGATCCAGCGCATAGACTACGAATGACATCATCAACATAAAAAAATGTAGCCCTCTGCTGCCTGATTCGAATGCAATTTTTGGTTGGTGTCTAGCATCATTTTGAAGCGAGTTATGGTCCTTTCCATGAAGCGAATTTTGTCGTAAATTTCATAGTGTACCTCCTTTGACCTACCAATACTCGGAGATAAGACCAGATATCAAAATTCTGAAAACGCAGTTTGAAAGAGCGTCATCGAAAGTACTTATGGTTTTCTTTACAGCGGGATCGGTGAAACTATTTCCTAAGTCCGCGGATCGTTGATTTCTCTCGAAAATCTAGCGATTCCTCTCATAAGACAGTCAGTACAATTCCAGTCTAAAAAAATGACAAAAGTATTACCGTTATTTGCGTTCAGGTGATGACTTTGTCGATCGCATAGCCACCAAGGTAATCCAGGAGGCCTTCTCCTTCGCTCCCAACGCAGGTTTGCTGCTCTTTGTATAGCAGTTAGCTGTTTTTCAACGCCTCTAACCATCTATGGGTATAATATCGTGAGAAAAGAAAGTCACACTGATTTTCCCTTCCCTCTTCACACAGTTTATATTTTTATGTTTCATCTGCGTAGTGTCAAACGGAAACTGTGAAATTACCAATTTTTAGGTGTGATCAATTCGAATGGAGACAATTGGCGTGAGCAGAGGAGGGTTGCGATCTCGATCCTTCGAGACTTTGGAATGGGCAAAAATATGATGGAGGAACAGGTTAGAATATCGCATTTTTTTCTGCACATTCTATGAGTGATGCGTGCGCAAATCAGCAAAGATAACGTTCCTAATCATCAATGTGCCTTGATAAGAAGTGAGTGGTTACATGGTGACACGAAACGGCACAGTGCGCGTAATACTGTATGGTGGGCACATAATACTAAGTATCCTAAAGAGGTCTCTCCACGAAAGTAATTTTTTTCCTTCTGCCAAAACAGATCGATGTCAGGTACGATCATCCATCACGGAATATATCGCGCATCTCAGTGCTATTAAGGACAAGGATAATGTGGATATGCGGTGGCCAATTCAGGTGAAAAGGAGATTTTTTTATTGAAAACCAGATGGGAGAAATAAAAATAAAAACCACAATTTGAAAAACATTCGCTGCGCAGGTTATGGTTGCCAACATCATCAACGAGACTCTCTTCGGGTATCGATACACACACGAAGAATGTCAGCCACTGATGAAATACGTCGGAGATTTCAACACTGTTAGTAGTTGTTCAGCTCACGCCATCGGTCATCTTAAAATCAAAGCATTTTGTCTTAAAGTTCATCGACCACTTGGCCGATTCGAAAGGAATGATGCTCGGAATGGGCCTGCCTTTCCTCACCAACCTTCCGATCATTGGCTGGTACACCTTCGGCCGATTCCAGAGCGCCATGCGAAAGGTAGAGCGTGTGCATGAAAATATTAAAAATTTTGATCAACGTGTATCTATGTTTTCAGATCAACGAGTACATCGTAGAAAATGTGGAACGATCGCTGAAGAACTACCACGTCGAGGACGAACCGACCTGCTTCGTGCATGCGTACAAACAGCGAATGCCACAGAACGACTCTCTCGAGTGAGCGAGTGATCTTTCGATGGAATTCCTTCATTTAGATTTTTAAAATGTACCAATTACTCTAGCATGGACAATCTGATGGGCTGCTGCTCGGATTTCTTCCTCGCCGGACAGGAAACGACCACGACAACGTTGAGATGGGCCATGCTCATATTCGCCAAGCACCCCGAGATTCAAGTGCGGTGTCATCGAATCAATAAAATCTGGAGAAACTAAGAATTGCTGATTTCAGGAGAAACTGCGACAGGAGGTGCACAATGTTGTTGGCAAAGAGCACATTCCATTCATGGCCGATCAGCAAAAGGTACGATTGCCAGAAGTGAAAGAAGTGCGTTGTTTTGAACATGGTCTAGGTTAAGATGGTCAATAAAGCGTATTTATGTAAACACCCGATTCAGATGATATACGCGCGCGCCTGCGTGCTTGAATTGCAACGATTTGCGAATATTCTGCAGACAAACGTGCAGAGAACGGCGTCGAGAGATGTGGAGATCAGAGTGAGTCGAAATACATTCACACATCGGATAGTAATCCAGTATGTTCAGGGTCAGATAATTCCGAAGGGTACGTGGGTCAACGCCGACATTCACTACCTGATGGCAAACGATTCGCTATTTGAAAATCCGGAAGAGTTCCGTCCCGAGAGATACATTACTGATGACGGAAAAACGCTAAGAAAGGTTCGAATACTATGAATTGATTAAAATAATAATACAATCTCTTTAGAATCTCGTTGAGCGCACGATCCCCTTCTCGATCGGAAAGAGAGTCTGTGCAGGCGAAGGTAGGCAACAATTGGAAATTATTGAACTATGATGTAAGAAATATTCTAAGCTAATATAATCGATCAGAAATAAAGTAGAATGGAATGTTTCATAAAATGTGATTCAAACTGGCGTGTTTGAGGACTCGCAAGAGTGGAGTTGTTCCTCGGACTCACATCGACCTTCCAACACTTCAAAATCTCGCCTCGCCCCGGATATGATATCGATCTCGAGCCAACGCCTGGGCAGATCTTTCTGCCCAAACCACAAAAACTGTGCATACAGCAAATATAATATGATTAATTCAATATTTGTACACAACTAGTTTTACGAATATGTTCATTTATGCGTGATTATAAAATGCGTTCGAATCTCAAGATAATATACGAAAGAACATATTGAGAATGTTTTTCCAAGCAAATACACGTTATAAAATTGCAGTGTTTCTGATTATTCTTACGACAGTTGCTTGATGTGGTGTTATCGGAGCACACACACCACCAGCCGTTCTCTATGGATATGATGATAACGTATCCGTGTTGTTTTCCTTTCCTATCAAATTCAGTATGAATCTGCAACAATATTTGTCCATGACCTTCATTTACAAAATCACGAACAGGAACAGTGTCTCTGCCTAGACGCATTTTTAAAAATCATCTCTCGCGCGGATCCCCCTCTCTTTTTTTTGTTTTTTTTTGTGATCGTGTAGAATAAAATGGAAGACATTATGTAAAATGTGCTGTAAATGAAAATAACAATACTGTCACGTGCGAGATGAGAGGGGGGATCCGCGAGAGACGTGATTATTAAGAGGGGGTCTAGTCGATTCGTACCAGCTCATTCTCAACTAGACCGACCCCTCTAGTCGATTCGTCGCACTAGAAAATGCGTCTAGGCCGAATCAATGTCACCCTCGATATGGACGTAGGAAGTACAAATTGATGCATGCGGACGCTGGCGAGCTGAGTGCGGATACCTGCTCAGTTGTTTTCCTTCTTTCAATCACTACGAACAACCCACAATTAGGAGCGATCGCTCGAGCCATTCGGATCGCAAGCTTTCGAAGAAATCTAGTAACCACATCGCGTACATAATGGTGTATAACAGTGGAAGGATGATGTGGAATGATCGAGCCTGTAAAATTATGTCTCAACACATGTTCGATGAAAACATACCATCGCGATTGCACGATGCGTCGATTTCGTAGTAGCCATAATAATTGTTTCTTAAATTAAAGTCACTTCTCGAACCAGTTCCAGTATGCTTCGCACTAAGTAGAATCGAACAATGATGGCAAAGCCTGTCCCGACGTTTATGACTAACATCGCATACAGAATGGCTGGAATCGCAAAAGGATCTGGCAGCGTCGAGAACACTGCGCCATAACCTACTATCGGTGAACTCTCAGTGCACCCATTGTAGTGTAATCATCAAACCGTGGATTCGGCCACGAAGGTGAGAAGAAGAATAGCTTCTGCTGTAGACATCATGCCGACACTGTTTCGTTTACTATTCTTTTAATAATGCCAACATATCAGCGACACGAGAGGTAGTGCAACTGATATCAGGGAGAACAAGCAGTTGGCTCAGAAACAGTCTATTAGGATTAAAACGTTGTCCTTTGATTAACTTTTTATTCTAAATTGACTGACGTTTTCAGTTTGTCGATCTAGTTAATCCTTCTAGATAAATATTATGCAAGAGATAAATATTGCTAATCCTTTTCTGTGATACGAAAGACTGGTCCAGGAAGTGTCGTACTAGAATATTGCACTCGATCAAATACAACTTTCGTTTAGGCCAAATATTTTTCCGTTTCCGAGTTTTGTCCGTTTTTTTGACAGCATGTCAACGTTACATAATTTACAGCATATTTTTAAACAATTTTAACGGTGTATTAGACTTTTTCATGTGCCGACATTGTTCAACTATTACGCAAACGGTCTTTTATAGTATATTGTACTAGTTGTGAAAGACCTGAAGTAGTGGAATTGTTTATGACTAGGCTCGATCACAAACTGTTCACAAACAGCGATCGGTTCTTGGAAACAACTTATTACTTTTATAATGTTACCAATCTCAGTAAAATTACGTTTCATTTCAAAAGAGATAATTTCTAATTAATCCAATCTACAGTACCGGTCAAAAGTCTCGCAACTATTTTGAAATCATTGTAACTTTTTTTGAAATTGAGATAAAGGTTTGACGGTTTGAAGCATTCGATAACATGGACTTTCTAGAATAAAGTGATGCTGTTGAATTGGAACCTGCTCTGTATCATATTTTTCTGAATTTATAATGCCGATGCATGTTACTAAAATGTGGCCGTAGCTCGAAAGCTTTTTTGTAAATTTTCAAACTTACTGTGGTGAAAGTACAGTCAAAGGTGTTTACAATGCAATTTACCTCCTATTCAGCGCATTTATAATAAAAAGCGCCCCAGTTTATTTTTCGAGCAAGTCCGAAATTTAGATTAAATTTTGTAAATCTCGTTCTAGTAGAGTTACAACCCGGAAACTTTGTAGGATATGTCGGTACATACTAAGACATCGCTGGTTAAAATCAGGACTCGTTCAGACACTTGCTGCGAAAAATCATTTTTCGAAAAAGTTTTCGAAAAATTTTGGGCCTCTATTAACTCCCAAGCCAGGATCGGTAAAAATCAACCAATTCAATATTTCGTTTCCGAGTTTGTCAGTGAACTCACTCTTAAAATATCGCTTTGATTGATACCCTTTGAAGAAAGTTATAGATACACAGAGCAGGTTCCAATTCAACAGCATCACTTTATTCTTGAAAGTCCATGCTATCGAATGCTTCCAACCGTGGATCTCTATCTCAAAAAAGATACAAGGATTTCAAAATAGTTGCGAGACTTTTGACCGGTACTGTACATTTCTGATTAGATTCTATCGATCACTTTCGCTAATCTAAAATTACTACTTTTTTCTATTGGTTCTTATATTTCTCATTTCAGTCCTGGTTCGTGATTTATTACTCCGATGAATGATTCGCAGTGTTCTATCTTCCGAGAACTTTCCCAAAACATCCACTTTCACGTAATTGTGATTGTCAAGGGTGTACTATGCACAGCTGGAGCTGTCGGAATATCGATGCAATGGAACCACTTTGTTGGTCTTTTAATTTATTTGCAGAAAAATTTGAATATTATACTGTGTATTTTTCAGGGAGTCCGATTCTTGGTTCACGAACACACAAAAATTTTGTTCCGCTTTTTCTATGCTCTCAACATCATACTTTCATTGATTTACGGATTTTTCTTTCTCTTTGAACCATTCCGGTAAGGCCAGAGTGTGAATCAAATTTAATGTGATTCCATCTAGACTTCGTTTCGAATGTTTCCTATTGGACTTTCGGTATATTCTGCTAACCAGGTATGTTTTAGAATATTTTGTATTCTGGAAATAGTAAAAATCAGATGCATTGGAATTTCAATCATTCATGCGGCTCAGCATGTTCTTCTTGTTTTATCTGTCGAACGTCTCTTTTCATCAATTTTCCCTGCTTATTTTGAGAAACATTCGAGCAAGCCTTTCGCATTTATCCTTGCTCTGATAACGGTGTGAATAATTATCAAATGTTATTCTGGATATTTCAGTGACATTTATGATATACATTTGCAGATTTTTGGA
This sequence comes from Pristionchus entomophagus, assembly GCA_036245825.1. Taxonomy (NCBI): domain Eukaryota; kingdom Metazoa; phylum Nematoda; class Chromadorea; order Rhabditida; family Neodiplogasteridae; genus Pristionchus; species Pristionchus entomophagus. Next base: position 38,305,928 of record BTSX01000005.1, read on the forward strand.
TCTTGTACCTACAGCATGTTTGAACTTTCCGATAACTTTCGCTTATTTTTTATAGAACGGAAAGTTGCCATTTTCAGTCGAGATGTACCGGAGAACAGAGCGGGTCTAAAGGTTTACCAATCTCTATTCGTAAAAAAAGCACCAACAATGTAACCTTAACAGAGTCTTTTGACCAACGTGACCTGGTCGAACGTTTTTTCGCTGATATTATTGTGCTTCGATCTGTACCTTAATTTTGTTCGAAATAATGGTACGAATTTAAGTCTTGCCGTGTCGTACCAGGTATAGCTTTCGCATAAGGTTTTTTAAACCTAAATTAATCATTCAGCGATCAGAGAATCGACGAATAGTTCTTACGCTTCTTCCTATCGAATTAACGCAAATGTTTTTCATTTTATTCACAAATATTTCGTTGATTATTTTCGGAAAAGTGTGCATGTGACAAAACCATTAACCAGCCTATATATTTTCAGAATGGGTCCAACAGAACGCCAATAGATGAGCAATTATTTATCGAGCTCGTGACTCCAACACCTTTCGCCCCTCTCATTCTCACATTTGTCATCAAACACAGTATCGAAAAATAGTAAGTGGCTGATTTCATGCCGATTGAGAAAACACAATTTCAGTAAGAATCGAAAGCACACATTACAACTGGAAATTGATCACTTCGAGGAGTTGCGAAAAATTTGGGGCAATAACACAACAACGAATATAATACAACCTCGATTACGCTTTCACCCATTGGATGAAAGTATAATTTTTCTTTCGGATGAACATACAATCGATATGATGCATTTGGACAAAAACAGTTGTATTCACCCCAATGGTTTTAAATAATTTACCAATGTAATTGCCCCCCCCCCCCAATAAAATAAATGTATCGCTCGTTCATATTTCCCAAACTATAATTCAGTTAACATCAAGTAGTACTCGTTTGAAATAGATTGTTTTTCTATTACCATTAATCATTAATTCATAATAATCGATGTGATTTCTCAGGAGAAAAACAACTTTAAAATACTCCCGACATGATAACATGGAACATGTGACTCATGGAACCATCATACTTTTAAATCTATTCAGTGTTCGGAACAATATGTGCTATTTACATGTTCTTTCTCTTGCAGAATAATTCATTCACCTTTTCCCGGTACTCGGTGCTGCAAAGAGAATCGATATGCATGCGGATTATATGATTGGTCGGAACTTCATGAAATAATAAACAGCGAAAATTCCGATACTAGGACTGCTTTAAAGGAGGGGGAACACGACCATCTGGGTTGATGAGTTCTTGACGTGAGGTAACGGGGCCACTATCCGGTTACACTTTTCAAAAGACGCATGTTCCTAATTTTCTTTTGAACCGAGTTATGAGCGATTGGCTGTGTGCCAATCGGGCCTGATCGCGCAGGCACTAATCCGAGAGGGGGAGAGAGAAGGGACAATTGAGAGAGTCCGCATGCAAATCAGTCCGCAGCGCGCGCGTCGCGGCCGTTCGATTTGCATCAGCGGTCGTGTTCCCCCTTCTTTAATGGCGGAACACCTCGAACATGTCCATGTTCACATTCTGTAATAACATTCACAGTCTTTTACTATGCGAAACTTGTGTTATGTGAATTCGAAGTCGTTTAAGCGAACATAAAAAGTAGTGGTTGTCTAATTTTTTGTTGCTTCGGTCAGAAAAGTTGTACGTCTGATTGTTATGCTATTTAAAGCTTTTTCTTCGCTCTGATATATGATCATTTTTCTTCACGGTTGATTGTTGCTCATTAATTCCTCATGGGGATAATAATTTCCTGCAATATCTGTCCACGAGTGACATGTTAGAGAAACCAAAGAATAATAATGTCATTGAAGTAGTATGACTCATTAGTGATCAGTAGTGTTTAGTTATGAGTTTGTCACTGTGGAAATGCTTGATCAGTGTACTTAGTAGATCGTATTCCTCTAATATTGACCATGTAAACCGGGATAAAATGCTGAGTAGTCACTACGTCTTTGTCATTTTAATGTTATCTGAAGAATAACAGGATATGAGAGAGCCATGAAGAACCATCATGAATGCTTTCATACGTGGCAGTCGTGCGTTTTGCCTCGCGTTACTACTTTCTTTCTCACTCTCTATCCATTCCCTATCATGAATGCTCCATCATTCTCCTACACTCTCTGCAACTACGCTGGATGCATTCTCCACATCGCATATGTGTGCACTGCGATATTCTTAATTGTCGTGGTTCACACGACTCAAATACATCAGAACTGCAAGTGAATCATTATCAGATCTTTTTTTGTTGTTGCGAATCAGTCTGTTTCCCAGATTCCTGCTCTCCTTCTGGGGTGCAGCTTACGCAGTGCAGTTCGTCTCTCACGGCGCGGTTTTTGCATGGAACGCGGCCATTACAGTACCCTCAGTTCACAAATATGATCCGCATTAGTTTAAATTTCACAATATTTATCGAGATTGCACTATAATATTCGCTATTTAGAGGGGGTCAGCTATGAGGTGACTGGCGTTCATAACGTAAAAGCAGGGAATAATACATCTTAAGTTCAAAAATTGTTCCAGAACTTCGCAGTTACCTCGTGGACATTAGCGCTGCCTCCCAGCTATTCTGCGAAAGTCTGGAAATGCCTCGGAACGCTTTCTATCGTCGGTCAACCCCGCCGAATATCATGTGTCCGGGAGGAACAATCGATTGCTTATTCGTCTAGTCGTGTGTACTCTTACTGTATCTTTTACTCAATCTTATCTTGTTGAAGGTACATAAGGCTACTATACAAATACGGTAATGAAGGTTTTTCATGTTTAGTCAATCTTCTTTTCGTTGCTGGTCCGATTATCTTCATTCTTGAAATGTTTTCTCTAACAGTGAGTCTAAATCACTAATACAATTGACCGAGTCATCCAACTGCATCATGAAGTGAACTTCCATCTCTTTCCGATACATCTAGGCAAATCTCGCTCACCATCTCTTTCGTTTATCACAAAAATGTTTATCGTTATGAAATATATCCAACACAGCTGAATCGCGCAGCTGTGAAATATTGCGAAAGAAGACATGCACAGATGCATAGATCCTCGCTAAATGCACGTTATCAGGTATCTTTTTTTGAAAATGCTTTCATTTTCTCTAAATTATTGTATACCTCAGGTAAAAGAAGCCTGTGAATTGGCAGTTTCTATGCAGCGTGCCTACCTGGTAACATTTCCTTTCAAGGTAAACTTCAGGCTCGATTCACTGAGAGAAAGCAATTTCATCTTTGCACATGACTTTTCAATGCATAATCAGAAATCCATTCAGAACCTTGTCAATGGTATCGCAATCATATTCTGCTACGAGTCGGATGACCAGCATATTTGCGTCCCTCTCTTTTTTCCAATTCCTTATCATATCTTGGAAGCGATTTACGAGCGTGGAAGATGCATTCTCCCCACCTCAGTTCGAATCTGTCAAAGACTCGTACTTTAGGGCATTGAAAAATGCGTGGAACTGACGTGATCAAGTGCTGAGAATATAATACAAGCTCGGAGAGCATTTCCCATAATAAAAAAAAAGTTCCTGAAAATACACGTGTTTGGCTCAGCACAGAAGCGCACTGTGAGCAATTTCAAGATTGTTTATCGAATTTGCGATTTGCAACGATTTTGCATTGATGTCCACTTCGTTTTTCCAGACTCAAAAACTTGGTATTGAATAAAGATAATTGTACCACGTACCTGAGTTTGTAGTTTGAAGCTACGAAATGGGAAACTATTTTGTTGATGAACCCGCATCCGGCTCGAATGAGTGAAAGTGAGAATGCCCTTGATTTGAGATTCCGGAAGGGATTTTGAACTTCATAGAATGAAGAAACATAACGGTTAGCAACTGACGGAAAAAAACGGCATCATTCTTGAAATTGCGCATTAAATGTAACAGGACGGTACAGAAAATAAGAAGTATCGAATATTGAATATTTTAATTTAAAACAAAGCTCGTTTAAATTCTGCGATCTCTGTGATTCGTAAAGAGTATTAGTTCAGCTATTGCTGATGTTGTTGTTCCTACTGATAACAGTTTTTTTCTTATCCTGAGAACCGGAAACGCCATATTGGAAACCAATTCATCTTGGATATAATCAATGTGTCTAAAAGATTTATCTTCTTCATATTGCAGTTTCTATTTTGCCGTTGCTGTTCGAATGGAATTGGTATGCTCCCTGTGAAAGTTTAAAATATTGAATACTCATGTTTTCAGTCTCAACGCTAGGCTATTTAAGAAGAAGGTCGAACTTACCCGAAAGAAAGAACTGCAGTCGATGACTGCCAAATTCCGCAAGTCACAATTTTTTTGACACTAGATATCAACATGTTCCGATAGGCCGGCGTTATTGAAAGGAGGATTAGATTGTGTCCGACCGAATGCCACGGGAGAATCAGAAAACAAGAGAGTGACACTTCTGAAGGTGAGTTTTTATGTAAGCTAAAACATGGTCGTTACCGAAGCTCAGAAAATCATCAAATGCGAGGCCAACGAAAATTATTGAAGCGGGCAAAGTTAAAAGTATCATCGGGATCACCACCTGCAAAATGCATTTGAATTGTTCAACAGAATAGTGAAAACCTGGAGTAGCAATGCCCTAACGGACCTGCGAATTAAACGACTGCTCTGAGTGCTCCGAGTAGCTGTCTGAAGCAAGGCAATTATTCGTTTTCATTATTTTCTCACGTCTTTATTCAGAATATGAAACATATGAGCGAATAGCAGCACCGCTACCGATTCAAGTGCAGCCAAAGTCTGCAAATTGCCGTGCAATGAGGCACTCAATGAGTGGTTTACACAGAGAACAACAATGAAATATATCAGTATCGATGTAGTTCGTTTTTCCACGTAGTAGGATCCTCGGGAACGAATCCATGATATGTTATGCGGGTCATGTTTGTCAAAATGAGTAGAGATGCCAACAGAGATTGAAAAAACCTCATCCAGATACCGCTCCACAGTAACAGACTCGTTCGGATTGAAAGCATATAGGACAACAGGGGATGTCAGAATAAGTACCGATAAGCATTGGATTATCCGGAGCGACTCCTGATGTTTTGCATACTCAATGATTTTGCGAGACATCAGAAGCCTTGGACTTTCAACCTCTCTCAATTTGAGCTTATGACCTCCCACTAAAAGCGTTTGGTGACGAAAGAGAATGCACATCACTGTAGCGTCTCCTATCCAAATGTAGAACACGACTGTTATTGCCTGATTCTGATATTATGATCCAGAAGAAACATATCCCGTACGAGTTCTAGATGAGGTGAGACACCGATTTGAATCATCCATCCACATGCATATCCGGCTAGAGCGGGAAACAACGGAATTCCGTTGAAACCAATTTCCAAATGAGCGTCGCTCGCCATGAGAAGAACCTGAAATTGATAGATTCGAGTTCCCGTCTCTTCAATCACAACACTATCACTATGAGCGGTTAGAATTGGGAGGAATGAACAGATGTGAGCCAACCTGTATGAGAATGAGGTAGTTCCGAATGGTTGCTTGATTTTGCGGTGTTTTCTTGATCAAACAGAGTAGACCGAGGATGTTGAGAAAAGTCGAGACAACACACATAACATTGAAATACAGAAATATTCGTGCTTGAATTTCCAACGAGAGAAAAATAGACGGCATCTTTGGAGAATACACGAGATCCATCCGAAGTCATGCGCTGTTTGTTGGTGTCTCAATGGAAGCAGGTGTTTTCATTATAATTGATGTGGTTGATAGTGATAATTGGTTTATCTAGCAATTATATATGGTATACTGTATCAAAAGAGTGACCGGCTCGCTTGTAACAATAACTAAACTACACGCAGTTTCGTAATAAAACACCTTTTGGTTTATGTCTGTTTGAAATCGAGATGAAGATTTTGGAGTGCCTGTTTAGCTAATCGATATTATGTTTAATACTAATGCTAAGTTAATAGTTACTCCGATCATTAATTTTCCACCTGATTTTTTTTCAAGCGAAATCAAACAATATTTCATTCTCAAAAGAATACTCGTGAAACTACACATAAAAGCGAGTAATATTTGAAGAAAAAACACAACAAAAACACATTAAATTCCGACTGAGAACAAGAAGTGATCTTTGATTTTTACTTGTGTTCTTATTTATTTATTTCGGTGGTGTTTGTCTAACTTGCCGAAAAATCGTGATGATGCGAGCGCAGAGCACGATAATACCTCAACAAAAAGCCTAGAAATCTCAATTATTCAAACGAAATAAAGATTTTCTGTTAAATATTTAGCATCAAAAACAAAGTAATCACCTCGAAGTGCGGTATGTCAGTCTCTCCTTCTAATCATCCTTGATTACTATTCAGCCTGTTTCCACGACACACGTGTCCCTTCCTGCTTATCAATAGACCATCAAAGTCATTCCAAACAGCCTTTCTCCTTATTTCTCAGTATCTTGTTATCTTGGTGTCCTTCATTCCATGCGCCCTTTTATCGATTGAAAAAAAACATTTCAGCATTTATTTTTGCGCGATTGTTGCAGGTACACTGTCCATCTATTGCAGAAATGTTTTACCGGGCCATCTTCTCACTTGCACTGCTCCACACAACTGCAGCAATCACATGCCGGAACCAATACGACTTCGACGTGCCTTGGTGAGCGGAACCAGCGGATGCGTCAGACGGATATGGCTTCTACTATCTGGACTCGACGAGCAAGGCCGCGTTGAAGCCATCGCCCGTTTCGCTCAAGTTTGATCACAATGTGAGCAATTCTAATTGGATCAGTTTTGATGCTTTTTCTCCTTTCATTGCTCAGGATGGTGATAAAAAGTGTCGGTCTCCTATTCACGCGGAGTTCAAAAATTAGTTTTATTTGAAAAAAAGTAATAGAACCTCCGATGTTTCTTCAGATATAACCATAGTTCATAGAATATGAATGTATTTTTTTTGAGGCTATTGGATACACTATGGCGCCGTATTACGAGCGAATGGAAGACGAAGAATTATTGCACGTCTTCTACAACGATGAAGTATGGGACTTTCGCTTTGATTTTTTATTAATAAAAAAACAAAAAAAGTAACTAAAGTGTTAGAGCGGTTGATTGTCTCCGCGATCATGCTTCGGTTTGAGAGGATGGGGAATGCCGAGATCGAAGTGTTTCATAATTACCAAATTTTAACCACTTGTGACCAAATATTTCGAGCATGCAATCAATAGCACGGAAACGAAGAACGTCGAAGGAAAGATAAGTGATTCGGCCTCAGGCGTCAAGAAAGGACACACCAAAGGTAATTGGAACGTATTTATATTTTCACAAAGCTGACCATTTATCAGATTATACGGTCAGCATTACTTTACCCTGATCCACATCGTTAAGACGAATGCACTACGATCCCCATTCCAGGTGTGCTTCTCTTCGACAAGAAAGCCGGATCGGGTATCTGGCTGGTCCACTCTGTGCCCAAGTTCCCTCAAGCAGACAAGTACGTGTATCCCTTCACCGCCACCAAGTACGGACAGCAGTTTCTCTGTCTTACACTCGACGTCCAAACACTCGCCCAACTCGGTAAGTTTGTCTAGGTGTTTTGAATGTGTATTTTGTGAAAAAATTAACATGAAATTAGTGTTACATTAACCTTGTAGCTAATTCAAAATGAAAGACATGATGATCCTTTAATAACATTAGTTTATATAGCTCATTCAAGGTACCGTTCTCTTCTACAACCACCCCGATGTCTACTCCTTCCGCCTTCCTGAGTGGGCGAAGGAGATCTCACCGGATCTGGAGAAGGTACTAGGGTGGTGCATAATTTTTGCTGTTTTTCGGACCTGATATTCGAGCTCGAATATTTTTCTTGCCTCAAATCGTTTCGACCAGCTTTCATAGCATTGTGTAGGGGCATGGTAGAGTCTCGCAACTATGCGCTGAAATTGCGTCAACCAATCGGTAAATGTGAGAAATTGAGGATTGCCCGATTGTAAAAGTTGCCGAAAATTTTGATATTTTTCGAAGCTGTTCTACACCGCGGAGAAAATTTTCGGTGGATCCTCACATGATAGAATTATAAGTTTAGTTGATGCTCTATCTCATATCCAGTAGATGGTTCTCCTCCATTCCCTATGGCCTTAGTACTGAAGATTGATACCTCGCCTAGAGTGAAAAGTGCCGTTCACATGATCTAATTTCCTGCTTCTATGATAAGAGAGGCTGACCCCAGTATAGGTGCACTTCATACGGACACTAAAGGCACATTTGATGATAAGGTAATGTCACGGCTGTTGTTCTTCCTTTTCCAGAAATTTTTTTTTTGCAATGTTTTTATTTTTAGCGAAAACATGCGAAAATTTGTTTTCAGAGGCATACAATTATAGCATATTTCTCAAAACCTGATGATCTCTAAATTGTGTTAATTTTATTAATGATAGAGTAATGGTTGCTTGTTACACTAAACCTATAAAAGTTGTCTTTGAATAACTGGTACAGGCAGGAATTTTCCGAAAGTGCAGATTTTGATGTTCGAATTTCCACCACTAACGTTGCAAGAATGCATCACATGGCATGATAGTGGTATCTTCTCCTAAATAAAGTTGTGATTGACACATGAGTGCAACTTCACAATAGAACACAGTTGAGGATCCTATATCAATCGACACTCATACACGGCGAGGAAAACTTCTCTCGATATGTCTTAGCAGCACTAAATCTCAAACCAGGCGCTTATCTCGAGCAGGCCTTTTGTGGCTCATTTGTACCACTAGCTTCATTGGGATGTACAACCATCATACTTCGCAACTGTGGTTCAGTTTTGGCCCTAACATCCTTGCCCTCGAAACGCTGAGGCAATATGATGATCCTTTCGAGGGTCGAGGTTGTTGAAATTTGGGCCCTACTGTGTCTTCCTTACTGATCAGATAGATCTGGGATGAAGTGCGCTGGAAAGGGTAGGGAAGCACTGAACTATTATGGGAAACCAAAAGGTGATCAGTAAATAACGAAAGACGGGAGAGGTCAGAATCTCCGTGAGTCCAAAAACAGCAAAAATTATGCACCACCCTGATATATTGGAATAATTTATGTCGTGCTTCCGACTTTGAGCATCGTTAAACATTATTCATAGGTGCTACTGAACAAGCAGTACAACAAGGACCCCGACAACACGAACCTCCAGCAGCCATTGATCGTGATGGGAGCCGAAAACACCAAAATGGACGTGTTTGCCAAGACACATCTGTTGAATGACGGTAAGAAAGTCTCTTTGACGGACCTTATATTTGTACACTCCCTATCATTGTTCTGAGTTTGTTTTCTCTCGTTTTTCGATTAATCCATACATCAATAATATCAGTTCAAGTACACGCACGACCACTCAAAGTATGCGAGGACGTTGGATGAGTCGAGAGACAAAGTCGTCTGCATCGGAGATATAAACAGAATGGTGAGTGCAGATAAAAATGATCTGCATGGATTACTGGACGATTCCCGTCATTCAGACTTTCATGTATCGATACATTTGTAATGATTCGTGGAAACACTATCGTTCATATAAATTCAATTCCAGTCATCGCAGTACGTACGGGGAGGCGGCACCGTGTGCATCTTCGATGATGAGCTGTGGACGGCGAACGATACGATCAAGGAGGTATCATTATCGTTGTGTTTGTGCTTACTGTTCTGCTTTATTAGAAGATAATGTCGGGCTCGAAATGAAATCGATATAAAGACTGTGAATTCTTACAGATTCCCAGCTGCGAAGGAGTCTGATAACTACTCGGCAACGAACAGACCAATTCTCGTAACGTTTGTGTTTCTTGAATAGCATAAATCATACCGCATGAATGTTGTCATCGGAAAGGGCGCTAAGAGGCCAACAAAATGAACAAAATCTATACAGAAAAATCTGAATGAACAAAATCTATACAGAAAAGTGAAAGCGTAGTCGTTGTATTTTATGATATCAAATCGCACGATGACCGAACCCAGTAAGAGCTTCTCTTCGGCAGCATTGTGATTGGACGGTGAAAACTGTTTTGCTTAACGCTTTTTATGAAGTCATATTGATGCCCATATTGACGAATTGTCTTTTTTTTAAATACCGCTTCATACAACAATTGTCCAAAAGTTCAAAAGTTTGTCATTCTGGGTCCAAAAGCGAGTGGCGAGCGGTTGAGTCGCGATTTTCGCTCTCCGACTCCGGTTCCCTCCGCCCAGGATCTAGTCTCCCTCTCCCAGAAGCGTTTGGCACGCGGGAGTTGTACGCCACCATGATGAGTCGCCATCTCTACATCGGCACCATCAACGCCAGGACGCTCGCCCCCAAGGACAAGCAGATCGAGTTGGAACTCGCCCTCGACAAGATCAAGTGGGACGTGATAGCAGTGCAGGAAGCAAGGATTGTGGGTTGTGCGTCGTTCAATCTTACATCCTCAGGCACTGTAGTCTACCACTCGGGCGGTCCTACTGCGTCCCATGGCGTGGCATTCCTGCTCCGACCGCACCTCGCGCGACGAGCTGTGTTCCATGGCCTCTCCCCTCGTCTAGCGACTCTCCTCCTACCCATCGAGCGCCTCTTACTAGTCTGTGCGTATGCTCCAACGTCGTCCTACGATGACAAAGAGTACGATACCTTCATGGACCAGGTTGAGGCCACTTTGCGGAGAGCGCCAAGAGGCTGTATGCCAGTGTTGGTTGGGGATTTCAACTGTAGAGTCGCGCGTGAACCTGGCAATGAAAGAGTAACTACGCTTCTCCGACCCCCAAATCGCGTGGACGGACTTTCACAGAAGTCTGCGTGAGAACCGGCCTGCGCATTCGGAACACGTTCCCGAAAAAGAGACATGGCCGGATCTGGACTTGGCGATCTCCCAACGGCTCCACATTCAACCAGATTGACTTCGTTGCAGCGCCTCCACGGCGAGAGTTGTCAATTGTGGAGTCGTAGGTCGTTTCGAGTTCAACTCGGACCATCGCCTTGTCCGGATGTGTCTATCCCTCCCCGACCAGGTGAAGCACAAAAGATGCAGGGAGAGGTTTGATCTCGACCGAGTCTCTTTTACTGCCAACGCGAATCTCCTCGCGTCAGTGCCTCTCACCCGTCCCGCCTCTGCTGCCGAAGCCTACGATACGGTCCGGGCATTCACTGAGACCGCAGCAAGCGACTGTTGGAGAGTGCGAAGAGTCCCGCCCTGGATATCTCCTGCAACCCGGAACCTCCTAGCGGCGCGCCACAAGATGCAATCCAACCCCCAGGGAACCGTCGCCTAATCCACCGCGTGCAAAGCAGCCCGACTGAGTCTCTCCGATGACATCCAGAAACGAAAGGAGTCGCAAGCTCGTCATGCTGCGACTATGGGAAGGAGCATAGTGAAAGCGATGCTAAGCCTCCAATCCTCTAAGAAGCGTCTTCAAGTCCCTGACTCTGCTACTGGTGCTCTGTCTCAAGAGGCAACTATTGCTACGGTCCAGCGCTTCTTTGAGGAACTGTACACCCCCGGAGTGCACCTTCCCCTCGCGGTCCCTTCGCGCCCCCTCGATCCCCTCCCTCCCTTCCTTCCCGATGAGACCCGGCACGCGATGTCCCTGCTCAAGTGCGGCCACTCCCCTGGTTCGGACGGAATCCTTCCCGAGATGTTCTACCATGCGAAAGACCACCTCGCCCCCGTGATAGCCGACCTACTCAATCGCCTGGTAGCTGGAGATCAAGTTCCCGATGGTTTGGCAGAAGCCATCGTCTCTCTTCTGTACAAGAAAGGAGACTGCACCAACATCGGAAACTTTCGACCAATCTCCCTCCTTACCGTAACCCTGAAGACCATGACACGTTGCATTCTGAAAAGATTCGAGGTAGTTCTTGAAGAGACTGAGTCGTCCACCCAAACCGGTTGCCGGTGCGGGCACAGCACCCTGGACAACCTGCACGGTCAAGCAGGTCGCAGAAAGGTCATCGGAATACGGTATCCCCATCTACCATGCCTTCGTCGACTTCCGCAAGGCCTTCGATTGCGTGGAATGGAGAGCGGTCTGGCAGTCACTCTGGTCATCGGGATGCCATCCTACCCTCATCCACCTTCTTCGTCGCATCTACGAGTCGTCTTCAACCCTCATCCGCGTCAACGAAGATATGGTTCCCGTCACCGTTCGAAGAGGAGTCCGCCAAGGAGACACTCTGTCCCCTCGTCTCTTCAACGTGGTCCTTCGATCGGCGATGGATGACATCGACTGGGGAAGCGACGGGATTCGGATTGATGGAAGATACCTGAGCCACCTCGAGTACGCGGATGACATCGCCCTGATCGCCAAGTCTCGACCGGAACTGGAGCGGATGTTGAAGAAGCTGATGGAGGCATGCAGCCGCGTTGGTCTCGAAATCAACGCCTCCAAGACCAATCTCCTCACCTCCTGCACCACTACCAGAGCACCCATAGTCATCGGGAACCTGCGATTTGAATTCGTCGAGTCTGCCACGTATCTTGGAGGAAGAATCTCTCTTCCACTTGACCACTCAGACGAAATTGAGCACAGGATCAGACTCGGTTGGTACGCATGGAGTAAGCTGTCCCACCTCCTCTCTTCCCGACTTCTTCCCATGAAGACCAGGATGAGACTCTTTGAGAGTTGCGTCACCTCTACCGTACTCTACGGATGTGAAGTATGGGCCTTGCGATCGAGCGACAAGGAGAGGCTGTGTGTGACCCAACGGAAGATGGAGCGGAAAATGGTCGGAGTTTCGCTAAGGGATCGCTGGAGAAACGAACGCGTGCGAGGGATCACGAAACTGCGCGATTGGAACCAAGAAGGACTGAAACGGAAGGCGCGCTGGGCACTCAAAGTGCGAAGCTTGGATACGGATCAGTGGAGCCGCGCGACTACTGTCTGGACGCCCTACAACTGGACCCGCCCCTCGGGCAAGCCAAGAGTGCGCTGGAGAGATGACTTGACGCGAGCTATTGGCAAAAACTGGTGGAATACAACCCGTGATGACTACCAGCGACTCATCCTCATCTGAGCACCCTAATTGCCTGATATGATAAATTGATTGATTGACAACAATTGTTCACCTTTGCCCACAAAATGTATGCTCGTTTGCAGGATAAGTATTTTGCAAATATTCTTGCAAAATGCTGACGTAAACTGCTAGATTGCATGTATCAGCCGTAATCTTCCACTTACACCATCAATCATCATTTGATGGGAGATGCAATATCAAATGACGCAAACATACGTTTACGGCTCTCCGATACGTATAGTCAGAGACCCAGTAGTTCACGCGTACATAGAGGTTTTTTTTAAATTTTTTTTTTAGGGATGTCTGTCGAGTCCATAGATGATAACTCTGTTGATTGCCTTAATTAAAGTTTGCGCAAACGTTAAACCAATTATGCTCGTTTTTCATTTCATAGCATTTTGCACAACCTGATAATCAGGCAAGTCATGCTATGTTTTCCTTAATAGTTTGTGAGTTAACTATGTTCATTGCCGAGTAGGCTTGACTATTGCTTACTTTTTCCATCATTCTGATGTTCTTGGTTGAATTCTACGAATTGTCATGATAAATATATTATATCGTTGTGTAATAACGTTTGAAAAGAAAAATCGCGCGATCGAATTGTTGTTCGTAGCTTGAATCCCTGGAGATAGCCACCGTGAAGTTCAGGCATTCAAAATACCGCATCGTTCACTGGCTGTCAAACCTTCCCAGCGACATGGCAGAATCAATTTACCACACTATTACTATCCTCACTGCATCCATGGGCGTCAGTGCTAAAGCCATTCTCATAATGCTCGTCGTAACAAGGTTAGCTAAGATCTTATAATTACCGTTCTATCAAGAAGAAAAAAACGCGTTCAGAACACCACAACACATGAGACTGCTGGCATCCGCAGTTGGAGATTTGACTGGACTGCTTGCTCTCATATCGACACTTCCAAGGTGGGAATGACGACTGTTTAGAGACACAAAGTAGAAGTCTTCAGACAAATTCTGTTTGGCGACTTTTTTTTGTTTTTTCTTCTGATAATACAATTTCATGGCGTGTGTGCCTCATCACAACTTTCTTGCTGGCTAGTATTTGGTGATTTCATTTTAAACACAACTTTCAAAACTATAAATTAGGAGTTCTAATGTCGATGCTAGCGATCACTTGTGGATCGCTCACTATGTCGTTCGCTCTTCGATTATCCGTCATCAGACAGCTCGAGGTTAGGGCAACTGTGAATTCAGTCTCTAGATAACCCAAAATCATCGCTTCTTTAGGTCGTCCGCAGACTCATTTTCCTCTGTGTTTTACTCTTTCTTCCAATAGCGTGGATGTACGTCCGAGTGTTCGAGATTGGTTCGCCACACATTGCAATCAGTATTCGCCAACAATTACACTCAGCTGGGTGAGCCAAGAAAATGTGGTGATGATTCGTATGTTATTTTCAATCGAAACTACCGAAAGCTTGTATAAATATAGTTCGCAATGTTGCTAAGGTATCATGGATCGGTCCGTTGCCTTTACAAAATGCACCATTCAATCGACTGTGATGACGGCGACAATTCTCTTTCTACTCTCAATTGTGCTGCGGAGAGTGATTATGCGAACATTGAACGAGATTGAAGTGAGAAAATAATATGTTTTCAAAAGATAATAAACGGTTCCAGCACACGTTGAGCCACCAGATGCGTCGTGCGCGTTTCATGATCGTCAGAGTGAGCAAATTACGCCTTAGTTCGCCATAGACAAAGTGCGGTAATTTACTGTTTTTGCTCACCGTCTTATTCTAAATTCGCGCATTCTTTTGCCTCTCAATATTGCTTGAAGCATTAACTCCCTTCCCCCTTCAGGTTAATGCGCTAGAAAGCGAAACGAAAAATACACCTGACCAGCGTGGGTGTAGTGAAAAACATTTAGAATAAGACGGTGAGCAAAAACAGTAAATTACCGCACTTTGTCTATGGCGAACTAAGGCGTAAATTGCTCACTCTGACAGGAGAGAAAATCAGGAAATGTATCAGGCACGAATTTGAAAGAATTGTATTCTAGCGGGAAGAGTTTCATTGTTCAAGAAGGTATCTCTGACTGAAAAGACCACACACATGCTATGTTTAGGCCATGGGAACTTTCGTCCCACCTCTCACTATTACGACAAGAACTAACTAATGCACAGATAAAATTGTTTGATGAAAATACTACTTGCGCCTTCTTTATTTGCGTTCTGCATTGCATTTCATCCTTCGTAATCTGTATCAGACTAAAACAGTAGAAACGGAAAATCACAGGAGCTGCGCTTTCATATTGGTAAATATTAACGGCATCGACATTTGCAATGAATCCAGACATTCTGAAAAGAAGCTCTGAACTTGTCCTGACAACCAATTACTCGCTCTTCTAATAAATGGAATCCCCTGCCTTTTCTGCTATGTGTTCAACGTCATGATCAAATCGTACAATACAGTAACGAACCACCTCCATTCTTCTTCTTAGAAAACAATTAGGAATAATTTAGATGTTTGGAATGGAATGAATTATATCATTCATTTGAACCGAGCATTGACATTCCACTTTTTCACATTTTTTGTCAAGTATTCTTTATTCATCAAATCAGTTTCTCCTTTATCGATGACATACTTTCTCATCATGGTCAATACGACTCTTGCTGCTCGATACACTACCCTCTTTGAGTGCATTTATTTTTTAGAGGTAATGGTTACGAGCTACTTAACTCACTAATATCATATACAAATCATTTTAGGCATGGATTTCGCTGGGAATTCTCTGTTCAATACCTCTCACAGTCTACATAGCTATGGGAATTTCTGCGCTGCACATAAATGTGGGTTGTGATATTACAATTTTGAAATCAGTTCTTTCGAAGTGCTTGACCATTGGCGTACTTGGATACAAAAGAAGCGGAAATCTAGGCAAGAAATCAAATTACACAAATTTAATACAAATATAATCTCAGCTGCGGCTGATACTCGCTGATATCGTGCTTCACACAGCCTGGGCATTCGAGGGTAGACTCGTTCTGTTGTACTACCAGTTCTACCAACTGCCGATGAGAGGCCAGTGCGCACTTTTAACCAGTTTTTTTTTCAAATCGGAAAGAAGCAAGTTGAATGACCTTCAATAGTTACATGAACAACTTGTAAAGTTGCGTAATACTTTAAAATTTAAAAAAAAATGGTCTAGTAAAATAGAGCACTCCGAATAGCAGGGCTTCAGATGATGATACTCTCTTTATAATTGCCAATATCGCACGAGAATCGGCCGCGGGATGGATGGTCGCCATGTGGGTTGAAACTCTTCCCGCTAGAATAATTTTTTTTTAAATTCGTGCCTGATACATTTCCTTATTTTCTCTCCAGATACTGACGATGAATTATTTCTTGCTCTAATGCCTACCTGCTCATTTATGGTTCAATGATCTAGACACAGAATTGAACGAAAAGTAACTGTTCAGAAATCTACTCAATGAAGATTAACGTGATCGCGTATGGAGCAACATTCATCGCGGGGGCGGTGGTGAGAGCAGCAAATATCAATGATTCTCGACTGATAAGAATCTTTTCAGTTCTTCCAATACATTCTCACAATGAATATCAAGTACAACCGTCAGTTGCAGAGAATGACAATGACGGACTATTGCCTGTCCAGAACCTATCAGATCAAAGAGAACATCAAGATCATGAAGGTGATCACTGATCAGACAAAAATTAAATTAATTTATGAAATAATCGAGGCAATGAGGGACATTGCTCACTTTTCAGATGCTGCGTAAGCTCACCCTTCCAACATTCCTCTTGAACATTCCCGCGTTTGCTCTCATATCGATTTACTTACTCTTACCGAGCGACGAGTCGGTGGGCGTAGCTAAGAACGTCGCAGTTGCACTATTCGATCTATGGATTGCCGTGTGAGCAAATTGGTGATTTTGTTTCCTAGGGCTGTGTAGAAGATGATACAAAAGTTTTGAAAAAATGAACAAATGCTCTAGGAGATCTTTGAATGATAATTTATATTCAGATACGCGTCCTTCTTCGGTTTACTCGTCTATAATCTCGAGCAGCGTCTTCAGGTAGTTTTTCCTTATCGATTTGTTTTACATAACAATAATAATAATACATTTGAGGAGAGTGTCCGGCGCTGGTCCGTTGCGTCATATTGTCTGGATAAATACGATGAGGTCACAGGGAGAATCAGGAAGCTCACGATTGCTTCACCGCAAGTTATAATACATTTTCAATGTTTTAATTTTGATTTTCTTCGTCTCTAGATCAACATGACAGTGTTTTCAAGAATAATTACACTTCGCATTTCAGCACTCTGCCACATCATAATGAGACCGACATCTATTTCACCATGCTTTCGAAAGATCTGCACTCGAAACCCATCAGGTCTTCATCGATACCGAAGATTTCAATAATACACATTTGAAAACTTTAGAACCACAATTTATTGCGTCAGTTAAAATATGCTTGCGGCGTACTGTTTAATCATATTACCCCTTAAGTTATTTTATCATAAAACAATTCATTGATGTGTTTATCAATCTTGTTTCCATTTCCTAGTGATATGGAATATCCTTCTGAGGACGTGACGGATGACTAGGGCGATAATGCACAGGATTGACAGAGCAACAAACATTGCGAAGACAATTACATCAATAAGATAATACTGGATGAAATTCAAGTGTCTGCCATAATGATCCAACTGTCGAAGGGGGCCGTGTTCAGCGAAAAATTCCATGTTACGGATGAATATCTTAATTAAATTATTATATATTATTAAATTAAATTAAATTTTAAAAAAAAACGTAATTTAATTATAATCTCAAAATTCACCATACATCTTTCATCGGGAAGGGTCGATCAGCGATGAGACTTCTCACTTTCCTTGCGTTTTTGCGGTAGCTGAACACATTGAGTTTTTTTTTGTACGTCAGCTCACCTTCCAGTGTACGTCAGCTCACCTTTCATTACTGAGAATTTCTCTGATTGCGGCCTCTAGTTTTTCAATATTGGAGAGATTCGTTTTCTCCAGCCTCAAACCGTTTCCATTTCGCTCCACTTGGTATGCATTCCGGTCCTGGTCCGCCATCACGGGGATAACGATCAGTGGGATTCCTAAACAAAATACTATTAATAAGGTACTTTTGATTGTGATCAGAATCGAATAATTTCAACTGAATCATGCTATGAATTAAAGAGGTGTGCCGAAAATAACATAAGAGAATCTCGAACCTGCATCGATCGATTCAGTGGTGCTGCCCTGCCCACAGTGCGTGATGAAAGCACTCAATCGTGGGTCATCTGAATAATGCAAGACTTTGAATGGATCAATCAGGCTCTTACGTAGTATGTCTCTTTGAGGAACCCATGTCGACTCGATGAGGTTCGGTACTCCAGCAGAGATGTTGTGCTTGGGGTTCTAAGATAACTTGTGTCAATATTATGCATGTGAAACTCTGAGCCGTTGATAACTCTACGCCGAGGATCCACTAAAAAGGTGTCAACGCACGATTACCTCATATTTCCAGATAAAGGTGACATCGGGGAATTTCTTGATCGTCTCTCGAATAGTGTTCTTGTACTCTTCGGGCATCAAGGATGATTTTGCAATAGTTCCGAACGAGATAAATACGGTATTCGGACGGAGATCGAGTATGTCGGACCAGGTCTGAGACGATAGCATTGTTGGTCTTCATAAATCGTTCTTTTCTTCTACCTGATTGACTGGAATGTGTCCGGAAGACATCGTGATTCCTCCAATGTCGATGATTCTAGCTGACGTCGGTCTCGGAAAATCGACGAGCGGCTCAGAATTGTAGAAAACAAGCGAGTTGGTAGCGGTTAGCTCCTTCAAAATCCAATGTTTAAGCGTTATTTTCTTTCTTTTTATAATTCGAGTATTGACAAAAACATTACGTTGATTGGAGGCAGGTCGGGGATGCGCCCGCGCAGAATTTCCTCGATTTGGGGCACGAAAAGTGAGTCGATCTTCACATCCATCATTGCGAAAGACATTGTATTGGAGAGTCGGCGGAAGAAAGTCATCTCTTCCCCAGACCCCGCCATGAGAGCTGGAATATTCCTATGATTTTATCCCTATGCTCACTGGTGATGACAGAATGAACTCGAAATGCCGGCTTCACGACGTTTGTTTCATCACTAATGCTCACGTAGTTCGAATTCAAACCAACCATAGCCATGGATTTTCTATACAGGACAACTCACATGGCACATAAGCAGGGTTAGAGGGCGTGTGGGTAACTTGGAATCCGCCGTCTCTAATTGCCATTGATTCCGTCACTGCCCATTTGTCGATGCCGAGTAAGTGGAAGACAACTGAATTTGTTGAGGCGCGTGCATTGGCCTTTATTATTCTGAATTTATATTATAGACCGTGCAGGATTGGGAAAATAGCACTTTTAAAAAGAATATCACGCCGTATATCGAAACATATCGGTGTGGAAATTTACGTACCTGACCCACAGAAGTCCATCGATTCTGCGAAAGCCGCATCGAATTTTTCAGCTCTCAGCTGTTCCATCAGCCCCGGGTAAGAGATCACACCTGGGATTTAATTTTCACGATCTTGGGATTTAATTTTCACGCATGGCGGTTTGCATCGTTTGCAAAGTAGCTCACTGTCGCAGGAATGTCCCCACGTCGCTAGCGCATCCCTCTGTTCCTGAATTGAAGATGTAAACTTACTTTGTAGGTTATAAAGTGCTCACCAGCCACATCTGAAACACATTCCTCATCACCCATACATTCTGCGCCCACTCGTTGTTGAACATCTGATCGAAGCGAAGAGACGCCTCACATTGCGGGATCTGAGGATAGAAGACACAATGTCACACAATTTGTTGAACAGGACAAACATCACGTCCATTCTATTGGAGTGTCCCAAAAGTCTTGTCGCCGTTTTTCTTTTTATTATTTAAAGAGAACCGTAGCAATATCTCTCACTCGTTGTTAATAAGTGCAAGTACTCCTGCACTAATTTAATAGACTTCGATTAGATCATGAGATTGCCTAATGGTGAAGCAATAATATGAAATGTATGTTTTTCGACCTTGTTTTAAAATATTCATAAAACAGAGGCGGTTGACATTCCGAAGCCCAAACAAATACCATAGTAGAAGTAGGAATCAGACTTTTAAATGCAATTTTTCAACTAAAAATATCGCATGAGAACTGAAAATCATGACCATTTTTCAGGTCGATTTTTTGAGTTATCTATTTTTACCCCCTTCGATTGCGCTCTAATGTTAATTTTTCAACGTTTTGATTTATTTGTAAATATTTTGATCGATTTCCCGAATCAAATTCGAAAATTTTTAGAATAATGTGTGGGAAATGGCAAGTTTCATAGTGATGATGCAATTCGAGAAGGGAAGTCGGAATGGTGCGCATATTGAGTATGGATCACTTCCTATTTGTGGCAAACATTAAACTGATTTTTATCTATTCAAAAAAAGGAGAACGGATTTTTTGAACGAAAACTTAACGTGGGTGTTTTTAGTGTTGTCAGTTCTACATACCGTAGCTCCTCGGAATTGTAATGATTTCACTGGCTCAAGTATTGAAACAGAAGGTCAATAGTTACTTCATCAATCGCCGCTTAGCAGGATTCGATAAGGCTCTATACAGTTGAGAAAAAAATTTTCAAAAAAAAACGACATGACTTTTGGGACACCCCAATAGTATGCTCTGCTTTCTGTTCCTAGAAAATTTCTTTCGAGGCCATGTGAACTCCGGTGAGAACTAGTTATGACGTTACCTCAATGACCCTTGCCTTCTCGGTCATCGGGCCTCCAACTTTGCTGTTCATGACAGGTCTATTCATGGCAAATTGGTATGACATCGCTCGATATTTGACCTTTAATCGCGCTTTGAAAGGTGTGCAGAACGTATAGAGCAGTGCTAACTCCTGAATGAAGTGGGTATAGTCGTTGCTTCTTCAATTGTGTATTCACCGTTTGGTAGTAGCTTAGTGACCACGTTTTAACCAATTGTGAACCGGTTTTCGTTGTACGCGATTTACACGAGCGATCTTCTAACCTCTAATTCGCACTTTGACGGCAGCCTCCCTCAATTTTCGTACTCAGTCTGACAGTTTGTATTAATTTGTTCGTCGCTTTACTCGATAGCTATTTAATTTAATCGTTCTCGCCTTGTCCGTTAATTACTGTTCTAATTTACTTGTTCGTCAGGCTCCAGAGCCAGTCATGATGATGCCACCGGCATTCGATTGTCCGGCCGATACAGTTTACGAAGATGAGGCCTACGATAACAGCATCCCTGACGTCCAGGTCCTTTTTAAACACCTTGTTCTTTATCTGGAAAATCCTTTTCCAGAAAGTCGCCAAGAAGAACAATAAGCTTTCGGTATGGGGAAATCAGAAGACCTGAATGGATTGGTCTTGGAAAATGTCCTACAAGTAAGTCGTACCATTAATTGTGGCTTACGCTTTTCAATCGTTATTTAATCCGTTTTATTTTCAAACAAGTTCTCTACAAACAAGTTCTCGTTGAGTGCTCCATAAACGAGCAAGGGTCGATTAAATTTACAAGTCAAGTTAATCTAGGTTCGACATCTTGAGTCGTGGGAGAAGGGAACTCGCGAAATACAAGGCATGACTGGAATGCGCGGTGGAGTGAGTGATCTTCGGCTATATTATTTGTTTCCAATTAATTTGTTTTATTGGTTGCAACAGAAAAAAAACAATAACGGAACTGGGAGTCCCGTTTTCCTTCTAATTATATAATATTATCGTAAATCATACAAATAAATTGTACGCTTCGGTGACTAGCACTACTGTTCTCGGTTCTCGGAGTATGATTTACTGTCCAACGATCTTGTAGGAAGCAGCTAGTATCGATGATCAACTCTGCGTATCTTCGTGGAATGGGATTCATGTTCATTCGATTCTGCCAGCCTCCAAGTGATCTCTGGTCCTGGCTCGACCCCTATCTCGTGAGTCTATCGCTTATTCTACGAATAAACTGTTGGAAATTATTTTTTTCCAATATATAATGTCGTACTTCCCTAGCTTTCCCGACCAGATGAGAATTTTAAACATTTATTTTTATAACAGTCGCTGAATACGCAACTAAATAAAATTATTGAATGATTATTTGGATCGTCACTATCAATTTCCCGTTATCCACACGGACATGCACCGTGTTATAGAATTTGAGTAACAACGAAGAAAACAGCATAGGCGGAATACGGTAAGTGCTCACTGTTAAATTTCCTCGCAACCGTAATCCACCTGCAATCTTTTATTCGTTTTACGAAAATTGTGTTTCAACATGCAAGTAAATGTAGCTTCCGAGAACTCAATGAGAACGATCAAATAAGCATCCAGTCAAAGTATTTGATGGTTTCATATTATCTGGTTGGTGGTTTCATGTTTTCATGGGGTGTAAAATGTGCAAAATCATCTAAATGTTTACCTGTTCGGGAATGCTTGGGACGTTCAATATTACATTTTCATTTATACGTCTTTCTAAAATTGTAGCATATTTGTAGGACGATGAGGATACGGTAGTCCCTCTATCTGGTGGAGGAGATGAACTCACGTTCGGATAGGTGTGTTTAATTCTGTAATATTTTCGTCGGTTTCTTAGTTCCCCCGAACGTGCCAAATATTTTCTTATTAAATACTTATTGTAATTGGTTATACTTCAGGCTCGCAATTCGTGAAATGGAAAAAGAGCACCACATAAAGAGGAAAGGATCACCTGCAAGAGAAGGATAAAAGAAGCACAAGGTCGGTTCTATAATTGTGCGGTATTATATCAGAATCTCTACCGTAGCCTACAGTACCCCACCAAACCTGACCTATACCGTATCCAGGTGCAGCATACATTACCCCTCATTGCAGATTGGAAAGACATCGAAGGACAAGCGGGACTACTACCGACTGGCGAAGGAGGAGGGATGGAGGGCGAGGAGCGCCTTCAAGCTGCTACAGATCGATGACGAGTTCGCCATCTTCAAGGGTACGGTAGAGGTACAGTAGGAGAAAGATCGATCGATGAATAACTTAAATGAATTTTTTTTTAAATCGGACGGTAGACTGCAGTAGGACAGTTCACCGTGAATTCAATATCATTGATGGTGTAGTATTCTGTAACCTACAGTATCTCCCTTCTGCAGGCGTGATTCGTGCAGTGGATCTGTGCACGGCGCCCAGTTCGTGGTCAACTGGTACGGTGTTTTCTTATTTTTATTTAGCTCATTCTGCAGACGTAATATCTATCGCCTATCTCTATTAGCATTATTTCTCGTTTATTTTATTCTGTACGGATCCTGTCTTGAACCAACGAGTAATATCCAAATATTAATTTCTCAGAAAATACGATGCGATCATCTCTTGCGTCACCACCACTGCAGGACGCATCGAAAGGAATCTCCCAAGAGGGCCAAGGCGTGAGTTGTTTGGTGATATAGTATGGCTATCTACTAGGGAGGTAATTTCATGTTTGGCTTTCTCCATTCTGCACACAACCACTCTTGTTTGCTCTGGCTCCGAAATTGCATCAACACTGTTGACTATTGTCATGTCCCCATCTCTAGTAGCAGCATTCCCCTCTATCCTACTTCCTCCTTTTCCTTCCCCAGACTCCGCCCTCGGAGTCTGGAGTCGAGTCTTCTCCTCTCTTCGGAGATGTGACCTCTCCCTCCCCTCCTTTCCTAGTAGTCCCTCCGAGACCCCCAGACACTGTCGATAAAGGATAACCAAGACACCAGGGGAAAGGCACACAAGTAAGGTACAGAGGATACTCGGTGTGGTAGTCGAGCCGCGGGACCGGCCCGCTACCGTATCCGACACTATGAATGAAGACATAACACGTCCAAATATGCTAAAGTAGTAGTTGCGTGCTTCGAAGGCAACTATTCGATCGTGTACTACTAATTGTCATGCATTGTATT
Organism: Pristionchus entomophagus; assembly: GCA_036245825.1. NCBI lineage: Eukaryota > Metazoa > Nematoda > Chromadorea > Rhabditida > Neodiplogasteridae > Pristionchus > Pristionchus entomophagus. Next base: position 38,329,856 of record BTSX01000005.1, read on the forward strand.
GTCATCCAACTTGGACTTAGCTGTTAGGTAGTAGTCGGACCGAACGGAATCTTCCTCCTCCACCTCCTCCTCTTCTTCTAGATCTGATTCAGTTGGTTGAGAATTCTGGGAAGGGCGGAAGGAAGATTCCTTCAATCATAACACGATACCAATTATGTCAGGTCAGTGCAAACCGTTATGAGAGTAGGGACACTAAAAACCCCCGAATTCATTCTAGACACATTCACGCTTCGTGTTTCAGATGGTCATCGATCGCAAGGTGAGACACAGTGAGGGGCGAGGAGGAGTCAACGGCTAAAGTATGAAGACAATTGTATTATACTGTTTTATGATACATTTATGTTACTCGAATCGAATAGTAACTCTTTCTATTCTGCACACTGGTTTTACGTCACAATCACATTATATTACGCAGAATGCAGAATGCTACTACCGTATCAGGCAACTAGTGAAAAGGTTTGGTAATTTAATAATGACTCTCCTTATTGTGCATGTTTTCTCACAGATCATAGAAATGATGTTGTGTGGAAAGAGTCATTTTAAACTACCAAACCTAGTGGTTCACTGTTTCACCTATGGACTTTAAATGACCCTCTCTATATGGAGAATGCATTAGAAACAGATTCAAATTTGATTAAATTCATTTCAATTGTGAGTAATAGGGAAGTCATTTCGGGGTTGAGCTCTCTCTCTATTCTGCACACTATATCGCATAACATTACGGCAAAATAGTGTGCTGAATGGAAAGAGTGGAAAGCAAAGTGACCTCTCTAGTGAATCGTAGATTGTTCTTGTTGGTCATCACTATTGTATTTTTTACTGCTATTGATCTACATAAATGATGGAATCTACCCGATTGCTTTACAGTTAGTTTACCTCGTGTTGCTCGAATGGTAGATCATTGATCGAATCATAGTGGAAATCATTATCGCCTAGACCCCAATCGTCGTTTCCGTCCTGATATCAGCATAGAGATAAATGGAACAGTAATAGTCCTATTTTAACGTAGTCTTGCACTAGTTGTGTTTCTACTATTGAATATAATGTCATCTTATTTGTTCTCACTTGCTCATTCCCTTCATATGCCCCTTCTCCCTCTCCATCCTCGAAGTGATCTACCACTTCCTCCTCCGGCTCACCAATCCTCCGCCGTTTCTATGAAAGACAATAAAAAGGGCAGAACTAGTATCACTATTACCTCTACTGTGCCTGTATCTCTATCATCGCTAGGACGAACTGTTTCCTTCAAAACAATGGTTACTCGTCAAAGCGATAAATAGAAGCAAGTGCTAACTTTTTCGGCAATCCATCGACTCCAATGTGAAGGTGGCACCACCGAACATCATCTTTGGCAGTCAACCTAGCACGCACAGCCTCTAGTTCGTGTGAGTTTCGGATGAGTCTAGTAAGAGAGAACTAATCCATAGTGCGGAAGAGGAAGCGCACACTTCCTCATCCGCCGTTGTACAAGCGGATTTGTCGGGTTTTTGAGCATAGCTAAGTGAATAATTGGTAACAAAAATCGCGAAAATAATTCATCCCAGTCATTCCGGCGATGAGATCTCGCCGGAATGACTGGCAAGATAGTTTTTAGAATGGAAAGTGGACAATTAAAGTCAATCACAATGAGCTGTTAGATCTCCGCTCTCTATTCTGCACACTCTCCCACGCGCGACTTTGAGGTTACTCATCGAGCAAAATCACGTCAATTAGCACCGAATATATTGAAGAACTATCGCACTACGCATTAGAACGAAAATAAAAACGCGAAATGGTAAAAGTCAATCACAATGAGGGTTAGCTATGCGCTCTCTCTTCTGCACACACTCCAAAGCGCGACTTTGAGGTTACACATCGAGCAAAATTACGTCAATTAGCACCGAATAGATAGAAGAACTATCGCACTACGCATTAAAACGAAAATAAAAACGCGAAATGGTTAAAAAAAAAATTCGACCAAAATAAGTAAATGCGCAAAAAAAGAAAATTTCGCAGCCGAGCCACTTTGAAAAGACAGTTCACAGTTCGCCGGACGACTTTTCAATTCATGGCTGCCCGCGCATCGCACCACTTGATCCACCGTAATCACACCATAAATTCCTTTATTTTTATTGCAACCGCAGGAATTTTTTTTTTAATTTTTAAATTTTGTAAATATTATTAAAACAGTGTGATCTTCAAAATAAGGTCACATGTTCAATCTCTGCCAGGTCCCTTTAAGATTAGTCAATCTCTTGAGAGATTTACAAACCATATTTCTTGCAGAAGTTCTTCCCACCAGCATTCAATCAGCCGCAGAACCTATCATCACCTGGCTCCTCAGCAGAACATTCCCGACAAGGTTTCGAAATATTATTTTAGATTTTGACTTGATGTCGACGAATACATTTCATATCATGACTGGACCTTGATTCATGTTGTGAATCGAAAGTATTCGTTGATGCAAATTCCTAAAACAAAAACAGGTTCCTCCGACTACAATTTCTCGCACTCGAGCAGCACTTATGAAACCGCGCCTCGGATGATGCCACGACATCAGAAACATGTGGGTCGATCTTTGAAGGATGTAATCCCGATCGTCATCTCACGGAATTCAGTAGTATTGTATCGACCAATCTGTGCAGTTGTGTGACTTTCGAAATTAAATAAATACTGGCAATTTCGACTATGCTGTCAGGTATCTGCTCCTGCCGAATTCCACCTCCGTCAACCAGTTCACCAGCATGCTAACTCCATCCCCGTAAGTAGATCAGTTCAAGTATATTCCTGAATTTATGTTAAATACATTGTCTGAACTGTTTGTTGGGCCACTATCACCGAAATGATTAATAATTCCAGCAATTCACCTTCGGTGGACACGGGATTCCGACGACGCAATCTCAACATTACAGGTAACTAACGAATAGGATTGCTGCAACAACATAGTATTTCAGAAGTATATCATATGACATTGCGCATGCCCCCAATACAATGCTACGCATGGATTTCGTTTTTTTCCAGTATCTACGCGGGATGCAATAACCGACACATCGTTTACAAGCTGCGAGAACTTCACGTGTTTGCTTTAATTTTCTCAAGCATTTCATTTCCCCCCACAAAATTCATCTACAAACAGTGATAAACCCAACCAAATTTGAGATCTAGAATAGTAATCCGAATATATATTTTTGTTCGTAAATTCCCTCATTATTCGAATTATTTTCTCAAAGGAGCTTTCAGAGTAGAAACTTTGTAAATATCACGATAGATCATCGATAAATCGTTTATTGATGTTTGAGACCGATTATGCATGGGCTGATGCATGAACATATCACGGAGAAAGGTACGACAATTTATTGGAGAAGTAAGTACTGATATTCACATCAAGGAACATCGGCCCTCCGTGCTTCCGGGACAAATAATTGGTTTGCCTTTGTAGTTAAAATTGCTCTTGGCTATCTGAAATATAATGTTGTTCGATAGAGGGGAACTGAAATATCATATCTGCAATGCAAGTTAACCTCACCTCGATAGCGAGAATAGCCCTCTCGAATATTTCATTAACCTCGTTCGGCCAGCTATGATTCACGCGATATCTCACAGATGCCTTCACAGACAACATTGCGTGTATTATGTGAATCACATCGGGTGATTTGTATAAGAAATATTCAACATTTTCACGAAAGCAGATAGCAAGAAAAATTGTTACAATTATGATCTATGTGAGATTTTGCAATGAAAACAAATTAATCTCTCACATGATGGTCCCTCGCCGAAATCTCGACGAACCATGCATTCCACTTCCTTGCCAGGGTCTCGCCTAGAATACTTCTCAAATAGTTGTAAAATCAATATTTTACTGACCTTCTTCGCGAGACACAGCACGGCAAGCGTACTGTAGATCGAGCTTATTTCCAACCAAAACCACCGGCACACTGTAATATCTTATTGTATGAAAATATTCATAATATGAGTATATATGCAATGCAAGGGACACATTTTGCTCTTCAAATCGCATAGTATGGCAATTGACAAAAATAAGAGCTCACTTGATATCCCCAACACATTCGACGATCTTATCGTGAATCGTCTGTACAATCTCGAAGCTGAAAATAATTCCTGTATTTGTATTTCCAATTCATTTGTTTCCGACGGTGAACATGAAAATCTACTCACGATTTTCTGTCGTTGATTGCGTAGACTAACATAAATCAATCAATATCGACCGCGCAGCTGCGAGGAAAGAGTGAAAACTCCTGCTGACCCGCAGTGTCCGTGATCCTTGAATGAGAATTTGAACAATACCTCTCAGAGATCATAGACCGGTTCATCAAACGCCAAACTCTTCTGATTGAAAAAATAACTTTATAAACATTTGCACCGAATTTCGGATCACCATATCAATAGCAATCGAAAGGAATATCGTCATTCGTCACTTTGATATTGATTCAAGAACACTGAGGGAATGCTACCACAGAGAATAGTTTCTGCCCTTCCACTTGTACGTTTTGTGATAGAGTTCCTCGATCGTTGTATCGTAAGCCTCCGGAAAGTTGCCGTTAATGAAGCGGAGTGTCAGTGACGTCTTACCTAAACGATAATTGTAATATGTAAACACATTTAGATATTTCTACTTTTCATCGCGAAAAAGACTCACCCACGCACGGGTAGCCCATGATCGCGATTTTCCTGTTGTAGCAGGGTTGCTGTGCGGAATCGGAAGAACGTTGTGGAGAAGGCGGCATAATGATTCCTTCGATAGCTTCAGTTGCTTCCGCTTACAGATGAATCTGATAGGACAGTAAAATCAAGTTGCACTTGAATAGAAATGTCACAATGACGATGCCAAATATGCGAGTTCCGATGTTCAGATATGCACGTGCGCAGAAACACAACAGCTCGAACTATAGCTAGTGCGTAAGCGGATTTATTTTTTTTCTGTGAGAACCACTTGATTGCAAAACGCAATGCACATGATATGGACTTCCGGACACGAGAAATCGAGACAATACGACAGTGCGCGTTGTGCAATCACATGTCACGGCGCCGAGAATGATAATGGGAATTTGTTGTTCGCTTTTGGAATGATTGAACCCAAACAACTCACTGAGACTCGGCCCTTTGGTCATCCCGAACGACGTCTTGAACTGCAAGTAAATGAATAGATATGGGTGAAACTATTTGGGCGAAATAAATAGAAAAAGGCTGATTTCGAAATATGCGCAGATCACATGTTTGAGAAGGCTCGCAGTCACATGAGTCGCTCTGCATCATGAGGATTCTAGCAGAGTGATAATACGGTGCAAGTTTAAGGCGATGACGCGATTTCCGAATTGAAAATTACGAAATTCCTCCAAATCGCTCATTCACGAGAGTAGATATGAACCCTGAATCGCGTATCCTTGTCCGCGGTTGCCACCTTGAGTGATAGAGCCGTGCAATATGGTTCTGGCGCGCTGACAAGAAGGTTTTTTGAATTTCCAGATCAAGTCCTTGACGATATGGTCCGTTATAAAAAATATTATAAGGCACTCACTGATAGGCATACGAATCACCATTCTCCGATACGCATGCCACTCCACGAATTCCACCAACATCCATCCACTCTTGAGGACAGTCAATCTCATCCACGTATGTCTGCAAATTTGATTTTTTTATGCGATAGTTGAGCTATGATAAGATGGAAATTTACATAACATCATTAGATCTGAGAGCAGTCTCGGAATTTGTATTCTTCATATTTTTACGAAACTGTTTTTCCTCTCCGCTCTAATGATTATATTGATAAATTTGCTCTCATACTAAAGTTCTCGACTAGATAGGATAACCAACGAGTTTTCCGAACTCAACTCTTCTCGACAGAACATTGTCGTTTTCGTAGTCGTTTTCGTATACGACTCGGCCTGGGTCAGCCAACCATTCGAGAGGAAGGTCGTCCGGGCACCAGGCGTGAGGTACCCGTTCCACTCTGGAACGTTTTCAAGTTGTCCGTTGTTTAATAGTTTATAAATTGGCTGCATTGTTTGTTCTCAGCGCTCTTTGAATAGCGAGTTCATGTCTTTTACTGGAATAGTATTGGGTCAAATCGCAACCTCCATCTTTTCGAACAGCAAAGTTGAAATTGGCAGGAGCCGCGTCCGGGTTGTAGAGAGTTGCGATCGGACCACTGATCATCACCGAACTTTCGGCATTCCGAGCGCTGCAAAGTATAGTACACTGTTCATTTTGTGGACTGCTTCCTCAGTGCAAGAGCTCTGGTTTTGCTTTTCATGTGAACAATACAAATATATTTAAAGCAATATCTTCGAATCATTAAATCTTTATGAATCAACCATATTCGCTTACGTCAGCACTTCATATTTGTCCGCGGTGCTGTCGAACCCGATAGTCTGCACGGTGACCCCAGTGGGATACCCAGTGGGTACCATGTCCTTAATTATATTTATTGTGAATAGATATATTCGATTGCATATCTGAAGCACATGTAACATAGCAATTCAAAAAAATCTTCTTCATATTTTCTCAACCTCTCTCTGGCATGGCTGGATGCTAGAGTGTTCAATTCGGGTCGCCGTTCTCTCATCACGATCAGGTTAAAGAATGCGCGAAATGAAGAGACGGAGACACGTATTTCAAACTCTACTGTCACAACCTCAATCACAAATAGTCAAGTAAAACATCTACCGATGATTTGGTCATGCCGCTCAACTGAACGTCCATTTCCGCACTGAGCACCGTGCAACTGAGCGAACTCATCTGGAAACATGCTTCATAATCTTCAGTTGCCTGTGAAAAAAACACCAAAGACTAAGACGCGCTCTTGCCAGGTAACTCGACATTAGTTTCGAACATATATTTAGAAGAGATTAAATGAAATGAAATACAATTCGAACCATGGCAAGACCGGAATCTGGCCATTGACGAGTTGTGCGCTGATCACAGGTGCAACGGGCACTGAAACGATTTGCAACGGGCACTGAAACGATTGAAAAAAGCATTGTCAAAAATCGACCAGAAACTGCTCGACACAAATATTTTGATCGAATTCGCTCACAAATTGCGTTAACAATGTAGATTGTGAAAGGTACGCTCGTCGTAGACGCCGGGTTATTGTTGGAGATCTGAAAAGTCCGGATTATTCATTATAATCGAGAATTTAAAGACTCGTATCATACCGTGATTGGCGCAGTGAGATTTATGGATTCGTCCAGGAAATACTCCGTGTTTCGTTTGGGAGCTGCGAGATCATAGACTCTGAAATTATTTTTGAGAAATTATTGAATTATATTAATCGTAAACTGACGAGAATAACTTTGTCTTATCAGCTCCTTGGATGGCTACGTTTCGCGCGTATGCACCATTTGCCGCGGAGCTTGCGTACACAGCATACTCTATACGTTTCTCCCGGTGTAAGGTTCATCTTCTGAAGCAGATCGATTTATTTTGAGGTCACCAGTCTGTGTGTGTTACTGCAGATTGCATTACAAGACAAATGAGCTGATATTGGATAGTTTGTTGAGCCAAGCAGAACTCACACTCCCGCTTATTCCTTCCATGACATCCTTGGAAGTGATTACAGCGCTTTTTGTGCCAAATGAAGCTAAAATTATACTGAATCATAATATCGAAATGTTGCAACCCCACATACTTGATAACACTGATGGAAGAAGACAACTTAAGATGATAAGTTAATGTTCTAACTATCTATTGTGAATTTATTTTCTAGAAACACACCAAGAAACTCACCGAGCTTCATGAAAAATGCGTTGAGTGGACAAGGAATAAGGCGAGAATTGCGCTTGGTGAAGAAGCAATGAGTCACGAAATGATATGTATTGACATGATAACGAGGGAAACAACTAGCGAGTGGCAGGCACACCTAATCCCCTGATAACGTACATAAATGGAACCAAACATGACGGTTTTAGACTGAACGATCACCATGAGGAGATCAATAAAGCGAGGTTATTTGGTTATGAGAAAGATGGACAATATCACAGGTTGAGTGCAGCAGCAGTTGTATCTTCCCACCCCGGTATGTCAACGATTCTCACTCGAATCCCATGTTTTTTTTTCAATTTGCAACGTGCGAATGATTCATCTAGGACATAAATCTACAGATAAATAAAAACGTCGTTTGACAAGTCATCAATCACAGGAAGAATGCAATATTCTGATAGCGCCAAGCTGCAGTCTGCAGTGCAGTGTTCACTTCTGATGTCGAATCGAGAATTGCTCTCCTCAAATTGCTTGTTATCTGACCGGTTCGAGATACCAGCGAGCATCTGATTTGACGAAAGCTCGGTCTCCATCTGACATCACAAGGCTTTCATAGAGTGATTTCAGAAAGGTGGATAAAGGGATCCTAAACGCGTCACCTAAACCGTGGTTCATGACTTAAGTGAAGTATGTTGACGCGGATATAAACAATATTTTTGTTGATTTCACTAAATGATAAATCTTTTAGGTTCATTCAGCATTCTGTTCTTTAAGGTATGATATGTCCATTATGACACAAATGTAAACACTTTATTGAAAAAAGCGAGAAAGCCTACTGAATAAAAAGTGAGCATGCTTGAGGAGATGCCTAGTTTGGTTTGGTTACATCCCACTGGACGAGGAAGTAGTCGTTTCCTGTGCCATTCGGTTTCCAGTCGACCGTCAAGTTCTCTTTATTTTTTCTCTTTTTTTCTATTGGGTCTATCCTGATTGGTTGAGAAAATATGATTTTTCGACCATTTTACCTTGAAAACAGCCTTCTTCCCTGCGGCGAAGCAAGAATGACAAATAAATGGTGGTTTGTCAAACACGAGACCAAGACCCACCTAGTACCTGTGTATGAGCTTGGGATTCTCATTGCTAGAGAAACGTGTCCGGGGGGTGGTCTCAAATTAGTGAGATGTCGTCTTAAGCATAGTCGGTAGCTATATCGCTGCAATTCTCCGCTAATTGTAGTACAAGACAAATAAGAATTATCTCTGGAATGCTCATTACACTGAGTAGTAGCATCTCGCTGGTTCCTTGATCGTGTCCTCTCAATGCCCAAATCGTGACGGGGATCGGCCAGATTCCAACCATCATCGGATCCAATGCGAGGAGTGTTCGCTGTGAAATCGATCATCAACGAAATACTACTAATTCATCAGCACGACTTTGTCCCTGGTCAGAATAATGCGCTCTCAGATTTTTGATGAAAACAAGTACTACTCACTTTTTTGAACTTGAAACTATTTCCGCTGAGCACGACCGTTTGATGACGATGAGTGATGCAAATCATGATTGAAACGCCCAGATAGATCCATATGATTACTAGGATGCCCTAGTTATGAAATTTAGGTATGAAATGTTAACAACACATATCAAATAAAACAAATATTCAAGAAACAGAAGGATAACAGTCAAACTGCTTACCATTCCCCAGTTCAATGGCATGCCCAGTTGCGCGAAAAAGCCGACGCCGTATCCAGTGAGTACGGGAGACAACGAAATAGCTTGCATGCCAATCTCTATGTGAATATCATGGATGATAAAAACCGTCTGAATGAATACTGTGGCGTTTCGTGAATAATATTTCTTATAAAATTCTTAATATACCTGAATCATTATTAGGTAGCCCCTGACCACGTTTTTACTATACGGAGTTTGCTTGAGCAGAAGAAAAAAGGAGAACATGTGAATGACAGACGAACAGCAGAATGTTATTTTGAGTTAGAGAAATATTTTGGCTTCCCTTTCAGAGGCGTTCCACGGTTTAGTGAAGCTTTTGGGTGGGGTCGACGGATCACTTTTTTGCAACCTATGCCAATAAGTTGTGGATGAAGTCCCCATACCTGATAGCTGGCCCAATATGAGAGGTTGGGGTGCACTTTCCGAAAAATGACGGGCCGTGTCCAAAAAAAGTCTCAGAAAAAAAAAATTTTCATCCCAAAAAAAAGTACGTTCTTATAGATGTTTCAGGCGTATTTTGCCATGAAAATAACGAAAAACTTACTTTGGAAGCGATAGGACATCGATAAAATGTCAAAAACGGCGATTTTCGACATTTTTCGGACTCCGTGAAAAAAATTTTCACACATAGGCATTTTTTTATTGCTAAATCTACGATTCTACGTGCAAATCTGTTTCTGGTGTTATTCTTTCACGCTTTTTCATTCCGGCGCTCGGAAGCCGCAGTCTCCCGCCCGAGGCTCTCTCGGAACGATAGCGAGATGGTTCGACATTTCGAAGGGATACAGTCACTTTTTCATTCGATTTATATTCCATTAATCATTATTAATCATTTGTGTTGATATTATGGGGGTTTGATCCCGAAAAGACACGAAAAGACTGAAAAGTTGAAAAAAAAACTTTTAAAAAAAAACTTCAAGTTCAAAAATTCATAAGTCATGTTTATGGGCTTTAAATGATGTACTTGAAACTAAAAATTTCTAGTTATACCTTTAGCATCAATTTCTGAGAGTTATAGCTGATTTGGAGATATTTTTAAATTGAAATTTTTCAGTTGGCAAATGATCGGGAAATTTTTCGAAGAAATTTTTTTCTCTGGAATCTTACTCTAAAGCTCGGATATTGTTAAGGATTCATTCGCAAGTGATTTTCAGTTTCAAGTACATCATTTGAAGCCCATAAACATAAATTATGAATTTTTGAACTTTTGAGATTTCAAAAAGTTTTTTTTCAACTTTTCAGTTTTTTCGTGTCTTTTCGGGATCAAAACCCCATAATATCAACACAAGTCATTAATAATGATTAATGGAATATAAATTGAATGAAAAAGTGACTGTATCCCTTCGAAATGTCGAACCCTCTCGCTATCGTTCTCATGCCAGCCTCCGAGAGAGCCTTGGGCGGGAGACTGCGGCTTCCGAGCGCCGGAATGAAAAAGCGTGAAAGAATAATACCAGAAGCAGATTTGCACGTAGAATCGTAGATTTTGCAATAAAAAAATGCCTATGTGTGAAAATTTTTTCACGGAGACCGAAAAAAGTCGAAAATCACCGTTTTTGACATTTTATTGATGTCCTATCGCTTCCAAAGTAAGTTTTTCGTTATTTTCATGGCAAAATACGCCTGAAACATCTATAAGAAAGTACTTTTTTCTGGGATGAAATTTTCGACTTTTTTTGGACACGGCCCGTCATTTTTCGGAAAGTGCACCCCAACCTCTCATATTGGGCCAGCTATCAGGTCTAGGTATGGGGACTTCACCCACAACTTATTGGCATAGGTTGCAAAAAAGTGATCCGTGAGGTAGGTGCAGAATACCAAGGAACGTCTCTTCAAGGATAGGAAGATCGACATCGATACTTGCAAAACTAAATGGAAAACAACAAAAAAGAGCTATGAATAGAATAAGCCATTTTACAAGGAAAAACAATTCATTTTGGACCGCGAAATGTGTTTAGCGAAAATTGTCAGTATATACTACAGCAATAACTTCATAGTCAATGTATTGTATACGGTGAATATATTGAGACTCATGTTACATACAGATTATCGTAATCATCTGGGAATTACAAATTTACTCTAGATATTTTGTTTGTTGAACAGCATTTCCTCATACCGGTTTGTCCCAGGCAATGTTTATCCGTTTGTTATTTTTTTATATTTTTTTAATTATTATTTTCAAATAGCACCTGCCGTTTTCGAACAGAAACTAGAAGGAACGACTCCTCGCCTATCATTCGAACAAACTAAAACGAGTAAAGAAAATGCATGCATTACGATGTTATAGCGTGGATCTTTTCGTTGGGTCACGCAATACACGGGGTTTCAATAAGGGAATAAAGCCATCATATTATTTAATTGCGGAAGTGCTTCGAACTGTAGTGTCTGAAACATTGTTGTGCCTGTTGAATGCCAATCGACGAACCGTTGGAGTAAAGATAAGCAGGCACCTGATCAATTTTTTTCTTTTGTAGATTTTGTAGGCGCTCCTTATCAAACTCACCAGAATGGAGTTATCGAATTTATTCCGAGAAAGAACCATTGCGCGAATCCGCAGAAGAGAACATCGAAATAACGGGCTATGAGCTGAACAGTAATTGGTATGATTTTTACATGAAAGAACATTACATTGTTAACGAAGTAGAGCATGTAGAAAATATACGAAACGATGCTGGTTATTTCCAGCCCTTTCTCTCCATTGAATCTGAACTACTAGTATATCATCATTCAAGAGCGATAATCAACAAATCCCCCATTTTCTTGTCGACCACGTCAATATATCTCCGCTCCCGAGTGAGAATAATAGTCAGGACTATATAGATTATTAGGGTAGCGAAACTGACTATTGATCTTATGATTAATGCTATCGTAAGAAGTAACTGCAGACAATAGTTTTTCTCCTACGCCTCAAACGTTAAGAGACCTGCTACGTTACATCCAGGACATCCATAATATCGATTTGGCCCAAATTTTTTCCCTGGATTGAATCCATGGGTCCCCATCACCAAACGGGACTTTATTTGGTTCAGATCATCGAAACATAAAAATGCTGGGATTTTGAATTTTGAAAACTCGAAAATCAGAGAAAAATAACCGAACGATCTGGGTCCAAAGTTAGTGTGGAAATATCACATACATACCTAGACAACAAAAAAGCGTTTTAAGTTGGTCCGAAATTACGATCGTAATCTGTTTTTTTTTCAACTTTCGAAAATGGTTTTCGATTTTTAAAAAAACCATATGAGAAAACCGCAACGCGCACTACGTGCATATTGTAGAGCATTGAATTCTGCGTTGAATCAGGTAAATGAGCTAAAAATAATTTTAGCCTCTTTTCAGATCTATGGACTTGAAATAGAATGTCGAAAAAAAGTTTTCAGAACCCCCTCAATATGGTGCGCGTTTTGAAGAGCTCGTCGATTAGGTCTTTTCTTGTGTTGACAGTTTTACCTGAAATTGTTGTTTGAACGAGTTAGTACCATGAACATTCACTAAATTCTGAAATATTATTTTTTTCAAAAAGAAACTTGGATTTCGCTTTCCGGCTATCATTCCATGTTGTAGAGCATTGAATTCTGCGTCGAGTCTAAATGAGCTAAAAATAATTTTAGCCTCTTTTCAGATCTATGGACTTGAAATAGAATGTCGAAAAAAAGTTTTCAGAACCCCCTCAATATGGTGCGCGTTTTGAAGAGCTCGTCGATTAGGTCTTTTCTTGTGTTGACAGTTTTACCTGAAATTGTTGTTTGAACGAGTTAGTACCATGAACATTCACTAAATTCTGAAATATTATTTTTTTCAAAAAGAAACTTGGATTTCGCTTTCCGGCTATCATTCCATGTTGTAGAGCATTGAATTCTGCGTCGAGTCTAAATGAGACAAAAATTATTTTAGCCTCTTTTCAGATCTATGGACTTGAAAGAGGCTGTCGAAAAAAAAAAGTTTTCTGAACCCTCTCAATATGGAACAAGTTTTGAAGAGCTCGTCGAATAGGTCATTTCTTATGTTGGACGTCTCTCACGAAAATCCTCCGTTCGTGTGCTGTGGCTGCTCAAAAGTTGTCAAATCAGCCCTTTTTTTGACGAAAAAACAAATAAATGCAAATTGCTCCAAAAGCTTTAAAAACGTTAAACCTGTGCTTTGATGTGTTTTAAAGTTGATACTGGCGCTTTTTACTTCTTAATATTGGATATTATCGAATCCTAAAAAAAAGGAATTTTCGCACTTCAGCAGCCACAGCTCACGAACGGACGATTTTCATGAGAAAAGCTTAACACAAGAAAAGACCTAATCGACGAGCTCTTCAAAACGAGCACCATATTGAGGGAGTTCAGAAAACTTTTTCTCTTTCAAGTCCATAGATCTTAAAAGAGGCTAAAATTATTTTTGTCTCATTTAGCTGACTCGACGCAGAATTCAATGCTCTACAATATGCACGTAGTGCGCGTTGCGGTTTTCTCATATGGATTTTTTTTTTTAATCGAAAACCATTTTCGAAAGTTGAAAAAAAAACAGTTTATTATCGAAATTTCGGACCAACTTAAAACGCGTTTTTGTTGTCTTTTTTAATGTTGAGCATGGTTTTCAATCTGTTCAGAGCAATGAAAAGCATGGTGTGAAGGCTGATGCCTCCGAGAAGAGTATACATAACTACTGTAATGGTTCACTGCGTTCGATTCTTCCCTCGAACAAACCTAGTGGAGTCACCATGCCAATGTGCTGAATAGAAGTGTTGTAGGTGTACATAAACGGAAAGGTCGTAAGTTGATAGCAGAATAGATGCATCACGCTTTGCAGAAGTTCCTGAATAAACGCTATTCACGATTCGCTAATCAATTTTAATTGATTTCGCTAATCAATTTTAATTTTTTTTAAAGAACTCACACTGATTCCATTCACAATGATGAACTTGAATGTGTAATTGTCCGAGAAAGGTCGAACAAAAAGAAGCTCGAAGTAGACGTAAAATGCTAGAGGAATAGTGGCGAATAGGAATATAGAAATGACAATGGTTTGACAGTAATCGACTGATGACATCTTCGATTCTTTCTCTCGAGTTGAGCAAAGAAACTTAGATTAGTTTATAACTTGGGGGTCCCGTGGTACACACCTGCAAATTTAAGTTTGTTGTACAAGATTGCACACTGATCAGCACCACTGCTCGAACACAAACGGCATAGTTTACTGTGAAGCAGAGTCTCCGCCTCGGGCGCGGAGGGGGTTTTTTCACCCCATGTCACCCCGACTTTGAGACCCCTTTAAACTGCGAGTTAGATTCACTATTTTTGGCTATGGGCTTCACTCATAGGACAAATCGATCTGTGACAACAGATTTCCGAAATTTTCTATCTTTGCTACTTTCTGAGACATCATCGTTTAGCCCTCCTCTCCTCTGCTCCCCTCATGTTCATGAACAACCGCTCTCTCGCCAGATGAGAGTGAGGAACAAGGGAACTGGAGGGGAGGAGAAACGGACCGAAGACGACGTCCCATGAAGTACCTTGAAATGTAAATTTCGGAAATCTGCAGTCACAGATCAATCGGTCTTATGAGAAAAGCCCATAGCCAACTCGTATCAATATTATAATGCTCGATGTATTAGATCGTATTTGTAAAAAATATGAAAACATTCGACTTGCTCGTCATATCTCTCATCCCTTGTTCTTACCTCTCAACTCGCATCCGGAATTTAGTTCCAGAAACATTAAATTAATTCTTACAATAATCTATGACCATCTGAGTGCAAACTAACCGTCTAGCGTGTATCTGGGTGCAATCATAATTAACTCTTTCCAAATCGCACCTGCTCTTCTAGCACTGTAACTATGATGGCTGTTGTCGATCATTCTAACAAAAATGCACGAGGAGTTGGTGTGATGCTATGGACTGTAGTTGTTTTCACATTTATTCTGCTGTTAAAGGCCATCCGGCGAACCGTTGGAGTGAATAGAAGCAGACACCTGTAGAACAACATTTTATTTAATTTTGTTTTCGGACCCACCATATCGAATTGAGTCCGAGAAAGAGCCACTGCGCATAGCCGCACCATAGTACATCGAAAGAACGAGCGATAAGCTATGATTGTGTTTGATCCATTCGAATCACATTACTGGGAAATTAACCAACTTGGTTTGCAAAGTAGTGCATATAAAATGTGTATGAAACTATACTGGGTATGACCAATCCTTTTTCTCCGTTGAATCTTAAAAGCACACCATGTGTACTTGGTAATTTCATAAGCACCTCACATTTTTCTATCTGCCACGTCAATATGCTTTCGTTCTCGAGTGAGAAGAATAGTCAGGAATATATTCACTAAGAGTGTGGCAAAAGCTGACTATTGATCGAACGATAAATGATACAGTAAGAAATATCTGTGAAAAGGAGTCTATGGTATTCACAATTTCTCAAAAGTGCGACTCACTTGGTTACTGGTGGATGTTTGGGGAAGAAACGAATCTTCCACGGAGATATCTACATATGAGAGGAATCGCCAGATTTTCGAGAGCCCTGCGGACTTAGGAAATAGTATCACCGATTACGCTGTAAATAAAAAGTAAAGTACTTTGAATGATGCTCTTTCAAACTGAGTTTGCAGAATTTTCATATCTGGTCTCATTTCCAAGTATTGGTAGGTCAAAGTAGGTACACTACGAAATTTTAGGCCAAATTCGACTCACGGAAAATGCCATAACTCGCTTTAAAATAAAGTTAGAGACTAATCGAAAGTTGACTTCGAATGAGGAGGCAGAGGACACCATTTCAAATTTTGATGAAATCATTCCTAGTTCATGCGCTGGATCGGGGCCGTCGGTTTTTTGAAAAAGTGACGTAACTTTCCAAATACCGATTTCCCCAACAAGTTTCCAATTAACTTTTTGAAGCGTCTAATGGTGCCTAACATCTGACAAAAATCAGAAAGATCGAAGGGGGGAGAAAAAAAGAGCCCGGCTTTTTGTCCGAAAAACCTGCGATTTTTTGAGATTTTGATAGTTTTTCAATCATAACTTTTTTCAAGCACGTTTTCATGAGCTCTAATAGCGAAATTCGGAATCAGCGCACCAAAATACACCAGAATCTCCTATAGACATATTTTTTCAAGATGAATTTTTTTTCGACTTTTTCATTTTTTCACCATGTGGTCCGTTTTTGGGTTGCAAAATCATATTCGTTTTTCGGTCGTAACTTCTTTCTTTCGCACTTTGGTTATGTCTAGTATGCATTTTCGGATTCTACGTACAAAAATACGCAAGAAAATAATTTAGAAACATTATTATGAGATATCAACTTTTCGAACCAAAACGGACCAAAGGGGGTGAAAAAATGAAAAAGTAGAAAAAAATTTCATCTCGAAAAAATATGTCTATAGGAGATTCT
Organism: Pristionchus entomophagus; assembly: GCA_036245825.1. Taxonomy (NCBI): domain Eukaryota; kingdom Metazoa; phylum Nematoda; class Chromadorea; order Rhabditida; family Neodiplogasteridae; genus Pristionchus; species Pristionchus entomophagus. Next base: position 38,346,659 of record BTSX01000005.1, read on the forward strand.
GGTGTATTTTGGCGCGCTGGTTCCGATTTTCGCTATTAGAGCTCATGAGAACGTGGTTTAAAAAGTTATGATTGAAAAACTATCAAAATCTCAAAAAATCGCAGGTTTTTCGGACAAAAAGCCGGGCTCTTTTTTTCTCCCCCCTTCGATCTTTCTGATTTTTGTCAGATGTTAGTCACCATTAGACGCTTCAAAAAGTTAATTGGAAGCAGAGTCGCAGGTTTTTTGGACAAAAAGATGGGCTATTTTTTTATCCATCTTTCGATCTTTCTGATTTTCGGGGTGATGTTAGGTATCAGTAGGTTCTTCAAAAAGTTAATTAGGCGCTTCATGGGGAAATCGGTATTTGGAAAGTTACACCACTTTATTTTAAAACCGACAGCCCCGCTTCGGAACATGGACCAGGAATGACATAGTCAACAGATCGAATTTAGCTCTATGCCTTCTAATTCGAACTCTTTTTTTTTAAGTAGAAAAAAATTTCATCTCGAAAAAATATGTCTATAGGAGATTCTGGTGTATTTTGGCGCGCTGGTTCCGATTTGCGCTATTAGAGCTCATGAGAACGTGGTTTAAAAAGTTATGATTGAAAAACTATCAAAATCTCAAAAAATCGCAGGTTTTTCGGACAAAAAGCCGGGCTCTTTTTTTCTCCCCCCTTCGATCTTTCTGATTTTTGTCAGATGTTAGTCACCATTAGACGCTTCAAAAAGTTAATTGGAAACAGAGTCGCAGGTTTTTTGGACAAAAAGATGGGCTATTTTTTTATCCATCTTTCGATCTTTCTGATTTTCGGGGTGATGTTAGGTATCAGTAGGTTCTTCAAAAAGTTAATTAGGCGCTTCATGGGGAAATCGGTATTTGGAAAGTTACACCACTTTATTTTAAAACCGACAGCCCCGCTTCGGAACATGGACCAGGAATGACATAGTCAACAGATCGAATTTAGCTCTATGCCTTCTCATTCGAACTCTTTTTTTTTAAGTAGAAAAAAATTTCATCTCGAAAAAATATGTCTATAGGAGATTCTGGTGTATTTTGGCGCGCTGGTTCCGATTTTCGCTATTAGAGCTCATGAGAACGTGGTTTAAAAAGTTATGATTGAAAAACTATCAAAATCTCAAAAAATCGCAGTTTTTTCGGACAAAAAGCCGGGCTCTTTTTTTCTCCCACCTTCCCAATCTTTCTGATTTTTGTCAGGTGTTAGGCACCAGGAAAAACGGAGTTCATCAGTCGATTCAGAATCAAAAGTTACCACTAGGACCAACTTTCGAGCCTATGTTAATTTTTACCTGTTCCAGCCACTTGTTGACCCTAACGCAAACGGCCTCATATGAAACTCTCGTTGCGAACAAGGAATCCAATACTCCAGAAAGAGAAAGTATTATCGACAGTATTATCGATATGATGCAAAACAAAGAGTCGTTCTTAACAACCAACCTAATGCAAAAGTTCCTGATGAAGGTCTCAAAACTCACACTCTGCCTCCTGATGTAGAGAATGGTTTTCATTCGGTTTAATGCAACAAAAAACGCCGTGTGAAGACTTAAGCCGCCGAGAACAGAACTGAGAACAACTGAAATGATTTTCTATTTTTGATTCCTTATTTGAACTAACGCAGAGGAGTTACGATGCCAATTCGCTGAATATAAGTATAATAATTGTACATATACGGGTAACTGGTGAGTTGAAAATTTATCAAATACGCCACACTTTGCAAGATTTCCTGCAATAATTTCACCCACTTCATAACTAAAATTTCTCAAACGAACCGCTATTCCATTGATTACAATTAGCTTTAATGTGTAATTCTCCGAGAAAGGTCGAACGATCAAAAGTTTGCAGTAGACATAACACAGGATTTTCGATATAAGAGAGGAATCGCCAGATTTTCGAGAGAAATGGCCACCCAGCGGCGGTAGGAATTTGTGACTCCGATCCCGCTCTAAAGTAAAACTTAAGTACTTTCGATGATGCTCTTTCAAACTGCGTTTGCAGAATTTTGATATTTCGTCTCATCTCCGAGAATTTTAAGGTCAAATTTGGTACCTTCTGCAATTTTCTGCAAAATTGGACTCACGGAAACGACTATAACTCGCTTAAAAATTGTGCTAGAGACAATTCCAAAAAAGATTTCACATAAGGGAGCAGAGGGCAAAATTCGTTGATGATTTCATTCCTCGTCCATGTTCCGAAGCGGGCGGTCGGTTTTCCAATAAAGTTGTTTAACTTTCCAAATACCGATTTCCCCAAGAAGCGCCTAATTAATTTTTTGAAGTACCTACTGATACCTAACATCACCCCAAAAATCAGAAAGATCTAAGGATGGATAAAAAAATAGCCCATCTTTTTGTCCAAAAAACCTGCGATTTTTCAAAATTTTTACAGTTTTTCGAGCATAACTTTTCTCAAATAGGTTTTCATGTGCTCTCATATCGAAATTCGAAATCAGCTCGCCAAAATACACCAGAAACCCCTATTGACATATTTTTGCATTTTAGGATTCTACGTGCGAAAATACGCCAGAAAATCCTATAGAAACTTCATTCTGTGAAAGTGACTTTTCGACCCAAAAACGGACCAAAGGGGGTGAAAAAATGTTTAAAAAATGAAAAAGTCGAAAAAATTTTCATCTTGAAAAAATATGTCTATAGGAGTTTCTGGTGTATTTTGGTGCGCTGATTCCGAATTTCGCTATTAGAGCTCATGAAAACGTGCTTGAAAAAAGTTATGATTGAAAAACTATCAAAATCTCAAAAAATCGCAGGTTTTTCGGACAAAAAGCCGGGCTCTTTTTTTCTCCCCCCTTCAATCTTTCTGATTTTTGTCAGATGTTAGTCACCATTAGACGCTTCAAAAAGTTAATTGGAAACAGAGTCGCAGGTTTTTTGGACAAAAAGATGGGCTATTTTTTTATCCATCTTTCGATCTTTCTGATTTTCGGGGTGATGTTAGGTATCAGTAGGTTCTTCAAAAAGTTAATTAGGCGCTTCATGGGGAAATCGGTATTTGGAAAGTTACACCACTTTATTTTAAAACCGACAGCCCCGCTTCGGAACATGGACCAGGAATGACATAGTCAACAGATCGAATTTAGCTCTATGCCTTCTCATTCGAACTCTTTTTTGAAAATATCACTAGCACCATTTTGAAATGAGTTATACTATTTTCCGTGAACCGAATTTGACCTAAAATTTCATAGTGTACCTTCTTTGACCTACCAATACTCGGAGATGAGACCAGATATGAAAATTCTGCAAACGCAGTTTGGAAGAGCATCATCGAAAGTACTTATGGTTTACTTTACAGCGGGATCGGCTATACAAATTCCTTCCGCCGCAGGGCTCTCGAAAATTTCGCGATTCCTCTCATAATTGAGATAGGTCCGTACAGCGATTTTGTAACCCATGCTCAAAATGTAACCCTAGAATAAACTTTGCGCGTAGAGTTCGAAAATCGACCTTAGAAAGCCGTATCTTCAAAGCCTCATTCCCTATGGCACACTTTACCATGTGCGTTCGGTTTTTATATCTCAAGAACGGCGCTTCGGAGACCCACAAAACCAATTAACTTTTCAAAGATCTCAACGAGATAAGACTTTTTTAAATTGCGAGTGAAGAGCTAGCTCATCTGTGAAAAAGTTATGACGTTTTTATAAAGATCAGAGACATGAGAGTAGGCCATTTCGGCGGCCGAATGCGTTCAATTCGTTGATTTTTGACAAAAAAATTTATTTTTTCTAGCATATCTTTTTTCTTTTGTATTTTTGTGAGCTCTAGTACCGATTTTCGTTTTTTACGTGTAAAAATACGCCAGAAAACCCTATAGACACTTATTTTTGAGAGCATGTTTTTTTGACCAAAAATGGCCTTGAAATTAGGGTCAAAAATGTTGAAAAAAAAAATATGTATCTATAGGGTTTTCTGGCGTATTTTCACACGTAGAAAACGAAAATCTGTAAGAGAGCTCACAAAAATGCAAAAGAAAAAAGCTGTCCTAGAAAACTACATTTTTTGTCAAAAATCGACGAATTGAACGCATTCGGCCGCTCTTATCTCTTATCTCAAGTCTTATCTCGTCGAGATCTTTCAAAAGTTAATCGGTTTTGTGGGTCTCCGAAGCGCCGTTCTTGAGATATAAAAACCGACCGCCCAGGGTAAAGTGTGCCACAGGGAATGAGGCTTTGAAGATGCGGCTTTCTAATGTCGATTTTCGAACTCTACGCCCAAAGTTTACTTAAGGGTTACATTTTGAGCAAGAGCTCATGAAAACACGAATAAAAAAAGTTATGCTTGAAAAACCTCGAAAATTTGGAAAAATCGCAGGTTTTTTGGACAAAAGTGCGGGCCATTTTTTTTTCTATGCTCCGATCTTTCTGATTTTTGGATTGTAGGTTGGTTACAGTATTTTCTCACATAATTTTTCGGCGCTTATTGGAATAATCGGTATTCGTAAAGTTACATTACTTTTTTGAAAAACCGACCACCCCGATCCAGAGCATGGACGAGGAATGACATAACCAACATATGAAATGTTTCCCTTTGCCTCCTCATTCGATTACTTTTTTGAAAATGTTTCTAGCATGATTTCGAAGCGAGTGATGGCTGTTTTCCTGAGGCAATTTTGGTCATAAATTTAGTAGTATCTCTATTTTGACCTACCTATACTCAAAGATGAGCCCTGATATCGAAAATCTGCAAATGCAGTTTGAAAGAGCATCATTCGAAGTACTTTGGGTTCACTTTTCATCGAAATCGGGGAAACTATTTCCTACGTCCGCTAATACCCCGAAACTCTCGAATCTCTCGTGATTCCTCTCTTAAATAGTGAAGATTTAAGAAAAATATTTATTTCATGCAACTAATAAATAACACAAAAGATAGTCGAATAGTGGCTCTTACTATGTGCTCAACTGATGCTATATTCCTCACTCTTCATAATATTCCATTAGAATAAATTCATAGAAACGAAAATACGCCGGAAACTCATATAGTCATATTATTCCGAGACGAAAATTTTTCAACTTTTTCATGACCCCGTGTTCATGGTGATTTTTGGGTCAAAAAGTCGAATTCTCAGAACTACATGACTATAGGAGTTTCCGTATTTTCACTCGTAGATACCGAATTTTTATACTAGAACTTACCAGAATGCGAAAGAAAAAAGTTACACTTGAAAAACTAAAAATTTTAGATTTTTCGTTCATAATTTTTTTCTTTCGCATTACGGTAAGTTCTAGTAAAATTCGGTTTCTACGAGTAAAAATACTCCGGAAACACATAATTCTGAGATAATTCTGAGAATTCGACTTTTTGACCCAATAATGAACCCGGGTCATGAAAAAGTTGAAAATTTTTCGTCTCGGAATAATCTGACTTTAGGAGTTTCCGTCGTATTTTTATGCGCAGAATCCGATTTTTTGTACCAGAGCTCATGAAAACATTAAAGAAAAAAGTTATGATTGAAAACCTCTCGAAAATCCAACTTTCAGATGAACTTTCGTATATTCTGACTTTTCCTCCGCCTCCCGAACTAAGCCCTATTTGTTTCTAGTATACCCCATGTATAACAATTTCAAATATGTGTTTGGTGTACTAGTATTGGGGGGGGGGAGGTCGCCGGCCCATGAAATTTTTATTTGCGATTTTTGACACATGTTTTAAATTTTTTCGAACCGAAGTCGACGCTGTAGTTCTTCATAGTCAACATGAAAGTTTCTTAGAATATTTTTCCGCACATTTGAAGCTTAATCACAGCCTCGTAGCTTATCTGGCAGCTGAGATACGACAGAGCCGGTCCCAAAGCCGGAAAATGCCTAAAAGCCGGTTTTGTGAGAAATCGTCGACGTCAAAGTTTTTCTCTTCCCGAATATACTCTAATAAAATTATCTCATAATTATTGTCCAAACTTGGGGCTCCCAGTTCCTAGGGGTCCTGCAATCTCTCAGAATACACTCAGAATATATTAGGTTGATCGGAAAGTTTCTGTGAGGTTTTTGTTTTCGATTATTCAGAGTCGGATTTGAATTATCTATACAAGGCTTTACATAATAGATGAGGGCTGAAATTCTCTTTCTAGCGCACATTGAATCAGCTCTCACTAATCAGTGAGACGTCTACAATAACACGCCAAACTCGCCGAATTCGACCACGACATACACTTTGTTTTTGGATCAGTGCTATTTGAACAACTGTCATATGACCCAACCTAAGTCACCTTTGTAAAGTATGATGAGAGATGATTTCAATTTAGTTAGCAGGACGGCTCGGTCACTTCCGGCTTTCTCTGAATAAGCGCAAAACCAGAAATCAGCTGATTTTTGAAGTCAACGAAAATGTATTTTCTTATTTTTCTGTCTAGTCGATACACCTACAGGTCTCAATTATATTACAAAGCAACGTTCCATTGCATATGTGTCCACTATATTTTTCGCGAGGAGATTCGAATAACCGGAGAAGAGCTGATTTTCTGCGAAGTGTGATTTTGAGGATCAAGCACCAAAATCGATTTCCTTCTTTTTCGCTTAGTGATAAGGTCGGATATTTTTACGTCAAACACACAATCAACCCTTGCCCTGTCATTCCCCTTTTGGGCAGAATTCATTGCTTGTGAATTTGGTAGGAATACTCAGTGAAAAAGTACTAATATTAGCTAAAATCTTGTAAATTAACTTTGATGTTGTTTATCTTTTTTCTGCGCGTGCGTGATTTGATCCAAACATAGGATAATAATGTCCTAGTACACCCTCGAACATGGCTATGTTGGTGATTGAATCAAGTTAATGGAACACGCTCAAAATATAGGAAACAAAACCTCACAGAAACTTTCCGATCAACCTGATACATACGCTAATCATAGATCGGACCATCCGTGGATATCTTACAAATATAATTATGGTTTAATTTGTTGATGAAAAGGTTCATCTCAGCAATTCCGCCCTTTGTAATTGAGACTCGCAAAACAATATTGTGGACTGACTGATTGCTCGCAATCTCCGAAAACAAACGAAACGAACACCGGATGACTGAAAGAAGCGCACATCCAAGATGCAATTACATATTTGAATGAATAGATTGCAGGATCCGAACAAATTTTTTTCCGGATAAATGAATGTGATCGTCGTCGACGGAATGAGTCATCCAACTATTATTTTCACCCAATAATTCGAAGCAAATCAAATACCAAGTGTTCGATCTCACTCACATCCTCACGTGTTATCCCATAGCATTCATTGTAGTCCTCGCTTTGGTCGTTTTCGGTTATCAACATCATGTGTTTAAGAAAAAGTAGAAAAATTAACTGAATTGAACAAGCGTGACTTAATTCATTAGCACTTCTCTGAAAAAGAAAACCAAGGCTCCTGCCTGCTTTTCACCTGGTTCACTAACACAACTATCGAAACTTCTTCACGGTGAATGCGTGTCGTTTTGCCGTTGACGTCATCAATAGCTCTTTCATTCGCTATTGAATGCCATGATTACGATTCCCCATTGGTTCCTTCAATCCTCGAGTGAGTTTTTTTGTTCGGAATATATCAGATACGGCTGATTGCACTGTGAATAAAACATGCTCCGGCGAATATTGCTACCGAATTAAATACATAAAAGTCAAGCCGAACCAAGTCGCAATTCTCATGGTTTGTTTTCCGAAGGATGTCAAAGAGACAGTGCAATTGTAGGACTATCTTGACTATCATCTGGAAACATTATTTATTGAAGCTCGGCTGTAGCAGAAATTACGAAGGATGGGTGCTATGCGTATGGTGAGCAATTTCATTTTAAGCAGGCATTCGAATTTTGAGTAAATAAAATCTGACTTCGGATTGGATCGAATTATCCTTACCTCAAATACTTTAACAGACGAGAGTTCGGATGAAAGAGAGTGGGAACCGTGGGATGAGTTTTAGATCAAGCTCGCATTCGGAATTGCAATAATCTCACAATTAGGCAAAGTTCTGAAGCACACCATTTATAGCGACTCCGACCTCTGCAACGAGGAAGGCGCCATTGAAATTTTTGATCTTCCGATCGTACGGAATTGCCGGAAAGATATGTCGGGTGATGGATCTCCAGATTTCGGGGACACATGCACTTCCAATTACTGTGCTAATTGACGTCAATCCAACGTGAGACATACCAGGGTGTTCTTCCAAAGTGAAATTTAACGCTATTTTGGGACTAGAATGCGATGGATTCTTCAAGACCTTCGAAAAATGTAATGGTGTTGTCGTTGTAGACGCCAGATGCCGGCGGTCTCATTCCTGCGCACTACTATGATTGCCAGCGACATGAGCCGTTGACACGAGTGAGAATATACAACACTCAGCAAACGTACGTATGTACACCTTGACTGTTATGGTGCAAAGTTCGGTCAAGTGCGCATATCACTTTCAGTTCGATCTCTTCGCCGCCCCTTTAGGTGGTGTGATTCCGGTTGGTATGTGCATTACATACCAGCAATGGGAGCAGCACTATGACGAGATGTGCGCCTGCGCATACGTGAGTTGTCGTTGCACCAGCTACTAATTTTTTTAGCGCATTTTTTATTTATTTTTCATAGTTGCTCACAATAAGCGAACTTCATTTTCTAAGTAGAGAATTTAGATGCACAAAATACAACAATTTGAGCGCGACAATTGCGCAACCCCTTCACGGTGGCCGGCCACCTCGGGACTGCAGCTTGATACGAGAACATCGGGCATGATTGACTGCGCTGTACCGTCGAGTAAGATCGCGCGTGGATGATTCATCAATATGGACTATCTCAAGTCAAAACAACTTGCGTTATTTCGAACTGATTGATAAACTTTTTTAATAGCAGTAAAAAGCGAAGTGTTCGCAAGACCGCAATCCAAATCATTTCAGTATTGGGTGGAATGCGCAAATGTCGCGGTCACGCTTGCTTTCTCCTTCACGAGAAGAATCGTGAAGATGTTAGGATTTTTTTAGTCAAATATACATTATAATACGTTCCATGTTATCAGCGATACGGCTGCATCATTTATGACGAGCACTTTCTGGACAAGAAATATAAACTAGGTGTGGCTGATGGATAAACAAAAGCGTTACCTATTAGGTTGGTGCATAATTCTTGCTGCGTTTTAAAAATTAAAGATGCCTAGCTCTTTCGATTTTGACCGATCACCTCTCGGATTTCCATCATAGTTGAAGCCTTCAATGTTCTCTTCAGCGCACGATAACTCAGATCTCTCCCATCGGGAAAACGGACAATATGCAAAATTTCAATGAAATTGACTATCAGCCAGTACCAGGGCAATGCGAACTCGAGCACCTCTCCCGTTTAGATATAATATAGAGCACCAGGATAGCTTCGCAATTAACTGTGTTTCATTCCGTAAAACTGTTTCTTGGCTGAGTACAAAAATTGTAAAATTAAATCTAAAATTTTTCGAGGATTTGCTTTTGGCTAAACCTTAAATTCTCGAACACCCAGCAAGCTTTGCAAAATTCCAAACTATTTTCATGAAGCACGGATATACCTCTAAATAATACTACAGAGGCAGACCTGATCGATTTGAGGCAGACAAAATATACGAGCTCAAACTTCACTTCCGAAAAACAGCAAAAATTATGCACCACCCTGATAATTCAATCTCAAGCACACAGCGAATTTTAGATTGGACCTTCTACATCTGTGACAGAAGCATGTGTAATGCTGCAGCGGTAATAAATGCTCATTGTATCAAACAAATTATTTTTATTAAATTATCACATACTATTATGATAAAATTGTTATAAAATCTGCCGAATAAGCGCATATTTTCAGGATCCGGGCAAGATCTTCGAAGCGATAAAAAGAATAGAGAATATTCTCACCAACTACTTGTAACTGTTTATCGTCTATTGGGTCGAACATCGATCTACCAGTCGACCCGAACGTGTTAAATCTTACCCTCATACTCATCATCTCCATTCCTCTCGCATTCGTCGTCTTTATTATATCTGTCGTTGTGGGCTATCGAGTTTACAAGGGACAGTGGCCACGACCCTTTGTGTTTCTCCGCGAGAAACGACCACGAAGAGGGTGTGTTTCACAGAAGCCTACGGTGCTCATGGTTATATCAGCGAGCGCAGAAACGAAGAAGACATTCTAAACAATTTGACTTTTAAAACGCGTTCTCTGTAATACGAGGCGAAAATGGGGGTGAAATTGGTACAGTTTGCGAAAATGGTCGTTCAGGATTCAACGTTTGGGTGTGTTTCCACAATGGATCGAAAAAAAAAAATTTCGTAAAAATTTTGATCTTCGATATCCAAAAAAAAAAAACGATAATTACAAATCTGAGATTTCGGTGTCATATGACATACATATTATTCGAAAGAGCATCAAAAGTTATGACTAAATCGAAAAGGAAATTTGATTTGAGCTATTTCGACGCAAGTTCTGGTTCAAAATATGCAATTATCGTTCAATTTTGCGAAATATCAATATGGCTTCCAATAATGGCACCTTTTCTACATCTCTATTTTAAGATATTTTGTGTACTTTTCAATATATAATTCGATGAAACTCTTAACAGGGCGCTTTTTCGGTGCCATTGTACCGCCGCAGTCAATCTACCTTGACCGACTCATTGCTGGGTTCGATTACACTCGGTGTTTTTCAATTATAATTTTTTTATTGACGCTTTCATAAGCCCTAATCGCAAAATTCGGACTCAGCGCGCAAAAATGCACCAGAAACTCCTATAGACATATTTTTTCGAGGTAAACATTTTTTCGACTTTTGTCTCTTTTTCACCATGTGGTTTGGTCCGATTTTCGGTCAAAAAGTCAAATTCTCAAAATAGTGTTTCTATAAGGATTTCTGGTGCATTTTTGCACGTAAAATCCGAATTTGCACACTAGAGCTTATGCAACTTCGAAATAATAAAGTTATCGTCCAAAAAACCGACCAGTTTTCGGATTTGTGATCCTAACTTTGTTATTTCGAAGTTTCATGAGCTCTAGTGTGCAAAATCGGATTCTACGTGCGAAAATACACCAGAAATCCCTTTAGAAAGATCATTTTGATAAGACTTTTTGACCGAGAAAACCTTTTTTTTTTTTTGATCATGAAAACGTGGTTTAAAAAAGTTATAAGTTAAAAACACCGAGTGTAATCAAACTCAGCCTTGAGTCGGTCACGGTAGATTGACTACGGCGGTACAATGGCACCGAAAAAGCGCCCTGTAAAGAGTTCCATCGGATTGTTCATTGAAAAGTACAGCAAATATCTCAAAATAGAGATGTAGATCATCATTGGAAGCCATATTGATATTTCGCAAAATTGAGCGGTAATTACACATTTTGAACCAGAACTTGCGTCGAAATAGCTCAAATCAAATTTCCGTTTCGATTTAGTCATAACTTTTGATGCTCTTTCGAATAATATGTCAAATGACACCGAAATCTCAAATTTGTAATTATCGATTTTTTGAGATCGAAGATCAAAAGTTTTTCCGATCTATAGTGGTCACATGCCCAAAGTTTGAACCCCGTACGACCATTTTGACCTAACTGTACCACCTCACCTTCAATAGTATAGAGAACGCGTTTTAATAAGTCTTCATCGCGCTGTGTTAACGATTTTAATTATTGTAATTTTGTCATCGATTGTAATTTTTCGGAAAGTAAATCATTCCAATCGTGAGTACACCAATTTGATGTAATCGCGTGTCGATGCTTTGATCGAGCAAGAGGAGACCGAAACCATGTCACACACCTGATTCAATAAGCACGTGTTTGTGTTTGAAACTTTGAAGGCATCTGCTTCAAAGTCTTTGATGCATGTGCGTGCCATAGTCTCGTGCTCATCTTGCTCGTTAAAAACTATTTTATTATAAATGCTTATGTTACAAAGTCAATTGAATGTGCACTAATGTGTGATTGATACCATCGATGATGAGACCGGAGTAAATTTCATGATAATAATACTGAAACATAACTTATCCGAACCACACGAATCAAGCTGGACGTACCTTTTCATCTCCCCCGACATTACAAGAAAACAAATTGGGTAAACAGCTGCGATCGATAAGTTGAGCAAGTTTTCGATGTAAGCAATAACGAAAAAGCTGAAGATTTCACCCGGTTGAGAGAATGAGATTGCGAACACCGATATGATTGAGGCCTGAGGAATGAAGATTTTTCAAATTCAAAAAAATATATATAAGACTGCGTATAAGGAGAAAACGAAAAGGCTCTGCCGGAAAAGGTTCATCTCAGTACTGATGAAACTTGCTCGAGACATTACGTCATTCATTGTATTACGCATATGTCTGGAAAAATAACCTATAAAATCAAACCAGTAAATGATCAGTAAAAATACATACTATCAATTTTATCTTGCATTCACAAATGTGCTGACCTTAGATAGCGAAGAGTTAGCGGGTACAGAAGGAGCACAATTACAGCACACGCGTAGCTGAGGTACGTCAAGCAATTAAGGAGAATTGTCATCAGATCAGTCATTTCTATCAGACAAATGTTCGTGTATACCTTTAGCTGAGATATGCTATTTTGAATACGGTTCTGCATTTTTCTACCTCGCCTTTTCTAGATATACGTATTTGCACTCAAACATGAAGAATAATGCGGGATAATAGCAGTGATCAACCAAACAACAACACAAGAAATTATGACATTTCTTCTGGAAACATTCCTCCGAAGTGTAAAATATATTCCATCAGTTGACCAAACCGCAAGTGATGAAGCGGTGTATTTGAAAATTTTCGCAAATGTTTGACTACTGCCAGATATCGATTGATCGCAATAAGCATAGAGAAGAAGAGAATTAAATACTCATAATCGAACCATAATCCGCAAACACTGACAGATTGAAAATTAAATAAACATAGTGTCTCGAGAAGTAGCCTAATTGCTGGAAAGTCCAGGCTTCATTGAATGGTCTCGGTCTCTTATTTCCAATTTCTTCTTAAACAAGACTTACGTTTGTCACTTCATTCCTCTCAATAATGTAGTAAGGTAAAATGAATGTCATTTCGACGAATGCTTTCAGCGAAGTGCATACTACAAGATTCGCCAAAACGAAGTAGAATTGGTTCTTGAAACGAATTATGTTCACTGTATCGAAGCTCTCAGATGTTGCTCACCTTCAGCTTTTCCATCCAATTACGAAAATAATGATGATAAGAATGTTTGACAGGGCGACAAACGTTCCGAAAATTGGCTCGACAATAAGTAGCCCAATATTATTATATTTAATAGTATTTCTTTCAATTACAGCACCGATAACAAGAGGGACCGGTTGTCCTGAAAACAATATCCAAATTGTTATAATAATATGATCTAATAAAAATATATTTAGCAATAATAGTCTCACGGAAAGGAATGTAAACCATGATTCTTCTTTCAGAAAATAAGATTTACTGTATTATGACCTGGAACGCCAAGCTCAATGAAGTGTCAACTTTTGCTTTCGAATTATCAAATTCACCTGTCCACACTTGCTAAACGTTTCCCTCAATACTACAAGTTTGCCTAACTTTCATCAAATGCGAATCGTATTCCTGTTCTTTGTTTCGATAACAGTTGCGAATGCTCTGGAATGCATCCATTTCATTGATTCTCCACTTCTGCCATCGAATCTAGAGTGAGTCTTCAAACAGTAGTAACATATCTAATGTATTTTTAGTGCGAACAAAACATGTACTGGAAACTACTGTTATAGAATAGAATACGGAATTACGCATCTCGCAATCGAGGCAAATGAACAATCCATCATAATGGTATAAATAATTTTTCGTCCTTATAGTCGCATCTCTGAATTCGCAGGGATGTTTCGATTTTCCGATAGAGATGACAATACTGGGCTGTCGACGGAATATGGAAGGATTGATTCTCTGCGTATGGTATGTAAGTAAGAGCGATATTCCACTGATCTCTACTTGGTTCTTCTCATCTCCGCTTGTAATGAGTACGTATGATGAGAGCCATGTCTAACACGTATTTTTCTCCAGTGATGTCGACCGATGTAATGAAGACGCTTCCTCCGATATTCGAGATCTACCTGTAGTGCGAGACTGTCGCGATCAGTTAGCAGCCGATGGGGTTAAAGACAACAGAAAGACTTGCGCCTCCCACTATTGCATTAACTCTCGAGGAGCACAGGTTAGACGTTCGACATCACATTTCGATACGAAACTTTAAGGAGCCGAGCCAAAACCTCGGGGCAGCCCATTATTTTACGTGCCAGAATTACCACAACTCACCGCTAGAAAGAGTTTGTGATAGAGACAGAATCAATTCGATTGAAGGATGTTTTTCAGTTCGACCTCTTCGTTAGCACTGGAGGTGCTAGCATCCCTGCCGGAATCTGTATTTCATATCAGGAAACGTCGTCTTACATTGATGAGATGTGTTCGTGTGCCCATGTCAGACATCTTTCTCTCCAGTTGCTGTATCTCATCTAGCTTGCAGCGCGAAAACTGCTCCACGAGTTCACAGTTTCCGGGGAATTCGAGTCTCCCTCTAGATACACGAACCGAAGGAATGATCAAGTGTGCAACTCTATCTGGTATTTTAGAAGTCATAATTCCCGTTGATGTTATGTGTTTTATGTTTTAGTTAATGCCGGTATGCGCACTTGTCGAGGCCACGTCTGCTTTATTAGGAAAAGATATTACAGAACGGATGTGAGAGATTGATGATCATTAGTGCACTTTACGCTGTTTTCAGGACTACGGATGCATCACATACGATGAGCATTTCATGGACAAGAGGTACAAAATGGGTGAGTATTGTATACTTCAGTGACAGAGACTTTCCGCGGACAATATAGTACGACAATTCTTCAAAAGATGTAATGGGCTTTTCAGAATACTACATCATTCATCACGAAATATGAAATTGGTATGTAATCTTGAATTAACAAAGATTCAGGGAGCCAGCGAATCCTCAGTGACGTATTCTACATTTGTGATAAGAACATGTGCAATGCGGATGTGGTAAGGTCTCGATTTATTCGCATACATTCAAAGAGACTACATCATTAATGCACAAATCTTTGAAGAATCCGCACGATGTCTTCAAAGGATCGTTGTCGTTCGAGATACCACCAGTCAACGAGTCGTGTAACTGCTTAGCGTCACCAGAAAAGATCTTCGAAATCGCGACGGGAGGTTTGAATATCGCCCTCCTACTCAGCATTTCCATCCCTGTCGCAATCGTTATTGTCATCGCTTCAGTAGTTGTTTCCTTCCGAATTTACTTTGGACAGTGGCCGCGGTTTTTTTCGCATATCAGTGATAATGTGAAAGGGCCGCGTGTATCACAGAAAACTACTGTGATCAGTGTTGTATCGGCGAGTTCAAAGAAAACATGAGCCCTCCTTTATTATTTTTTCGTCGAATTTTGTATAACATTGACTGTGTTCTGAATCATAATTATATGACAAATAATGGCGAATCTAATTGATTTCCCTATTGAACATGAGGGTCATCGGTAGTTGCACGAAGAAATAAAATCCGAATTCAAAGAAAGTGATGAGATTGATTCCGCAAACGACGCCTCCCAGTCCGCCAATGTTGCCAATGACCGTGTTGAACTGCAATATGCATGCATTCGGAAGTAATTGCAAGGCCAATAACACCTGCCCCTCACATTCAAACATGTGTGAAATTGGTTCAGTATTGTGAAACCGCTTGGAGTATAGAAGATCAAAGATCACTGACACTCATCGCTGCCGTCTCCTTGTAGGTATTGATTGTGAGAGAGGGCACGCGAAAGCTCACTATCACGTAGTCGGGCTCGCCGTACAAAGAATCACAGCCGCTATCGTTCATTCGCTGCTCGGCAGTGTACGCGTTGCACTTGGATGCCTGAATAGTCTATTGGAATTTTCCGCAGGGAGCTCTGCAAATTCTAAAGAAAGTTGTGCAAACAATTCATACTGAATTACTACGAACACCGAGCACAAAGTAGGCCTGAGTGAACGACGAGTCGAACTCGGCGTTGTGTAGAGTGCAGACACAGTCCGCCCACGTCGAGACGTCGCCTCGCGCAACCACCGCGTTCACACAGTTCACTGCAGTTTAGAAGTAAAGACAGGAGCAATGAAATGAATCAAAAATTAGTCACCCCCTTGGTAATATTTGTTCATTGCGTAAATTCAGGATTCAGTTACATGTTATTCACCGTCTTTCAGCTGGCACAGATTCGCATTCTCTGGAACTGGATAGCGTGAGTCCATGCATCCACAGAGCTTCTGCACTTGCAATTGATAGCACGAATGGATGCAACCCTGTGGTATATCGCAACAGTGATCAGGCTCTTTCTCGCATCATTCCTCAATCAATAAAAATAAATCGATTCTATTTTGAAAACTTTTGTCATGTATCAATGAAAAGCATGCACTAACATCTGTAGTGTAGGTGCCTTCATAGAAGTAGGACGCAACTTGGGATGAAGACGAGATACACGTTCCGTATGGCTTGCCGAGACGGGTGTACTTGGTCTGGAGGAGGAAACGGAGAGTACAGCATCAGTTCCGTCTAACAAACCTGCGTTGTCTCAATGATGACCTCCGTACTTGGCATGCACATGTATCGAGGGGACTCGGAGAACACGGTTTCTGTCTTTAAATGACCAAATTAGTTTGTTTTTTTTATTATAAAAGCACATTTGGGTGGACAAAGACCATCATAGCGTTGGTGTCGATCCGTATTCTACAGAGTTTATCTTCATTGCAACTCTCAAAGCTGAAAATAAAGTTTCCACGGTGCATACAATGTGACCGTACCTCCCTGGGAGCCATCCTGTCTCATCAGATATTAGGTTGTCCGGAAAGTCTTTGTCCATGGGTTTGTTTACACACTGCCCGCCGCAGATGCACTTTGGTTTTCTCTCGTTCCTAGATAATAACAAGCAGACATGTGCCTTTGCAGTAAACAACTCCCCATTCCCTTCCCTTCAGTCAGGCTCTAGTAGAGCAACGATGTATGTCACATCCGCCATGTTCTGCTTTACCTCTTCCTATCCCACACCACGATGAAGGATTCGGAGACCCTCCTGAAGAATGGTTATGACACGAATGCCCCCCACTACAACACCATCAAGAATTGGTTCCATCGCTTCAAAGAAGGCGACTTTTCCCTCGAGGATCAGGATAGATCTGGAAGACCCTGTGAGTTGGATTTGGACACTTTGAAGAAACTTGTATAAAAAAAACGGACCCATTTCAAAGTGTACGTGAAATGTCCATTACACTTGGGGTTAGTCATAGCACAGTCGCGGAAGGATTGAAATCCCTCGGAATGAAGACACTTCTCGGTCGATTCATACCCCATGACCTGACCCAAGCCAACCTTGACCGTCGAGTTGATGATTCCATTACCCTCCTCACTCTCCACGGTGGGGATCGATGGCTGGACCGGCTCATAACGGCCGATGAAAAATGGGTCTTCTACGATAACAACCACAGGAGAGCCCAGTGGGTTGGAGAAGGAGAGACCCCACAAGATGTCCCAAAACCTGACCTGCACCCCAAGAAAATCATGCTCTCAGTGTGGTGGGGAGTGGATGGCCCGATCACTGGGAGCTGCTACCTGAGGGCACGACAATCCGGACCCACGTACGTCACCCAATTACGGAATGTGAAGAAGGTCCGTGTTCTCTCACCCGCAGTAAAGATATCGTCAAGTTTGATTTACGAAAGTAACTCACTTCCACAATTGACGTCCGTAAAGGATGGCTCGCATGTGCACTTGTAGCCACCCGAGGTATTCTGAACATTATTTTGCACAAATTTTCCGTTTGAAAATCGTCTATGGGTGAAGTGGCAATGCAATGGCTTACTGTGTCACTGCATACACCTCAATTTTTGCACGGAGTGAAGTAGCAGCCGTCCTTGTCTGAAAAGCGACTTTATTCAATCACCTAATTACAGCAGATCTCACTCTGGCAGTTCATTACCGAGTACCCGCCCGGACATTTGCACACAGCCGTCGAGTGGTCGAGAGACGATACACAAGTAACGCCATTGTTGCATGTTAGGGAGGAGCAGGGATTAATTTCTGAAATAGACAGAGTTATCACAATTTTTATTATCACAAAAGTAATTGATGATCGAACTCAAAATATCTACTTGAATCGACCACTCTTCACTATGAATATTTCGAGAAATGACCCTCACTTTCGTCAATGGGCCACTCAAAACAGCGTCGCTTTATTCTAAAGACAGCAAGAACAAAGCAGCGCGATCGTTTCTTTTCAATAACCGTCAAGATGTCAACTGAATATCAATATGCCGCTGAAAAATCGCAACCCATTTATCGAAAAGGCACCCAGCTATGACGAGCATAACCCCCTAAGCTCGCTCGCTCGCTCTTCTTGTATCTCTCTCATCCTTCTCTCTCATCTGCCTGTGTGGTATAATGGTGGGAGCTCTTGCTTGCCTTGCTGCATGTCGCGGGTTCGATTCCGCCCCGAAGCAACTCTATTGCTGCCTCATCAAAACTTATTTTTTTCCTTTTCTGACTGCCGCAGTCCGAAAACCACACATCCGATTCACTTGCAAATAGTTTTTCTAGTCTATCTCGACAAGCCCGATCGAAGTGCGGGGGTTGGACAGTCGTGCGATTCCATCGAAGGTCGAATTAGCCGAAAATTCATGTTTTTATATTCCATGCGACCGCTCACCAGCGCAGTATTGACTTTTCGGCTCCATTCGAAGAAGTGAACCTTAGATTCAACTCAAAACCTTATGCGCAGGAATTCGAGAGCCAATCTCAAATACGAGGGGGTAATGGAAAATAGGTCACGTGGTCAAAAGGGACACATCGTGGTACCCGTTACTCTGCTCCCAGATGAGTTATCGAGATGCCCTTTTAACTGGAGTATCTCCAGACCATGGGCACAAAGTTTCCTGATTTTCGTGAGCTTGGACACACTTTGAAAATCTCGCCTCCGGCTACCTTCAAGGGAGCCTAAAATATTGAGGGGGAATTCTGGGGTGAGACCCAAATTAAAAAAAAAAAAAAAAAAACCCAAATTTTCAATTGTGTATTCTAGAGTGAAAAATGGTTCTGAGTGTAGTCTTTAGGGAGAACGTGCACGAAAAAGGACTGGGTCTATTTGAGCTCAGAGAGATTTCTCGGGAGGGGGGGGCGCGGACATAAACCAATTTCAAATGTATGCTTCATTGTTATTTTATTTTACTCATCGACACCAAATATAACGTTTCAAATTGCACATGATCTTTCTGAGTCGGGATTAGCTTAGCATCGCATTCTAATCCTCCAGTTGATAAGTCACACTTTAGTGTAGCCGAGGAGAATGTGTGTATGAAGAGATGCATAGTGCAGGTAATACTATTTTTTTGCTATATACGATCAACACTTGTTCAACATGGACGACGCAGTTCGGACGCTCTTTTTCTTTCGCTCTCTGGCTTTTCGCCTGTCATCTCGACCAGCCGAATCTCGGTGTTTCTATCTGGGGATTCGCCGTAGTGAGCAAGCCACTCGTACTCACGGTTAGATTTGGCCGAAAACAGTTTTTTTGTTGGCTTTCATCCTCTAACTGAAGGATTTTCAATGAGAAATATTGTACATTTTCAGACCCTTTCGGTGATGGTGACTTGTCTGGCGACGTTTCTGCAGCTTGGAGACTACTCTGGAAACAGCAAATCTACCGAGATGGCCCAAAATTAAGTCGTATAAAATACAGGTTTTTTATTCATATTGTATTATCTCGCCTGAATACGATTTGTTTGCTTTTTCGTGTTATTAGTTATCACAATGTCAACAATGCAGTAATTACAGATAACACAGACAGTTGGGATCCGTTCTTTCGTTCCGTGAAAAATCGGATGGAATGAACTTTTCTTTTTTGAATGAAAATTTGCGCACTGAAAATGAACAGCAAAATCGTGCTGCAAAACAACTCCGATTTCAACATGTAATACATCAGAACAAATAGGCATGTGTAAGATTATAACTTTGTGTATCCGAAAAGAAGAATCTCGTCGATCACGTCATGCCCGTAATTGCGACTGCCAAGGGAAATAGAGACATGTGAGAAGTTCTGTTTGTCTTTATTTACACGTCTGATAATGAGAACGAGAAAATGGCTAGGGAAATTTGAATTTTCACATTTTTCCTCCATTTGTCTCTGATTTGGAGACGACCGTACTATCGAGAGAACCAATAATCCTGCTTTTAGAGACCAATGAGTTGAGAAATCTTAAATTAATTATTTATTCAGTGTTAGCGCTCAAAACGGCATACATTCTATAGGCAGGAATGTAGTACATGTTAATGAGTGGGGAAGCAAGTGAAAAGAGACTGGGCAGCTGAATTGTCGTTATTAGTTTTCCTTACATTTTGATGAACACTAACCAGATAAATTGAACGCCTTATTAGCTCGGAATCGACAATTCCAAGAACGTCAAGAGGCCACATCGACAATGGAATTACCATTGCCAGTGGCAGCATCATTTGCAGAGTTAGAGTGCGATAGATCAGCTTGTGCTTGATTCGCTCCGAATAGTTCTGCAATGTGCACTGGTTCTCTGAGAAAAGCCTATTGATGATTGAAAATGCTACGTAATAGTGATTCCAAATGTTAGAGAAATGAGAGAGTTCCGGCTTGAAATCACTACTACGTATCCCCCTAATGAGCTACAGTGATTATTAAGAAAGGCATATTACCACATTCTGAAGAGCGTTGTAGAGGGTTCTGCGGATGACGAAAATTACACAAATAGAAGCATGAAATGTGAGTAGGAGAAACATAACGGGCATCACCGAAGTACCACTGACGTCTCCGAATAAATCAAGAGCGCTGTGTGTAAGCATCGAGGAAATACCGGGAACTCCGTATGTTCCAGAGATCGTCATTATGCACTGAAACCACTGAATTTGCTTGATTTGGGTTTAAATGTTTCACCAGGTTCAAGCTTCCGATTACGAACAAAACTCCGGAAGCTATCCAAAGTCGTCGGGAAATCGATGACCAATCGAGTGTTGATGTTTTTAGCATCCAGAGTCGATAAGCAAAGGACAAGAGTAGAAAGTATACTCCTTGGAGGATGAATGCACAAAATGCACCGGAAAAAGCTGGTTTAGGATTAGTGATGTTTGGTTCGTTACCATAAAAGAAATGGCACAATTGTGCACTGTGTAGCGTGCACGGACCAATATGGACGATAACAAGGCAGCCCGATACAACCTCACATCTGAAACTCAACTGGAGAATATATGCTCAAGAGATGTTTGCTTACCTGCCAATGAACATCAAGCTACAAAATGCCGTAGCAAAATCTGTCCACGGAATGTTCAGTAGAAGAACGGAATAATTGGCGAGATCCTTCGGAGTTCTAAACATATGAAATACATGACTAGTGCCAGTGTGACGAATCGATACTTTCGTTTGATGATGTAGATGAAAAGGCCATTTATGAGCATTGCGAATATATCAACAAATGCTTGGAGAAATATGTGGATAACGTCATGCATTCTTCTGAAAAATTAAAACGATAACTTTATTAAAATGTAATCCAATGACAATAATTTGCATACAATATTCTTTAACAAATGCAGAACAAAAATCACAAAGAGCGGGTGTGGCTTACAAGTAAATTACGTTGACGCTGTCCACAAACGTCAATTACCTATCTACAGGTGATTCCCAGCAGGATGTTTCGTTGTACATCCGGTGATGAATGGTTGATAATGTGAATTGAAAATGTAATCGTTCATGAAAATAATAGCAGAAAACCTTCTGCTATTCCCCTGAGCAAGGATAATTGCAATGGGAATATACAATATTTTCCACATGTAAGCGATAGACACATCGCCCTGTTTGGAATTTATTACCGGGATCAACGATTTAACAAAACAATCGAGATGATGAAGAGAAGCGTCAACATTATTATTTTCACGCCAGCGTTACAAAATAAAAGCCAGATTAGACGAGGGCTTGAACGACCGACAAAGAACGAATCTGAAAATCCCTATTATTACTGAACTTTGACTGAATGGTATCTTGATTGTATGGTTTTATGTCATCCTCAACGGCGTCATAACGGATATTCACTACGACAACATGCTAGGTTACCGTCTGTACGGTTCGATGTAGTAGAGAGTGCAGAATGCACCGAGAGCTGGTGGGAAAGCGCCAAACTGAAATAATATTCCATGAAAAAAATCTATAAAGAGCACCCTTAGAGCACTTATACCGTTGCGAGTGACTTCTCGAGAGCGGGGTGAACAAATAATTCAAACCGGAGCAACACGCAAACAAATAAGCCGAGAATCGCGAAAGATGGCAGAAATGCGTGAATTGTCAGTGCCTAAACGACTAGCTTCTTCTTACTATGTTTTCGTCCCAAAGTTCAATTCAGAAAGTTACGCACCTTGACGAGATTGTTATGCATAATTTTCGAGATTGTTATGCATAATTTTCATAGTGTTGAAGGATACGTGAAGTTTCGAGAGGATCTGGAAAATTCAGTTAATGAGCGTGTGCAGTTCCGACTTTACAATTAAGCCCTTTCTATTCACCCATTCTAGCAAAGTGCGAAAAACTCGTACTTTCCGAAAAATGAAATGATGTATCCGCAAGTCCAACTGGCGCCAAAATGAGAGTAGTGGCGACGATAAACAGAGTTGTCATACCAATGTGCCCTTAATCTTAAAAGTTTTGCAATGTTTTAGGAGCAAATACAACCTGAAAGGGCGCCTGTTTCATGGATGTAGCTAGGTGCATGAGTTCGCAGAAACTCTCGGACTATTTCGACGTCAGCTCGAGTAGTTGCGCAAATAATCTGAACGTAAGATGTCCTTCTAGTGTTAGTTTACGTCAACCTAACTGTTAGTTATCCAAGAAAGCGCACAAACCCCGGTGAATGCAGGATTTATGAAAATAACAATCATCATTGCAAGTAAACTGATTGTAGATGGAGGTCGCCTGTGTAACACCCAAAGCCTAAAATTAAGTTTAATATTGATTTTTCTTATTTAAATTGAACTTTTCTTAAAGAAGGGGGAATACGACCATCTGAGTTGATCAGTTCTCGACGTGAGCTAACGTGTCTCCACTATCCGATCACACTTTTCAAAAGACCCATGTTACTAATTTTCGTTTGAACCGAGTTATGAGCGATTGGCTGTGTGCCAATCGGGCCTGATCGCTCAGGCACTAATCCGAGAGGGGGAGAGAGAAGGGATAATTGAAAGAGTCCGCATGCAAATCGGCGCGCGCGTCGCGGCCGTGCGATTTGCATTAGCGGTCGTGTTCCCCCTTCTTTAAGAATTTAAAATTATACTAAGGTATCATTCTAATTTGGATCAAAACAATTTCTCACCGAAAAGCGAAACTGGCCAACATAACGTAATGTGAGTACATGAGTGTTGTTAATTGCATGCTATATACCAAATGACACGTGCGAATTGAAAATTGAGCGCAAGGGCCTTCCGATAGGTACAGTATGTTTCCAGGAACAATCAGCACTCTGATACGGCTATCAATGTTGGACTATTGAAAAATATTACCGTTGCATTGTGAAAAAGTCGCAGGAAATACAGATCAAATCGTTGAGTGCACCGAGTTTGATCAGGATTGAATAATTTTGTAATAATTAGAAAAAAATGACAGCTTTTATCGCTCTATGTTTTGCATATTTGCATTATCGAAAACCGGTAGCGTACCTTCAGAAGTTTCGGTGTCCTACGGAATGCCGCTATCAGAAGGACTAGGTTACTAGTAAATCCAACAACAAAAATTGCCAGATGAATAAGGAAGTAGTATCGACTGAGTCCATCCATGAAGGCGTGAGCCATAATTTTTCATACAAAGCAAGCCGACAGATAAGCCGACAGGGTGACAAGGAATCTCGTGAGAGTCATGACTGTACTTACATTGCCATTATTATCAGCTGATAATCAGTCCAAGCACTTCTCGCATCTGTTCAATAATCGTGTTGTTGTCATTTTTAGAGTCAATGAGATCATTTCTCAGGGATTGCTTTTTTGATAAAAGTCGAAGTTCTATAACTAAAACATCAACTATTGTCCCAATTGTTTCATGTTCTTTGATGCGAAGAAATGGGACTAGCTTGGCTGAGATCTACAAATCTTTAAAACTATACGCGCATTGTTTTTATTGGAACTGTAAATGGAAAAGTAGGCTAACTTGATATCATTTGGTGCAAACGTAGATAATCGAAAAGTAAAAATATTTGGATTCCCGAAATTTTGTATCTCGGTTTCCACATACATAAAGCCCTAAAGTGATGTCACGAAAAGTCGACCTTCAGTCGAGCAGATGATAAATTGTGAACACAAAAACACTGGGAGACACTTTGCGAGATGAAGAAAGAAGTGGTACCAGGTGATTCTAACTGGAAATGTCTCTTCATTTTTCTGCCTCTCTAAGGGGACATTCGAACCAGATGAACTAGGGATGAGGACAAGGGTAGTCAACATCACCTGCCATTCATAATGCACATCAGAAGGCAGCACCTACAGTAGTGCTTGTCGGTATCTTCGTGCGTTACTCTTCTACGCTTCCCCATCTGATCTGTCTGAATTAATGCATCATAGAGGAAAACACCTCATCATTCTTATTCAGCCTCATTTTACCTTGTGTTTTATTGTTTAATCAGTCTTCAGGGGCGATGTCTTGCCGGCACCCGAAACAAACTCCCTTTGCTTTCATTGTCATCAGGCACTCGGTTACGGTAAGACGCAAGAGTTGACCGTTAGGAAAGGCTTTTATCTGAACAACTTTTTAGGACCAGTTCTTTGTATGAAACACGTTTTGAGCAAAGCAGTTTTGTCGTACGATCAATCACATCTCATTACCCTGCTTTTCTCTTCGAAAATGCTTTGATTGCATACACCCGCTTCAGTGTTTGAGTGTTCCCTATACCTCTCTCGTCTCTCAAGAAATAGGAATAGAGAGAATGCACGAATGAAGAGATAATTTTTATAAATATTATCTATTTATTAAGTATTTATTTATTCATACTTTAGTGTTTGTCCGTCGTGCTCACGGTATTGTGCTTGTTCATTGTGAAGCGCTCCCGTACAGTGACGACAGCATACGCAAACTTGTTGGTTCTACTGCTGGTAAGAGATAGTGAAGCCCATTCAAGATCGACTTTCAATTTGCGCACTCTCTTGTTTCTCTGACCGACTAGAGATTTTGTATATTGATGAGAGTGGATCTCGAATGGGCATCACTAGTTAGCAATAGTAGTGTTTCCGGATCCAATAATGATTTGTCCATGCTGATCAGAGAAACGAACGAGAGAAAACACGAAATTGAGATAGCTGCAATTCGATCTGGCATCACGTATTTTTTTTTTATTAAAAAAAATGCAGGTTGGATCCGCTTCGATTGACATCTTCCTACAATGGGTGCTCGATCCCGTATTTCTCCTTCCTCATTTTTGCTTTTACCGCAAATCGCCTCTACTCAACATTCCTGCCTCGTCGGTTCTCTGTGTCGTCAGTGGTCTTCACTCCATTAGAGAACCTTTCTGCTATATTTGCTCACTCTCTCGTGTCTCTGACCGGCGATAGAGCATGCAATTGCATTCACAATTCCATCCGGGTTTCCGAGCAAATTTCTTGCATATGTTCAAATGCATGCGTTTTCTCTGTTTTAAATATTTTTACCCTCGTACAGAGGGCGCATACAAATCAGAACATAATTTAAATTTATACTTTTATTTTGAACTGATTTAATATTTATCTCAGTCATTTTTACATTCGCTCGTTGGTCTCGGCGGACCAGTCTACTTCACACTCTTCATTTATCGTCACCAGGTATGTTCGCATTTATTGATCTTTATTCTGATGATAATTTAGTTTCTTTACGTAATATCATCAATTAAAGCAGCTGCTCAGAAATTCGATTAAAATTCTGAATGATATCAGAAAAGTAAATCGCTATTCGTTTCCCAAACTTCAGGCAATCATTCCTCCACTTTCGCGATTCAAATTCTCCTCTTCCGTCCAACGTTTGTTTCTCATCTGCATCTCGGTGCCCTACGGATCGTTCGGCGCAGTCTTTTACGTAAGATTGGCACAAAACAATGAATATGACAAAGCAAGGCGAATTAGCATCGTAAATTTTCGTTATGATCGATCCTTCAGCGATCAGAACGACAAGACGTCTTGAGTAGTGACGATTTATCTTCTTTTTTTATAACTAGTCTCTCCTCTTTTCACACACAATCTAGATTCTCTTAAATTTGCGAGAGATCGTTAATTGAGGAGATTTTTCGATATGAGATTCATCATCTCCAGTCGGCTATCTAAAGTTTTTGCCTTAAACTTTCTCAAAAGAAACTCGTTCTGAGACAAAATTGAAGAGCTGTGGAAATATAGACGAGCAATAAAGATATATATTCTTGTAAAATTAGTAAACGACCTAGTATTAAAGCGTATTCTAGGCCGGAAGATTTCGAGCGTTGGACGACCCATTCTACAACAAGGTACGAGTCACCAATGTAAGAAGAATTTTTTAAAAACAATAAACTAACATTAATCAATGTATACAAAAAGGCTAGCGAGAACGATTATATGTTTTCGGAAACAGCAACTGCGTTGTACTACTGAAAGTATTATAAATATGCAATAGTATTATATAATATCTTCGCAAATCCTCCTCCAGCATCATCCAGGGCACGTTACCTCCATGCCATAGAGAGTGTGCGTAAGAGTAAGAGTAAGAGAGTGTGCCAAAACGAGTGTTGGATATCGGTAACGAATATTCGATCTCGATTCATCATCGCTGCTTTGCAGTGCCTGGGCAACGTCTTAGATGAGGTCGTGTTGAGGCGAACCGACTGCGTCCCGATACCGGACAAGTGAGTTGCATAGACACAAATAAGAGAACAACGAATTATTCAACGTTTGGCAACGCAGCTCAACGTTATTTTCTAAGATATCTCCAACCAACAGGGTAGCTACTACTATTTTACAGCTATCACACACCATTGAATATAAGAGCTTGTTTAATTGGATTGGCTATTCGGGCTCGCTTTCACGCCTGAATAGCCAAATACTTTTTACAACAATCTCGCAATCCCAGTTATACGTACTGGGCGCTCGCTGCCGCTTTGCCAGCCTTCGCGTTTCTCTTAATATTGACGGTCAGTTCAAGGAACAATTTGGGGTGCGATCCAATAAGGGTACCTCTCTTCTTTCTACACGATCTCTTCTCTGTTACACGCAGAAAGAGGTCGTTGTATGTGTTTAGAAAAAAAACGAGAGAAAGTTAAAGCTGCAAATTGAAACAAACAACTTCGCAGATCTTTGTCTAAAATAACAAGCGATTTGCTCGCTTGGCTGATTTCGTTTAGTGTGATGAGATAGTGATGAGAGAAACTTCAATACTGGTAGTGATGCCGATTCGAGACTGCCTCTCCTACATTCGTGTGCTCTCTCGCCAGTCAAAGAAACGAGAGCGCGAATAGAGGAGATCCGGTCTCGAATGGGCATCACTAAATACTGGCAGGTGGCCGGACACACCTTCATCGTGCTAAACGGAATCAAACATGTCAGCCAGAAAATGAAGCAACTGCATCGAATTCTGACGAGAGCGCTGGTAGTACAGGTAATCGAACACGGATCGATCTAGACCATTGTCCGGTTGTCATTGTCACCCGACGATAATGAAAATAATAATATTAATATTATATTGTTAATTTTAATGATAAACAGGCTCTCGTCCCTGTTGTCACTGTCATGATGCCCTTCGCTGTGCTCAGCGCGTCTAATGTATTCTTCCTGAATTTCTTTCCCGAAGTGATGGACAGCTGGGGTGAGAGAGAGAGACAGTAGAGTTTGACAGTCTCCCCATTGTCTATCCCCATTGTGTACACTTCCCCGATTTTATCTTTATAAATAAATAATACGATCGACTTTCAGGCGTTGATCCTTTGGATTTTTTGGTACTCGCAGTCTCATTTCACGCCACCATCAACGCGCTTGCCTTGATTTGCACTACGCCAGCCTTTCGGACTCAAGCCCTCAAGGCACGAGACAGAAATTGATTCGCGCGCTCTCGGTCAGAGAAACGAGAGAGCACGTGAATGGAGCAGAGATCTTCCATTCCATTTTTTTTGTTCAGTACTTTCCATGTCACGCGGTGGACAATCGGACTACCGCTGTACGGACAACATCAACTACAGCGTTCACGGTGATACACGATTCGCGAACCATTTGACCAAGTGAAACGCGCGCTCTTTGTTAGCGTTCTGAAATGGAGTCATCGCGGTACAGTTTGGTGAAAAAATCGTTTTCGATTTATGACTCATTTGGTCGATAAACGCTTTTTTTGTAAAAAAAAAAAGTTCTTACTTCATCGATGTTTCCAGACTAATATTTTTTTTTACAGAATTCGAGTTGTAGTCAAATAAAGTTCCCTTCTACCGACTATTTTTAATTCCCCTTACCACCTCACATAGAATAGATAACACGATTTAAAGAAATGAACAAAAAAAACTACTCAACACATATCCGAATAAACGCTGCGTTATTCCTTACTGTCCCACTTTGTAACGATTGTTTACCTCCATACTCAACATGATTTGATATTCTATAGACGATAGACAGTGCACAATTTTTTTATATATTTGAGAAAAATCGGTCAATATTCCTAGCATCAATATTTTATTCTGTTCACTTTGCCGTCTCGTTGCTTCATCTTGTTGTTTGTTGAACCAGAACAAATGAGTGGAAGGTTACCATAGCTTCTATGAGGTGAAATCAGCCCCTCTTCGATGAGTATCTTGACGGTATGGGGTCTTGAATCAGCTCACGGCACTAATACACCCTTTAAACCCCAACAAGTCAAAGTTCTACTTTTTTCCTGACCGATTATGCTGTTTACATGTGTTTTTTTTCAGGGGGAGGTCTCTGACCCAGGAAAATTAAACTTTTCAACTTACCTGGGCGCTGAGATTAGATAGAGCTGGTCCCAGATCCTGAAAGCCTGTTCGGAGACAAATCGAAAATATCAGTATTTCTCTTAACATAACACGGATTTTCTGTAATTTTGTAGGAAAATTGAGACTTTTTACTACAGAAAAAAAATTGCGACTCCGATTTCGATGAAACTAATGTTATTGACTAAAGTGAGGACTTCTAGAACGCCTATCTACTTCGTATCTAAATTTGCATATTGGAACGATCTGTGATCTACCACTTCAAAACGCTTTATCTCAGTCAGTTTTTGACCTACTGAGCCTGATTTTTTCCCATCGACTTGTATTTCCGAGATCTACAATTAACTCCATTAACGGTACGGTTTAAAATATCATCTTCAATGTGTTTTGCCCGAAAATTTGATTTTTCGGGTATAAACGTCAATTGTTCTCAAATTTTTCCTCTAAAAGGTACGGATGTTATTCTTGAAACTGATTTTCCACTCAGGAATTGAGGTACTCTCATATTCCATACGTCATCAAACTGGTTTCCCGATACCGTTTCTCAGAGGGGAACTCCAGACTTACTAGGGAACCGCAAAAGTACACCGCGGTCAACGTGAAATTTGATGACAGAAGTTGAAAGATATCCCCCAGGGGATGATAAAACAGTTTTGCAAAAAGACCGAACAATGTTCCTAAGGACCTAAAATAGGTCATGGAAAAATGATGGAAATTCGCTTGCGCGGTGCTCGGAATAGACTCAAAGTTTAGAGGCATACTGAAATGCTACTTTTTTTTTTTTTTTTTTTTTTCTAGCTACTTTTTTTGGGGAAGTGAAGGGCACGGGTTCGAATCCTTTGGGTTCGAAAACGTTTTTGCAGATATTTTCCCTTATTTTAATATTGATCTCATTTCATTTTGTGTCCGATGTTCGTGTTTTTGCACAATTTCACTGTTTTGATGACTTGACTGCCTCGACCCCTTGCGCCCCGACATCTCTCCCGCCTCCTCTCCCCGTAGCATCATGCCAATGCGAGTCATCCACCTCTTCTCAGATGAGCTAAGGGGAAAAGCAGGCAGAGGGGTGGAGAGGTCGAAGACATTGGCGGTAGCGGCAGAGACGTCCTTGGCGGAGATGGGGTCGAAGTCGAAGTCGATGAGGATGAGGATTGGAGGCAAACTTGCCCCTTTTAAGCTGGTCGGTTGCATGCAAATTGCACCTCTGGATCATGCAGACTGCCGATTGGTCCATGCAAATCGAGCCTGGCTTCTGAATATTCCTCCATTCCTCATCAAGTCCCGAATGGAGAGAATACGATGATGTTAAAATCTTGAATTAATATTGACTTCAAAACTTTGAAATTGTGCAAAAACACGAAAATCGGACACAAAATTAAATGACATCAATATTAAAATAAGGGAAAATATCTGCAAAAACGTTTTCCAACCCAAAGGATTCGAACCCGTTCCCTTCACAAGAATTAGCTAGCGCATTAGCCACTACGCCACGAGCACACATTTCAGTATGCCTCTAAACTTTGAGTCTATTCCGAGCACCGCGCAAGCGAATTTCCATCATTTTTTCATGACCTATTTTAGGTCCTTAGGAACATTGTTCGGTCTTTTTGCAAAACTGTTTTATCATCCCCTGGGGGATTTCTTTCAACTTCTGTCATCAAATTTCACGTTGACCGCGGTGTACTTTTGCGGTTCCCTAGTTAGTCATTTTCAGCTTAAATTTGACACTCGTAACTCGCTTCAAAATAATGTTTTCGGGAATTTTAAAGAAGCCATCGATAACTGTTGATGAGCTTTATGAAACATTATGATTTGTTCAAGTCGCCAAAGTTGGCCGTTTTCAAGATTTCTAACAATTATTCGTTTTATTCGCATGTTCAGATGTTCTTTGCAAAATTAATAGCAGTATTTTTCAAAAAAATGTGATTTACTTCAGAGTAACATTGATAATCAATACAATCGGTTCACTCGTCGAAATATCCGACATCTGGAGTCGAATTCACATTGTTATCGGGGTCATCGAAGAACTCAGCCATTTTCGTGTGGATCATGTCGTAGAGCTCATCAACAGCTATCGATCGCTTTTTTTTTTAATTCCCGAAAACATTATTTTGAAGCGAGATACGACCAAAAACGTGTGTGTTTGCAAAATTGTCTATCTTTGTAAAAATGTATCTAAAAAAAAGTCTGTAGTTCTCTTCTGAGAAACGATATCGGGAAGCCAGTTTGATGACGTGTGGAGTATGAGAGTACCTCAATTCCGGAGTGGAAAATCAGTTTCAAGAATAACATCCTTTTAGACGAAAAGTTTGAGAACTATTGACGTTTATACCCGAAAAATCAAATTTTCGGGCGAAACACATTGAACATGACATTTTAAAGTTTAAACCGTTCCGTAAATGGAGTTATTTGTAAAATACGAGTAGATGGGAAAAAAATCGGGCTCAGTAGGTCAAACACTTACTGAGATAATGCGTTTTGAAGTGGCAGGTCACAGATCGGTCCAATATGCAAATTTGGCCAAACGAAGGCGTTCTCCCCGTCTCTCACTAAACGATCTCTCACTAAACGATCTCTTCCGTTCTTTATCTTATCACGCAATCGCCACGTGGTTCGCCGTCCCCGCGCGTTTTCTTGATCACTACAAACTACGCGGTGTAAAGAGTGCCATGAGGGGTGCCCCCGCCGTTTTATTGCATGTTTTAACAGATCATCGTATGTTCAATATCTGAAGGAAACTCAAACAAGTCTTCGTAGCAATGTCGAAAAAGTTCGCAGTCGACCTCTACTTCGTCATCCTCTCGCCCTACTCATACATCATGTTCGAGGTAAGCACATACGCACAGTACTTTTTTCCGTTTATCTAAGATCTCCTCAGACATTGCTCAGCTACCGATCGAAATGGCCGATGACAGTGGCACTCAAACCGTTCGCTCTTCAACACATCTTCAAGGCCATCGGCAACACTTCGCCCGGTCTTGCCTCTCCAACCAAAGTTAGTTATTCATATTTTGTGTATTGATCTTAGCCATTTGCAGGCAGCGTACAGTTTGCGAGACGTGACGAGAATGGCCAGATTCCACAATATTCCTCTCAAGATTCGAGAGGCGCGTTTTCTATGATGCTATACTTGTTTTATTTTGATCTTTGATCTTAACGTTGTGCCCATGGTCTAGAGATGCCCCAAAAAAAGTTTCATCCCGATACCTCATCGGGGAGCAAAATGGCAGGTACCCCTGGGTGTGACAAACA
Organism: Pristionchus entomophagus; assembly: GCA_036245825.1. Classification (NCBI taxonomy): domain Eukaryota; kingdom Metazoa; phylum Nematoda; class Chromadorea; order Rhabditida; family Neodiplogasteridae; genus Pristionchus; species Pristionchus entomophagus. The sequence continues at coordinate 38,378,834 of BTSX01000005.1, forward strand.
ACACCGTGTACATATTTACCAACGTCTTATGGGAGTTGATCAAAGTGGCCCATTTCTGGAAGTTAAGCTATATGGCCAAATCTAAGGTTCACTTCTTAAAATGGGCAAGAATGGACCATTTTAAGCTTCTGTTCTGGCCATTTAGTACCAAAAATGCGTTAAAATGCGCTGTTTTTAGCCTGTCCGAGCCTCTCAAAGACTTCGAATCAGTATCCAACAGCTCTCATTTGAATTAATTGAAAGATATCTTAGCGAAAAAGTTGCTAGCTTGACCGGTCAAGTCGTTTTCGAACTACGTAGCCTAACTATAATCGATAAAAAAAACCTGCAAAAAATATTTCGCTGAGGGGGGGATCGAACATACGAATGAACGCGTTGAAAGCTGAAATGCTATCCGTTATGCCATGGCGGCAGATACAACTCATGCTTTCGAACTCCTATTCGTGTGACGAGAGAGGAGAGTAGTGCGTTGGTAGGGTTAGCTCGAGTATCCAAAGTAGTTGTTTGCATATTGGACAAACTACAGTGCACGATTATCGCGGTGATACGATATGGATGGCAGGATATTACCTAGAAGGTACCAGACGATTCGTACAAGCTTTTGGGAGTTGATTCGAGATTGTGATAGGTCTCAAATGGTGTTCCCATGTATGGATTTCCATGATTAACGGGTGGAATAGGGGTATAGTTGAGCTTGCTCTGGCGTACCTAGGCGATCATTCGTTGACAGATCATTTGAAATTGTAGACTGGATATTGTAAAATAAAATAAAATACATTACTATGACACAAAAATTCTCGTGATTGCATTTTTTGAATGCATAGACTCTCTCATCAGAAAAACGTATTAACCACATTATTGTATTAATAGTGTCTATCTCAACATACCGAGAGATAGCGGGGGTTCAAGGGGGCGGCAGTAAAATGATAGTGATAAATCTGACAGATATCTGATGAACGTGGAGCAACAAATAATGGGCATGGTGTCTGACTGGCATGCCGACGCAGGCAGGTTCGACTCCCGCCCGCAGGTGATGTTTTGCAAGAGGTAGAGAAAGGCGCGCGCCCCAACCACTAGTCTCCGTCAAGCGCTCCCTGCGGTAGGCCGCCCTGGCCTAATGGGCATGGTGTCTGACTGGCATCAATAAAAGTGGATGAATCACTTTTAGTTCTGATATCAATAAAAGTGATGGAGTCAAATCTTCACCCAAATTTGCGCCTGGGGTTTCGAGCAAACACACGACAGATAAGGGGAATTGTATAACAAAATAGCATCCTTAAATAAAATAAAAAGAAGTATAAATATAAAAACGCTATCGAATTTGTTTTGCTTGTTCTTTCTTTGTGATTTAAGTACTTCCAAATGTATTTGGAGTGTATTCGATTATATTGCTGTACTTGGGCTAAATTTGGGCAAATATTATATTTATTTAGCATACGAATGGTTCAATACTTCTGAAAAAAATTCCAGGTTACCAGATTTCGAGGAATCCCAGGTGCAAATTTGGGTGAAGATTTGATTCCATCACTTTTATTGATATCAGAACTAGAAATGATTCATCCACTTTTATTGATATCGGGATTGGGGAGAACGTGAAAAAGGCATCAAAGGGGCCAGAGGTGTACCCAAATTCGCACTGGGTTTGAGTTTGTCCCAAACTGAAAATCACACTTCCCCACGGGAAGTGGATTGCAATGAAATTCAAACCCACTCTCCTGGATTCAGTAGATATTTCGAATATCGTATGAAAATTCGTGTAACTTGTGATTTAATTATCAGAAAAAGTAAATCATTGAAAACTCAACGTCGACAGGGAGAAGCAGTGGCCCGTGCACTCTACCGTCGTCTCTGGATCGATCAGGCCGATATCTTCCAGAACGAAGATTTTCTCGAGGTTCCTTCTTATTTCAAGATTATTATTAGAAACGCAATCGAGGTATTATCATCGAAGACAAGCACTCCCTTGTCTCTTCCGTAACGAGTAAGAAAGTGAAAACGATGATCAAGAGGAATACCGAGGATGCGATCAATAGCGGGGTATCATATATGACACTTATGTTATCCATGGTGCTCAATGTGTAATAAGAAAAGCGTACTTCAAAATTGCGAATGGGATGAAATTTCAGGTATCGATAGATCGATAAATATAGAAAGTTTCATTTAGTGATAGTGGTCACAAAAACAAGAAAAAATATATGCAGTGCTACGGCGCGCCTTGGACAGTGGTGACTCTCGAGGACGGAAGAAGGGAGGTTTTCTTCGGGTCGGACCGTCTTCACATTATTGGTCATCTCATGGGATGCCAGATCGATGCAACCCTTGTTTCTTCACTTTGATAAATTGGACGTATCTTTCCTAAAAAAATACTCTTGTTATATGAAACTTTTAAGTTTCATACAACAAGAGTAAATAATTTTAAAAGCTTGAATTGCGATCACTTCAACTCTGTTTTTTTCTAATCTTAAGACGGCATCTCGCTAATTTGAGACCACCCCCCGGACACGTTGAGCTAGCAATGAGAACCAGAGGCCCATGCTTGAGTGCTGGAAGGGTCTTAGTGCCCTTACGAGCAGACCATGACTTATTTGTCATTCCTGCCTCGGCGCACGGAGGAGAGTAGTTTTCAAGGTAAAATGGTCGAAAAATCATATTTTCTCAACCAATCGAGATAGACCCAATTTCTCTTTTACTTTAGGGGTGCCCTGAGGCTCTAAAATAACCGTTCTGATTGATTACTGCACATTGCGAAAATGATCTTTTCGACATCGCATTTCGGTTTTTCGACCATAATGCCCACTTTCGCTAAAAGAGTAAGTCATCACTATATACGTTTTGTAGCCCGTGCAATTCTGCGTCGAAATTCCTTACAGATTGGTTCTGCAATTATCTGACTTATGTCCGATTTCCACCGTATTTCAAGCATAACTTTTTTCTTTCGTTCATTCATGAGCTATAATACGCAAATTCGGATTCTTCGCGAAAAGATACGTCAGAATACATTTTGGTTTTATTTTTCCAAGACCTAAAATTTTCAACTTTTTCCATTTTTTGGTCGAAAAGTCGAATTCTCAGAACTATGCCACTATAGGTGTTTCTGGTTTATTTTTGCACGTAGAAACCGAATTTCTGTACTAGAGCTCATGGAATTGCTAAAGAAAAAAGTTATGATCGAAAGACTGAAAATATCAGACTTTTAGATAATAACATTTTTCTTCCACAGTTCAGTGGGCTCAAATACCCTGAACCTTTTTCTTCGAATTAAACTACATCTTCAACATTCATAGTGAAAAAGTTCTGAGACACTCGGAACCCCCCATCATGGTTACTTTTTGGATTGAAGCCTCGATACGGGGGTCATGAAAAAGTTGAAAATTTTTCGTCTCGGAAAAATCAAACAAAAATTTATTCTTTTCGCGAAGAATCCGAATTTGTGTGATATACAGTATCGACCATAAGTCTTGGCTCACTTTTTCAATCTTTCGTAACTTTTGACCCACGATAAATTTCTGGCTCAAACTTGGATATGTAATATGTCATTGAGATATCAGGGAACTCCCTGATTGTTTCCTAGTGATGATTCAATAAACACATGGTTTTTCTTTGCGGATTTTAAGCTCGATAAAATTTTTTCTCAGCCTTGTTACTCGGTGTGATAATAGAAGGCCTCAATACCTTTTCGATAAAAATATATACTCATGGGAGGATGACGTACAGTGGCTTTAGGCTGTCTCAAAGTAGGGTCCCGAAAAAATGGATTTTCGTCCATCGACATGCTGGAGAGTCGTTCAAAAGCTCAAAATTATCCTTACCGCAATTCCTGATGATCCCCAAAGTTTGATAACGATAGCTCTTAATTTGTCCTCCGGACACTAATTTTTCACTTTTTTCATTATCATTTTTCATTATTTTTTCTCAATATTTTAGATGATCAAATTTTTGTTCAAATGTGGTTCCTGGACAGGTTAGTTGCAAATCCATGGAATATAAGATTCGCAACTTTTTAGAGCATTTGGATAACTTTCCCGCCCGCGGCAATCGAAAATCCGAGGTCAATCGATTTTCAAAATATTCATCACACAAAGATATACCAGAAAAAAATTAGTCAGGAAGTTCTGAGATATCAATTTTTTCGACTAATGATGGGGGTATCATGGTCATTTTTTGGGTTGAAAATCGATTGACCTCGGATTTTCGGTTGTCACGGGCGGGAACGTTATCCAAATGCTCTAAAAAGTTGGGGATCGTATATTCCATGGATATACTACCATCGTGTCTTGGAATGACCTTTGAGCGAAAATCATCCTGCGAAATCTAAACATCCAAAGTTGGGTTATGTGAAAAAGTTAAAAATTCGATTTTATCGTGCCCTGAGGGCGATTTAAGAGCTATCGTATTCAAACTTTGGGGATCATCAGGAATTGTGGTAAGGATCATTTTGAGCTTTTGAACGAGTCTCTAGCATGTCTATGAACGAAAATCCATTTTTTCGGGACTCTAGTTTGAGACAGTCTAAAACCACTGTACGTTATCCTCCCAAGAGTACATATTTTTAACGAAAAGGTATTGAGGCCTTCTATTATCCCACCGAGTAACAAGGCTGAGAAAATTTTTTATCGAGCTTAAAATCCGCAAAGAAAAACCATGTGTTTATTGACTCATCACTAGGAAACAATCAGGGAGTTCCCTGATATCTCAATGGCATATTCCTAACACACAATGGGTGTACTACTACATATCCAAGTTTGAGCCAGAAATTTATCGTGGGTCAAAAGTTACGAAAGATTGAAAAAGTGAGCCAAGACTTATGGTCGATACTGTAGCTCATGAGTGAACGAAAGAAAATAGTTATGCTTGAAATACGGTGGAAATCGGACATTTTTGTGTTCAAATCGAATAAAAAACTAAAAGTCAGATAATTGCGGGCACGGGCTACAAAACGTTTATAATGATGACCTACTCTTTTAGCGAAGGTGGGCATTATGGTCGAAAAACCGAAATGTGATGTCGAAAAGATCATTTTCGCAATGTGCAGTAATCAATCAGAACGGTTAATTTAGAGCCTCAGGACACCCCTAAAGTAAAGTAAAAGAAAAATTGGGTCTATCTCGATCAGTTGAGAAATATGATTTTTCGACTATTTTACCTTGAAAACCACTCTTCTCCGTGCGCCGAGGCAGGAATGACAAATAAGTCATGGTTTGTGCATAAGGGCACCAAGACCCTTCGAGCAACCAAGCATGGGCGTCTGGTTCTCTTTGCAAGAGAAACGTGTCCGAGCAGGGGCCAAAATGCTTGCGAATTACCGAGATGCCGTCTTAAATGACAAGCCTCGATTTCTGCAATGTGAGAAGAAACTTCATCCAATATATCAACAACAACAACAAAATTTTTTCATAATACAGAGGCTCTTCCGTTAAGTGACTGATATCACGATCAGAGATGCAACAATAGCAAACCATCTTACACATCAACTCTCTCTCAAGAATATAATTCCCTCGTGCAATAACTGTCTACCAAAATATCTATATCCTATACCATGTTCGCTGTTTTTGTGTTCTTGCAGGGAAAATTAATGAATAATTGAACAGTTGTATCCGAATATAACAATTGTAGTATAATATTCGGTCAAGATGTTGAAATCGAGCGTCCGACAGATCCAATTAGCGGCGTTCACCTGTTGCACATGGATATTGTGTCTCTCGTAAAACTAATTTAGCCACGATGCAGACAAATCGCCTTTGATTTTCTCCCAGTATTTGTACTCCCATTTATCACTCTCCTTTTTTCTCGTTTGTACTCAGAAGGTCTCATTCTCTGGGGACCGTTCGTACAAGCAGAACCTACTATTCAGTTATTATTGAAAATACAGAGCCGGTGAGATGGCAGAATTCTATAAAATTGTGGATCTTGTAACCAAAGCAAGTGTAGGCAAGTGATTATTTTCTCATTATTTTTGAAGAATTGGAGCTTTTCAGTGCCGGGTATTTGCTTGAATTTGCTCCTGATATTTCTCGTCAGAAAATTTTCGCGTGCGGATATCGGAACATTCCGATATCTTCTCATTGTTTTTGCCAGTTACGACATTATTCTAATTATCCTCCACTTCGTATTCGATCCGGTATTCATTTCTTCACTCATTAATAATTCCCTACTTACAGAAATATTTCGCGTTGCCGGGCATTTTCAGTGCTGTTCTTGATTTTCAATGCGGGTCGCCGGTTCGTGGCTTCTATCTTGTGTATATGCCTTCTATAACTCTTTTATGATTCAGTGGCTCACTCTGATTCATTGTGTGTGCTTCATGCTCTCGTATGCGATTCTAATCACGCATCTGCTCTATCGCTACTGGGTCATTCACAAGTTTGCTTTGCCACTGCTTTCTGTCTATTACAATCTTTGCAGGCCGTACAAAATTGAACTATTTTCAAGCCCACGATTCGTGATGAAATTATCGCACCCGTGGTTGTCACTTCTGCATTGCTGTGGGAGTCGTGCATCTGAACCTGATTGAAGGACTACTTCAGCACTGTGTTTTGCCACGCTGTGATCTCACCCGAAGGTTCGCCTGTAATGCTGAGAATGAGAGGAGAGTTCATTCGCGAATTCGGGCGGGACATACAGGCCGGATGGGTCGTCGCAGAGTATTGGGTGAGCTTCGCAGTGTTTGCTATTGTTTTAAAAAAAAATTTCATTTCACATTAATTCTTTATCGCAAAAATATAAACCGAAATGTTCTGGAAAACAAGTAAGTTACAGACAGACGATGGTTACAATCTCATTGCTGTTTGCGCTTCTCTAGCAGTGGACGTAATCGGCGTTGCAATCGTGACCGTAGTGATCACTCTCGCCGCTCTGACCTACAGTCACATATCAGCTGCCTTCTCTCTCTCCGCACAGACGAGGACAATCCAGATGCAACTTCTGAAGGCCGTCTGCGCGCAGGTGCGCTCTTTGGTCGGATGAAAACTAGAGAGAGAAGGAGAAGAGGGCAGATACAGTATTTTAACAATAGCTATCATTGCATCATAGCAATATGAAGTTCTGTACTTGTAAGTAGTTATCATCAGAGCTAGCGCCGTCTACTTTTAAAGCGCCGTCTAATGTTCTAGCGAGCTCAATATTCGTGCATCAGTTGTAGTGTCTTCGTGATCGCCTTTGAAGACACAGAATGGCGTATAATTTTCAGACGTTCATCCCTCTGGTCTGCGTGGCGATACCCTACTTCTGCAATACGACCCTTCCGATCTTCGGTTGCCCCCTTCCCCTAGTTACGGAGACTTCCGGCATAGCGATGTCACTGTTTCCCTCGTGGGATCCACTCGCGGTGATCATGCTCATGAGCCCGTATCGAATGGGACTGCGGACTATGGTCATGCGCTATAAGGAAAACCCGGTGGGACCGATCTCAACAGCCGTAACCGAGTCGAAGATTTGAATAATGAAGCAATTCATCATTCCAAGAGGTGTTTGCTCACAACCCAATTACCTTTCAAAAACACATAGCTTACAAACGGTTCAAACTTCAGTCTCGCACAACTTTTAGCATAGTGTTGCAATACAAATGGGTTCTTTATTCAATTTTTGAAATTACATTCATCGTAAGCTTATCACGAATGTCTGACTCTCAGACGGGTTCCCATGCTTGAATAAGTAATGGAGAATAGAGAGAATGAACTCGCGGTACGGCGGTGCCACGATTAACAGGATGATATTGTGCGCCTCCGAGTGGAGCGTAGTTACGAAGAACATTGCAAGACAAACTTCTGAGCTTTAGAAATCCAGTTAATCTAATTAATGATGCTAACCGAAGCTGATCAGCGATTCGGTGACGATTCCAGTGAAAACAGTCAACCCTGGTACAATGATCACAAGCATAGGAATCGAAATCTAAAATGTACCAATGCAATTCCTTAGCAGCAGTGACCTCCATTTACCTGAATAATAAGTAAGTGAGTAGATCGGCGGAGATTAATCGTATTTTGCGAACTGCGTGCAAAGACCTGCGATTTAAATAAGATGAGATATATTGTCTAGCTGCTCACTTCCATTTTCAGAATGTGCAGCATGTGAAGAAAAAAGAACGCCGTTACAATAATAACTGCAAGCAGCAGCTGGAATGAGGAAAACACTTGTTACAATAGATACGAGTAACTGGGGAAGAGCAGATTTCCCATGTCTGCTCTCTAACCTATGATATTCATTTTACAGCCCAGAAAACATTTTAGCCATAGCTTACCCCTATAAGTATGCAGAACAAGGCGATTATTATGGTGGTCCTAGATCTGAAGTAGTACGGGACACCGCGATACCGTATCCATGTGACATCGACAGTGTACTGTAAGCGTATTGCGAGATACATTCAACAACGAGTACTAAATAGATACCTTATTGATTGCGTTCTCTATTTCTTCATCATATGAAGGTAGAAGGATGAAAAGAGAGGGTACAATCGTCAGAAAGCCGAAAGACAGCATGCGCATGCCAAGTAACGATGCCTATTGTGATTGGCTTTTGATTTAAAAAAAATTAACCTTTTAAAAATAAATTAACCTCGCTCAATTTGAATCGGCTTGTGAGAGGCATCATCATTTGATATCTGTGGAATGCAAACAAAAGAATTGCAAACCCGAGGTACGAGTAGAGAAGGACGGTGAATCCCTGTAAAGAGCGCGGTGTTGTCTTTTCATTTAGTTATCTCTTATCGCGCCTGGTTTCGTTCTTTCATCGCTTACGAATATGGTTTTGAAGGATACGCCGGCGCGACACAGTGGACCAACGCAGTAGCCGCCGAGTGCGGGGAAGAGGGCGATAGGTTGAGTCAGTGCGTCGATGAATGTGTCCAAAGCTATGTGCGGAACCTTCATTGAAATTATAGACGCATTGTCGGATGGTGGGGGGTCTAGGGTGTAATTGGATAGTACTTGCCTGAATCAAGGTAAGAAAGTTGCGGAACGACTCCTGACCGGGCTGCGTCCGCTTGAGAAGACAGAAGAATGTGAAGGCGTTGAGTGTCATTGATACGCCGTAATGAAAGTGCTCAGTGAGCACGATTGCTTCTTGCGTCTCGAGTGGCAGGAATAGTGACATGAACGGTGTGTTCGAGGGCTAAATAGGCATAATATTTGAACCAACCGTTCAAAAAATATGATGAGGGAATGCTCATTTTGCGCGAAAATATGAACGGCAAAATGTCGCAAACATCAAAAAACAAAACGAAGGCAGAATTGATGAAGATACCATGCCTCGAAATAATGGTGATTTCCCCCAGAGGATAGTTATTGTGAGAATACAATGATGTCAATGTTTTATGGCAATATCTGTAAATCTTAGTGGAACAACCATGTGACAGCTTTAAGGGTGCTCAAAATCATGGAATATATAGGTTAAAGTAAGGTTACAGCAATGTCATGACGCAGTAAAGCCGTTGCAAGATAAATTATTCACTTATTTAACGTTTAATTTTAGAAATTAAATTCATCTTAAGAGAGGAATCGCCAGATTTTCGAGAGAATCCAACGATCCGCGGACTTAGGAATTAGTTTGACCGATTCCGCTGAGAAAAATAAGTTAAGTATTTTGAAAGCTCTTTCAAACTGAGTTTGCCGATTTTCGATAACTGGTCTCATCTTCGAGTATTGGTAGGTCAAAGTAGGTATGAAATTTTATGTCAAATTCAACTTACGGAAAAGATCATAACTCGCTTCAAAATCAAGCTAGAGGCTAACCGACAATCGCATTCGAACGAGGAGGCAGTTGGCAACATTTGTGTTGATGAAATCATTCCCTGTCCATGCATGCGCTGGATCGGGGTGGTCGGTTTTCCGAAAAAGTTCAGTACCTTTCCAAATACCGATTTCCCCAACAAGGTTTCAATTAACTTTTTGAAGGACCTAGTGGTACCTAACACCACCCCAAAAATTTCAAAAATGAGAAAAAAAAGAGCCCGCCTTTTTGTCCGAAAAGCCTGCGATTTTTCGGAATTTTGACAGTTTTCCAATCATAACTTTCTTTCAAACATGTTGTCATGTGCTCTCATATTGAAATTCGGAATCAGCGCGCCAAAATACACCAGAAACTCCTATAGAAATACTTTTTCGAGATGAAATTTTTTTCGACTTTTTCATTTTTTCATCATGTGGTAAGTTTTTGGGTCGAAAAATCACTTTCTCAGAATAATGTCTCTATAGAATTTTCTGGCGTATTTTTGCACGTAGAATCCGAAAATGAATACTAGTCATCACCAAAGTGCGAAAGAAAGGAGTTACGATACAAAAACCAAAAAGCTAATGTTTTTCGGTCATAACTCCTTTCTTTCGCACTTTGGTGATGTCTAGTATGCATTTTCGGGTTCTACGTGCAAAAATACGCCAGAAAATCCTATAGAGACATTATTCTGAGAAAGTGATTTTTCGACCCAAAAACGGACCAAATCTGAGATTTTTTTGCGTCGAAAGTCGAAATCTCAGAAATATCTGACTATAGCTTTTTCCAACGTATTTTTACCCGTAGATGTCGAATTTTCACACTAGAGCTTACCAAAATGCGAAAGAAAAAAGTTACACTCGGAAAACTTGACATTTTTGAGTTTTCGATTCTAACTTTTTTCTTTTGCATTTCGGTAAGCTCTAGTGTGAAAATTCGACATCTACGGGTAAAAATACGTCGGAAAAACCTATAGTTAGATATTTCTGAGATTTCGACTTTTTGACGCAAAAATGACCATGACCCCGGGATCATGCAAAAGGTGGAAAAAATTCTCGGAAAAATCTGATCATATTTTATTCTGACGTAACTTTATGTGTGGAATTCGAATTTGGGTGTTAGAGCTCATCAGATCATAAAAGAAAAAAGTTTAAAATCGAGCTTTTTTCCGAATATTTCGAAAAATGCAAAAAACATAATTGATCGATCGATTCAAATTTACATATATTCGATGCAGAATTGCACGGGCTACAAAACGTATATAGTGGTCACTGGTAGTTTTGGCGAAAATGGGCAACTTGGTCCAAAAAATCTAAAAATGATGTCAAAAAAGTGAATTTCGCAATGAGCAGTAATCGATCAGAACAGTTATTTCAGACCCCCAGGGCACCCCTTAGTTCATGCAAAAGAAAAATTAAGTCGATCTCGATCGGTTGAGAAAATATGATTTTTCGACCATTTTTCATGGAAAATATCATTTCTCCCCTCGCAGTGGCAGTAACCACAAGTAAGTGACGGTTTATCAAATACGGGACCAAGACCCTCCTAGCACCCGAGTATGAACCTATGGTTCTCATTGCTAGCTCACCGGTTCCGGCGGGTGGTCCAAAATAACCGAGCTGGTCTTAACTTATTTTTTTCAGCGGAATCGGTCAAACTATTTCCTAAGTCCGCTGGGCTCTCGAAAATCTGGCGATTCCTCTCTTAAGCTCATCACGAATTTCAGCATATGATATTCCCCTGATTGCTTAGGTAATGAAGAATAGAGATAATAAATTCGAGGCCTTTTCTCGATTTACAAGATGATATTGTACAGCGCCGATCGTAGAGTAGATACAAAGAACATTGCCAAACAGACATTGCTTACACCGCCTGCGAGTATGATTTTACATGATACACCGGCGCGGCATATTGGACCAACACAGTAAGCGCCGAGTGCGGGGTAGACAGGCAACCATACGCAACTATCTGTTATTCACACAGGTAAGTTAGTGAGAAGCATAAATATTAAAGGTGATGGTCAATGGTTTATACATGGATGTACTATTCGAGCCAATCCCGCTGTTTCCATTTTTTTTGCAGTAATATGTACTGGTCTTCTCTGCAGAATGGGGTTGCCAATTCAAATTCTTATCGTTAGTTTCCAAGCAGGACCTAAATAATTTTCTCAATAACAATTTAACCGAACAGTCCGGATTGGCAATCACATATATTTGGTTGACTGCGTCCAAATTCTTCTGTTGTTTCTTCCGTCATCAGACTCTATTGCCCGCGGGTTCGAGAATCAGCAACGTTCGTAACTATCACCATGGATCTTCCTTGGCAGATGCGTAAGGTAAAGGTAAAGGTACATCCCGACTTCGAGACAGGGCTCGCGGGAGATCACTGCTAGGCCAATGATATTTGGGCTTGTCAGTTTGGAGTGCCCACCTTTAACCAGACCTATTTACCACGTGATCAAGTCACTACCAATTTCCCGTCCCCAATGGGTGGGCGCCTTGGTGAGGCGGAGGCGGTGTCACGACCGGGATGGAATGGGAGGGCGCGCCATAGACCGCTACACCACTGCGCGCCATAGACCGCGACACCACCCATCACCATGGATCTTCTATGCAGATGCGTATTCATATCATATTTCGTTATTCAGACCAATGGTCGATTGCTCATTTTCTTCGCTATTTTTGTCAGCTCTGTACCAGCAGCAACATAAGCATTGATCCCGTTCAATTCCGCAAGGACATCGGAAAACGTTCCCACGGTTCATGCGTTGCTTCGTGATCGTATCAGACATTCAAATCTACAGAGTCCACACCACCTTTGTTGGGTACTGGAACGAGGTCCAATTTTTTGTTTTCAAAGAACGTTCTTGTTTACGCGGGTTCTGCGATGGCCATTATTGTGAGTTTAGGAACTTAAAAACTTTAATATGTGATTTATTTATTGCATGTACAAGCTGCTTTGCACATTACTACTTTACAGGTCTTAATTGGCTGGATTATCACAATGATGATGCTTTTCTGGCACATGTTCTATGTTTTGCGCGAAAATGTATTAACATGACCTCCGCGACAATATTTTGAAAATATGGATTTGCTGATGTCAGTTGAATCGCAGTACCTTTCAGACAATCAACAGCGAGCGTTCAAAAATGCTAATTCGACAGTCTTTGCACAGACTTTTTGTGCAGGTTCAACAATCAGATTAAAAGATTAAACATTCTAACTTGAACATTCTTACTTTTTCGATCTGAAGATAAAAATTTCCAGCTGAACATTCCTCTCCTCTTCATCGTGGTTCCCTTCATCATTATCTTCATCCAAACTGTCTCTCCATTGCTCCCATGCTCTGAGCGTTGTTCTCTGGTGTACTAAACACAGCCAACATTTTTATATTGGGTTGAGGAATAAGTAACGCTCGTTTTTGTCTAAACGAGCTGACTTTATAGCATTTTTTCAGGGTATGCTCGAGTATCATAGCCGTTATTATTAGAAATATCACGCTTCCTGTGTAGGAGAGAAATTTAGATTTCAATGTAACTGATAATTTTCGAAATTTTTAGATTTTTTTCGAAATTGTGTAATTTAACGTGGAAACTGTTCGGTAAATTCACACATTCTCAGGTGAGCAGCCCGATACTACACCTCTTTCATGGTGAAGTGAGAATGGTGCTCGATTCATTGTTGTATTTTTATAGACGTTTCAAGGGGAACGTTCGTGAAAAATTGCAGTTCACTTAACTTATTTGTCTACCTTGAGGATCGAAGGTGCTGGCCTATACACTAGTGCGCTCCAGTCACTCACTATGGAGCTATATTATCACTATAAACATTTGGTGCTACTTATACTCCTATTTGAAAAATAACAGTTTTCCAAAAATATTATTTTGTGACGGAATCAAAAGAAATGCGTGTTTTGAGGACTTTGGATTAAACCATACCCAAGACATAGTAGCCATTCTATAATTGTGGCCACTTGATGGATGATAGTGCAAAAGTTGCTCGTCCATTTAACCATCTAAGGCCTTACATTCAATTAGTACGGTTTACAGGAAATAGCAATAAATGTCGATTTCGAGGCTTGTTTTTCTATATCGGACTTACGAGCAATTTAACTCATAAAGAGAATGCTCCACACTTAGCAAAATTCGTCCATATTTTCAACAGGAAAGGTACTCCACATTCAAGCATAATTGAGGTCTTTAGATCTATTGCTAAGAAAACGCGGCTAGCAAAACTTCTTTCGGTCAGTAACTGAAAATCCTACACTCTCGTTAGGCGCATATCTCACACAGGCCTTTACTTGGATATTCCTCTGAATATCATCAGTGTAATGTATAACCATGATACTTTACTATTGCAGCTTAATTGTGGCTCAATGATTCTTCTTCCCTCAGTGCTGACCTGTCAAAATCTCAGGGTGAGTTGCGACAACTTTGAATTGAGCCATCCATTGTGATCGCCTAAATGATCGGAGATATATGATATAGTGTGCGCTAAAGAGAGTATCCAAGCCCTTATCGATCATTAAAAACCGGAATATAATTGCACAATTTAGAAAGACGAGAGAGGTCATAATCTGAAATTGGAAAAACGAGCGTTACTTATTCCTCAACCCGATACAAGATTGGGAATGGAAATGCATCGGACCAGCGATGTTGAGTCTAGAATGGTGTGATGACTGGGACAGGTTTGTTCTGCAAATACCAGCGAACTCCAAAATTTTGAACATCAGACTAGGCATAATGCTGACTTGAAAAATAATTGCTCGTGTAATCAATTCTGCCATCAACATCCATCAAAGAACATTTCAGCAGTGCCCGTAGTTGCAATGTTCGCTGTTCCTATCCATCCCATTCTGCACAATCTAGTTCTTCTCCTTCTGATGTCGACATATCGGAAAGCGGTCACATCAGCTCTCGCAAGATATCGAATCAAAAGTAAAGTGAGTGACACTGAGAGAACCACTTGATTTATTAAAATGTCACCACTCACGAAAAAGTTCAGATTCGTGTAAGCCAATCGCTAAGTGGTGCGGATCGACACAATTGAACATCACCTTTGATTTAACACGAAGTTCATTAATTTTGTGCCTGCTAAAAACATTTCTAGCAAATTCATGATGTCCACAATGAATCGTTGACATTGATCCTCCCCCAAAAATTATAACAATTGAAAACTGTTTTCTACTGAAATGTATCTTCAAAAAATGAATGTCAATAAAATAGACGGTTATCTATCCGAAAGATGACAATCTTTCAATGGCGATCAGCTGCTCTGAGAGATTGATTTTTTATTGATTGACATCATTGCTTGATGGCGTTTCAGAATGCAAGTCAACGTTGCCTTGCGATTCCCAGTATGCACAAACCCTGCGATTGTAGAAAATTAATCAGCCGGAATACACTAAATTAACCAAAATTAACTCTTGCACAACAATTAACTATCGCGGCATGTGGTCGTATCTTCCGACACAATGGACTTTTGCAATAAATTATGATTACATCACCTATAATCACAGGCTCGAATAAAATAGAATCGTATACTTCAACGATTATGACGGTGAGCTGAATTTTCTTATTAGTTTTGTAAGCAGTAAAACAATTGACAAACTCAAACCAAAAGTTGTAAAACTCATAAGACAATATTTAGTATGTTCACTCTTTCTGTAGGATAGACCAACCACGCACCTGAATCAACACCAGAATTGGCTTGATAAGAGCTTGATGTTGTGGAGTTTCCCTCATGAGACAGTAAAATGCAGGAAAGTGCAGAAAGCATGAAACGCAGAATATAATTCGTTGAATGAGAAATAGGGCGTCTTATAATTCGATTGGCATGAAGAGCCGCCCGTCTTTGGCAACGCTCATAGGACGAATGCTGAAACCAACTGAAACTAAAGGGTAACGTGCCATTCTGGTACTAAATCTCGAGCATTTGATTCGGGAAAGTGGTTGATGATATAGTGCAGAGAAAGCACCTGCTTGGAAATTCTCATTTTTAAAGCTATCAATGCTTCTGCAATTCATACTGGGGAAAACACAATTGGGTGGGGGGGGGTTAATGGATTTGGTTTTCAAAATATTCTTCTTCATGCAAATTACAAATTACTGACGCCAGTGCGAGGAAACACTATGACCAAAGAAGGAATGAGCAGAGAATAACAAGGAGCACACGAGACTAGAT
Organism: Pristionchus entomophagus; assembly: GCA_036245825.1. Taxonomy (NCBI): domain Eukaryota; kingdom Metazoa; phylum Nematoda; class Chromadorea; order Rhabditida; family Neodiplogasteridae; genus Pristionchus; species Pristionchus entomophagus. The sequence goes on from BTSX01000005.1 coordinate 38,394,718, forward strand.
CATCTTTCCTGGAACAACACCGCTGCAACACGCGGAACATCGACATGCGATCATGAGATTCGATATGTTTGAGAATAATGGAGGAAAATTGTCTTCTTGCGTGTTTGGCTACATTGGGAGCTTCGCGATCTAAGACGTCGCAAAATTCGACAGCCCGTCGTCATCTCTTTTAGCATTCAACCCATTTGAGTTGTTCGAAATGTTTGCACCCATAGTTCTCTTCTCCATCTTCGATCTGCCACTTCGAATAACAGTTCGGTCCAAAAAGATCATCTGTTGATCCCGATTCATTCTCTTTCGATCTCTCGGTGTTCCTTCATAACATGACGAGATTTCTGATATTGCCAAGAAAGGTGTTCGCACTGTTTCAGTTCTATAAAATGTCAATGGTCATTCCTTCAACATCCATTTAATAATAAAGATATCTATAAACGTCGACGAACTGCCCAAGAAGGACGCGAACATGATCGACGTAGAGGCGAAAATGAAAGCAGAGCAAGTTGTTGAGGTGATACTTTGAGATGTTTGAAATATTACTTCAATGTTCCTCGTTTTGGTCTTTAAAATCAACAATTTGGCAGGTAACTTCGCAGTTCGCAACCAAGGTTCCTTCCGCTCCTTCCGCTATTCAGAGTCCGAAGATGATTACAAGATTGATAGCCTCTTCTATCGCATCTGCTATGTGCGTATCACATAGGTTATTGAAATTTTAAAATCTAGTGAATCCATAATATCGGCTTCTCAAATATTCTAAACGAGAAATCAATCACGCTAATACGTTCAAGTTCTGCTTCATCTTGGGCGTAAACTTCTACCAAAATCGCTGCTCCTCGGCTCGCTGTTTTTCCATGATCGTCTTGGCAATCAATTGTTGCATCAGTGAGTCACTTTTTTGTTTTTTATATTATTTATCTATTCTCATATCACATTGTGCATTGTTTGACCCACAGAGGGAACATTTGAAAAAAATGCTGCGTAAAATTTAGACATCAAACAAAAGTGTTAAAAAGACTGGGCTCCTTTAACAGATCTGTACTTCGTTGGATACATCGTGTATCTCTGTCTCAGTCAGAAAATCGAAGCTAATCGAGTCGCAACTTCGATCGCTTTGGGAACGTGGATACTACAATCAACTCTGTCCACCGTGAGTGAGAAGTGGAGAAACGTATATTTCATAGAGATGAGTTTCCCATACTTTCCCATGTGCAAAATAACCAAACAAATTACTTATTACTACATCATTTTTTCCGACTATTTCAATGACCACGTTCTAAGAAAATGCGAAATATTCCAGATTTTCCTCGCGCACTGGCAATCTTCAAATGAACCTGGGAAGGTGCTCGAGCTCCTCTAAAAAGCAAACAAGGTAGACTTATTTCATTTTTGAAAATGCCTCTCTATGGCTCTGTTGTATGACTAGGCCAAATATTCAAATCATCTGAGTAGAGACGGAATGAACCCTTATCGACCTTGGACTACGCTTCTGAACTATACACTGACTTTTATGTCATTTTGCCTCAGGGAGCCGGAATCCATCATCACATAAGTTGTCTCGTTGCGATCGTGAGATCATTCTACTTCGTCATCGGTAGGTAGCTTGATCAGTTTTAAAAAATCGCACGAACTAACATGATTGAAACCTGATGAATCATAAATCTGTCATACTCGAAGAACCGAGAAATATTTAACGATCGCATTTGAGCCGTAATCGTTTGCTACAAAGTGGAACTGATGATCGCACATCAGAGCGGATATGAATTGGGATTCATGGACAAGCAGATCCCGATGGTTCGTGCTTTTTCTCTCTGAAAATAGTTTCCAAATGTTCCAACTTTTAATATTCGTAAATTTTGAATATGCTTCTTCAATTGTGATTCCATTTTTATACTTTACTATACGCGATTTTACATTTGCAAAGTTATTCAAAAGTATTTAAAATTACAGGTATTCGGGGACCCCCATCTGTACATCATCTCCCAACTGGCGGCTCTGTACTGCATGCTATGTTGGGGTGTTGCTCTCTTCATCTTTTCCCTCCTTGTACGCTCATCGCAATACGAATTCCTCTTCTTCAACAAACAAGTCAGCTCGGTTCGTTAAAAACTATATTCGCATTTCAGTGCAAAAGATGTATTAGGTTGTCCGGAAAGTCTTTGTCCATGGGTTTGTTTACACACTGCTCTACGCAGATGAACATTGGTTGTCCCTCGTTCCTAGTTTATAACAAACAGGTATGTGCCTTTGCAGAGAACAACTCCCCATTCCCTTTCCTTCACTCAGGCTCTAGCAGAGCAACGATATATTTTCTTAGTGCCATCCACATCCGACATGTTCTGCTTTACCTCTTCTTATCCAACATCAAGATGAAGGATTCGAAAACTCCCTTGACGAATGTTTTTGCCACGTATGACCCACACTACAAAACCATCAAAATTTGGATCCATCGCTTCAAAGAAGGCTACTTTTCTCCGAGAACCTGGAAGACCCCGTGAGTTGGATTTCGACACTTTGACGAAACGTGTGGAAACGGGCTCATTTCAAAGTGTACGTAAACTGTCCATTACACTTGGCGTGTCCAATACCACAGTCGAGAATACCCCATGATCTGACCCAAGCCAACCTTGACCGTCGAGACAATGATTCCACTTCCCTCCTCACTCTCCACGGTGGGGATCGATGGCTGGACCGGCTCATAACGGGGTATGAGAGAGGGGTCTCCTACAATAATAACCACAGGAGAGCCCAGTGGGTTGGCGAAGGAGAGACCCCACATGATGTCCCCAAACCTGACCAGCACCCCAAGAAAATCATGCTCTCAGTGTGGTGGGTGGTGGATGGCTTGATCTACTGGGAGGTGAGGGCACGACAATCACCGTGATCAAGTACGTCTCACATCTATAGAATTTCAAGATGACCGTCGATCATTCAAGCTTAATGGAGAAAAAAGTGTATTATCAGAATTTTAATGTACCAGAACAAGTCTCAGAACAAGTCAAGCAGGAACTGGCTGATAAGGTTGAATGGTTCTCCCTCACCCACCGTATTCTACGGACATGGCCCCGTCAGATTATAGGCTTTTCGCCGACCTGGCCCATGCCCTTCGATATACATATATACATTTTATTTCCCGTGGAAATCTCGAGTCTGCACTCAAGCAATACTTTGCATTGCGCGCAGCTGGGTTCTACGGGGAAGGAATCCATAAGTTGAAGGAGCGCTGGGCATAGGTTGTCAATAATGATGGCGAGTATACTTGATCTCATTTTTTCTACAAAGAAATTAAGTTTTGAAAAATGGACAAAGACTTTCCGGACAACCTGATACTAATGACTGCATGAATTTCAAAACGGCAAAAAAAAATTTTAGATTATTGGAAACCAAGAAAACATGACCGATGAGGCGCTGTGCAATTATCTCCTGGAGATAATGAATGTTGGAATTTATTCAAGATCGCCATTAAAGCTGAAACCTCTGTAGATTCACAGCAGGCTCACAGAATGTGTCAAGCGACTCGATAGGATGTTCCACGTTAGTTATATTCTTTTTACATTTTTTTCCCAAGGAAACACACAAATCATTTTTTTCACTGTGGGAAAGGCGTCTCGTGAAAAAAAGATTCTATCGAGCTGAGATGCACAACTACAATTCATGAGCCATTCAGCGCTACGCCTTCATTATGATCGCGACGATCATTCCCACTACGATCTTCTCGCTCTTCATGGTCGCCCATCGACCCGATAGATCATGCCTCATTGTCAGATATTTCATAATTATTTTGTTGGGTGAAACATGTGATACTTTTGCATCTCAATAGAGAAAGAACTGTGATGTTACGTTGATACGATAGTTCATCGTTAAATGTTCTAATGTCATTACAATTGCAGCAGTTGCTCCTCTCGTGCCCGCTTGTCTTCTTCTGTCTCTTCACTTTCTTCACACTCGTAGATCCTCCTTCGCAGCTTCATGGCACAGTGATTCGGTTTTTTTTAGATCTTTGTCAAATCGTATCACCAATTATGACCGCTTTGGCGTGTGAGATGGAATCAAGACGAAGTAGTCTGGTTAATCCCTTATCCTTTACTATTTGAAGTGCAAAATCTAAAACATGGATTTCAGATCTACAGCACTAAATCTTCGCTGTGCGCAAACACGCACATCTGGTTCCCGTATCGCCCAAATGTTTGTTACGTTTGCTTCACTTTTTTTATACCTGAAGCGAAATCAGGTGTATCACTCTGCCCTAGCGTTCGTTGCCCATCTTGATCAGACGAATCTCGGTGTATCCATCTGGGGAATTGCCGTCGTGAGCAAGCCACTCGTACTCACGGTCAGATTTTTTTCTTCAAAAGTCTCATTGTGAGTAGGCATTCTGTTAACCTATTGGTGCGACATGAGGTGCAGAATGTTCCGGTCTCATTGTGAACAATTATTAATAGTTTCCAACTTCGGGTTTTCAGACGATATCGGTGATGGTGACCTGTCTGGCAACATTCTTGCAGCTCGGCGATAGTTCCGGAAGCAATCAGTAATGTTGCAATTCATTCGTTGAAAGTTTTTTCTAGAATTCATCGAGTGTTTTTTCATACCGTCTTGAAACTAAGTGTGGTATAAATATCTTCATAACAATCACTTTGAACTGTGCAAGTGCGATGATTGATGGTTCCTGATATATTTTTTTCAAATAGCAAAGTTCGCGAGCCAAATAAGCATATCTGATATTCCAATTGCAAGAAATTTTGATATTTTTGTACCAAGCTTTTCTCACGTTCCGATTACGCATTTCACTTCCGGGAATACTCTTGACGAAAATAGTAATACGATTAATTGCATGATCTTGAAGGCGTTCAAATTATATTGTTTTCCATTGATGTTAAGTGAGAATGCGTACAAATCTCAGGAGACTGAACGCCCTACCTCATGCATAGTTACCATAGTATAATCATTCCGTCATTCCAATGAGTAGCTTCTACCAAGTGGTCGATTGGGTAACCAAGGCTAGTGTTGGTAGGTCAATTCACTTGTTGCAGTGGGCGCGTTGCTGTTAGTGAAGTGACCATGAAAACTTGCTGATATTTAATTCAGGGTTGAACTGAGCCTAGTAGTTGTGGAGCCGGAAGATTCTCGAGAAAGAAAAATGATTAAGGAAGCTTTCTTTCACAAATATAATCTAACGATTGACGATGGCTGGCTAGTGGCGATTTACTGGGTTCGTTGCGGTATTGGCGATATCCCAATACTATAATATTTCTTCAATCCTGGTATTTTGGTCTTTCGCTCTGAGTATCAAATGCGTCATCACAAACAAGCGCTCCGTGTAATTAGTTTTGAAGTGTGTCTGACTGTAAAGTAAATGCGGCAAGCTAGGTGATCTTGACGTGCATTTCCAGCCGAACAACGAGTGGAACATCGCCGCATGTGTCGTGGAGTGCTGTTACGATGTGGTTGGCGGGGCGATAGTCAGCGTCGTCGTCACCCTCGCTTATTTGCCCTACCATCACATTTCGTCTGCTTTCGGTCTTTCGGCAAGCACACGAGGCGCCCAGATGCAACTACTCAAGACTGTTTGTGTGCAGGTCAGCGAATTTCCAAGGAATTTCAATTTATATTTTAGTAGCTCTACAATCAAGGTACTCTGCAGACCTTCATTCCAATGATCTGTGTGATGATTCCATATTTCGTTAATCTCACTCTACCGATCTTCGGCATTACGATTCCTATTATAACTGAGACGACGGGCTTTGTTATGTCCTTCTTCCCCACCTGGGATCCATTAGCGGTTATTATACTCATGAAGCCGTATCGAGTTGGACAGTGGGCGATGCTAACGAGGCGGAAACTACCTGTGCGCCTTGCAGTGAAGAGCAGTGTGTCGACGATCGCACTTTAGGCAGTGATTGCTAGAATAAAGAGTTTAAAAAAAAATTATATTCACAAATTGTGTTCCCATAGGGCGCATCGTAGTAGAATAAAGTACTTTGTCTAGAAAAATAATATGACTGATCACAACTGTGATATCCACACTAATAATGTTCTTTAAACATAGTGACGATGGTTTTCGTAAATTTTTATTTGCTAATGTTTCCTAGACATTCCCTGACAATACAAAAAAAATAGAGAACCGAAAATTAATATGCGATTATGTGAACGGATTTAGAAGGTAAAGTTGGGTAAGTAGGACACTTCATCTACTGTTAAATTCGGGTTCAAACTTTGAATTGAACTTCAAAAAAGTCGCTAGAAACATTCACACCAGTTTCTATCTTCGTTTAATATGCTCATAAATTCGTTCTGCAAGCGGACTATTATCTCTTCCTGATAAATGACATATTCACAAAAGTTTTAAAAAATACGCTTGTTTTGAGTACGATTGATATTACAACAAAGATCTCCAGCTGTCGTATATCTAACACAAAAAATAATCCCTAGTGACCGCGGTGAAAATATAATCATCAGAACATCAGATCTCGGCTCAGATGAGCGATATCTGCGAGGTGATTGATTGGGTAACAAAGGCAAGTGCATGTATGTCATTATTCGCTGTGAAAATCACGATTCGAATTTAGTACCTAGTATATTCTTCAATCTCCTTCTTATCGTTCTGGTTAGAAAGTATTCGCGTAAAGATATTGGAACTTTCCGCTATTTATTAATTTCCTTCGCTGTCTATGACATCGTTCTGGTCCATTTCCACACATTATTCGATCCGGTTTGACTTCTTTTTTCGTAAAACAGAATTTGGTATATCTTTTCAGAAAGCACTGGTACTTCCAGGAATTTTTAGCTGCGTCCTAGATTTTCCGAACGGATCTCGAGTAAATCAAAGAACACTCACCGTAAATAATAATTATTCAGTTCCTGACTGCTTTTCACTTTAATCTATTCATGATCTCATATGCTATTCTTATCATCCATTTGTTATATCGATATTGGGTTATTAGACGGTATTATTACATATTATTACATAAATACAAATTAAAATTGCAGACCTTACAACATTGCGTTGTTTTCCAGCCCTATTTTCATCCTCAAATTAATAGCAGTGATTGTTGCGGTGGGCGCTATACTGTGAGACGAATGAATTACAGATTATAAATTATTTTGAATTCAGAATCGGGCTGAGTCTGGTGGTCGCGGAGCCGGAAGATTCTCCCGAAATAGCTTTAGTGAAGAGAATATTCCTCGAAAAATACCACCACCCGATAGGCGATGGATGGATAGTTGCAAATTACTGGGTGGGCCTTCTATTTATTTACTTTTCTTGAAAGACTCTCAATCACACCATTATGTGTTTTATAATTAAAGGAAAATTGAGACTAATTCGTCCTTTGATATTTATTTCTCAGCCGAATGGTGACTGGAATGTGGCGGCAATCGTTGTCGCTTCAGCATACAACGTAGTAGGTAAAAGATATTAATATCCCAAATGTCTCAACAAATATGTTCATGATCACAGGAGGCGCAATTGTGAGTGTTGTCGTATTTCTCGCTTACTCAACCTATCACCACATTTCCTCCGCTTTCACACTATCGCCGAGCACCAGAGGAGCGCAGATGCAACTGCTGAAGACCGTATGCGTACAAGTATGCAAAGTTTTATCTTAGCGTTAGACGGTATCGATCAATATTTTGCTAAATACAAGCATTTTTTGTGTTTTTTTTGTTGTTTTGGGACGAATTGAAATTATTTGGTACTGATGTTCATGGACCATGTAAAAATAATGTTTGCAGACGTTCATACCTATGGTGTGTGTGATGATTCCCTACTTTCACAATCTGACATTGCCTATGGTCGGAATCACAATTCCGATAATATCGGAGACGACGGGTTTTGTCATGTCCTTCTTTCCCACCTGGGATCCATTAGCGGTGATTATACTCATAAAGCCGTATCGAGTTGGACTGTGGGCGATGTTAACAAGGAGGAAAGATATGAAGCCGGTGATGAGCTCAACGAGTATAGCAAGAACCAAGTAATTGTGGTCTACTTTTGCATGTCCGCATTCTTTTCCATGTGAATACATCAATAAATGATCCACTCATATGTTTTTCTCTAATTAATCTCTCATTACCTACTTGACACGACGACTCTTCACTATGAAGATTGAAAGAAATGACTCTCGCATTCGCTATTGGAGCATTGTCAAGAATCTTGACTCAAGATGCATTTACTAGACCAGGACTTCACATGTGTACATAACAATTTCACTAAATAGTCAACAACTTATTTATCAACAATTAATAATAACTGGTCAAACTTTATGATGCGTATTACTGAGTTGAGTATCTTTCTAGAAATCAGAGATTGATTGGTTATTTGCACACGTCACGGCGCACCATACCGTACCTCCCTGCAAAAGAATTGTTTTTCGATCTCGAAACGATTGATTGGGTTTCTGTACCTCGCTCTTGCACTTGGTGCACTTGTCCTTGGTCCATTCGTGGCCATCCGCGTGTTTCACACCTTCCTCTTCACATCCACCAAGCGTGCGACGGTGTCTTCTGAATGTGGTTGAATTTTCATCCAGAAATCTCGAAGCTATCAATACTATCAGGGAGATTCTTCAACAAGGTGCACTTCCAATACATTTTCCTGTTCAAGTTTCCTATTCACAGTAGTGAGTTGGCTCACCGAACTGGCAGCTCTTCCTCAGTAACTGACGATCCTTCACATCCAGAATCGCAGCACGACGAGAATACGGAGAGATTCATCTCAGGCAGGTTCTCGCACCTCGATTATTTTTTTCATTATCAATAAATAAACTTTAGCTCAACAGTTACAGTTATTATTTGGGTGATGTATTTAGATTTCAAAGAAACATATTTAGGAAAAATTATAAGCTTACTTCTCGTACAGCTGCGTCGAATTGCCGGGATACATGAAGGCGTGGCGCTGTAAAGACCGATTTGATACGATTTAAAATATCGAAATTACAAATATGACCCTCACTTGAACGCGGGTGATGTCGTCATCGTTGTCGCAGAGCAGTCGCGACAACGAGGATTTCTTGATCTGCTGCAGCTGCATGGGCGAGAAGACGTCCGGATTCTCGTACCTGAAGCATGCCTAGTTAAAAATTAACTCACAGAGGCAAGATCGCGAGGAGTTCATAATATTTCACCCAAAATTATCCAATCTCAATAGAAGTTTGAAAATTCAGTGAACTTCTCATGGTTACTCACCAGAATCTATCGCCGTCTCTGATTCTCTTGAATTGATCTGCGATGATGCAAGCGAAGAGAGGGCCGACCAGTCCCTCGGAGTGACGACGCTCCGTGATTCCGCCCACCCAAACGTCGATGTTTGCTGGAATCGGCTCGTTTCAAAATCCATAATTTCAATTTCGTATCAATTCAGATCACAAGTATGTGTTTCTAATACGTGAAAGGTACCCGGGTGTTTGTATGGGAATATTGACTCAAAACGCCTCACATCGACATTTCGATTGAACAGCTTCTCGGTCAGCTCTGAGTTGAGCAGCTGACTGGGCTTGGGCATCTTCAAGGGGGTGGCGAAGAGACCACGAAGGAGCGGATCGATGCCACCTTCGGAGAGAATGAGCTCTGGTGCGAAGAAAGCCTGAATAATAGATGGTTGTTGCTATTATTAGGCTCCATAAACATTTTTATATTTTGCGTATGCGATCCAAAATCCTAAAAAAAGAAGATACTATTGCAAACAAATCTTTCAACACTCGATACCTTGTGCAGTGGCAGATCACCCTGGGGGATTGTGGTGAAGTTGTTGTCGAGTCTTCGGAGCTTCGGGTTTATGAGAGTGTGTGCGAAACGGAAAGCGGCTGTAGCGAAGACGTTTGCGATGCACGAATTGATCTGTGATTTATTGTTTTCGTTTCGAGAATGAAACAAATTAAGAATGAAATAAAATTAATAATAAAATTTCATAAAACATACGTTCGGATTGTATCCCATGTAGTCGCCGATAGGTTCGGAGTAGGCAGTCTGAGAATAATATTTGAAAATATTAACTGTTTTGTTTCGAAACCTTTCCAAGCACAAACGGCAGCCATTGTGCGTAGGTGATATGTTGCTGTACGGCGCCGATCATCTTGCGCGTCTTGAAGCATTATTTGCAACTACAGTACCGCCCAAGAGTCTCGCACCAAAATTAAAATCATTGTAACTTTTTTTCAGAATTGAGATAGAGGCCCACGGTTTGAAGCATTCGATAGCTAACACATTCATTATTAACGCGATGTTACTAAATTGAACCTTGCTCTACAACTAATTTAGTGGAACTCATAATGCGAAGGTACGTTAGCAAAATGAGGGCATAGCTCACCAGCATTTTTCGTAGCCTCTCAAACGTGCTGTGTAGAAAGTACATGTACACAGTGCAAATTAAGACCCGTTCTGCAAGTTTCGAATGAACCCCCTAGCTGAATTTTCGAACACCACTGAAATTTAGACAAATAAGCATAACTTTCGATGTAGTGGAGCTACAGCGCCCAAATTTTGTAGCATATGTCAGTGCATACTAATACATCACTGGTAGAAATTCGGGTCTGATCGGCGACTCGCTGCAAAAAATATTTTTTTCACAAGACCCATTTTTGGAAGTTTATAGTTTCCAGCGTGATTTTTGTAAAAATGTTGTTCCAGGACACGATGGTTGCATATCTATGAAACATACCATTCCCAACTTTGTGGAACATTTGAATATCTTTCCTGTCAGTTATGACCGAAAACCCAAGGTCAATCGATTTTCGAGTAAAAAAATTACCATGATACCTTCACGGTTGAAAATTTTTGAAGGTTGAAAAAACTTTTCATCTCAGAACTTCCTGACTAAATTTTTTTCTGGTGTATTCTTGTTCGGTGATTCCGAATTTCGATAAAAGAGCCCATGATATCCTGAATGAAAAATGTTAAAATTCAAAAACTGTCGAAATCGAAGGTTTTTTGGACAAAATGTCGAGCTGTATTTTTCTCCATCTTCAAATTCCTATTATTTTTTGTTTTTTATTTGGTACTAGTATAAACTCAAATCACTTCTCCGGGATTGTTGAAGAATTGCCGTATTGGAAAGTTAAATAACATTTTTGGAAATGCGACAACTCCGTACCAGAGCATAAACGTGGAATAATATCATCAACATGAGACATCTTCCTTTCGGTCCCCTGATTCGAACGATGGAATCGGATTGTCTCTAGCTTCATGTCAAATCGAGTTATGGCCACTTTCCTGAGGTATACTTTGTAAAAAACCGTGATTGAATTTTATCATTTTTCATTCAGGATATCATGGGCACTTTTATCGAAATTCGGAACCAGCGAACACAAATACAACAGAAAAAAATTTAGTCAGGAAGTTCTGAGATGAAAAGTTTTTCGACGTTGAAAATTTTTAAACGATGATGGGGGTATCATGGTCATTATTTGACTCGAAAATGGATTGACCTCGGGTTTTCGGTCATAACTGACAGGAAAGATATTCAAATGTTCCACAAAGTTGGGAATGGTATGTTTCATAGATATTCAACCATCGTGTCCAGGAACCACATTTTTACAAAAATCACCATGGAAACTATAAACTTCCAAAGATGAGTAGTGTAAAAAAATTTTTTTTTCCGAATTTCTGCCAGTGATGTATTAGTATCTACTGACATATCCTACAAAATTTGGAAGCGGTAGCTCCACGACAACAAAAGTTATGCTTATTTGTCTAAATTTCAGTAGTGTTTGAAAATTCAACTAGGGGGTTCATTCGAAACTTGCAGAACGGGTCGTAATTTGCACTGTGTCGATCTATGGATGTACTTTCTACACAGCACGTTTGAGAGGCTATGAAAAAAATGTTGGTGACCTATGCCCTCATTTTGCTAACGTACCTTCGCATTATGAGTTCCACTAAATTAGTTGTAGAGCAAGGTTCAATTCAGTAACATCGCTTTAATCTTGAATGTGTTAGCTATCGAATGCTTCAAACCGTGGGCCTCTATCTCAATTCCGAAAAAAGTTTAAATGATTTTAATTTTGGTGCGAGACTTTTGGGCGGTACTGTATATTTATTTTTAAAAGGCTCATATCATTCAATTTGAGTGATTCCAAGACTCCAGATTTGAATAATAATCTCACCTCCTGGAAGATCTTCTCGCCGTCCCAGAGAGGATTCAGAGTAAGCAGCTTTGAGGCGAGTCGATTATGTTCACGAAGGAAAACTGTGTGCATTGCAGTGAGGCCGACCTGAAAGATATCAGAAATAATCTTCGTAATGATCTTTGCATCATCAGATCAGTATTCATTCTACCCTCAATATCTATTTTTGTGATCTTTCGATAAACTCTTCGTTGCAGGAAATACTCTTTTTCAAATTTACCATCTCGGAATATCCTAGACCCACCTGCTCTTTAGCTCGTACATCCCCCGCCAGGAAACATGGCATCGGATTCTCGTCGGAGAAGTTCCTCCTGCAGTCCATGCCAGTGTCCTTCTCGAAAGGCAGATACGGCTTTTGCGCCGCCGAGACAATGTCGAATCTGGAATTAATCGTTCATCTGACTGACAATATTTATAGAAAATTTAAGATACGTAAAAGTGGAGAATCTGGGAAATACGCTTACCTCATTAGACCGTGATCACCAAAGAGATCGCGGAGCTCGAGTGCTTGAACCTCGGTGCTGCCGTACAGGAAAGAGGCATCGAGGAAGGAAGTGAGCTGGAAAGAAGGAATTGATAGTTTCGTTAGATATTCTGTCGTTAGATTACTCTTTCAGTATGCATACTGTAGCTTACGATGTTCATCTGCTCCCTTTGAGTGACTCGCTGGAAGAGTAGCGACGTCTCGCCACTGCCACAGATAGCGCCGGCCCGCTCGAATTCCATGCACGGGAACTTTTTGTAGATTTCGGCGCTGCAAGTGATACTGTTATTATTGTGTAGAGTAGTGAGTCAATCACTATCATTTGACTTTTTGATCGAAAGTTTAAAAAAAAGCGAACTCATTACAAGCGTTCTAAAAGGAAATGTCAAAGAAAAAGAACGAATCAAGAACGAATCATAATCAACACAGAAATTTTTTCGAATTAATATACAGTATCGGACATAAGTAACCGTCCAAAAATTAAAAGTTGCAAAACTTTTGAAATATATGAGATATCTTTCTGATATTCTGACAGGTGGTAGTGAGTGTACTCCTACATACGCCTACTATGCCAGACGATAGTGCGATTTCGCAATATTGTATGAAGATGACGCAATCTTTGCATGATTGTTCAGAGCGGATTATTTGCTCAATGAATTTTTTTCTCAATCTTTTTATTTCATGTGGTGATAGAAGACCTCATTACCTCTCCGATAAACATAAGTACTCATGGGAAGGTACTGTACAGAGGTGTTGGATTGTCTCAAAAATAGGTCCTGAAAAAATGGATTTTCGTTCATAGACGCGCTAAAGACCCGATCAAAAGCTCAAAATGATCCTTTCCACATTTCCTAAAGATCCCTAAAGTTTGATAAAGATACATCTTGATTTGCCCTCAGGGCAAGAAATTTTCACTTTTTTCACTGTATTATTTTTCTCCTTTTTTTGGATGATCACAGTTCCAAGGGTGATTTTTGTTCAATTGTCATTCCTGGACAGGGTGGTTGCACAACCATGGAACAATCGATTTCTAACTTTTTAGAGCGTTTAAATATCTTTCCTGTCCGCGACAACCGAAAATCCGAGAAAAAAAAATAACAGATTTAGAAAGTTGTTAATTTTCGACTTTTTTCATTCATGATATCATGGGCTCTCATGTCGAAATTCGGATTCAGCACACAAAGATATACCAGAAAAAAATTAGTCAGGAAGTTCTGAGAGATCAATTTTTTCGACTAATGATGGGGGTATCATGGTCATTGTTTTGGGTCGCAAATCGATTGACCTCGGATTTTCGGTTGCCGCGGGCGGGAAAGATATAAAAATGCTCTAAAAATTTGGGAATGGTATATTCCATGGATATGCAACTATCGTATCCAGGAACTACATTTGCCCAAAAATCGGCCTTCGAACAGTGACCATCCAAAAAAGAGAGAAAAATATTTGGTGAAAAAGTGAAAAATTCGTGCCCTGAGTGCAAATCAAGATGTATCTTTATCAAACTTTGGGGATCTTCAGGAAATGTGGAAAGGATCATTTTGAGCTTTTGATCGGGTCTCTAGCGCGTCTATGAACGAAAATCCATTTTTTCAGGACCTATTTTTGAGACAATGCAACACCTCTGTACAGTACCTTCCCATGAGTACTTATGTTTATCGGAGAGGTAATGAGGTCTTCTATCACCACATGAAATAAAAAGATTGAGAAAAAAATTCATTGAGCAAATAATCCGCTCTGAACAATCATGCAAAGATTGCGTCATCTTCATACAATATTGCGAAATCGCACTATCGTCTGGCATAGTAGGCGTATGTAGGAGTACACTCACTACCACCTGTCAGAATATCAGAAAGATATCTCATATATTTCAAAAGTTTTGCAACTTTTAATTTTTGGACGGTTACTTATGTCCGATTTGTATAATTAGAATATTGTGTAGCTACTGGCAAACAGAAATGCAATCTCGAATAAAAAAATTTTTTAAAAAGAAACGCAAGTTCGAATAATTTCCTCAATTTTTTCATCACAATGATGGCACAGACGTAAATTACTGAATAACTATCTGTCGCGACTTGGGTGTACTTGATAAACAGTCTTTGTTTTTGCATTATCTAAAAGAGGATTTGAAGGATATGAGAGGAGTCTGACTCAGTCAGTCTTGGTTAGATGTTGTTATTGACAGTCTTTTCAATACTTCTATTGCTTGTCTTCGATAAGACAAGGGCTATTGCGGGAGGGTATCAAATGCACAACAATCAAAAGCACAAGTGGAAATATTTCGGAGATGAGTTGTCCAAGCTTAATGAAAGTTGTTGCATATTAACTACAGTAGCCCATGGATAACCGTATCCTGGTCCCATGGGTCAGATTGAGTTCCTTGGGTCAGACATTTTTCACGAATAGGGGTACATGGTCCAAAATGGTTTTTTAAATCATGGTAGAAAAACAACAAGTACCGTACACAATCGATACTACAGTAACCCAGTCCGATGGGTCAGATTCAGTTCCTTGGGTCAGACATTTTGAAAAATTCTCCAATTGATCTCAAAATGATTCTACCGAACCCTAAAGTACGGTAAAATACTTTTTAGAGTCAAATCGCAATAACATTTTTTTCTTCCAAAACCATGATGGTAGAAGGTGAAAAAGTGGTCAGAGTCGAAAAACTTTTTATCTCCAAAATATAATACTATAGGAGACTGGATTGGGTTCTTCAGTAAGACACCATAACCAATATGGTGTCTGACTGAAGAACCCAATACTCCGCTTCGCTACCCCAACCACTAGTCTCCGCCATGCGCTCCCGGTAGGCCGCGATCGACCATGCTCTTTTCATCTCAGAACATCTTAACTATAGGTTTTTCAGGTGTATCTTTACGCGCTGATTCTGAATATCGGTATCAGAGCTCACGAAGAAAATAATGAAAAAAGCTAAAATTTAAAATCTGTCGAAATCGAAGGTTTTTCGGACAAAATGTAGTGCTATATTTTTCTCCGACTTCCGATTCGTATAATTTTTGGAGATGTTGTTAGGTACTAGTATGAACTCAAATCACTTTTCGGCTCTAGTTGGAGAAATGACGGTTTGGGAAGTTACAATGATTTTTTGAAAAAGCGAAAAAAACCTGTGTTTTTTTTTTGAAAAAAACACAGGTTTTTTCCAGTCGGATTTAAAGGGAGGATGTCGTACAGTGGCTGTCGTACTGTCTCAAATTAGGGTCCCGAAAAAAAAGATATTCGTTCATAGACATATCAAAGAATCGTTCAAATGCTCAAACTTATCCTTACCATCATCAGCGCAAAATCTAGGAATGATATCATTATCATAAGAAATTTTCAACTCTGTCAGCTGATTCTAATGATACAACCGGGTTGTCTCTAGCATTTTTTCTAAACGAGTTATGGCCGTTTTCCGGAGGCTAACTTGGTCAAAAACTCTATAGGTATGAAACTTAAGCTAAGCAGCGTAATCAGCTATGAATAGTGGTCGATCGTATACGTAACAGATCTCAAGTTATTAAATTTTTTTCACAAACTAATAGAACCAGGTACCGACTCCAGTTTCATACCTATAGAGTTTTTGACCAAGTTAGCCTCGGGAAAACGGCCATAACTCGTTTAGAAAAAAAGCTAGAGACAACCCGGTTTTATCATTAGAATTAGCAGACAGAGCTGGACATATCCTAGATTTTGCGCTGGTGCGGGTTGGTCCCTTTTTCAAAAAATCATTGTAACTTCCCAAACCGTCATTTCTCCAACTAGAGCCGAAAAGAGGTTTGAGTTCATACTAGTACCTAACAACATCTCCAAAAATCATAGGAATCGGAAGTCGGAGAAAAATATAGCACTACATTTTGTCCGAAAACCCTTCGATTTCGACAGATTTTAAATTTTAGCTTTTTTCATTATTTTCTTCGTGAGCTCTCATACCGATATTCAGAATCAGCGCGTAAAGATACACCTGAAAAACCTATAGTTAAGATGTTCTGCGATTGCGATTTGACTCTAAAAAGTATTTTACCGTACTTTAGGGTTCGGTAGAATCATTTTGAGATCAATTGGAGAATTTTTCAAAATGTCTAACCCAAGGAACTGAATCTGACCCTTCGGACTGGGTTACTGTAATCAGTGGGTTACTGTAGTATCGATTGTGTACGGTACTTGTTGTTTTTCTACCATGATTTTAAAAACCATTTTGGACCATGTACCCCCTATTCGTGAAAAATGTCTGACCCAAGGAACTCAATCTGACCCATGGGACCAGGATACGGTTATCCATGGGCTACTGTAGTTAATATGCAACAACTTTCATTAAGCTTGGACAACTCATCCCGAAATATTTCCACTTGTGCTTTTGATACCCTCCTGTTATTGCAGTGGATGACGTATTTGTAGGAGAATGGAAGTTTATTTGAATATTTTTTTCTAATACAATACGTTAATCACACAATTAATGTGACGGACGATACATTGTTATTCATATTAATTACCTCAGTTTCTACCGTGAGTAACAAACTACATGTAAGGGGGACGACTCGGAGATGGATGGCGAGGCATACACGGATGTGAGTTCAATCTATCCAACTTCAAGAGATTTGCTTTTGATTTTGTCTAATATCAAATTTGGCAGGGAGAGCTGGCGAGTAACGGCCGAGCCCAAACGCAGCAACGCCTTCAGAAGATCGCGGACCATTCGATGGGGCCGAGTACGATACTCGTTGTCTGGAATGCGGCGATTCAATAAATATTCTAGATAAATATTATAAATATTCATTCCCTCTTGTCCATGAGTGAGGGTCGGTCGGTCTCCAGTTTTCTCCGATGGCTCACGTCTAACCGCCAGTCACGTGCTTCTACCGATCGATAACAACAGCTGAGAGTCTTGTGCCGGGCTCAAAATCTTCCGATGGCACTATCAGAGGTTACCCATTCTGTCTCTACGTGCTCGCTCCCCGATTCTCGTACACCTCAGCCTCAATCGCCCGCCGCCCGAATCTCGTCGTTCATCACTCGTTTCACAAAGTCAACGGACGACGCCATCCCTCTCCTGGATCTCGTTCGAGCCATGAAGGTCTCAATGGATGCAATGAACGTCAAGATCGAAAGCATGGAGTCAAGTAATCGAGCAGTGAGTCATCGTGTTTCGGAATTGGAGAAGAGCCACGAACGATTGTGGGATGAGAACAGAAGACTGAGAGAGCAACTGATAGAGAAGAAACCCGTTCCCCTCCCTCTTCCCTCTCAAACTCCCGCTCCTTCCGCACCAAAACATTCCGAGACACTCGCACCCACCGAACCCCCCTCAACCCAAAATTCAACCCAAAATGATTCTCCAGAATTGTGAGAGTAGAATGAGAGATGTGGTTGAGGACGTTGAACGGTAAAGGGCGATCGTCCTCTACGGTTTGCCTGAGTTCGCATCAATGCCCCCTCCGAATAGGGCATTGAACGATCGCGCGCAGGTCATGGACATCCTTTCCCACCTCGGAATCCAGGCTGTGCCGACGTCTGTCTTCCGCATGCCGGTGGGTGGAGCGCCCGACTCCAAGGGTCGTCTTCTCAAGGTGATCATGCCCTGCTCCAAACTGCAGCGCCTGGTCATCTCAAGACGGCACTTGTTGGCCAATTTCAACCATGGTCGAGTCTGGCTGCGTCCCTCCTTGACACGCGAAGAGAGGGCGAACTCGACCGATAAGCCGTTCTCGGACAACGTCCCCAATCAAAACAGATCATCAGCGGCCACGGTAACGAGGGGAGCGCGGAGTCAGGGTGTTATCAGTTTCTGGAACTCTACGATGCGTGCTCCACTTCGGAGTTCGGGTCGTGGCGGTACCAAGATTGATGTCACCCAGCCTTCCTCGTCTCTCTCGTCCTATGGTCGCCCTCCCCTATCCATTCATAACTCACCCACTCCTTTTTGAGTGGTAGAGGTGTACGCAAGTGTGCTGAGCCTCCTAAAGTTACCGTGATATATGCTAACATCCGATCTATCTTGAATGAGGTGAACCATAGTAATTTGAAGTCTCAACTTGAGACGAATGAGTATCTCGTTTATTGTTTCACTGAGTCATGGCTACGTAAATCAGACCCTGATGGAGTGGTTCTTGGGTCACTTTCTAAAAACTACAACATTGTACGGTGTGATCGTGCGAGAAAACGTGGTGGTGGAGTTTGTATGATCATTCACTGCAGCATTGATTTCAAGTTGATTTTCGCTGAGTCCAAAACTGAATCACATGAACTACTGATTGTAGATCTGCGTGTTGGTACCCAGAGTACGCGAATTTTTCTGGTATACAGAGTCCCTGCATTGTCTCAAACTAATAGCGCGTTTATCTGGGAGAATTTAGATGACTTCACAAAATGCACACATCCAACAGTTGTCGTTGGTGATTTCAATCTCCCTGAAGTGAAATGGCCACTTGATTCTCAAAAATACAATGCTGTCAACACTGACTTCATTGATTGCTGTACTGAAGTAGGACTTCAGCAGCGTATCACATTTCCGACCAGAGGAAATGCTTTTCTAGATTTACTACTGACAGATTCCGACGGAATTGTGGAAAATCTTGAGCAGTTGCCGAACTATGGCAATTCAGATCATAAAGCATTCACATTCCAATTGACGATGAAAACAGAGCCGCAAAAAGCTAGATATGTAAAGAATTTTCGAAAAGCGGACTATGCTGCGATAAATTCTTTGCTTTCTACTATTGACTGGCTTCTATTTTTCAATGTGAATGAAACTGTGAATGAGATGTACGAGAAGTTAATTCATCTACTCGAAGAAATAATCGAGAAATCTGTCCCTTTGATGAGGATAGATTCAACTGGGAAACCACTTCCTGGTCATATTCATAGACTCTCCAAGAAACGTCACGATTCTTGGATAACGTTTTTGAATGACGGAAAACCTTCGTCAAAGAAACGTTTTGAAAAGCTTCCGAATATAACCAGGAAGTGACTAAGTTCCACCACAATTACGAGAGAAAAATCATAGAGACTAAGAACCAGAAGAAATTCTATGGTTACATAAAATCGAAACTTTCTAATGCATGTACTTCTGCTGTAGACTGTCTCATAGATTAATCAAACCATCAAATTGAGTCGGACAGCGATAAGGCAGAATTACTGGCAGAGACATTCTCAAGGGTTTTCACCAAAGACAATGGTGACACCCCATCTTTTTCTCATGAAAGAGAGAAAGTTTCGAATTTTTATGACGACCCCTTCTGTCGATTTGAAATTTGTGAGCTCATTGAAAAGTGGAAAGCATCATCGTGTCGAACTCCAGATAATATATCTATGATTTTCATTAAATCAACTGCAGTCCCTCTCTCTGCTGCTCTTGAGATCATTTTTCGAAAGTCTTATGAATTATCACAAGTTCCCGACCGGTGGCGCTCTTCAACAATAACACCTCTCAAAAAGAAAGCTCCATTTTCAAACCGTCAAACTACAGACCTGTGTCAATCACAAGCTTCTTCTGTAGGGTATTTGAGAAATGCCTTGCTAAGCAAATGATTGCTGACTGTGAAAGATACGGTCTCTTCCCTGACACGCAGTTCGGCTTTCGAAAAAAACGTTCAGTTGAAACACAAATGATCGAAGTGGTCAATGAATGGTCCAAAGCAATTGATGAGCACAGGTGTGTCGATGTGATATACTTTGATTATGCCAAAGCATTCGACACAGTGAGCCATCCAAAGTTGATTCAAAAGATTTCCAAAATGGGCTTTCCACTGCTGACCGTGAGATGGATTGAGGAATACTTATCAAACAAAGTATTCAAAGTTAGAGTCAAAACGACATTATCGGAATCAAGACCGGTCATTAGTGGAGTCCCACAAGGATCAGTTCTGGGTCCTCTCCTATTCAATCTATATACTGCTGATCTATCGCAGGCTATAGAAAGGAATGGGTGCAAAAGCTTTACTTTTGCAGACGATCTTAAAATATTCCTATCATTCGAAAAAGATGAGTCAAGTGGTCCTCTGAAACTTCAGCAATATATTGATTCCATCCTGGAGTGGAGCGACATTTGGCAATTGAGTATTTCAAGTGAGAAGTGCAATGTGCTCCACTTAGGAAAAGGAAATCAGTTATCGAAGTATTATTTGAGTGGCATTCCAATCGATCAGAAATCGTCGATGAGAGATCTAGGCATTCAGATCGATAACGAGTTGACATTCAAAGAACACTTTGACATAGTGATCCAAAAAGCTGCGCTCCGTTCCAACCTAATTTTCCGTGGACTCAGCACCAACAATGCTGCAGTAATGGTCAATGCATACACTACCTACGTTAGGCCCATGGTAGAATTCAGTCCTAGCGTCGCTTTCCCAGTTTTTGATAGAGAAGCTGGTAAACTCGAAAAGCTTCAAAACAAAGTGACGAGGCTGATTAGCTACAAATGTTTGGGATACAACTTTGAAAACAGACCGTTACCAGTGGAACGAAACGAGAAACCGGAAGTATGTTAGGCTGATTCCCATTTTTGTCCGTTTCGTGGCGTCGATGAATTTTGAGTTACACCAGCCGTAGAGAGACGTGCTATAGCTCATTCGATAGAGCATATGCAAGTGCCCGCCTAGACTCTTTTCAGAATTGTGAATTTCCGCCCGCGAACCGAGATATCGGCCGCTGAAGTCACGAAATTTAGTGCCCTCTGGCAGTTTTGCACCATTTCGGATATCCAAGCTCTCAGAGGCAAATCTAAGCTCCTACCGCCCTACGGTAGATACAGCATTCCTTGCTGAATCGAACAAGCCTACATTCGAGAAGATCGGTTTCCATGTGTAGGTACCAACACTTGCCAAAAATCGTCCCGTCTGCAAAACTGCCAGTGGGTATTACCTCGCCTCTCCTCTCTCACTCGTCAACAGGGTCGTAAACAGGGAGAGTAGTGGAAGCCTTCAGAGGTCGAACAACAAATTTCGTGATAGAGAAAAACTGATGTCAGATTCGGAATCAGCGTATTCAGATACTGCTGGTGGTATGGTTTGCTGGGGTCGAACAGGTACTTCCGGTTTATTGAAACAGGCTCATCTGCGATATTTTTAAAATCTGGACCTCTCGAGTGATGGAATGTCTTTGTTGCTTTTTTCAAATCTTAGGTGAACCTATAAAGTTGAAACTTTAAATTGAAATTTGAAATTTTCATGAATATTATTTGATAGAGACAAGTGATATATCAATCGAATCAGCATAATGAGCTGATAATAATGGTGCTATTTATTTGAAATGTTGATTTAAATTTATGAAAATTCAAAATTTTCTCAACTCTCCATTCAAATTGCAATATAAGAGTAATTTTTTTCTAGACGAATAGTTGTCATTATTACTGATTTCTCGTGAAATATGTCGGTTCTTCTAGTTTTGACGATGGTATCTTTTATAGAGTTATAACGTTCCGAACAAGCAAAAAAAAGCGCCTTAGCGGAAGTGCTCCAAAATAACGCAACCGCCGCGCGTAAGATTTTGCAGCACAGGTTTAAAGATTTTACAGCGCAGGTCCTATAGAACGCACAAATTCATTTAATGCCATAATATTATCACGGGAGACCAAGTGCATGCATGCTAAACGTCATGTGCACAGTAAAACATTAAATAAATATAAATAAAACGTGCAGAAACGACCAAGTAAATTCAAGCGCGTTGCGTGTTTGTCTGCGCTCTCTCACTTTCGTGTAGTCTCTCTCGTGGTGTATCCCACTGGTCCGGAAAGTGCAGTAATTTCCGAGGTTTCACTTATTTCCCTTAGATCGTAAACGAGCGTGATGTGACAAGTTTTTGTGTTCTTATGATAACCATTCACGCAAAAGATCAATCAATATAGTCATGCCCTGTGGAGGCGTGAATTCCACTCCTTTCTTCAAACCGAGAGAACAGCAGATGATTACCCTGTGGGGAAATCAAGATCGGAGGCATCCGATCTCTAAAACAGCGCAGCATAGTGTTCTTTTTGGTTTTCATCTCATTCGTTGAAATAGCGCTCCGCGTCAATGAAAGTCCCGAGATCCACCTTCCGGGGGAAAGTGGCGTTCCTGGCTTTGCGAGCAAAGTCAACAGCTGAGTGAATTTTGACCTAAGTCGTTAAATTGTTAAAGGATCACAACTCAATAAAAAAATCGAAATCTTGAGTAACTGAAAAGATCTCTAAATTTTTCAAAATCCTCAGGTCAATAAAAGTCCCGGGATCAGATACCAAAATTCACGCTCGATTTTCAATCTATAAATTAAACACCTTATTTCGGAATCTTTACTGAAATGTTGGGGAAAAAACCTGTCGCTTAGTGCGCTAAATTAATGCACTTGACCATCAGTCGCTTGTTGCATTCCAGGCAAACTCGGGCGGGAATTTTGGTATCTGATCCCAGGACTTTTATTGACCTGAGGATTTGGAAAAATTTAGAGATCTTTTCAGTTACCGATTTTTTTTATTGAGTTGTGATCTTTTAATAATTTAACGACTTAGGTCAAAATTCACTCAGCTGTTGACTTTGCTCGCAAAGCCAGGAACGCCACCTTCCCCCGGAAGGTGGATTCTGTTTAACTCTGTTTCAGGTGATGGTGCGAATCCTTGATGATGTCTCCTTTCTCGGTAATGTGATTCTTATCTTACTCCTGCTTTCTAGTTGAAGCCGAGAGCATGGAAAATATCATACCAATGTGTTATTATGTGGTTAGCCATATCCGAAATGTTTTATATCAGTGTTCCGCTTAGTGAGCCGAAGGATAATGCGATTAAATATGGACTGGTGACTTAGATCAGTTCATTTGGAAATTTAGCTAGTTCGGATACGTTTCCTAACGGAGAGTGTCCGTGATTCATCGTACGAAAAAGCCTTCATCAACAACGTTTCTACCATGTACTATTTTCACTCGTCATACTCAAACTATTGAGACTCGAAAACACTTCACAAGCGGTTACTCAGAAAAACACTCAAAACCAGACCGCCATCGTGTTAGGCTCCACCTCATTTGCATCCGATTCCCCATGAGACGAGTTGTTTTGAAAGCACTTGAATTTTGATCCGCATCTCCCTTCTACCGTTCTTAGCTCATCCTTTATCTCTTACTTAATCGAGCGCCTTGCGTTCTTATTCGATCTCAATCGATATGCTTTTTGTTACAATAATGGTTAGAAGGTTTTCAGTGCAATTCAATTCATCATTTTATCCCATTCATCTATTCGTTTCAATTTCAGGGGTTTCTCGAGGAGTATTATACGGTAGCAACAATACTCGTCAGGGGTTCTTTTCCTGATCACTGTACCCATCGCAATCGTTGCTTATTGGAGACTGCTAACTTCCAAACAATTAGGGAAAAACAACTCTATTCGGATGATCGTGCTAAATGGAAGCGCTGTGAGCCAATCCATTGAATTCTATAGTAGCTATTGATTTTTAATTCAAAACTACTGTGTGCTTCTTAGCGTAGCCTGCGGGACAAGAGAGCGAGACCGTGAAACGAGTATACATATGAGAGGAATCGCCAGATTTTCGAGAGCCTAGCGGCAGTAGGAATTTTTATCTCTGATCCTGCTGAAAAACAAACCATAAGTACTTTCGATGATGCTCTTTCGAACTGCGTTTGCAGAATTGTCATATCTCGTCGTATCTCCAAGTATTTTTAGGTCAAATTACGTACACTACAAAATTTTAGGCAAAATTCGACTCACGAAAAAGACCATAACTCGCTTCAAAATAGTGCTAGAGACAATTACAATGAAGTGTTCGAATGAGGAAGCAGAGGAATAGATTTGATCTTTTGATGATTTCATTCCTTGTTCATGCGCTGAAACGGGGGCTGTCGGTTTTATAATAAAGTGGTGTATCTTTCGAAATCGGCATTACTACAAGAAGCCCCCGAGAGTGAAAAAATGAGAAAGTCGATAAAATTTTAATTACGAAAAAATATGTCTATAGGAGTTTCTGGTGTATTTTGGCGCGCTTATTCCGAATTTCAATATGAGAGCACATGACAACGTGTTTGAAAAAAGTTACACTCGAAAAGCTGTCAAAATGTTTAAAAAAATCGCAGGATTTTCGGACAAAAGTGCGGGCTTTTTTTCCCATCTTCCGATCTTTCTGATTTTCGGAGTGGTGTTAGGTACCAGAATGGACTAATATCACTCTCGGGGGCTTCTTATAGTAATGCCGATTTCGAAAGTTACACCACTTTATTTGAAAACCGACCGCCCCGATTCAGCGCAATAACAAGGAATGAAATCATCAGAAGATCGAATCTAGCCCTCTGCCTCTTCATTCGAACGCTTTTTTGGAATTGTCTCTAGCACTATTTTGAAGCGAGTTATGGTATTTTTCGTGAGTCAAATTTTGCCTAAAATTTCGTAGTGTACCTACTTTGACCTACCAATACTCGGAGATGGAACCAGATATCAAAATTATGAAAACGCAGTTCGAAAGAGCATCATCGAAAGTACTTGAGTTTTGTTTTTCAGCAGGATCGGAGATACAAATTCCTACCGCCGCTGTATGGTGATTTCTCTCGAAAATCTCGCGATTCCTCTCATATATAATTGATGTTAGCATTTCAAGGAGCTACTACTTTGTTTTTTCTACACATTTGCCAATCAGCTGACTTCATTTCGTTTTCCGAGTCCATTCTACGATTTTTTGATAAAGTGAAGTAGAATAATAATAACATGTATCAATTAATTTGCAGAAATGAAGTGGCATGGATCGTCGCTTTATTGTGGTATTTCTGCAGCATGCTCGCTCTCCATACTCGTTTTTACATCGCGATTACTCGGCTCTCAGCAATTCGTCCGATCCTATTCAAGAAGATGGTTGAGAAACCGATATGTGCTAATTTTAGCATTTTATTCTTCAGAACAGTCCAAATATCTTCTTTGTGTGTGCACTAACCGTGGCTTCGGGGACTTCAATTTCAATTTTGGACTTGGTAGTGTTCAATAAACACTCTTATTCGGTGTTCCAAATGGGCGAGACGACACTGTACTTCCCTAAAACGGAAGGATCCGTAACGGTGATCAGAATATAACATTTTACCTCAAATTGATTTTAATCAGATATATAAAGACATCAATTATGCGCACAAATTGATCATGAGTGCTGTCACACTGTTTGCCAATTTACTTCTCTGTTGGATATTGGCTCAAAGACGCAAAGAGATGGTGTCGATTGCTGTTTCTAGGAAGAACAAACAAGAACGGGGCTGGCCCGGATTTACTCATTACCTCCTCCTCGGTCTTTCCTGTCATTCTCCATTCTGGTTTGCTGTCTTAGCTTCCGCTAAATTTGTTCAGAAATATTCAAGTGTATGATCATATTCTCTGGAAGTATTCGGGCAACGTTTCTGCAAAGAAAACCTTCTATTGCTTTGGCTGCCACCGACCACAGTTCAACCGTTTTTCCAAAATGAGTGGTCTCTAGTTCATGTTTAATAATACTCTTAAAAAATAATAATCAATGAATATTTGATCGCTCAACAAGCTGTTATAAAAACAACTCGGTGAGACACATGGCTTGAACGTATACATTACGAATCACATGCTTTGATCCAGTCCGTAACATAAACATGCATTTTAGAATTCCATAGTTGTACTTTTTCACAGTGCGATTATGTAACTGTTTTGTTAGATACATAGGCATCGTTTGCGTTCCAATAGTTTTTTTTGTGACTAATTTAAATGGTTAAAAATGCAGAGTTTATTGATGATCGACTGATGGACACTTAATTCACATTTTCGTGACTTGTGAATCAGGTACCCAAAAGGATAATTCGTCCATATCATTATGATTTTTGTCCCGAACCCATAGTTACTACACATATAAATGATTTATTTAGATGGAAACAAAGTTCATGCTAATAGCCGTGAAGCACATTTGTAGAAACATAACAAAGCTAGAACGTAGCAAACGAAAAATCAAGAAATGGAGGCACGCGATGTTTAACACGTTGTGATAAAAAAATATGAATGGTACCCCCAGGCACAATGTGTGCTATATTTTATTTGAAGGACCGGCAACACAACAGAAGATACAGTTAAGTACAATATTTTTTCAACATTGAGTACAAGATCATTGAACTAAAAAAAGTATATTTCGAAAAAAGCTCATTTACGATTCTCCCGAGAGATTCGTATTAATTTGTGCGCTTTGACTGGTTGAGCGCTCACTCTATCGCGTCGGTGCTCATCCCTATTCTCATTCACAAAGTATATTTTCTCTATATTTGCGTTATATATTTAACTATCAGGCTATTGTGCGGATCCTCGCTTTAGTTTCGTTCCTCGCTAATGGTACTCTTCTGCTACTTCTGCTCACCAGTCGAAGCCAAGTGCTGGGAAATTACCGATATTTGCTTGTATCTTTTGCTGTAACCGATATTTTGATACCGCTGTACCACGCTTGGTACATTCCGGTATCTGATGTTGATTTAAGAGCATTTTCTTTGTCTACATCATATACTGAGTCTTTGGTATTCTTTTCAGAATTTTAAAAATGTGACGTCATCTTTACTTTTTGGACCGAACTTAACCATTTATGATGTTTCCTCAGAACATAATGACCAGAAAGATTCTAATGTGTGGACTATAG
This sequence comes from Pristionchus entomophagus, assembly GCA_036245825.1. Classification (NCBI taxonomy): domain Eukaryota; kingdom Metazoa; phylum Nematoda; class Chromadorea; order Rhabditida; family Neodiplogasteridae; genus Pristionchus; species Pristionchus entomophagus. The sequence goes on from BTSX01000005.1 coordinate 38,421,906, forward strand.
GTCTCACTCAAAAAGCGAAATTGATTGCCATGACATAAGCATCATATTTTGTGTTGAAGGTATGAAGCCATACTTGCTGAGTCTCGCAGAGTAGAAATCAAACTAGAAAAATCCCTATTCTGAAATCTGAAAAGTTCAGATCAACAAAAGTTGAGCGTGGAATCTCCAACTGTAATTCAAACTACTTCGCAACACTCTTATGAGTCAGGACGATAATTATGGAGTTTAGATTCAAGTCTGAGACGAAGTTAATTTTTCGACTTTTTTTCAGTTTTTAGAAAATTTTGAATTTTCAAATGTTGTCCAATCCAACTAATACTTCCTGAAATCAATATTCCAGTTCTGCTATGTAATTCCTAGCTGGAAATTTCACGGTTGAAGCTTTCATATTCAAGTTATGTTGATCTGAACTTTTCAGATTTCAGAATAGCGATTTTTCTACTTAGATAGTTTCTCAGCAAGTATGGCTTCATACCTTCAACACAAAATATGATGCTTATGTCATGGCAATCAATTTCGTTTTCTGAGCGAGACCTATAGTCCACACATTAGAATCTTTCTGGTCATTATGTTCTGAGGAACCACTATGAATGGTTAAGTTCGGTCCAAAAAGTAAAGATGACGTCACATTTTTAAAACTCTGAAAAAAATACCAAAGATTCACTACATGATGTAGACAACGAAAATGCTAATAACCCAAATTCATATTTTTTTGAAATTAGTTATGACACGAAATGTGTCGATTCGGATCGAAAAAATTGGTTTTTCGATCATAACTTTTTTCTTTAGAGTTTTCATGATGTCTAGTATAGAAATTCGGTTTCTACGACTAAAAATACACCAGAAAATCTACTAGTTATGTACTTTTCAAATATTGATTTTTTCGACCCCAAAAACTGTGGGTTACTGTAAGTCCGCCAAAATCGACCTGAGATCTTAGCTAGTGGTGCCGTCGATCATCACTCAGGACCCTTACATCAAGAAAAAAGTATGGGAGGAATAGAGTTTTTGGCCATCCGTTGACCCTTTCCATTATATCCCAGAGGGTCTCTTAATGAATACCGGCAATTGTTGATTCAGATAATTCTGCTCGGAAACTTAGGCTATGTGCTCTTCGGATACGGCTCTCTGAATGCTAGAGAGTTCATTATAGAATAATATTTCAGAATGTTCAGACCAACATTTGTGAGAGAACGATTCCGAATATTCTTGGCTACTTACGCTATTGGAGCAACCAGTTTCATAGTAATCATCCTGGTACTAACATACAAAATGTACACATCAAACTGATTCAGATACGTGATAGTCGAGATTTCAGATGCCAAAAGTACGCAACTGACCAGTTCTATTATTTTGCTTCCGAGTATGGAATCTCACAAGGAAAAGGAACGATGAATTACGCTGCTGTTGATTACTTGGTAGCGCTACAAACTGCTTTATCAAGTATTTCTTGAATCAGGATGAGAATCTCGGTCCGAACTGTACGACATTCTCCATTCTCGGTTTTGCCGGAGTTCTCTGCGGCGGAATGATTGGAGTGTCGGCAGTATGTATCTGGAAAATCACTGACAACTTCGAGCACCTGTGAGTTTTCGCGTCACCAAATAAAGCATCATTATTTCAGCAAACTTTTCGTGAATGTGCGCCTGCAGCTTTTCGAGTATTGCTTTTTCAGGTATTCAGTTAAAGTTGAAACTTCAGTTATTCAGGAATTCCAACGACAGAGATATAGTACAGGCTCACCCATGGAAACACTAGCGAATATAACGTTATCAACTCGGGACGACCTATTCTTTTCCAAATTCGATTCCAATTCTATTCTCTCTTCTACCGTTCTCTTTCATAATTCTATTGCCGGCAACGGGTCAGACACTCGGCCAGACAGGGAATGTGTTTTGCCTGCTAGTGTCGGTATTTCCCGCCCTCGATCCTATTCTGGTCATCGCATCACTAAGCAGGTTTGTACTTTCATATATTTTCAGTTCAATCAAAATAGCTCTCGAAGATTACGGGCATACTACGAACAAAGAAAATGGATAAATGAGGAACGATTATCTCGAGGTTTCGGACTACGCTCATCGATTGGTTCGACGTATTGTTTGATAAGACCGCAGAGAGAAACGAGCAGAATGCAAGGGAGAGATCTAGAGTTTACACTGCCATCTTGAGAAATGCAGCGAATTCCCGGTGGAATTATCCCTGAGAATAAAATGAGAAACTCTGAAGAATCCCATAGAGTGATTTCGTTAAAGTCATTACGTAATTGCGTTTATCCGTGAAAGATATAATTTATACGTTCAAATTTCGATTTAAAGGGTCAGAAAAAATAGGTTTGACTGTGCTGTGCTCATTGACCATCGTGCTGGTTTCTGCTGACGACAAGAAGTGTATGTTAATTTTACCATCGTGTGCAGATCATACATCTGTTTTCGACTCATTTTGAATACATAACACTAAAGTGTTGTCAATTTGTATTCACGAAAATAATTTATTACGAATAGAAGCTGTTCAAACGAGTATGCGCTAGCGGCATTCCACACAAAGATCGGTTTCTGAAATATTAGCATTCAAAAATGTCCCGTGCGCAGAACATGATACGGCTATAAAAGTAAGACATTTCAAGATAACGGATCCCTGGTAGATACTTGAAAGATCCAGGTGATACTACAGGTGATCCAGGTAATACTCTTTTTGATTACAATCGCTCTCGTTCACAATAATCCCACTTGCTTTCATGCAGTCTGAGATGTTTCTCGTCAATTTCCTGGATCGTTCCAAAACAGATCCTATGTTCCCGCTCTTCGAAATAGTTTATCTGATTCAGGTGAGATGTTTGTGAAGTTCAGAAAATATTGTTTTTTTCTTTCGTTTTTTTCTCTGATTCAGCATGTATTGAGGTTAGATATTCCTTTTTTGTAGATCATCATTGTGCTTGCTGCAATTGTATCGGGCTTGGCTCTGATCGTACCGGCGTGCCGCATGAGATATCATCTAAATGTGAGCAAGCACAAATAATTCACAAATGCATAATAATGCCTTTCTCAGATCAGATTACGGGTGATCTTTAGTGTCACTCATGCGTTGATCTATCCGGCATCGCGATTAGTCATGATTTATCATGCTTACCATGGACCTATCGGGAATGGTTAGTTGATTTGTGAGTATGATATAGTGTCGAATCTTCAGATGACTCCATCTACTTACCGGTGTGCACTCAAATCAATGAAGAGTTTCTCGGCTATTACACTTCACTGTGGGTTCGGTTCTTTTCACCCAGGAATCACATATTTTCAGAATATCGGTTTTGGCTATTGATCGGCTGATAGCAACGAAGTATTGGGCTTGGTATGCGGTTTCCTATATTTAAGCTATATTGTTGATATATGAGCCCGTTCGCCTAAGAGTCAGCAAACGTTCTACAAGCTCGAGAACATCAAAAAAATAATGCATGCTCAAAAGTTGGTCCCTTGGGTAACTTTTGATTCTGAATCGCATGGCCTTTTCCGTTTTTCGATCTGAGCCTTCTGAATCCCGGTACGACCCGACGTAGATTTTACCAAATTCTTGTTCCTCGATAAAAACTGGTCCAAAATGGGTCGGTTTGGCCACAAATCTCGCGTACCCGACCAGAATTAAATTCTCTACAAACTGAAAAAAGGGCCTATCTTTTTTCGCTTTTGAGTTATCGAGGTTTTTTGATCTAATGTCTGCGGGGAAAAGCACTTTTACAGTAGAAAGAGCATGTTCTCCTGATCATTTTGGTATATGGGGTCAATGGGTTTTCTTATTGGAAAGTTGTTTTATGGAGCTTTATCCGATACCAACTCGCGTTTTTTTTGATTTTCCCGTTGTATCTTTTTTAGTTCTTTGTTTCATGAGCTCTAATATAGAAATTGGGTTTCTACGCACCAAAATACGCCAGAAAAACTACTAGTCGGGTAATTTTCTTAAAATTTCATTTTTGGCCCAAAATTGGGGTCGAAAAAGTCATATTCCCAAAATTACCCTACTAGTAGTTTTCCTGGCTTATTTTGGCGCGAAACTGAATTTCTATATTAGAGCTCATGAAACAAAGAACTCAAAAAGATACAACGAGAAAATCACAAAAAAACGCGAGTTGGCGTCGGAAAAAGCTCCATAAAACAACTTTCCAATGAGAAAACCCATTGACCCCATATAATGATCAGGAGAACATGCTCTTTCTACTGTAAAAGTGCTTTTCCCCCGCAGACATTAGATCAAAAAACCTCGATAACTCAAAAGCGAAAAAAGATAGGCCCTTGATTTTTTTTCTCAGTTTGTAGAGAATTTAATTCTGGTCGGGTACGCGAGATTTGTGGCCAAACCGACCCATTTTGGACCAGTTTTTATCGAGGAACAAGAATTTGGCAAAATCGACGTCGGGTCGTACTATTCAGAAGGCTCAGGTCGAAAAGCGGAAAAGGCCATTCAGAATGATTCAGAATTCAGAATCAAAAGTTACCCCTGGGACCAATTTTTGAGCATACATTATTTTTTTGATGTTCTCGAGCTTGTCCGACTCTTAGGCGAACGGGCTCATATTTTAATCAGGTATGAGATCGGAGGTTGTGGCACATTACTGTTTTTCGTTGCTCAAGAATTGACACTGCTCATCGTGGGTAATTTGGTTGCCGCACTATTAGTCTTCGGTAAGTGCACGAATATCGATTCAGTGTACGATTCAGTGTAATTTACTTGTAGATTTCATCGACGACAACCAGATCGTGTTATATTTTGCGGTTGTTGTTCCTATCGGGACTGCGGTGGGAGAGTGTGCTTTTCATTGAGTAATCTCACTTTGTAGACTTTCGTCTTGGTTTATCGCCACAATCGACGTGAAATGGAGAAAATGAAGAAAGGCGCGATTATTCATGAATATTCTGTTGCAAAAACGTTTCAGTTCAATGAAAACATTCGGCTACTCGAGGTATTTTTTAAAAAATGTTCACCGTAGTCAACATACGATTGATCGGAGGGATCCATGAAAATGTTCCACAATTTATCAATGTTTATTATCAATCAATTTATCAATCAAGGGTTTATCTAAATATTTTCAGATATTCACAAAGATTGCAAGACCGCTCATTTTTGTATGCATTCCTCCATTCATATTCTATCCCATTTACTCAGTGGTACCCTCTGGAATCGGATACGACTCACTGCGTTTCTTCTCCATAGCAATGTATGAACTGTGGCTGTCGACGTGAGTTTTATTGATCTATATTTACACGCAATGTGTTCTATACTTATTTCAACTGTTCATGTCTTGAATATCGAAAACTTGAGAGCGGCACTGGTTGTCTTCATTTCACTGCCATACTATGAACCATCGTTACGCATACCAATTTGTAGATTCAAGAGAAGTGAAGTTGGTGCTGCTATATTTCACACGTACGACAACGCTTATATTTATAAAAAATATGAAGTCGTTTTTCATTTAGAAATCTCGAACTGACCGATTCATATTTCCTAATGCTGAACAACGATCTCGAAGTCAACATGAAGAATTGATATATTTTCATATTGTATTTGCAAATCATGAATAAATTAAACTTGTCAATATAATTCAGTGAAAGACTATCGGCATGGGAATAATTTGAAAATAATTTAAAAAATCATATCTGAATGTGAGAATCATGAAAAATCGGGTGGGTGAGAAAAGTACAACGGACAAACAGCACAACGAGGTATAGTTAGGAGGGGAGATCGTCAGGCTCAATGAAAGTTGTCACATATCATCTATGTGATACTGCAGTTTATATGTGACAACTTTCCTTGAGCCTCACCAATTTCCCTCCAGACTATACATCGCTGTGCTTCTTGTCAGTTGTGATTTTATCACCCACACAAAAAATCTAATCTAACTGTTAAAATTACTCAGGTGACAGATGTGTTCGCTGACGAGTGTGCAAGGTTCGAGAAAGAAGATCATCGAGTAACCCTCGCGATCTTCAACAACCCTGATGTGTGTATATCGCATATTTTGACGTGTGTATAGTTTGTAGTACATAGTGTATAGTTTCCCTACAAACACACTTACTCCTCACAGAGTGATATTTCACGAGACAGCTTTAGATGTGGATCGCACTACGATGCCACCTAACTGTTCAAATGGCGCTCGCCTCTGCTGAGGCCAAGTCGATGATCGCGATGATCGCACCAGTAAAGATATTTGAACATTTGACACTCGATGTATATCTCAGTGGGAATACTGCACATGCTAAAGTGAAAGCTCTAGTCTTCATATTCCCACTCGATGCCAGATAAGAGATGTACCCTCCAACGAGCGAATAGGACGAAGCCGAACCAGTATCCCCGATAGTGGTTTTTTCTTGGGTAGGTAAAGCCCGGTAAGTCGTGATCGAAATCTATTATTTATTTTTAAATGGTAGATCGTTGTCTTCCTCGCACTTTCTGTGAGATACGAGCATTCTCCCGGGCACAGCGAGATGATTTTTTTTATAGGAGGTTTAAAGTTGAAACTCTGTGAAAGACCAGAAAACCAATTGTGTTGACTCACTCATCCACTGCCATCTTCCCTCTCCTCCGTTTCCGCTCAAGTGATCACTTCCAGTTGCCAAGGGTTTCTTGTTTTGGTGGTCCACTGATTCATCCTTCTCCCCTAGTTACCTCTCGTCCCTTTCACGGTCCCTTATTGCATCCGAAACATTGTTTCATCCATACGACTTCCAAGACCCTTCTATTCAGGCAAGAAATGGCTCTTACGCTCTCGGACATTCCAAGCTGCATCTGCAGTTTCATCATTCCGGTATGTTTTCTTCTTGTTATCCACTATTTCCTTTCTTTAGTAGCCTAGCTTCATGACGGTCATGTGGAACGCACAGTTATGCACCAATGAAATGTAGGGGCTGAAAGCTGCGAACATGGTTTTCAAACATGCCGTTTAGCCGATCGGAGTGTTCCTGGACAGAGGGTGCGGCTGTGATCTCGGTATCAATATCATTCTCACCTGCTCGGATACTTCCCTGGTATGCACTTTATCTTCTCTTTTCGGAATGCCAAACATGAACAAAAATTGCATCTAAATTCACGAAACAATGTAATATTGTGCGATGATGATCACTTTCTCAGGTCTAATTCACGCTCTCTGCATTATTGCCTTTAATTAAGTGTTTCAGTCTCCGACGTTTCATGCGATAAAGTGTTCGAAATTATTTTTTTCTATTGTGTTCGCACGAAACCAGATAATACAGATCACGCGCTGTACCAGGCCATTCAAAATGCACTGCAATAAGTTGGACTCTGCGAATCTATCATTTATCAGCTGTGTTCAACTATTTACTTATCTCAACAGATGAAATTACTTATAAAGAGCTTCTGATTTGACCACTGAATAGGAGTGTTATCGTTCTGAAATCTTCAAATTCTTGAAGAATTTAAGCATTTGTTGATGGATTGCTAATTGCATTTTGTCGTTCATGCGTGTCTAGCACATGCTATTCAGTGTGTCTTATTGTTTCCATTTCGAAATTTCACTGCCTCATGTAAAACATTGCTCTTTGGTCGAACACGATACCGGCTGAACCGATATTGATTACAAGCTGCGCACTTCTGACTGATCGAAGCTTAGAGATCTCTACGTTCCCGTATCGCACCTATTTTAATTCTCGGGACGATCTCCATTTGTTGGCATTCTCGGGACGATCTCCATTTGTTGGCATTCTCGGGACGATCTCCATTTGTTGGCATTCTCGGGACGATCTCCATTTATTACCTCCACGCCAAAATCTTTATTATCGACTTGATGTTTCTCGTGAATTTTCTCGATCGAGAGAAGACAGATCCAATGTTTCCGCTATTCGAGAAAATTTATGTGATCGAGGTCAGCGTTTACGACAAAATCAGAAAGAAAGAATTTTTTCAGCTGATCGCTCTATTTGTTGCGATCACATTAGGAGTCGTGTTGATCATACCGATATGTCGAATTAGATACCATCTGAACGTAATTATCTTATCTTTCAATACATCGTCGTTTTCTTTCAATACACTCAAATCTAGAAAAATATCTTGGGTTTCCCTCAATATATCGATGCATTCTTGATTGTTAACATTATATTCTCAATATTTATTGCAGGTTCGATTGTGTGTGGTATTTAGCATGTTTCAAGGTATCATCTACCCTATTTCTCGTGCGGTCGTAATATATCACGAATACTACGGGCCGATTAATCAGAGTCGGGTTGTATATCGTACATTTGCAATGTCGTTAAAACTGCAGAGTAGGAGATTTATTTGGCACCTTGTACTCAGTTAAAGCAAGAATTTCTGGGATATTTCACGTCACTGTAAGCTTGACATAATTATTCGTTTATGAATTTTCTTTCAGAATCATTATTTTGGCTATAGACCGTTTGGTCGCAACCAAATACTGGGCATGGTTCGTCGTTTTGACTCTCCTCTAATGGTATACATCGTCTCTTTTTTTCGGTATGAAAGAGGAGGCAGTGGAACTTTTTTGTTTCTTGTTGCGCAGGAGATGTTCATGATTCTGGTTGGTAATATTAATGGATTTTGTAGTCTTTGGTGAGTTATTGACCATTTTGATAACAATTATAATGTCCATCACCAGAAATAATCACTGATATCGAGAGCACCTTATATTTTGTGATTGTCATACCACTCGGAACTGCTGTAAGATGATGCTTTCGTTCAAATAATTGATCTATAAAGTCCAGATCTACATCATGGTTTACCGCTATAATCTCCGGGAAATGGTGAAAATGAAGAGAGGAGCTCATATCCATCGATATTTAGTGGCGAAAACGTTCCAGTTCAAGGAAAACATCAAGTTACTCGAGGTTATTCATTTTTATAAATACAACGTAGTGAAAATGTCTCAGACATTTTCTAAAATTGCCCGACCGTTGATTTTCGTTTGCGTTCCACCGTTCATATTCTATCCGATTTACGCTTTCGTGCCGCACGACATTCTACGCTACTTTGCAGTGGCAATGTACGATCTGTGGTTTTCCATGTGAGCCTCTTTGCCCAACTGTATACTTAGGGACGACCAGATTGAGATCCGACTTGACAGAATCTACTAAAAAGTAGGCTCGTTGTGACCGTAAGGCTCGCAATATCATCTTTGCTTTTGGACGCATGTCGCTAACTCTTCTCCGAAGCCCGTGAGAGCTCTAGAAGCACGCGCGCATCCCCCATCCAGAGAGGAGGGAGAGGCGAGACGAGAAAGAAAGGGGCGGAGCCTCTCTCGCACGCGTCTCTCCCCCTCCTACCGCTCTCTCGCTACGCTCCCCCCGCGCTCCTATGAAATTCAAGCACAATTCGGGGCAGCATATTAAAAATCCAATTTTGTGCATAAAATTCCTCAAAAAATACAAACTAACAGAATATCGACCGGTGAACAGTGTACGTGCACTGGAAATGCCCTAATCTATTCCCAACATTATTATCGATTTTTGACCTACTCAAACTTGTCAGACACCGTTTGCCGGCCGCTCAATCGAAAGATAATGGTAATAGCTTTCGATCAAGCTTTTGAACGAGTGATTAGGTTGCGTGTTTGATTTGTGCTCCCTTTTCCCGTTTTCGAGGGAAATCGGGTGGAGGGAAAAGGGGCGGGGCTGGCGGTCCCTATGTATACTAATATCAACTATTTTAAACGGATTTATAAAGGAATTTTCTATTTTGAGATATTTTGAGAAATGTTAATGCAGAGCGTGCGTAGTTGTAATTGCATCGCTCCCATACTACGAGCCGGCGTTACGCATACGATACGTTACGTTACGCATATGTTCGTGTTTACGAAGACCAGAACAGATTGTTATTGCTCCAAGGTGAAGAGATGTACACAACTTTATCAAATTATCGTGTTTTTCTCTCAGTAACATCGACCATGCCGATGCGTACTTCGCAATGCTCAATGGAGATCTGGAAGGGTTGAAACAAATATAAACGAATTTTCCGATTCTCTGATATTTCACATAAAATTCTTTTTAGTTTCTCTGATCATTTTTAATGCAGATCGTTTGATATCGATAGGACTTCACTTTTTTGGCGAGAAAATTTAAGAAGAATACACCCATTACAGTTCACCTGGCATTATGCACCTTGATGCTTGCAATTCAGTTTCGCATTTTTTTTCTATCATTTTCCAAATGCATTTATGGATTTTATCGATTTCACTATATCGTTTCCCAAAAAGATATTGTGCAGTGTTTTTTTCCCGTACTATACAATGGCCAATAATATGAAGACGTTTTTTTTTTTCATCAATGGTCTTGTATTCGTGCAATTTAAAAAAATCGCAGACTAATGATATTTTTACTAAGTTGGAAACACACGCACCTTCCCCCTGTCATCGGTCTTCGCGAAAAGCAGTGTTTACTTTTATCGGGTGCTCTGATAATCTGAACATCACGAACTGGGATAATGGACATTTAATTTTGAATCGTGCACATCGCTTTAAACGCGTTAAATCACGCAAATGGTAATGACAAAAAACCAAAATAAGGTAAGACACCAAATAAATAAGGTTATGGTTTTCTTTTCACTTTTCCTGATCATTTTAAGCTCTTGGGTGAAGGGATAAAGTAATTCATGAGCTTTAGTAGAGATTTTCTCGGTTTCTACGTGTAAAAATACGCCAGAAAACCCTATAGGCTCATTTTTTTCAGAATATGACCATTTGACCAAAAAATGATCGAAATTAGGGTCAAAAACGTTGAAAAAGTCATACTCTCTAAAGATGCGTCTATAACGTTTTCTGGCGTATTTTTACACGTAGAAACCGGAAATCCCTACTAGAGCTCATGAAACTGCAAAGGAAAAAAGTTGCGCTCGAAAAACTACATTTTTTAGTAAAAATCGACGAATTGAACGCATTCGGTCGCCGAAACGGTTTGGTCCACCCAAACAAAAATCCGTGAAAATAAGCGCCCATGTGTAAAATCGCATGGGGAATCGAATGAGAAAGTTTATTTGGCATGGCCCGAACAAAAAAATTTCAGGGTGGCAATTTCAAGAATTTAAGTGGTCATAACTTTTTTCACATATGAAAAGTTAGACGCTAAAAACTGATTATTTTGGTAAAAATCGATCAGTTGCGGCCATTTGATCTCATATGCGACCCTCTCCCCCCAATGAAACTGCGCGAAAAACTACGATCAGGGGTAAACTTGCAAGGGGAATTCACTGGTGTACGCCGGTTTTTAGAAAAAAAATTTCAGGGTGGCAATATTTAAATTTTAAGCGGACCTAACTTTTTTGATGAGGTAGCTCTTAACTTAAAATTAGAAAAAGTCTTATTTTGTTGAGAGCTTTCAGAATTATTATAGTTTTGTGGGTCTCCGAAGCGCCGTTCTTGAGATATAAAATCCGACCGCACAGGATAAAGTGTGCCACAGTGAATGAGGCTTTGAAGATACGGCTTTCTAAGGTCGATTTTCGAACTCTACGCCAAAAGTTCACCTTAGAGGCAGAGAAGAGCTTAAAATGATTAGGAGAAGTTTCTCTTTCTTCTGTTGCACTACACACGGAAAAACTCTTTCTATCAAAAATCGGTCATTACTCGGAAACTAAGATAGCTACAGTCTCGATTTTTTCCATTTTGTAGAGAATCAAATTCTGGTCGGGTGCGCGAGATTTTTGGCCATTCCGGCCAGTCCCGGACTAGTTTTTGTCGCAGAAAACGAATTTGGACGAATCTAGGTCGCGTCGTACCGGGATTCAGAAGCATCGGAAGGAAAAACTGCAAATCTAAAGTTACACATACAGAAATTCAGAATCTAAAGTTACACCAGGGGCCAACTTTTGAGTAAGAGTGATTTTTTAATGTTCCAGCCACTTGTCACTAACGCAAACTGCCTCATATGTTTTCAATTTCTTGCTCCCTATTGCATAATCATTTATCCGTTTCAGTTGTCAGTTTTCCTTTGACAAGGTGATTATCCCAGTGGTTGCTTTCAATCAGTATATTGTCTGTCGGCTTCCTTCTGATTTCTTATTGAGCAGCTGTTGTGGGTGGTTCACTTCGGCGTGAGCATGTCACATACCGTATGTGGAGAAACCATATCAACAAGTGGCGTGGGAAGAAAGAGAGTAGCGGAACGCTATGCTCATTCTTCCCTGAACTTTTATTATTGCGCGGAATGCATTACAGCGCAATATGAGGCTGTTTGCGTTAGGATCAACAAGTGGCTGGAACATCAACAACAAAATTATGTACTCAAAAGTTGGCCCGAGGGGTAACTTTTGATTCTGAATCGAATGGCGTTTTCATTTTTTCGATCCGGGCCTTCCGTCCCGAGTTATCCGACGACGTCAGTTTGTGCAAAATCGTTTTCTACGCTAAAAACTTGTCCGGATTAAGTCAAAATGGCCACAAATTTCGCGAAACCGACCATAATTTAATTCTTTACAAAACTAAACTTTTTTGAGGCTCTAGCGTTTTTCGTTTTAAAAAAAAGTTATCTTCGTTTTTTTGATAGAAAAAATGGGTCAGGGTACACACGCTAGGGGTAGACAGAGCAGACTCCCCTGAGTATTTTAAGCTCCTAGGTGAAGTTATGAACCGACGTTGTCCTGAATTGGACCACTTTTAGTGCGAAAAACTCGCGTTTTTAGCCGTTTTTAGAGCCTAACTGATTTCTTTCTTTTTCATGATCTCTCATGTGGATATTCGGTTTCTACGTGCAAAAATACGACAGAAACTCCTATAATCATATATTTTTGAGAATATGACTTTTTTGACCCAAAACTGAATCTCGACGACGACGTCAAGGTCGAAAAAGTCATATTCTCAAAAATATAAGACTATAGGAGTTTCTGGCGTATTTTTGCACGTAGAAATCGAATATCCACATGAGAGATCATGAAACTAAGAAAGAATACAGTTAGGCTCTAAAAACTGATAAAAACACTAAAAGTGCTCCAATTCAGGACAACGTCGGTTTATAACTTCACCTAGTAGCTTATTTTGTAGAGAATTAAATTCTGTTCGGGTGCGCGAGATTTGTCGCCATTTTGACCCAATCCGGACCAGTTATTAGCCTTGGGACGGAAGGCCCGGATCGAAAAACTGATAACGCCATTCGATTCAGAATCAAAAGTTACACCTGGGGCCAAATTTTGACATCAATTGTTTTATGTTCCATCCTCCCGTTGATTCCTTGTTGATCCTAACACAAACGGCCTCATATATCCTTCGTGCAGAATTTGTTTTTATAATTCTTTAGATTATGATACCCGTGGATCGATTTAACTGGAATCTTGCCCGATTGTTCTACGGAATTTCTTGTGTCTGGGCGGCTATTGGAGTATCGAGCAACTTATTGTTGTTCTGTACCACGGTCAGAACAAGGTTGGTCCGAATTAAACCACGATCATGCAGTAAATGTGGGATTTTTTAGTTAGCAGTTTATGCGAAAACTGTTTTCTTTCAGGACACTGCGGAGCACATGCAATTTACTCATTGCCATTTGCGCCATTGGTGATATTCTCCATCAGGTCGGTTGTTATCAGCATGTACTGAAAAAAATGCGCAGTTGGGTACGCTGAGCCAACTTCCTCTTCTCTTCGGGTATTATGTCGAAATTGATATCGATCTATGCTTGCTTATCATGGTAATTTTTGCAACGAAAACGATTACTATACAGCATTTACAGATCCTTCCTGAGATGGGCATTGAGATAGGAGTCATGTGCATTCTTCTCATTGGTTTGGATAGAATGCTATCTGTGATTTTCTCAATCCGCTTCATGTCACTCAACAAACTCTACTACCATCTAGTGTGTTTGTTCATTTGTGTTTATGAGCAATTGAAATCGAGTAGGTGATGGGTTCTATGATTGCCGGGCTCTGCTTCTATAACATTCTCCTGATTTTCGTATCTTATGAGCGCAGGTGACGCATTGCGAGCGTAAGAGTTAGAGGAACAAGGAAATACTATCGTTTAGGGATGTTTTATGTGCAATCATGGCGCCTTTTCCGGGCGTTTATTCGCGGTGGATCACAGGTGGAAATTTGATGATGAGCATTGCGAGTGCCATCGTATATTTCACTCTCTGGATCAGATTACGGAACAAAGAGGGTTCGTTTCTCAGTTAATCAAGATCGATGAATATCTTTATCTGATTCAAATATCATTCATCAGAGTCTGATTCGATGAAGCGAATTATTCGTTCGCTGTACATAATAGTCGTAGTGGATCTGAGTGGGTGGATGCTCACCTGTGGCTTGATTCAGATTATGTTCGCCAACCTTGTAATGCAATATATTGAACAATATTCAATGGAAATACAGCAAATCAAGTATTTGCTTGGATATATTTTTGTTCATTGTTTGTCAACATCGCCTTGTCTGTCAAGCTTTTCATATACCACTCGACGAGGTGAGACTACTATTGAAACCCATCTAAAATTTAGAAGTACAGTTCCGAATATCGATCCGCAATCAACGCTTTCCTGTTTACATCTTCATCAAATGGGAAGAAGTGTACCGAGGGAAGGACCGTCACAGTCACCTTCTGATCAACTTTGAAAATTTGAGAAAATTTATAAAATATTTCCCCTATCGATAAAGGTTCCACTCTTCGCAAATGGTATAACTGGGACATCCTGTGATAATAAATTGTAACAATCTGGATCTAACAGCAACCGCATTATTCTGAAATATTGCTATTTTCTCCAAAAAATCATGAGAAGCGAGTTTGGAAAGTGTTTTCGGGTAAGAGCGAATCACAATCTCACGTCGAGAACTCCCAGATGTCGGTGTTCCCCCTTCTGTAAGTCCGGAATCACATGATACAATAACCGATCTGGTCTCTTAACAGGCAGGATAAACACATGTTCATGAGTGTTCTTGTGTTCGCAATAATTAATTTCACTGACAACCTATATCCTTTGAGCACATCAATTTGCCACTTCACCTGTCTTCGGTATCCCGCGATGTTTCTTGGGACTTATATCGTTCGAAATTTGACCGATACGATGTTTCCACTAGATGAGTCAATTTATGGAATCGAGGTAATATAATTTCATTTTGGGTTGTGGTAATTACTCGAATACATCGACAGCGTTAAGTCGTTTAGTGTTTTGCATTCTTGATCCGTATCGGAAATGGGGATTTATATTTCAAATATTCTCCATACTGGGAATGCTGATATTGGGATGGCTATTGACGATGAGAATATTCATCGTTGTTGTCTTTGTGCTCGATTTGCAAGGTTGAACTTGATAAAGCTTCTCTAGAGATCCTCAGTACTCCACATACACGAACTTTATGGGAGAAGGTATTGCTGGTTTCCCAGTCAACTCCGCGCATGTCCTCAATTGTGTGGTGTTATACGCCACTAGTTACGACTATCGTACCGCAACCCGACGACAACTTAGATAAATTATTTACTGAAGATGCGAATCGTCAAGTATTTTTTAGCTAGACGATCAGCAAACTGTAAATTTTGTTGTCGCAGTGTGAATCTGGTAACGAGAAATATATCTCTTCGTGGAAACTGAATGGTTTTACCCACGGTGAGATTGAGAGAAAAAAACACAACCACTCTTTTCGCACTGTTCCCTGTATTTGTTCTCGACGAAAGTAGTCATGGAACTGTTTCAAAGGTATTAAAGCACATTCACATTCATTTAAAAAAAATGCAATTTCAGAGGAACATTCTGTTAATGCAATAAATAAATTTGTAAATTCCGTTGAAAATGATACCCGTCGATCTCTTCAACTGGAATCTAGCCCGAGTGTTCTATGGAATTTCGTGCGTCTGGGCGGCGTTTGGAGTATCGAGCAACTTATTATTGTTTTGTACTACAGTCAGAACAAGGTTAGCCACCACGTCCGCATGTTCTGGAAATGTAACTTTTGCGAAATGTGTTTTCTTTCAGAACACTTCGGGCTACATGCAATTTACTAATCGCAATTTGCGCAATTGGTGATATTCTCCATCAGGTCGGTAGTTATCTGAATTATTTTTTATATATTATACTGATATTACTTCAGTTGGGTACGCTTAGCCAACTCCCTCTTCTTTTTGGATATTATGTCGAAATTGATGTCGATCTATGCTTGCTGATCATGGTAAGTTTTGCAACTAAAACCATTCCAAAACATTGTTTACAGTTTCTTCCTGAGATGGGCATTGGGATTGGTGTCATGTGCATTTTACTCATTGGTTTGGACAGAATGATCTCTGTTATTTTCTCAAGTCGCTACATGACACTCAACAAAATATACTACCATCTTGTGTGTTGTTGACTTGCGTTCATGAGAAAATGAAATCAATTAGGCGATGTGTTCGTTGATTACCGGATATTGCTTCTATTACATACTTCTGATTGTTGGATCCTATCAGCACAGGTGAGAAAAAGCGACAGTAGCTGGCAGTAGCTGGAAACATTTGAGAGAACAAAATCGTTCAGTGATGTGCTATGTGCAATCATGATGCCTTATCGGGGCGCGGCCGCGCTCTGGTTCGTAGGCGGAAATGTGGTGATGAACACTGCTAGTGCCATCGTCTATTTCACTCTCTGGAACAGTCTACGGAACAAAGCCGGTTAGATACTTCGCTGAAGGAGAATCGAGTGAGAAAAGAGAACATATGTTAACGACATTTCAGAATCAGTCGCGATGAAGCGAATTGTTCGGTCGCTGTACATCATCGTGGCTGTTGATGTGAGTGGGTGGATGCTCACAACAGCTTTGATTCAGATTCTAATCGCCAACCTTAATGGTAATAACACAGGATTTTTGATATAATTGAGATGCCAACAGGGTCCGTACAACGATTTTGCAACCTATGCTCAAAATTTCACGCTGGAGTAACCTTAGGGCGCAGAGTTCGAAAATCGCCCTTAGTAAGCCGTATCTTCAAAGCCCCATTCCCTGTGGCACACTTCATCCTGTGCTGTCGGTTTTTATATCTCATGAACGGCGCTTCGGAGACCCACAAAACTATAATAATTCTGAAAGCTCTCAACAAAATAAGACTTTTTCTAATTTTAAGTTAAGAGCTACCTCATCAAAAAAGTTAGGTCCGCTTAAAATTTAAATATTGCCACCCTGAAATTTTTTTCTAAAAACCGGCGTACACCAGTGAATTCCCCTTGCAAGTTTACCCCTGATCGTAGTTTTTCGCGCAGTTTCATTGGGGGGAGAGGGTCGCATATGAGATCAAATGGCCGCAACTGATCGATTTTTACCAAAATAATCAGTCTTTAGCGTCTAACTTTTTCGTAACTAATTTTCATGAGCTAAGGTATGAAAATTCGGACTCTACATGTAAAAATACACCAGAAATTCCTATAGAGAGATATTTTTGAGAGTATGACTTTTTCATCAAAAAAGTACCCTTGAAATGGCCATGCCAGAGGAGAAAAAGTCATATTCTCAAAAATAACTCTCTATAGGAATTTCGGGTTTATTTTACATGTAGAGTCCGAATTTCCGTACCTTAGCTCATGAAAATTAGTTACAAAAAAGTTAGACGCTAAAAACAGATTATTTTGGTAAAAATCGACCAGATGCGGCCATTTGATCGCCCTCTCCCCCCCCCCCCCCCCCCAATTAAACTGCGTGAAGAACTACGTTCAGGGGTAAAATTGCACGGGAAGTTCACTGGTGTATGCCGTTTTTTACCTGCCGAACAAAAAATTTTCAGGGTGGCAATATTTAAATTTTAAGCGGACCTAACTTTTTTTACAGATGAGCTAGCTCTTAACTTAAAATTAGAAAAAGTCTTATTTTGTCGAGATCTTTCAGAATTACTATCGTTTTGTTTGCCTCCGAAGCGCCGTTCATGAGATATAAAAACCAGTCGATTTTCGAACTCTACGCCAAAAGTTCACCTTAGAGGCCCAAGGTTACTAGAGGGTGAAATTTTGAGCATAGGTTGCAAAATCGTTGTACGGCCCTATCTTGAAAATATCAAACATCCTGTGATAATACAAACAACATTTAATCAATATTTGTGAGAACCTCAGCAAATCAAGTGTTTGCTTGGATATATTTTTGTTCATTGTTTGTCAACATCGCGTTGTCTGTCAAGCTTTTCATATACTACTCGACGAGGTGAGTCTTATCAAAACACACACCCACTATACTTTGCAGTTCCGAATATCGATCCGCAATCAAAGCTTTGTTGTTTACATCTTCATCAAAAGGGAACAGCAGTGTGGAGGGAAGGACCATCACGGTCACATTCTGATTGACAATTTGACTTTGAAAATTCTAGATTACTTAGATACTATTTCCCCTATCGATAAAGGTTCCACTCTTCGCAAGTTTTATGAGTGACTATCTGAGCCAGTGAACATATTTGTGCAGGTCCTTCGCACTAGACAAAAAATCAAATTCTCTCTAAATGTGTGGGATAAAAGTACTCGCTGAGTATAGCAACAAATCCGCTGGATTGGTGTTCTAGGCGCCTCTTCGCTAAGTAATTGTTGTTTGACGAGTACGGTATCGGCTTTGAATTCCCGCGCGTCGCTAGCCGCGACACGTGCCTACCGGCTTATCATTTCGCCTCTTCGGCATCGCTCGCGTCATCTCACCATTCTAGGCTTTTCTGGGGAATTTTCGGCTGTTTTTATAGATTAATTTATTGTTTATCGATTCCATTAACGCTGGTTTACACGCGAGCAGTCGATTACACCCATTGCAGGCTAGTAATGGGCGACACCGGCGATTCTAGCCCCGTGGCGGCGGATCTTTCCACCATGGAAGTTCTTCTCAAGGAGCTTCTCGAGAAGGTCACTCCCGCCACCACTCATTCCATCCCCATGCTCACCCGCACCGGTTTCCAACGTCAAGTTGAGTTTAACTGCTCTCTGTTGAACGAGCTGGAGCTCGCGAAGCGCGACCCATCCCGAATCGACTCGATTCTCGAGACGATAAAGGAGCGCAACCAGCTTCTCACCATGGCCGACAAGAATCCGCAGGTGCTGGAACTGGCGGACAAGGCCAAGACCCTCGAAGCCCTTTCCATCGGTTCCTCCTCTGGCGGATCGGCGCTCATGCAACTCATGATGCTCCAGTCCCTCAACCAGACCACCGATCGCAAGAGACGCGCGGCCTCCCCTCCTTCCCATCAGCCCTTTCGCCAGAGGGCGTCCGCCTATGTCCCGGCTGGCGCCCATCACTACTACAGACCCCCTTCCCTCCTCTCGTCCAACTACGGCTTCTCTGGTGCGGGCGGCTCTCGCGGCAGCAACGGCGCGCCTCCCTCTCAAGGCGCTTGCCACAACTGCGGCCAGTGGGGCCACTTCAAGGGCAGTTGCCCATTCCCACCAAGAAGGTAATCCTAGTCCCGCCCCATTCCTGGTTATTCGCACTAAGTTGGAGTTTTGGCGCAATATCGGAGCTACTCCATTCACTTTAGCAGTAATTGATTCAGGGTATAGGCTAATTTTCACTTGCGATCGTGACAGCATTAATATTCCCATCGCAGATAATCGATCGAGCGCCAGGCGAGAAGCGGCGTTTGTGAGTGGGGAAGTGGAGAGGCTACTGAGGACGAAGGCCATTGAGAAGGCGACCTCTCCTCGGGTCATCTCTCCCCTGTCCGTCGTTCCCGGTAAGAAACCCCGTCTAATCCATGACCTGAGTGCCCTTAACCTGTTCCTCTCCAAGACCAAATTTCGCCTCGAGAACCTTTCCACCGTATGGTATTCCCTTCCTCCAAATGGGTTCTTGGCCACCTTTGATCTCCGTAGCGGATATCATCATCTGTCTATCCACCAGGAGGATCGCCCTTTCATGGCATTCACCTGGGAGGGTGTGACCTACCAGTTCGCAGCCATGCCCTTTGGCCTCTCCCCTGCCCCTTATGTTTTCACTAAGGTATTTCGTTCGCTTGTGAGAGTGTGGAGAGAGAAGGGCATCAATATCACCCTCTATTTGGATGACGGGTTAATCCTGGCTCAGACAGAAGAGGAACTTCAGAACTCAGCGAGAGTGGTGAGAGAGGACTTGGAGAGAGCGGGTGTTTCGACGGCCGACGAAAAGTGCCAATGGTCCCCTTCCCAACGTGGTTCCTGGCTCGGATATGAGATAGACCTGAGAGAAGGAACCGTCCGAGTATCCCTGGAAAGAGTTTCCAACGCCTTAGAGAGGCTGAGACACGAGGTGGATATCCCTACGGTTGGAGACCGGTCCCGTGCACTTGGTACCCTGAGTTCAGCTTCCCTCATTCTAGGAGACCCGGCTTCTCTTCTCTCCCGAGCCATCCTCCATTCCATCGCCGAAGCCCAGAAGTCCTTCCTTCCCCCATCGACCCGAATCCCGCTCTCCCCGTCCGAGAAAGGTGAGATTGACCAATGGCGTAGAGAGCTGAGAGACAGATCGGTAAAGAATTTCGTGGTTCCCCCATGGCAGTTTGATGTGATAGTGGAAACGGATGCATCCGCAATTGGCCTGGGAGTGGTCATCAGAAGGGCAGATGACCAAGTGGTCTCCACGTCACGGAACCTTATTCCATCTGAGAGAGAAGAATCGAGTACTCTGAAGGAGCTGAGGGCTATCGATTTCGCAGTGCACACTTTTGAGAGAGAGTGGCGGGACTCGAATGTTCTGTTCTTCGGGGATAATCAGAGTGCCATGTCCATACTGAGGAAGGGATCGATGAAACCAGAACTGCATGAGGTGGCTAAGAGAGTCGAGACCATGGGAGTAAGAATGAACGCTAGTTTCAAGTTTCACTGGATACCGAGAGACATGAACGTGGAGGCAGACCGAGCAAGTAGAGACTTCGATGGGGATGATTGGGCCCTAGAGAGATGGGTGTTTGATCAGGCGGTGAAAAGATGGGGAAGACCTGATGTGGACATTTTTTGCGGACGAGCAGAACGCAAAATGTGAACGATTCGTTTCCAGAGTCCCCTCCCGAGGCGCCCTCTCAATCGACGCTTTCTCCGACCCGAGACTATGGAGATCTCACTCTCTTCTCTGGTGCGTTCCTCCCCCCTCCCTACTATGCCAAACACTAGCTTGGATGAGAAGAGCAAGGGCAAGAGGAGTGTTAGGCCTGCCCTATTGGACATCCCACCCGGTGTTCCCTACACTTTTTCCACCGAACCATAAAAAAAACTTTGAATTCCCGCGCGTCGCTAGCCGCGACGCGTGCCTACCGGCTTATCATTTCGCCTCTTCGGCATCGCTCGCGTCATCTCACCATTCTAGGCTTTTCTGGGGAATTTCCCACCCTCCCACCCTATTAGAAGCTTCCACCCACCCCTCCCAACATACAGTAATCGGTAGTACGTGAATGAAAGAGATGGACACTGAGGGAATGTGCGATTCCAGGGAAGAAGGGAACGTTGGTTCGTGATCTTTCATCTACCGTATCCAGAGTGGAGCCGACTCTACTGCCTATTCTCCTCCATTCCATCTCTGGAGCCAAGGCCGCATCCACAATAAGAGCATACAAGGGATCGATGGCCAATCTGAGGTGAATAATCGCAATGATGTAGCAGGATAAAGGGTTTTCCATTTATCAGAGACTACGCCATGGAAAGAGGACTCGACCCTTCCTGCCCTACATCACTGGTAATCTACTCTCTAAAGAAGATTCAAGAAGGAAGAGCCCTCTCGACCCTCAAGATCCTCTCCGCAGCTTTCTCCCATTACTCCGATCTCCCATCCCCCATTCTTGCTCATATCTTGTCCCATCTTCACGATTCGACCCGTAGAAAGTTCTCTGCTTCCCATCATCCTAGTATTCCCCGTTCGAATATCGATTCATTCGTGCAGTATGCCTCCCTCCATCCCTGTGACCTACTCTCCACTCGCACCGCATTGGGTGCCTCCCTCTCCTTCTCAGCTCTCCTAAGAGTGAGCGAGTTGCTGTCCCTACGTTGGGCTGATCTTCAATGGTCGTCTGATTTCCTCAAGATTTCCGTCAGACGAGCCAAGAACGACCAATTCGCTGAAGGGAGAGACACCTTCATTTCCATCGAGAAGGACTCTCTCACTCTTTCCCTCTTCCATTCCTATAGGGAGAGAGTGGTCCCTTCCCCCTGGCTATTCCCATCTCACTCCCATCCTGATAGGCCTCTCACTAGCGACACCTTCAGGAAGGATCTCACTCTTCTCTGCTCTCTCGCGGGAGTCGCTCGGATCACGCCTCATCAACTGAGAGCGGGAGGAGCGATGGAATCAATCAGCCACGGGGTTCCCATCGAGGCAGTTCAACGGAGAGGAAGATGGAATTCCATCGGAGGGATCGCCCCTTACATCAAGGATACGGTAGAATCACAAGGAGGAGCCCTTCCCCTCTCTTGATCTCCCACTTTTCCATCACAATTAGTTGCTCCCTGTTCCATCGCCCTCCTCATTGTATTTCGTGATTACTGCTCGCTTTCATATTATAGCTCCCCAGCCCGATAAAGCCGATACCTATCAAGCCAAACAGTAGTTATCACGTATAGAGCGAGTTTACGAGCGAAAGAAGTGATAACGGAAGTTTTGACAACTGCCGTAACCAAACCGACTTCGCTCTTTCGCACTCGTTTCAATCGAGTGACATCTCAAAAAATACACAATATTAATTTGTTCACACATACCAAGTTTCATCCCGATCGTATTGAAAGTTTCAAATAAAGCAATACAAACAGGACATTTGGTCTTACAGTAAAAAGATGTGTCCAAAATTTGCAAAAAAAAGAAAAAATGATTTTTCTCAACGCGTTTCAATACGATCGGGATGAAACATGGCATGTATGAACAAATGAATATTGTGTATTTTTTGAGATGTCACTCGATTGAAACGATTGCGAAAGAGCGAAGTCGGTTTGGTTACGGCAGTTGTCAAAACTTCCGTTACTTAGCGAAGAAGAGCCTAGAAAAAATTGATTTTTCAATTTTTTTGCAAATTTTGGACCACATCTTTTTACTTTAATACCAAATGTCCTGTTTTTATTGCTTTATTTTGTAGCTCAAGCTAATATCTAACTATTATGAGAAAATAAAAATAAAACAATTCCGAATATAACACAGTGGATCCCGAACATTCGCCCCGATCGAACTGTAAAAACAGATTCCCGGAATGTTCATTTTGAACTTCTTTCCTAGACGTCATCTTTTAACTCTTCTCTTCTCTCCCCCCCCCTCTCCATTCCTCATTCTCGTCTGGGGAGGGAGCTGTCGTCTATGGAAATGAGGGAAGGGGGAAAGATGAGGCCCGTCTCAGAGAGCAGCTCATAATGGGAACATAATAGGAAGCATGTACTGAAAAAAATGCACAGTTGGGTACGCTGAGCCAACTTCCTCTTCTCTTTGGTTATTATGTCGAAATTGATATCGATCTGTGCTTGCTTATCATGGTAATTTTGCAACTAATAATATTCCTAAATAGTATTTATAGTTCCTTCCTGAGATGGGCATTGAGATTGGTATCATGTGCATTTTCCTTATCGCGTTGTAAAGGATGATATCTGTAATGTGCTCAATCCGCTACATGTCCCTCAACAAGCTCTACTACCATCTTGTGGGTTGTTGACTTGCATTCATGAGCGATTGCAATCGAGTAGGTGATGAATTGCCGGGATCTGTTTCTTTAACATTCTCATGATTTTCGCATCATATGAGCGCAGGTGAGGGAATGCTAACGTGCGAATTTCGAAAATTAAAATCATATTTTTTGGTGATGTGTTGTGTGCAATCATGGCGCCTCATCGGGGCTTTTATTTGTTCTTGATCGTAGGCGGAAATTTGGTGATGAACGCAGCAAGCGTCATTGTCTATTTCATTCTCTGGATCAGTCTACAGAACAAAGCCGGTTCAATAGTCACGAGGATCGATTCATAACTTTATCTAAAACACATCCCAATCACCAGTTAGTCGGATGCAATGAAGCGAATAATTCGCTCGCTGTACATCATCGTGATCGTTGATGTGAGTGGATGGATGCTCACCGTCTCCTCGATTCAGATTCTAATCTCCAACTTTGACGGTATTGGAGCCGTTTGAACAATATTCATTAGAACTTCAGCAAATCAAGTGTTTGTTTGGATATATTTTTGTTCATTGTTTGTCAACATCGCCTTGTCTGTCAAGCTTTTCATATACTACTCGACGAGGTGGGACTTGTTGACAGCACATCTAAAATTGTCTCTCCAGTTCGAGGAGGCAAGAGGAGGCCCGTCTAAGAGAGCAGCTCATAATGGGAATTCCGGAAATATGTTTTGTTCGATCAGCGCAAATGACAAGGGTAAACTGCCAAAAATACTACCAAAATCATGCACTTTGAAAAGGTCTTAGCATCGGGAGGACATGATGTGACACACACCGACTGACTCACAGTGATAGTTTCGTTGGGGAAGAGATTCTGCGGTGCTGCAAAGTTTAAAATTTAAAAAAAAATGGAAACGTCAATTAATTTTGAGCACCTTCTAGTATTCAAACACACCGAGTTTGTCTCAAATATATTTATCCTTTGGCTATAAAAGGGCAGGGGCCGCAATATTCCGCCCCGGGGCCCCGGGACGGTCCATGTTTAGAGGGGAATGTAACTGGACTATATGTGCGGTTTGTCTGAATATTTGTTTGTCCAAATCCATCGATTGCCGAGTGCTATTATCGACTACCATAAATATGATTAAAACGGATGCATTTATTCTGTTTCTATTTTAATCATATTTTTTGGAATATTTCACCGTCAGACCTGTGCTTTTTTACGAAATTCGTGGTGGATAGAAAATACTAAACATTTTATTTTTAGTTGCGAATTCTCAAAATTAAATGTGCAAAATGTACAAAATGTTCATTAGTTGGGGAATGTTTACGAAGCGCGATAATTTCAGACAAATTATTGATTTATTATGTGAACAGATCAAAGTAGATCGTCGTAAGTTCGAAGATCAAATTACCAAAGTTCAACGATCAAATTTGCACGATGAAGGATTAAAGCTCGAAGCCCCTGAGAACGTTCAACAATCCTGAAAACTGGTTCTGTGCCAGGGGGCGGAGCATGCGAACGAGGGGCGTGCCATGAGCAATCGAAGGGCCCATACCATACTCCCATTATTCGTTATACATAAATGCAGTCTTACCACAGTTTAAAATAGTGAAATATTTTTTTTATTTAAAAAAAAACTACTTTAGATTATGATACCCATCGACCGCTTTAACTGGAATCTAGCCCGGATGTTCTACGGCATATCTTGTGTCTGGGCGGTTATTGGCGTATCGAGCCACTTATTGTTGTTCTGTACCACAGTCAGAACAAGGTTGGTCACAACTTAATCACGCCCATCCGATTAATGTGGCGATTAGAGTTGGAATTTTATGCGAACAGTGTTTCCTTCAGAACACTGCGGAGCACGTGCAATTTACTCATCGCTCTTTGTGCCGTTGGCGATAATCTCCATCGGGTCGTTTGTTATCAGCATGCACAGAAACAAATTTTTGAGTAGTTGGGTACGCTGAGCCAACTTCCTCTTCTCTTTGGTTATTATGTCGAAATTGATATCGATCTGTGCTTGCTTATCATGGTAATTTTGCAACTAATAATATTCCTAAATAGTATCCACTTCCCGTGGGGAAGTGTGATTTTCAGTTTGGGACAAACTCAAACCCAGGGCGAATTTGGGTCCACCTCTGGCCCCTTTGAAGCCTTTCTCACGTTTTCGCCTAATCCCGATCTCAATAAAAGTGGAGGAATCAATCTTAGTTATGATTTCAATAAAAAGTGATTGAATCAAATATTCACCCAAATTTGCACATTGTGTTCCTCGAAATCTGGTAGCCGGGAAATGTTTTCAGAAGTATTAAATCAGGCTTGTGCTGAATAATTATATTATTTGTTAAAATTTGCCTTATAACATCAATATAATCGAATACACTGCAAATACATTTAGAAATACTTGAATCACAAAGAAAGAACAAGCAAAACAATTTCTATGTTTTTTTATAGTTAATTTTTTCTTCTATTTTTATGTAACAATAGGGATAATATTCTGTGATGCCAATATTATTATTCAATTTCCCTTATCTGTCGTGTGTTTGTCCGAAACCCCAGGCGCAAATTTGGGTGAATATTTGATTCAATCACTTTTTATTGAAATCATAACTAAGATTGATTCCTCCACTTTTATTGAGATCGGGATTAGGCGAAAACGTGAGAAAGGCTTCAAAGGGGCCAGAGGTGGACCCAAATTCGCCCTGGGTTTGAGTTTGTCCCAAACTGAAAATCACACTTCCCCACGGGAAGTGGATTCAATTACTATTATTGATGCGTAGCATTAATTCCCTGATAGCTTGATTAGCAACCAAATTATATAAAACGCAAGGTCCCCATTTTGGGTCATACGTGATCGTTTAGACATGCCAAACTATTTTGAACGGTACTAAATACAACCCGGGAAACCATGCCAAACCAAACGCTTCTTCCGCTTGCTCTCTCGTTTCTCTGACAGGCGAGAGATCCCGCGAATTTAGCAATTAATTGTTTGTTTAAGTTATTTGTAGCTCCACTTTCCAAAGATATCTGTCAGATTTATCACTTTCATTTAACTATTTTTATTTTATTTTATTTATTTATTTCTTTATTTTTATTTTTTTGATTTTTCTCAATAACTCAGAAACCACTTCGTCGATTCAGATGAAAATTGTTTTTCAGGGGTATCTTGAGGGGATACCCTAAAAGGCGGCCGCGGCCCAAAAAACCCTAAAAGGCGGCCCGAGCGATAACTCGCTTCAAAATGATGGTAGAAACAAACCAAAACCACAAGTCGATAGAGAATTTGGAGGAGATAAAAATTCTTATTGATCATTTCATTGTACGTCTATGCACTGGATCAGGGCTGTCGTGTATGCAAAAAAAAACGAGGCGGCCCACGGGCCGCCATCCATAACTTGCTTCAAAATGAAGTTAGAGACAAACCAAAACCATAATTCGAAAGAAGAGAAGATTGCGCTTATCTTTTATGTTGATGATTTTTCTCCATCTTTATGCGCTAGAGCCGGCCGATCGAATTTGCAAACCAAGGTTTT
Organism: Pristionchus entomophagus; assembly: GCA_036245825.1. NCBI lineage: Eukaryota > Metazoa > Nematoda > Chromadorea > Rhabditida > Neodiplogasteridae > Pristionchus > Pristionchus entomophagus. The sequence continues at coordinate 38,448,900 of BTSX01000005.1, forward strand.
AGTTTTTCACAGTTATTCGTTGATAACTTTTTTCTTTCACACTTTCATGAGCTGTCATATAGAATCTCGGATTCAGCGTGCAAAAATACGCCGGTAAATACTTTAGATTTATTTTTTCGAGAGGAAAAGTTTTTCGACTTTTCCGACTTTTTCACCATGTGTTTTTTTTTTCACCTTAGGTCCGTTTTTGGGTCAAAATGTCACATTCTCAAAATAATGTTTCTATAGGAATTTCTGGTGTATTTTTGCACGAAGAACACGAATGATCACAATTCCGAAACCGATTCTGTTTTGGATCACAACTTGGTTATTTCGAAGTTTCGTGAGCTTTAGTTAGCAAATTCAGACACCATAACCAAAAGGCCAGGGCGGCCTACCGCCGGGACCTCATTGCGGAGACTAGTGGATGGGGCGCCAGCTTTCTTCTACCATCTTGCAAAACATGGTCGATCGTGGGGCTCGAACCGGCGATATAGCGGTCTTCGGTCAGACACCATAACCAATACTTGGCATGGTGTCTGACTGGCATGCCGACGAAGGCAGGTTCGACTCCCGCCCGCAGGTGATTTTTAAACCCGGGTTATTCGCGCTTCAGTGGTATGGTGGAAAAGCGTCGCAGTGGTTATGGTGTCTGACTGAAGAACCCAATCCAGTCTCGACTACCCGGTTCGAGCCCCACGATCGACCATGTTTTGCAAGATGGTAGAAGAAGGCCACCCTGGCCTATTGGTTATCGCGTCTGACTGAAGTCCGCTATGAATAGTCGCTTTCAGCTGTTTTAAAAAAAATATTCACACCTTATAAATTCAGGTGATGTTTCAGACCGGAAAAATATCATATTTCCAAGAAACAATTAACGAAAAAATTCCCCAGAATGAATGTACTTTGTTACCATGGGTCTCAGAGACAAACTCGAATTCGTCTACATTCTTTCTCTCTCCGTTATTTCCGTTATCTCTATTTCTTATAGTATGTATGTACGCTGGTGTTTGTGACTCCAAGCACACACCACAACTATTCTTCTTCTATCCTCTCGTGGTTCCGCTAGTATTTAGTTCCCTCTTACACACGAGAAGGCTTCCGAGAAACTCTCAGCTCTACGATGCCTTCATACAAGCTCACCAACTTTGACGCGAGGGGCCGTGCAGAGGTATTTCAGTTGTGGATTAATGTATCTTTCTTCTTCATCAATTTTCTCGAATATTTCAGGCATATTTGTACACTCATTAACAAGCAAATATAGCCTAGATATTTCGAATTGTTCTTTCGCTGGGATGTAGAAGAGAGATAAATCTGATAATACAACACGTTTAGGTCGCACGTCAACTCTTCCACCTGCTGTCCCGTATGAAGACATCCGCGTCAAGCAACCCGACTGGCCTGCAGTGAAACCCAGTCAGTGTTTGCTCCCAATCTAATGAACTCATTTTAATGCAAAATTCCGAGTACACAGCTCATCGAAAACACATGAGAACGTTAATGTCTTGTTTGCCGTATCCGTAAGTATTCTGATGTTGCAGAGACGCCATTCGGTCAGGTGCCAGTCCTCGAGGTCGATGGGAAGCAGCTTCCCCAGTCGTTCGCCATCACCCGCTACCTCGCAAAACAATTTGGTAAAATAAGGCGAAAGCAAACAATCAACATAATTCAAGATATTTGATATTTTTCAACTGATTTCGGCTAATGAACGTGTTTAACCGGCTTCACCTTTTTCAGGCTTTGCAGGCCGTTCGAGACAGCCTGGGTGGACGCACTCGCGGATCAGCTGAAGGACTTCCAGAGCGAAATGAGACCCGCTCTAATGGTCTGTCTCGGAATGGCACAGGGAAGTCAGGAAGACGACTCGTCGTCATTATTCGTTATGATATCTACACGATGATGCAACAAACAGGATTTGTCTCACGATAAAGCAATGATTTTGTTTTTTTCTCAAAATCAGGTTTTTGAATGAAACTTTTTCAGACAAGTACCAGCTGCTAAAAGATGTGGCGATTCCCGCACGCGACAAGTTCTTCGCTTTGCTGGAGAAAATCGCCAAGGTGAGATTCGACCTGTACAACATTCGTAATGTTTCCTTGTAGATATTAGTGAAACCATAGTGAGCGTGTGTTGTTCAGGAAAACGGCAGTAACGGCTTAGGCCATTAGGCCAGGGCGGCCTACCGCCGGGAACGCTTGACGGAGACTAGTGGTTGGGGCGCGCGCCTTTCTCTACCTCTTGCAAAACATCACCTGCGGGCGGGTGTCGAACCTGTTTTGCAAGATGGTAGACGGCTCGCGCCCCCCAACCACTAGTCTCCGCCATGCGTTCCCGGCGGTAGGCCGCCCTGGCCTATTGATTATGGTGACTGACTGAAGTCCGCTATATGACCAGTTCCGCTATCACCGGCAGTCTTCTCCACAATCGATAACCCCAGAATGGAAAGTTTCACAAAATCGACCTTTATGAGCTGTGCCAGATCCTTCCGATTCTGCTCGAGAATATAGCAAACGGCCTCATAAATGTGTCTGGAAGTGTACTGACACATTCCAATGCATGACGACACGGTTGTTCAGGAAAACGGGAGCAACGGGCACTTTGTGGGCTCGTCTCTCACCTGGGTTGATTTTCTGATCGCCGATCACGTCTCGATTCTTCTCCAGTTCATTCCCGGCTTCCTAGATACATTCCCAACTGTGCTGTCAACGGTCCAGAAGATTGAATCGACCCCCAAGCTGAAGGAGTGGGTCGAGAAACGACCTACCACCGCCTTTTGATATATGTATTTCAAGCCACCCCAGAGTGATGCTTCAGAACTTGATCTATTTCTGAAGCATATCCCAATCCGAACTGGTTCGTGCGCCGAACTCATTCGAGTCTGTTCCCACTCATTCCCCCCTCTCTGTCTCCAGGCGTTCGGTCAGGGGTCGTCGGTCGTTCGGTCAGGGGTCTGACAGAACGTCGGGAGACAGAGAGTGAGGAATGAGTGGGCGCTCGAACGAGTTCGTCGCACGAACCAGTTCGGATTGGAATATGCTTCAGAAACAGATCAATGGATAGGAATGATACCTGCCCCCTCACTATTCCTCAGTCCATTCCCTTCTCTATTATTCTCCCAATTGATATTGCTTACCACCTTAGACGTGTTTCTGATTCGTGCTCTCTTCCTTCCGATGGAATTCCCTCTGTTATTTTCAAGAAGTGTTATTTGACTCTATCTGAACCACTTGCTCATATTATGAACTACAGTTTGATGTTGGGTCAAGTCCCTTCTCTCTGGAAACTTTCAGTTATTGTCCCAATTCCTAAAGTCACGTCTCCTTCTTTGTTATCCGACTACCGTCCCATCTCACTCACTCCCATTCCTAGTAAAGTCATGGAACGAATCATCAAGCCCAAATTAGTCCGCTGGTGCGAAATCCACTCCATAATTCCACCTGAACAACACGGATTCGTCCGTGGCAAATCTACCGTATCCCAACTTCTTGAGTGTACCCAATCTTGGCGTGATTCAATGGATAGGAATGATTGTGTTGACGTTGTTTATGTTGACCTAGCTAAGGCATTTGATACTGTTTCTCATTCTAAACTCCTCCATAAATTGAATTGCCTTGGTATTCGTGGTTGTCTGTTTAACTGGATTTCGGACTTCTTGCTCGATCGTCACTTACAGGTAAAAGTTGGCTCCTCTCTCTCTTCGGAGAGAGTGGTTCTCAGTGGTGTCCCACAAGGCACTGTATTAGCTCCGATTCTATTTCTCATCTACCTTTTCGATGTCCCTCGGGCTCTCTCTCCATTCCCTTTAGTCAACTTCCGTCTCTTTGCTGATGACATCAAACTGTACATCACTCACAAACCTGACCAACATCCATCCACCCCCTCTCAACTTCAACAAGGGTTACAGGGTATCTTAGAATACTGCGAAACTTGGCAGTTGACGGTCGCTGAAAAGAAGTGCACCGCCCTTTACATAGGCAAAAACAATCCCCTCTTCCAATACTCTCTCAACTCCATACCCCTCTCTCTTCCTTCCATTGTGTCTCCCCCCGAACCTATTCGGGACCTTGGAGTCTATATCGACTCAACTCTCTCTTTCCTTCCACACATTGATCTCATTTGTAAAAAAGCACTAAAGCTAATTTATCTGCTTTTTCGATCTGTATCATGTACGTCCAGTGATCCCTACATTAGAGCTTATCGTTCATTCATTGTACCCATTCTCGAATACGCCTCACCAGTCTGGTCCCCTTCCGCTAAAGGCCCCATTAGACAATTAGAGAAATGCCAGCATCTCTTCACGCGACTGTTGCACTATCGTACATCTCCTCATATTTCATTCCCGCCTTCTTATGATCAGAGACTAGCCCAGTCACACTTAAAATCTTTGTACCTTCGCCGTGTAGTAGCTGATATTGTATTCTCTCTAAAGATTGTTAATGGGATTGTAAATCTTCCTATGTCTAGTTTCTATTCATTTCGTAATGTGTCTTCTAGAAATAATGCTTTCTCTCTTCATATTCCCATTGCTCGAAGTGAGAATTTGCGATCTTCTTTTTCTCACCGTTCTATTCGCTTTCTTTGTAAGATCCATAAAATTGTTGATCCCAAGTTATCTCTGTCTACTATCAAACTTCGCCTGTTGTCTAACCCCGACACTACCCACATTCTCCAGATTGAGATTCCAAAACTGTAGCTTCATTCCTCCCTTCCCTCCCTTGCTCTGATCCATACGATATACATGGATCGAACGGTCTCCTTCCCGTTCCGAGGCTTCGTCCACCTCGTCAATCAAGAGCAAGTCTGGGAATGTGCAATATACGAAGTTCCCTCCCCCCTCCCTCCCCTCATCTACATCGATCCCTGTCCCTTCCTCCTTCCCTTAACTCTTCTTATTACTGTATATGTTAATTCACATGCTGTCACACCCTTTGGGGCGTATCAAATAAATAAATAAATAAATAAAAGATCAAGTTCTGAACCATCACTCTGGGGTGGTGGACGGGGCTTGTGGATGGCCCTGACAGAACGTCGGGAGACAGAGAGTGAGGAATGAGTGGGCGCTCGAACGAGTTCGGCGCACGAACCAGTTCGGATTGGAACCAGTTCGGACACCCCAGAGTGATGGTTCAGAACTTGATCTGTTTCTGAAACATATCCCAATCCCAACTGGTTCGTGCGCCGAACTCGTTCGAGTCTGTTCCCACTCATTCCCCCCTCTCTGTCTCCAGGCGTTCGGTCAGAGATCGCCTACGAGAGATCTACTCTCGCTTCCACACCAACTATGGATCCCTCACATTTGCCCGTGAAAATCTTTCGCCTTTTACTAAAGATTTCCGTGTGAAGGATCAAACTATGAGTAAGACTCATTTTTTTGGAATCCCCTCGAAAGAGCGGGATAATAGACTCAGTTTCAAAGTATGTTTTTCTCATCACATTCAATGGTCGATTTGAAATCATTGTTGCTGCTGACCTACCGTAATTTATCGATCCCATCCATTCAAATACATCTTTCCAGTCTCGAAACGACGTCTATACTGTAGAGTTCGAGACTTGTCTCTTTGAATCATGAACTCTGTTCAAGATCATTGAGACGAGAAATGTTCAATGAAGAGATTCGGAAAAAAAATCGGCGGTTTGAAAATTTCAACGTCGTGGGCGGGAAAATAAGGACTTCCTGAAATGTTTTCAGACATTATCTATCATGTCTAAGCATTTGGGCATGAAATTTCTTTGTCACTCTCTCATATATTATCGTTACATCTCCATTATCGTTACATCTCCACTCGCTTTAAACCCCGTTCATCGATTGCTCCTTCTCTATTTGACTCTCATGGTAATAATCTGACCAATGACACTGATAAGGCCGAGGCATTTGCTTCATATTTTGAATCTGTATTTACTGCCGATGATGGACTTCTCCCTACCTGCCCCCTCACTATTCCTCAGTCCATTCCCTTCTCTATTATTCTCCCAATTGATATTGCTTACCACCTTAGACGTGTTTCTGATTCGTGCTCTCTTCCTTCCGATGGAATTCCCTCTGTTATTTTCAAGAAGTGTTATTTGACTCTATCTGAACCACTTGCTCATATTATGAACTACAGTTTAATGTTGGGTCAAGTCCCTTCTCTCTGGAAACTTTCAGTTATTGTCCCAATTCCTAAAGTCACGTCTCCTTCTTTGTTATCCGACTACCGTCCCATCTCACTCACTCCCAGTCCTAGTAAAGTCATGGAACGAATCATCAAGCCCAAATTAGTCCGCTGGTGCGAAATCCACTCCATAATTCCACCTGAACAACACGGATTCGTCCGTGGCAAATCTACCGTATCCCAACTTCTTGAGTGTACCCAATCTTGGCGTGATTCAATGGATAGGAATGATTGTGTTGACGTTGTTTATGTTGACCTAGCTAAGGCATTTGATACTGTTTCTCATTCTAAACTCCTCCATAAATTGAATTGCCTTGGTATTCGTGGTTGTCTGTTTAACTGGATTTCGGACTTCTTGCTCGATCGTCACTTACAGGTAAAAGTTGGCTCCTCTCTCTCTTCGGAGAGAGTGGTTCTCAGTGGTGTCCCACAAGGCACTGTATTAGCTCCGATTCTATTTCTCATCTACCTTTTCGATGTCCCTCGGGCTCTCTCTCCATTCCCTTTAGTCAACTTCCGTCTCTTTGCTGATGACATCAAACTGTACATCACTCACAAACCTGACCAACATCCATCCACCCCCTCTCAACTTCAACAAGGGTTACAGGGTATCTTAGAATACTGCGAAACTTGGCAGTTGACGGTCGCTGAAAAGAAGTGCACCGCCCTTTACATAGGCAAAAACAATCCCCTCTTCCAATACTCTCTCAACTCCATACCCCTCTCTCTTCCTTCCATTGTGTCTCCCCCCGAACCTATTCGGGACCTTGGAGTCTATATCGACTCAACTCTCTCTTTCCTTCCACACATTGATCTCATTTGTAAAAAAGCACTAAAGCTAATTTATCTGCTTTTTCGATCTGTATCATGTACGTCCAGTGATCCCTACATTAGAGCTTATCGTTCATTCATTGTACCCATTCTCGAATACGCCTCACCAGTCTGGTCCCCTTCCGCTAAAGGCCCCATTAGACAATTAGAGAAATGCCAGCATCTCTTCACGCGACTGTTGCACTATCGTACATCTCCTCATATTTCATTCCCGCCTTCTTATGATCAGAGACTAGCCCAGTCACACTTAAAATCTTTGTACCTTCGCCGTGTAGTAGCTGATATTGTATTCTCTCTAAAGATTGTTAATGGGATTGTAAATCTTCCTATGTCTAGTTTCTATTCATTTCGTAATGTGTCTTCTAGAAATAATGCTTTCTCTCTTCATATTCCCATTGCTCGAAGAGAGAATTTGCGATCTTCCTTTTCTCACCGTTCTATTCGCTTTCTTTGTAAGATCCATAAAATTGTTGATCCCAAGTTATCTCTGTCTACTATCAAACTTCGCCTGTTGTCTAACCCCGACACTACCCACATTCTCCAGATAGAGATTCCAAAACTGTAGCTTCATTCCTCCCTTCCCTCCCTTGCTCTGATCCATACGATATACATGGATCGAACGGTCTCCTCCCGTTCCGAGGCTTCGTCCACCTCGTCAATCAAGAGCAACTCTGGGAATGTGCAATATACGAAGTTCCCTCCCCCCTCCCTCCCCTCATCTACATCGATCCCTGTCCCTTCCTCCTTCCCTCAACTCTTCTTATTACTGTATATGTTAATTCACATGCTGTCACACCCTTTGGGGCGTATCAAATAAAAAATAAAAAAAATAAATATTGGCCTTTCTTTAACCCGCCACGTCTAGCGTGCACGCTCTCAACACAATCTCTCTCTTCCACTATCTCATCAGCTTTGCGCAGAGGCGATAACGTGACCAATGAGGCTTAGCCGAGGTGCGTTTATTGCTGGTTGAAAACTTTTCCCAATTGCCCGCTACGGCCCCTGAAACACGGGTAAAATTTTTTTTTTACATTTTTAATCTCCAAATGTTTCCAAACATCATTTCCCATTAGAAATAACTCATTACTTATGTATAATCCTGCTCCAACCAAACGCATTATATTCTGCCCTTCCAAATTTCTGTTCATCAAATGCACCATACTACCAGCTTGGCCACTCCAGAATCCGATTCTCGTCAATTCCTATGGTTTCAAACTTTCTGATTCATTTGTATGGATACCCACGAACTACTATCCAGACAGGAATATTTTTTGCATCAAGAATGGAGAGAGCACGAACAGAGTCACAGACAAAAGAAAATAGATCCAAATATGCTTTCATGCTTTTTAACAACCTCGAACAAGCATATAAATGTGTTTCAAAGTTCAATCTATCAGAAAAATAGCATTCCAGAAATTTCGATTTTTCATCCCTATCCTCATCTACAGGTCAAGAAAATTTGTTTTCTTCAGTCTGCTCAATTTTCTCTCAAAATCTTCTTTTTATTAGTTAATAACCATCCAACATCTTTTCGGACCCTTTCATACTCCGCAGAATTTAAAAAAAAAAATTTTTCCCATGTGACAATTGCTTTAACTACCTATGAGGGGAGTTAAATCAATTCACATTTTGCCCTGCCTTCAGTTTTCATCGAATCGACCCAAACTCTTTTCTGATCGATTCAGCTCCTCAATTCATGACGATCTAAACTTGTTTCAACCTCCTAACATTATTTTGAACCCCGATATGGCATCTACAAGTCGGGAATTTCATTACCCTCCATGGGAGTTGGTCCCGGAATATCCGGGAACGTGCTCGGAATATCCGGGAAGCAGGAAAAAATATCGATTTTTGAGACCATGTTCAATCGATTCAGAATTGCACGGGGATTCTGAAAATACATGCCTTAAAATGACGTTTGAGAATGACATCTTTCGAACATTTTCGTATCGCAACTCTGCACTGTTCTGACAATCTGCCAGAGGGTAAGAACCTCCTATATGGCCAGTTATCGCCCATCCCCTTCGCGATTCCACCCCGTCGCGACTAGAGAGCACCGCGCCTACGAGAGATCTCCTCTCGCTTCCAAACCAACTCTGGATCCTTCACATTTGCCCGTGAAAATCTTTCGCCTTTTACTAAAGATTTCCGTGTGAAGGATCAAACTATGAGTAATACTCATTTTTTTTGGAATCCCCTCGAAAGAGCGGGATAATAGACTCAGTTTCAAAGTATGTTTTTCTCATCACATTCAATGGTCGATTTGATATCATTGTTGCTGCTGACCTACCGTAATTTATCGATCCCATCCACTCAAATACATCTTTCCAGTCTCGAAACGACGTCTATACTGTAGAGTTCGAGACTTGTCTCTTTGAATCATGAACTCTGTTCAAGATCATTGAGACGAGAAATGTTCAATGAAGAGATTCGGAAAAAAATCGGCTGTTTGAAAATTTCAACGTCGTGGGCGGGAAAATAAGGACTTCCTGAAATGTTTTCAGACATTATCTATCATGTCTAAGCATTTGGGCATGAACTTTCTTTGTCACTCTCTCATATTGGCCTTTCTTTAACCCGCCGCGTCTAGCGTGCACGCTCTCAACACAATCTCTCTCTTCCACTATCTCATCAGCTTTGCGCAGAGGCGATAACGTGACCAATGAGGCTTAGCCGAGGTGCGTTTATTGCTGGTTGAAAACTTTTCCCAATTGCCCGCTACGGCCCCTGAAACACGGGTGCCGTATGCAATTTTTGCAAGCCCGAAGGGGCAAAAAGAAAAAAAATTTTTTTTTTACATTTTTAATCTCCAAATGTTTCCAAACATCATTTCCCATTAGAAATAACTCATTACTTATGTATAATCCTGCTCCAACCAAACGCATTATATTCTGCCCTTCCAAATTTCTGTTCATCAAATGCACCATACTACCAGCTTGGCCACTCCAGAATCCGATTCTCGTCAATTCCTATGGTTTCAAACTTTCTGATTCATTTGTATGGATACCCACGAACTACTATCCAGACAGGAATATTTTTTGCATCAAGAATGGAGAGAGCACGAACAGAGTCACAGACAAAAGAAAATAGATCCAAATATGCTTTCATGCTTTTTAACAACCTCGAACAAGCATATAAATGTGTTTCAAAGTTCAATCTATCAGAAAAATAGCATTCCAGAAATTTCGATTTTTCATCCCTATCCTCATCTACAGGTCAAGAAAATTTGTTTTCTTCAGTCTGCTCAATTTTCTCTCAAAATCTTCTTTTTATTAGTTAATAACCATCCAACATCTTTTCGGACCCTTTCATACTCCGCCGAATTTTTTTTTTCAATTTTTCCCATGTGACAATTGCTTTAACTACCTATGAGGGGAGTTAAATCAATTCACATTTTGCCCTGCCTTCAGTTTTCATCGAATCGACCCAAACTCTTTTCTGATCGATTCAGCTCCTCAATTCATGACGATCTAAACTTGTTTCAACCTCCTAACATTATTTTGAACCCCGATATGGCATCTACAAGTCGGGAATTTCATTACCCTCCGTGGGAGTTGGTCCCGGAATAACCGGGAACGTGCTCGGAATATCCGGGAAGCAGGAAAAAATATCGATTTTTGAGACCATGTTCAATCGATTCAGAATTGCACGGGGATTCTGAAAATACATGCCTTAAAATGACGTTTGAGAATGACATCTTTCGAACATTTTCGTATCGCAACTCTGCACTGTTCTGACAATCTGCCAGAGGGTAAGAACCTCCTATATGGCCAGTTATCGCCCATCCCCTTCGCGATTCCACCCCGTCGCGACTAGAGAGCACCGCGCCTACGAGAGATCTCCTCTCGCTTCCAAACCAACTCTGGATCCTTCACATTTGCCCGTGAAAATCTTTCGCCTTTTACTAAAGATTTCCGTGTGAAGCATCAAACTATGAGTAATACTCATTTTTTTTGGAATCTCCTCGAAAGAACGGGATAATAGACTCAGTTTCAAAGTATGTTTTTCTCATCACATTCAATGGTCGATTTGATATCATTGTTGCTGCTGACCTACCGTAATTTATCGATCCCATCCACTCAAATACATCTTTCCAGTCTCGAAACGACGTCTATACTGTAGAGTTCGAGACTTGTCTCTTTGAATCATGAACTCTGTTCAAGATCATTGAGACGAGAAATGTTCAATGAAGAGATTCGGAAAAAAAAACGGCTGTTTGAAAATTTCAACGTCGTGGGCGGGAAAATAAGGACTTCCTGAAATGTTTTCAGACATTATCTATCATGTCTAAGCATTTGGGCATGAACTTTCTTTGTCACTCTCTCATATTGGCCTTTCTTTAACCCGCCGCGTCTAGAGTGCACGTTCTCAACACAATCTCTCTCTTCCACTATCTCATCAGCTTTGCGCAGAGGCGATAACGTGACCAATGAGGCTTAGCCGAGGTGCGTTTATTGCTGGTTGAAAACTTTTCCCAATTGCCCGCTACGGCCCCTGAAACACGGGTGCCGTATGCAATTTTTGCAAGACGGAAGGGGCAAAAAGAAAAAAAAATTTTTTTTACATTTTTAATCTCCAAATGTTTCCCAACATCATTTCCCATTAGAAATAACTCATTACTTATGTATAATCCTGCTCCAACCAAACGCATTATATTCTGCCCTTCCAAATTTCTGTTCATCAAATGCACCATACTACCAGCTTGGCCACTCCAGAATCCGATTCTCGTCAATTCCTATGGTTTCAAACTTTCTGATTCATTTGTATGGATACCCACGAACTACTATCCAGACAGGAATATTTTTTGCATCAAGAATGGAGAGAGCACGAACAGAGTCACAGACAAAAGAAAATAGATCCAAATATGCTTTCATGCTTTTTAACAACCTCGAACAAGCATATAAATGTGTTTCAAAGTTCAATCTATCAGAAAAATAGCATTCCAGAAATTTCGATTTTTCATCCCTATCCTCATCTACAGGTCAAGAAAATTTGTTTTCTTCAGTCTGCTCAATTTTCTCTCAAAATCTTCTTTTTATTAGTTAATAACCATCCAACATCTTTTCGGACCCTTTCATACTCCGCCGAATTTTTTTTTTCAATTTTTCCCATGTGACAATTGCTTTAACTACCTATGAGGGGAGTTAAATCAATTCACATTTTGCCCTGCCTTCAGTTTTCATCGAATCGACCCAAACTCTTTTCTGATCGATTCAGCTCCTCAATTCATGACGATCTAAACTTGTTTCAACCTCCTAACATTATTTTGAACCCCGATATGGCATCTACAAGTCGGGAATTTCATTACCCTCCGTGGGAGTTGGTCCCGGAATAACCGGGAACGTGCTCGGAATATCCGGGAAGCAGGAAAAAATATCGATTTTTGAGACCATGTTCAATCGATTCAGAATTGCACGGGGATTCTGAAAATACATGCCTTAAAATGACGTTTGAGAATGACATCTTTCGAACATTTTCGTATCGCAACTCTGCACTGTTCTGACAATCTGCCAGAGGGTAAGAACCTCCTATATGGCCAGTTATCGCCCATCCCCTTCGCGATTCCACCCCGTCGCGACTAGAGAGCACCGCGCCTACGAGAGATCTCCTCTCGCTTCCAAACCAACTCTGGATCCTTCACATTTGCCCGTGAAAATCTTTCGCCTTTTACTAAAGATTTCCGTGTGAAGGATCAAACTATGAGTAATACTCATTTTTTTTGGAATCCCCTCGAAAGAGCGGGATAATAGACTCAGTTTCAAAGTATGTTTTTCTCATCACATTCAATGGTCGATTTGATATCATTGTTGCTGCTGACCTACCGTAATTTATCGATCCCATCCACTCAAATACATCTTTCCAGTCTCGAAACGACGTCTATACTGTAGAGTTCGAGACTTGTCTCTTTGAATCATGAACTCTGTTCAAGATCATTGAGACGAGAAATGTTCAATGAAGAGATTCGGAAAAAAAAACGGCTGTTTGAAAATTTCAACGTCGTGGGCGGGAAAATAAGGACTTCCTGAAATGTTTTCAGACATTATCTATCATGTCTAAGCATTTGGGCATGAACTTTCTTTGTCACTCTCTCATATTGGCCTTTCTTTAACCCGCCGCGTCTAGCGTGCACGTTCTCAACACAATCTCTCTCTTCCACTATCTCATCAGCTTTGCGCAGAGGCGATAACGTGACCAATGAGGCTTAGCCGAGGTGCGTTTATTGCTGGTTGAAAACTTTTCCCAATTGCCCGCTACGGCCCCTGAAACACGGGTGCCGTATGCAATTTTTGCAAGACGGAAGGGGCAAAAAGAAAAAAAAATTTTTTTTACATTTTTAATCTCCAAATGTTTCCCAACATCATTTCCCATTAGAAATAACTCATTACTTATGTATAATCCTGCTCCAACCAAACGCATTATATTCTGCCCTTCCAAATTTCTGTTCATCAAATGCACCATACTACCAGCTTGGCCACTCCAGAATCCGATTCTCGTCAATTCCTATGGTTTCAAACTTTCTGATTCATTTGTATGGATACCCACGAACTACTATCCAGACAGGAATATTTTTTGCATCAAGAATGGAGAGAGCACGAACAGAGTCACAGACAAAAGAAAATAGATCCAAATATGCTTTCATGCTTTTTAACAACCTCGAACAAGCATATAAATGTGTTTCAAAGTTCAATCTATCAGAAAAATAGCATTCCAGAAATTTCGATTTTTCATCCCTATCCTCATCTACAGGTCAAGAAAATTTGTTTTCTTCAGTCTGCTCAATTTTCTCTCAAAATCTTCTTTTTATTAGTTAATAACCATCCAACATCTTTTCGGACCCTTTCATACTCCGCCGAATTTTTTTTTTCAATTTTTCCCATGTGACAATTGCTTTAACTACCTATGAGGGGAGTTAAATCAATTCACATTTTGCCCTGCCTTCAGTTTTCATCGAATCGACCCAAACTCTTTTCTGATCGATTCAGCTCCTCAATTCATGACGATCTAAACTTGTTTCAACCTCCTAACATTATTTTGAACCCCGATATGGCATCTACAAGTCGGGAATTTCATTACCCTCCGTGGGAGTTGGTCCCGGAATAACCGGGAACGTGCTCGGAATATCCGGGAAGCAGGAAAAAATATCGATTTTTGAGACCATGTTCAATCGATTCAGAATTGCACGGGGATTCTGAAAATACATGCCTTAAAATGACGTTTGAGAATGACATCTTTCGAACATTTTCGTATCGCAACTCTGCACTGTTCTGACAATCTGCCAGAGGGTAAGAACCTCCTATATGGCCAGTTATCGCCCATCCCCTTCGCGATTCCACCCCGTCGCGACTAGAGAGCACCGCGCCTACGAGAGATCTCCTCTCGCTTCCAAACCAACTCTGGATCCTTCACATTTGCCCGTGAAAATCTTTCGCCTTTTACTAAAGATTTCCGTGTGAAGGATCAAACTATGAGTAATACTCATTTTTTTTGGAATCCCCTCGAAAGAGCGGGATAATAGACTCAGTTTCAAAGTATGTTTTTCTCATCACATTCAATGGTCGATTTGATATCATTGTTGCTGCTGACCTACCGTAATTTATCGATCCCATCCACTCAAATACATCTTTCCAGTCTCGAAACGACGTCTATACTGTAGAGTTCGAGACTTGTCTCTTTGAATCATGAACTCTGTTCAAGATCATTGAGACGAGAAATGTTCAATGAAGAGATTCGGAAAAAAATCGGCTGTTTGAAAATTTCAACGTCGTGGGCGGGAAAATAAGGACTTCCTGAAATGTTTTCAGACATTATCTATCATGTCTAAGCATTTGGGCATGAACTTTCTTTGTCACTCTCTCATATTGGCCTTTCTTTAACCCGCCGCGTCTAGCGTGCACGCTCTCAACACAATCTCTCTCTTCCACTATCTCATCAGCTTTGCGCAGAGGCGATAACGTGACCAATGAGGCTTAGCCGAGGTGCGTTTATTGCTGGTTGAAAACTTTTCCCAATTGCCCGCTACGGCCCCTGAAACACGGGTGCCGTATGCAATTTTTGCAAGCCCGAAGGGGCAAAAAGAAAAAAAATTTTTTTTTTACATTTTTAATCTCCAAATGTTTCCAAACATCATTTCCCATTAGAAATAACTCATTACTTATGTATAATCCTGCTCCAACCAAACGCATTATATTCTGCCCTTCCAAATTTCTGTTCATCAAATGCACCATACTACCAGCTTGGCCACTCCAGAATCCGATTCTCGTCAATTCCTATGGTTTCAAACTTTCTGATTCATTTGTATGGATACCCACGAACTACTATCCAGACAGGAATATTTTTTGCATCAAGAATGGAGAGAGCACGAACAGAGTCACAGACAAAAGAAAATAGATCCAAATATGCTTTCATGCTTTTTAACAACCTCGAACAAGCATATAAATGTGTTTCAAAGTTCAATCTATCAGAAAAATAGCATTCCAGAAATTTCGATTTTTCATCCCTATCCTCATCTACAGGTCAAGAAAATTTGTTTTCTTCAGTCTGCTCAATTTTCTCTCAAAATCTTCTTTTTATTAGTTAATAACCATCCAACATCTTTTCGGACCCTTTCATACTCCGCCGAATTTTTTTTTTCAATTTTTCCCATGTGACAATTGCTTTAACTACCTATGAGGGGAGTTAAATCAATTCACATTTTGCCCTGCCTTCAGTTTTCATCGAATCGACCCAAACTCTTTTCTGATCGATTCAGCTCCTCAATTCATGACGATCTAAACTTGTTTCAACCTCCTAACATTATTTTGAACCCCGATATGGCATCTACAAGTCGGGAATTTCATTACCCTCCGTGGGAGTTGGTCCCGGAATAACCGGGAACGTGCTCGGAATATCCGGGAAGCAGGAAAAAATATCGATTTTTGAGACCATGTTCAATCGATTCAGAATTGCACGGGGATTCTGAAAATACATGCCTTAAAATGACGTTTGAGAATGACATCTTTCGAACATTTTCGTATCGCAACTCTGCACTGTTCTGACAATCTGCCAGAGGGTAAGAACCTCCTATATGGCCAGTTATCGCCCATCCCCTTCGCGATTCCACCCCGTCGCGACTAGAGAGCACCGCGCCTACGAGAGATCTCCTCTCGCTTCCAAACCAACTCTGGATCCTTCACATTTGCCCGTGAAAATCTTTCGCCTTTTACTAAAGATTTCCGTGTGAAGCATCAAACTATGAGTAATACTCATTTTTTTTGGAATCTCCTCGAAAGAACGGGATAATAGACTCAGTTTCAAAGTATGTTTTTCTCATCACATTCAATGGTCGATTTGATATCATTGTTGCTGCTGACCTACCGTAATTTATCGATCCCATCCACTCAAATACATCTTTCCAGTCTCGAAACGACGTCTATACTGTAGAGTTCGAGACTTGTCTCTTTGAATCATGAACTCTGTTCAAGATCATTGAGACGAGAAATGTTCAATGAAGAGATTCGGAAAAAAAAACGGCTGTTTGAAAATTTCAACGTCGTGGGCGGGAAAATAAGGACTTCCTGAAATGTTTTCAGACATTATCTATCATGTCTAAGCATTTGGGCATGAACTTTCTTTGTCACTCTCTCATATTGGCCTTTCTTTAACCCGCCGCGTCTAGCGTGCACGTTCTCAACACAATCTCTCTCTTCCACTATCTCATCAGCTTTGCGCAGAGGCGATAACGTGACCAATGAGGCTTAGCCGAGGTGCGTTTATTGCTGGTTGAAAACTTTTCCCAATTGCCCGCTACGGCCCCTGAAACACGGGTGCCGTATGCAATTTTTGCAAGACGGAAGGGGCAAAAAGAAAAAAAAATTTTTTTTACATTTTTAATCTCCAAATGTTTCCCAACATCATTTCCCATTAGAAATAACTCATTACTTATGTATAATCCTGCTCCAACCAAACGCATTATATTCTGCCCTTCCAAATTTCTGTTCATCAAATGCACCATACTACCAGCTTGGCCACTCCAGAATCCGATTCTCGTCAATTCCTATGGTTTCAAACTTTCTGATTCATTTGTATGGATACCCACGAACTACTATCCAGACAGGAATATTTTTTGCATCAAGAATGGAGAGAGCACGAACAGAGTCACAGACAAAAGAAAATAGATCCAAATATGCTTTCATGCTTTTTAACAACCTCGAACAAGCATATAAATGTGTTTCAAAGTTCAATCTATCAGAAAAATAGCATTCCAGAAATTTCGATTTTTCATCCCTATCCTCATCTACAGGTCAAGAAAATTTGTTTTCTTCAGTCTGCTCAATTTTCTCTCAAAATCTTCTTTTTATTAGTTAATAACCATCCAACATCTTTTCGGACCCTTTCATACTCCGCCGAATTTTTTTTTTCAATTTTTCCCATGTGACAATTGCTTTAACTACCTATGAGGGGAGTTAAATCAATTCACATTTTGCCCTGCCTTCAGTTTTCATCGAATCGACCCAAACTCTTTTCTGATCGATTCAGCTCCTCAATTCATGACGATCTAAACTTGTTTCAACCTCCTAACATTATTTTGAACCCCGATATGGCATCTACAAGTCGGGAATTTCATTACCCTCCGTGGGAGTTGGTCCCGGAATAACCGGGAACGTGCTCGGAATATCCGGGAAGCAGGAAAAAATATCGATTTTTGAGACCATGTTCAATCGATTCAGAATTGCACGGGGATTCTGAAAATACATGCCTTAAAATGACGTTTGAGAATGACATCTTTCGAACATTTTCGTATCGCAACTCTGCACTGTTCTGACAATCTGCCAGAGGGTAAGAACCTCCTATATGGCCAGTTATCGCCCATCCCCTTCGCGATTCCACCCCGTCGCGACTAGAGAGCACCGCGCCTACGAGAGATCTCCTCTCGCTTCCAAACCAACTCTGGATCCTTCACATTTGCCCGTGAAAATCTTTCGCCTTTTACTAAAGATTTCCGTGTGAAGGATCAAACTATGAGTAATACTCATTTTTTTTGGAATCCCCTCGAAAGAGCGGGATAATAGACTCAGTTTCAAAGTATGTTTTTCTCATCACATTCAATGGTCGATTTGATATCATTGTTGCTGCTGACCTACCGTAATTTATCGATCCCATCCACTCAAATACATCTTTCCAGTCTCGAAACGACGTCTATACTGTAGAGTTCGAGACTTGTCTCTTTGAATCATGAACTCTGTTCAAGATCATTGAGACGAGAAATGTTCAATGAAGAGATTCGGAAAAAAAAACGGCTGTTTGAAAATTTCAACGTCGTGGGCGGGAAAATAAGGACTTCCTGAAATGTTTTCAGACATTATCTATCATGTCTAAGCATTTGGGCATGAACTTTCTTTGTCACTCTCTCATATTGGCCTTTCTTTAACCCGCCGCGTCTAGCGTGCACGTTCTCAACACAATCTCTCTCTTCCACTATCTCATCAGCTTTGCGCAGAGGCGATAACGTGACCAATGAGGCTTAGCCGAGGTGCGTTTATTGCTGGTTGAAAACTTTTCCCAATTGCCCGCTACGGCCCCTGAAACACGGGTGCCGTATGCAATTTTTGCAAGACGGAAGGGGCAAAAAGAAAAAAAAATTTTTTTTACATTTTTAATCTCCAAATGTTTCCCAACATCATTTCCCATTAGAAATAACTCATTACTTATGTATAATCCTGCTCCAACCAAACGCATTATATTCTGCCCTTCCAAATTTCTGTTCATCAAATGCACCATACTACCAGCTTGGCCACTCCAGAATCCGATTCTCGTCAATTCCTATGGTTTCAAACTTTCTGATTCATTTGTATGGATACCCACGAACTACTATCCAGACAGGAATATTTTTTGCATCAAGAATGGAGAGAGCACGAACAGAGTCACAGACAAAAGAAAATAGATCCAAATATGCTTTCATGCTTTTTAACAACCTCGAACAAGCATATAAATGTGTTTCAAAGTTCAATCTATCAGAAAAATAGCATTCCAGAAATTTCGATTTTTCATCCCTATCCTCATCTACAGGTCAAGAAAATTTGTTTTCTTCAGTCTGCTCAATTTTCTCTCAAAATCTTCTTTTTATTAGTTAATAACCATCCAACATCTTTTCGGACCCTTTCATACTCCGCCGAATTTTTTTTTTCAATTTTTCCCATGTGACAATTGCTTTAACTACCTATGAGGGGAGTTAAATCAATTCACATTTTGCCCTGCCTTCAGTTTTCATCGAATCGACCCAAACTCTTTTCTGATCGATTCAGCTCCTCAATTCATGACGATCTAAACTTGTTTCAACCTCCTAACATTATTTTGAACCCCGATATGGCATCTACAAGTCGGGAATTTCATTACCCTCCGTGGGAGTTGGTCCCGGAATAACCGGGAACGTGCTCGGAATATCCGGGAAGCAGGAAAAAATATCGATTTTTGAGACCATGTTCAATCGATTCAGAATTGCACGGGGATTCTGAAAATACATGCCTTAAAATGACGTTTGAGAATGACATCTTTCGAACATTTTCGTATCGCAACTCTGCACTGTTCTGACAATCTGCCAGAGGGTAAGAACCTCCTATATGGCCAGTTATCGCCCATCCCCTTCGCGATTCCACCCCGTCGCGACTAGAGAGCACCGCGCCTACGAGAGATCTCCTCTCGCTTCCAAACCAACTCTGGATCCTTCACATTTGCCCGTGAAAATCTTTCGCCTTTTACTAAAGATTTCCGTGTGAAGGATCAAACTATGAGTAATACTCATTTTTTTTGGAATCCCCTCGAAAGAGCGGGATAATAGACTCAGTTTCAAAGTATGTTTTTCTCATCACATTCAATGGTCGATTTGATATCATTGTTGCTGCTGACCTACCGTAATTTATCGATCCCATCCACTCAAATACATCTTTCCAGTCTCGAAACGACGTCTATACTGTAGAGTTCGAGACTTGTCTCTTTGAATCATGAACTCTGTTCAAGATCATTGAGACGAGAAATGTTCAATGAAGAGATTCGGAAAAAAAAACGGCTGTTTGAAAATTTCAACGTCGTGGGCGGGAAAATAAGGACTTCCTGAAATGTTTTCAGACATTATCTATCATGTCTAAGCATTTGGGCATGAACTTTCTTTGTCACTCTCTCATATTGGCCTTTCTTTAACCCGCCGCGTCTAGCGTGCACGTTCTCAACACAATCTCTCTCTTCCACTATCTCATCAGCTTTGCGCAGAGGCGATAACGTGACCAATGAGGCTTAGCCGAGGTGCGTTTATTGCTGGTTGAAAACTTTTCCCAATTGCCCGCTACGGCCCCTGAAACACGGGTGCCGTATGCAATTTTTGCAAGACGGAAGGGGCAAAAAGAAAAAAAAATTTTTTTTACATTTTTAATCTCCAAATGTTTCCCAACATCATTTCCCATTAGAAATAACTCATTACTTATGTATAATCCTGCTCCAACCAAACGCATTATATTCTGCCCTTCCAAATTTCTGTTCATCAAATGCACCATACTACCAGCTTGGCCACTCCAGAATCCGATTCTCGTCAATTCCTATGGTTTCAAACTTTCTGATTCATTTGTATGGATACCCACGAACTACTATCCAGACAGGAATATTTTTTGCATCAAGAATGGAGAGAGCACGAACAGAGTCACAGACAAAAGAAAATAGATCCAAATATGCTTTCATGCTTTTTAACAACCTCGAACAAGCATATAAATGTGTTTCAAAGTTCAATCTATCAGAAAAATAGCATTCCAGAAATTTCGATTTTTCATCCCTATCCTCATCTACAGGTCAAGAAAATTTGTTTTCTTCAGTCTGCTCAATTTTCTCTCAAAATCTTCTTTTTATTAGTTAATAACCATCCAACATCTTTTCGGACCCTTTCATACTCCGCCGAATTTTTTTTTTCAATTTTTCCCATGTGACAATTGCTTTAACTACCTATGAGGGGAGTTAAATCAATTCACATTTTGCCCTGCCTTCAGTTTTCATCGAATCGACCCAAACTCTTTTCTGATCGATTCAGCTCCTCAATTCATGACGATCTAAACTTGTTTCAACCTCCTAACATTATTTTGAACCCCGATATGGCATCTACAAGTCGGGAATTTCATTACCCTCCGTGGGAGTTGGTCCCGGAATAACCGGGAACGTGCTCGGAATATCCGGGAAGCAGGAAAAAATATCGATTTTTGAGACCATGTTCAATCGATTCAGAATTGCACGGGGATTCTGAAAATACATGCCTTAAAATGACGTTTGAGAATGACATCTTTCGAACATTTTCGTATCGCAACTCTGCACTGTTCTGACAATCTGCCAGAGGGTAAGAACCTCCTATATGGCCAGTTATCGCCCATCCCCTTCGCGATTCCACCCCGTCGCGACTAGAGAGCACCGCGCCTACGAGAGATCTCCTCTCGCTTCCAAACCAACTCTGGATCCTTCACATTTGCCCGTGAAAATCTTTCGCCTTTTACTAAAGATTTCCGTGTGAAGGATCAAACTATGAGTAATACTCATTTTTTTTGGAATCTCCTCGAAAGAACGGGATAATAGACTCAGTTTCAAAGTATGTTTTTCTCATCACATTCAATGGTCGATTTGATATCATTGTTGCTGCTGACCTACCGTAATTTATCGATCCCATCCACTCAAATACATCTTTCCAGTCTCGAAACGACGTCTATACTGTAGAGTTCGAGACTTGTCTCTTTGAATCATGAACTCTGTTCAAGATCATTGAGACGAGAAATGTTCAATGAAGAGATTCGGAAAAAAAAACGGCTGTTTGAAAATTTCAACGTCGTGGGCGGGAAAATAAGGACTTCCTGAAATGTTTTCAGACATTATCTATCATGTCTAAGCATTTGGGCATGAACTTTCTTTGTCACTCTCTCATATTGGCCTTTCTTTAACCCGCCGCGTCTAGCGTGCACGTTCTCAACACAATCTCTCTCTTCCACTATCTCATCAGCTTTGCGCAGAGGCGATAACGTGACCAATGAGGCTTAGCCGAGGTGCGTTTATTGCTGGTTGAAAACTTTTCCCAATTGCCCGCTACGGCCCCTGAAACACGGGTGCCGTATGCAATTTTTGCAAGACGGAAGGGGCAAAAAGAAAAAAAAATTTTTTTTACATTTTTAATCTCCAAATGTTTCCCAACATCATTTCCCATTAGAAATAACTCATTACTTATGTATAATCCTGCTCCAACCAAACGCATTATATTCTGCCCTTCCAAATTTCTGTTCATCAAATGCACCATACTACCAGCTTGGCCACTCCAGAATCCGATTCTCGTCAATTCCTATGGTTTCAAACTTTCTGATTCATTTGTATGGATACCCACGAACTACTATCCAGACAGGAATATTTTTTGCATCAAGAATGGAGAGAGCACGAACAGAGTCACAGACAAAAGAAAATAGATCCAAATATGCTTTCATGCTTTTTAACAACCTCGAACAAGCATATAAATGTGTTTCAAA
The DNA here is from genome assembly GCA_036245825.1 of Pristionchus entomophagus. NCBI lineage: Eukaryota > Metazoa > Nematoda > Chromadorea > Rhabditida > Neodiplogasteridae > Pristionchus > Pristionchus entomophagus. Next base: position 38,471,374 of record BTSX01000005.1, read on the forward strand.
GTTCAATCTATCAGAAAAATAGCATTCCAGAAATTTCGATTTTTCATCCCTATCCTCATCTACAGGTCAAGAAAATTTGTTTTCTTCAGTCTGCTCAATTTTCTCTCAAAATCTTCTTTTTATTAGTTAATAACCATCCAACATCTTTTCGGACCCTTTCATACTCCGCCGAATTTTTTTTTTCAATTTTTCCCATGTGACAATTGCTTTAACTACCTATGAGGGGAGTTAAATCAATTCACATTTTGCCCTGCCTTCAGTTTTCATCGAATCGACCCAAACTCTTTTCTGATCGATTCAGCTCCTCAATTCATGACGATCTAAACTTGTTTCAACCTCCTAACATTATTTTGAACCCCGATATGGCATCTACAAGTCGGGAATTTCATTACCCTCCGTGGGAGTTGGTCCCGGAATAACCGGGAACGTGCTCGGAATATCCGGGAAGCAGGAAAAAATATCGATTTTTGAGACCATGTTCAATCGATTCAGAATTGCACGGGGATTCTGAAAATACATGCCTTAAAATGACGTTTGAGAATGACATCTTTCGAACATTTTCGTATCGCAACTCTGCACTGTTCTGACAATCTGCCAGAGGGTAAGAACCTCCTATATGGCCAGTTATCGCCCATCCCCTTCGCGATTCCACCCCGTCGCGACTAGAGAGCACCGCGCCTACGAGAGATCTCCTCTCGCTTCCAAACCAACTCTGGATCCTTCACATTTGCCCGTGAAAATCTTTCGCCTTTTACTAAAGATTTCCGTGTGAAGGATCAAACTATGAGTAATACTCATTTTTTTTGGAATCTCCTCGAAAGAACGGGATAATAGACTCAGTTTCAAAGTATGTTTTTCTCATCACATTCAATGGTCGATTTGATATCATTGTTGCTGCTGACCTACCGTAATTTATCGATCCCATCCACTCAAATACATCTTTCCAGTCTCGAAACGACGTCTATACTGTAGAGTTCGAGACTTGTCTCTTTGAATCATGAACTCTGTTCAAGATCATTGAGACGAGAAATGTTCAATGAAGAGATTCGGAAAAAAAAACGGCTGTTTGAAAATTTCAACGTCGTGGGCGGGAAAATAAGGACTTCCTGAAATGTTTTCAGACATTATCTATCATGTCTAAGCATTTGGGCATGAACTTTCTTTGTCACTCTCTCATATTGGCCTTTCTTTAACCCGCCGCGTCTAGCGTGCACGCTCTCAACACAATCTCTCTCTTCCACTATCTCATCAGCTTTGCGCAGAGGCGATAACGTGACCAATGAGGCTTAGCCGAGGTGCGTTTATTGCTGGTTGAAAACTTTTCCCAATTGCCCGCTACGGCCCCTGAAACACGGGTGCCGTATGCAATTTTTGCAAGACGGAAGGGGCAAAAAGAAAAAAAAATTTTTTTTACATTTTTAATCTCCAAATGTTTCCCAACATCATTTCCCATTAGAAATAACTCATTACTTATGTATAATCCTGCTCCAACCAAACGCATTATATTCTGCCCTTCCAAATTTCTGTTCATCAAATGCACCATACTACCAGCTTGGCCACTCCAGAATCCGATTCTCGTCAATTCCTATGGTTTCAAACTTTCTGATTCATTTGTATGGATACCCACGAACTACTATCCAGACAGGAATATTTTTTGCATCAAGAATGGAGAGAGCACGAACAGAGTCACAGACAAAAGAAAATAGATCCAAATATGCTTTCATGCTTTTTAACAACCTCGAACAAGCATATAAATGTGTTTCAAAGTTCAATCTATCAGAAAAATAGCATTCCAGAAATTTCGATTTTTCATCCCTATCCTCATCTACAGGTCAAGAAAATTTGTTTTCTTCAGTCTGCTCAATTTTCTCTCAAAATCTTCTTTTTATTAGTTAATAACCATCCAACATCTTTTCGGACCCTTTCATACTCCGCCGAATTTTTTTTTTCAATTTTTCCCATGTGACAATTGCTTTAACTACCTATGAGGGGAGTTAAATCAATTCACATTTTGCCCTGCCTTCAGTTTTCATCGAATCGACCCAAACTCTTTTCTGATCGATTCAGCTCCTCAATTCATGACGATCTAAACTTGTTTCAACCTCCTAACATTATTTTGAACCCCGATATGGCATCTACAAGTCGGGAATTTCATTACCCTCCGTGGGAGTTGGTCCCGGAATAACCGGGAACGTGCTCGGAATATCCGGGAAGCAGGAAAAAATATCGATTTTTGAGACCATGTTCAATCGATTCAGAATTGCACGGGGATTCTGAAAATACATGCCTTAAAATGACGTTTGAGAATGACATCTTTCGAACATTTTCGTATCGCAACTCTGCACTGTTCTGACAATCTGCCAGAGGGTAAGAACCTCCTATATGGCCAGTTATCGCCCATCCCCTTCGCGATTCCACCCCGTCGCGACTAGAGAGCACCGCGCCTACGAGAGATCTCCTCTCGCTTCCAAACCAACTCTGGATCCTTCACATTTGCCCGTGAAAATCTTTCGCCTTTTACTAAAGATTTCCGTGTGAAGGATCAAACTATGAGTAATACTCATTTTTTTTGGAATCTCCTCGAAAGAACGGGATAATAGACTCAGTTTCAAAGTATGTTTTTCTCATCACATTCAATGGTCGATTTGATATCATTGTTGCTGCTGACCTACCGTAATTTATCGATCCCATCCACTCAAATACATCTTTCCAGTCTCGAAACGACGTCTATACTGTAGAGTTCGAGACTTGTCTCTTTGAATCATGAACTCTGTTCAAGATCATTGAGACGAGAAATGTTCAATGAAGAGATTCGGAAAAAAAAACGGCTGTTTGAAAATTTCAACGTCGTGGGCGGGAAAATAAGGACTTCCTGAAATGTTTTCAGACATTATCTATCATGTCTAAGCATTTGGGCATGAACTTTCTTTGTCACTCTCTCATATTGGCCTTTCTTTAACCCGCCGCGTCTAGCGTGCACGTTCTCAACACAATCTCTCTCTTCCACTATCTCATCAGCTTTGCGCAGAGGCGATAACGTGACCAATGAGGCTTAGCCGAGGTGCGTTTATTGCTGGTTGAAAACTTTTCCCAATTGCCCGCTACGGCCCCTGAAACACGGGTGCCGTATGCAATTTTTGCAAGCCCGAAGGGGCAAAAAGAAAAAAAATTTTTTTTTACATTTTTAATCTCCAAATGTTTCCCAACATCATTTCCCATTAGAAATAACTCATTACTTATGTATAATCCTGCTCCAACCAAACGCATTATATTCTGCCCTTCCAAATTTCTGTTCATCAAATGCACCATACTACCAGCTTGGCCACTCCAGAATCCGATTCTCGTCAATTCCTATGGTTTCAAACTTTCTGATTCATTTGTATGGATACCCACGAACTACTATCCAGACAGGAATATTTTTTGCATCAAGAATGGAGAGAGCACGAACAGAGTCACAGACAAAAGAAAATAGATCCAAATATGCTTTCATGCTTTTTAACAACCTCGAACAAGCATATAAATGTGTCTCAAAGTTCAATCTATCAGAAAAATAGCATTCCAGAAATTTCGATTTTTCATCCCTATCCTCATCTACAGGTCAAGAAAATTTGTTTTCTTCAGTCTGCTCAATTTTCTCTCAAAATCTTCTTTTTATTAGTTAATAACCATCCAACATCTTTTCGGACCCTTTCATACTCCGCAGAATTTTTTAAAAAAAATTTTTCCCATGTGACAATTGCTTTAACTACCTATGAGGGGAGTTAAATCAATTCACATTTTGCCCTGCCTTCAGTTTTCATCGAATCGACCCAAACTCTTTTCTGATCGATTCAGCTCCTCAATTCATGACGATCTAAACTTGTTTCAACCTCCTAACATTATTTTGAACCCCGATATGGCATCTACAAGTCGGGAATTTCATTACCCTCCATGGGAGTTGGTCCCGGAATATCCGGGAACGTGCTCGGAATATCCGGGAAGCAGGAAAAAATATCGATTTTTGAGACCATGTTCAATCGATTCAGAATTGCACGGGGATTCTGAAAATACATGCCTTAAAATGACGTTTGAGAATGACATCTTTCGAACATTTTCGTATCGCAACTCTGCACTGTTCTGACAATCTGCCAGAGGGTAAGAACCTCCTATATGGCCAGTTATCGCCCATCCCCTTCGCGATTCCACCCCGTCGCGACTAGAGAGCACCGCGCCTACGAGAGATCTCCTCTCGCTTCCAAACCAACTCTGGATCCTTCACATTTGCCCGTGAAAATCTTTCGCCTTTTACTAAAGATTTCCGTGTGAAGGATCAAACTATGAGTAATACTCATTTTTTTTGGAATCCCCTCGAAAGAACGGGATAATAGACTCAGTTTCAAAGTATGTTTTTCTCATCACATTCAATGGTCGATTTGATATCATTGTTGCTGCTGACCTACCGTAATTTATCGATCCCATCCACTCAAATACATCTTTCCAGTCTCGAAACGACGTCTATACTGTAGAGTTCGAGACTTGTCTCTTTGAATCATGAACTCTGTTCAAGATCATTGAGACGAGAAATGTTCAATGAAGAGATTCGGAAAAAAAATCGGCTGTTTGAAAATTTCAACGTCGTGGGCGGGAAAATAAGGACTTCCTGAAATGTTTTCAGACATTATCTATCATGTCTAAGCATTTGGGCATGAACTTTCTTTGTCACTCTCTCATATTGGCCTTTCTTTAACCCGCCGCGTCTAGCGTGCACGTTCTCAACACAATCTCTCTCTTCCACTATCTCATCAGCTTTGCGCAGAGGCGATAACGTGACCAATGAGGCTTAGCCGAGGTGCGTTTATTGCTGGTTGAAAACTTTTCCCAATTGCCCGCTACGGCCCCTGAAACACGGGTGCCGTATGCAATTTTTGCAATCCCGAAGGGGCAAAAAGAAAAAAAATTTTTTTTTACATTTTTAATCTCCAAATGTTTCCAAACATCATTTCCCATTAGAAATAACTCATTACTTATGTATAATCCTGCTCCAACCAAACGCATTATATTCTGCCCTTCCAAATTTCTGTTCATCAAATGCACCATACTACCAGCTTGGCCACTCCAGAATCCGGTTCTCGTCAATTCCTATGGTTTCAAACTTTCTGATTCATTTGTATGGATACCCACGAACTACTATCCAGACAGGAATATTTTTTGCATCAAGAATGGAGAGAGCACGAACAGAGTCACAGACAAAAGAAAATAGATCCAAATATGCTTTCATGCTTTTTAACAACCTCGAACAAGCATATAAATGTGTTTCAAAGTTCAATCTATCAGAAAAATAGCATTCCAGAAATTTCGATTTTTCATCCCTATCCTCATCTACAGGTCAAGAAAATTTGTTTTCTTCAGTCTGCTCAATTTTCTCTCAAAATCTTCTTTTTATTAGTTAATAACCATCCAACATCTTTTCGGACCCTTTCATACTCCGCAGAATTTTTTTAAAAAAATTTTTCCCATGTGACAATTGCTTTAACTACCTATGAGGGGAGTTAAATCAATTCACATTTTGCCCTGCCTTCAGTTTTCATCGAATCGACCCAAACTCTTTTCTGATCGATTCAGCTCCTCAATTCATGACGATCTAAACTTGTTTCAACCTCCTAACATTATTTTGAACCCCGATATGGCATCTACAAGTCGGGAATTTCATTACCCTCCATGGGAGTTGGTCCCGGAATATCCGGGAACGTGCTCGGAATATCCGGGAAGCAGGAAAAAATATCGATTTTTGAGACCATGTTCAATCGATTCAGAATTGCACGGGGATTCTGAAAATACATGCCTTAAAATGACGTTTGAGAATGACATCTTTCGAACATTTTCGTATCGCAACTCTGCACTGTTCTGACAATCTGCCAGAGGGTAAGGCTCCTATATGGCCAGTTATCGCCCATCCCCTTCGCGATTCCACCCCGTCGCGACTAGAGAGCACCGCGCCTACGAGAGATCTCCTCTCGCTTCCAAACCAACTCTGGATCCTTCACATTTGCCCGTGAAAATCTTTCGCCTTTTACTAAAGATTTCCGTGTGAAGGATCAAACTATGAGTAATACTCATTTTTTTTTTGGAATCCCCTCGAAAGAACGGGATAATAGACTCAGTTTCAAAGTATGTTTTTCTCATCACATTCAATGGTCGATTTGATATCATTGTTGCTGCTGACCTACCGTAATTTATCGATCCCATCCACTCAAATACATCTTTCCAGTCTCGAAACGACGTCTATACTGTAGAGTTCGAGACTTGTCTCTTTGAATCACGAACTCTGTTCAAGATCATTGAGACGAGAAATGTTCAATGAAGAGATTCGGAAAAAAAATCGGCTGTTTGAAAATTTCAACGTCGTGGGCGGGAAAATAAGGACTTCCTGAAATGTTTTCAGACATTATCTATCATGTCTAAGCATTTGGGCATGAACTTTCTTTGTCACTCTCTCATATTGGCCTTTCTTTAACCCGCCGCGTCTAGCGTGCACGTTCTCAACACAATCTCTCTCTTCCACTATCTCATCAGCTTTGCGCAAAGGCGATAACGTGACCAATGAGGCTTAGCCGAGGTGCGTTTATTGCTGGTTGAAAACTTTTCCCAATTGCCCGCTACGGCCCCTGAAACACGGGTGCCGTATGCAATTTTTGCAATCCCGAAGGGGCAAAAAGAAAAAAATTTTTTTTTTTACATTTTTAATCTCCAAATGTTTCCAAACATCATTTCCCATTAGAAATAACTCATTACTTATGTATAATCCTGCTCCAACCAAACGCATTATATTCTGCCCTTCCAAATTTCTGTTCATCAAATGCACCATACTACCAGCTTGGCCACTCCAGAATCCGGTTCTCGTCAATTCCTATGGTTTCAAACTTTCTGATTCATTTGTATGGATACCCACGAACTACTATCCAGACAGGAATATTTTTTGCATCAAGAATGGAGAGAGCACGAACAGAGTCACAGACAAAAGAAAATAGATCCAAATATGCTTTCATGCTTTTTAACAACCTCGAACAAGCATATAAATGTGTTTCAAAGTTCAATCTATCAGAAAAATAGCATTCCAGAAATTTCGATTTTTCATCCCTATCCTCATCTACAGGTCAAGAAAATTTGTTTTCTTCAGTCTGCTCAATTTTCTCTCAAAATCTTCTTTTTATTAGTTAATAACCATCCAACATCTTTTCGGACCCTTTCATACTCCGCAGAATTTTTTTTAAAAAATTTTTCCCATGTGACAATTGCTTTAACTACCTATGAGGGGAGTTAAATCAATTCACATTTTGCCCTGCCTTCAGTTTTCATCGAATCGACCCAAACTCTTTTCTGATCGATTCAGCTCCTCAATTCATGACGATCTAAACTTGTTTCAACCTCCTAACATTATTTTGAACCCCGATATGGCATCTACAAGTCGGGAATTTCATTACCCTCCATGGGAGTTGGTCCCGGAATATCCGGGAACGTGCTCGGAATATCCGGGAAGCAGGAAAAAATATCGATTTTTGAGACCATGTTCAATCGATTCAGAATTGCACGGGGATTCTGAAAATACATGCCTTAAAATGACGTTTGAGAATGACATCTTTCGAACATTTTCGTATCGCAACTCTGCACTGTTCTGACAATCTGCCAGAGGGTAAGAACCTCCTATATGGCCAGTTATCGCCCATCCCCTTCGCGATTCCACCCCGTCGCGACTAGAGAGCACCGCGCCTACGAGAGATCTCCTCTCGCTTCCAAACCAACTCTGGATCCTTCACATTTGCCCGTGAAAATCTTTCGCCTTTTACTAAAGATTTCCGTGTGCAGGATCAAACTATGAGTAATACTCATTTTTTTTGGAATCCCCTCGAAAGAACGGGATAATAGACTCAGTTTCAAAGTATGTTTTTCTCATCACATTCAATGGTCGATTTGATATCATTGTTGCTGCTGACCTACCGTAATTTATCGATCCCATCCACTCAAATACATCTTTCCAGTCTCGAAACGACGTCTATACTGTAGAGTTCGAGACTTGTCTCTTTGAATCATGAACTCTGTTCAAGATCATTGAGACGAGAAATGTTCAATGAAGAGATTCGGAAAAAAAATCGGCTGTTTGAAAATTTCAACGTCGTGGGCGGGAAAATAAGGACTTCCTGAAATGTTTTCAGACATTATCTATCATGTCTAAGCATTTGGGCATGAACTTTCTTTGTCACTCTCTCATATTGGCCTTTCTTTAACCCGCCGCGTCTAGCGTGCACGTTCTCAACACAATCTCTCTCTTCCACTATCTCATCAGCTTTGCGCAGAGGCGATAACGTGACCAATGAGGCTTAGCCGAGGTGCGTTTATTGCTGGTTGAAAACTTTTCCCAATTGCCCGCTACGGCCCCTGAAACACGGGTGCCGTATGCAATTTTTGCAATCCCGAAGGGGCAAAAAGAAAAAATTTTTTTTTTTTACATTTTTAATCTCCAAATGTTTCCAAACATCATTTCCCATTAGAAATAACTCATTACTTATGTATAATCCTGCTCCAACCAAACGCATTATATTCTGCCCTTCCAAATTTCTGTTCATCAAATGCACCATACTACCAGCTTGGCCACTCCAGAATCCGGTTCTCGTCAATTCCTATGGTTTCAAACTTTCTGATTCATTTGTATGGATACCCACGAACTACTATCCAGACAGGAATATTTTTTGCATCAAGAATGGAGAGAGCACGAACAGAGTCACAGACAAAAGAAAATAGATCCAAATATGCTTTCATGCTTTTTAACAACCTCGAACAAGCATATAAATGTGTTTCAAAGTTCAATCTATCAGAAAAATAGCATTCCAGAAATTTCGATTTTTCATCCCTATCCTCATCTACAGGTCAAGAAAATTTGTTTTCTTCAGTCTGCTCAATTTTCTCTCAAAATCTTCTTTTTATTAGTTAATAACCATCCAACATCTTTTCGGACCCTTTCATACTCCGCAGAATTTTTAAAAAAAAATTTTTCCCATGTGACAATTGCTTTAACTACCTATGAGGGGAGTTAAATCAATTCACATTTTGCCCTGCCTTCAGTTTTCATCGAATCGACCCAAACTCTTTTCTGATCGATTCAGCTCCTCAATTCATGACGATCTAAACTTGTTTCAACCTCCTAACATTATTTTGAACCCCGATATGGCATCTACAAGTCGGGAATTTCATTACCCTCCATGGGAGTTGGTCCCGGAATATCCGGGAACGTGCTCGGAATATCCGGGAAGCAGGAAAAAATATCGATTTTTGAGACCATGTTCAATCGATTCAGAATTGCACGGGGATTCTGAAAATACATGCCTTAAAATGACGTTTGAGAATGACATCTTTCGAACATTTTCGTATCGCAACTCTGCACTGTTCTGACAATCTGCCAGAGGGTAAGAACCTCCTATATGGCCAGTTATCGCCCATCCCCTTCGCGATTCCACCCCGTCGCGACTAGAGAGCACCGCGCCTACGAGAGATCTCCTCTCGCTTCCAAACCAACTCTGGATCCTTCACATTTGCCCGTGAAAATCTTTCGCCTTTTACTAAAGATTTCCGTGTGAAGGATCAAACTATGAGTAATACTCATTTTTTTTGGAATCCCCTCGAAAGAACGGGATAATAGACTCAGTTTCAAAGTATGTTTTTCTCATCACATTCAATGGTCGATTTGATATCATTGTTGCTGCTGACCTACCGTAATTTATCGATCCCATCCACTCAAATACATCTTTCCAGTCTCGAAACGACGTCTATACTGTAGAGTTCGAGACTTGTCTCTTTGAATCACGAACTCTGTTCAAGATCATTGAGACGAGAAATGTTCAATGAAGAGATTCGGAAAAAAAATCGGCTGTTTGAAAATTTCAACGTCGTGGGCGGGAAAATAAGGACTTCCTGAAATGTTTTCAGACATTATCTATCATGTCTAAGCATTTGGGCATGAACTTTCTTTGTCACTCTCTCATATTGGCCTTTCTTTAACCCGCCGCGTCTAGCGTGCACGTTCTCAACACAATCTCTCTCTTCCACTATCTCATCAGCTTTGCGCAAAGGCGATAACGTGACCAATGAGGCTTAGCCGAGGTGCGTTTATTGCTGGTTGAAAACTTTTCCCAATTGCCCGCTACGGCCCCTGAAACACGGGTGCCGTATGCAATTTTTGCAATCCCGAAGGGGCAAAAAGAAAAAAATTTTTTTTTTTACATTTTTAATCTCCAAATGTTTCCAAACATCATTTCCCATTAGAAATAACTCATTACTTATGTATAATCCTGCTCCAACCAAACGCATTATATTCTGCCCTTCCAAATTTCTGTTCATCAAATGCACCATACTACCAGCTTGGCCACTCCAGAATCCGGTTCTCGTCAATTCCTATGGTTTCAAACTTTCTGATTCATTTGTATGGATACCCACGAACTACTATCCAGACAGGAATATTTTTTGCATCAAGAATGGAGAGAGCACGAACAGAGTCACAGACAAAAGAAAATAGATCCAAATATGCTTTCATGCTTTTTAACAACCTCGAACAAGCATATAAATGTGTTTCAAAGTTCAATCTATCAGAAAAATAGCATTCCAGAAATTTCGATTTTTCATCCCTATCCTCATCTACAGGTCAAGAAAATTTGTTTTCTTCAGTCTGCTCAATTTTCTCTCAAAATCTTCTTTTTATTAGTTAATAACCATCCAACATCTTTTCGGACCCTTTCATACTCCGCAGAATTTTTTTTAAAAAATTTTTCCCATGTGACAATTGCTTTAACTACCTATGAGGGGAGTTAAATCAATTCACATTTTGCCCTGCCTTCAGTTTTCATCGAATCGACCCAAACTCTTTTCTGATCGATTCAGCTCCTCAATTCATGACGATCTAAACTTGTTTCAACCTCCTAACATTATTTTGAACCCCGATATGGCATCTACAAGTCGGGAATTTCATTACCCTCCATGGGAGTTGGTCCCGGAATATCCGGGAACGTGCTCGGAATATCCGGGAAGCAGGAAAAAATATCGATTTTTGAGACCATGTTCAATCGATTCAGAATTGCACGGGGATTCTGAAAATACATGCCTTAAAATGACGTTTGAGAATGACATCTTTCGAACATTTTCGTATCGCAACTCTGCACTGTTCTGACAATCTGCCAGAGGGTAAGAACCTCCTATATGGCCAGTTATCGCCCATCCCCTTCGCGATTCCACCCCGTCGCGACTAGAGAGCACCGCGCCTACGAGAGATCTCCTCTCGCTTCCAAACCAACTCTGGATCCTTCACATTTGCCCGTGAAAATCTTTCGCCTTTTACTAAAGATTTCCGTGTGAAGGATCAAACTATGAGTAATACTCATTTTTTTTGGAATCCCCTCGAAAGAGCGGGATAATAGACTCAGTTTCAAAGTATGTTTTTCTCATCACATTCAATGGTCAATTTGATATCATTGTTGCTGCTGACCTACCGTAATTTATCGATCCCATCCACTCAAATACATCTTTCCAGTCTCGAAACGACGTCTATACTGTAGAGTTCGAGACTTGTCTCTTTGAATCATGAACTCTGTTCAAGATCATTGAGACGAGAAATGTTCAATGAAGAGATTCGGAAAAAAATCGGCTGTTTGAAAATTTCAACGTCGTGGGCGGGAAAATAAGGACTTCCTGAAATGTTTTCAGACATTATCTATCATGTCTAAGCATTTGGGCATGAACTTTCTTTGTCCACTATCTCATCAGCTTTGCGCAGAGGCGATAACGTGACCAATGAGGCTTAGCCGAGGTGCGTTTATTGCTGGTTGAAAACTTTTCCCAATTGCCCGCTACGGCCCCTGAAACACGGGTGCCGTATGCAATTTTTGCAAGCACGAAAGAGCAAAAAGAAAAAAAATTTTTTTTTTACATTTTTAATCTCCAAATGTTTCCAAACATCATTTCCCATTAGAAATAACTCATTACTTATGTATAATCGCTATCAGTGGTCCGCAGTATGAGGGTCGCTATCAGTGGTCCGCCTTCACGGGCGAACACAACTATGTGAGGATAATCGTAACTCGAGAATTGAATTTGCTTTCCCCTGTTTTGGTATCGTCTCGCTCTCGCACATATTACCTGGATGAACAGAAGATGGTTTCGAATTTTGGCTTGATTTGGGGGCGTCTCCTTCAGAAGGCAGATCAGCGAGGTGACATTGAGTGCCGAAGTGACAAAGAACAACACTAATTGTGCGGAGAAGAAAGTCTCTTGAATGTGCAAAGGAAAGAAGATCGTTGGCATGATCGTTGCGACCTTGCGTGGTCGTCAAATTAATTCTGACTCGCGAAGAAATCAACTATGCATATAAGGAAGAGTTTCTGATATCAGGTTCACCTGTTTTATGTGTGATTAACGCCGATTAAGGCTCCCTGGGGTGGTCTACCCGGTTGTATGAAAAACATGCTCATTGGTCAGAAGCTCTTCATTGAACACACTCCCTCATTTCTCACGTTTCATCGTATGAATCATCGCTCGAACACTAATCATCAATTCCTCTTTTCTGGCAAAGAACATATCGTCAGATTCGATGTTGTGCACGGTGTTCGAGTCAGGTGACTGTGAATCGGGAAGGCATGTAACGAGAGATGGAGAAGATTGGACACGCTTGCGGTTTTGACCTGTAGTATTGGATAGAAACATGGATTATGTGCTCAATAAATGTGATTTTAATGGCCCGGAAACTGGCAGCACTCCAATGTTCATCTCCTGATTCATCCATGGTTTGGTTCATCTGCGTATCCGACCTCTCCCCTCTTCTCGTGTGGTTGAATGGCCAACAGCAATATTGTTTACAAAGCATAAAGTACACATGTGCATCTCATACTTTCTCACAATTGAAATTACTCTGCTGAAAACTCGCTCAGCATTATCCGTGGCCAGAGCGTATTCAACATGACTGTACTCGAGAATCTCGAACGTTCCCTGAAACAGGTGCAACAATGTATCATACATTCCGAAAACGAGTTCAATTGATGAGCCTGATATTCTGATTGGATCCAAACGTTTTTCGTTAGCTAATACTCGAAGTTTAAGCACCTTGATGGCGCCTGGTTTCATCTTCGGTATCAGATGTTTCTCTATGTCCACGAGTGGAGTCAACCAGTCTTTTCGGCTCCAGAACAGATACAAATCCGTGTCGATCTTACTGTAGTTGTAGGGAGGCGCGTTCACATGCAATAATATCAATAAACACCTTTCTATGTCTTCACGATGCCCCGCAGTGTACTGCTTTTTCGTAGAATCAAGCGAAGCAAGACCGCTATTGTCATAAATTAACAAACATTTCGGTACATTCGCATGTTCTCCTCTGGCGAAACATCAAGATGGCATCCATGATTTGTTATGTAATTCTGATGAATATTGTCGATGATTTGTTACGGCATTCATTTACTTGTAGCATGTGCAGAAGGTTCCACGATGAAGTGGAAATCACGAGCGAGTCTGAAAATTTTTGGTGAAATAAATGGAAAAATGCATATGAGAGAACTCGAACATATGAACATATGAACTCTATAAAATAACATATGAACTCATATGAACATAACAGAGAACATATGAACTCGCGTTTTTTTGTGATTTTCTCGTTGTATCTTTTTTTAGTTCTTTGTTTCATGAGCTCTAATATAGAAATTCGGTTTCTACGCACCAAATACGCCAGAAAAACTACTAGTCGGGTAATTTTCTTGAAATTTCATTTTTATCCCAAAATTGGGGTCGAAAAAGTCATATTCCCAAAATTACCCAAAGATACAACGAGAAAATCACAAAAAAACGCGAGTTGGCGTCGGAAAATGCTCCATAAAAGTACTTTCCAAGGAAAAAAACCCATTGACCCCATATACCAAAATGATCAGGAGAACATGCTCTTTCTACTGTGAAAGTGTGTTTTCCCCGCATGCCCAATGGATCAAAAATCGACTTTTTCTCGAAAGCCAGTAATGCTACAGCCTCGAATTTTTTTTCATATTGTAGAGAAATTAATTCTGGTCGGGTACGCGAGATTTGTGGCCAAACCGAAAACCGACCCATTTTGGACCAGTTTTTATCGAGGAACAAGAATTTGGCAAAATCGACGTCGGGTCGTACCGGGATTCAGAAGGCTCAGATCGAAAAACGGAAAAGGCCATTTGATTCAGAATAAAAAGTTACCCCTGGGATCAACTTTTGTTTTTTACATTAATTTTTTTCGAGCTTGTGGAACGTTTGCTGACTCTTAGGCGAACGGGCTCATAGTCACAACAATTCAACTCGTGTCCGATGGTTGCGGCACAAAACAAATAGACGAGTGCAAAATTGGAAATTCGAGTTCCAATCGACACTCTTTCGTTTTCCGTTACAGTTGTGCACGCTACACGTTCCTCACTTATCAATATGGCGAATGAGCCGATGTGTCCCGGCCAATATAAACCCAATAATACCTCGCACAAATCAACAATGATAGTGCTACTTTGTGTGATCGCTATTCTCCGGTGTGCGCAAGCGGTTAGCGACGATCCAGAAGCCTACATGGATGCTGTGAGTTATTGCGCTCACTGAAACTCATTTTCATCTAACAAGGGGAGGTATCTTCCCTGAGGGGTGCCTTTCGGTCTGTAACAATAGATAACTGATTGATAGAGGCCTACTTTCCACTTGTAACTAGAATCATGCCACATAATGCGAAATTTCACATTGTTACATTGTATTGTTATTCTAAGATAGAGCTATTACCTTCTTTGTCGAAACAGGATGAAAGAGAAATATACAATGCAGATGGAAATGATACTGTACTGGAAATATCCGGCGGAGAGCCACGATGTGGTAACGGAGGACGGATACATTCTCGATCTCTTTCGAATTCCCCATGGAAGATTTTCTCAAGCGAGTAAGTTCATTGAAGATTGTGAGTCGTCGTGAAATGTACTCAAATTTCGACGTTTGTTACGCTAAAGGACACATGAGTGGGGGGAAACTCAGTCCCGTCTTTGTCATTCATTGCAGAATAATTATGGCTAATCGGCATCTGTCTCTCCACAGTCATTGTTGTGCGGGTGGCTCAATTCTAAAATGCTATTGGGGAAGAAATGAGCAGGGATTCAGGGGGAGAAGGGGTAATAGAGATTGGGAGATGAATCGGTGACGTGTGTCTACCGACACATACTCTCGTTTCTCTGCCTAGTTAGAGAACAAACGAGGAGATCGATTATGATTTGTCAACTATTGCAGACTCTTCATCTTGCCATCGTCCGGTGGTGCTGCTCGTGCACGGACAGGGCGGATCGGCCACGGATCTACGTATTCAATCCGCCCGAGTCCAGTCCAGGTTGGTTACTGCATATTAGTGATGTGCAATAGGTACTGAATAGTAATGACAAAACGAGAACGGCATGTCGACATTTATCAACTGTGATGCCGACATTGGACCGTGCCCGTGCCCGCATGCCGTTTTCGTTTTGTTATCTCTAGTACCGACTGTCCTTGATCTCCCGTGGGTCAGTGACACGTGAAAGTATGCGAGTTGAAGAGGATCTTTCTCGGCAAACTTATTTTTGATCATAATAACAGGACTAGGATTCGAGGCGAAAGTTTGTTTACCGGAACGAAAAGTTGCAGCTTTTATCCTGGCTGACGCGGGCTTCGACGTGTTTCTGATGAACCAACGAGGGACGACTTACGGCAGACGACACACCACCCTGTCTCCAGGTTTCGGCAGCAAGTTCTGGCAGTTCACGTAAGCTTCATTTACTTAATTTTTTTAGCGCTACTGGATTTAACTTTGATCAAATATTGAAACAATTCAGGCAAGACGATTTCGCAAAGTACGATGCGACCGCCGTAATCGACAAGGTGTTGGAGGTGTCGGGACATCAATCGCTGCACTGGGTGGGCCACTCGCAGGTACTTGACTCTCCTCATTTTGCACGCTCTCTCGCCGATCAGTGTGACGAGAGAGCATGCACAGCGAGGAGAGTCATGATTGACATTATTAACTCGCAGGGAACGCTGATCGGTTTCCTGACGCTGGCCGAGCTGCCCGCCTACAACAGCAAGTTAAGAGCACTAGAGAATCCAAATCTGGTTCTCCTCGTTTCGCGTGCACTCTCGCTTCTCTGATTAGCGATAATTATAGCGAAACTCGTGGCCGATTTGGCATTACAAATGGGCAAACGTCTTTGACTGACCTTGTATGAATAGAACACGTTTAGGAGCGCAATACAATACAAAAATTAACGTGTTGCGAAATAGAAGGAATGTTTGTAAGCAGGAATGTTTTTTCTTGTAAACATTATATCCCTTTTCCATCCAATAATCATGGAGTGCAAGGCGAGATTTATAGTTGTTGTTTAAAAAATCATTGTATAATATTATACATTTGGCCAACTATCAAGACAGTATGAACGCCCTTTCAATTGCAGGTGAAAGCACTCTTCCAAATAGGCCCCTTCAGCAATGGGAGCGGTATGAGAGGCATCGTACGATTTGGACTATTCGTTTACCGCGCACTCAAGCCGATTGTAGACGTTAGTTGTTCAATTTGCATTACAGTCCCGCAGAGTTGCATCCCGAACAAGTTCGGAGCGGAGAGTAACGGAGAGTAACATCAGGCAACATCAGGTCTGAAACCCCTTAAAAATGCGTACTCGACCGACTATCTTTGGCTACCGTCTCCTCTCATTAGCCCCGATCGATCTGAGAAAACAGAATACTGAAATTTGAATTTTGAGCTACTTTCTGAGACGTCTTCTTTTCGCTCCCCACTCCTTCCCTCCCTGTCCCATTCCTCATTCTCATCTCTCGAAGAAGCTGTCGTTTATGGAAATGGGGGGAGGGAAGGAGAAGGGGGGGGGGGGCTAAATGATGACGTCTCAGAAAGTAACTCAAAATTCAAATTTCAGTATTCTGTTTTCTCAGATCGATCGGGGCTAAGCCAAAAATAATCAGTAGAGTTCGCATTTTGAAGGGGTCTGAGAGTTAATGTTACCTGATGTTACTCTCCGTTACTCTCCGCTCCGAATTTGTTGGGGAGGCAACTCTGCGGGACTGTAGTTGTCACAGACGCCGCCACTCGTGCTCAGTAGCCAATCGAGAATCCTTCCTCGGTTTGCATACTCTCTCATTTTGCTCGCCGACGGAGAGTATGTGATTAGAGGAGAGCATGTATTGACTAGGCATCATTATCATCTCGCAAGCTCCGGATGCATTTCTCGTTCTCGGAAACGCAAGCGTTATCGTGTTTGAGTGTACATAAATGAGCATAGTAGGGCGAAAAAGTAAACAACGAGTATATGATGATGGTGATGATTCATAAAAATCGGCTTTTCAGTACTACAGACGCGAACTGGGAGCGCACGAAGTGCTTTACCAATGGTCTTCTCTCTATCGACCTCTCGGTCGACTCTGTTCCTTGATTCCTGTTCTGGGGCATGAAGTGTGTGTGTTTCTTCCTATTTTTAGTATTTGTGATAATTATCTAATCCAGACGGCAACAAAATAGGAATACTTAGTGTGATCGAACCTCGTGAGTTCGCATAAGAGAGGAATCGCCAGATTTTCGAGAGCTCGGCGGCGGTAGGAATTTGTATATCCGATCCTGCTGTAAAGTAAACCATAAGTAATTTCGATGATGCTCTTTCAAACTGCGCTTGCCGAATTTACTCTTCTCATCTCCGAGTTTTGGTAGATCAAAGTAGGTACCTTACGAAATTTTAGGCCAAATTTGACTCACGAAAACGACCATAACTCGCTCCAAAATAGTGCTATCAAGATTTACAAAACAGAGTTAGAATGAGGAGGCAGAGGACAAAATTTAGTATGTTGATGATGTCATTAACCGTCCATGCGCTAGATCGAGGCTGTCGGTTTTTCAAAAAAGTGATGTAACTTTCCAAATACCGATTTCCACCCCCAATCCCCCGAGAGTGATTCTGTTGTATGGTAGTACCTAACACCAGCCCTCCTACCGCCGCTAGGTGGCCATTTCTCTCGAAAATCTCGCGATTCCTAAAAAAAAAAAATAAAAAGTGTATCGTGAGTGTATATGAGAGGAATCGCCAGATGTTCGAGAGCCCTGCGGACTTAGGAAATAGTTTAACTGATTCAGATATAAAGTAATTATTTAGTACTTTGAATGACGCTCTTTCAAACTGCGTTTTCAGAATTTTGATATCTAGTCGCATCTCCGAGTATTGGTAGGTCAAAGTCGGTACACTATGAAATTTTCTGTCAAATTCAGCTCAGAAAAACATTCATAACTCGCTTTAAAATGAAGCTAGAGACTAATCGAAAGTCGTATTCGAATGAGGAGCCAGAGGGAAACATTTCTTATGTTGATGAAATCATTCCATGTCCATGCGCTGGATCGGGGTGATCGGTTTTCTGAAAAAGTTAAGTAACTTTCCAAATTCCGATTTCCCCAAGAAGGTTTCAATTATCTTTTTGAAGGACCTAGTGGTACCTTACGCCTCCATAAAAAATTGACGAGTCGGATTATAGGAAAAAAAAGAGCCCATCCTTTTGTCCGATTTTTCGAAATTTTGATAGTTTTCTCACTCATAACTTTTTTCAAACACGTTTTCATGAGCTCTAATGTTGAAATTCGGATTCAGCACGTTAAATTACACCAGAATTTCCTATAGGCATATTTTTTCGAGAGGAAATTTTTTTCGACTTTTTCATTTTTTTACCATGTGGTCCCCCCCCCCATGTTTTTCACCCTTTGGTCTGTTTTTGGATCGAAAAATCACTTTTTCAGAATAATGTATCTATAGGATTTTTTGGCGTATTTTTGCAGTTACGAAAAAAAAAAAAAGTTACGAACAAAAAACCTCAAATTGTTGGTTTTCCAATCATATCTTTTTTCTTTTGCATTTTGGTAAGCTCTAGTATGCATTTTCGGATTCTACGTGCAAAAATACGCCAGAAAATCCTATAGAGACATTATTCTGAGAAAGTTATTTTTCGACCCAAAAACGGACCAAAGGGTGAAAAAATGAAAAGTCGAAAAAAATTTCCTCTCGAAATTCTGGTGTAATTTAGCGTGCTGAATCCGAATTTCAACATTAGAGCTCATGAAAACGTGTTTGAAAAAAGTTATGAGTGAAAAAACTATCAAAATTTCGAAAAATCGCAGGTGTTTTGGACAAAAGCATGGGCTCTTTTTTTTCCTATAATCCGACTCGTCAAATTTTTATGGTGGCGTAAGGTACCACTAGGTCCTTCAAAAAGTTAATTGAAACCTTCTTGGGGAAATCGGTATTTGGAAAGTTACTTAACTTTTTCAGAAAACCGATCACCCCGATCTAGCGCATGGACTTGGAATGATTTTATCAACACATAAAATGTTTCCCACTGCCTCCTCATTCGAATACGACTTTCGGTTAGTTTCTAGCTTCATTTTAAAGCGAGTTACGGATGTTTTTCTGAGCTGAATTTGACAGAAAATTTCATAGTGTACCGAATTGACCTACCAATACTCGGAGATGCGACCAGATATCAAAATTCTGAAAACGCAGTTTGAAAGAGCGTCATTCAAAGTACTAAATAATTACTTTATATCTGAATCAGTTAAACTATTTCCTAAGTCCGCAGGACTCTCGAACATCTGGCGATTCCTCTCATATTATTTTGTTTTTCGAAACAAAGAGAATAAAAAGAGTGTGTTAATATTTATGGTCGTTCAGGTCTGCTACGAATATCTACATTTTCTGTTGGGCCCGCCCGCAAAAACATTCAATATGGTGAGAAACTACAAAATCTTGTTAATCGTGATGTACATAACAACTCAAAATCAAAACACTTTATGCAATAGGAGACCTACGTACCCTTCAGACCTGAACAAATAAGTGCCTGCCGTTCCCATTGCTATCACACCGGGTGCGGTAGAAAATGTAAAAATTGCTGGCCCGTTCTCGTATATAAGTATATTTGTGTTTTAGACCCGTATTCCCGTGTATTTATCACACTTCCCAGCTGGGATTTCGACGTGGAGCATTCTACACTTGGCGCAGGTTCGGAATTGGGAAACAATTGGGAGCTTAAAAATATGTGTGTAAATTTAAAAAGTGGAGTGACAACTATAATATTAATCGTAGACGATGGTCGTTAATTTGAACTTTTTCTAGACAGGGTAGTTGCAAATCCATGGAATATACGATTTCCAACTTTTTAGAACATTTGGATAACTTTCCCGCCCGCGGCAACCGAAAAACAGAGGTCGAAAAAAAGTTTCTCTCATAACTTCCTGACTAAATTTTTTTCTGGGATATTTTTGTGTGCTGAGTACGAATTTCGGTATGAGAGTCCATGATATCATTAATGAAAAAAGTTAAAATTTATTATGTCGAAACATAGCCGATTTTTAAAATCTTTTGACCTCTGATTTTCGGTTGCCGCGGGTGAGAAAGTTATCCAAATGCTCTAAAAAGTAGGGAATCGTATATTCCATGGATTTGCAACTACCCTGTCTAGAAAATACATTTGAACAAAAATCGGCATTGGAACTATGATCATCCAAAATAGGAAGAAAACAATTATTTGAAAAAGTGAAAAATTCGTGCCCTGAGATCAAATTAAGAGATATCAATATCGAATTTTTTGGGTAATCAGGAATTATTGTAAGGGTCATTTTGAGCCTTTGAACGAGTCTCTAGCACGTCAATGAATGGAAATTATTTTTTTCGGGACCCTATTTTGAACCTGTGTTCTGCTTCTGTACGACAACGCCCCATGAGTACTATTTTTTAATCGGTAGATGCTGAGGCCTTCTATCATCACAAAAAGAGAGATGACTTAGAAAAAAATCCCAATGACCTTAAAATCACAAGTGAAGAACATATATATGATTGCATCATCACAATGCAATATTGCGAAATCGTAGCATGACGTCACTATCGGTGGCAATGCATCAATAGGTCTAATGTATCCTGCCAAAACATCAAACCGATTGCTTATCTGGTTCAAAAGTTACAACACTTTGAAATTTTGGACGGTGACTTATGTCCGATACTGTACGTGACTCCGAAAACAAGAAAAGGCTGAAAGGAATTTTGTTCAATTTTTCTTCTTCATCCGCTTCGTTAGTAGAGAAAAATGTGGGGAAAGTCCGAGGAAAGAATTTCAAACGTCGCAGGCCACCCCCCCCCCCCCCACCATACAACTACTCTAACATCGATGTTCCAATCTACATGTACTGGTCCAGAAACGATTGGTTGACGACTGCTGACAATATCGAGAGAAACATCCTGGCCAGCATCAGGAAGGATCTACTGAAGGTGATTAATCATCATCCTTTGAAGAAACTGAGACAGTAGAGAAGTGATGAACTCAATAATTGCTCAGGGAGGTTTGGACATCACCTGCGGGCGGGAGTCGAACCTGCCTGCGTCGGCATGCCAGTCAGACACATTTCAAACGTCGCAGGCCACCCCCCCCCCCCCACCATACAACTACTCTAACATCGATGTTCCAATCTACATGTACTGGTCCAGAAACGATTGGTTGACGACTGCTGACAATATCGAGAGAAACATCCTGGCCAGCATCAGGAAGGATCTACTGAAGGTGATTAATCATCATCCTTTGAAGAAACTGAGACAGTAGAGAAGTGATGAACTCAATAATTGCTCAGGGAGGTTTGGACATCACCTGCGGGCGGGAGTCGAACCTGCCTGCGTCGGCATGCCAGTCAGACACATTTCAAACGTCGCAGGCCACCCCCCCCCCCCCACCATACAACTACTCTAACATCGATGTTCCAATCTACATGTACTGGTCCAGAAACGATTGGTTGACGACTGCTGACAATATCGAGAGAAACATCCTGGCCAGCATCAGGAAGGATCTACTGAAGGTGATTAATCATCATCCTTTGAAGAAACTGAGACAGTAGAGAAGTGATGAACTCAATAATTGCTCAGGGAGGTTTGGACATCACCTGCGGGCGGGAGTCGAACCTGCCTGCGTCGGCATGCCAGTCAGACACATTTCAAACGTCGCAGGCCACCCCCCCCCCCCCCACCATACAACTACTCTAACATCGATGTTCCAATCTACATGTACTGGTCCAGAAACGATTGGTTGACGACTGCTGACAATATCGAGAGAAACATCCTGGCCAGCATCAGGAAGGATCTACTGAAGGTGATTAATCATCATCCTTTGAAGAAACTGAGACAGTAGAGAAGTGATGAACTCAATAATTGCTCAGGGAGGTTTGGACATCACCTGCGGGCGGGAGTCGGACCTGCCTGCGTCGGCATTCCAGTCAGACACATTTCAAACGTCGCAGGCCACCCCCCCCCCACCATACAACTACTCTAACATCGATGTTCCAATCTACATGTACTGGTCCAGAAACGATTGGTTGACGACTGCTGACAATATCGAGAGAAACATCCTGGCCAGCATCAGGAAGGATCTACTGAAGGTGATTAATCATCATCCTTTGAAGAAACTGAGACAGTAGAGAAGTGATGAACTCAATAATTGCTCAGGGAGGTTTGGACATCACCTGCGGGCGGGAGTCGAACCTGCCTGCGTCGGCATGCCAGTCAGACACATTTCAAACGTCGCAGGCCACCCCCCCCCCACCATACAACTACTCTAACATCGATGTTCCAATCTACATGTACTGGTCCAGAAACGATTGGTTGACGACTGCTGACAATATCGAGAGAAACATCCTGGCCAGCATCAGGAAGGATCTACTGAAGGTGATTAATCATCATCCTTTGAAGAAACTGAGACAGTAGAGAAGTGATGAACTCAATAATTGCTCAGGGAGGTTTGGACATCACCTGCGGGCGGGAGTCGAACCTGCCTGCGTCGGCATGCCAGTCAGACACATTTCAAACGTCGCAGGCCACCCCCCCCCCCCCCCCACCATACAACTACTCTAACATCGATGTTCCAATCTACATGTACTGGTCCAGAAACGATTGGTTGACGACTGCTGACAATATCGAGAGAAACATCCTGGCCAGCATCAGGAAGGATCTACTGAAGGTGATTAATCATCATCCTTTGAAGAAACTGAGACAGTAGAGAAGTGATGAACTCAATAATTGCTCAGGGAGGTTTGGACATCACCTGCGGGCGGGAGTCGAACCTGCCTGCGTCGGCATGCCAGTCAGACACATTTCAAACGTCGCAGGCCACCCCCCCCCCCACCATACAACTACTCTAACATCGATGTTCCAATCTACATGTACTGGTCCAGAAACGATTGGTTGACGACTGCTGACAATATCGAGAGAAACATCCTGGCCAGCATCAGGAAGGATCTACTGAAGGTGATTAATCATCATCCTTTGAAGAAACTGAGACAGTAGAGAAGTGATGAACTCAATAATTGCTCAGGGAGGTTTGGACATCACCTGCGGGCGGGAGTCGAACCTGCCTGCGTCGGCATGCCAGTCAGACACCATGCCCATTATGGAGGCAGGTTCGACTCCCGCCCGCAGGTGATGTTTTGCAAGAGGTAGAGAAAGGCGCGCGCCCCAACCACTAGCCTCCGTCAAGCGTTCCCTGCGGTAGGCCGCCCTGGCCTAATGGGCATGGTGTCTGACTGGCATGCCGACGAAGGCAGGTTCGACTCCCGCCCGCAGGTGATGTTTTGCAAGAGGTAGAGAAAAAGTTTTGCAAGAGGTAGATATGATAAGTGCCTGCTCGAATTCCTTGCAGTTTCTTTCTGATCCGATGTGAACTAGAATCCTCTCAAATTCGGTGCCGTGGGCATGGTGTCTGACTGGCATGCCGACGCAGGCAGGCTCGACTCCCGCCCGCAGGTGATGTTTTGCAAGAGGTAGAGAAAGGCGCGCGCCCCAACCACTAGTCTCCGTCAAGCGTTCCCTGCGGTAGGCCGCCCTGGCCTAATGGGCATGGTGTCTGACTGGCATGCCGACGCAGGCAGGTTCGACTCCCGCCCGCAGGTGATGTTTTGCAAGAGGTAGAGAAAGGCGCGCGCCCCAACCACTAGTCTCCGTCAAGCGTTCCCTGCGGTAGGCCGCCCTGGCCTAATGGGCATGGTGTCTGGCTGGCATGCCGATGCAGGCAGGTTCGACTCCCGCCCGCAGGTGATGTTTTGCAAGAGGTAGAGAAAGGCGCGCGCCCCAACCACTAGTCTCCGTCAAGCGTTCCCTGCGGTAGGCCGCCCTGGCCTAATGGGCATGGTGTCTGACTGGCATGCCGACGCAGGCAGGTTCGACTCCCGCCCGCAGGTGATGTTTTGCAAGAGGCAGAGAAAGGCGCGCGCCCCAACCACTAGTTTCCGTCAAGCGTTCCCTGCGGTAGGCCGCCCTGGCCTAATGGGCATGGTGTCTGACTGGCATGCCGACGCAGGCAGGTTCGACTCCCGCCCGCAGGTGATGTTTTGCAAGAGGTAGAGAAAAAGTTTTGCAAGAGGTAGATATGATAAGTGCCTGCTCGAATTCCTTGCAGTTTCTTTCTGATCCGATGTGAACTAGAATCCTCTCAAATTCGGTGCCGTGGGCATGGTGTCTGACTGGCATGCCGACGCAGGCAGGTTCGACTCCCGCCCGCAGGTGATGTTTTGCGCATAATGGGCACTACAATCATCTTGATTACTCGCTGGCCACTGATTGTGCGAAGAAAGTGTGGAATCCGATCGCCGAGACGATGCGGAACCTGGAGACAAACCTAATGGGCATGGTGTCTGACTGGCATGCCGACGCAGGCAGGTTCGACTCCCGCCCGCAGGTGATGTTTTGTTTTGCAAGAGGTAGAGAAAAAGTTTTGCAAGAGGTAGATCAAGCGTTCCCTGCGGTAGGCCGCCCTGGCCTAATGGGCATGGTGTCTGACTGGCATGCCGACGCAGGCAGGTTCGACTCCCGCCCGCAGGTGATGTTTTGCAAGAGGTAGAGAAAAAGTTTTGCAAGAGGTAGATATGATAAGTGCCTGCTCGAATTCCTTGCAGTTTCTTTCTGATCCGATGTGAACTAGAATCCTCTCAAATTCGGTGCCGTGGGCATGGTGTCTGACTGGCATGCCGACGCAGGCAGGTTCGACTCCCGCCCGCAGGTGATGTTTTGCGCATAATGGGCACTACAATCATCTTGATTACTCGCTGGCCACTGATTGTGCGAAGAAAGTGTGGAATCCGATCGCCGAGACGATGCGGAACCTGGAGACAAACCTAATGGGCATGGTGTCTGACTGGCATGCCGACGCAGGCAGGTTCGACTCCCGCCCGCAGGTGATGTTTTGTTTTGCAAGAGGTAGAGAAAAAGTTTTGCAAGAGGTAGATATGATAAGTGCCTGCTCGAATTCCTTGCAGTTTCTTTCTGATCCGATGTGAACTAGAATCCTCTCAAATTCGGTGCCGTGGGCATGGTGTCTGACTGGCATGATTACTCGCTGGCCACTGATTGTGCGAAGAAAGTGTGGAATCCGATCGCCGAGACGATGCGGAACCTGGAGACAAACCGGGAATTGTGCATGCAGTGACCTAACTTGTACTATGGTTCATATGAGAGGAATCGCCACATTTTCGAGAGCCCAGCGGCGGTAGGAATTTGTATCTCCGATGCCGCTGAAAAGTAAAAAGTTAGTATTTTCGATGTTGATCTTTCAAACTGCGTTTGCGAAATTTTGATAACTGGTCGCATCTCCGAGTATTGGTGGGTCAGAGTAGGTACACTATGAAATTTTTAGGTCAAATTCGACTCACGAAAAGTATCATAACTTGCTTCAAAATCATGCTAGAAAATAACCGGAAGTCGCACTCGAATGAGGAGCCAGAGGGAAACATTTCTTATGTTGATGAAATCATTCCATGTCCATGCGCTGGATCGGGGTGATCGGTTTTCTGAAAAAGTTAAGTAACTTTCCAAATACCGATTTCCCCAAGAAGGTTTCAATTAAGATTTTGAAGGACCTACTGGTACCTAACTAAATTCCGAAAATCAGAGGAATCGGTTTCTAGGCAAAAAAAAGGCGGGACTTTTGTCCGAAAAACCTATTTTCAAGATTTTGACAGTTTTTCGAGCATAACTTTTTTTTTTTTTTTCGAGATGAAATTTTTTTCGATTTTTTCATTTTCTCACCATGTGGTCCGATTTAGGGTCAAAAAATCACATTCTCAGAGATATGTCTCTCTAGAATTTTCTAGCGTATTTTTGCGCAGAATCCGAAAATGAATTCTACTGCTGACCAAAGTGCGAAAGAAAAAAGTTACGAACAAAAAACCTCAAATTGTTGGTTTTCCAATCATATCTTTTTTCTTTTGCATTTTGGTAAGCTCTAGTATTCATTTCCGGATTCTACGTGCAAAAATACGCCAGAAAATCCTATAGAGACATAATTTTGAGAAAGTAATTTTTCGATCCAAAAACGGACCAAAGGGGGGACCACATGGTGAAAAAATTAAAAAGTCGAAAACATTCGCAAAGAATATGTCTATAAAAAAACACTAGAAACTCCTAAAATATGTCTATAGGAGTCTCTGGTGTGTTTTGGCGCGTTGATTCCGAATTTCGATATGAGAGATAACGAAACCTGTCTGACTTTATTGGATAACAGACTGCCCCGATCCAACGCATGGACGGGGAATGATTTCATCAACATAACAAGGGAATGGTACAAACTTAATTTAAAATTATGAGAAATGGACTATATACCATGGCAGTCCGAAATCTGTTTTCCATAAGGGCATGTGGTCACCCAGGAGCCGGTAGTAAGCCCTGTCTTTCACCAACTTTTTCACCGACTCTAAGTGAGCAAGAGATGTGCGTCTCGTGGCCAAGTGGTTGCGCTCTAACTCTTTCATTTTGCTGCCGCCAGTTCGATTCCCACAAGAGGCAATTTCTTTGCAAACTTTTGCAATATTTTCACAAAGTCAAAGTAGTGTGCCCAATCGATCATTCAATACTCCTAGATACCTTATATCGCTTCAGTAACCCTCAATTATCGCAAACTGACTATACTTTCAAATCCTTCATACAAATGTTCATAATTATTTTAGTTTTGGTTAGAAAGCCTCACTAGTAATTTTATTCGAAAGATCGGATTCTACGCTACAATTCATATAACACGAGCTAAGAGCTCCGACGCTTGCGAAATTTACTATGATTTTCAACGTTGGGCTGATCCGTTTCAAAAAATGTCGGATGTTAAAAATCATTGTAAATTTCGCAAGCGTCGGAGCTCTTAGCTCTTGTCGTATGAATTGTAACGTAGAGTCCTCTTTTTCGAATAAAAAAACGAATGATGTTCCTGGACCAAAACTAAAATAATTATGAGCATTTGTATGAAGGATTTGAAAATAAAGTCAGTTTGCGATAATTGAGGGTTACCGTAGCGATATAAGGTATCTATAAGTATGATCGATTGGGCATGGTACTTTGACTTTCTGAAAATATTGCAAAAGATTGCAAAGAAATTGCCTCTTGTGGGAATCGAACTGGCGGCAGCAAAATGGAACAGCTAGCACGAAACCACTTGGCCACGAGACGTAGCACATCTCTTGCTCACTTAGAGTCGGGGAAAACGTTGGTGAGAGACAGGGAGTGGTCCGCATGCAAATTTCAATGGCTTACTACCGGCTCATGGGTGACCACATGCCCCTATGGAAAACAGATTTCGGACCGCCAGGAGATACCCTTCGATGGTATATAGTCCATTTCTCATAATTTTACATTAAGTTTGGACCATTCCCTTGTAAGAAAAGTTGCCCTCTGGCTCCTCATTCGAATGCCATTTCCGGTTAGTCTCTAGCATGATTTTGAAGCAAGTTATGATATTTTGAGATGAATAGTACTGGGAAATGGATTGCAATCGCCAAGCATATCATGCTCCCGACCAATACCGACCACAAAAAAACATACAAGTTTACAAATTTTATGGAACACGTTATGATAGGGTGACTACGGAGACTGTTGATGATTTCTCCTGGTTTTTGACACAACACATCGACATCAAAGCTCTGCAAACACACTCTTTGAGGAATTCAAATGATGGGTTTTTTTCTTTTTTTTTGGTAATGATCAATGGAATATAGCACGATCAGAGACGACAGGACAAGAGTCGTCCTTCCTATCTATAAAATATGTATAATATATATATATTTAATTTGTTATGTGCAATTGATGATGATTCTAGCACTTGATCTTGCATGACTTTGAAGAATCCCAATAGAAGTTGCTATGGCAAGCACTTGCACTATAGGCACTGCAGCCTGGGCTGTAAGCATCTAAAATCTGCAATCTTTTTAAGGTTTTCTCTCAAATTTTCGGACCGTTACGAATGTCCTTTGCATCTTTGAACTCTCTCTGAGGTTGTCCGACTCTCGCTCGATTCTCGACAGAATTCGTGATCTGTAGTATCTCAAAAAAGGAGTATCTCACATACATTTACATTTACATTTACATTTATCATGTCAAGCAGTTGACGCCAGATGGGGATGGATGGTTTCAGATAGGTTTCGGGTCGGTTCTTCGTTCGAGAGAGAATCATTTCGTTTGGGTGGGGGTCAAGGGATCGGTCTTCTTTCCATTCACAGACCCAAGAGATTGGCTGAAGAAAGGGTTGCGATCATCCAGGACGATAGGACTTGATGTAGAGTGTTCAGTGTTGATGATGGAAGAAGGCTCCCGTGATCTTAGAACTGAGTCCACCAAACTCGAGTCATAAATCGCGAAACGAGACTCGACGAGAATGGTATCTGAGGGACCAAACATCAGAGTAGGTCATACCCATCACACGGTGACCAGAGTCCGGCTTGGATGGGGATTCCGATCTTGTTGAATTGATGGAGTAGACGAGGGGAACTAGAGGGATTCCATTCTCTATCAGAGAGAAATGGAGAAGGACCGCTCGCGACGACTAACAAAAACGAGAATGATCTCACTCTATTATTTCAGTATCTCACGATCAGGCATATCAAATTCTTCATTCACTTAGCAGCAAATGCCTGGAATTCACCTCAACAGCCACACAAGCGAATATGTAGGAGGAAAGAGCGCAGTCAGTATGAAGAGAAAAGTTAGAGCGCTAGGCGATAGAACGTCGAGGAAGTCTGGACGCATCTTGTTTAGTAAAGATCGTATTTCATACTCATCATCGCGCGCAATTAGCATCGAAATCTGAAAGACCGTATCAATATATCATTGAAAACCATTTCAATTGAATCAGTAATGAAATAAGTTGTGCATGAACAGTTAGGCGTACTCCAGAGCGAAAACGTTAATGATATGTTTTTTTTCTGGATGAATGTCCTGACCGCACACATGACCGGAATCGGCAATGCGATGCCGCAAATGAGCGCGATCGCTTGTCGAGCAGAGGGCGAACGCCCTCGAACTACAAGCAGCCGAAACACGAAATACGCGATTGTTGTGAAACCCTGAATGGATATGCATCACAATTGGTGTCCGAATCTCGTTTCAAGTGTTGTCTGTACAGCACCGTGCACGTTGCAGCGCCGAAGGTGGTCGAAAAGGAGATAGCGCACGCAGTTGCACCAGCATAGCCGCATGGCCCGTACGCGATCATCACCGCGGACCAGCCAACCGAAACGGCGCAGGAGACTGAGTGTGATGGACACAGGCGAGATGCAGTAATGGATGAGGAGAACGACGGACTCGAATAATGCCATGGAATGGAAAGGAAAAGGGTTTTGTTTATAATAATACATTTTGAGAATCAAAAATGAAAACACAATCAGTGATTCTTGGCGGATTGTATGATATTATCCGTTTGCGTGATGTTTACTTGCTGAACCATTTTTAAAGCTACAATTTTCGTACTGTTATTCATTCAAGACGCCACAGACCGACCAGCCTTTATCACTTTTTTTCTTCCAACATGCTTGTTTGTTACCCGAGTGCGAGGGGCGCTCGCGGCAGCAAGGCCTCGTGTTCCCCTCTCGGCCCGTGCTATTCCGGTTACCAGTGGGGTAAGGCGAACTGTCAAATCCCAGCTACACGGCAACCCTAGAACCGTACATTCCTGGTAATGCGTACTAAGACATGTCTTTGGCAAAATATCGGGGCCACTCCTTTCACTCTCACAGTAATTGAATCCGGGTATAGGCCGAATTTCGCCTTTGCTTTTCTCCTGTATAGGACACGGCTAAATCACTAGATCAGCATGTAATCGACCCTGCCATGAAGCCTGTAGCAGTAGAATACTTTTTAATATAAAGCAACAATCGATATTCATATCGCTAGACGGTTGACGAGTGTATCAGAGATGATTAGACGATAGACATCGTTGTATAGCTCGCGAGCAATCGATCTCCACTAAACATATTACAATATTGATGAAAATCATTTACAATTATTGAAAAGCCGCATTAAATATACCTCGTGAACCTGAATCATCATTAGTACTTCTCCCAAACGTGGCGCGTAGTCGAACAATTGTAATTTTTCACTGAACACGTCGATAATTAGCATAATGAAGAAATACCAATTTGGAAGCAATGTTCGGCGGAGAATATACATTTTTTTAAACTATAACTACTTTTAACACATATTTTCATAATTAATTTCAAATCTGTATTATTGCTTGAAATTCTTTAATTGAACGGACCGATAATACGAGTTTAGTTCCTTCAACATAGCATCACTGTATAATTTGCTTGCTTGCTTCACGTCTTCGTTCACATCGAGTGCATCTAATAATATAATTACATTTCCTGAGACACTTTTGGTTGCAATTCCATCTTACTAATCTATAAATACCATAATTTGCTATCGTTTGAGATTTTCTTGAAAGAAGCACAATCAATAGTGTCAACAAGAAACGATGAGCCGATCTGAGATCCAACCTGTTCTCCACAATATAAGTACGAGCACAGAGATAAACTCTTCAGGGCTAAGATTCAATCTCTTCGTGTAAGCCCTGAGACTCGTGATGCCTCCTTTGAACTGAATCTTCATCACTCTGAAGAAAGTTATTGCTTTGTTAATATTATTAGAGTTTTTATTTATTTTTTGTGTGTGATACTGTAAAATGGGGCAAAATGAATCGTCGTTTTTTTCTCACTTTTGGGCTTCCTCACAGTAAGTCGCATCATACGGGCAGTCATCAAAGTAGTGATCGATCACATCCAGGCCAAAGTACACCGTGCAACCACCCAAGAGCCCCAAATCATCTGATAATACCTGGATTATGTATACATGGTTCATAAATTAATGCGTACAGGACTTTTGTGAGATCGTTGTGAAGTACAACTTACTTTGTCAAATTATCGCCGAACGCAGTCTCAGAGCGAGGACTCGAATAATCGATATTTTGTGAAGAAATAAGTGACGATTAGCCACTGCACATTATTGTTCGATCGTGCAACCGGAGAATTTCTGCATACCTGATCATTGGTTTGAAAGGTTCCAAATTCTGGAAAGGCATTCGTGCCGAATTGAAGGAGCGCCATTAGCAATAATCTGTCCGCATGCTCTATTGTTTCGAATGTTGCAGGTGCACACCCCTGAAATCTATGCTGTGGCGCAGTCGGAGGGATACCGATGTTTAAAAAATAACATCATGAAGGCCATAACATCATGAAGCTTAGTGTTCTGAGCAGGTCACGTCTTAAATCTATGCGATTTTAACTCACAAAGTTTCCGTCAAGAACCGTCAGTGGATGGGGAAGATCTTTTCGTTGAGCTAATTCGCCCATCAGACGACTGTCACACATTGCTCTGAAAATGACGGAGAATCATGGAGAACATTAACGCTAGGTCTTTTCGACATCTGCAAAATCGACTAAATTCGGTACTGCATTTCCATCTTGCTTTCATGTTGGATTAGCGAGAAAATAGTGATTGTTAGTATATTTGACAAACAAAATAATGAAGACTTGCCTGTAGTGATGCTGTAGCTTTTCTAGTATTCCATTTCGTGGCACCTTTTCGTTCAAACAGTGTTGAATGTACGTGGAGATTCTGGAATTGTAAATCAGAAAACTCAAAAAATATTTTTTTATAATACGCCATAGTCTCTTGAAATCAAAATTCCGGTGAAAGTAAGGTGTATTCTAGCAATATATCACGCGTTTTCTGAGAGATTGCAGGAATTCGACCCCCTTGAGGAACTAGGCGCCCCAAGTTTGAACAATCGCTATGCCAAATTTATGTTAGAGTATATTGGGGACGAGAAAAAGTTTGACGTCGACGATTTGTCACAGAACCGGCTTTTAGGCATTTTCCGGTTCTGGGACTGGCACTATCGTATCTCAGCTTCCAGATGAGCTACAAGGACGGCTTAGGGCTAAAAATGTGCGGAAAATTATTCTAAAAAACTTTTATTTTATGTTGACAACGAAGAGCTGTGAGGAGCTAGACGTACCGATAAACTTCAAAAACTGAGGTCAAAATCAGAAAATAAAATTTCCTGAGTCGGTGACCCCCCTGTTCATAAAATTTTGAGCTCAGATTCGAAATCTGAGTCAAAAAAATTACAGAGCTGATGTGCCCAGGGGTGAGAAGGATGCTATTATTGCCCTTTGCTGCAAAAAATCCTCGATTTCGTCAGCTTTCAGGTGATAACTTTTTTCACACATGCTATCATGAGCTCTAATAACGATATTCGGATTCTACGCAAAAAAATACGCTAGATTCACCTATAGTTGGATTCATCCGAAATAAAAAAATTTCACCTTTTTCATGACCCCGGGTTCATGGTAATTTTTGGGTCAAAAAGTTGAAATCTCAGAATTAAATGACTTTAGTAGTTTCTGGTGTATTTTCGCTCGTAGAAACCGATTTTGCATGTTAGAGCCTACCAAATTGCATTGGAAAAAAGTTAGGCTCAAAAAATTTATAATTTTGGTATTTCGAGTCAAACTTTTTTCCAATGCAATTTGGTAGGCTCTAACATGCAAAATCGGTTTCTACGAGCAAAAATACACCAGAAAATACTTTAGTCATGTGATTCTGAGATTTCAACTTTTTGACCCGAAAAATACCATGAACATAATGGGCATGGTGTCTGACTGGTATGCCGACGCAGGCAGGTTCGACTCCAGCCCGCAGGTGATGTTTTGCAAGAGGTAGAGAAAGGTCATCAAAAAGTTGAAATTTTTTTATCTCGGAAGAATCCAACTATAAATGAATCTGGCGTATTTCTCTGCGTAGAATCCGAATATATTAGAGCTCATATTAGAGTTATTAGAGTTATTAGAGCTCGAAAGCATGCGTGAAAAAAGTTATGAAATAATGACTCAGGAAATTTTATTTTCTGATTTTGATATCAGTTTTTGAAATTTATCGGTACGTCTAGCACCTAGCAGCTCTTAGTTTTGAACATAAAAGTTTCTTAGAATAATTTTCCGCACATTTTGAGCCTAAAGCCGTCCTTGTAGCTCATCTGGAAGCTGAGATACGATAGTGCCGGTCCTAGAACCGGAAAATGCCTAAAAGCCGGTTCTGTGACAAATCGTCGACGTCAAAGTTTTTCTCTTCCCCAATATACTCTAACATAAAATTGACATGGTGATTGTTCAAACTTGGGGCGCCTAGTTCCTAGGGGTATTTTCTGATCTCTCAGAGAACGCGTGATATACTTCTTTGACCTCTTAGTATGTTGATAACCGTGATTAGCTTGCTTCCGTTTTTCAGGCACTGTGCTATGTATTCTCCCTACATCTGCTTCTTCGATGTCTTCTTGCGGACTGGCCATCTCGTTCTTCACCATCTAGGATTTTCTTGAATTTTTAAGGAATACTATACAATGATGCCACAAATCGCTCAAACTCACTTGAGATGGGATCTCTTCTCCCATCGCTCGCTCCAGTGCCTGCAGGCGACACTTGCGACAGTTGAATCGACATGTCAAGACTGTGAAAATTGAACGGCGCAGCAGAACGCTTGCCTCTTGTAATCGGGCAATCCCCGGGACTTGATACACATACAAATTCGCGTCCGCGTGATCTTCTAAATCAACATTTTAGGGGAGTAACTCTAGCTCAACTTACCAATAGAATACAACACAGGCACGGCAAATATCCTTGATTGTGATGATTCCGCAAACAGTGCAAGTGCGCTGCTGATCGATGAATTATTGGTTGCATTTGGAGGCAAAACTGATGGAAGCAAACCTTTCGTAGCAATTTGGGTCGTGGCATCTATGAAAGAGCGAGACAATGATAAGTGGGTTGAATGAGAAATCGTCTGCACTTTTTAAATTGTTTTGCGGACCAAATTAATATGCGCCTAGTACTTTTGTTTACCACGGGGTTGTAGATAGTCTCCGTTCTAAGGGCGAGAAAGAACGCTGCGGCACAAGGACGGTAAACGGCGTTCGCGCATGAGGGTTGGGCGAGAGCAGGTGAGAGAGCATGCAAAGGTGAGAGAGACTGGTCTCCCACCGAATGATTGGCGTCGAAACTTAGGCACACAACGTGATATTGTTGAATGGTTCAGTTTAGGTGCTAATTCATATAATTTTCGCAGTTTTTGAATACAAAAATTATCACACGATGAACGCTGATCTCTGAAAACCTTCGTCTCTCTCTCTCTATCTCTCTCTCTCTCTCTCTCTCTCTCTCGGTAACGATCGTGCGTACTGTTGTTGTGCCACGCCGTATTCTCTCGCACCGTATTGTTTGTGTAAAGGGCAGTTGTGTCGGCCTCCTTAGACTTTAGAAGAGCAATTCAAGACATTCTACAATGTACAATTCGTTAAATCAATGAGAGATCTATCGCCTTCCCTTTGCTGGTACCCAACTGCTGGTACCCTTAAGATGTCGCAAACGAGAAATTGGATCTATTCCGATTGTTATTTATGTATTTATTTATCGTACACCACTGAATGTGCTTCAACAAGTACGAGTAAATGCGGCAAGAGGATAAAAGGAGAAATAAAGTGAGAATGGAACTGCGGGAAGGGTGCTTAAGGAATAGGGGGTGGGGAGAAGGAAGGGAATGGGATCGATATCTCAGTTGGGTCGAACATTGGCGGAGGGGGGCGCCTCATATGAGCTCTAAAAACCTGACATTGTTGATTGATACTACTTCATTATTCACAGATATTTACAGCAGGATTTCCAAACGAGAGGCAGAATTGCAAAAAAAACAAGGGGAAATCGTGTGGAACAACACACGTACGTGTATGTGACGCGAGGAATTTCAAAAATCGCTAGCACATAACATATCGGTGAAAATATGAATGAACATTCTACTTTCCTTGTTGCTTGTTTATCGTGTCATCATGATTTGTAAACACGGATCAAGCATCTCACATGAGAAATGTATGCTCAAAATATGTGTGTGTGTGAATTCATCCGAAACCGAAATATTCGTCATTTCGATTAATTCAAACACAGATCATTAATATATTATACAAGTTAGAACGCATTCCATGAAACGACGTGACAATGTTCATAGCGGAGAGAAGGTAGTAAGTGTTCTGAAAGGGAAGTAATGTGAAATTATTTTAATTTAAAAAAACAATTAAATTTTTAAATAAAAAAATATTTTTTTAGATAAATTATCTGTACTTTGAGTTTCAAGATCGCTGCTTTCTGCCATCCAATTAGCGCAATCATTGGACCCTGGAATGATTTATCGGTGCTAGGTCGGATGAGCATCGTCGGATGAGAACCAACTGGATGAGAACCAACAAAAATCGTCTTCCAGCATTTTATCAGCAAGTTCAATATGATACACAGAACCATCTGAGCAAATACTGGGTGTCGACATTTTGTTGGTTCTCATCCGACGGTGCTCAGCCGAACTAGCACCTTATTATCAACAACAAATGATTCGTCGTTTCGCCTAAAATCTGCCGAAATTCGAGTTTATGTTTTATACACGTCTGATACCGATTACCGATACGATCATTCGATGCAAATGATGAGAATCGGCATTTTGAGTACGAAATAGTTTAGTAATCTTACGTTCTCAGGCCCTCTTCTCGCAGTGACGTATGGCATGAGACATCAGGCAAACCGATCCCTCTCCTTCTGAAGCATCTCTCTACTTTTCGCACAGAATATGCAATCGTCTGTAATTTCTTCGTGAAACCCTCCAATTTACAGAGCAAAAACATATTTCATATTGCAGTGTTTCGCTTCTGAAGGCGCATCGCTGATTGGTATTGGTATGGTGCAGGTATAATATACAAACAATTCAAAGTATAATAATCACCGGGATCACAAGCAATAATCGCTTTGATCAGTACATATTCCCGCTTGTCCAAACCGATCGCCTTCAGTCGGGTGTTGATGCCGAACCATTTGTTGTGTTCCTCCGAGTGTTCCCTAAATTTGGATGTTTTTGCGATCGCATATGGCATGTATTCGTTCAATATCATGGTCATTAGTCGTTCAGTATTATGGTCACAAGATCGAAATTATTGTCGGTTTGAAGCCTGCTTCAACCGGGAATTTCAACGGTGATGCCAGCTTGAACACTACTCACTAGTGATGCCGTTTCGGGTAGTACCTCTCTAAAGGAAAGGAGAGAGTCATTTCCCGAAACGGCATCAATAATGTTCATCATGCAGTAACACGACGTATTGTATACCAGAGATGGTGGATATTAGAAAGCCTTGCGTAATAACAAATAGTGTAATATTAAATTTGTTTGTACATGTTGCGGCTAATCGCAAAAACACATACGTTTAGAAGGATAAAGATCCTGATCCGGACGCGTACTTTGTGGCTTCGGGTCGGAAATACTCAGGCACAAATATAACTCGACAGGATAGTAACGGATAATTCATTCTCAACGATTTTCTACTCAAATATCGCACTGGACAACATATCCGAGCTGAAAATAATCCCACGTCGGAACATGCGTAAACACAAAATAATAATGAAATCACAGAGAACGCGATCGAATCGAAGCGTTAGGACAGGCGATGCATCGTTAATGTGTGCCTCGAAGCACTCACCAACTTCTGTGGGATGCATTGGATGACTGAAAAACAATTTTATTCACTGAATTTCGATAATCATGCAACGCGACAACATTCGAAATGGATATAAAGCGTGTGTGTAAAGTGAGATGCATTTCCACTTCAACGAAGATGTATACATTCACCCTGTTGACAATTGCCGTGCTCGTCGCAGCTGCTCAATCGACGAGGACGACTCCTGAGATCGGTAATAATACATTTGGCTCAGAAT
Organism: Pristionchus entomophagus; assembly: GCA_036245825.1. Lineage (NCBI taxonomy): Eukaryota > Metazoa > Nematoda > Chromadorea > Rhabditida > Neodiplogasteridae > Pristionchus > Pristionchus entomophagus. Next base: position 38,508,521 of record BTSX01000005.1, read on the forward strand.
ACGTTTTAAATAATAATAGCTCCATCGTTGCCATTCAACTGGATAAGAACGATAATGGTGGCTAGTGATGAGACCGATCGTTGCTCGTTTCGCATACTCACTTGTTTGTCTGACCATTGAGAGAGCAAGGAGAGCCTCGAAAGGTAATCACTAATGGTGAGCATGCCTCAGAGAGATGTGTCGTCCAAGCGGAAGGACGAGCGGCCACTGAAACGGATCGTCCGATGAGAGACGTCGTGGAGATGATGATCAATAATGTCAAGGTAAACGCACACACATATACGTCTAATTTCCTCCTCTATATTTAATAATTGTATCATATTACCAACCTAAATTCCGCAGTCCGGAAACTTCCCGGGTGCGCAGGCAGTGCTTCATGCCGAGACGGAGCGACATCAGCGCCAGACGATAGACAGGTGATATTGATCAAGCGAGCATTCGTGGTTACGGTACCTCATCGGTTCTTGATCAGGTAGATGGTTGACGCTTGCGCTCCGCTCAAGAACTGCTTCGAGTGTCCAATCGATCTGGCTTGATCGACATGGCTTTCGACTCTTATCATTCTGCACACTCTCTCATTTCTCTGGCCGGCGAGAAAAAGAGAATATAACTCACAATTTTGATGTCCCTACATCACGGAATAATTTCAATCGATGCGCGCCAATAAATTGCAAGCATTCGTAATCTGGTCGAATGTATCTCTTCGCTTTATTCGGTCGGAGACCAAGTATTCACAATATGTAGACATACCATCTCTACAATCCCTGCCAGTTCCACAAATATTTTCACTTTGCAGAGTCGTTCAATGCACAACGAAAACAGAGGCGATCCAATGATCAGAACATGAGTCTTCGACTCAAAATTGTTTTTCCGAGAGAAAAAATGTCTACTCAGTAATGCTCGATGTCGAAACACATCTAGAAACTTTCCATCTATTATATTTGCCAGTACACACGACTGTTTTACTACACATTGCGTGATCATTATCTTAACCGGTACAACTGCCCAGTGCAGCATAAATAGGTAAGTGTGTGTCCGGAGTGGTTCTAATGTGAAAGCTCCCTCTAATTAGAATGGTTGCGTTCCGCCCGCGATGGCATAATATTATGTTTGCGATTTTATGGGAGAAAGTGAACACAAAGAAACAAATGGAAAACCATAGCAAGCGATAATTAGTATTAGGGGTATGACAGCGAAGAGAAGGCTCACTCGGGGATACTGGTACGGTTTTCGTTTCTCACGTAAAGTCTTGCCGCTCTGGGGAAGAAGTGGTGATGCCCATAGTTGAATCTAGATGCCGTCTAGATTTTGTTGAAGTTCAACCCGTGGTGTGTAATGTTAACTGAAGTAGTGAATTTTATGGTTTGAAATGCGGTATTTTGCCTCTGAGAAGGGTACTGGCTGTCTTCAAATCAATAACTTCATGGTAGCGATTGACCCGGACGCGATGCCCGGAGATTTGAGGGATACTCGATCAGCCTGACGGTAAACAGCCGGCTAGACTCGGGTGATCACACTACACACGATCTACTCGAACGATGACACAGTCATCTGAGAATGAGTGACCATACGATGTCCACTCCCCACTCCAACACATATTCGCAAAAATCACAGTGTCCGGTCAATATGCCAAGGTTTTTTCTTTCTATTTTGCTACTTCAGGTGCGCTAAACTATAGAAACCTCAAACAATAGCACTGATCTCTGTTTTGAATCAAGAAGTAGTGCACTCACGATATCATTCCCAACGAGTAGAGCTATTAGTAGAAACTAGCATGTCAAATTTTTGAACATATTTATCGTTATATAATTTTGATAAAATTGTTATCGCTCGCACATATTTATCTCTTGGCCCCTCATTAGTTCTGCCATGGGCTTCCACACTTTCTCGCCGCAGTCGGTGGCAATGGCGAAATCGAAGTGGTTGTAGCCGGGAACATTCAGGCCTCCCTGCAAAATATAGCTATAAAATCGGATATAAATGAAGTATCTTCATTCTACACCCTATCTCGATCCATCCACATGTGTTCGATTCCCGGTCGTGACATCGCCTCTGTCTCACCAAGGCGCCTACCCATTGGGGGACGGTAAAAAATTTTTATTTGTAGTAAAAAAAGGTCACGTGGTAAAATAATGCCAAAATTCCAGGCTCGGACGTTGAGGACTGATAAACTGCCCTAGTAGTGAAATGCGCAAGACGAATTTGCCTGGATTACGAATTCCCTTTTTTAGTCATAATCCAGTGATCGCATTTTAAGTCATAAAAAAGATCTATTAAAAAAAATAATGCATATCATTGCGTGTAAAGTAGTGATATCTTGCTCACCTTTAAAAGATTCTTCTTAATATTTGGCAGGAGGTATGATGCACTATCACCCGGAGCCGTCGATCAATCGTCTTTGCCCCAGTAGAGATAGACCGGTACGTCGATATTGCTGTAGTTGTATGGTGGAGGAGTCACCTGTTAGTTCTTGCCAGTTCTTCTTTGTACATATTCATGGCGGATTTTCGTACTATGGTAATTTATTAAGGAATATATTCTCAGAGACTGACGAACATTATGTACATACGAATATCTTACTTGACCGTATTTCTCCATGTTCTTCTTCGCAGTATGATCAAAGTGTTCGACTTGGAAATGATTAGCGATCTGAAAGAAACCAATTTTGCTTATTTTATTCTATTATGTTATATTATAAATAGCATACTAAACAATTTAATTTACATATTCAGTATGTATATTCTTGCCTGAGCTAAGTGAAGAAAGCTCCACGTTGAAGATCCTGCTGGAAAGTGCGAAAAGTAAACAGGTAGTCGAGACTGAAATCAATGATAGAAAGTAAATTAAATTGAAAGTATTATTTCACTCACCACGTTGAATGTTTTTGCCCACGGACCAACACTGAGAACTATAGCCTCGTAAATAAGCTGAGGATAATTCATATATATATTTCATTTTCTTATTTTTTTAATTAACAAAGTCACCTCTCTTCCGAGAATCGGAACGGCTAGGACGAATTTGATCAGCGCACGGTAGATCGAAGGCCATTGTGGAAGGAACTCATGAGCTCCGACCGTGCTTACGTATCTATGTTCCAAAATGTCTCTGAAACAATTTGCTTGCACTACTCACATCAACTATCGGCTTTATTGTTCTATAGAAGAACAGTCCGAATCGTGTTCGGCCCCTCACAAAAGAAGCTGATCCAACAGGTCCCACTTGATGAAGCGCTTTCACCTGATATTTTGAAGTTTTGAGAAAATATTTGCAATTCAATATAAAATATGTAACCTTGACATTGTAAGAGGGTGTGTCTGCTAATGTCATGAAACCGATAATTGTTCCGAGGGAATTGCCGATCCAATAGGTAGATTTCTGTCCTGACAACTCCAGCACTGTGTCGATTGCTGCTGTAGCGTCGTATTTAGCGATCTCGTCCAGACTGAAATAACACTAAATAATTCAAATTCTGGAAAATACATAATAGCAACGCAAAGCTTACGAGAACTGCCAGAATTTGCTGCCAAATACTGGGTTCAGAGTTTTGTGCCGCCTGCCGTAGGTTGTACCGCGCAGATTGATAAGGAAAATGTCGAATCCTTGATCAGCAAGGATGAAAGCTGAAGGAATCGATCACCGTTTCCATAAATGTCAGGCGTTGTCATAGCAAGCATAAATTCGAGAAAAAACACAGTCTTAACGTACCCGGACTGGATTCTGGTGGGTTGAGGAAGTATTGAGACGAACTTACTTCTAGTCCATGCACCATCAGAATGGTGGGTCGAAGACATGAATCATCTGCGAAAAATTAACAATTGCTGAAAATTGCAATGGTTAGGCAATTCAACGTATCGGATCTCTTCAAAACAAATGTAGAGCAGCTACAAACTCGTTTTGGACTGCCTTCCATGAGGTATTCTGTACATTACGAGAATGTATCCATCTTCTGTCACAACATCATAACTTTCGGCCAGGTATCCCCAGTATCGAATGATTTCAATCTGAAAATGTGCATTACTGGAGGCTGAATAGAATTATGAATATCAGACGATTAGGAACTTTCATATATGGGGTAATAGTTTCATAATGCAAATTTTCGTACAATTCATCAAATATAATGAATACACATTCTCAAAAAGGGAAAACTCACAGCGTTCATGAATGCTTCCGGATCGTCAAACGAATTCACTGTCAGAAGAGTTGGAGAACAGATAAACATCAAGAAGAGAGTTATCATTATGAACTGAATTCAATGTTTGTGGGACCTGTGTCTGCTAATTCATATCGTGTGCAGTGTAATTGGCACATTGAGTTATAATGGACACAATCGAGGACTTGTGTATTGGTATCCGCGTACGTACGGTTTTCACTGGAAAATTCGCCGAGAATTTGTACCCTGGAACAAACATCGAATTCTCAAATACTGCACAGAGATAAAAAAAAGTGTTTGTCAATTATTACTGGTATGACTTCCATTGATAGTTTATCAGGAATCTTGATACGATCATTAAGAATACATAGCGATGACCTCGAAAATTCACTTTAGGGTCGAAAAAGTCATACTCTCAAAAATATCTCTCTATAGGATTTTCTGGCGTTTTTGCATGTAGAAACCGAATTTATCTGTTAGAGCGCATGAAACGATGAAACAAAAAAGTTACAGTCGAAAAATCACAAAAAAACAGTTGGCCGCGTTTTTAGGTTGCCGCCGATCGCATAGGAAATTCAAATACCTAACCAAATATTCCAAAATGATCAGAAAAAGATTCTCTACAAACTGACCAAGGGGTTTCTTCGCAACTTCATTTGTTCAAAACTCGATCATAACTCAAGAACGAAATAAGCTATAGCATCGATTTATTTTTCATTTTGTAGAGAATTAAGTTCTGGTTGGGTGCGCGAGATTTGTGGCCATTTTGACCTTTCCCGGCAGTTTTGATCGTAGAATCAGAACGTCGCGTCATACCGGGATTCAGAAGGTTCAGATCGAAAAACGGCCTTGATAGGTCGATTCAGAATCAAAAGTTACCCTAGGGGCTGACTTTGCGGCAAGTTCTATTTTTTTGCTGAAAAACGGCCTCCTATAAACAGAATATTGATATCGGTCCTCATCTCCGAGTATTGGTACATAGGTCAAAGTGGGTACACTATCAGTTTTTAGTCAAAATGAGCTGCGGGAAAACAATCATAATTCGCTTAAAATTTAAGCTAGAAACAATTTGGAAAAATCATTCGAAAGAGCAGAGAAGATTTCACAAGTTGATAAACTCATTCCATGTCGCTGCGCTGAAGCGAGGTGGTCAGTTTTTCAGAAAAGTGATGTAACTTTCTTAGAAGTGCTGTCTGCTATTTTGACAAACCCGTTTTTGGGTCAATAATTAAAATTCTTAGAATTATGTCTCTATAGGAATTTCTGGTGTATTTTTGCACGGAGAAACCGAAAATGCATACTAGAGCTCACCAAATTTCGAAAGAAAAAAGTTATGGTTCAAAAGGCGAGTTATGTTCGGATTTTTGATCATAACTTTTTTCTTTCGAACTTTGGTGAGCTCTAGTATGCATTTTCGGTTTCTCCATGCAAAAATACACCAGAAAATCGTTTACAGACTTAATTATGATAATTCGATTTTTTTGACCCAAAAACAGACCAAAGTGCCACATCGTAAATTTCGATTTTTTTAGACCAATGTTCGTACCATATGGAGTAAAATCACTCTCGGTGGCTTCTTGTGGACAGCACTTCTAAGAAAGTTACATCACTTTTTTTTGAAAAACCGACGACCCCGCTTCAGCGCAGCGACATGGAATGAGTTTATCAACATGTGAAATCTTCCTCTCTGGCTGCTCTTACGAATGATTTTTCCAAATTGTTTCTGGCGTAATTTTGAAGCGAATTATGATTGTTTTCCTGCAGCTCATTTTGACTAAAAACTGATAGTGTACCCACTTTGACCTACCAATACTCGAAGATGACGACCGATATCACAAATCCGTCTACGCAGTTTTATAGAGAACCATTTGAAGTACTTACGTTATACTTTTCATCAGGATCGGGGATATACATTTCCTTCCGCCGCGGGGCCGTCATTACTCTCGACTCTCACGCGATTTGTCTCTTATGCCCACCTGCACGCAGACACGGCACTCGCCGGGAGACCTGGGCACGTATGCTCTCCGCACAACTTGCTATATATTAATTTTCTGTGGTTGTTGTATTTTTTCCATATCGTGCAATCCGGAACGCTTCAAAGAATGTTGTGAGCTGTAAGTGACGCTGTCTATTGAGTAAGCAAGGAATTAAAATGTATGTCTGGTTAAAACTAAATAGATTCAGGCCACCAGTCTCTTCGCACTCGGATCTCCCATAATTAACATGTTATATGTACATCCCGGCATATCGAAGGTACTTCTGAACACTGTTTTCTAATGACTGTGCCTTCAAGAGATCTCGGTTCAATATTCACTCGTAAAGTTACACCAACAGGAAAAAGAAATGAATTCGCATTTCGCAATGATTCGAAATAAAAAAAATATAGCAGATGTTTCTAGTAGTTGTTCGGAATGGAGTGCATTCGACGTTATTTGGAACTGTGAAATAGTTTGAGAAAGTGGGGATAATGTTTGACTCATCTGGTATGTTAGTTTTAGTAAATATCAACGAGGCAAGTAACCTATGAAGGATAAATACGAAAAAATGATTATCTATATGAAGGCCTACACGATTGAATGGCTCAAGACGCTTCCGTTCTTCCATGCGCTACGAAAGTGCGAGCAGGTGAATTTTTATGATAAAGTGAAGTTCAGAGGCGATTACATCTTTGGGATGAAAACACACTGTTCAACGAAGTTAAATGTGTACGAAAATTAACATGATCTCATGAAATTTGCATTTTTACTGATGTGATAAATCCGAGTCATAGCTTTGGCAGACTAAATAACAAATTGGCGGTCGGACGTGGAGAAAAGATTAATTGCAGATTCGATTAGTATGCAACGTCACACAAGATGTAGCCTATCTGACTGCGGCATTCGATTCATACACAGCCTTGCGCAGTGACGTGACAATCTTTCCGGACGGCACGATTCTCTGGGGCCAGAAATGCAGGTGTCATATTGCGCTTCGATCATCTTTCAGTTGATTTGATGCGCTTTGACTGGTGCTGATCGCCCTGCTGCACCGTTTCGTGAACGAATAGACAACTAATGCAATCGATTCCTGAAACTGTTTGATAAGCAAAGAAATCGAAAATTCAGGGAACACTATGAGGAGTGGTTCGGTCTCAACATCCGACTGATGGCGATCAGCGTGGACAAACGAGAATTTGTACTGATGAAAGCGATCACAGCTTGCGATCCTGGTAATTTTTTTAAAAAATTTAAATTGTCGCTGCTCCATACCGATACCAATAAGGGCCATGTGTCTTCCAAAGGGAATATCTGTAAATATGATATATGCAATTTGTTTTCTCCCTAAATTGGACATTTCAAAGAAGAAATTACAGACGATGACATATTCTGTGCGAATAGTCGAGCTATGCTACAGAAGGAGAGGGAGCGGTTTGCCAAGTGTCTTATGTCATACGTCATAGCGAGCAGAGGGCCTGAGAAAGTAAGAAAATCAATATATTTCGATCGACTGGTAAATATAATTCATGTATAATACATGAACTCGTAGTTCGGCAGATTTTCAGCGAAATGATGAATCTTTTGTTGTTGATTATATATTGCAGGGTCCGCATGCGTATTGCCAGATGATGGCACTAATTGGATGGCACAAAGCAGAGATCTTGAAAATCAAAGTACAGTTTTTTTTCAAATAAGTTTTACTTTATTTCGTAATTTTGCATTTTCAGAACGCATACTACCTTCTATCGGCTCTCAAAATTTTCACGTCGTTTCATGGACAATTTTTGGACGAAATCTGCGCGTTCTAACTTTAACACTTTGATAATGATCTGTGAATTGAAATTATAATCGCAACATGCTGATAAATTCCTCGTTTTGTATTAATTATTCACAGATATTCTGGGCAGGAATTCCACATGGGAACCACAAAGTCTAGTTTCGTGCTTACAAATCATTGCATAACCACATTGCATAAATTTGTTAGGAACGCTGACTACAGAAAAAAATTGTGACTCCGATTTCTACCTTTATACGTCTTTTGGCCATCGATCTAATGAAACATTTTTGAAGCTCTATTTTTTTGTCGACAACACTTGTGCATGCTGAACATTTTCGAATCGATAGGACTATTGAAACAGTACAGTACATGATAATAAATGACGATTACTAAGTGAGCTCCTGGAAGCCGGGCTCAACATCGCCTGATGCTGATCGAGACCGTGATCCTCAAGTGCAAGATAATTGAGGAGACAATTTTTTTTAAAATTACAAAATACACAATAAGATAAGTGACTATGATAAGTGAGCACCAACTCTTGCACATAGATCAATGTTTGCATCGCTCCGTTATTTCTAGCGTCTCTGCATGCGAAAACATCTCTCTCCCTCGCTCATCTCTCGTCTTGGGTGACACTACGGGCGACTCAGAGGGATGAATTTCTGACCCGAGCCCGTTCCGAACAACGACGATGTATGAGAACGAGGAGAAAATTCGACGAACATCCGATAATTACCAGAAGAGAATGGCATACAATCTTTTTTTGTTGTTGAAAATATGACTTTTTCGCCCTTGACGTCGTCTTCGAGATCCATTTTCGTGGCGAAAAACTCATAATCACTAAAATACATAACTTTCTGGCGTATTTTTGCACCAAACCGAATTTCCATATGAGAGATCATGAAAGTGTGAAATAACAAAGTTATACTCGAAAACCCGCTAAAAACGCGAGTTGGCGTCACTAAAATCGATGTCTTTCTGATGTATATATTCTGGGCGGATTCGCGAGATTTGTGGCCAATCCGACCTTTTTCGGACTATTTTTTTATCACAGAAAACACATTTGACCAAATGAACATGGAGCGATATGGGTAGGGTCCTATCCATACGTTAAATAAGGTCTCGCCTAGAATTATCTGCCGATATGCCCAACCAAGTTTGCCGACGTGGTTTACACGATAAAATCGTTTTTTTGCTGCTATGGTTTACGCTGTTTTTTCTCGATTTGCCGATATGGGTCTCACCGGAGTGGCGACGTGCCCTCTCGATTTTTCGAGACCCATTTGACGTATGGTCCTATCGAAAAACTGAAAACGCCATTCGATTCAGAATTAAAAGTCACTCCTAGGACCAACTTTTGAGCATATCGAAATATTTTGATGTTCCTACCACTTGTTGATCCTAACGAAAACGGCCTCATATACGTAATTATGTCCCCTATCTGTATCGAGTTCGTGTGCCATTTCATCTCTCCATCCCGGCTTTTCTTTACGATATGAATCGCAGAAACAGGCCGATCGACACAGTCACCAGATGCTGTATCGCTCGCTCACTGCGCAAATGATGCTGCCGCTGGCGTATCTTGTCGGATCGGGCTTGTGGATGCTAGATTTGTTCGGCTTCGTGCAGTCTCGAACTTTTCAGCGGGCAGTGCTTATTGTAAGAAGTAGGGTTGGAAATTCGGCAAGCCAGGCCTACAAAAAAATTGGTAATTATGAGAGCTCTATGGCACGCCTCGAGACTAGAATAGGGACGCAAACCCAATACTTGCCTATTCTCCGCTTGTTCGGACCACGGTCTACAATACCGCCATAGCCAAAAATAGAGCCTTCGCTAAAATGCGAAAAAAAGTATTGAGTTGACGCTACTAATTGCAAACAGGGGTTGCAGCATGTGAAAATCTGATTGCGTTTATAGAGCCTAAGCATATTCGCGCTCGCTTCCCCGTTGATCAACATGTTCTACATTCCGGCGTATCGAAAGTGTGTTATATGATTTTTTTTTCATTATTTATTTTCTTTTAGATACCTCAAGTCAATATTTTCATCCCAAAGCCAGATTACAGTGGTGTCGAGTGCAAGCGATATCACGACTCAACAGAATATCATTCATTGATTAAAATTCGAATGTGTACATATTTCTAATAACTCTTCCTTACATCATACCGGCATGATCTGGGGACATATGTCCCGATCTTTAACACCGCGTTGGAACACGTCAGAGAGCGCGTTTGAATAGGTTACAACGCGTTAAAAACAGAATAGAACGTGCTATAACACGTTATAACCTGTTAGAAAATGCACAAACACGTCATAACGCGTTAGTACATGTCAGAAGATCCCCTGACACGAAATCAGAGAGAAGATTGCGAAATTGTTGCTGTCGGTGTGAAGCTCTGACGATTCTGAGTCGAATGGTACTGTTCAATATCTTAATGACGATTTTGGGACGAGTTAGGAGCGAAAAGCGGAGTATTGCGTAAGGATGATGAAATATTTCGCGATGATGATGAACTTTTTATCGGTTTAAAAAAAATAAGTTTTTGGTGGTTCGAATGATCCATGACATGTCCTCGGGTGATGCGTAAAAGGCGAGTTGTGTTGTTTGAGAAGTGTGACACACATACTGATGAACGAACGCAATGCCAAAGATACATTTTGCTGTGATAAGGTGATATGTAAGGTAATGTTATTTTTATTTCGAAAGTTTTTTTTTTGATTTTGCTTCTACGCGAAAGATAACCCAGAGATTAAACACGGTTTTGGAAATTTTACTTTTCAATCGCATGCTAAAACAGACGGTTGAAAAAATATCAAATAAATTTGGTTTCTTTCAATTTCTTTGTTGTTTTCCACACTTGAAATGTAATACAAAATATGTCAATCGTAGTTTACAAGTTGTGAAAGCATCAGAAGAAAACAGCATAACAATTGGGACGAGATTCGAGATAAGAAGAAGAGGATTCCGTCCGAACCAGGGGAGGGGCCGCACTTGAGCAGGGACATCGCGTGCCGGGTCTCATCGGGAAGGAAGGGAGGGAGGGGGTCGAGGGGGCGCGAAGGGGCCGCGAGGTGAAGGTGCACTCCAGGGTTGCACAGTTCCTCAAAGAAGCGCTGGACCGTAGCAATAGTTGCATCTTGAGACAGAGCACCAGTAGCATGGTCAGGGACTTGGAGACGCTTCTTAGAGGATTGGAGGCTTAGCATCGCTTTCACTATGCTCCTTCCCATAGTCGCAGCATGACGAGCTTGCGACTCCTTTCGTTTCCGGATGTCATCGGAGAGAGTCAGTCGGGCTGCTTTGCACGCGGTGGAGTAAGCGACGGTTCCCTGGGGGTTGGATTGCATCTTGTGGCGCGCCGCTAGGAGGTGCCGGGTTGCAGGAGATATCCAGGGCGGGACTCTTCGCACTCTCCAACAGTCGCTTGCTGCGGTCTCAGTGAATGCCCGGACCGTATCGTAGGCATCGGCAGCAGAGGCGGGACGGATGAGAGGCACTGATGCGAGGAGATTCGCGTTGGCAGTAAAAGAGGCTCGGTCGAGATCAAAACTCTCCCTGCATCTTTTGTGCTTCACCTGGTCGGGGAGAGAGACACATCCGGACAAGGCGATGGTCCGAGTTGAACTCGAAACGACCTACGACTCCACAATTGACAACTCTCGCCGTGGGAGGCGCTCAACGAAGTCAATCTGGTGGAATGTAGAGCCGTTGGGAGATCGCCGTTGGGAGAAGTCCAGATCCGGCCATGTCTCTTTTTCGGGAACGTGTTCCAAATGCGCAGGTCGGTTCTTACGCAGACTTCTGCGAAAGTCCGTCCACGCGAGTTAGGGGTGGGAGAAGCGTAGTTACCGACAATTCTTTCATTGCCAGGTTCACGCGCGACTCTACAGTTGAAATCCCCAACCACCACTGGCATACAGCCTCTTGGCGCTCTCCGCAAAGCGGCCTCAACCTGGTCCATGAAGGTATCGTACTCTTTGTCATCGTAGGACGACGTTGGAGCATACGCACAAACTAGGAAGAGGCGCTCGATGGGTAGGAGGAGAGTCGCTAGACGAGGGGAGAGGCCATGGAACACGGCTTGTCGCGCGAGGTGCGGTCGGAGCAGGAAGGCCACGCCATGGGACGCAGTGGGACCGCCCGAGTGGTAGACTACAGTGCCTGAGGATGTAAGATTGAACGAGGCACAACCCACAATCCTTGCTTCCTGCACTGCTATCACGTCTCACTTGATCTTGTCGAGGGCGAGTTCCAACTCTATCTGCTTGTCCTTGGGGGCGAGCGTCCTGGCGTTGATGGTGCCGATGTAGAGATGGCGACTCATCAGGGCGGCGTACAACTCCCGCGTGCCAAACGCTTCTGGTAGAGGGAGACTAGATCCTGGGCGGAGGGAACCGGAGTCGGAGAGCGAAAATCGCGACTCAACCGCTCGCCACTCGGAACAAATCCTCTATTAAAAAACTGCTGTATTTCGAAATGGTTCTTATCCGAACTAGTCAGTTCCTTAATCCGACCAACACATCCGAATGATTGATAAAGCGATCCCAATTTCGTACAATTGGTGATTTGGTGGATCTTTCAATTTGAAATTTACAAATGAACCATAAAAAATAACAAACTTTTGTATAGCTGACCATATTATTATTTTATTAAAATTTCATTTTCATTTGCTTTTACTCGAAAAAAACATGTATTCATTTACAGTAAATGAACTACAGTATCGCCACTAAGTCATGGTCCCACTATTCAAGTTGTTGTAACTATCGAGAAAGATGATTACTAAAGCCATAATGTCTGTCTGTATGTCACGCTGATTCCGCTTGAATGAATGTCAAGCTTTCGTTTTTTGCTCATAACTTGCTTCAACGTGATCGCCCGAGGACAAGTCCTTGGCCATTCGATCCCTCTCGAAGAGCTTTTCTAAATTTTTTTTAAAAATTTCGTCATCACTATGCAAGATTTCCTCATCCTTACGCAAAACGTCGTTTTTCGCGCCTAGCTCGCTTCAAAATCGTCCGTGAATAAATCGCTTAAAAAATCATTGGAGAGCCTCGGGAGACGGGCCAATCGACCTCCCGTGCTGAGATTTCGCTTTTTTTGTGATTTCGTCATCATTACGAATTCTTTTCATTTTCGCTCATAACTCGCTTCAAAATCATCGCACAGCTTTAGCAGCCGCAAAATGTTCACATTTGCGTATTCTCCGGCCATGCTATTGTGAAAAGCTCGATCGAATCCTCACGAGCTTTTTGCAAAGGCATACGCAAAATGTGCACGAAAACGCTGCTTGGCTAACGTGGTTAGTTGGCTAATGTTGCTAAAAGAGATGTATTCTAATTTCTTTTTGCTACACACCTGTCATGTTATTGTGGAAAGCTCGTGCGGCGGAGAGCGCGGAGTAAAAGTTGCAGATGCAGCCACGGAGCGAAGCGGAGTGGCTATATCTGGGGACCACCAGCCTGAGAGCCGATTGTGCGTAATCTAGTCAAAAGTAAGCTTGATATGACCGTCAGGATCTCAATAGAATGTTTGCTTTTGAACGTATGTCGATAACTCTTCTCCGAAGCCCGTGAGAGCTCTAGAAGCGCGCCTCTCTCAGCCCAAGAGGGGGGAGAGGCGAGACGAGAGATAAAGGGGCGGAGCCTCTCTCGCACGCGTCTCTCTCCCTCCTCCCGCTCTCTCGCCGCGCTCCCCCCGCGCTCCTATTACATTCAAGCATAATTCGGGGAAATTATTAAAATTCTAATTTTGTGCTTAAAATTCCTCTAAAATACAAATTAACATAATATAAAATGCCCTAATCACCCTATTTCCAACCTTAATATCGATTATTGACCTACTCAGACTTGTCAGATGCCGCTTGCCAGCCTTTCATTGATAGAGAACATCGAGAGCTATCGATCGCGCTTTTGAGCGAGCGATTTAGTTGCGAACTCGATTTGTGTCTCTCGGTCTCGTTTTCGAGAGGAATCGAGTGGAGGGAGAGGGGGCGGGGCTGGCTGTCCGTAGCTACATCGCAACTTTTCCGGAGCGCTCGAAGCCTCACGAGCTTTTTGTAATGGCATACACAAAATGTGCACGGAAGCTGCCCTTGGCTAAACTGTGTACACGACCTGGCTTATAACGTAGCTAGTTTATATTTCGGAGCGTAGAAAAAGATTTCTGTGTTAGAGATCATGAAACGGCGAACTAAACAAGATACAGCGAAAAATTCACAAAAAACAGCGTTTTGTCCTCGGAAAATGCTCCATAAAAGTACTTTGCGCAGTAATATTCCCTTGACCCAATATATACCAAAATGATCAGGAGAACATGCTCTTTCTACTCTGAAAGTTACTTTGGTGCATGCCCAGTAGTTCAAAATTAGACCATAACTCGAAAACGAAAAATGCTAGAGCCTGGTTCTTTTTTCAGTATGTAGAGAAGAAACATAGAAATATCCGGACATTCCGAATTCGCGCAGAGATCTTTTCTCATAGGATGATATTGTGTTTTATTGGCAACGAAGTACGCGAGTAACAGCGGAAAAAATCTCCATATCGCTCTTATTCCATGCGTAAAACACAACTAAAACTAGTCGGCGATTTGAAAATCGATCTTTCAAATTTCAACTATGTTTCACACAGCGAATGAGTACAAGTGAAAGCTGGGGTTTGCAATCTGTCAATGACATATCCCATCCAACAAATCAAACTAATTATTTCAGAGATCAAAGATCAGACCAGGACATCCTCAAATAGCCCATCAATTCCGTGGAATGCATCAGTGCTACTAATCGCTGATTGTAAAACGGAAACGACTCTCATATACCCATGCACTCTCTCGCCGGTCAAGGAAACGAGAATGCACGCGAATTGAAGAGAGTCGGGGTCCGATTTGACCCTCTGTGTTACTATTGACAAGAACTGGTGGAATGCAACTCGTGATAACTACCAACGACTCATCTGAGCACTCTAATTGCCTGATATGATATATTGATTGATTGATTGATTGATTACTAATGCCGATAAATGCCCTCGTAAACCAGCCAAGGGAACCAATCGGAGTATATAGACCCCTCCTCGATTTCATTAATCAAACAACATCAATAATCGAGAGAGCACCATTGCTCTATCGGAATAGAGGTGGTGGATTGGGCACAGTGGCTGGATTCTCCTGTCTTTTACTGGTGAGACATCAAGTTGGGACCGATAGGAATCGTTTCCAATATTATGCCAGAGTCTGATGTAGGGGATATTGGAACCCGATTCTCCTCGTTTCGCGTTATCTCTCGTCTCTCTGACTACCGAAGACGAGGAGGCGAATAAAGGAGAGTCTTTTCCGTTCTGACATCTATCGACCAGAGAATGTTGGATATTTTGCGGATTGATAGCTGATCAGCTAGCTGAAACATGGTCGTTGTTTCCTCCTGCCAAGGTGTTTTCCTGTGACAAGATTATTCAAATGTTTCACATGGCTTGCGTTTCCGGGTTGGATTGCGCTCTCTCCATTCCGTGCACTCTCTCGTTGGTCAGAGCGACTAGAGAGTCTTCTATCCACGACATTTTTTCGCTACCTGCTTGATAAAACACGGCTATCGCATCACTATGGCATTGCTTTGCCGTGTCAGCTGTGGACTGATCATTCGGCTTATGCCCACTGTGCCATTGTTCGCCCGACCATCCGGTACCATGTCTCATCCTCTCCTTCCTCAAATCGTTTACATTGATTTCAAATAATGATTTTCCAGGAATGTTGCCGACTCGTCTCGCCTTCCTTCTTCTCATCTCTTTGATCGCACTTGGAGCAGACAAGCTGAGAGAGGTGAACAGATAGGCGATGAATGCCCGAGAATTTCATAATTAATTGCAGAAACGCGACTTCAACCCGTTCGCTCTGATTGATGGTTAGATCAACATTTTACCGTAATTTCAACCAATGCACCCTAAGATAGCAAAGTGTTGTCAATATCGCGTGTCTTCAGAGAGGAAATGTATCAGGGCTGTGCAAGATTGCGAAATTCGAGACATTTATTTGTCTTTACCACTTCAATGGATGAAGTAATTACAACGCATCCTTTGCCATTAGGATCGTACTTGCAATACGATTCGAATGATATATTATGCGTTGTAATTACTTCATCCATTGAAGCGGTAAAGAAAAATAAATGTCTCGAATTTCGCAATCATGCACAGCCCTGAAATGTATCCCTCTAGAATCCGGTTTGCGTCCCACGTTGCCGCAATCGCTCTGATATCATAATGGTAGCACATAGGTAGTGAGACAAAATTGTTCTGACATCGCGGATTTGTCCCCCACCATGCGTTTAGACATAATCATTTTTATTTAGTTAACATTATGTTTTCGTTTACAGGCTTTGGACACGTAGCTACCAAGGCGCTTGGCGAGATTCCTATTGTCGGACGGCCGGTCGCCGGCATTGTTGTGAGGGTTAGGGATGACGAACCGGTATCCAATAATTGCTTTAATACGCATGCTCGACGGTCAGAGAAACGAGACAGAAAATTTTGAAAAATTGAGGAGAATCGACAATCGAAACGACACCACTAGTAGTCGGACTAGTTGACTCAAATATTGAGCATTTCAATCAAATTAAAATATATGTAAAATAAATTCATTTTAGAACAAGACGCTAAATGTCGCCACACATAATGCAGTCGCGAACATCGTAACCGACGGAACGGCTGGTGAATTGTGTTATATTTTGTTTTTTTTTCTACTTATTCGAATATGATTGATTCTGATGGAAATTATGTAATACTCGTGCAATGTGCTCTTCTTAGAAGAAAGGAGAGATATTATG
Organism: Pristionchus entomophagus; assembly: GCA_036245825.1. Lineage (NCBI taxonomy): Eukaryota > Metazoa > Nematoda > Chromadorea > Rhabditida > Neodiplogasteridae > Pristionchus > Pristionchus entomophagus. Next base: position 38,525,227 of record BTSX01000005.1, read on the forward strand.
CGCACATATTACAATGAACCAAAGTTCGAGAGAGGGGAATTTAGGAAACTGCCTAGAGGATTCAGAGGGCATTGTCAAAACACTTTCTAGAATATGTCAAGTGTCCAAATTTCCTGTTGCAGGCATTGCGCACGCTACCGAGAAAGTATTTAACAAGATCCCTATTGTGGGACGGCCGATCGCCGGCGCTTTGGTATGGGTACTCGGTAGTGATGACAAATCGGCATTGATCCTCCTCATTTTGCGTGTTTTCTCGTCGGTTAGAGAAACACGAAATGAGGAGAGTCTGGATGCCGGTTTGTAATCACTAGCACTCGGGTGATAATTTTAACCGTTTCGAGAATCCCTGGTTTTTGGGGCGGACCCATGAGCGAGATATTCTAGTACTAGTACTCAAATACGGTGATATCTAAAGATCAATTACACAAATGGCCCACTTAACCATTTGCAGCACACTTACCTTTTCGTTATAAAATATATATTAAGAATACAGTGACGGATGACAATAAACTTGCTATCGCCAGTGATATCATGCGACTCGTACTTTCTCGTGAGTTTTGTTTCTCATTTTTCCTTCTATGATTGATTCGGATTTTCGTATCGATTGAATCTAATACGGTTGTTGATATATCTTTCCTACACAGGAAAAAGGAGACATTAAAAGAGTTTTAACGTCCTATCTTTGCAGAACTTGGATCGATAGTCGACGGAACTCTCGGAAAGATCCCACTTGCGGGACTATTTGTTACCGGATTTGTAGTGAGGAACTCATTTTCATGAAATTTGCCCATTTCATTATTGTTAAAATCAAATGCTCAGCAAAAACAATTCAGCGTTTAGCATAGAGGATTCAAACGGAGCGCGGAACGTTTTATTCACGGGGAGGGGGAGACACGCAACGCGTCCTCAAAAACGCGTCGCGTGCCCCAGCGAACTGTTCTAGTGATAGTCAACGGCCGGTTACTTGTGAAACGGAATATTTTCTTACAGTAGCACTATTTATAAATATAAAATATAAAAATTATAAATCTGTTTAGAGTATCTTGCCGGATGCCGACATGCTTGCCATCGTCGCTGACATCGCGAAACACAAACTTGCCAGTAATTTATTTTAAATGCTCTGTAACGGGAATATTTGAGTACGGCATATTTTCCATTTTTTTGTTCTGCATATATTGAACATATTTTACGTTTGAATTGGGAGAATAATGTAATTAAACTTATGCTTTGGAAAAAGAAGATCAATGTTGCCAATAACTGTATATTGCAGTGTCTATGGCCAACGGAGCACTCGGCTCAAACCCAGCTGTAGGCAATATGCTCACAAGTCTTGTGGTAAGGGTACATTGATTATCATTGACTTTAGACTCGCACATTAGTGTGCTAAGATCAAAATGACACCCTGACGGATCGAATAGAAGCTCTCTTCTTTCCACACACTATCGCACCGGTCAGATAAATCAGATAGTGTGCAGAATGGAGTGAGCTTTTATTCCAAATAATACAAGTGATGAGCTATCTGCTCAACTTGGATGGGATGTGGCTGATCATCTCCCAAAAAATTCCTTGTTTGTCAGACATGTGGCGTGAGAGCTGATTAACAATAACTCTTTCGGAAATATTGTATATCAACCATGACAGTGTGATACTAATTTAGAGCACCTTCTCCGATTCCGACAAGCGTGCTGCACTCTCTGATACCATACAAAACGGAGTTGCCAGTAATTTATTTATTTATTTAATGTATTTAACACTGTTGTATATGATGGCAGTATCTGATTTAATACATTGTTCAGAATATTAGTGCTGTCAGGCCATGTTTTAGCTAAGATACTCACACTCAATATTACTCACACATTGTTCAAATTATGCCCTGCATAGAAAAGATTCGAGCAAATGGTTTTCATTTCGAATTTCCAGAATATGGACCGCTGATGCAAGGAGCGCTCGGCAAAATCTCTGCAGGAGTGCAGGCCGCCGGTATTACGGTGAGGAAACTCCTGCACATGCTTATCGTACAAGCCAGAAAATCAGAACGGATACTGTATGTGCAGAATGGAAAGAACCGAAACGACATTAACATTGTTTATTAGTGAATCTTTCCACTTTCACCGACGAAAATTTTCAGAACACAACGAACGAAGCCGCCACACCTACTATCGACGGCGCCACCATTATGAACGCAGCCGCCAGTGATTGTTTTACCTTTTTTTTTTAAAATTTTGAGTAAAAAAATTTCCGTTGTCAGTCGTGAATGGTTCAACGCATTGTTTAATGATACTCATTCATTGTACCATGTAATTTCGAGAGGTGGTGAAAATAAAAAAATAAAAATTATTTGCAGAACTAGGATCGCTGTTCAACAATGCGATCGGCAATAGCTCAGTTGTGGAACCTGTGGCCGCCGGGCTTGGGGTGAGTTAACTACTTCTTTTTCTCATATGATGCTATTGATTTTTATTCGCCGACCTCTCATCGATCGAAATGGGATTAGAGATGCATATGGACATTTGTCCCCCTCGTGTCGAGTTGTGCTCATTGAACTGAAATGTATCCATTTAACCGACAAACAAACTTGAGTTAGCTTGTTCTTTTGCTATTTGAATTGAAATTTGTCCAAAAAACACTTTCAGAACACAACGGGCGAAGAAGCCCCACCAGCTATCGACGGCGCCACCATAATGAACGCAGTTGCCAGTGAATTATTTATTAATAATTTAATTTATTTTATTTATATTGATTGCACTATTGAACCATTAAACGCATTGTTTAGAATATTGCTTTCCTTAAAGTGTCTACCTTGGCTATGAAAGAAGAGCGATACGAAATCAACTAAAAACAATTTTTTTGCAGAATATGGACCACTGTTCAAAGAGGCCTACGGCAAATTATCTGCTGCGAAATCGTCGACGGCTGCACCGTAATGGGCGATGCTGATGATGTTAATTAGTGATGTCGTTTCGATTTTCGACTCTCTTCATTCTGCACACTCTCTCGTTTCTCTGACCTGCGAGATAGTGTGCAGAATAGAGAGGGCCAAAACCAAATTCACATCCCTAATGTAAATCTCGCATTCGACACGAATACCCCGGTTCGATAAACCAATCATTTGTTGTCCTTATCGCTCGATGATACCCAAGCCGGGGTCGAACTGTTAGGGTATATCTTTGACTTTGGGTGGTGAGGGTCCTCTTCTTATCCAGGCCCTTCAAAAAACATTCGAATCAGCATGTCAAAGGATGGATGATCCATCTATTCAAGACGGAGCTTCCCCAGTCAGTGATACACTTCAGTATCTACAGGATCCTAGTATATAAACTGAAAAATATGAGAAAGCGAATGACCATGTATGCCAGGAAACAATATTTAAGAGAGAGAGAGAAAGAGAGAGAGAGAGGAGAAAGAGAGAGAGGAGAGAGAGGAGAGAGAGAGAGAGAGAGAGAGAGAGCGGGAGAGGTAAGAGGATAATCTCCCTCAGCAGCTGTCTTGGCAATTACTGGTAATACCCATTCGAGACAGACCTTCCTAGATTTGAATGCTGCTAGAGATGAACGCTAATGATGAAACCAGCCTCGACTGGGCATGATTGGTAACTTGGGATGAAATCCGGTTTGGCTCTCTCCAGTCTGCACACTAGCAGTTAGAGTGCGAAATCCAACACTACCCGAGACTTCGGGTATCCGTGAATGAAGAATGACAGGGAGAGAAATTCGGGTCGACCCGTCTAATTCTCTCCATTACCCGAGACCAGGGGGACAATTTCGCGCTATTGTCGGTGTAATTATTGAAATTAGATCGTGGGACTAGTTATTCATATTATCTCGACTTCTATCTCTTCTCCCGAGCGGTTCCTTCCTTCCGCACTCTCTTTGCTCCTCGCAACGCACTCTCTTTGAGACTTCTTTGGTGTCAAACTTCGTTAAACGCTTTCAGATTACTTTTAAACGCTGTGAACACGATCCCTAGAGGGTCATGAGAACCTAATCAAGAATTGAGCTCGAAATCTCAAGTTTTGACCTACCAAATCGAAGTTTTGAAACTTTAGATTTTGCTCACTTGTCATGTACCAATCGAAAGAGTATGAAAAGTTGATCAAGATCTGATAAGGAGACCAAATTTCATCCAGGTTGGCGCGAGCTACGGTTCGAAACACGTTGCAGTTTCGCAGAAAGTCTCGGGTAATTGATCATTTTTTGAGCGAGTTCTCGGGAAATCCCATTTCTCATTCTTCGCGCGCGCGACCCGGCGCGGGTCGGAATTACCCGCCCCGGATTGCGAACTCTACTAGCAGTCAGACAAACGAGAGACTGTGCATAATAAAGAGAGTCTGGAAATGTCATCACTAATAATCAAAATACTGACGCGTGCCTGCAACTATCAATCAACAATCAATTTATCAAATCAGGCAATTAGGGTGCTCAAATGAGGATGAGTCGTTGGTAGTCATCACGAGTTGCATTCTACCATACATACATACATACATTTATCATGTCAGGCAGTTGACGCCAGATGGGGATGGATGGTTTCAGATAGGTTTCGGGTCGGTTCTTCGTTCGAGAGAGAATCATTTCGTCTGGGTGGGGGTCAAGGGATCGGTCTTCTTTCCATTCACAGACCCAACAGATTGGCTGGAGAAAGGGTTGCGATCATCCAGGACGATAGGACTTGATGTAGAGTGTTCATTGTTGTTGACGGAAGAAGGCTCCCGTGATTTTAGAACTGAGTCCTCCAAACTCGAGTCATCAATCGCGAAACGAGACTCGACGAGAATGGTATCTGAGGGACCAAACATCAGAGTAGGCCATACCCATCACACGGTGACCAGAGTCCGGCTTGGATGGGGATTCCGATCTTGTTGAGTTGGAGTAGACGAGGGGAACTAGAGGGATTCCATTCTCTATCAGAGAGAAATGGAGAAGGACCGCTCGTGACGACTAACAAAAACGAGAATGAAACATTCTACCAGTTCTTACCAATAGCTCGCGTCAAGTCATCCCTCCAGCGCACACTTGGCTTGCCCGGAGGGCGGGTCCAGTTGTAGGGCGTCCAGACGGTAGTCGCCCGGCTCCACTGATCCGTATCCAAGCCACGCACTTTGAGTGCCCAGCGCGCCTTCCGTTTCAGTCCCTCCTGGTTCCAATCGTGCAGTTTCGTGATCCCTCGCACGCTCAATTCGGAACGATTCTCTCTGAAATCCTCAGAAGGCGCCGTCACAGAGAAACAAGAGATTAGGACGAAAGAGGTGGCGCTAATAGGCATTTGTAATGGATACACTGATGTCATCCGGGTGGTCGACGACATAAGAAAGTTCGAAAATGTAATCTCTAATTTCAGAAAATATTCATTTATGAGGCCGTTTGCGTAATACTCGGACAAGGTGTGGAACAGTAATTTTTCGAAAATCTGTGGAAAAGGGTTCTCGTGGGTGCTGATCATCATGGTATGTTTCATTTTGCGCCATGTCGATTGGTTGAGGCAGGCTGCATATGGGCTCCAAATCATAATATTCGCATTTCTCAGGTTCCAGTGAACCAAAATTTGCGAGCACATGGAATCGACCATTGGGAATCCAACCATCACATTTGCGATTTCTCAAATGTGTTCATTTCTTTTTTGATCTATACTTTTCGAATATGACGGCGTAGTTGAAGCCGAAACTTGAATCAGAAGATCCGCCTCATCGTGAAGATCATTTTTTGTATAGATAGTATGGTGGTTGAAGTTTACGAAATTAGTGTAATCTTCTATTTTGTATCGGCAATTTCATTTTACACCAAAACAACGAAGCGCGAATGACGGAATAACGTATGAAACTCATTCCATTCTTCACGCAAAGTGCGAATAGTGCGGTGTGAATGAAAAATATCGATACAAAATAGAAGATTGCACTAATTTCGTAAACTTCAAACACCATACTATCTATACAAAAAATGATCCTCACGATGAGGCGGATCTTCTGATTCAAGTTTCGGCTTCCACTACGCCGTCATATTCGAATAGTATAGATCAAAAAAGAAATGAACGCATTTGAGAAATCGCAAATGTGATGGTTGGATTCCAAAAGGAAGATTACATGTGCTCTCAAATTTTCAAAAAAATTGGTTCACTGGAACTTGAGAAATGCGAATATTATGATTTGGAGACCATATGCAGCCTGCCTCAACCAATCGACATGGCGCAAAATGAAACATACCATGATGATCAGCACCCACGAGAACCCTTTTCCACAGATTTTCGAAAAATCACTGTTCCACCGATTGTACATGTTTGTTCGATCCTTACGCAAACGGCCTCTTATTCAACTGGAGGTTGTATTTTGGAGCGAAGAAAAGATTGCGAGAGACAACAATCGGACGAACTTACTCGATGTGCGAAGCATACCTGATATTGTGAATTACATCGTTTCTGGTTAGAGAAAGTGAGAGAGCAGGCGAAATAGGGAGAGTATCTGCCTCTAGCCAGCATTTTGTTTGCGCATCACCTGGGTGTTCCGGGACAGGTAGTCGCGATTGGTAATGTGTCGTGCAATCATACCTGCGCGAGTTCTCCTTGCGGCGACCCGTTCTTCACACTCCGCCCACTCTCTCCCCCTCCCTCCGCTCTCTCAAACCCGTCGCGCCTAGAGCGCGTCTCGTCGCCAAAAGAAACGACGCGGGACTCTTCCGCCTCGTGTCCTTAGAAATCCCTAGGGACAATTGCGCGAAGGGGTGCCGTCTATAGACTTTGATCAGTGCGATGTGATTGTGTTTTTGATGCAAAGAACGCCTGATATCGAAATTGCAGGATGAATTTTCCTGCGTATCTATTCCATATGTGAAGCGTACCTGAAATTAGAAATGGTGCAATCCAAAAAAATACGTATTTAGCTTTGATTCACATCTGAAATATGATCGCAATAAAAGACTCTTTTGTAGTGGAACGTGCTCTCGCTTCAAACTATAAACTATAAACTATAACCTGGCGTTTCATGATGAGTTTCCCGGTTTCCTCGATGATCTCATCAAACTGATCTTCCAAATTTTGATTTTGCTGGATTGAAAATCGGTGAGAGTGCGGTTGAAATCGAGAGGAACCCTTTCTCTGGTATGCCTTTAGATCGCATTGAAACCTCGGTTGACCCGGGAGAGGAGAACAAGTAAGGATAGGAGATCGGGGGAGGGATACAGGATCGAGATCACCTGGCACCGCGGCTGCTTAAATGACGGCTGGTTGGACGGTGATCGGGAATGATGATAGTGATGCAATAACATTTAGGGGCGATTTGAGAATGACCAAGACTGATCTTTGGCATAATTAGTGTTATTTATAAGTATAAGTGGGAAGTGATAGTTTTGTAAAGAGAATGACGAGAAAATTAAAGAGACACCACTCAAACGAAATTATTCGCTGAGTGAAGCATACATGAAATTTGAAATGACTCATTCAGTATATCGATATTATTCAACTATTTTTTGCACGTTGAAATAAATAAATAATAAATAAGCAATACAAAATTTTCTTTTGATTTACCGGGACTTCCTTTCGACAATCAAGATATATTTTACAAAAAGTCAGATATACTTTGCTAGGATTATGGATGCCGAATTAGTGACATCTGGACACGTCATTCATATATTTCACGTTCCTTTCCCGAAGTCCGATAGACGATGGATTCACTGTTCTCAAAACACTCTGCGATCACAGAAGTGAGATATCGGGATACACAAGTATCGTACTTTGTAAACAAAACCGAACAAGTAAACAGTTTGTTCATTTTTGTCACTTTTTGAAAGTCGCGAGTGACAAACTTTAAAATTCTAATTTTTGTTTATTATTTTTTGTCCACACCGAATTTGCCGGAATCGATCGGACATGTCACGGTGAAATATTCCTTTAAAAGGGGGAAAAACGAGAGCAAAAAAATGAAAATTGAAAATAAACTAGGGATTACGGTAGAAATTATCTACCTATCTCATACTACCGTAATGCCTGACTTAGAGCTCTCGTTTTTCTCCACTTTAAAGAAATATTTCACCGTGACATGTCCGATCGATTCCGGTAAATCGGGGTGGACAAAAAATAAGAAACAAAAATTAGAATTTTTAAGTTTGTCACGCGCGACTTTCAAAAAGTGACAAAAATAAACAAAACTGTTCACTTGTTCGGTTTTGTTTACAAAGTACGATAGTGAGCTAAAAAAATTTTTTTTATAGCAACAGTTAGATCTCATATTCAAAATCTGCAAAGTTTTTTTCCGAAGTCGATCTTCCCTTTCTTTTTAGTTGTGTCTCCGTTATATTGTCAAAAATCTATTTTTTTTAAATTCTCCGGATCATTTTCCGATATGCATCATCTTTCTTTCCTGAATATCTGTGTTGAATCCATTTTGTCGTCACGCTACGCTCGTTCTTTCTCCTCTTCTTTTATGCTCATATTTTTCAGATGAGGACTGTGTTTTTGCGTCTGCATACTTGGCCTCTGTAAGCTCAGCGGCTTTCAACGACTCGTTATCTAGGTTATCGTTAAAGATTTTAGAGATAGAGATAATGCGTATTTTTATTCATTCATTTACTCACGGTGAATCGGGCAGAAAGTATAATGAAGAGTGCAAGAAACAGGCAAAATAGAATTTCAAATTAAAATTTAATTCATAACCCTCCAGGGGTGTTAGGGATGCAGAGATTTCGCGATGAATTTGACAGATTCTTGCGACGATGTGTTGGGGGAGGAACTTGGATTGGAATGAGTTTTCCTATTAAGGTTCGCGCTGCTTCCTCTGTCTGCCGCTGCCTACTCCGATGCGCCCAAGCACTGTCTCGTTAATCAGATGAAAACGACTAAGGTGGGTGCTAGAGTGCGAAATACGGGTCACTGTCTTTTCACTTCACACAGTCTTTCGACCGACACACATGAAGACACTATTTCCTGAATTGATAATGATGCCGAATCGAGACCGGCCTTTCTTCATTTCGCGGTCTCTCGTTTCTCTGACCGGCGTGAGAAAACTAAAGTTAAGAAGGCCCGTCTCGATCACTCTGAAGATAGTACAATGCATTGATAAGCGTGGTTTGACAGACTGACTACAGATTCTCTTCATTCCGGACGCTTTGACGTCACCCGACTGAAAAGAGTCATTCGTCATTCTGACAACCCTACTAGTGATGGCAAATCGGCATCCGACCCTCTTCATTTCGCATGCTTTCTGGTTTCCCTGCCCGACGAGAGATCATGCGAAAATAGGAGAGTCGGATGTGTGACTACTTCCGACAGGACTCCTGCTCGGCGTTCACGTTCCTCGACGAGACCCGACGAGTCATCGGCATTTCCTTCAGGCGAGAGAAAACTACGTTGTAATGTTGCTTGATTGAGATTGACTCACTTCATTTCGCCTGCTCTCTCGTTTCTCTGACAGGCGAGAGATCATGTGAATTGAAGAGAATCGGTTTTGATTCGATATCACAAGCCGTGAGGGGGTGAATTATGGGAGAAAATGTCGATTGAACTAAGTCGGATGATCACTGTCGGGTGAGAACCAGCAAAAACCTATTGAGAGAATAATCGAACATGAATGTTTTTCTTCTTCTTTTCCGATGGGTTATCATCCGACGGCGATAATGCCACCTAGTATCGCATGTAATTGTCCATCTATCGTCATTTCCTGACAAAAGTAATGATGTCGAATCCAAACAGACTATCCTCAATTAGCGTGATCGTCCGACCTAGTGCCTTGCAGAGGCACGAGTAAAGGCACACAATTCATCTCTGAGATCACTGACACTCTTCGAAGAGAAGGTCGACTTCGAAAATGGAGGAAAAACTTCGAAATACTTCAATGATGCCTTCGTGGATGTAAGGGATTCAATTACCTGTTTTTCTCGTGTCAGGCCCCGCCCCATTGACCCCAGGTCTGACGGGTAGGAGTAGGGAAATATTGCCTACTAGTTATGACTAATCGGAACTATGATAACTCTCCTCAATTCACGTAACATTTCGCCGGTCAGAGAAACGAGAGGAGCATCGAGCTCCGATTTGTCATCGATATTGCTTACTAGATGATCATTCAGTTACACGAACACGCTGATGGCAAAACAGCCAAAATAGCACACTTTGTTGCGTAATTTCTAATGTTGTTAGCACTCGTGTTGACCGGCGACTCACGCTCGCTAGTTCCTTTGAAAGCCACCCCCCCCCCCCGCGATTCTCATTTACATTTGCTGGCGACGAGCGCTCGAAAATTATAACATCACTAATAAATTCCCTGATCAGGTCTGGAAAAATTTCCTCGCCCTCACCGTCAAGTATCCCACGCATTCCGTATGGGTGAGTGCGTTTACGGCAGTTGCTCGGGGTGAATTGGAGAATGCCCCCTGCACCTCCGCCATCTGATCATTCTCTTTTGATTCATGCCTAAATCTTTTCGGGTAATGACCCTCTCCCTCGGCTTTCTCTTTTGCAGGTCAGAGAAACAACATATTCTTCGCAAGAAGTGCTCTCTTCATTTCGAGAGTGCGCAGAATGGAGAGAGTTATTTCCTGTTAATCTACCCCTATTGCAGATCACCGGCCACTCACTCGGAGGTGCTCTCGCGTCCGTGGCCGCTGCCCACATATCCGCCAGAAAACTCGTCCCCAAGGAGCAGTAGTGATAGACCGAAGTCGCTCGTCATCTTTCGCTGGATGCACCAAGACGATAATCAATATATGCCTGGAATGATATCGCGCAACAACTTTCCTTTGATTCTTGAGGATTCTCCTGTACACATTCGGGCAGCCGAGAACCGGAGACAAGGAATACGCCGATATCCACGATAAGCTGGTATGTTCTATTCAATTTAATTATGTATCCATCATTGTATTGGGAGACAGTACTAGCGGAGAAAGGAATCTTCATTGGTTTTCTCTTCATTATGTTCACTTGATTATTAGGATACAAGAGATTGTTGCATCCGAGTTAAGACGTGATATGAACCAAATATTTTGATGTTGCGTTAAATTATCAAAATTTTCGAAGATCACCACTAATCGCTTATAACAGGTGACCTCCTACCGCGTCACCCATGGTCATGCCATCATCGCGCACATGCCGCCTCGGTTCATGAACTATCAGCATCACACTTCGGAGGTTTTGTTGGCGCGGTTTAGGTGTCCCTCCCCCCTACCTTTGATCCGCCCATTGAACATAAATTGTTCCAGCACAAAGATGATTAATGAGCTGTGTAATAGTTATGATACCGTGACAACAGAAAGCGTAGCGAAATTAATATTTTTGGAGGAATTATTATGTTTATCATGAACATTCAAATCCATTTTTAGGTGTGGTACAATAACGATATGGGCGAAGAAGATGAGCGGTGCTCCAACGAGAAGTGAGTTTTTATGCATAGCGGTGGCAAAAAATCGTTGACTGTTCCAGTAGGCACTATGTCGATTGAAACCATTCTGGATGATCTGTGGTATCGCGAAATAATTCTCACCCAATTTGTTATAATCAGAATGACCTAGTCCCTTTCCAGTGTGTTCAACACCTCGGCTGACGATCACAAGGACTACTACGGAGTGCAAGTCGATGGGTGGGGACGAGCCGGATGCCCGTGAACTAGTGATGTGGACACGATAAACGTATTATAATAATACATTGTGCTGAGCGGTTTGATCGTCTACGTCGATTGTTAGCTGGTGTTCACACAAGTTGCTGATTGTATCCGATGCAATTGACATGAACCCAATGATATTTAATATTGAAAGAGGAGAAAATGGCTTTTCAAAATGGCGAGTATTTTTTAGGAAGCACAAAGACACAAACCCGATGCCGGTGAACTTGTGATATGCAAACGATAAACATCATGCTTATATATAAAGGATTATCGCCTGTTATTCTGTTCGAATTGCGAAATCGCAAACATGCAAACAACCGCTTCCCTCCCTCACCCTATCCTCTCTCGATTGCGAAATACTGCACGCTAGGACTATCGCCCGACGTGGTCGGGGAGATACCCACACATCAAATGGATCTCGAAGAAGCGAGAGTGCACGTCGGCACTCCAGCAAGACCCATATCGGAAAAACGAGAAAAACGGCGAAATGTATGGTGAAAATCAACCATATCAACTAGATCATGTCGGCAAACTTCTTTGGGCATATCTGCAGAAAATACTAGGCATATCGGCAGAAAATACTAGGCTCATTTGACGCATGGCTAGGACTATCGCCCGACGTTGTCGGGGAGACAGCGCTGGTATCACTATAATATATTGTGGATGGTGTGGGGTTTGAACACTCACGAGCCCACTGAAAGATTGTCAGCTATGTTTGAACAAATTGTCGATTGTATCCGATACAATTGGCATGAGCACAATGATATTCAATATTGAACGATGGGGAGGGGAAATGGCTATGCATCTCTTAGTGGTTTCGCCTATTTTTATACCATTAGTGCGGATCGGGCGATACAACTGGACGTGGTGGAATTGAATTAAGTGAAGGCATTGGGATAGAAATGGACTGAGATTGTTCTTGTCGGCCAGACTGCATTAGGTACGTGATTATTCGTACAATCCGAAGTCGAACAATCTAGGAAAAGGTAAATATTGAATGAGCTAAGCTACTATTCCAACCTCGCGATAGAAGTTGTTCTTGAGGAGGAAGATCAGAGAAAGTGGCAGTGGGACCATGATGAGGGGGACCACCTTTTAAAAGACAAATGTAGCAAAAAATGCAAGTAAAGAAAATGATACTTCTGGAGTTCGCTGGAAGGCTCATTATTCAAGTGTATTGTGCTATTAGGTGGGTTGTGTTCCCACTAGGATCCTCTAAAATCGTTTCTCGAAAAAAATGCAAACGACCGACACTCTACTTGTATTAGGGAAGAAATGAGAAAGTGTAAAATACAAATTCCAGCGAACTTCAGAAATGCCAAGAAAATACAGTACCGCAAGTAGCGGTCGAACAATCATCAATGCATTGGCAGGGATCCGATACACAAAAGTGACTACGAGGAGCATCAAGGGACCGTTAAAGAAGATACACACTGCAGCGAGCTGTAAATACACACAAAACTGGAAATTGAGATTCTGAGTAAACTCTGGTCATTGCCGAGTAGGCTCATTTTGCAAGACATCACAGATATAGAATTGAGATCTTGTTTGGTCATCTTGACATATGTACCTGTATAAGAAGAATGCTCATTGCCCGCCTTTGAAAACTGGCAGTACGATTGGTAGTGTGTTCCTGGGATCGGCCAATGTTGAAAAATCATAACACTATTGGTGAAAATGAGATCAAATGCCCTCTCACTTTACTGAGATGTATGATGTACGTTGAGTGAATGGAGAAAAACATAACCCCCGAATAATTAATCAACATGGCGATGACAATGATATAACACTTTGCAAATGTGCTTTAGCCGTGTATCTTTTTAATCTAAAAATCTTTATAAAAAAAAAAAGTGCACCCCCCCCAAAAAAAACGGGCCAGCTATCAGCTCTATGTATGGGGACTTCACCCCTGACTTCACAAACTTATTGGTATAGCTTGAACAAAGTCCTCCATCGACTCCTCCCAATATCTTCACTAAACCGTGGAACGGCTCTTAAGAAACCTACCGTATTCGAAATTCTCCGCATTTCCCACATCACCAGATACAGATACAGTTACAGATTTTATCCTGTCCTCAAGGCACTGGGCCTGCAGGATGGTAGCTTCGCTAGGGAGGGAGTGGGATCTTCGATTTCAAGGTGTCTGGGTCAAGGGATGAGGGAATCTTCTTTGGCTTGTTGGGTCAACTGTTGGAATGGTCTTGGTCGATCTCCATTGAGCTTTGAAGTAGATCATCCAGCCTCCGATGATGGCGAGTGAGTGCTGACGTGGACTATTGATTGACTCACGAGGCAGACTTGACGATCTGGGCCTTTCTTGACGGTAGATCACTTGAGTCGGTTGATACCCATCCGGGGTCTCCTCTTGAAGCGTACCAAGTGGGCGATTCTCACCGGGTTGCCCAAGCTGTCGAGTGAGGATTCTTCAAACTGGGTCGGAATGGGGCGGGGTGAGACGAATGGAGGGGACCGACCGCCCGTCACGAGCGCAAGAATGGAGAATGGAGAATGGAGAATGGAGAATGGAGAATTGAGAATGGAGAATGGAGAATGGAGAATGGAGAATGGAGAATGGAGAATGGAGAATGGAGAATGGAGAATGGAGAATGGAGAATGGAGAATGGAGAATGGAGAATGGAGACCAATACTCACTCCGTGCAATCCCACATCACCGAAAATCAATCTCAAAAAGGTCGATTTCCTGACACTGTGTGATTTGGGGTTATCGAGGGTGCTGAAGACGATGAAGCTATCCATTTTGTCCCTAGAAGCCTCATTGGCTCCACACAGCGTCACATCGAAATCACGTTTTGAGATGCTACTCGGCTGTCGAGAGTGCTAATTTTAGGTGAAAATGATTCATGGGGTAGAATTGAATGACAAACGCTCCTGTCTAGTTAATTTTTCATTATTTTCAAAAACAAATTTTAAAAAGTTAACTTTTCGCACAGGCCTATCCGAGTAATCCCATGTGGATAGATCGATCGGGCATGACGAGAGGATTCTAAATCTATATTTTCGAGCAATTTGCGCATGCGGTCTCCGAGTTAAGCGACTTACAGTGTATAGAGATTGTAAGGAAAAGGGGCTCCCTCGCACTTTCCTCTCCCCCCTCACTCGCTTCCCTGACCCCTCACGACGAGAGAGCGTGGGGAATGGAGAGAGCGCACGAGAGAGGAGGGAGAGGGAGGGGAGTAAAGCCTCTTTTCATTGCAATCTCAACACACTTTAAGTCGCGTAGCTCGGAGACCGCATGCTCAAATTTCATGAAACTATAGATTCTGAATCCTCTCATCATGCCCGATCGATCTGTCCATATGGGATTACTTGGATAGGCCTAAGTGAAAAGTTCACTTTTTAAAAATTATTTTTGAAAATCAAGAAAAATGATTTAGACATGCGTGATCGCCATGCAATTCTGCCCCAGAAAACATTTTGGCTTAAAATTAGCACTCTTGGGAGGCGTGTACGATGTCAAAATGTGATTTCGACCTGACGCCGTCTGTAGCCAAGTTTCAGAAAATCGACCTTTTTGAGCTGTGCCAGATCCGACCAGATTTGCTCGAAAATAAGGCAAACCGCATATATATATGCATGCAGTCATGCAGAATATATTCTCGGGTGGACTCTCAAAATCTCTGAATCAGGAATCCTGGTACATCAAGGAATTTGCACACGAAATATGGTGGAAGGAGGATTGGGGGTTTATTGACCATAGTGAATGGTCCATAGAATGGTCCATAGAAAGCATCGGCACCAAAAAGGGGCAGTTGGAGAGACAATCGAGAGGAGGGCTGATTCCGTGAGAGGGGACGGTCTTAGGTCAAAACGGCATCATAATCAGCGATGTTTTCCGGTGATTTCTCAAAAAACGGGATCCTTGTAGCTTCAAAAAGCCTCTCTCTCAAAAGTCGGGTAATTAGAGCAAGCGCGCTCTCTCCCATCGGGTACCCGTCTCGGGGCCGATTCGAGCGCGATAAAATGGGGTACCCGATACCCGAAACGGCACGCAGCATTCCGTTCAGTGGCGTGTGAGGAGAAAACGGAATTTTCTGCCTTTTCCTAATCGGGCTGAGTTCTTAGGTCTTGACACGAAAACGCATGATTGCTAGACGGAGATTACGGTAGTTTCATCATCCCGAAGTCTGGTGAGCACGAGCGGTGCCTGGTGAGCACGAGCGGTTTTGCTTCTTTTCCCTGCATTAAAAACCAATCACATCCACTGGCCTCTGCTTCCGGATCCCGGTTTTCGATTTTCCGGCTCTGGCTCTACTGCGAAGACACGCATTTAGATACTGACTTGATTCTTCCACATTTATTGAAATCAGATCTGATTCCAAATTCACGGGTGTAATTTTGTACGTTAGGATTGTGCAGATTGAACGTTAAATTGAGGAAATTTTTCGACTTGATGAGCAGACATTAATTCGATGTGAGGAGCGTTCGGATTACGGTAGATTGGTTTTCACCACGAGGTAAATGGTTCTGCATTCTACAGCAAAAACATGGCTACGCAAGCTAATTCGCATCAAAAAATATGATTTTTCTGGTCGTTTCGAAACCATTGATCTAATGCGCGTAGCCGACGCGCTAATGGAAGCACGCGCTCTTCCCGCCCTCGCGCGAAACAGGAAGCTGCGGGGTGGTGCGCCTATAAAGTCGACGATTACCAATCTGCTGCGTTGCTGTCATATTTTCGACAGGCTACGAATCGCCAAAACCACACCACGGTCAACAAGCGGTTTATTGCGTGCTTGAATACATTCTTCGACGCCGCCGCGCGAGAGAGGGCTTTTAGCGTCCCCCAGAAATCCCTCCCAGCTCCCTCACCTTTTATCGCATTCCGCTACCCACCCATGGTGTAGCCCGGTTGATTCGTCGCCTGTCGAAATTCCTACAGCGCAGCAAGCCGTTGGTAAACGTCGGCTGCACTATATTTCTAATATGATGGTGCCTGTGCCCCGTAGCGGAAAATGGCTGTTAATTATTGATTGTTTCGGCTACCCTAATCTCGACAGCTCGTTTATCGATGCTAATTTCGATGAGGATCTTGAAATCTTCCGTTAATATTACTTCTAATTTGTTTCCTAGAATCATTTATCAGACTAGAGGGAGCTTTTCACTGAAAGAGAAGCTTGCTCTTCGTTCGGCAATCCTAATGTGCCGAATACGTTAATTTCCCATCGACATTTGAGCGATGTTAGATGAGTGGAGTCTCGAAATCGTCCGCGATTATGGTTTCCGATGCATGAATATGGGACACCTCGTAGGGATGTCGCTGCGGGTTCCTCCGTTATGAATATTCATCTTCGTTTTCACCAGCGCGAAATTATGCTTAATCTTTAATCTTTAATCTTTGATCTTTATCACCAACTCATTGCGCGCAATTATGGGTTGAGAGCAGGGCTGGGACCAGAAAAAACAGAAAATGATATTTACAGGAAAAGTTGTCATTTGCCCTCCGATTTTGATATGTCATTAGATTTGACTCTATTACACCGACTCTACGCCAAAAAAAATAGATCATGATCACATCATTCAAAGAAATGACGGCACTTTTTCTGTTTTTTTGCTCGGGAGAAACCTTGCCATAATTCGAAATTAAGTGATGCCTTTTTAAGATTTGGCGCTATGATATCTGAGGTAATTACGCACATTTTAAGATATAATATGCCATAGCTTTAATGGTAGAATTTTTCGCTAGCATCATTTTTTTCTGGTTTTTTCTGTTTTTTCTGTTCCCAGCCCTGGTTGAGAGCAGGACAGAGATAGGTTGGCTCGGACTGGCGAATCTTGGGCGTGGTGCTTACTAGAGAGCAAACACCTTGAAATGAGGAAGACATAAATCAGTCTGGCGTTAGCGTTAGCGTGAAATATGCGTCGCTTAGCGGCTTCCGACTTCCGGCATTGCCCCCATTAGGACAAGTGGTACCGAATAAAATAGCGCTCTCTCCATTTTGCACACTTTATCAACGGTCAGACAAAATGGAACGGGCGCAACTGTACGATCCGTAATGCAGACGCTATTGTTCATGAGCTGTCAATCGAATTTGCGCGACTAACATCTCCAATTTGGTTCTTGAAACCAATCGTTCTCTGCTAAAAAAAAATAATTTTCGTACCCTTTTTCGCGTTCCTTATGTGATTGTGCCCGTCTGACACATCTATGTTTCACGCTCAGTACATTTTCTGGCATTCGACGATAGTTCAATGGATTGTAGGTTACTTTGATACTACAAGAAATGAATAACATGTTCAATACTAAAGTTTATTAGAATGCAATCGTCATTGTTTTCTCTCTCTTTCACATCTAATCGATAGAGGATGTCCATTTTTTCCTTAAAAAAACCTCCTTCTCGTGCGCAATCTCATTGCTGTTCCCTCCCTTCTATAGGTCTATTGAATAGATTGTGAACGCGATTATATTGTCGAGCACAAATCAAATTGCAGGCTTGTCCATTTTCCAACGTTACTCGATGAACCATATCTCGCTCTCGATGTCTCGCTCTTCTCTATCATTTCAATCACTCGTCATCTATTACATTGATTCGCTGTAACGCTTGAACTCTCGTACATGCTAGTAACGACAACCGAAACTGTGATCAGTTACAGTGTCTCATCGATGATCTAAACGCACGTCTCCCCCTTCTCCACCGCTTCATATTATTTCTTCAATTCTATTCATTAGAGTATTTTTGTTGTTGTTGCTCCGTTCGCGAATCGGAGCAAGATTGAATATCCTACTCCGAATAACATAAAGGACTTTGCGCGCTTCCCGGTTTCATATTCAACCAGAAACACGTCTATCTACAGTGATTTGCAGTGTCTCCTGAATGAATCAGACGCCCGTCTCCCCCTTCTCCACGGCGCCTCCGCCGGCGCCAAACGCCGCGCAAGGATCGGTGCAACCGGGCGTAAGCTTCCTGGCGAGTGTCGCTTGCAAGGTGAGTGCTGTGTTTAGATAACAATTTATGCCTAGTGATTCTGAGTCGCTTTCCTACCAATCTAACCAGAAACTTCCGGGAGAGTGTCGCTTGTAAGGCGAGTTATGTAATATTTGACATTCATCTGTTGAAGGTCTCAATTCCAACGACTCCGAAAACGCTTTACTCCAGAATCTCAGACTGAAAAGTAGTCATTATAAGCAGTGAAAATCATCAATTCTTACTTGCGAAAGGGTTTTTGCTTTCAGTCCTGCCAAATGTGCTTTCTAACGTGCATGATTTCGATCGTGCGCTTTACCCACAAATAGCGAATCAACGACGAATCGAGAGTTCATGAAATCAAAAAAAGGGGATAAAGAGTCCATGCCGACCAACTTCCCAAGCGTCTGAGATCTTTAAATTTCGTTAAAACACGGAAAAGCACATCTAAAAAATGTCAGTTTGATTGTTTGATGAGGTGCTGGTGTGTTGACGAGTAACAAACCCGTTGCCATTTATTCCATAGGGTGCTGCTCCGGAGAAGTTGGTTAGATAGATCTATCTTCATAAAATGCGAGTGCCTCGCGTTCCTCTCATCAGAACCGCGTGATAGGCAATCATTAAGTTTCTCGACTAGTGATGACAAATCGACAAAAAAAAACAAATCGGCATCGACTCTCCTCTTTTGCGCGCTCTCTCGTCGGTCAGGGAAACTAGAGATCAGGCGAAATTAGGAGAGTAGGATGCCGCCACCACAAGTCTCGACTACACAAGCGAGACGCTCGAGGATTCTTGTAACCCGAGGCGCTTTCACTCTATAAACACTGTAATATTCACGCGATACTAAGAGGGTAGCTAAGTTTAGGCTAGTGATGTCGACTCTCCTCAATTGGCGTGTTCTCTCGTCGGTCAGCGAAACGATAGAGAACGAGAAATGAGGAGAGCGTGGTCTCAATTCGACGTCACTAGTGTTCACGTGTTGACTCTACAAATTAAAAAAATGCAATATTCATGCGATTTATAAATAGTTTCGGTCTTCGGCTTTCTCCATTCTGCACACTATGTCATATCTCTGACCGGCGAGATAGTGTGCAGAATGGAGAGAGTGAAAACCGCGATGACATCTCTAGTATTCGCGTCACGAACCGCCCACGAAAAGCCCAATCCGTGCTTTCAGATTTCTGATCATGGGATTGAAAGGAGAATATTATATGAATTAGTGATGAGAAGATCACACCACTCATAGAACTTTGGTAGTCTGAGGATTTCATGTCTGCTCATGGCCTCGAGATCAGCGTCACGATATCTTTCACAGTGCGTGACCATGTTTCCTCTTCGCATTCTTCGCCTATACCAGTATTCCAAAGCAATATAAAACATAAATCGAGCAAATGCACCATGGTGTGATCTCACACCACGCTTCCTCGAAGTCTGGCAAGCAAAGCTACATAATTCCATTTTCTCCTCACACACCACCTAAAGGAATACTGTGCAAATCGTTGAGTCTATTTTGGTTTACTATTTATGTTCGGCTCTTACCAATATGGAGATATGTAAAAACGAGAAAGTAAATATGAATGTCTTTCAAACGTTTTTTGTTGTTGCAGAAAGCCATAGAAGATTCCAGATTCTCACTAAGTGCTATTTTCAATCTTCTCCCCATCTCCCACCTCCATCCCTCGCCTCTTTTGCCTTATGGAATCTTCTCTGAAATTCCGATTAGCTCGCGCCGTCTCTCGGCGCGACAAGCGAAAACAAGAGCAGAGTGGGCTGAGAATATAGGAATAGTGCACTCTCTATTCTGCACACTCTCTCATCTGTCCGTTTCCTGCGAGAGAGTGAGCGGAATCGAGAGTTCCAGATTCGAAACCATCTGTCTCTCTATTCTGCACTCTCTCTCATCTGCCTGCCTTGCGAGAGAGCGTGCTGAATCGAGAGAGCTTGAACAGATCACTCTCCATTCTGCACACTCCCTGACCGACGAGATGAGGGCTACTGGACGCTGTAAGCATTGCCGAGAATGAGCAATGTATATTATTTTATTTATTTATTTATCGGACACCACTATAAGTATATTGGATTGTTAATGAGAGGGGCCCCAGTGAAATCAAAACTCTGTCCACAATATCGGTTTTAATACTTTGTTGAAACCTATTCGAAATGATGCCGGATGATAAAATGAAACAACGTTCCTATAATGTGATCTACAGCTATCATTTTATGCTCCCAGCTATTACAATGCGCTTCAATCGATATTCGAGTTTGTAGTGTAGGCGCAATGCTGATCTGCATTGTTGCAAGGCATACCAAAAGTGCAAACGGTTCGGATAACGTAAATTAAGCACACAGCACGTAAGCAGAATACAGATGGGAAATTGGCAGTCGGCTCGCCTCATTTAGCGTGCTCTCTCGTATCTCTGATCGACGAAATTGCGCGCGAAATGAGAATAGTTATTGCCAAATTGACATCATTATTGGAGACGATCTTTGCTTCAAATTCAGTGCTAAACGAAAAGATCGGTCAGCGAATTTAAATAAGATACACCAGGAAAGATCAAAGTTTATTATTGACTTTAAAAAAAATAGAATTGATCCAAATATCAAAACTTTGCTCGTGGTCTCGACTTTGATGCAATGCTGAAACCTATTCGAACAGAGATAGGCCTTCACCAAATTATTATGTTGTCAAAATCGACATGATGTTTCCTGCAACCTAACTGGCGCTAATATCACTTGGAAAACGTATTTCACAGGCCAAACGTAGGAAAAGCTAAGCACAGTTACTGCGAAATTCAAATCTCGACCGCGATTTCGAATAGGTTTCAGCGTTGTTTCATTGACGAGACCGCAAACAAGGATCTGATTCAGGAGGATCCTCATTTTTCAACAATTCGATAATAAATTTGAGTGATTCCTGCGGGATCTTTCTATGAATTTGGTTACTGCTGTACTAATTTTGCACTGCATTAGAGGCGAATATGAGGCTGTTCGCCTTATTTTCGAGCAAGGTCTGGCACAGCTCAAAAAGATCGATTCCCTGAAACTGTGTGTTTAGGGGTTATCGAGGGTGCTGAAGACGATGGGCATATCCATTTTGCCCCTAGATGCCTCGTTGGCTCCAGATGACGTCACGTCGAAATCGCGTTTTTACGCGATTCTCGGCTCCTGAGGGGGCTAATTTTAGGCTAAAATTGTTTCGGGTAGAATTGCATGGCGAACACGCCTGTCTAGTTCATTTTTCATGATTTTCAAAAATAAATTTTAAAAAGTGAAGTTTTCACTGAGTCATTGGTGCCCTGAGCGACCAGGATATATCGATCGGGCGTGACGAGAAGATTCAGAATCTATAATATCATCTTGAAAAACCGTCTGCAAAAAATTTGAGCTAACATTAAGTGATCGCAACCGGCAAGGAAACAAGAGTCTCTCCTCTTCCCTCCCCCTCCCCGGCCCTCTTCCCGGGTCGGATGGGCGAGAGAGTGTGGGGAATCGAGAGAGCGCGCATGGGAGGAAGGGGAGAGTCCCTCGTTTCCTGGCCGGTTCCGATCACTTAATGTTAGCTCAAATTTTTTGCAGACGGATTTTCAAGATGATATTATAGATATTGAATCCTCTCGTCACGCCCGATCGATATATCCTGGTCGCTCAGGGCTCAAATGACTCAGTGAAAACTTCACTTTTTAAAATTTATTTTTGAAAATCATGAAAAATGAACTAGACAGGCGTGTTCGCCATGCAATTCTACCCAAGAAACAATTTTAGCCTAAAATTAGCCCCCTCAGGAGCCGAGAATCGCGTAAAAACGTGATTTCGACGTGACGTCATCTGGAGCCAACGAGGCATCTAGGGGCAAAATTGATATGCCCATCGTCTTGAGCACCCTCGATAACCCCAAAACAGACAATTTCAGGGAATCGACTTTTTTGAGCTGTGCCAAAGCTGATCGGATCTGCTCGAAAATAAGGCGAACAGCCTCATATCCTCTGCATTCAGGAGAATCGGTGGCAAATGGGGCATTGCTTATTACTACTGCTGCCCGATATATGAGGTGGTGAACATAAAAACTCTCGCTTCTCTCGCGAGTGCGTGCTCTCTCGCCTTTCTCTAAACGTCAGAGAAGGCGAGAGAGCACGCGCGCGCGAGAGAAGCGATAGTTTTGTATGTTTGCCCCCTCATATATTCTCTCTCTGCTATAGGAGCAAGGATCCTTTGCTCGAATGCAAAGAAGCAAATTCCCAGGCCGGAAGTCACACCCTTGCTGTTCAGAAATCAGATAATCTGCAATAATGATGGCAAATTGGCACCCGACCCTCATCATTTCGCGTGCTCTCTCGTTTCTCAGGCAGGCGAGAGATCACGGGAATTGGGGAGAGTCGATGCTGATTTGGCAATGATTCGGTAACTAATGCGCAATGTCATTCATCTAATACATTTTTCTTCTGTTACGAAAGGGATAGAGGTGGTGATAGTGATATTCGTAGTAGTGATATTCAATTACGAATAGGTTTCAACACCGGGACAAAACTAAGATAGTGAGCAGAGTTTCGATTGTTCACCACTGCCCTCTCAAAAAAACCAACCAATACCGTGCATCGATGTAATGTCTACGAACATCCATTCTCAAATGATATGTTATTGACTGGATATTGATGACAAATCGGAACCTGACTTTCCTCGGCTAGTTCCTCTGACATTTCGAAGAGCAGGTTCTCTTCATTACTATCTCATATCTCTGACCGGCGAGATAGTGTGCAGAATGGAGAGATTTAAAATAGCATCTCTAGTAGCCCCGATTCATTCCTCGAACCGCCCACGAATATCCCAATCCTGGCTTTTGGCTTGTTAGATTGGTCATTCAACTGCTAGCCGATGGTCTCACTAATCACATAAAAAATTTAAACATAAGTCATCCCGCACTTGCCTCCGAGGCGCCTAATTCACCTAGTTTTCAGTCAAGATTTTGAATATGTTTCAGCGCCGAATCAAAGTCCACATTGTCAGAATTCTGATACCACCTCAGCTGATTCTGTAAAAACATTAAGCAACACATCGGACTAAATGTTCCCATGATGTTCCCTGCAACCTATGCGCGCGTTAGCTAAAAAAATAATGTACAAACCCGGCGTCGAGCACAATACTTTATAATGGAAAACGAAAGTATTTCCCTCCTTAGCCACAGCTTGGAATATGTTTCACAGCACCAAAACAAAGCCGATATTGCGATCAGTGTTTCGATTCCACTGCAGGTTCGTTTCCAAAATCATTCAATAAGTCGGTATTGATGTTTCCCAGAGACGAACAGAGTTTCGATGTCAATCTCATTCATTCTCAAGCCTCTCATTGATGTGCAAAGTTATCCATGTGCTTCCACTTCCGGGAAAGACTAAATTCGCAAAATATTGTATGCCCGGTACAGGAGTCGAACTCGACAGCCTAAAATTGCGGACACTACTTTGAATAAGTTTCAGCACCGAATGAAAGCTAATGTCGCAATCAGAGTTCTGATGGTTTCGACTTTTTTTCGACTTAAAAATTTTTTTCATTAAAATGCTTTGAAGGTTTATGATTACAGCTCAGATAAGTCGCTTTCATTTGCTGTTCATAAACCTCTCATCAATTTGAGATGATGTTTCCAGCAGCCTCTAAGTGCCACCGCATCTCTCACGAATCTTCTCCAACTCGCATTAGCAGTAGGTTATTGCACGTTTCATTTCTCTCCATTCCGCACACTCCCTCGTCTGTCTAACCGCCGAGGTGGTGCGCGAAATGGAGAGAGCTTATCATCCCAGAGACAAATCTAATAGGCGAGAGAAATATGGCTGCGTTGCGTGACGAATTTTTTTCTGCGCGCTGGGATTGCTAACTCGCCTGAATCCTTGCTGGAATCTATAAGCATCAATCGAAGGAACACACGTTCGCCGCGCTTTTGCAGCTTTCCTGTGTGTTTGTGGGTAAGTCCAGCGAATTGTCCCAATTTTTGCTGATCAGCGATAAAGTTTAAACTAGTGTAACAATTTGCACTACCTCTTTGTGCAGCGCGTTATACCAACGAGTGTATCAGATTAGATAGAAAAGCAACAGAGTTGCTGGCTTATTCTGAGGGGAAAGGGCGGCGAGTAAGGCCATGTTTAATGTGGTTTATTTTTTTATTTATTTTTAAATACAATGATGGCATTATGAAAAGTGCAATCGTCATCATGACTTTCATTCATGGATGAAACCTATTCGAAAGCTTTCCCGCTAGATCACCGATTAGCAGGTGAGGCAGAATAACGAATGAGCGAAATCCGGGTTAGCCAAACGTCAAAAGGGTCTCGAAAAAGCGAGAGAGTGCACGTCGGCCCATATCGGCAAAGCGATAAAAACAGCGTAATTCATTGCAAAAATCGATTACATCGAGTAGATCACGTCGGCAAATACGCATGGGGTGAGCGTGCAAATCACTCCGCACGTTCTCTGAATGATGAGACAGATGAGAGAATTTTCCATTTTCGAAATTTTTCTCTGTAGCACCTTTTGCGCATGGAACCCGAGAATCATTCAACCCTTGACTTCGTTTTTTTTTTTTAAAAAAAACAACTTATCGAGGCGTTGAATAGGCTTCAGCCACGAATGAAAACCGCGAAGGCGATCGCAGTTTTGATTCTTTGATAAATGTAGGAAAAACATATAATAAAAAGAGTCGTATTGACCCTCATTGTACTCGTCGCTATTTTCCCATCATTCCCAACTCGTAGAAGAAATGCCTTTTGATTGCCACTGGATCACTTTTTGGTTTTGATATTGGCTCATTTTCCAATAGAAATGTAGTAAAAGCGCGCTTACCGAGTCAATTCTTTCCGGCCATCCAACAGCCTTCCAAATCACTACCAGATGGTGCCCAGTCTGGCGGCGGCCTCCGCTCTTCCATTCTTTCGAACGTTCCTAGATGAGACTTTTTGAGTCTTTAGTCCTTCCCCCTTCCTTCAAACCGATGCGCCGAGCGGTCAGTTCAAAGGTGAAAATACTATGTTTTCTTAGTTTGCTGATAATGAGGTATACTGTGCTGATCGGGAAGAGTTCTAACGTGTGAAAGCTTGCAAAATAAGTATCGGTCGTTGAGCAGTTTGAAGCCTTTTGATTCGATGTTTAGATAAAGGTCAGGTCTTTTCATATGTTCGAGGTCGTGTATAGCTAGATAGTAGGCACAATGAAGAGCCTCCGAAACTTATCTCCGCGAAAATTAATTCATTCCGTCTTTGCAGATGTTCGGGGTGGTGTCACGGCGCTTCGACCGCTCGCACTCCGTTCCCAGCACCTCGATGGACCCGGGCAAGGAGGCACAGCGACAGGTAACTGGGTTGATATTAGCATTATATATTAATTTTTAAGACTAATGAATAATTGTATTCCCCAGAATACAGTAGACCGGTTTGTTAATAGGGAAAATATAGTTGAGATAGGGAAGCGGGCGCAGAGACAGGCAAAACTCATGTTTCTGCACCATTTTCGATTATGAAACATAATTGAGCAAACAGGAAGCCTAGTCGGGCACACACCGCGTGATGAGCATAGAGGCGTAAAACCAGGCAAATAATCGGTGATTCTAACAGACTTCATTTTCAAAAAAAATGACTGATAAGTTTTCAATCGCAATCGAGTTCAGGAATGGCGATTGAATAGAGAATACCCACGACGTTCTGCTGACAAAATGCCAAGTGAGCTTTCGCGGTGAGACCATCGCGCACGCTCTTGAATTTGCATGCTCTCTCGCCATTCCCCTGGCTGCTCTCTCTTCTCTCGCTCACCCCATGTAAAACGCCGTGATACCAGCAATAATCGAGATGAGAACTGATGCTATTTTCAGAATCCGAGCGCCATCGTTTACCAGCAGTCTTCGACGAGAAAGTTATTTATTCCCTATTTCAATTAGACACTTTTTTCACCTCTGAGAATTCAAATTGTCTGATTCCCCAAGAGTTGCGCACTAAACGAGGTGGAAATGAGTTTCACTCACATCGTAAAAGATTATTGGAAGAGCTGATAATGATTTTGCCATTGGTGTTGAGGTAAATAAAATGAATCAAATACTGAATGAGATTATCGTACTAGAATTCATTAATTGATATTTTAACAAATTTAATAAATAATAAATTTTTTTTCAAATAATAAAATAATTCAGACTCGCTTTCGGCGGCAACACAGACGTCGAGGCGGACAAAAAGCCGATGGATGATTTCTACAATAATTCCACGCTCACTAATGTTACTAAGGTTGGAATTGTATTTTATTTAAAAAAAAAAATATTCTTGCTTTTCTCAAATTATCTTGCATGTCTTGCTGTACATGATCACTAGTGATGGCAAATTGAAACCCGACTCTCCTAATTTTGCGTACACTCTCATTTCTATGACCGGCGAGAGAGTGCACGATTTGAGGAGAGTCGATGCCAATTTGGCATCACTAATGGATATATTCTCCAGCTCTGAGCCTCATAGCTTGTTAATTTAATTTGATTGAATTATATAATTTCAGGTTTTCTGCGCGGTCGTCCTTCTCACGGCCTTCTTTCTCGTGATGAGCCGGAGTTTCAACATCGATTTTCCACAATTCTCACTCAATTAGTCGATTTGAATAGCCAATCCATCCCTCTTATCACTAATACTATCAGTTCAACAAGGTTTGCGATAAAGCTGTGACAGAGTCGCACAATGTTTCTCACAGCGATTGCAAAAGCCGTGATTCGTCTACAAATTTCATTCGTGTTGTTTTGCTAATATCTTGCTGGTCTGGTCATGAGATGGTCATAAAAAAGTGCAGAAGGGAAAAATACTAATTCGGGGAGGATAAAAAATAAGAAACAATAATTATAATTTTTAGTTGCGAACCAGCAAAATGCAAAAAATGAAAAATATTTACAAAATGTAAATTTGTACGGAAATGTTTACGAATTACGGTATTATTGTTTCTCCCACTTCTCTTCTTAAATTGAAACGGGCTTTTTTGTTTGGTAGAAGGTATTTGTTGCCGACCTCTGTTTGGGGCGTAATGCGACAGTATCTCATCCACTTGCTTCGATATTCTGTAAATAGTTGTGCAAGATTGAGCTCATTCATGCGACAATATCGCTGCCACTCTCAAGTTTCCTCCGAGCCATCTAGACGGAATCTAGGAAAAATCCGTGTCTATGGGAGATACATCGTATAGCTAGTCATTCATTGTAAAGTGTCTCGAATAAAAGCGTGGATCGGGACCTCATCCCACCCCTACTCCCTTCCCCCATCTCTTCTTCCTTCGATAGTACGAACGGCTTTCTCTTCCAACTCTTCATATGCTGCCATATATCTTTCTTCTCTTTGCATAATGGCTCGATGAAGTACATACTATCTCTTTTCCTTTCAAAAATCGTATTTTAGGGCAGTGCCATGTGGTATCGCAACGAAACATCAACAACGAAGAAGGAAGTGGTAGATAAACCGGAGGCGTTGGATGAGTACCATTGCAAGATGTTGTGCGTGGAGAATCTATGATTGCTCGATTATGAAAACTAGTGAATGCAAAACGGCAACTGAATGTCTCCTCATTTCGCATAATCTCTCGCTTCTATAACCGACGAGAGATCACGCAAAATGAAGAGATTCGATGCCGATTTGTCATCACTAATGAATACAACTACGATTATGCTTGCCAACGATGCATACTATCGAACAACCCGCGATCGATGCATATGGATACGTGGCTAATCCAGCTATTGTTCCCCAGGGGTGGGCGAAAATTTTCCCGAGCTCCTCTTTTCTCATGCTCTCTCGTCTCTCTGATCGACGAGAGAGCATGCGAAATGAGGAGTGCGGGAAATTTTTCGCACACCTCTGTTGTCCAGTGGCCTGGTTCAACGATATGGCGTGATGCCTCTCTATAACTCTCACCAATCTCAGGTAAGACATTATCAGAGAACGCACATTTAACTTCTTTCAATTGTAGGTATAACTCTGAGGAAAGCCCCTACTATGATTATTCATTGCCTGCGAAAAATACATAAGTCACTTGCATCGACGGAGCGTGGATCATGATCAGCGAAAACAATGGAGTGATGACTTAAGAGACCGGCTCCGTTATTTTTTTTTTTAGCATTTCGGCCATTTCGCGGACATCCCCCCTTTTTTCGATTCAGCCCTTCATATCACTGTCATAGAAGGGTGTTGTGACCTTGTTTACAAAAGTGATGAAATTGGCGCCCCTTGTTCCTAGCGCGGACCGAAAGGTACACGCGAAGGTGAAAAATTGACTAAAAACGTGATATTCATATTACCTTAACGGGACAAGTTAGAGATGAAATTCTTTTTGCATCATGTTGGTCAAGTCCAAACTGCAATATAACTGAAGAGAATTTATTTTGGTTATGATATCAAAAGCATTTTTTGACGATTTAAATATATTTTTTGATGTTTTCACAGGCTTGCTTCAATTTGGGACACTATTCACATATTGGAAAATGTACATCGTTCCATGCTGAACATCACTCACCACATAATTCAAAAATCGCCGAACCCTCAATATGTTTTAAATTCGATAACATCCGAAAAACCCTCCATTTCTACCATTGTACGAGCATAACTTTTTTCTTTTGTTGTTTCATGAGCTCTAATTAGTAAATTCGGATTCTACGCGCAAAGTTACGTCAGAATAATATATGTTCAACTTTTTCATGACCCCCGGGTCATGGTCATTTTTTGGTCGAAAAATCGAAATCTCAGAACAATATGCCTATAGGATTTGGTGATGTATTTTTGCACGTAGAGATCGATTTTGCATACCAGAGCTCACCAAAAAGTGAAAGAAAAAAGTTATGTACAAAATTATATCTTCGATCGAGAGCCAGCTATTCCTTCGATCGATGGTGAACCTTTATTGATAATTGCTTCACTAGGAGTAAAATTAATGATTTCATCCATCAATATTCAGACGAAAGCAATGAAGACGGAGTAATTCAAAAGTTCGTCGGACAGAAACGATCGAGACAAGTCGCTATCATGAGTCAAGTGATGATAAACCAGCATTGATTCTCCTCATTTTGCATGATCTCTCGTCAGCGAGAAAGCAAGCGAAATGAGGAGAGTCTGTTCTTTCAATGCGTAATGAAGAGCTCGGCAATTTACTTCGTTCACAGTAACTTCGAAGCTTGCAATCTCTTCAACGAGCAAAATATTATATGTCAAAAGTAAAAGACACAACACATGTCTTTCGCTGAGTTTTCGGGAACCTTCGGAAGAACTTTCTGAGGTGGTATGCCCTTCTCAAATGCATTTTGCAAAGTAATCTCTCAGCAAGAAAAAAGGATATCATCAAATCACTCCAAAGATTCAGATATTTCTCTCTAATTTCAATGATAATTGATGTCGACTGGCTAATCGAGGCTGTAAAGGTAAAGACATTTCGGGAAACTACAATAAGTTTTACAGCGTTGAAAAACGTTCGAAATCTTGGAATGTTATTTAGCACAAATCATTTCTTTAGAGTCGGCTTAGAGAAGGGAGAAGAGGTCCAGAGAGGTGGAAGATGTGTGTTACTAATCGAATGGAATATGGGCATTTTTCGAATCGTTTCGAAATGTCAGAGGTATCATTTTTGAAACGTCTTTTGATTAATTTATGCTATTACTGGTTGTGGATTTGATAGTCATCGCTAGAAGAAGCATGCTAACATGCGAGGCTAGCGAATTCTGTCACTCAAGACAGATTACTGGCATGAAGTGGTAAGAAAAAAAAAGATTTTTATCGGATTAGCCCATCTCTTTAACAATTTACAATATTTGAGTATACGAGTAGAACGTCCCATCTTCTCCTAACACTTGGGATAGCCGAAATATGCAGTCAGAAAGCACCACCAATTTGTCCATTCACAGTACGGGCTCGTTGCGGACGGCGAGGTTGCAGTAATCAGCGGACAGGGGCAAGAAGATGGCCAAGACCTTGTGATATTGCTAATAGAACTTTGGAGCACATTTTGAAGCTTTTATTGTGAGCAAAAATTTCCAATAAGGTTGATTTTTTCATGTTCTTATACACGTGTTCACTGTTCCGAACATTCAATAAATGTTTATTGTGGCATACAGACACGAGGTGAACCACTATCATAAATGGTGTATAGAAAGAGGTAGAGCAAATTTCATGTGAAAACAATATTGTTGTACAATGTTTTCGGAATGGACATTCGATTATGCCTTTTATCATTGATGTATGAGAGATGTCTTGTGGTTGGGGATGGCGGCGGAGGTTGAAGCAAGGGTCTAGAAGGTCTCAAACAAGTTGAAATACTAACCTCGTAATCACCATTAGTAGATCCGGTCGATATCAGCTCTCTTCATGGTGAGAACGACGAACCTCAACGGTCTTGGGTGCTGTCGTCACCTACCAGGGGCCGTCGTGCGTCAGGATTTGGATAGGGGTTGGTAAAGGGTGTCGAGCGAGGAATTGTCAACGAAAAGAATGGGAAAGGGGCGATGAAAGGGGACGGTTCATGTTAATAGGTGATGAACGCGTTTTCATCACACCATTAGTTCGACGATGCTCATTATAAGCGGCTACTGGCAACATTCCGCCATGCAGCGGGAGTGTATCAGAGGGCAAATATTCTCTAGAAATGCACGATACTGTTATTTGTCGTCTACCTCTCGAGAGCGGGCCGCTAGAAGAGGGCGATGTCATAGCAAACATGTGACAATCGAATGACTTTGAGGGTAGAGGAAGGTGACTTTTGAAAAAAAAAGCGCCGTACTAAGCAGTAGAGGAAGTTTATTTTCAATAACGCACCGTACTAACAAGCAGAGGGGTATTGGATCGGCTCATAATACACAACGGCATATACATACTATCGATTGTGGGGAAACTTGTACATTTCTACGTCTACGGTTGAGAGTGTCAGTAAGCGGAGAAGGAAAGAAAAGAAAGAAAAGTCTAATCTCGTCGTTTTCCCGCATGTGTTTTTGTACTTTCACTGCCTTTCAACCCTTTTCTACCTCTGGCAGAAGCACAGAGTGGGATGGGACAAAAAGAGCAGATTCCCCGCTCTTAGTTCCTTTCTATAACGGAGACGAGCATTTTGCTAGTTACGTGAGCGAGGCATTATGTGGCGCTCAAAAGGTCTAAGTCTAGATTTTGGATATACAATTGTTGGGAAAGTGGCGAGGAAGAAACGAGCGAAGAGGAGCGTTGGAGGAAAGAAGGATCAGAGATGGGGACCGATGATAAATGACTGAACAGTTTCTCGCCAATGCTATATTTCAACAAAGGAAATATCGTATCGTGAACAATGCCTGAGATTGATGGATTGATTCGGGGATTCGAAATGAGACAAAAAAAGAGATGATACAAGATAATTATCCAATGTGATCGAATATCGATCAGTGAGAAGGGACTGGTGTTTCCTAGATCAGAAATTCAGGTGACGGTCTCTTCATTTCGCACATTCTCTTGTCACTCTGACCGGTGAGAGAGCACGCGAAATTACTAGACAAATATTCGTTTTTCGAATTTTAGTGTATCATTGGCATACTTTTTCTTTCATTCTGTCAAATTTTGTTCGAAATGTGCGCTCGCGTGGAAAATATGCCATACTGTCATCTCTTTCCCCGTTCGAAAGGATGCATCTAGGGAGAATCCGTATCTACGGGGGTGGCATCGTATAGCGTCGTCAAGTCAATCAATCAATCAATTTATCATGTCAGGCAATAGATGCTCAGAAGGGGATGAGTCGGCGGTATTCTTCATAAGTTGTAGACCACCAGTTAGCGCCAATAGCTCGCTTCAAGTCGTCTGGGGGCGGTTCCTGTTGTATGGCGTCCAGACGGTAGTCGCGCGACTCCATTGATCCAAGTCCATGTTCCGTACCTTGAGTGCTTGCGTTTCAATCCCTCCTCGACCCAGTCTCGCAGTTTTGTGATGCCTCGCACGCGGTCGTTTCTCCATCGGTCCCTCAGCGAAACTCCATCCATTTTCCTTTCCATCTTCCATTAGGTCACACTCAATCTCTCCTTATCGCTCGATCGTAGTGCCCATACTTCGCTTCCGTAGAGTACTGTAGATGTGACGCAGCTTTCGAAAAGTTTTCTCCTGGTCTTCATGGGAAGTAGGCGGGATGAGAGGAGACTTGAAAGCTTGCTCCATGCATACCAGCCGAGTCGGATCCGGTGTTCTATTTCATCCGAGTGATCGAGGGGAAGGGAGATTCTTCCTCCAAGATAGGTGGCAGACTCGGTGAATTCAAACTTCAGATTGCCGATGGTGATTGGGGCTCGTGTAGTGGTGCATGAGGTGAGCAGATTGGTCTTAGAGGCATTGACTTCGAGACCTACTCTACTGCAGGCTTCCATCAACTTCTTCAACATCCTTTCCAGTTCCGGTCGTGACTTGGCGATGAGAGCCACGTCATCTGCGTACTCCAGATGGCTAAGGTTCCTCCCGTCTATCCGAATCCCGTCGCTTTCCCAGTCGATGTCATCCATTGCCGAACGAAGAACCACGTTAAAGAGACGAGGAGACAGAGTGTATCCATGAAATGCGTGGATTGGGACTTCATTACATTCACTTTCCTTCTTCTCCTCTCCTTCCAATCGTACTATCTCTTTTCTTTCGCACTGTCACACGACAAATGCGGCTCGCCATAATTCTTCTTCTAGTTTACGGGAGCAATGCAGTAACTTGATACCGCCTGTTCATTTATAAAAACCTTGTTTTAGGTCAACGCGATGCGTTTCCGCAACGAAACATCTCGAACGAAGAAGGAAATCGTTGATCGTCTCATCGTTGTGGATGAATACCACTGCAAGATGACGTGTGTGGAGAATGCTAAGGTAAGATAGTATTACTGATGATAAATCGGCACTCGACTATCCTCGAGTCAAGTTCTCTCTCGCCGATCAGAGAAACGAGAGAACGCGTGACCTGAGGAGAGTCCTGTCCTCATGAAAAAATAAGCAATTTTCCCAGTGTCTCTCCTACATGTTCTCGGACGGCAATTGCGCTCATCTTGGAGGAAAAGTCCCCGACTCCCTCGGTTGTACACTACCCAATCAAGAACTGGTGAAGAAGCTGGATGTCGGAGACTGTCCAGGTATCTGTTTATCAAAATTGTCAACTTTCTTATATGACAAATGACACTTCAGATAATATCGAACAACCAGCAATCGATGCATTCGGATACGTGCCTAATCCCGCTCTTCATTCCGCAACTCAACTCGACAACGACAAGATTTCATACACGACGGATGACGCATGCCCCAGAGGATCAATTATGGAGTAAATTTCAGATTTATGATTATCATCAAATCGAAACGATAGTAATTTATCTACGCCCAAGGCGTGTCGATACTGTAGGCACATGCGATTAGGATAACGACAGGGATTTCCAGAAAGTACTATCAACCAATTAAAGAAGGAGTGGCTGCAATATTTTTTTCGGGGAAGCTGAGACGATAGCCCTATTGGTCCCTTGAACGATAATGGAAATCCAAAATTTAACGTTGTAGCTCGTCTCAGAGCCTTGAAATTCGCGTTTGAAGTTTGAATTCGCGCGCGTGCTTGGGTAGGGAAAGGGCTGCTAAATGTTTGCGCAGCACATCCCTCCCTCTCGGCCACTTTTCCGCCCTTCCCTGTCCTCTCCTTTTCGGTAGGCTAGAGCGGCAGAGAGACGAGAGACCGTTGAGAGGCGGCCAAAGGTCACGTCAGAGAGTCAGAGTCGGGTAGATCAAGGGAGGATTCCTCTCTCACTAGGGAATGGTCGACACTCTGTTTAGCGACGCTGACAGTATGACAGGGACTAATAGGGCAGGGACTTTCGTGGTGGGATATTTGACATTGGATTGCTGACACGGCTTCTTCAAGCACACTTCTGCCGGACAATTCGCACCGAGTGGAAGCGAATTACTGGAGTTGGCTCGTTTGGGATGGCAAGCTCGGGTCGTGGATGTATGTCAAGAAAAACTTCTTTGGCGAAACGACTCCTAGTACGTCTCCAGCGCACTCTTGGCTTGCCCGAGGGGCGAGTCCAGTTGTAGGGCGTCCAGACAGTAGTCACATAACGAAAAACAATTAACTTCTGGTTACGAATAATTAGGTGATCAACTTCTAGGACAATTTTGACAAAGGATAATGACAACTTCGGAGTATTATGAATAAGAATTTGGGTAACGAGTAATACGGAAATGATAACAGACACTCAATCGACGATCTCCTGTTTGATTTTCTTGCTGAGTGAAGTCATCATGGGATCAGATTCGTTTTCACTCGATGAATCGATTCTGTTTCTCCTTCTCGAGCTGCAGTTAACTCCACTTGGTCCCACAGACGACTCGCGAGAGCGGGATGAAGAAAGAGAGCGAGAACGAGAACGAGAACGAGCGAAAGAACGAGAGGGAGCGGGAGAACGAGAAGGCGAGTGAGATCGAGATGGGATCGAACGGCCCATACTGAGGAGAAGGGAAGAGACTCTTGACTTTCTCTTCTTTCCTTTCTGATTGGGTTGTCGTCTCTTCCTTGGTCTCGAAGCTCTCGTGAATGCAATCAAAGGGGTGTTCTTGAAAGCTCGATCGTTGGCTGCATACTGATTCAGTCTGTCTTGCATCGCTTTGATGGCCACATCCTTCTGGTCCTTGGTGGAGAACTCTCTTCGATAGATCACGCACTATAAAAAACAGGTATAAGTTTTTTTTTGTAGTATAGTTTAGGAATAGAGTTGAGTTAATGCTCACATCATAAATGAATTTGACTGCTCCCTGATCTACTCTATCTTCCACTCTCATGAGCTTCTCCTCCGGATGCTTCTTGTAGATGGCTTTCTGCAAGCGAGTCGCAAGGCGAGCGGGATTGAGGGATCCCTTATCGATGGCATCCACCTTCTCTCTGGTCAAATACGTGTAGCGGAAGCCTATAATGAGTTCACTAGATACTGATTCGTGTTGTAATAATTGAGCCGCAAAGATTTGATTTGTAAGGCACATCATACTTTCCGATTTTGTTTCGCACTAGACAATTGTCTTTAATTCTTTTTAAGCATTTACCTGGCTTAACTGGAATTTTCTCGATGATAAACTGCCTTTTTCAGCATTTCGTGTTCCTTCTTCATCTCCACTCTCCATTCAGTGAATCCTTCCAGCTGTACAATAAATATCATCAGTGAAAATAATGTTTCTTGGATAAAATAAACCTGAGTCGCTGTTGCTTTTGCGTAGTCCGCTCCGTCTTTGATCAGTGGCGCGCATTGGAGAATAAATCCATCCAGTTTTTGCTCCAGTCTCGCCATGTTATCATCATTCTTTCTCAAGTAGGCCAGGATGCCGTCGATAGCTATAAAACATGTTCAGTGAATAAAATAGTCTGAGATAGTGTTGGTCAAGTAGATAGTGCTTACTCTATTCTGCACACAATTTAGCTGGTTATATCATCTCACCATTGTTAAAACCCGCACTCGCATGTGGAAGGAAAGATGCGGCCGATACACGAGACACTTGTCCACTCTGGGATACAGCAGCTGCAGTAGTCGAGGAAGTTGATGCGTTGAGGGGAGTGACATTGATGGGATGACGAGAAGAGGAAGGAACAGACGGTGATCCAGGAGCAGACGATTGAACCATATTCTGAAACAACTATCGTACTCCAATAGATAAAGAACCAGGCCAAAATAAACGCCCGTTATAGACCTTTTACGAATGACTAAAATTTCCGGAAAATGGGACTAAGGTATTTGGGATGGTGCTGGATCGAATGATGCTAAAGCCGAATCTATCAGACGACGGGGGTACACTCGGTTTCGCAACGTGGTCGGATCGACTCGGGACCTTGGCAAATCGATATCAACTCGTCGAGATACACCCCCTACATTTTCATTCTTCGCTGAAAAACACCTTAGCGCCCAGAAACAAGCTAAGCGCGCAATCGGGCCATCAAATCGGGCGTCTTTTGGGAATCTAGGCGGATTCAATGGAGCAGTGGATTAACGTGTACCCAGCTACTGGAAAGCGTGGGTTCGATGCCCATCGGGTGCAAAGAGTTTTGCAGAGTGTTTGCAAGATTGTGAGCTGTTGGGCAGACTTCTAGCGAGCATGGGCTCGGACATACGGAAGATAGATAGTAAAGTACTCACATTGTTCCTGGGTCTTCTGGTGGGAACTGGAGTAGACGCTCCTCGTTCCATTTCTTCTTTTAGTTTCTCCATCGCTCTCAGTCTGCCGTATGACTTGAGGACGGCTTCATAACCGCCTCCCTCCATGACATTGACGGTCTCGCCCACATCAGCTACACCATCGATTATGTCGATATCGACGATAGCGAATGTGCCATTGTCGGTTCGTTTGACGAGCCAGTTGGACATCTGTGAAGTGGCAAATTGTTACTATGGAGAAGAGGAACAACGAAAAATACGAAAAATAACAAAATAACTAATGAAAATGCGCCAAATATGAGCAAGCGCAAATCGATAAAGGTAGCGAAAGCGATGATGAAATGGTTGGAAAGTGCGCGCTTTCCCTTTCTGCGCGCGTTCCCTTATTATTTTTATCTGTTTCCTTAATTGGTCAAATTTTAATTGTTCAAATTATTTTTCAGAACATTTTCCCTCTCCATCTTTTGCTGAATTTGAAGGAATCCTCGAAGTCCTCGAAAGGTTCGTTATTCCTTCCTGGTAGATCAGTGAGTAACGACTAGGATACACATTGATCAAGTAGATTTGTTTCCACAATGCAAACATGGAATGGAAATTAAGTGTGCTGATTATAGAGCAACTTCTTTATTTTGGTAACACTGCTTTTGTAGGGCACTGCGAATTCGTATCAAGAGAGAAAGAAGAAGAAAAGGCAGCAGAAGCATGTGGGAAGGAAGGCAATCCGGGATGATGTGCGAGTGCTGAAGGATCAGGGAATGTCCTATGCGAAGATTGCGAGAGTTCTGAGAAAGCGAGGAGAGAAGATTTCTAAGAGCACTGTTCGCAGACATTGCATGTGGAATGGGGAGAAGAAAGAAAAGGAGTACTCACCCACTTCAATTACAAAGTCGGGCCATGCAAGAGTCAAATCACTGATCAGACTTCTATACGAGACTGACGGACATCGTACCACAGCCCAAGCACAGAAAGCTATCGAAGACAACTTGGGTCTCCGGGTACAGTAATAGGTTAAATAGAAAAACGATGGATTAATGTTCAGGTCTCGAAGAGCGTCATCAGCTTGTGGAGAGAAGAAATGGGATTTCGGATCATGAGAGCACGATATGGCTTTGCAGTTCGATTAGTCAATCGGCTTGCCTTCGCTCTTGAAAAGGTACTAAATAAGTTTGACATTAGAACTTTAGCTTTGTTTAATTGTATACACAAACGGAAACTCACTCGATTCTGCTTGTAGTTGCGCACCAACGAGCAGTTCATGATGCACATTTTCTCTGACGAAATGGTGTTGCAACTTGACAAGAATAGCAAGTCCATCTGGGTTCTGTCGAGAGCAGCTTCTGTTCTCCCAGCACCCAAGTACACAACCAAACTGAGTTGATTTCAATCTGCATTGATACCTTTGATTCACCCAGATTCTTATCTGGGCGGCAATTTCGTGGAGAGCTTCCAATATGGTCATTTTGAGTGGAGAGACGGGAGTGGATTCAATTGTCTATCAGAGAATTCTCAATTCTGCACTCATCCCTTTCGTGAGGTCAGATTTTAAAAGCAAAGGGACGCTAATATCACGTGTTTTTTTTTACAGAAATGTCTACGGACCTGCAGCAATCTTTGTGCAGGATTCAGCTCCATGTCACGTATCGAAGACATCAAAGAGATATCTCAAAAACAAGGGCATTCAGGTACTAATTAAGCAAATATTGCATTTATTCGTCGCAATTTCTAGCTTCGATGTGAATAACTATGCATGAAAGTCATTCGAATTTCAGTGCGAAGCTTTCCCTCCGGAGTCGCCTGATGCTAATCCAATTGAATTAATTTGGGCCATCATGAAACAGTGGATCATCAACGAGGCAAAGCCCAGCAATCAACAAGAATTAATCGATAGTGCACAGTATTGGTGGAAGCATTATTGCACACTTGACCTTTGCCGTTCAATTATCAGTCGCGTCCCACAATCACTCAAGGCAATTGTTGATGCTAACGGTGGCCCCGTTCATAACTAAGTGAATACACCTCAAAGAAATTATCATTATCCTTTGTCTAAATTGTCCTAGAAGTTGATCACCTAATTATTCGTAACCAGAAGTTAATTGTTTTTCGTTATGTGAGTTGTCCAGAAGTTTTTTGTTCATCAATAATTATTCAGAAGCTTTTCTCGTCTTATCGTGTCTGATTTCTAAAATGTTAATGATAAATGTTCATGTTATCTCAAAAAAACTAATCGAATAACTGTCATGTGAAGCACAAAATACATTGGCCAAAAGGAAACAAATAATTTATCGCAAAATCTTTTACAAACCAGATGAGGGGGATGAAAAGCGAAGAGTGGGTGGCTCCGATGCCATGCTTGACGGGTTTGTATGAGATGGCGAACTCCCCGAGGTAGTGTCCGTTCAACTCAGGCTTATCCTGTCTGAAAATAAATATATAAAATTGGAATTTAAAATTTTAAAAAATCTAACGGTTTTGTCACTTGGAGAAGTGAGTTCTGTTCATCATATGCCCGACTAGTCGAAGGGGGAGATATCGAAGAGATCTACCAATCGTCTACGCATCATTGATATGGATAATGTATTTAGATAACTATTTAAACAATAATAATAACCGAAAAGCATGCGGTATTTGTGCGGGTGACGGGCGTCCTCGACGATAGGGATGATGTTGGTACGCACTGCGAAATCAATATAAAATATGAAAAATGTAGTTAAAATTTTTTTTATAAAAAATATATTGAAGAAATAAGCTCTCCTTCTCAAGCCCTGATCGAAAAATGCCTGATCTACCACTAAATAGGTTCATCGTTTATAGGTTTAGATAAGTGATCGTGAAAACTTGGTTAGCTTTTGCACAAAATAAGAAAGTAGGAAACGATGGCAAAGTATTATCAAAAATATGTTGACAACCCAGAGCTTAAGAAGAAGAGCCGGCACTTCTTTCGAAGCCCAGGCCAGCCTTCCCCGAGGAGGGAAGGACCCCCCCCCCCTCCGCTCCTAATCTGATCGAAATCATTCTCGTTCATTTCGCTATAATTCGATCAGATTAGCCTATGAAAGCGCCGGTCTCCTCCTCCTAAGGTTAGTCGGCGCTCGCTTGAGCGCACCTCCTCCTCGAGGAGGGGAGGGGGGAATCCCTCCCTGCTCGGGGAAGGCTGGTATGGTCTGGTCAGGGCTTCGAAAGAATTGCCGAAGAGTCAATAAATATTAACAACAACAAATCGCATTAGACACGCACTTGCTGTGGATGTTGTCGAGACCTCCCATCATCGAAGCAGCCAGCTTAGAGCGGAAGGGGTTCCACACTCTGCAACTTTTTCAATTTAATGAAACAACTGAATAGATAGTCTATCTTTATTAGTTTCCAAGCAATACTCCAAAAAAGTGGGAAGTATCCTGTACACTTGCCTGTACTCGATGGAAGATCCACCGTCCTCCACGGACACTCTCTTCTCTCCATACACATATTCTCCCACCACCATGTTATTGGTGGCGAACGCGTCTTCTTTGCCCTTGACGATGAGCAAACCTGAATTAGCGTGGGATGACCATGAATCAAACATCGATATCAATCGTGCTTGGAATTGTCTAATCAAAGTCAATTTAGACAAGTATAAAACGGAGAGAAACAGATCCTTTGCCCAGTCCAGTTGGCAAAGTTGAAAATGAAAATAGTAAAACAACATAAGCTAACCTCGTAGCGATGGGGTTCGACGACCATCGACATTCCTCCTCTCATTCCATTACGCGTCTTGATGATGGCGGGCTTCTCGAGGACAGCTCACACCTGTTACCAATCAATCTTAGATGCAACACGTAATAATGCTGATTAAAGATGCCACAACACTTGCTTTCAGTTTTCTACATTTGGCACATTCTCATAAACAGAATGGAAAGAAACTTTTGCCAAAACGACATCCACATTGTTCATAAGGAAGCAGAAATTAAGTGGAAGAAACTAGCATACCTGTTTGGCGAGCAAGAAGAGCGAGATGCCTGCGCTTGAGTCCACGGGCCAGACGTCTGCGGGGACGCGCCATCGCGTCGCCTCGACCTTCAATGGCAGATTTTACTGAGGGGGAACACATTGAGCGAAATAATGAAGAATAAACTGAATAACGCGAGTAAAAACGAAATGCGAAATAAACAAGGCGCGGGAAAGGCGAATATCGAGTGTATAGTCTCAATGCGCTGTCGGGCGTGACGAGTGCATTGGAGGGGACGTTTAAAACAAATCAATTGATCATGAACACCAATAAAATCAATAATTACCAGCGAAATGCGAGTGTTTCGAAAATAGAGCGGCGTCACTCGCCAAATTGAAAAATGCACCCCACATGAAGAAAATCTGATCAATATTCTTGAAAATTGCAGCGCAATTATTGACGAACTCGTCATCCACTAGTACCTGCGTACAAATACAAGTTTAAATGAACCCATTTGATCCGGTCCCGCTCACATTAAGGAATCTACAACAGACAAAGCGATTCTTAGACAATATTTCGGCGGCTTTCTCAAGCAGACGGAGAGGTACCGGATGAGCATTGATTTGAGCAGGAACTTTAAAATTCTGAAAAGGAAGATTCGATGTGCATATGTAGATTAAATGAACGAAAGCATTGTGATAGAAATCGATGATAACGATCGCTGTGCAAATTACCGAGTACGATAGAGCAGTATCCCTATCGCGACTGATAATTTCGTCCATGATCGCTATAGTTTGTTCTTCGTGTCTTAACCTTTAAAAAAATATGTGTTTATTCTCCTTTCGCTTAATATGTATAATTTATTTATTTATTTATAATTACTAGTGTTTGTTGTACCTGATTTCTGGTTCTTGGAACACGCGGGCATCCACGAAGTGGTTGATTCGCTGCGAAATATGAACACTGAATCTCTTCGTTCTCCTCCAATATCGAACTGAATATGCAACTCGTGCTCACTCACAAACTCGTTGGCTCGTGTCTGCGATTCATTTGCTTATTTATATATCAATATCAATATATAATATATACATATATATATATTCAAAAGCTTCAGGGGGATTCAAAAGCGTCGCCTGTTGCATATTATTATGTGACTTCCTTTCTGACCTGTACTATGCCCATCATGTACAGTGTCCTTTTCACTTTACTAAATTTAGCCAATGAGAACACTCTCATACGGCGATTCACCGCCTCCATAATGTCCAAATCATCCCTGAAATATATGTTTTTTTTAAAA
This sequence comes from Pristionchus entomophagus, assembly GCA_036245825.1. Taxonomy (NCBI): domain Eukaryota; kingdom Metazoa; phylum Nematoda; class Chromadorea; order Rhabditida; family Neodiplogasteridae; genus Pristionchus; species Pristionchus entomophagus. The sequence continues at coordinate 38,567,073 of BTSX01000005.1, forward strand.
AAATGTTTGATGTATGAGTTCTCGGCGTGAGATTGTGGGGATCTGGTACCCGACGAGACTGTTAAAACTCCCATACTTTGAGGTTTCGCTTAAACTGAGCGATGCACGAAACGCGAGAAAGATAAGTGGACAATGAAGAGACCATGTATGCAAACCGAATTCGGCTTTGCGATTTGCTTGCGCGGTTATGGGACGCCTCTTTTAATAAATAAAAACAAATTAGTAGAAAACCACTTACCGATTGAGTCGTTTGAAAACCTCATGTAAGCAGTCTTCAATTAGACCGGAAAGATGATCGATCGGTTCAGTTTTCGAGTCCATTCGGATCTGAATTTCATTGAAATAAAACATCATAGATTGAGCGGATGGATGATAATTATCACAACTTTTATTTTTCCGCAATTTGAATTTTTTCCGTAAACGACATTTCCGCAACTCGACAAAATTATATTTACAGCCTTCCTAGGAACCTGGCATTCTGATCAGCATTACTTCCTATTTGTGCACCTTTGCCCGGATCCTAGGAAAGCTTGAAATCGAATTATGTCGAGTTGAGGAAATGTCGTTTGCGGAAAAAATAAAAGTTGCGGAATTGTCACCCTTCCGATTGGACGAGGCTGGATCAGCAATGGACTGGATAAGGAGAGGTGAGCGAATTAGCAAATGTGGCGGGAAACGAAGAGAAACAAGCGGTATCCCAGCGGCTGTCAGGTTGTTGCATACTGTATCTCTTATTCAGCCAGAATCTTCCCCTCTTACAATCATAGAATACATAGTGGAATGTGTGAAGGAAGAAAATGGAACCAGTTCGGATTGGGATATTTATCAGAAACAGATACGGAATATGTTTCCGTGTGAGTTTCTTGCTCGAATGCCCCATCAACATCGGAGTTGATGTGTCAGAAGATTTCGAATCATTCACATCAACTCTTTATTTATCGGCTTTGCGAAACGAATCGATTCTGCACGAAAGACAATTGCGAAGTGAAAGAGATGGAGATAACATGTAGAAGGAAAATAGATGGATGAGACTCGAGAAATTTGTTTGTATTTACATCACAAAGTGTATAGCAGCTAATCAATAATTATATTTCTTGACTCTCTAGAATACATACTCCTCATTTGCCATCTCGATTGCCCATCTGTGCGTTAGCAAACTTTCCACAGAAGGGTAGAAAGAAGAATAGGATACGTATAGGTGAAAAGGAGAGGTGAAAACAATTCTAGAAGATTCAATTTCTAGAATAAATAAAACTAAAAGGTTATCATAATTTGCTAATTAGCTAATCAGTAATCCTAGTAATACACTATATGCTAGAATACGTAGTCCTCGCTCGCCATATCGATTGCCCATCTGAACTTCTCCCGTTGCGTCTTATTGAACACTTTCTCTATCGGCACATGGAACTTCTTGCACCAGGCAACGGAGATGCGAGGGTCGAGGTAGTTGAGCTTGGAGGTGCCCAGAGCCACAGTCTTGTTCTCATCCTGCGAATCAGGGTTTCAAATGAAGAGTTAGTCTCTTCATTCCTCGTGCTCTCTCGCCGGTCAGAGAGACGAGAGAGCATGTAAAATGAGGAGTGCGGGAAATTTTTTGCTGCGAATATCATAAATGAGAATTGTAAGAGAACAAGGTTCGGGGAAGGGAAGATTGGGAATCTGCTTAGAGAAAACAGAGGGAGTAGACAAACACTTCCTAGATAACGCGGTCGGATGTTTCGGATCATTAGGTCGTAGACAAGCCCAAACCGCCCAATGCAGAATGACACCCAGACTTTATGCTTTCACGGTCAATGTGATTCATTATATGCTCTGTTTTTGTTTGGCGAATGGAAAGGGTAATTGGATTGACATTAACCTTATCCGTCCTTGTTATCTTCATTTTCATGTATTGCTCCTTGAACTTGTCGACATTCTTTTTGGCCTTCTCTTTATTAGCTCCTCGCGCTTCCTTCAGTTCTTGCTGGAACGAAATACGTAATATTTTCGTATTTTATCCAACTCCTTCGCCGCTTCTGTCTCTTCCCACCTTAGCGTTCTTAAGTTCCTTTTTCTTCTCTTTAATCTTCTTGTCGAGATCCGCCATCTGTTGTTCGTGTGCTTTAGGCACAGCACGCTGATGGTTGCAAAGTTCCGCAGCCTGAAACAGGAAATTAATAAGTTATAATAAATAAATAAATTATAAACAATAAATAATTAATCGAAATGGGTAACATTCTCGGTAAAATATATCCTTTTTAGTTTCTCACCGCTCGATTAGCTCTGTTGTATGCGAGCATCTTCTGAGCAACATCGTCCTTGGCTGCAATATTTCCGTTTGACGTTCTCGAAAGTCTTGCATAATCAGTAACATGACGGGATTAATGTTTTCCTACCGATCATTGTCGTTAAAATTCAATTTGGTGAAAATTAAGGCCATGAAGCCATGAATCACAGCTTACGATTAGTTAACGTGTCCAGTTGCTGCTGTAAAGTTATCGAGGCGTTGTAGGTGCGGAACACCTTGACGGTCAGACCGGGGGCCAGAGATTGAAGATGTTGGTTGAGTTTTGTCGTCTAAAAATGTTATTATGTAGCAATGCCAATAAATACGCTTTGAGATCAGTTCTGACCCAACAGTAGTGATGTTGTTTCGGTATTCGTTTCTCTTTATTCTGCACACAGCAGCGAGATAGTGTGCGGAATGGAGAGAGCCAAAGCCGAAATAGCATCCCTACCGAACAGTACAATTACGTTTTACTCGCGATCGTATAAATTGAGTGTTTTCCAACTGCTTACATCGAGTCGGTCGAACAGGTCGTCTGTTCCACTCTTGCTCTCCTTGAACAATCTCAGATTCTTGAACACTCGACGATCCACGGGCACCTAACACATCTTCATTGATCAACACTAATTCTGATGCAGATCTCGCCGACGACTACTACGGAAACATCCTCATGCTATGTAGTAAAGTCATTTCGTAGATATCTGACTCTCTTCAATTCATCGATATCTCGTTTCTGCCGATTTGCAATGCTTACCTTGTTGGTGTATCTAATGGAATCCTTGCCGAGAAAGTCGAGTTCGACCACGTTTCTGGAATATCATGAGATAACCGAATAATTATAATTTAATGGAATGAGCTTCTGGGTCGTGATAGTCGGGATTGCTATTCTTCCTTATCGATAATCCACCTTTTCGATAACCGAGGTTTCAATACAACAAAAATATCACTTTTTTCCGTCCAGTTCCTCATGTAGTTTGATGTGCTCGCAGCGAAGGGAACAGCACCCGACGGTGTCTGCCGCTTCATCAGTATCTTTCTCGTTTCCTGAAATACAAGGATATAATTTCGGATTAGGCTCTCTCCATTCCACACACTATCTCGCCGATCAGAGCAACGAGGGAGTGTGCAGAATAAGGTGAATACAAACAAACCGACATCTCTAATACACACTTCATGCAAATAACGAATGCTGTAAGTTGTCTACGATAAGTGAGATGTTTTTGCTGATTTGTTACTACTTAACTATCTCGATGTCTCGGAATTTCTTCGATTTCCGGCCCAGACAATTCTGTGATTGCATTCTCTTCCTCCCTATCTAAATTTCCATTCCACTCCCCTCGTTTCAATCTGCGCGGTCCCAATCGTGCCGATTGATGTCTGTTATTTTCTTTGATGTACTCACCCGCTCTAAGTGCCAGTTTGTCGATGAAGTAGAGAGCCACAGCCATCTGTCTCACTTCCATCCTCTTGCTCTTGAAGTCGGCCGTGTACGTAGCTCTGATGCTCCCCACCATGTTCTTGAGTCTCCTTGCCGTCTCGTACTTTTCGTAGTCCTTTTCGCCCTGCAAACGCACACTCATCCGTCGCGAAATATGCACACGAGGATGAAATGACTCAAGTACCATTATATTACGTCAAATATTGCCAATACATGGTTCCTTTCGACAATAACTGCACACTGAGAATCAAAATTAAGATCGCACCTTAATCTTGGAAGACGGATTCAGCATGATGTACTTGATGTTGCCCAGCACGTTCTCCGTCCAGGACACGAGCCACGTAACTGTATTATCGTGCCGCACCTCCTTCCACTTGTGACCGTGAGGGGGAGCAGGAATTTCACTGGACCTGAAAAAAGGCACGGATGAATCTTTGCGTATATCATGCCATCGGTGCAATGATAGCTTCAAAGCTCGCAAAATATTGCGGTAGAACAAGCTCGCAAACGCTCTTTCACTAAGTCAACCCTTCACTAAGTCAACCCACTTGGAGCAGTTGATAATGACGTCCTCTGGCCTGATTCGCTTCTTCAGTTTGCCCATCTTGGGATGATCGCCACGACCGCGGAATAGGCCTGAAACCTCGACGTTATATCCGCTTTGTATCTCTATTTTCCACTTCACCCTTTACCCCTTCCCGAACATGCCAGTTGATATGGAAGAGAGCAGGAATAACGAAATACCCTTGATCGCGTTTGATTATTTCAGAAATGTTAACAACAAGATTATGTTTTGCGCAGTTCGTCACATTGCTCGACCCCCCCCCCCCCCCCCCTGTGAAAATACTTACCGGGAGGCTCGATTCGGAAGTTGCCAATCTTCTGCTTGTGCCCATCGATGTTTGCAAAACCGTAAATCTTCATCATCTTCTCGTTTTCTTCCTGAATATTATATGATTGAGGGCAATTCCGTAACGCGAATCAACCTTGATCGCCAGCTTCTCCTCCTTTGTCATCGCTTTCCTCTTTTCGCTCAGTTCCTTGTAGTACACATCGATTTGTCCGAAGTCGCACTTCTTGAGGTCGGTGATCAATTCTCGCTCCGATGGAGTCATGACCTGAAGATCAGACCCCGACTCTCATCGATTCACATGCTCCCTCGTTTCTCTGACCAGCGAGAAAACACTCGAATCGAAGAGAGTTTCAGGAGAGTTTTTTTCGCTCAAAATCAGCTTCGAACAAATATTTCAAGGGTTAAATTACCTTTCTCCAGTCATGGAAGAAGTTCTTATTGAAAGCCTCTTTGCTGGTGTAGTCGTGATCGAGCATGCGACCATAGAATCCAGCGACCTCAAGTATTTGTATAAGAATGAGTTGAATCGAGCAGCAACTGTATAGAGAGCTTGAATACGATACAATATAATGATCAATATAATGATAACCAACCTCCTCTGCCTCCTCACTCAGACGCACCACCTCTCCAGCGTACTTGAAATGCACGTGTTTGGGTAGTCGCTCGTATGAAGGAGCGAAGAGCGGACCCTGAGAGAAGAATATGGGATTTTATGAATAATTCCAACAAAATAATCATGTTATTTTTCCTTCAAATTTAAATATCAGGCAGAATTGTTTTGTTTCGGAATGCAAACGTATCTACTACCTTATGCCTCAACGAGTTCCACTTGACCCCGGCTGGTTTCTTCTCCTCCTTCCACCATTCCCACACGTCCTCCAACTCTTCCTCCTTCTTCTTTTTCTTCACTGGAGATGCGCTGACCGCCTTCTCTTTCTCCTTTCCCTTCTTCGTCTCCACTGCCTCCCTTCGCTCCTTTTTGACCTGCTTAGCGACTTTTCGATATTTTTCGCTCAGAGTTTGAAATACCCCTCCATTCCACACACGCTCTTGCAATTTCACGGTGGAAGGTGCGTGTGAAATGTAGGTCGAACTGTTGTAGAACCTACCGGAAGTGTGTCCTCCTCTGATTCGATTCGCTCTGTTTTCACTCTCTTCTTGGTACTTGATCCGATCTTCTTCTCTTTCTCGATCTGTATGCGCATACCCCAGGGCATGTCATCATCCGATTCAGAATCTTCCTGAAAATTCACCATCAACGACTTTCATTGTACACATAACCTATAAGTGATTTAAATTCGGAAACAGGCAACCATCGATTTGAGTGCTCTCCCGTTTATTTGACCGACGTCAGCCAACTACTGTCTGTTTTGCATCATTAGTTGTTTTACCTTCACTTCTTTGTCCTGTTTCACCGTTGAACCACTCTTCCTCTCATCCTCGATCTGCATACGGAGACCCCAAGGCATGTCATCCGATTCATCGTCTTGCTGGAAATTCGAAATCATCTACAAAGCGGCGCTAATGACCATGATAGCGCATATAAATACATGTTAGGTATCAGCGATGGCAATTCGGAACCAGATCCCATCGATTCACGCGTTTCTTTGACCTACGATAGCCGTTTCTGTTTTGGCATCATTATTGGGTATATTACCTTTGCGGTGTTTTTCGCCGTTGAAGCACTCTCATCTTCGATCTGCATTCGGAGACCCCAGGGCATGTCATCGTCCGATTCAGATTCTTCCTGTAACTTTGAAGTCATTCACTGAAGCAGCGTTCGCGACTTTGATTGCACAGATTTAAGTTCAAAAGGGGCTTCACATATCGATGTCACTAAATGACAGCAAATTTATAACTTTTTAAAACCTTTGCTTCTTTCTCATGCCTCGCCGTTAGATTGTTCTTCTGATCTCGATCAGCCTCAAGTTCCTCTTTCTGAAAAAATTTAAGTGTGCCAAATTGAAAAAAACTATCTGGGCTACAGTGTGTTTCTGTACACACAGACGAAGGAAGTATCTACTGATCGGAGGGGGGCTGGCACTAACCGTCGACCTCGCAGTAGAGTGCTCTCTCCCTCTCTGACCCCAAGTGTTCCACTCCCCTCGTCTCTATTTATGGCTGTCTTCATAATGCTACATTCTTTCCTCCCAACACTCACATAAAAACGCATGAAACCAATCAGTACCTTGACATCGTGCCCGGACACCTTCATGACTTCCGATCTTGAGATTGCTACGTCCGCAGATTTCAATACCAGTCCCATTATCTCCGCTCGCTGTCCCCACGGTAGATCATCATCATCCGAGAAGTTTTCGTCGTTCATCTGTCAACAAATATGATAGTCAAAGGTGACTCTCCTCATTTCCCACACTCTCTCGCCTCTCTGAACGATGAGATAATATGTGGATGGGAAGAGCGAACTCATGTCAACACTAGTCAATCGTTGATCGATAATTCGGATTGCAAGCCTATCACACTCAATTAGACAATTCTGGGATATTTGAAGCACAGGTATGTGACATTTCCCGGATATGGATCTCACTGACTATTGCTGCACTTCGTCGCATATAATATCGAGTCGGAGTTAAACTAACCGTTTCATGAGCGACGATAGGCCTGAAATGATCATCATTTGAACAAAAATACATACAGAAACGTAATAATTCATCGGAAACAGCTCACGTACCTCTCCTCCTTCGCACTCGAAACACTTGAGACGGAATTGGAAAGCGGCTGGGTCACCTCGCTCATTGAATTCTTGGTTTTTACCTCTGCAAACCATCGTGAATCCTTGCACGAAAACAAAAATAAGAAATATCGGCTATAAATGGGTCATTACTCGTAAATTGACAAGATAGAAAAATTTCGGGCCATGTGTCAAGCGCGCGACGCGTTGAAGGGCGCGTCGCGTCCGCCTCGCCCCTCTCTCCCTCATCCCACTAACCGCAGTAAATATTATCCCATTCGAACTATTAAGGCTATTAGTGATGATTTGAGCAGTCACTGATTGAATATATGATAAAATAAATATTAAATATGTGATACTAACTGAGGATATGCACCACCACATCTGAGAGTGCCGTTCTCTCTCGATTGCCATTCCAACGAGAGTCATGAAAGGATGAAACAAGGTCACACACGTTTCTGTTGGCCAGACATCCTCCCCTCTATCCGCCCTCATCTCAAACATGATAGAAGACGATGAACATCAAAGCTGAGCGTACTGTTAGAGATTCGGATCCCGCCAAAAGCGTGGATGAACAATTTGATCAATTCAAAAAAATACACACGAAATCTCGGGGTGATTGCGTGGAATCCACTTCTCATTGTTTCATACTTTCAACTACTCTTGACGTTTGATGAACATAAAATAGCTGTGATCGATGCAAGTCGGACAACTATCAGCTCATTAGTGTGACTTGTTTATTATATTTCTTGATTGACTTGATATTAGGGTTCTCTTGTTGTTCTCTTGTTGGAAAAATACCCTATTAGAATTCCATGCCTATCCCTTCCAATGAATATCCATTCTCTAGCGAACTCTAGCGCTAATCCAATTTCATTGAGAATGAAATTTCATTGCGGAGTGAAATTGATGACCATTCGCCATGTAGTGAGGTGGTAATGGAATTCCATTAGCTAGCATAATTCCGAACGACCGCGAGCGAGAGGGGAATTTAAGAAGTGGAATTGCGTCACTGCATTCACTATCTTTGGGATTTTATATCACACTGTAATCAGATAGACAAAGTGAGATGAGTACCGGCGAGTCTTCCTCTCTCACTCGCTTTTGTCTGTTCTTCTCTTGCAAAACATTGTTCTCTCGCTCGCTCTTTCTATCCCGTCGCGTCCAGCAAGCACGCCGGCATCACATAATCTTCCCTCTGTCCATCAATCAGTGGCAACACTCCTCGCCCCCTTCGCTATCCGTCCGGCCCTCGGTTGATCCTGCCAGCTCTGTCCTCTTGATTGTTCTGAGGCAAGCAGAGCCGGCACCGGTCTCGTACGCCCGACCCCGAGGCGGCCTGCTCAGGGGGCGAGTTAATCAGTGAATAGAGAGGGGAGTTTCCTCCCGGGGAGTCTCTGGTAGGACAAACTGGTGGCGAATGCGCAAGAAGTACTTCATTGCAGGAGCAAAATGCGCATAATACCCATATCCAAATATATATCATAGTGTTCCGGAATGGAATGAATAAGGAGATGACCAAGATGCAAAAGGTGTTCGCGATTCTCGGTGCTGACTTTGCAATTTGCATACTTTTTAAAGTTAAATTAAAATTGTATTTAGAAAATTTGAGCTATTGTAATACTTCGGCACGAATGTCGATGCAACATAAGTACAATAAACTCACGGGTAAATATATTCATAAACATGCGGACTCGATTTCTAATTCAGGGATACAGTACGCAACCAACAGCCAGCCGCTGTGGTTTCTCTGCAGGGGTTTCCCCGCCTATTGTTTGTTCGCTTTTCCACTTCATAACACGTTAATAATTCCTTTTTAAAAATCAGTAAAATATAAGATTCGAATGGACTCGACATCGGAGCCTAATTTCTCCGGCTTAATTGACGATTGCCTGTTCGAGGTTTTCAAATACCTATATCGGTCAATGTTTGATCAATTCACTTGCATTTATAAGATATGTCTATTACATCTTTCTAATTCAGAGACGAATTGGACATTATGGAGGCAGTGAATCACCGGATGCGATCGTTCTCATTGGAGATGTTTAGCAGCGTGAAACGGACTCTCTACACATTGGGCATCGCACAGGTGATCGGTATCCGGACCTCATTTAGAGACCACAGCGTCGAGAGCCGATTTCACTCAGTCAGACAAAAAACAGTGCCAAGGTACCCCTCTGGGACCCAATAACATTATACCTTTAGCCGTTTGTCGATATTTCAACTCATTCTCGAGAAACAATTGAAAATGTGATCTCTTTAATTGTACGATATGTTCGCGCTGATTAACCACTTGATCAAATATGCATAGAAAAGAAAATTTGAGGCAGGTCGTGTACTATCCAATCAAGGGCTGAAACTGTGACTTCTCAACAAAAAACGTGTGTGAAGAGGTTCTCTAGGGCGCTAATCATCATGGTCGAATTCATTTCGCGACCGGGCTTACTTAATAGAAGGCGACCGGTCTCACATAACTTCATCTGTGGGAGTGATCAACTCCAACTCTCCCTTCTTCTATCCCAATTCCCTCCCCCCCCCCCCCGCCCCCCTTCCCCTCTCCTGATATCTTTCAATATGTATATGTTATTCACATGATGTCACACCCGTTCAATCAATCAATCAATCAAATTAGCATGTCAGGCAATAGGTGCTCAGATGGTGATGAGTCGGCGGTATTCTTCATAAGTTGTAGACCACCAGTTAGCGCCAATGGCTCGCTTCAAGTCGTCATTCCTGTTGGTTCCTGTTGTAAGGCGTCCAGACGGTAGTCGCACGGCTCCATTGATCCAAGTCCATGTTCCGTACCTTGAGTGCATAGCGCGCCTTGCGTTTCAATCCCTCCTCGACCCAGTCTCACAGTTTCGTGATGCCTCACACGCGGTCGTTCCTCCATCGATTCTTCAGCGAAACTCCAACCATTTTCCTCTCCATCTTCCTTTGTGTCACACTCAATTTCTCTTTGTCGCTCGATCGTAGTGCCCAGACTTCGCTCCCGTAGAGTACGGTAGAGGTGACGCAGCTTTCGAACAGTTTTCTTCTGGTCTTCATAGGAAGTAGGCGGGATGAGAGGAGATTGGAAAGCTTGCTCCATGCATACCAGCCGAGTCCGATCCGATGTTCGATTTCATCCGAGTGATCGAGGGGAAGGGAGATTCTTCCTCCACGATAGGTGGCAGACTCGGTGAATTCAAACTTCAGATTCTCTATGAAGATTGGGGCTCGTGTAGTGGTGCAGGAGATGAGCAGATTGGTCTTAGAGGCATTGACTTCGAGACCTACTCTGCTACATGCTTCCATCAACTTCCGTAACATTTGCTCCAGTTCCGGTCGTGACTTCGCGATGAGAGCCACGTCATCCGCGTACACCAGATGGCTGAGGTTCCTCCCATCGACCCGAATCCCGTCGCTCTCCCAGTCGATGGCATCCATAGACATAGTGTCACCTTGACGGACTCCTCTTCGAACGTGGACAGGAACAAGGTCTTCGTTGACTCGGGTGAGGGTGGAAGATGACTCGCAGATGCTGCGGAGAAGATGGGCGAGGGTTGGATGACATCCAGCTGACCAAAGCGACTGCCATACTGCACTCCACTCCACGGAATCGAAGGACTTCTTGAAGTCGACAAAGGCGAGGTAGAGGGGGATACCGTACTCGGAGGGTCTCTCTGCGACCTGCTTGATGTCATGCAGGTTGTCAAGCGTGCTGTGCCCTCGCCGGAAACCGGTTTGGGTGGATGATTCCGTCTCCTCTAGCACTGCCTCGAATCTTTCCAGGATACACGTCATGGTCTTGAGGGTTACGGTAAGGAGGGAGATAGGGCGGAAGTTTTCGATATCGGCTGGGTCTCCTTTCTTGTAAAGGAGGGAGACAACTGCTTAAGCCAGATTATCGGGGACTGGATCTCCGGCAGCGATTGAGAAGGTCCACGATCACAGGGGCGAAGCGGTGCCTTGCATGGTCGAGCATCTCGGGGAGAATGCCATCGGAACCAGGGGAGTGCCCGCACTTGAGAAGGGACATCGCGTGGAGGGTCTCGTCCAGAAGAAAAGGAGCCAGGGGGTCGATTGGGAACGGGGGACTGCGAGGGGTAGCTGTACTCCGGGAGTGTAGAGATCCTCGTAGAAGCGCTTGACGGCTACCGTTCTCTGGGAGAGTGCACCAGTGGTAGGATCGGGTACGAGAAGACGCTTCCTGGAGGATTGGAGATTCAGCATCGCCTTCACTATGCTTCTTCCCATGGTCGCTGCGTGCCGGGCTTGAGCCTCCTTGCGCCTTCTGATGTCGTTCACGAGGCTTACTAGTTAGTCGGGCTGCTTTGCACGCGATGGAGTAGCGACGTTTTTCATGGGGATGGCTTGCATTCGATGACGCGTGGCAAGGAGGTTCCGGGTTTCAGGGGAGATCCAGGGCGGAATCTTGCGGACTCTCCAACAGTCGCTTGCTGCGGTCTCAGTGAATGCCTTGATGGAATGGTAGGCATCGGCAGCAGAGGCGGGACGGGTGGAATGCACTGACGCGAGAAGATTCGCGTTGGCAGTAAAAGAGACTCGGCAAGATCAAACCTCTCCCTGCATCTTTTGTGATTCACCGGTTCGGGGAGAGAGACGCGCATCCGGACAAGGCGGTGATCGGAGTTGAACTCAAACCGCCCAACGACTCCACATTCGACGACTCGCGCCGTGATTGGCACAGCAACGAAGTCGAGTTGATGGAAAGTGAATCCGTTGTTTGACCGCCAAGTCCAGATCCTGCCCTGTCGTCTCTTGGGGAACGTGTTCCAAATGCGCAGGTTGTTCCTCACACAGGCTTCCGTGAAAGTCCGCCCGCGTGAGTTCGGGGTGGGAGAAGCGAAGTCACCGACAACTCTTTCATTGCCAGGCTCCCTCGCGACTCGACAGTTGAAGTCCCCGACCAACACAGGCATGTATTGATTCAGGCAAGTTGAACGACAAATTCGAAATCGTTGACGAGCTTATCAGTTGCGATCGGGACACCTCACTGTCGTATACGGTATATTTTCGCGAGTAAAGCATTATTATTCCAATTGCACATTTTCATCTGCTCGTATCGAGGCGCTTTCATCGAAGCAATTACTTTATCTTATTTTTTTCTAGAAATTTCAAAGACCCTCTGAAGCATACGTCCATCCGGTGCCTCTTCGTCTGTTTGATAAAGCAGCTCAAATATTATCCAAAAATCGCTTCATGTGCTGTAAATTCGTGAATGTGAGTGTCGAAATTATAAAATTCAAAACAGCGATGGTACACTACCCAAAGGACCGAAACATACGACTGCTTACTTTAGGAATTTTTTCTTCTAGTTGTTATATGCAGTATATCTTGATTTCTTACTTCTCAAAGCGAATTTACTGCATAACACAAGAATGGTAGTTTGATTGGCATTCAAGTAGCTCTTCAAAACGCTTAACGATATCGGTTTAGATACCTGCTCTCTCTCTCTCTCTATTCCGCATTCGTTCTCTCCTGTCTGACCGGCGACATTGTCCGCAGAAAAGAGAGACTTAAAGGGACCTGGCACTCGTAGAAGATTGAAGCTCAAATGAAAGAAATCACCTTTCCGATAATAAAAACAAAAATAAAAATAAATTTCTTTAAAAAATACACTAAGAATGCACGGAAGCTTGAAAACGCATATTTCGCGTTTCCTAACTACGGTATTTATTAATATGTCACACACATATTTTTTTTCAATTTAATGGATTTTTACTATATTTTTATTACTATATATCAGGTTTATTATTTATCGTAATTTGTATCAGCGTTGTTATAACATTTTTCGTGCATTTTAATCTCAATTTCGCTATTCCAGATGGATGGGGGACCGTCGAAATTATGAGTTTTCCCTTCGTTATGAGAGTACTAAAGAGAAGGTGGTCGATCTCAATTCGAAGAACTGCAAATCACTCCTGATTTCCCAATATGGAGATGTCACTGTAGTCAGTGGAAATGCTGATCTCGCCCTCTCCCTCTCTCGTTCCAATTTTCTCGAAAGACTGCAGTCTCTTGGGGATAGGGCATCTCTCAGGGATCAGTGTCTGTTCCTCCCTCTCATCGGATCTCTCAATTTCGCTGAATCAGAGGGCATAACTGAGACGGAAAATCTAAGAGGAGCAATAAGTCTCATCCTCGATCATGAATTATTCCCCTCTCGCTACCATTGGGTTAGTTCTAAACATAAAACTGATTTCATCATATGCATTGTAGAAATGTGAGATACCCTCGTGGTGGCCCGAGGGAATCAATTTCAATTCATTCTGCAAGCTCAGACTCTCTCCGCAAGGTGATGAGTCGTGAATACAAATCTAATCGGACACTCAATATTGTTTTCAGATCCACCAATTATTGAAATGAGAAGGGTTGTTTCTGCCTACAAGGCATTCAATACAAAGAGGAATCTCGCGCTAGCTGATGGAGATGAAGAGAGATTGAGAGAAGTAAGAATTGTCCACTCGTGTTATCTCCATCGTAATATTTTCAGGTGTTCACTTTGAGGAATTCGGTACTGAGAAAAGAGGAAAGAATTGGTAGACAGGGGAAAAGGAAGGTCAGTTCGTTTTGTGATTATGTACATTGCATGGGTATTTTTTTCAAGATTGTTATTTTCTCCAGTGGAAATATGATAATGCCAATAAACAAACAAAGATGTGACGATAGAATGGATAAGAATGTTTTTCCATTTATTCATGCATTACAGAGACCCACCCTTCCACTGCTTCTTCTTCCATCCCTACCGTATCCATCTTGCAGAGAGGAAAGGGGAGACTGGCCAGTGAGTTTTCACATGTTCTTTCTGTTCCTGACCAAAACTGATGAAATTGAGGATTGAATCAACCCATCATCCGAGATGAGGGAATTGAGAGAGAAGAAGGTGAGTCTATATCTTTGCTCGTACGGTACACTTTCAATTCAGGAGATCATCACTCACAGAATAGAAATGGAATGGAAGGAGGAAAGGAAGAAGGGGGAGTGGAGAGTAAGTCCATTTCAATCTCTTATTTTAATGTACACAGTTTAATCAATTCACTCCCTCTATCTTCTCACTCAGATATTGTATATCCGACGGGGGGATTGATGAGAGGAGCGAGGAGAGGACGAGGAGGTGAGAGACGAGGAGGTCTGACTCTACTCTCAGTGTTAGCTAAAATTATTTTCCCATCCCATCCGATTCAGTGGTGGACCCAGTGAGAGGAGGAATGGGAAGAGGAACAAGAGGAGGGAAGGGGACGAGAGGAGGGAGAGGTCTCACCTGTCTCTACGATTACTGTACTTATTATGATAGTTTCAGGGAACTCGGGGGATTCCATGGAAGGAATGAGAAGAGCGGCCAGAGGAGGAAGAGGAGGTAACTCTATGCTTATCAGAATCTCTAAATAAAATGCAATCATTTAGCATATCCAACATATTCAATGAGAGGTGAAATGAGTGAGAATGAAGGTGATTCTATCTATGTGTTGAGATGAATGAAATGACCATCTGTTTAGATGATCTACCCTCTACATCGCAAGGAAGTGTGGAGAGAGTTAGAGATGATGGAGGTATCTATCAAATTTTGTTGTCCTGAATCACAAGAGCATCAGCAATAGTTACAATGCTAATCTATTGTTAAGGAAAGAGTGCATTGTCGAATCTGGTTACTGTACCTGCATTTTGTAGGAGCAGGCTATCAGAGGAGAGCCCCATTCGGATTCGATCGTTCTCCCACTGTCCATTCCAATCCGATGGGAGGAATGGCTGGAATGATAGAGAGGAGGAAGAGGGAGAGAGAAAGAGGAGTAGTGGAAGAAATCGATGAATGGCAGGTTAGAAGGAACAGTGAAACCGTGGGGGGAGATTGGTTATGTACAGGTGCCTGGTCCCGTCAAGTATGTGATGGATCCTGAAGAGAGCAGAAGGAGGAGAGATGCTCTCCACATGAAGATATTCAAGGAGTAAGAATAATCTCTCATTGATATACTCATTTGTTCGACTAAGTTACTTGTTGTCTTTTTTCGTTGTTGTTATGTCGTTATGCGATAAAGTCTCGTGGTGTTATATCGATGTAGCGAGAAGATAATGAATGATCTATCGGGTTGAGGAATAAGTAACGCTCGTTTTTGAATTCACTTTATCATAAAAACTTTACAAAGCACGATAGAATCTAAAAATATTCTCCATGCGCATCGATGACCTTCTGCCATCTACCAGGCAGCTTGTGGATGCCCTCGTGATAGAAGGACTGGGGCTGGTTCTTGAAATAGTTGGTCAGTACGGTCTGGATAGTGGCTCGGTCTTTGAAGCTCTGTCCCTTGAGGAAACGCTGGAGGTCTGAGAAGAGGTGGTAATCGGAGGGGGCAAGGTCGGGTAAGTAGGGAGGGTGGGGGAGGACAGTCCAGCCATAGCCCGCCAGCTCAGCCTTGGTCTTTCTTGCGACATACGGGCGGGCGTTGTCGTGCTGAAAGTAGATTCGAGCGTCCTTCCCGCGTGTTTGTTCGACAGCGAGTCTCAGCTTCCGTAGCTGAAGAGTGTAGACCTCTGCCGTGATAGTCGTCCCCTCGGGTAGGAGTTCCCAGAACTCCACTCCCCGCACTGACCACCAGATGCACAACATCACTTTTTTGGGGTGCAAATCGGGTTTGGGGACATCTGCTGGCTTTTGGTCCTCTCCGACCCACTGTCTCATGCGTTCATGGTTGTCGTAGAGCACCCACTTTTCATCACCTGTGATGACATTGTCCAGCCAATCAAACCGGCGATGCAGAGTGAGAAGAGTCGAAGCCATGTCCACTCGGCGATCCTTGTCATAGTCGGTCAGGTCATGGGGGATCCATCTCCCGAGTTTCCACTTCTTTCCAATCGCGTGAAGTCCATTCACGGCAGTTTTTTGGTCGACCCC
The DNA here is from genome assembly GCA_036245825.1 of Pristionchus entomophagus. Classification (NCBI taxonomy): domain Eukaryota; kingdom Metazoa; phylum Nematoda; class Chromadorea; order Rhabditida; family Neodiplogasteridae; genus Pristionchus; species Pristionchus entomophagus. The sequence continues at coordinate 38,583,212 of BTSX01000005.1, forward strand.
AAGGAAGTCAGCAAGATCGCGCGTAGTGAGATACGGGTCAGCTTCCACCTCAGAACGCAATCGATCGAGGTCCAACTCCATGGGGCGACCGGGTCGGTCTTCATCTTCGAGGGAAAAGTCGTGTTTCTTGAATTTGACTACCCACTTTCTCACGGTGGTTACATGCGGGTATGTGTGGGGTAAACCTGCTCCAGTTGTTCATGAATGGCGGGCGATTTCAAGCCAGATAGAAAGAGAAAGAGCATCACGTTCCGAATGTGAATTCGGTCGGGGACGAAATTGTGCGGCATTCTCGCCTGGGAGACTAGGGAGAACTGAATCGAAAACATGTGTGGAATGCCCGAGGGGCCCTCTCTCCAGTGTAAACAGGGTGGCAGACGGCAACAACAAAAGAGCGAGCACGAGGGTTCTAAAGTCAGAGAGAAAAAACGAGCGTTACTTATACCCAATACTATGGTGGGATTATGGGAGCTTCTCACTTCTAATACGAGCGAGTTCAAGCGAGTTACAACTGAACATGTTTCCCCCTCCCTCTCAAAGTACCACACATGAATTATAGGAAGCATTAACGGCAACAGTGCTTCCAGAATCTCAGAAGACGTTCATATCGTACTAGTTCAAGCAATAAGCTACCACCCGTGAGGATTCAGGTCACACGATGCATCAACGTGGAACTTACTAGGAACCCACACCCATTTCAGAACGAACAGACGTGCAGATAAGTGCCAATCGATTGATTGCAATCGTCGGTGGCATACCCATCCCCGATAGTATAAAGAAAGTTTATGCGTGAAAGACTTGTTAGCGACATGCTAACTCATCCCCGTGTCTACCAAACAAAACGAGAAAAAAAACAATGCAGACAAGAAAATGCGGGGAAAGGGGAATACATTCTCATCTTCCTTTAAAGCGACTCTTTGGGGTCGAAGAATTCCCTTCTCACATTGATACGAGTGCTCTTCGATAACTGCTCGAAGGATCTACCCATGAATCTGAAACCAATGGGATACTTAATCGAATACTGAATGGATAACTCACGATTTGAGATGATGATCAGCATATATCGCAGCTAGAGGCATCACTCCCAATACAATGAGCCATCCTGAGAAAAAAAGTAAGTTCCATATCAACTTTTCAACTTGATCATTGTTACCGTACCTTCTTCCTCAGGCGGAATGACGACTGTTAGTGGAGAATAGATTGTGGAGAAATAAAGGGGGATCGGAAATGAATGGACGGTCTGCTCACACCTCAAACAGATATATTCAATCACTGAAGACTGAGCAAAATGTCGCTGAAATGTCATTGAAACGAAGTAGACTTACTCAGAGACAAGATGGACGCGAACATAACTTCATGCACTCCTTTCTAGTCAAGAATGGAAAAGTAAACACAATATCGAGAAAAAAAGAGAAAACTGACATGGCCAACTCACCTGGATACTTGGTAAAATGCCATAGGAAAGATATCGACTTACTCAGAAAGACGCGAACTCTTCCATCTCCTTCACTTGTCATAGCTAATATTGATTGAATCTAGGCTAAATAGCTAAAGGATTCGTTACATTGAAAACAGTAAACAAAACATTGAGAAAGAGTAAACTGACCTTTTCGACTTACCTGCATTCTTGATTGAAATAAATGAAACTGAATAAAAAACGAAGAATTTGGGACTGAAACAGTGGTCACATTAGACGAACTCGTCATTTCGATCAAACTAGGTGTCCCATGGACGTTCAAAATGATGTCAAAGAAGCACTAGGTGCTAACGAACCTTTTCCGACCCCCGCGAAATCAATCGATAAATGTAAACCTGTTGAAATTGACTTTTTAAAGAAAAATGGCAAATTTTTTCGCTTTTCGAGTACGGTTAGAAATTTCGTCGTATGTGTCAGTCATTTTCAGGGAATTCCGCGTGAGACAAAATGAAGCGCGAGTGAACACGGTCGATCAATTTGATTGATTTCCTCAATAAAGACATTATTTAATTATTTTTTCTTGATTTTTGCTAAATTGGGCGAGGAACATGAACAAAGAAAGACAATCATGTTAAAACTGAAGGCTTACGAACTCGTTATCAAGCAACAGAGAGAAACGCAATTTTAGCGTTTCGATGAGGAGATGATAAAAGGATCCAATGTGTTGATCAAAGGTGCTATTGCGACCAATAATTTTTGCAGCTAAACTCATAGTATTCTTCACTAAGATGGATCGAAAAAGAAAGACAACCTTCCAAGTGTCCGTTTCGCCCACTCGTTCGCCCTCTCAGAAGACTAGGCCAGTCAAGCGGAGACCTGATGTGTCGAATATAGATATGAATGCCCTAGTCATGGAGGACTCTCCTTCTGTAACTAGGTATCTTTCGTGTTCTATATGATCAGGCACCTTAACACTCTTATTACAGCAGTGAATTGGATCTCTATCTGTCCAGTCTCTCTCAGAACATATCTATAATGAATCTAGGTACGAACATATTAGATTTTACACTACTTTTGAAACAATAATGCGATTGATACAGAAAAACTTCACGTAGCAATTCCTGATCACATCAATGGAAAAGTAGTAACAGATAGAAGACTCAGATTTCAAGGCATCTCAGTGGAAAGAGCAGGGGGTATCGAAACAGAGAAAGGTAAGACCACTGAATTCTAATCATAGATCTTACTATCGGATATTGCACGTGTTCGGCCGCTCTTTCTAACTCAACGATTACGATGGGTGACTCACGCTGGATTCATTGCGATTCCCTTACAGAGACGGAGTGCATCCATCTAAGAGCAGTCCGATCCAGAGGATACGTTGACGAATGGACAGCTGAAAAGGCTGCGATAGAACAAACTGAGGTATCAATTCATCGTATTATAGACCACATCTCATTCACATAGGATGGGAGGGAGAATGAGGAAGTTGTGGTTGATGTGGTAGAAGATTGTTGGCGGTTTCTCGACAAGCCTCACCTAGTCGCCGTTCGCTCTCTATTGGATACTACAGTTGTGGGAATGGGGTGGTTAAAGTTACCAAATGCAAGCACACTTGTCTCGTCTGTCACAGCGAAAAGTGTCGTCATGTGAGGTACATCGCTATTCTTATCTACCTGTAATGAATAGTCTAACCTTCAGTAGAGTGAAGGGTGAGATGGAGAAGAGAGAAGGAATGGAAGAAGAGCCAGCGGAGGAAGATGAGGAAGAAGAGTACTCCCGAACATCCAAAGTACTCGCTTCCTCTCCTGAAAAAACAGATCGATGCATTCATAATTTCACTCTTGTCTATCAGAAAGAAGGTACATCAAAATAGTCAGCGATAGACAGCAGAAATAATTATTTTATAGATAAATGGATTGTGAACCATAGAGGAATCGTGGAGAAGAGACTATTGGATGTGGGGAAGTGCCAGTGTTGTATTGTGACTATTTCTCCTATTCCCATCATATTCACATCCGAGAAGTACGGAATAGAGACTGAGTTCCTTGAACTATACTCTCATCTTATCGCATCTGCTGGCACTATTCTCTACGGTATTTGAGAGAATTAGAAGAGAACAGGATATGAATCATTATAATTGAAGGATATCATACTGCTCGTATGAAGCACGCTCAGTCTAGAGGAGTGCCTCCGGAGAATTTAGTGTATCGATCGTCATTGAGTAAGGCGTGGAGACTATACCTCGATGGACTGGAGATGGATGAGGATAGTTTCACCTGTTCATCCTGTGGCCAATTTCCCTCTGTCCTCATCTCGGATGGAATCTGTTTCGGATCTCGTGCGGACATCGGTGCATCCCTTCCGAAGAGAGGAGACCTTGTAATGAGGATTAGATGTTATGGATTAGATTCATCTATTTGCAGCCCATAAAAACTGTCGACCCTGGATGGATAGGAAAGAAGCGATTTGGGGAGCGATTTGAGATCCGAGCCTATGCATAAGGAAGGATCAAGATTCCTACCGGAACTCCTCCGTTCTTCCTTCCCTTCATAGAGAGTACTTCCTTACCTGACAGATCAGTCGATGTTGTATACAAAGATCTGCTTCTTCTTCTCTTCTCCGATTCCCCAGTGACAGATATCCTACAGGTATTAGATGAGGGACGGTAGACAAATAGGACTGAATGCACTACACAGGTTGGAGTAGAAGGAAGTGAACCACAGAAGTAATGACGAGACTTATAAGTGGAATGCATGATATCACTTCATTCGACCAAGAGCAAGATCTAATCATCTACTATCCTTCCCTCTACAAGGCACTCAAACCTCTGTGGAAGGACCTTCCCCGATGGTCATATGCCTGCAATAGTTGTCTACGACAATGCGTGCCACTTGTCGGCATACTGCTTCAGTCGTGAGCCTGCTCTTTTCAAGCAGACCAATTTCTAGAAACACCATAAAACTAATATTCATATCCTCTAGATTGCACAGCAAAAACCATAAAACTTGCTCTCGCACTCTCTATCTGACTGAATATGACGGGGACGCGACTATGAAGGCGCTAAACAGCCAGTCTGCAGAGCAATGGGCGGCCTACCGCCGGGAACGCTTGACGGAGACTAGCGGTTGGGGCGCGCGCGTTTCTCTACCTCTTGCAAAACATCACCTGCGGGCGGGAGTCGAACCTGCCTGCGTCTCCAGTTATGAGGGTGATTTTCGTTCAAAGGTCTTTCCAAGATACGATGGTAGCATATCCATGGATTATACGATTCCCAACTTTCTCCTGCGGCTTGGACAGGAATGGTCCCTGTATCTAATTAGTTGAAGCCAATCGATTCGTATTTCTCGATACAATCACAGCCCCACTATTGCTATAGTCAGTGGAGAAGATTGGCATCTTCACGGAATAAGAAGTTACTCGACAGACCTCCTCGACAGACCGTATCCATCTCCGCGCTCGTTGTGTGCGGGTGAGCGGTTTTTTTATGGCACTAGGTCGGATGATAACCTACTGGAAGATAACCATTTCTTAATACCGTTTATTACAGAACAGTCGTATCTCGATTATAAATGGTGCGCATCGAATAGCTTATCATCAGACCTATCGCCAAAGTAAGAGAACATCCCATTCAGAGAGATCAGTACTACAGTCACTAGACAACACCAGTGGATATTATTACTAACCGCATCAGCTTAGAAACTAATGAAACTATAGTAGTCGCAATATCAATTTGAGTGAATTTCCATTGAAATAACATGGGGAGAGCGCCCTTGATCTACCTCGAATCGAGGTGAGGCAATTAGTATGGCTGGTCTCACCGTACCTGTCTCTCGACCGATCCCTTCTGTCCCTATCGCATCCTCTGCTTCTCCACGGCGATCGATCACGACGGGGCGAGCGATCTCTTCTAAAATATTTAAATTAATAATTTAGTAATTATTTTATTATCAGCATAGCTCGAGTGAGTTTCACCGGAACGATCAGCATCAGGGAACTACTCTCAACCGCTGTCTATATTGCAATTACCATTCCCGGATGAACTTGTGTTTCACTGTCATCGCAAAAATCCCAAACCTCGAGCTCGATGATAGTTAGTCCCGCTGGTGGAAACTTAAACACAAATTCGAGGTAAATACCTGGGCTATCTCGAGCGACGTGGCGGGGAGCTTCGATCTCGTCGAGGCGGCGAATCGCGACGACTAAATATCATTAATTAATAGTTAAATTATATGAATATGAATAACTTGATATACACAGTGCCAGCAAAAACATGGACAGCGCAGTAGGCAGATTACAAAAGATTTACGTCTGGCTTTGAGCCGATTTGGTACGATAGAATAGCGAACGAAGCAACCACAAACCGATCATCGCGCCTCCTCTCATCCCTGTCGCGCTCCCTTCTGTCGTCGCGACGAGGCGAACGCGAGCGTCTACAATCGTCTATCAATATTTAAATTATATATTTAAAAATAAGTAATATAAATAGCAAAATACTCGACTAAATGAGGAAATGAGACCAAAATACCTCGGAATCGCGACGGCGGCGAGGCTTTCCGCTTGCTGGACGGCGACGAGGACATTCTTGACGTCTTCGAGGGAGCAGCTTCTGCGATATTAATGTTAAGCAGGAGAAAGTACCGCAATAATCGAACATAACAGCAAATTGGCCAAAGAACAAGCGAGGAAGCGCCATTTTCGAAAATAACGGCCCTACTTAGTGCCTGGGGCGCTTACCCTTGGAACTGTTGCTGCTGGCCGAGTCAGAGCCCGAAGCAGAGGACGAGGAGTCGCGGCGCTTCCGGGCAGGCGGCAATTCGGAACGCGCCATCTAGCAAATACGGGCGTTATCGCAACGATATCGAGTGACCAGGCAAGCAAATAACGGTGATGTGGAGAGGAAGCGATCAAACGCAAGCGCAGCTACGCGATAGTGGCAAAATATCACATCACGCCATCGTGGTGGACCTAAGGTGAAACTCTGATAAGAAAAAAGTAAGCAAATGGTCAATAAATCAATAAAAGACATGAAAGAAAAATAAAATAAAAAGACGCGCGTCCGGAAATCGTGACCGGAAAATGGTGTGGTGAACCTCGCCAGAGTTCACCACCCCGTTCGAATTCTCGATGATTTTATTTCGCCTAATTAAAAAATCAAGTAAAATTGTATTTAATTTTAAATTTTTATATTGATTTTAATTCAGGCAATTCTGTCGAAATTTAAAATATAAAAAATAATAAAAATTCAAAGTTTGAGGCTACTGGTCCCTTTAAATGCTTTATCAAGTTAAAACTAAACAAAAGTAATAAGTAATTATCTTTTTTTGGACAAATAGGGTCTTATTTTTTGCCGACTCTGGCTCTGTACTCAACGACGACGACGGCGTGATCGCGCTCGTAGGTCTCGAGTGACCTGCAGCATGCCACTATGAAATGCTAACCAAATAAGGGAAGCATCTCATCACGATCATTGAACACACATAGATTGATGATTCAATATCAGTCCATCACAATAAACAAAGACAGCACCCACCTGTTCTCGAGGCTTGAACTTCTTACGGACTTGGGCAGAGGTTGGTCATGCAAAGTCTTGTTTTTGTATCAGGTGACATATTAGCGGACTTTTGCACATCAATTATATATATAGACAGCGCTCGTAATTCTCGTTTTTGTTAGTCGTCGCGAGCGGTCCTTCTCCATTTCTCTCTGATAGAGAATGGAATCCCTCTAGTTCCCCTCGTCTTCTCCATCAACTCAACAAGATCGGAATCCCCATCCAAGCCGGACTCTGGTCACCGTGTGATGGGTATGACCTACTCTGATGTTTGGTCCCTCAGATACCATTCTCATCGAGTCTCGTTTCGCGATTGATGATTCGAGTTTGGTGGACTCAGTTCTAAAATCACGGGAGCCTTCTTCCGTCATCAACAATGAACACTCTACATCAAGTCCTATCGTCCTGGATGATCGCAACCCTTTCTCCAGCCAATCTCTTGGGTCTGTGAATGGAAAGAAGACCGATCCCTTGACCCCCACCCAGACGAAATGATTCTCTCGCGAACGAAGAAGCGACCCGAAACCTATCTGATTGAAGGTGGGCAAGCCAATAATGTGACAAATATTGTAATTTGAAACTATAATTGTAAGATTAGCCAATCTCATATTTATCGATGTATTCGTTATTCGTCGCTCTCCACTCAAATTAACAGGGATAAGAGGAAAATTGCACGTGATACAATGTCGGAAAATAACGGACCTTTTCAGGTACTTCGCGTGTTAGCGATTCACCGACGAAATGCATAGAGTCAGAAGAATTGAAGAAGTGAGTGTCGTCCTGTACTGCCTATCATATTACGAGCATACATACATACATACATTTATCATGTCAGGCAGTTGACGCCAGATGGGGATGGATGGTTTCAGATAGGTTTCGGGTCGCTTCTTCGTTCGCGAGAGAATCATTTCGTCTGGGTGGGGGTCAAGGGATCGGTCTTCTTTCCATTCACAGACCCAAGAGATTGGCTGGAGAAAGGGTTGCGATCATCCAGGACGATAGGACTTGATGTAGAGTGTTCATTGTTGATGACGGAAGAAGGCTCCCGTGATTTTAGAACTGAGTCCACCAAACTCGAATCATCAATCGCGAAACGAGACTCGATGAGAATGGTATCTGAGGGACCAAACATCAGAGTAGGTCATACCCATCACACGGTGACCAGAGTCCGGCTTGGATGGGGATTCCGATCTTGTTGAGTTGATGGAGAAGACGAGGGGAACTAGAGGGATTCCATTCTCTATCAGAGAGAAATGGAGAAGGACCGCTCGCGACGACTAACAAAAACGAGAATTACGAGCGCTGTCTATATATATAATTGATGTGCAAAAGTCCGCTAATATGTCACCTGATACAAAAACAAGACTTTGCATGACCAACCTCTGCCCAAGTCCGTAAGGATATCATGGGAATGCTGTATAGATAGTTCTCCAACAATGTTGATTCTCAAACGGCCCCTTCTTTCTTTGTGGCCACTTTTTACAATTTTATGTGCTGAATAATAATGCATAAATAATACATGAATAATATTGGATGGAAATGTGAATATACGCCTTCAAAATGAAATTCCATTTCCGCAGGAATAGAAACAAATGATGCTTCAACCGGCCAATTGTTTAGAAAGGCGAGAAGAAGAAGCCGAGATAAGAATTTTAAGAAAACTAAGCGTGAAAGAACTGAAGTACATAGATAGAAAAAGAAATAGGTCGCGCATAGATGATGTGCCGATCAAGGTGAATCCGTATCCATCTCACTGTCACACGGCTTATAATCATTAATCTTTTTTTGCTTTCGCATCCGATTTCTCACCGCGGGTCTTCTCCAATAATAATAGAAATTCATCAAGCGATGAATGAGAAAAGAAAGCCATGAAAGTATTTATTTTTTCATTCAAAACTGATATGATAACAATTAAATGGAGAGATTAACTGCTATGGAAAGCACCCCAGTCTTGGCACAAGTTCTTCCGATGCTCCCTGAGTGTCCCAGATCACAATCAAAGTCATTTGTGCCGCACCATACACCTTATTTTTCCCCATCCTTTCTACTCTTTTTTATGTCTCTTTTAATTCGTTTCTCTGATCTGTTGCGAGATAGCGAAGAACACTCCACTCTCCTTTATTCTCTTTGGTTACCCGCACGTTCCATTTCTCTCATCATTCATGTTCCCATTTTTCGATTCCTGCTTCGTATTCTTTTGAAAATATACAAAAGCATGAGACGATTCAATATCTTCAGTGTCTCAATGTGCTGTTTTGATCAGTTAGATGGTCGTCCTTATTTCTTACACATTTCCTCGATTCCTATTCTCAAAATTTTCATTTATCACCGTGAACAGTGCGCCTCGGATTGACATAACTTGTTTTAACTATGTTCACGCTAATCCTTTTATTCGTGCATGTTCCACACATGTTAGACATACAGTACTGGCAAATCGCATTGGGTATCGGCAGCCGCGGCGGACCGCGGTTTCCGCGGATCTATTTAGCGCAAATTTGGGGCATTTTCAGGCATCAGGGTGTTGAATTCGTAATCTCCAGTACATTTCCGATCGAAATGACTATAATTTCATATTTTATTCGTCGTTTTACGGGATTTTAAATTATTCGCAGAAAAAGCCTGACCCAGCGAACAATAGTTGACCCCATGAACTAGCCATGGCATGATATTCTTTTTCTAGAGACAAATGTATGGTATCGATTATAGCGAGTTTAAGCAAGGATTGGGCTTCTGGGACGATTTGTTCAAGTGGGCCAACTATTGTTCGCTGAGTCAGGCTTTTTCAGTGAATATTATATATTCTCGTAAATCGAAGAATAAAATATCATCTTATAGTGATTCCGATCGGAAATGGACTGGAGATTACGAAAATAAACACCTTGATGCCTGAAAATGTCTCCGCTTTGCGCTAAATCAATCCGCGGAAACCGCGGTCCGCCGCGGGCCGCAGCGGCTGCCGATACCCAATGCGATTAGCCAGTACTGTACATACATTTCAATTTCAGGGCCATACACGCCCTCATTCAATCGATATATCGATGATAAATCAATCCAGGCCTCAACATCAAAGAAACTAAGAAGCAAATGAGGTATGCAAACTTACACGTGGATATATCATAGTAAACTAGCCGAAATAGGATCTTCATTTTTGATGTTTTCTTTGTTGTTTGGCTCATTGTATCTCCTTCCCCCTCTCTGTCTGTTCACGCTTCACTCCACTGTCGGCAACAAAAAAAACAGTTCTTGAGTAATGTAAAACAGACTCGAACATGTGCTAATTGTGGAAAAAAACATGGAAGTTTCCAATTTTTTGACGCATAACAACAACAAAAATTACATACGAAATAGTTGGCCGAATTCGAAATCATCCAACAGATACAGAAACTTACTTTCCCATTGGTTCCGCCAGTTTCTACCCATTCTCTCCCTTGTCTTATACCCTCATCTCTCCAGACTCTCCTAAATCGTAGGGATAATTGCAATGGCTATTCAACGATTGGCCTTCCTTGAGTGACCTGTTCAGCACTGTTCAAATGACTTTTCCTTAGAAGTTATTTGATGTCCACTGCGGAGACTGAAAAATAAAAGAAAATAATCGTAGCTCATTTCAGGGGAAGACCGAGGGGAAGATTCCCCCCAACCATACGTATAAAAGGGAGAGAGATTGACCGTAGAGTCAACGATGGACATGTTCCTCCCACTCGTGACGCTACTGATTCCGATCCTGAATCCTTTGGAGTTGCCTTCGGGTCCATATGTGAGTGTTCACCGTTCTTCATTTTCCTTCAACGAAACATCCTTCTACAGTTCCTCAGAGTCTCCGCCCCAACAAGTGGGGCACGGAGGGTCACCGTGGGTCACCCGAGGTCACCCCGACTTTGAGGCGGCCTTAGACCCATTTAAAATGCGAGTTTGACTTACAATTTTTATGGGCTTTTCTCATTAGGGTCAATGAATCTGTCAAAGCAGATTTCCAAAATTTGTATTTTGAGCTACTTTATGAGACGTCATATTGACCCGTCTCTCTTCTCCTCTACTCCACTCACCCATTCCTCACTTTCACCTTTCGAGGGAGCGGTCGTTTATGAAAATGAGGAGAGGGGAGGGGAGGAGGGCTAAACGATAACGTCTCAGAAAGTAGCTCAAAATGCAATTTTCAGAAATCTGCTTTCACAGATTCATTGACACTCATGATAAAGGCCCATAGCCAAAAATAGTAAGTCGAACTCGCATTTTAAAGGGGTCAAAGGCCGCATCAAAGTCGGGGTGACTTCGGGTGACTCACTTTTTGGGGCGGAGACTCTGCGGGACTGTATTTATTTTTATTGAACGAAATTTCAATTCAGATCATTACTCCTGTCTCCGTCGTGCACCGCCCTCTCCCCTTGCTCTTCACTCTCGGCACCCAAGCCCCTTTCTCCATCTCTCAACAATTGTTAACCGTTTTTACGATAAATATGGGTCTCGATCGTCTCAAATCCATTGTACAGGGTAATTTATGTTTGTTTATATGAGAGAAAATCTGAGATTTTGAACAAATATCTGCACATGCCTGGAACTAGGGGCAAAAGTCGATTCGAGGGGAGGTATTTGCACATATTTGGACAGGAGGTAGTACTCGGTGAGGTAGGCAGGTTGACCACCTTGGGGATGACTGCGACGCGTCCGCCGCGCGTTAGAGCGCGGCGGACGCGCCGCTTGGCCTCGGAAAATCCTCCATACAACCACTTTGCTCACTGATTTACTTCAGAATCGTTCAAACTCGGATTTCCTATTCATAAATCTTATTAAGAGTGTGGATCGGTAGTTCGCGACCATATTTGCCGCGAAAGAAAAACGAAACCGCGAAAGAAAAAAGTCATTCTGGAAAATCCGAAAACAATATTTTAATCGAACACAACTTTTTTCTTTCGCGGTTTAGTGAGCTCTAGTATAGAATTTCGGTTTCTACGTGCAAAAATAAGCCAGAAAAACTTATAGTTGCATAGTTTTGAGACATCGACATTTTGGCCCCATGTTCTTTTCTGCCACCTTTTCTCCGAGCTTTTCTCGCCGCTTTTTGGACGATGTTTTCGACGAGCTGGTTAGAGAAAGAGAAAATAGCGTGTGTAAACAAGATAAATAGTTTATTTCTCATCGAAAAAGCTCGCACCTTTTTAAGTTTTCTCACGAGGTTTTCTCCAGGCTTTTTCACAGATTATACAGGCCGCATTCCTCAAACCATTTGCGTTGGTGTCACATCGCCATTTTCATTGCTGAATATTCTTATCATTTTTTTGACTCATTAAGGATGAAACCTTTGCAGAGTCGTACACGCTCTCATCGCTCGACGAATCGAAGAGACGAATCAATGGATGTCAGTGAACGATCGATAACAGAGGAGGTGAGATAATGATCACTCATTTTTCGAGCCAAATTCACCAAAAATAATCGAGAACAAAAAGAGAAGTGTCGCTCACATACAAATTTCAGTACCTCAATCTTTTTTCAGGTGATCCGCCCAACTTGTCTTGAAAGTTGAGGTTCACATGTTGGAAAAATGAGTTGAGGTGAGTGGACATGGCTAATAGAGTTGAGCTGCATATAGGTTGTTGCATTTTCAAGATTTTGCGCAAAACTAGAGCTGAAACGAAGAATCAAGTGTTTGATCTTCAGAAATGGCATCTACTCACAACAACTCACACTGTCCGTTGCTCTTGGCACTATGGGGACGACTTCCCTTACCGTGGAAAATAGATGAGACAGATACGAGCAAATTGCTGTTGGAAGACGGGGTTCGTTCTTAGAATTCCGTATACTATTATCATGATTTTCTTTCAATCTACTCTCTAGATATATTCTAATTGATCACGCCGAATCAAGAGATTCCTTCGGTGAGAAAACGCTTTTTTTTTTTAGAAAAAGGAATTCGAGCCAAATCCTTCACCTTCGAAGAAGAATTTCGCTGCGACATCCGGAAAGTGCGTTGACTGGGCAATGACAAATTTATAAAATAGCGATAATAAAATCATGTTAGAATAATGATTCATATGTATTATAGATGGACTTCTGACGAAGATGATTCTCCTCAATACGTGAGATGTGAACCTTTTTATCGAAATTCGTATTTTTCCAGTTGAGCTGTGGAACTCGCAGGCCGGTCTCTCCGAAAGAATCAAATTCGGGTCGGGTTCCAGAGATTTGTGGCCAATACGACCATTCCTGGACCAGTTTGTATCGCAAAAACCGAATTTAGGCAAATTTATTTCTTGCCGAACCGATATTCAGAAGGCTCGACTCGAAAAACTGAAAACGCCTGTCGATTCAGAATCAATAGTTACCTCAGGCACTAACTTTTGAGTCAACCTGGTTCTGAGACGATTGACACTCTTGCCGATTTTTACGGAGGATTTTGGGCTGAATTAGGCGCGAAAAACGGATTACTCTATCTATTATAAAGTCAGAATGTCTGTTTGTCTGTCCGTTCGTTCGTCCTTCTGTGTTTCACACTTTTCAAACCTCAATAACTCGCTTTCTAGGCATCGCCCGAGGACAAGTCCTGGACCAATCGAACCACCGAAAAAATGGTTTTCAAAATCGAAACAAATTTCATCATCTTTGCGACATATTTCATCATCCTTAGGCAATAATCCGTTTTTCACGCCTAATTCACTTCAAATTCGTCCGTAAAGAACGGGAAGAGAGTCAATCGACTCAGAATCGTCAGCGCTTTTCACTGACAGCAACTATTTCGCAATCTTCGATTTCGTCATCATTACGCAATATTCACGTTTTCGCTCATAACTCGCTTTAAAATCATCGGAGAGCCTCGGGAGAAGTACCAATCGACCCACCCCCACCTGCTTAGATTTCGCAATTATCGAATTCGTCATCCTTACGCAATCTTCACGTTTTCGCTCATAACTCGCTTCAAAATCATCAGAGAAGATTGGTAGAAGTGCCAAACGACCTCCCGTGCTTAGATTTCGCAATCTTCGATTTCGTCATCATTATGAAATCTTCATATTTTCGCTCAGAATTCGCTTCAAAATCATAGGAGAGCCTTGGGCGAAGTGGCAATCAACATTTAAAGAAGATTTACAAGTTTTATACTTCGGCCATGCTATTGTGAAAAGCTCTCAGCCTCACGAGCTTTTTGCAATGGCATACGCCCCACTCGCAAGCAAGCGGTGTTAGGCTAATGTGTAAGGCGGAGTGGCAAAAGGGATATGTGTTCATGAGTTGTGCCTATGCTCCGGCCATGCTATTGTGAAAAGCTCGTGAGGCTGAGAGCGCGGAGGAAAAGTTGCAGATGTAGCCACGGATCGAAGCGGAGTGGCTACATCGCAACTTTTCCGAAGCGCTCTCAGCCTTACAAGCTTTTTGCAATGGCATACGCCCCACTCGCAAGCAAGTATGATATTGATGGAAATGATTGTATCAGGTGCTCAATCTCAACATCACCAAGAACGACAAGGTACAGGGAAAGGCAACGATCAGGAAGGGCGTCCCGGAAATCAACGTCCTCGAGTACGTTATTGTTTCAGTCCATTTTAAAATCGAATCAACTCTTTTTCTTTTTTCTGATTGAACTGATTGGAAAACAGATTCATTGCAGTGCATTTGAAGCCGCTCTGAACATGTTCAACGATGGCTTGAAGAGCCAACCAGACAGAACGAGCACTCGCCAAGTGATCTACTATACGACTGATTCGGATCCGTGAGTTGTTTAGTCCGGACAGATCATGATATTTCTGGTTACATCGAGTTTTATATTTTCAGGAAGAACAATCTGAACCCACTCAACCAGTTCAAAACCTCACAAGGAGTCATCATCGTCAACAGTGAGTCGCTACCTCCGAGTTTTGCAGTTATTTCAGTCATTAAATTTCAGCTTATTTCATGAAGCATTTTTGACTAGTAAAGAGATACCCACACTTTCCACTAAGCTCACTGATCTAGTACCTCAATAGTAGAGTGTAGTGATCAACTTGAGAATAGTAGGAAGCGGAGCCTCCTTAGTCAGAGCTAGATCCTTGCGGGTGCTGCAATTAAGAAATTGGCGATAGGCTTCCGCCCCACCAAGCAAATTACAGACACGCCAAAGACGTCGCTCACGTTGTGCACCCAAGTATTCGTGAGAATACCAGTACACAAGCCCTATTGATCGCACACCCTTATACCGGAATCCACCAGTATCAGTATGAAATCAATAGCAAACACGGAAACCACCTTGTACCCAAGTGTCAAAAGTAAACTGACACCAGTACAAGGCTAAGGAAGAGAAGGGAAAAGTGATCCGGCCCAAAGGAACCGTCTCTACAAGAAGAAGAACGCGGAAATAAGGGAAAACGAGGTAAGAAAGACAGACACAATCAGAATACCCGCTAGTCAAACCCGACCCAGGAAAGGAAACGATTAAACACGATTTAAATCAATAAACTTTATGAATTACACGTAACCGTGACAAAAACGACGAGAAGAAGTGACGCGAGAAACGCGTTGGAACAACAAGTGGGCTGAACCCAAAATAGCAGCCCCGACTCCACTGCTTGGGGTCTGCTACACATACAGTAAACGATGCTAACTTTGTGGATCAAGAACTGACTTTAAATAAATATTGACGAAAACAAATAATTATTTTAGCGATTGGTTACTAATTACTATAATTATTCACAGAATAGAGGATAGGGGACAATACCCAGGGGCTATCCTCTTCACTAGTTGCCGTTTTCAGATTTCCTGCAAGAGGGAGAGGTTGAGCTTCCCGGACTAAAAGAACTAGCGTAAGATGGTTATTATTTCTCCAACGACAACTACAGTCAATACTAAATAATGTGAACCGTTTATGATAACTTATGATAAGTTATCATAAGATTCCATAAAACATTGATTACGAAGCGGAGAGTGCGCCGATCGAGCTGAAATTTGGAGAGCGTGCCTATTTCAAGGGTGTCTATCGCTGGACGATCTTGAAAATGTAATTTTATTTTTTTTAAATTAAAATTTTAAAGAAAATGTTTTAAAAAAATTTGAAATTAAAAATAAAAATATAAAAAAACTTCAATTTTAGAGATGAAAATTTGAAAAAATTTTTTAAATAAAATTACAATTTAAATTTTTCGAGATCGTCCAGCGATAGACACCCTTGAAATAGGCACGCTCTCCAAATTTCAGCTCGATCGGTGCGCTCTCCGTTTCGTAATCAATGTTTTATGGAATATTATGATGACTTATCATAAGTTATCATAAACGGCTCACATTATTTAGTATTGACTGTACATGCTGCACTTCAGTCATTCTGCAAAGGTGCATCATTTGAATCACTTCACTCAATGAGAAGACAAACTCAGCCAATTGCTTCAAAAGCGTTATCGATATGAAAGTTAGTGCAGAATGAGGAGCATAGCAGTAATGAGTACTGCAAGTTTTAATGAAACCATGGAAGGAGAATGTTGTTTCTACAAGAAATTTAGGAAGGGGAATCGAAGAAAGATCAGGTTTCCCTTTCGACACGCTCTCTGTTAGGACCGGGAGGCAGGGGAATGGATTTATTCCATGCAAGGAAATATAAACAAACCTGTTCTAACAAGGGAATGGTCTGAACTTAATTTAAAAATATGCGGAATGACCTATATATTTTCGAAGGGCATCCCCTGGCGGTCAGGAATCTGTTTGTGGTCACCCAGGAGCCAGAAATGGGTCATTGAAATTTGCACGCGGACTCCACACAGCAGCACCCCTACCTTTTCTTCAATTCTGAGAGAAGCACAGCCTGCGTGATGAAGTGGTTGTGCTCTAGAAATTTCATTTTGCCGACTTCGCAGGTTCAAGTCCCGTTGGATCCGATTCTTTTGCAAACTTTTGCATTATTTTTCCTAGCTGAAAAATATAAAAATCAATCATTGTCTTGATGCGAATAATTTGCGAAGAAATAATTAAAGGAAAATCAAATGAAGCAAAATGCCTTGCAATTTTAGTACTGATTCTATTAATTCTGGATTTTTAACTAACCCATCAAATAACAGACTCCTTATTGGTTTATCTTCGGCGTCTCTAGTGATTGTGATAGTGCGTATTTGGAATCTGGATGCGTTGTCCGACCCAACTATTGCAAAGAATTTAGCTTCACTTGATTTTTGTTAAACATTTAAAGACGTATTCACATCAAATGGTCCAGACAATGATATTTATATTTTTCACCTAGAAAAAATTATGCAAAAGTTTGCAAAAGAATCGGACCCAACGGGACTTGAACCTGTGAAGTCGGAAAAATGAAATTTCTAGAGCACAACCACTTCACCACACAGACCATGCATATGCTTCTCTCAGAATTGGAGAAAAGGGTGGGTGCGGCTGTGTGGAGTCCGCGTGAAAATTTCAATGACTCACTGTCATACGGCTTCTCATCATCAATCTCTTTCGCTCTCTCTTTCGATTCCTACCGCGGGTCTACTTCGATTATAATAAGCTACCTGCAGGACCTTATGTCAGTTTTCCCCCCTTCTTCATTATCCTTCAAGGATCCACCATTTTATTTGAATTTATCAACGTTTCAATTCAGATCCTAACTCCGATCGCCCATCGCCCCTGCTCCTCACTCTCGGCACCCCAGCCCCCGTCTTCCTTCTCTCAACAATTGTTTTAACAATTGGAGGGTAATTGAACTGTTGAACACATCACATTCTCTTCGTTGACTCATCAATTTCGGCTTCGTCTTGTATTCCTCACTGATCGTTTTCTCTAACCTTTCTCAATAGATATTGAGAAAACATTGTAACATTAGAAAGATGGCAGAACGACATTCTTCCCTTTCATCTCCTTCATCGCCACTACGTTTCCGAAACCTCTCATACTTGTATTCGATCTCATTTCTATACGATCGATACGCCGCCTTTTCAACGTATCACGATTTTATTGGATATTCCTTCTCCTTCGATTCACCTGCTTCTCCTTTGCTTCGGGTAATGCATTCTTTTAGTGCCATCAGAAACAACAGCGCCAATGTGCATCCAAAAGCTACTCTTCCACAAACCATTTGTGTTGGTATCACATCGAACTTTTTCTTGCTGATCTTTCTTATCACGTACTTTTTTGATTCAGAAAGGTTTAACTCTTTTCAGAGCCTTACACGTTCTCATCGCTCGACAAAACGAATAAATAGAACCAATCGATTCCAGCGAACGATCGATAACAAATGACGTGAGACATCGCTTTTTGTACCAGCTCTCATTCTCAAAAAGCTTCACACTTTCTCGAATTCTAGTTTTATGGTGTTTCGGACTCCTCTAGACCCCCTAGGACCCCTGCCTACCGAATAATGTCAGGGATCATTCCTTACCGCGGTAACACCTGTTAGGTGCAGTCTGCCAACTTCAGGACTATCGCTGCCAAGATAGCGACGACTTATCGTTCCGACTACGACAACGTCTAAGCCCACAACATCAAACATTTTCGGTTGCCATATGCCCACTGCTGTCCTCGTATAATCCTCTCGTGGTGGTACATCAATGGAGGAAAATTGCTGCCGAGAGGGATGGAAGTGAGTGCTACTTCCAACTATATAGCTTCGAATTGTAATCAAGAAATTAGCGAAATTGTTCGTTCAGACACGATACGATGCCCGCATGGTTTCATTTTTTCTGGTTCGTCATCTTTATTATATTTACTGTCGCATTGAATGGTTTTATTTTCGATGTAGAGATTTTCTAAACAACAAAAGCTAACTCAGAATTTTCAGTTTTGATATAATGATGGTTTCATCAGTATGGAAAAGGAGCTAAATCCTTCACATTCAAATCGATAGGATTCACCTGCAATAAGACATCCGGATGACAATAATATTAACATTAAATACAATAATATGTTTTATTTCAGATGGACTACTAACAGTGGATACGAGGACGAAAATCTCCGCTGACGCGGCTTCTCTTCCATCACTCAAGACAAGATTTCCGAATTGAAATTTCTGATTTTATATTGGATTTTTTCCATAAAGCTTTGACATAGCAAAAATATGTCTTCAAGTCAAATTCAATTGTTTGATAAATGTTCTCAACCCGTGAAATATTGACGACAAGGGAGCAAGCACGTTTTTGTCCAGCCTTTCATTCTGCTGCACAATTGCTTTACTTTGATAATTCGTCCAAGTTCTCTCGCGGTTGAGTGATACTTGAGATCACAACATAGAATTATTAATATGTTTCTACGTGAAAGCGAATGTTTGCGAAGTGTGCAGTAGTGATGGCATATCGGCTTCCGACTCTCATAATTTTGTGTTCTCTTTTGTTTCTCTGACCTGCGAAAGGGCGTGCAAATTGAAGATATTCGCATCCTCCTCTCTCTCTTTAACCCATCCTTAATACATTTCTTCCCGCATCTCTCCTTACTCCCCAGTGTTTGATGCGCCTCCTGGAGCGATCGCTATTGAATAGCAACCAGGCAAACTCATTTTTTTTCTTTGCTATCGTCTAAGATGAAAGGCTGATTCATATTTCCTCTCGATTTTTCAACGTGCATTTTATTTTTGTGATGCATCTGATTCTCGTGTCGCCAATTGTATTTATTTTATTTTAAATAAAACACTATCAGAGCCATACATGCTATCATCCGCAACAAATATCGATGAGCTACAGTCAGTTTGAATGATCAGGTCACCCTCGCACCATGATCTCTGATAGGACCGGAAGTAGACGAGACAGAGGAATGGATTTAATTCATGGTATGAGGAGAATCCCGTTTTAGACGTGACTATATCTGTGATATTTCCTCAGGAATTGCACAGTATGACGTTTCACTCAGCAAAATGGTTGAAAAGGTGAGAAGAAAATGGTGAGGCAAGAATTTGATGAAAACTGGATGAACTGAACAAGGCAAATAATTAAAGCGGTCATGTATCTCCGCATCCGTCTCATTGCCTTCTCATCATCAATATCTCTCAATTTCGCCTCCGATTCCCCCACGGGTCTTCTCCTCATATGTGTCCAGTGAAGCCATAGGACCTCCCACCCCCTCTTCGTTTATTTTTTCCCTTCTCAGCGGGAACAGAATACTCATGCATAACTTCCTTTATCCATGTTATTATTCATCACAATATCACTCATATAGTTCTTTCTCGTTTTTATCTCTTGTGTATCTTGGGCGAGTGCGTGCTTCTGAAAAACAGATGTGTAGTATCTACTTTTCTTGCCGTTTTTCAAAAAAAAAGTAGATAGTTGTACCAATATTTAGCAGGTATCCGTCCTGGCCTTTACTTAATCTGCATCAGCGGAACTTACGTCTTGACTGATTAGGAGATCCTGTTCGATGAAGATGCCTCTGATGCCGATCTCGATGCTCCTGAATCCAACAACGCTGCGAATGCGACTCGAATGCAGATGAACGATGTGACGGTGGTAATCGGTAATTTCTAAACATGAAAATGTTGGTTCTTTGCAGTGCGCCTAGAGATGTAGCTGCGTATTGTGCAAAAATATGAGCTTTTTTTCTCACAGCCAGGGAAATATGAATTAAATTATTTCAGGAACTATTCCTCACCGTATAATTCTGGTTCTCGATCTCGAGGATTGATAATTTGTATGTGTAATGCTCTTGCGACGAGCGAATGAGACCGAGTAGAGCTCTACGAATAAGATTTTAGAACTAAATTATTGAACTCAACGACAAAATAACATAGTTTTTATAATAAAATAATCAAAGGCATGTGTAAAATGCAGGATCCGACAGATAAGTAGAGTAAGTAGTAAGGGAAAAGACACGATTTCGCTCCTCTGGAAACGTGCCCCCAGGCTAGTATGGAAGCGAAGAGAGAGAGGGAGTGAGAGAGAAGGCAGAGGGAGTGGGCGCAAATGCCCCCATCTGCTCTCATCGATTGGAAAGCAGGCGCGTAGAGTGAGAGGGAGAGAGAGATAGACCGGAAAAGGAAGAGAAAGAGAGATTGACGAGAGAGAATATGATAGAAATGGAGAAGCATGCATGAGAGAGGGAGCAATCTCGTGCGGATTCTCATTTTGTATGCATTCAAAGTGATAATCTTCACTTCATAGTAATAGAGGAGGAGAGTAAGAGAGCGAAACAAATGCTTCGGTAGTTTTGTCGAATATTGACAGTTGAAATTTTCGGCTGCTGAGAAGTGAGACCGGTTAGAGAAATCAAGATGAAAAAAATAATCAGAGGAAGGGAGAAATACAAAAGGAATGATATTGAAGTAAGGTGGAGATTGAAAGCGGCCATCGAACTAATATTTCCTTATTCATCGCTTTTCAAAGGGAGCATGGAGGCCGTATATAATATTTATTTCTTCAATTTAACAATCACAATTGAAATGGGTGTGATCTTTTTTCAAAGAGACTATGACCGATCCATATTTTTTCGAGCAGCCCGAATGCAAGTTCCTGTCGCTGCTGCAGTTCTCGTCATTCGTGATGGTTTGTCTGCGGCTGATGGAGTCGCTGCGAAATCTCCACCACGTACGGGTTTCCATTGGCCCTTATTATACACCTTATTGTATTTGCGCTTGAAGCTGATGACTGAAAATGAGTTTATCAGTATATGTACATAGAAAGAGGTTGAAACGGGTTTTCCAGTAGCCAAAAGCTATAGTATTGTGAACATTATCATGATAGAGCGAGAGCGTGTGCATACGACCCGCCTATTCCCCACACTCCTCCGTGTTTATTGGCGCCACAGCAGATTTATTTTGTTAGCATTCAAAGATAATTCCTCACCTCAGCCTTCCGTTTCTTCTTCCATTGTCGAGGATCCGAAGTGTGAGTTTATTGATCGTCAAAAGAGCTGATGAGAGAGAGTAGATCTTTGCGAATAAACTTGTGTGAAATAAGCATCAGATAGGTAAGTAAAGAAGCTCAGGAAATGGCGCGATTCAGCTGATTTGGAGAATTTTTCTTATCCCGAGAATAAGCAAATGAGACTTAAAAAGAGAGAGAAAAGAGAAAGAGAAACGGAAAACTTGGATGGGTGACAATTCCGCAACTTTTATTTTTCCGCAACTTGAATTTTTTCCGCAAACGACATTCCGCAACTCGGCCAAAACGACATTTCCGCAACTCGACATAATTCGATTTCTAGCCAACCTAGGATCCCGGCAGAGGTGTCAAAATAAAGAGGAAGTTATGCTGATCAGAATGACACCTCTGCCAGGATCCTAGGGTGGCTAGAAATCGAATTATGTCGAGTTGCGGAAATGTCGTTTCGGTCGAGTTGCGGAAATGGGGTTTGCGGAATTGTCACCCATCCGAAAACTCAAGTACGACTAAACTCTGCCTGCCCTTAGATCGATTTCAAAGTGTACGCTGGGAAAGAAAAGAGATAAATAAAAAGAGATTGAAGGGAGAGATTCCACTTGAGAAATAGAGAAGCAGAGAAAAGGAGACAACGAAAACGGAAAGTGCCTGAGACGAAAAGAGAGAGACGAAAGCAATTCATATTTTTTTTAAATCTTATGTCATAGATACGAAGCATCACGCTAAATCATGAACATATTCCTCGACTATATATGCCTAGTGTATTCAGAATGCGGTCCAGGACAGTCATTATCTCAATATTTTTTTTAACAAATGCAAGTATTCCATCTTTATTAGGGCTGTTCACCTCAATTTGACTGTTTCGTTGATTTGTCATATCTCGATGTTGTGTGTTTGGTCGGTCTTGTGGGAACGAGCAGTTGTGAGCATGTAGAGCTCGGAAAATAAATTGCTTATTAATTGCAAATGGAAATAGAAAGATAAGAGCAAGCGCGAAAAGAATTATACCTTGAACAATTACGTTTATATAATATGTGTTGAATGAACGGTGTTTGCTCAACACACGAAAAATTGGTGCAACAACGATCATGAATAAGGTGCAGCTGAGGATTGGAAGAAGGAGAGCGACAGTTCGATTCATTACTAACAATCAGTTCATTACTACAAATTCCAGCTCATTCACACTATTAATTTCTCAATACGAACTCGCATAACAAACAGCGAATCAGGAGAGACGAGCTTCACCTTTTTTCTAGACTCAGAATTATTTGGCGAAATTGTGTTTCATTCGTTTTACATTTTGTGTATCCGATATTATATTGATTAAACGCTTAGACGCATACAAAAGAGAGCATAATTTATATTTTTCTCTAACGAGGACTGCCAGAGGTGTCGCCCGAGTTGGTCTGAATTTTAAACATTACCGTCTTTTTCGGCCCTGAGCATATTACTCGTTGTGCTCTTTTCATTTTTCGTTTATGATTCGCTCTACCCTATTCTGCTCTTTCTTGCAAGTCCCATTCCCTTAGAAGGATTATGTTCCATAGTTCCTTGAATCGAATTTATCCTCAAATAATTTCCAGGGTGCAAAAGGTGCAACATGGAACTTATTTCATCGATCTCTACAGGTAATATTAAACTAATATTAAGTGATTTTCTTTTCGAAGAATTAATGAATTTCATTTTTTAGACGAAACTTCAGGAAACTTTCGATGGGAAGTGGAGAAAAGCGCCGTCACAAATTCAAAATACTCATATTCTCGAGTTTTTGCGATCGGGCAACTTTCGTGGTAAGTTAAATCTGTTGCATTTATGTAATCAAACTGTTCTCACAAATTCTTTTCCGTAATTTCTAGGATGTTAAAAAGGCATTCTCATGCCTTATTACCTTTTACGAATTTTTGATTCCAGGAAAGTAGCTGTGATAAAATGGAGAGATAATCATAAGCTATGTCATTTCTCAGTACATCTCATTCGAGTTAAGAATGTCTGGACCTTCCAATTTTCTGATATAGATGTGAAGTTTCGGATGATCAATCATGCAAAACAAACGGAAGGTCAAATTAAAAAGGTTCGGGTTTTAAGGCATAGTGAATTTAAAATTACCCAATTGAAGAAAAAAACACTGAACATTATTTTTTTGCAGTTCAAAAGCAAATTTGACACTACTATGGAAGCATGGGGATTCGGTGATTTATTCGATGGGATGATCTGACGGATAAAGTAAGTATTTTAAAAGTATTATCATACATATTACTAATTTACTTTTAAAAATTATTCTATCAGGGTTTTGTTGTCAATGGCAAGATAATCGTAGAACTTCAATTGCAATTGACTAACATGCTGGAGCTCAGGTATCTTATCTTTCCAGAATGAACGAATCACTTTATACAAAGCACCGTACATCACAATTCGAGTGTGAAATAGTAGAAAAAATACAATTGTACACTGTTATAGAAGAGTGAATCGTCCAAAATTTCCTCGATTCTAACGATCCCCGTCTCGATGTTGCATTGGTTGTGGAGGGAGAGAAGATTTGCGCCAACAAATCGGTATTATTCGTTCCTAAGATGATACGCTCAATTTCCTTTCCAGTTACTCTTATTCGTGTCTCCAGTTTTCAATGCAATGTTTTACGGTGAATTTAAAGAAAGAAGCAGTTCAGAAGTTGAACTGAAAGATATCGACAAGGAGGTTATTACCATGCGAATTCAGCATCTTTAGATTGTTATTTTTTCAGGATTTCATTGACATGCTCAGAGTAATATACGTGCCTCGGCCTGGGAAGGAAATATCCGTACTTTTCGAAAAAGCTCCTTTAAAATAATTAACAAATTTCCCAGGCGAGAACGTGGAATCGCTTCTGAAATTGGCCGATTTCTATCAAATTCAGGTGAGAAATTTGACAGAATATTTCAAGATTTAATTTAATAATTTAAGCAATTGTTTACGAACATGTAGTTTGATTTTATAATTGTATTTTACCCAAATTATGTATTTTCAGAATCAATGTTTGACAGCGATGCAGATAGCAAACATTACCTATATGGAGGTGAGGAGAGAAAAAATCTTTTTATCAACTTCGATTTTTTTTCAGACTGTTGATGACGAGTATCAATACGTTTCTGAGGAATTGAAATTGGAAATTTCTGAGATGAAGAAGAAGCTCGAAGAAAATGAGCGAAAGAAAAACGATGAGAACAAATAAGGAATTCGGATGTTTGCCGCTTATGTTACTCTGAATTCAATGCACGACGTAAAGAGATTGAATCTTCACGTTCTATGATATTCGTGAAAATAAATCTTGATTACATAAGTTATTATCCTGATTCAAGTTCATCAATGTTCCAATCGTTTTTTGTTGTTGTAAATGAACCGACTGGGCCGTATCCTTCCCATTATTCGTGGAGTGTGCCAAATATCTGTTTTTAAGAAGAGATACGATTAAATGACAAGTGTTAGAATACCGTTTTGTTATGTTTCAGGATCGAAACTCGAAGTGAAAAATCAATTTATCATCGTTGACACATCCCCGTCTCTTGACTCCTGACAATCCTCGTGATCGGATTGAATACTTTCTCGGCGCAATCAACAGCAAGAGCATAATCGAAGTGGTTGTACTCGGGGATTTCGATCCACTCCTGGAGCATTTATTGAATTATTATATTTCATTTTTATTCACATTTACCATCTCGCAGCCCAATCTAACGTTTTACGAAGATTCAGTTCGCTCAATTTGTTTGAGCATTTACCGTTCATGAACCCATTCCCAGTCTTGAATTTTGTTAATACCTAATTGGGTTCAGAGAGCATTGAAAATTCGAACTTACCTTCACAGTTTCTTGTGGGAGCGTCGACATTATTGTCTTTTCGATTTCCTCTCTCGTTTGCAGAATGTCATTTCTGCTCCAGAAGTGGTAGATCGGTGCTGTTATGCTGCTGAAGTTGTACGGCGGAGGGGTCTCCTGGAGAGGATGAGATATTCGAGGTAAAAAAGCGCGCAATTTCACGTAGCCGCGCAATTTCACGTAGTAAGAGATAGAGGTATTCAAACATCTGATCTTTCAATAGACTGTTTTTGCTAACGTAACGAACACTTTTATGAGAAGAAAAACAGCGTCTTGTCATCGAGAGTAATATATCTACTAACCTGTCCGTATCTCTGCATATTCTCCAAAGAATTGCGGTCCATGTGCTCGACTGTCTTATGAGATGCCATCTAAACAATATCAATTGTTTTAATGGTTTGTTTTGATCAATAATAAGTATAGGGGTGATCCGAAAGTTCGTTCACAAAAATTTCGAAACACTGTGTAAAGCTACTTGATGATCAATCATCCTAATTGTTAATACTAATTTGTAGTGCAAGCATTGACATATCATTCTATCATACCCAATTGTCAGCAGGTCTTCTCTCCTGTTTTCAAATATTTTATTTGTGATGGATACCGATATGCGCTCTCAATATTTTTGCTTCATAAAATATTCCTACGAATGGAAGCGATGGATTTCAATCTTGAAATCATCAAACTGATAGACAATCTTGACTCATGTATTCCCATGTGTTTCAATTTGGCAGTACAGTTTGACTTCGGAATCACTTGACCTGAATACAGACCCGACTCACATGGTCATGCGCAAGTGTATCAGACTATCGTTCTCATCGCGATTAAACAAACCCCCAATGATAATGTGCGCAAATTGGAGGTGTATATTGGTTCTCTGTAATCCATATGATTCTAAATCCTGGGTATATTGGAGAGAAATTTAATCATACTTATTTAATTTATCACAAACTGAAATTTTATAGTTGAACGTATGGGTTAGGAAAATGCCTACTGAAAATTGGAAGATGCATGGATTCAGTTCATATTTAATATATTTATGAAGTAGTGCTTTTGCAATAATACTGTGAAGAAACTTGAATTAATCGATCCTTCGTTTGAAGTGTTAGAGGAGGCAAACCAACAAACGCGTGGTTCGAAGATTTTTATTTCTAAATTCTCAACCCTGAGTACTGTAAGCTCCACCATTCTAGCACTAAAATTGATATTATGACTTCCTGTTCTCAATTGCATAAGGCCACTCACAGCTTTCCTCTATGATTCTTGAACTAGGGCAAAATGTTAAAAACAGTGAACGAACTTTCGGATCACCCCTATAATCTACCTGAGCATAATGAAGCAAATTCCATGTTGACGTTCCGCTCGGCGCATGAGAGAGGTAGACGGGAGCTCGGGTCTGAGATTTGTCGCATGTAAGAGCTTGCTCACTCTGGATTCCCATTTTCAGGTCTGTGATGTATCAGGGTGAGTTTTGGACTTTTTTTCTTCATTTGCTTACAATTTCTCTATAAATTGGAATTATCAAGTGAGTATAGGGGCGATTTGAAGTGCATCTAATGTGCTTTCGATCGCGAACTTTGATATTCTGACGGCACTCTGGACTTGAACATTGTGAGTCTTCAAATGCGGTCGACTCATGAAGGTCAGAATCGGGTTTCCATCATTACCCTTGCCTATGGGGTTAATCTAATGGATCAATTTCAGTTCTCATTTTTAAGATTGACAATGTTGGCACAACTCACAGTTAGATTAGAGTACAGTTCTCGACGACATCTGTCTGGCATATTTTTTCTCAGACCACTATCTAGCGATTTTTATGCATTATTTTGCATATTATTTTGCATGCTTTTCAGATTTTCAATTTATTTGACCTGTGGTCAACGCTGAATCAATTATTTCCAATGATAGTGTGGACGTTACATGTGAGAATATAGCGCCCCACACTAGACCCGTGCCACTCTTTATATACACAGATGAGAACAATTCGTGAAAGCATCAATGAGGTGAAATTTATGTTGGTTTCCGAGTCGGGGGCTTTAAAAGGCTTTAATAGATATCGTGGAGCCTAGATCTGAAGCGCATTCGAAAGACAATAATGCTAGGTACTCATTTATGTATGTTAGATATCCAGGGAAAATTTCCCCGATGAGAGCTGGATGAGAGAAATTTTTTTGAGTATTTTTGTGGTGTCAACTTATGAAAATATCTCAAGTACCCATGCAATAGGAAACCATCTGCGTTCATGATTAATAACCCAAAGTCCATCCCTAAATGATGTATTGGTAATATGGCTGCATGATCTCTCTCGGCTGAATGCCAGTATATCAAACTCACCAATGAAAAAAGTCCAAAACTTATGCATCAGCCTAGTACACGGTGATGGTAAGGCAATGAATGATTGAATAAAAATACTTACAAAATTCAAAGGCTTGGCAGATGAACCCGCGAACGCTTCAAAGACGTTCACGCAAAGCTGAAAAGAGGAAATTAGACTATCCTCCATTTTAGCTTATGATACAGTAAGGCATTGTTATTTAAAAAAAAAAAAAAAAAATCCTGCCTGTTTTGTCTTCTCATACAACTGACCTTTGAAAACCGAGCAAAAACAATATAGTATATTTCATGAAGACACTTACACCATCAGCGTACGGGATGACTAGACAGAGGTTAATTAGAGGACGATAGATCATTCCCAAGTTGAAGGCCGTCTCGTGAGCTCCGAGCACGTTGCGGTAAAGCTGGAAATTTTCGAAATTACCTAATCTATTATCTGTTTTCTCTCAATCTAAAAAATATGTATTAACCAATATTATTTTCTTTAAAAAATACTGATCGAGACTAACATGGACTAGCGGCTCGAATGTTTTATATGCCCAGAAGAGGAGTTTCGCCGGTCCCTGGCCGTATCCAGCGGATCCAGAAGGCGCCATGAGGAACGCGCTCTTGATCTGCAATGTGAATTTGGAAATTCGATTGCTTCTACATGTTGCACATTCTCATACTACTCATACAGATAGAATTTGACGATCGCTACTGATATAGAAAAAAAGTGAAACATGCGTAATAGTAGTTGATGAATGTTGGAAACGTTTCACGATCAAGAGAAATTTTTGCGTTACATGTGTTTTTCTTTCTGCACAATTTGGCAACACCTAACCTTGCTGTTGTACTGCGGATTTGTCGACAGGCCCATGTACGCGATTGACGTTCCCATCGAGTGCCCGACCCAGTATGTGCCTGAGATATGGGAGTCATAAGAATACTTGTTTTATTGGACAGGTGACATACCAATCTATAGCTCTAAGAATTTCAATGACCAAATTTTAATTGTTTGAAGAGTGAAATATGGACAATCCTATTGTTTTACTGCACCGTTGTAGCCAGTGACTTCCAGCACTTTATCGATTGCTGCGGGAGCATCATATCTCGAGAGCTCGTCAACACTGAAATGGCAGATACGTTTATTTTGCAACGCTATCTGCACATTTCTAAATGCTGCTACATAATTATGCGGTATCCTTCTTGTAATTGGGAGTGATATCAGTTGTTATGTGCTCCAGTTTCATGGTACGAATATCAAACTATTTTTCTGGTCTTAATTGCCAGTATTAGCTCATTCATGGTTTGGGTGTGATCGTTTATTGTTTTTGATATCTTCTGAGTCGGCATAAAGGGGCGAGCGAGATAAATACGCTCGGATGATCAGTATCAGACTGGCACGAGCGATCAGGTCTCACCTGCACTGCCAGTATTGATTGTCCCACGGTTTTAATGAAATGTGCCGCTTGCTGTAGTGGCCACCACGATGGTTGATGAGGAAGACGTCGAAACCGGCGTCAGCGAGGATAAAGGCTAGAATAAATCGATAAATACAAATATTTTGTCTGCTGCATTTTAGAATTGATAATTATGTGAATATGTTCTGCAGACTTCGCAAAAATCAGATTAGGAAAAAAGTATACGCACCAGGTGACGAATCAGGCGGGTTCATGTAGAACTCAGTCGAGTCTCCTGACAATCCGTGAGAGAAGAGGACTGCTGGGCGATGGCATGAAGTGTCTGAAGAAACACAATGGAATAAATGGGAAAATGGAAAAGTAAAAGTCAATAACCAATATTCATAAATATGGCGATCTGAGGAAGGATCGTGTAAAGTTTGCGGTAAGAAAGGAATAGCAATAGCGAAGGCACCACAATGAAACATACTGTTATCGGAAAATCGACCGCGAGAGATTCTATACATGCTGAGAATGTATCCATCGGCTGTGATCACTTCTAGCTGCTCCACCGGATAGCCCCAGTGCCGAATCATTTCCTTCTGAAAAAAAAGATATCGTGCCACTCATCGATCACACAGAAGAATATAAAAAAAAGATTACACCTTTGCAAATTCAAGGCCAAAATTTAGCGTAGAATGTGCGGAGAAAATTGTTTTTTCTCTCTCTCGTTATTTTTGACTTAGTATTCAAAAAGCAACTCACAGCTGTCATGAAAGCTTCCGGATCGAATGCAGCTCGCGCTAATCGAAGCTAATGGAAAATGGCAAAAACGCTGGCTAGTGGAATCATCATGTGTGCACTGAATGGCATCAGGAAGTGCATCCGCCCGCTATTTATTCTGTCCGTTTTGATCTGAATGATAACGGTGGTCGAATATGAGAGGTTCTTCACACCATTGCACATTATCTGTTCACGAGGTTGAGAAATAGTGCGGAATGAAGAGACGTGTAGAAATACCTGACACACGATAGATAAATTGTAATGATCAAAACTATTTGTCAAGGGACGAAAATCGAAAGGGCAATCGATTCGGTCTGTTGATCGTTCACCAACCTTTCTGTACATACCAACCGGATTAGTTTTCGATCTTCGACCAAACATTATTTTTCGGGTTACTACAGTGAATTTCTCATGTTTTTTTATCGGAATGAGCCGTTTCTCAAAACCGCTAAGCATTTCATTAGAGCAGTTACACTTCAACGCATCATACTATTATAGTATTGCTGTAGCCTAAACGGAGTTACTCATTTCAGAAATTTTATCACATAATTTTCTCTCATGGAAAATGCGAGGAATTTCTGGAAGTTAAATTCTCTTTCGCTGCACGCACAAACGTCCTAATCGTGATCTGGAGTCAGTAGGCAACAACAATCATTAGGTGCCTATCACTATGCCGGAAGAACGTCAACACACGTGGTATGGAATGCCATGTTGAAAGATGTGCTCTAAGGTGCAACAGGCACAAAGGAAACAACAGTGTAGAGTGCCGACTCGAAAATATAAAGTGCACCAGTTGATTTGGCACTACGTATCGCCGTATTGCCTTGTACGATGTTAATGCTAATTTAATCAAAAAGGTACGAACGAAAAAGCTACGAGAGGATATAAAATATCAAGCTCAGGATCAATAATGTTACCTAAATTTGAGATAATACATAGAAAATATTGTAGAATAAATTCTTTCGAATCACTTGTGATAATGCTTGCTAGCGATAATAATAAACCCAAATGAGGTTCTAAATGAAACTGAAATGTCTTTTTGTGGAGCAATTAGTCTCATTCTCTCATTTCTACCTTTGTATCAATATACAGTCCCGCAGAGTCTCCGCCCCAAGAAGTGGGGCACGGAGGGTCACCGTGGGTCACCCGAGGTCACCCCGACTTTGAGGCGGCCTTAGAACCCTTTAAAATGCGAGTTCGACTTACTATTTTTGGCTATGGGCTTTTCTCATGAGGGTCAACGGATCTGTGAAATCAGAATTCCAAAATTTGCATTTTTGAGCTACTTTCTGAGACGACTGTACCTGAAGACTCGTCTGATTGCAAAGAACAGTCCCTCACGTTCTGTCTCCTTATCAGCGACAACATTATTTGATGGAATGGGATAAATATGCAAGAATGCTCGATTCCAATTCATTGCGTGCTGGAAATGCGTGCAATAACCTACACTATTTTTATTTCTCTGCTACTAAATACTTCACTGGCAGAAGATGACGACCCTGAAGCCTACATGACTGCGGTAAATCACCCATTCGTTGCTCATTAACCATATTTTTGTGAATTTTTAAATTAAATAAATAGTTTTGATGAATTATTTTATTATCAATCAATCAATCAATCAATCAATTTATCATGTCAGGCAATAGATGCTCAGAAGGGGATGATCGGCGGTATTCTTCATAAGTTGTAGACCACCAGTTAGCGCCAATAGCTCGCTTCAAATTGTCTCTCCAGCGCACTCTAGGTTTGCCCTGGGGGCGGTTCCTGTTGTATGGCGTCCAGACGGTAGTCGCGCGACTCCATTGATCCAAGTCCATGTTCCGTACCTTGAGAGCCCAGCGAGCCTTGCGTTTCAATCCCTCCTCGACCCAGTCTCGCAGTTTTGTGATGCCTCGCACGCGGTCGTTTCTCCATCGGTCCCTCAGCGAAACTCCAACCATTTTCCTTTCCATCTTCCTTTGGGTCACACTCAATCTCTCCTTATCGCTCGATCGTAGTGCCCATACTTCGCTTCCGTAGAGTACTATAGATGTGACGCAGCTTTCGAAAAGTTTTCTCCTGGTCTTCATGGGAAGTAGGCGGGATGAGAGGAGACTTGAAAGCTTGCTCCATGCATACCAGCAGAGTCGGATCCGGTGTTCTATTTCATCCGAGTGATCGAGGGGAAGGGAGATTCTTCCTCCAAGATAGGTGGCAGACTCGGTGAATTCAAACTTCAGATTGCCGATGGTGATTGGGGCTCGTGTAGTGGTGCATGAGGTGAGCAGATTGGTCTTAGAGGCATTGACTTCGAGACCTACTCTACTGCAGGCTTCCATCAACTTCTTCAACATCCTTTCCAGTTCCGGTCGTGACTTGGCGATGAGAGCCACGTCATCTGCGTACTCCAGATGGCTGAGGTTCCTCCCATCTATCCGAATCCCGTCGCTTTCCCAGTCGATGTCATCCATTGCCGAACGAAGAACCACGTTAAAGAGACGAGGAGACAGAGTGTCTCCTTGGCGGACTCCTCTTCGAACGGTTACTGGGACTAGATCTTCGTTGACGCGGATGAGGGTGGAAGACGATTCGTAGATGCGACGGAGAAGATGAACGAGGGTCGGATGGCATCCAGCTGACCAGAGAGACTGCCAGACAGCGCTCCACTCCACGGAATCGAAGGTCTTCTTGAAGTCGACAAACGCGAAGTATCGTACCGAATTAACATTCCGGTCGTAATCGAGAAAATACCAAACAGTATCAAATTTTTCGATACAAATTTGAATACACTCAAAACACACGTAAATTCCTCAAACTTGTGATTATTCGACGCAGCATCGCGCGGGGCAACTTATTTCACTATTTATAAAAATCAATATTTTAAAATAAAAGAGGAATAATTTATTTAAAGATAATGGTGGCTACAGTATTCCCCGTCATAAACTTGTGAACATTACTTTTTGTCAATTTTGTTGGCTCACCCGCGTTCATGATGTAATTTAATAATTTTTCTCGATTTTGCTCCTTTTATTTCACGCGTTTAAATGTTTGTATGTTCCAGAGGATGCAGAACGCCGAATTGAGTAAGGAGGAGAAGAAGGAGGCTATCGGAGGCCCGTGGGGACGATTATAGGAGCCGCGAAAACAGGTTCGTCACGAATTCTCATTCTATTCGAATTTATTCAGTGTAATGACGGTCTAAACTTGCTGGGAAATGATTAGAATGCGCCCGTGTTGCGTTGGAAGCGGGATTAGGCCAAATTTCGACCGGGAGACTGACTTCAAGAGGAATATCGGCGTTAACCTTGATTCCAAGTTTATCTTTATTATAAAGCTTTTTTTTTGATTCCAAGTTTATCTTTATTATACACCGTTTCTCCTCTTATCAGCTGAATCTCGGCCGTTCATTGACACTGCGACTAGATTAGCGAACTGAACAACCATTATTTCTTCGCTTTCACTGTATCGGCAGGAATTTCACGTTACAAATGGTTCTTATTTCCAGTTGCCTTCCGCTACTCCCTCTACGGAGCCTGCCAACACAACAATGGACACGACGGAAAGGTATGCTAAAGTTGCCTGATTTTCAAAAAGCTTTATTCAATTATCATGACCTAATAAGAATAGTTCCATTTGTAAGGGGCGAGTTCATGCCAAATTTTTCCTAAGAAGCGTCTTCAGCTCAAATAGCGTCCATTTATTCCTAGACTGGTGGTATTTTTATGGTTTCGGTCTGAAACAACAGGTGGTTCCTTGTTATTTGCACGTGATCCATAGAAGATCTCATATTCGTCGGTTTGAACCTAGAATCACGTTGGTTATACCGGGTACTTACAAACTGTGCTCTTAACCATGAATATTTTCATTTGTATTTTTATCGATTTCAGTCTCGGAAGAGGAGCCCCTCTCGACATCGTCGAGTTCCGCTGCCCCACAAATAAAAGAAGATGAAGAGCACCATGGTCGAGGAATAAAAGGTGCGCGTTTATTTATTTATTCAGTTTATTGCTTATTTAAATATTTTGTGCGATATTATAGAAAAATCGTTACGCTAAAAGCTAAGTTATTCAATATTTTGCTTGTAAGGTATTTTTCCACCCGGTTATTTAATGAACAAACAGAACAACCCTTCTTTTATTGGCGAATATTTCAGTTATCGTGTGACACTAAGAAGACCCGCATCCGTCTTCCTCTGGATACAAGAAGGTCGTCCAGTCGCACAACCGTGCCATGATCGGAAAGTATATATTCTCTGGACACCTTGAATAATTACATAATATTTTGGCTTTATTTAAAATAAATCATCAACAAAACAGAAAGGTGTTTCAATGTTTCTCTATAAGTGCTGTCCACTATTATCCACTGGCTGATGAAATCTTTCAGAGTGCGACGGAAACTGCCCCCACCACCACTCCAACTCTCCACCAGCAAGGTGAGCACTCATTATTGTTTAACGTGAATTGGCTGACGTAAGCTCTCGGCTTTTATTCGTTTCATCATCACTAGCCTCATTCAACTCGTCTCTCCATTAGTTTTATGTCACCCCCGTCTCTAACCTCGGAGTGCTTTTACTATTCGGACATTCGTAGCAAAAACTGAACGGTGTATTACTCGGGAGGTGCAAAGGAAATTCCAAGCAATGGTTGTTTTCGTTCCAGATCTCTTCTGGCATCCTCCGATCGAAGCAACAGGCCGCGATTGCTCTCAATCTCAGTCAATCAGAAGAGGACGATGATAAGATGTTGATAGTAGTGAGGAACATTTATTGTGTTTCACCTTTGTTTTAATTCAGTTGTGTAAACAATAATAAAGTTTCCTTTCTTTCAACGACTTTTATTGATTATCATGGGACAACAAAGATAACGAATACTGTCTAGCAACTAAAGTGAATGATTACTTCTGGAATGGTTCAATGGGATAAACAGGGAAAAAGAGATTGCAGATACTGATGATTTTGAATTACTAGGGCTATAGAAAAAAAGATTCAGTCATAGACAGGCCCACCCTGTGCCTCCACCACTTTTCTCATCTGACCCTGCATTCTCAGAATGAGCTTGCGGCATAGGTTCTTGTTGAGCTTAGTGCTCCACCATTCCTTGATTCCCGCCTCCAGATCAACCAGTGTCTTGGCCTTCTTTGCTTGCAACCATGCCTTCATGATTGCCCATGCCATCTCCACTGGGTTCAAATCTGAAAATAGGTGGTAAGGTAAGATAAATGGGAGAATGAATATGAGAAAATGCCACTACCTGGGGATTCGGCCGGCCATCCAAGTGTCTGCAATCGGGTGATTACTCCTGGTCTAAAATGCTACTATTCACCTCGACGTCCTCCTTATCCATGTAAGATCGAGTGGATTGAGAGATATGGCATCTTGCGTTATCCTGCACCAGAGTAACCTTGCCTCCATACTTTCGCCTGAAATCAAACATGATGCTATCAAGAAAGATTACGGTATTCACTTAGCCCAATCTAGGTACACTCCCGAATCCACTGAGACTCCACTCCGAAGAACGACGAGCGGAGTGGCTCCTTCCCAGGAGATACCGCCCCACACCATCAACTGCAAGCAAATAAACACCTTTCTCACATGAATCTCTAGTGTAACATACATTAGGAGAGTGCTTGACACGGGGTTTGACGCGACGCGAATTGTCTCCCTTTACAATGTAGACGAATCTACCATGATGGCCAGAATAAACCATGGATTCGTCGGTGAAACAATGATGGAGGAACATTGTGCCAAGATTGAGATGGAGTTCGCAGAATGAAAGACGAGGGGCACGATTTGCTAGTCTTACAGAATGTCCATATCGAACATTCCCCCTCTCCATTCCAAGCTCCTTTCGCATCCTCTTGACTACTGTCTCGGACAACTGAAAAGTATGAATTAGTGATCTACCTTGGAATGAATTTGATCAACCTTGGACTGAATTTTTGATCTACCTTGGGATGGATCTAACTGTCAAGGAGTACGGTATGTTCAATAACTTCGTTAATTATATCTGTGCACTCACCTCCTCATCAAATTGGATCTTGATTTCCTTAACCAGATCGGACACTTTAGCCTGACTGTCCTCCAGAAAGGCCGCTTTGATGAGATCAAAGATCGGCATGACATTGTCCTTATCGAGGATGGATGATGGAGTGTATGGCTTCTTCACGTCGAAGTTCTTGTTGAGAATGCGAGTTACTTGCGAATGAGAAACCTGACAATGACAACTTGACAAAATATCTTCAGATCGTAAACAGTGAATTCACCTTCTTCCCCATCTCATGACATTTTCGGACGATCTCGGAATTCCTGAGCTCTGCGTCCTTCCATCCGACAATTTTATCCTTCCAACTTCTCTCCATGATCTAAAACGAAAAATAACGAAATAAAATGGATGAGAACAGCATTAAAAGAAAAGAAAATGAAAAGGAGAAGCAGAGGAAGGAATGAAATATTTATGTATTGTAAGATTCAAAAACTCAATGAAAGACATTCAGCGTTTAGCATAGAGGATTCAAACGGAGCGCGGAACGTTTTATTCACGGGGAGAGGGAGACACGCAACGCGTCCTTAAAAACGCGTCGCATGCTCCAGCGAACCGCTGGGACGTGCCGGAATGGTCGTTTTCGTCATCATTTTCGTCATCTCTGCCTGCACTCTGCAGATTCATTTTCTCTCTCTTGCTCCGTAATTACTCCTCTTCATTATGTGTATTGTCGACATTTGTTGTGCTCATTTTCTCTTTCCAGATGTCGTATCTCCTCGTGAGAATCGGCTCCTCTTACGCGATAACCGATCGATCTGATATCAAGGGACCAGAAATGCCATGGGGAGAGATCGAAGTGAAGAAAGGGAAGGGATACGTCAAAGCGACCTTCATCAATAGCGGGAAGCAGAAGTTGATGGAGGAAGAGAAGCAGAAATATGAGTCCGGGCTGATGAAACAACCGAGACCATAAAAAAACCGTTGGTGGGTTACTGTAATCGTTTTTATTTTCTATTATCTATTCATTTATATCTCTATTTTTTCAGTACACGGTGGCTACCCCCTGTGAAGAGAGCGAGGATGAGGAGGAGGAGGAAGAAGACCCATTTTCCAAGGGTCGTCCGGTCCGTTCGGCACGATTCTCTACCGCCAATGTGAAGAAGGAGATGGACACTCCGGAGAAGAATAAGAAGGCAGCCAAGCCCTCTACCATCTCGCGTACGGTACCCGCAACCCCTAATATGGTTCACACGAGTGTCAATGGACCAATCGGTCCGGCAGCTTCGTCGGCTCCAGCCCCTACCGTAACCCCAATCCCTACTCCTCCCGCAGGTATTCAGATTTTTTGTTCAATTTTCACCATTGTATGCTTTTTACACCATTCCAATTGTAGGAGCAGTCACTCTGGATATGGTGTTCGCGGCGATAATGGATGTGAAGAACACGCAGTCCATTCACTCCTCTCGTCTGGATCTCCTTGAAGCGAAAGTACGAGAGATCAACAACGATACCGTAGGAGTACGTCACGAGGTGAGAACTATCTGTTATTAAATATGCTATCATTCGTCGTTTTAATTCATCACTTTAAGAGTCGTGATTTGGTTGCTTTGTCTAGAGAGACGGAGAAGAAGATGGAGGCTATCTACGAGGTAGTAGAGCAATTGAAGGAACGCGTCCCTCCTCCCCCTACCGGTCAGTAACCCCTATACAAATCAAATCGGATGCTAAAGTGTTCAATCTACAGTATCAATAAAAATCTTGCTATTGATGATCACGATATGAAACTAATGCTTTGTAGGGCCTCGCTACGGTATCTTTGGACTCACTGAGGCTGATGTCGCTGCAATCGATGATCGTGATGAGTCGACCCTGAGGTTCGCAGGGAAACTCGACAAACTCCTTTTCGACACTTCCCCTCTTCCCCATCAAGAAAGAGACAAGGAACGGATGAAGTGGCTCATTGAGGTGAGGTGATTTCATTCCCGTTCGAAAATCAAAAAAGAAATGTTATAACTATATTTTCAGGTTGTTCTCTATCATAGACGAAACGAAGTTGGGAACGAGAGAAGAAAATGGAAGACCGATATCCTTCAACGTATCAATGCCAATGCGACAAGAGAGGAGGATAGGAGGTATCAGGCTCATCAGGTTAGAGCACAAGCCAGACCCAGATATACCCCATACACTCCTCCCACTCTCATTTCTTCTACGAGACTCACTCCTTCTTCTATAGCCAGAACTCTCACCACCCATAATCAGATGGGAGGAGGACCAGTGAGAGCCCCCCAAACTCACTATCCATCCCTCGGTTCTACTCCGAGACTCGTTCCTTCTTCAATTGCTAGAACCCCCCACCACCCCTGTGATGAGAGGACCAGTGAGAGCTCCCCTCATTCATTATCCCTACCTTTGGTCCTAGTTATGACCCGCAGAACTTTATCTAAAGAAC
The DNA here is from genome assembly GCA_036245825.1 of Pristionchus entomophagus. Lineage (NCBI taxonomy): Eukaryota > Metazoa > Nematoda > Chromadorea > Rhabditida > Neodiplogasteridae > Pristionchus > Pristionchus entomophagus. The sequence continues at coordinate 38,621,677 of BTSX01000005.1, forward strand.
CATTAGTAGTTCTCATTTTCCCTGTTTATCCCATTGAACCATTCCAGAAGTAATCATTCACTTTAGTTGCTAGACAGTATTCGTTATCATTGTTGTCCCATGATAATCAATAAAAGTCGTTGAAAGAAAGGAAACTTTATTATTGTTTACACAACTGAATTAAAACAAAGGTGAAACACAATAAATGTTCCTCACTACTATCAACATCTTATCATCGTCCTCTTCTGATTGACTGAGATTGAGAGCAATCGCGGCCTGTTGCTTCGATCGGAGGATGCCAGAAGAGATCTGGAACGAAAACAACCATTGCTTGGAATTTCCTTTGCACCTCCCGAGTAATACACCGTTCAGTTTTTGCTACGAATGTCCGAATAGTAAAAGCATTCCGAGGTTAGAGACGGGTGTGACATAAAACTAATGGAGAGACGAGTTGAATGAGGCTAGTGATGATGAAACGAATAAAAGCCGAGAGCTTACGTCAGCCAATTCACGTTAAACAATAATGAGTGCTCACCTTGCTGGTGGAGAGTTGGAGTGGTGGTGGGGGCAGTTTCCGTCGCACTCTGAAAGATTTCATCAGCCAGTGGATAATAGTGGACAGCACTTATAGAGAAACATTGAAACACCTTTCTGTTTTGTTGATGATTTATTTTAAATAAAGCCAAAATATTATGTAATTATTCAAGGTGTCCAGATAATATATACTTTCCGATCATGGCACGGTTGTGCGACTGGACGACCTTCTTGTATCCAGAGGAAGACGGATGCGGGTCTTCTTAGTGTCACACGATAACTGAAATATTCGCCAATAAAAGAAGGGTTGTTCTGTTTGTTCATTAAATAACCGGGTGGAAAAATACCTTACAAGCAAAATATTGAATAACTTAGCTTTTAGCGTAACGAATTTCCTATAATATCGCACAAAATATTTAAATAAGCAATAAACTGAATAAATAAATAAACGCGCACCTTTTATTCCTCGACCATGGTGCTCTTCATCTTCTTTTATTTGTGGGGCAGCGGAACTCGACGATGTCGAGAGGGGCTCCTCTTCCGAGACTGAAATCGATAAAAATACAAATGAAAATATTCATGGTTAAGAGCACAGTTTGTAAGTACCCGGTATAACCAACGTGATTCTAGGTTCAAACCGACGAATATGAGATCTTCTATGGATCACGTGCAAATAACAAGGAACCACCTGTTGTTTCAGACCGAAACCATAAAAATACCACCAGTCTAGGAATAAATGGACGCTATTTGAGCTGAAGACGCTTCTTAGGAAAAATTTGGCATGAACTCGCCCCTTACAAATGGAACTATTCTTATTAGGTCATGATAATTGAATAAAGCTTTTTGAAAATCAGGCAACTTTAGCATACCTTTCCGTCGTGTCCATTGTTGTGTTGGCAGGCTCCGTAGAGGGAGTAGCGGAAGGCAACTGGAAATAAGAACCATTTGTAACGTGAAATTCCTGCCGATACAGTGAAAGCGAAGAAATAATGGTTGCTTTATAATAAAGATAAACTTGGAATCAAGGTTAACGCCGATATTCCTCTTGAAGTCAGTCTCCCGGTCGAAATTTGGCCTAATCCCGCTTCCAACGCAACACGGGCGCATTCTAATCATTTCCCAGCAAGTTTAGACCGTCATTACACTGAATAAATTCGAATAGAATGAGAATTCGTGACGAACCTGTTTTCGCGGCTCCTATAATCGTCCCCACGGGCCTCCGATAGCCTCCTTCTTCTCCTCCTTACTCAATTCGGCGTTCTGCATCCTCTGGAACATACAAACATTTAAACGCGTGAAATAAAAGGAGCAAAATCGACAAAAATTATTAAATTACATCATGAACGAGCCAACAAAATTGACAAAAAGTAATGTTCACAAGTTTATGACGGGGATTACTGTAGCCACCATTATCTTTAAATAAATTATTCCTCTTTTATTTTAAAATATTGATTTTTATAAATAGTGAAATAAGTTGCCCCGCGCGATGCTGCGTCGAATAAGCACAAGTTTGAGGAATTTACGTGTGTTTTGAGTGTATTCAAATTTGTATCGAAAAATTTGATACTGTTTGGTATTTTCTCGATTACGACCGGAATATTAATTCGGTACGATAGATGGGAATACCGTACTCAGAGGTCTTTTCTGCTATCTGCTTGATGGAATGCAGATTGTCGAGTGTGCTGTGCCCGCACCGGAACCCGGTTTGGGTGGGCGACTCAGCCTCTTCAAGCACCACCTCGAATCTTTTCAGGATACACCTAGTGATGGTCTTGAGGGTTACGGTAAGGAGGGAGATGGGTCGAAAGTTTCCGATATTGGTAGGATCTCCTTTCTTGTAAAGTAAGGAGACTACTGCTTCAGCCAAATTATCGGGAACTGGATCTCCAGCTACCAAGCGGTTGAGAAGGTCCGCGATCACAGGAGCGAGGTAGTCTCTTGCATTGTAGATCATCTCGGGTAGGATGCCGTCGGAACCAGGGGAGTGGCCGCATTTCAGAAGAGACATCGCGTGCCGGGTCTCGTCTGGAAGGAAGGGAGCCAGAGGGTAGGTTGGGATCGAAGGGACTCCGGGGGTATAGAGATTCTCGTAGAAACGCTTGACCGCTACCGTAGTTGCACCCTGAGAGAGTGCACCAGTGGTAGGATCGGGGACGAGGAGACGCTTCCTGAAGGATTGGAGATTCAGCGTCACCTTCACTATGCTCCTTCCCATGGTCGCTGCGTGCCGGGATTGAGCCTCCTTGCGCCTTCTGATGTCATCGACGAGGCTCATTCGGGCTGCTTTGCACGTGGTGGAGTAGGCGATGTTTCCATTCGGGAGGGATTGCAGTTGGTGGCCTGTGGCTAGGAGTCTCCGGGTCACAGGGGATATCCAGGGTGGGATCTTGCGCACTCTCCAACAGTCGCTTGCTGCGGTCTCAGTGAATGCCCGGATGGAGTGGTAGGCATCGGCAGCAGAGGCGAGGCGGGTGAGAGGCACTGACGCGAGAAGATTCGCGTTGGCAGTAAAAGAGGCTCGGTCAAGATCAAACCTCTCCCTGCATTTTATTATTTATTATTTTATTATGACGATTCTTTAAGATTGAAATCATTCGATACTGGGGATATCCGGATACATACTGGATCTCTACCGAATACCTCACGGAAGGTATTCGGAAGCTAGTAAGTATCCGATATTACCTTATGCCGCTTATTAATGAAAGAATTCGTGAACTTTTACGTTGTATTTTCCTCCTTTTCTTCTCAGACTCGACTTGCCTCCGACCTGCTATTCTGATGGTACATGGATTAGGAGTATCCGCTTTCCAATACTTTTTGAATCCGCCGGAGTCAAGCCCTGGTAGGTCTAAGAGACAGTTGAAATTTCATAAATATTGGACGCATTTTCCAGCTTTCATCCTTGCTGACCAAGGATTCGACATTTTCCTTCTCAACCTGCGTGGTACTACTTACGGAAAACGGCACAAAACTCTAACTCCTGGCTTTGGCAGCAAGTTCTAGCAGTACACGTTAGTTCCATGTAGTCAATACTATTGTCTTTCACTTAAACAAATATTAAAGCAATTCACTGTGATATTATGTTATTTAAATTTCAGCGTCGATGAGATCTCTAAATACGATACTACGGCAGCGATAGACAAAGTACTAGAGGTGACAGGGCAGAAATCGATCTACTGGATTGGAAACTCGCTTGGAACTCTTCTCGGATTCATGACACTAGCAGACCATCCGGTATATAACAGCAAGGTTATCTATTATTTATCGTATTTGTTAATGATTAAATATTCTAATTCAACAAATATTCTCAATCGACAAGCGTTAATATGTTCTGGAAAACATGTAACTGTATGCTGTATGTATGTCGAAGATTATGCAGCACCAGCTAACTATCTCTTGTAGGTCAAATCTCTGCACCAAGTTGGACCCGTCGGTGCAGCTGCTCATATGAAGGGTTTAACACGATTCGGCACGTTCTGGTACCGAACTATCAAGCCGATTGCTGATGTGAGTGGGTTACGTGTCACTATTTGTGTTAATTTGGCAAACGTTTGGTCTCTGTAGTCCTTTTCAGTACGTTCCAATTCCCTCATGTACCCATTCAGTCATTGTTTCATTTTCTATTCGTTCATGTTTCGTAAGGTCACATGTGCATTTGATCAGTGGTACCGGAACAATATCGGCTCACACGAACTCGCTCCCCAATGGCCCTGGCTATATCGGCCTCTGATCAAACTCTGCTTCGCCGTTCCTTTCATCTCTGAAGAGGTGACGATTCGATTTGATCAATAAGATGCCGTTGCGTATCTCTGGTAGAGTTAATACGGGTCGCCTTCTCTTCATTTCACACACTCTCTAGACCGGTTGAGTTGCGAGAGTGTGTGAAAAAGAAACGGCGACCCTATTTCGAACTCTAATCCCTGGTTTTCAATCTTTCCTAAATTCAGATCTGCAAGGATATCTTCTTCTTCACGATTGGACCCTTGTCGAGCGGGTTCAATATGGTCGGCGTCCGTTAGCGATGTCAATTCGGTTTTGGCTGTCTCCATTCTGCACACTTTCTAGTTGCTCTGACCGGAGAGATAGTGTGCGGAATGAAGAGACTAAAACCGAAATTACATCACTAATGTCCGTGACGATCGTGTGCATTAGTGATGCCAAATCGGAATCCGCTCTCCTCATATCGAGTGTTCCCTCGCCGGTTAGATCGCAAGAAATGAGGATAGACTTTCCGATTTGTCATCACTAGTGTGCATTTTTCAAATTCATTTTCAGACTCGTGCCTCTGTGTACATGTCGCACTTCTCCGGCGGGACTTCGACTTGGAACCTCCTTCACTTGGCACAGGTTATTCCGATATTATTACATTGTAATTGTTTCCAGATATTATTTTTTAAATTTTTTTCAGTTTCCCACCCGAGGCAAGGTCGAGCACATGGACCACAATCCAGAGGAGAACATGCGGAGATATGGGCAGGTAGAGCAATTCGTCTGCAATGAAATTGAAGTTATCTTCCAGGCCATTCCTCCCCTCTACAACTACAGTAATATTGACGTTCCCGTCTACCTGTACTGGGGCAAGGACGACTGGGCCACGCCGCCCGAGGATATTGAGGCCTACATTTTGCCCAACATCAAAAAGAGTCTTTCGAAGGTAGGATGTCGTGTCATCGCTGTAGCTTATGAGTTGATGTGAATTAGTGGTGACCAATCGGCAGTCGACTCTCCTCATTTCCCATACTCTCGTTTCTCTGACCTGTGAGAGAGCATACGAAAAGAGGAGGGTCTATGTCGATTTGAAATCACTAATGAGCTTGTTTTCCAGGGTGGCGTGAATGTTCCCGGCTACAGTCACTTTGATTTCGCTCTGGCAACAGATTGTGCAGGGAAAGTGTGGAATCCGATGGCTGAGATTATGAGAGATCAAGAGAGAAACATGTGCAGTCGATAAATTAATAATACAAATTGCAAATGAAAGTCTCAAAGTTTTGGAAACTGCGAATACACGCAAATGAAGGAAATACATACAATTTCTAGATTGTCTAGACTAGTTTTTGGTAGTTAAATTTTACTGTGATGGTGATGCGATATCTGAAAACTTTCGGCAATATAGCAAGGCTCGATTGATGTTAAATTATCGAGGAAATAAAACTTGATCATCGATTGCTCGATATTTCATTGTCTCTGGGCCGTCGCCGCCAGCGTTGTCGCCCTTTCGAAACACAATGAGCGTTTATTACCACAAGAACTCCCTCACACTAACAGCCAATTCAGTTTGTTTGCGCTATTTATATTATCATTATCTTACCCTTACCTCTTCATTCTATATATAATGAACAAGTTGTATGTTCATTATAATTATTCAGATGTCTCTACAGTCGTTGTTCGATTCTATCAAAGAAAAGAATAATGCTAAACTGGCTCGGTTGAAAGATGAAGTTGAAAATGTCAAAACTTTTCCGGGGTGGCGTGAATGTTCCCGGCTACATTCACTTTGATTTCGCTCTGGCAACAGATTGTGCAGGGAAAGTGTGGAATCCGATGGCTAAGATTATGAGAGATCAAGAGAGAAACATATTCAAGAAGGTATTCAAGATATCTTACTTCTCAGTTGGAAAAGTTGTGAGTTTCTTCATTTGCTTCACTATGCATGAGAGAAAAAAAACTGCCCGGAAAACTGAGTGGGAAAATGATTTCAGTTGCACGCTCGCAATGTTATAAAGGATGATGTAGAGCTGAGACTCATTTTCGATTCTGCCGTAGACCATTCCATGTGGAAAACTTGTCTTAAAGGAGCACTCTATAAATTTGATATTCCCGAACGTTCCTTGAAAACTGAAAAGATCGGAAATAATGATAAGGTAAGTCTCGAATGAGAAATTACAATTATAATCATGATAAAATCAATTTCAGAACAGATTAAACATTGTTTCCAAATCCGGCCAGATTAGATCAGTTCTTGAGTTCATGAAGCCACTAGCAGAAGCATCAAAATTCGAAAACGTTTGCTTCATCAATGTCAAGCCTGAAATCGCTAACGGATGCTCGATTTTCTTCAAAGAACTGTCTGTGGAGACTATTGATTTCAATATGAAAGAAGAGGAAAATATTGATTTGTGATTTACCCTCTTTTTTATCTGTCATCGAAACAATTCCAGTACCAACAATTCCGTGGCTCAATTTGGTGCGAAAGCTACAGCCCTCGAAATTCATCTATGATTGGACCACCATAACGGAAGGTGATTTAGGCCACAAAACGCTATGAAAATGATACAAAACTTGTTTCATGATAGACAATATGTTTATGCAAAGTAAAGGATTAAAATAATATTTTTAAATTTCAGATCTGGCCGGTTTCCTGATGAGCGCAGCAAAAGTCGTGGAATCGATGAATCTGACTCATTTCAGAATCACTAACCACTCGATAAATCAGGAAATCGTAAGAACTATACTGAGCGGAAAATGCAGCAAACTTCAACTCTTTGATATCGAAACTAAAATTTATGCTTATGAAATAGAGAGATTAGTGCAGGTAAAGTGATCCTATCGAGATGAACTTTAGATAATGACAAACAAAATTTTAGTTTATCCATCATTTGGACATATCTCGTGATCGGTACCGCCGACAGTTCGATTAACACCCAAATCGAAGAGTATAGATTGCGGTCGGGAGTAATATCTGTCTTAGATCACAATATGCTGTTGATTGAGCATTCCGATATTGTACCAAGTTAGGCATTATTAAATTAATCATCATTGTGTATCACAATTTCGCCATCAATAATCGAAAGCTTCTAATTTATCTTACTTAAAATGGCTCACTTATTTGTTTTCTTCATTTTATCCAGTACCCCAACTGATAAATGTATCCAACATTATCTCACCGTGCAACTCACAAAATAATAACGAGAAATTGCAATGCTTTACGTAAGGATACAGTTGATATAGCGACGTCTCAAATATCTGAACATCGCAACCGACTGGAACATCGCTTTTTCGCATTCCACGAATCTTTACCGTTTTCCGCTCTCATGCGTGTGCCAAATGCACTTTTTGTCAAATGCAGAATCCAAAGGAGACACGTTCCATGTTCTTATCAGTGGTGTTGCATTCATTTCTTTGGTCCATAAATAGAAGGGTGAGCAGGAGGTCTTGCATCTGAACAGAATGCATGTGGTATGCCTTATAATAGCGTTTTCTTTGTTTCTCAAATCATCGAAAGCTGAAGACTACGACCCAGAAGCCTACATGAGCGCAGTAAGTCAGCTAATTTTTCGAAGCAAAAACTATCATTCCGAGACCGTTATCTGGATTGCATGTTAGTCTGTTTCTTATTTACTAATATTTATGAACGTTTACAGATAGAAATGATTCGATACTGGGGATACCCGGCGGAAAGCCATGACGTGGAGACATCGGACGGATACCTCCTCGACATGTATAGAATTCCACACTTTCGGATGCCAGTAAGTCATAATTTTATCATATTTATTCGGATGCCAGTAAGTCATAATTTTATCATATTTATAGTAAATTAAATAAATTCAAAAGTGTCAACAAAAATTTGCAACTTATCCCACACCACAGATTCGTCTTGCTTCCGTCCGGCAATTCTGATGGTGCATGGATTAGCCGTGACGTCATCTGAATACTTTATGAATCCACCGGAATCCAGTCCAGGTATCACACATACCCCTGATCTAGAAACGAAAACAATATCGATTGTTACTCTGCAAGTAGTGAAATGCACGAGAAAATAGGCCCGATTGATAGGAGAGCTATTTTTCAGCGTTCATCCTTGCTGATCAAGGTTTCGACATTTCCCTCATCAACCTTCGTGGCACGAGTTACGGCAAGCGACACAACACTCTTGCTCCGGATTTTGGCAGCACATTCTGACAATATTCGTGAGGATCAATTGTTATTCAATCGTAATAAAAAATTATTTTTTTATAAATAAAAACTTTTTTCCAGTTATGATATGATTAGTAATGTTAATCATTAACTGAAATTTTAGACCAGGCGAGATCGCTAACTACGATTGTACAGCGGCGATACACAAAATGTTGGAGGTGTCTGGGCAGAAATCGACCTACTGGATTGGAAATTCGCTAGGAACCATAATTGGATTCATGACACTGGCAGACAATCCGCAATACAAGGTTGCGTTTTTTTATTACTAATCATTATCCTATTCAAAATTAGAGATTATAGTCATTCAGTTCCCTTTTCATTTACGTTAAATGTTTGCTTTGACAGGTAAAGGCTCTGCACCAAGTAGGACCCGTCGGGGCCATTTCACACATGCGGGGCCTGACCCGGTTCGGCCTTTTCTGGTTACCGAACCCTCAAACCGATTCTGGACGTTAGTTATACTATTAGTATTATCATTTTATCGCAGGAATGGGAGTACAAAGACATACATGAAAAACAAAAGCCATCGATAAAAACAGGATGTTTTAGCGATTCTGAAGTCTTCTTTCTGATCCCACTTATTGATGTCAAAATACGATATTTTTCTATGAAAATTATTTTTGATTCAAAGATCACCAAGGTTCCTCATTTACAGTGGTACAGGAACACACTGGGTTCACACGAGATTGTGCCCCAATGGCCCTGGTTCTATCGACCGCTCATTGGCCTATGCACGTCCATTCTTATTCAAATTTCATTTAACCGTTCAGATCTGTTATGAGCTGATCTTCCTCTCATTATGACCGTGGGCGCCGACTTTCAACTTGGTTCCTATTTGAGTTTGAAATTCGGTTCGCCGTGTCTTCATTCACTACGTTACCCAAACGCGTGAGGAAAGTGGATTTGTGTGCGGCGATATGACTGATTTGTATCCTATCAGGTGTGGAAGCCGAACTTAGGACGATCACGCAGAAAAAAATTGGAAAAAGTTGGGTCTATTTTGAGATAAGTTGATGTTTATGAGACACTATCTGAGCCAGTTCATATAAAGCCGCACAAGGAAAAATAGATAACCTCCAAATTACTTTTGACGTAGAGTTCGAAAATCGACCTTAGGAAGCCGTATCTCTTAAACCGAATTCCCTATGGCACACTTCTCGTGCCAGAGGGAAAATACTTTCTCGCGAACCGCGCTTCGTAGACCCACAAAACCATAGTAATTCTTGAAGATCTCGTCGAGATAAGCATTTTTACAATTGGTAGTGGAGTGCTACCTCATCTGTGAAAAAAGTTAAAATCTTTAAAATTTTTGAAAATAGCACCCTGAAAATTTTTTTAAGAGCGGGTTACTTTAAGTGTACTCATTCGATTCTCCGTCAGAAAGTACCCCCCTGTACACAATTTTAGAAGGAAATGTTTTCTACAAGTTGATGCTTTGCTTTTGTGAAATCAAAAAATGTTCGATTTCCACAGTTATTAGAGAATAACTTTTTTTCTTTCATGATAACGTGAGCTCTAATGCTGAAATTCGGAATCTACAGGTAAAAATGCACCAGAAACTCGTATAGTCAGAATGTTACGAGACAAAAAAATTTCGTCATGGCCATTTTTGGGTCAAAAAGTCGAAAATTTCAAAACTACCTTACTATAGGAGTTCCTGGTGTATTTTCGCACGTAGAAACCGATTTTCGATACTAGAGCTTACAAAAATGCAAAAGAAAAAAGTTATGCTGAATAAAACTTAAATTTTTAAGGTTTTCCAGTCTAACTTTTTTGTATTACATTTTGATGAGCCCTGGTATCGAAATTTGACTTCTACATGCAAAATTCTACACCTTCTACATACAGGAACTCCTATAGTAAGGTAGTTTTGAGATTGGACTTTTTGACCCAAAAATGGCCATGGTCATAGAAAAGTTGAGTTTTTTTTTTTTTTTTGTCTCGTAACATTCTGACTATACGAGTTTTTGGTGCATTTTTACCCGTAAATTCCGAATTTCAGCATTAGAGCTCACGTTATCATGAAAGAAAAAAAGTTATTCTCTAATAACTGTGGAAATCGAACATTTTTTGATTTCACAAAAGCAAAGCATCAACTTGTAGAAAAATGTTCCGGCTAAAATTTTGTACAGAGGGGTACTTTCTGACGGAGAATCTAATGAGCACACTTAAAAATAACCCGCTCTTCAAAAAATTTTGATTTTAACTTTTTTCGCAGATGAGCTAGCACTCCACTACCAATTGTGAAAATGCTTATCTCGACGAGATCTTCAAGATTTACTATGGTTTTGTGGGTCTACGAAGCGCGGTTCGCGAGATAGTATTTTCCCTCAGGCACCAGAAGTGTGCCATAGGGAATTCGGTTTAAGAGATACGGCTTCCTAAGGTCGATTTTCGATCTCTACGTCAAAAGTTGAATCTGGGGCATAATTTTGGTGTAAATTTATTTTCCCTTGTACGGTTATAGTCGGAATAGCTCGTTCGTGTCAGATAGTGTCTCTTATCATGTATGTATGTGTGTCCGTTCACTACGGTAAGTCCACGCGGGTCAGGCCGCGGATCAGACTCGTGATTCATTGGGTAGTTGGTCCCCTTGCATCCCAATCGATCAATAATTGACGGCTACAGTATACCTACCGTAATCGAAACCTACAGTAACCCGTAGAGCTGGGTCATACCGCGGGTCAGAATCATGATTTCATCAGCCAATCAATTATTGGACCATGTATGATCATGGTCATTGGTTGACCTCACACATCACGTTTTGGACCATGCACCGGGGGTCATGGTCATTGGTCAGACCTCACATATCACGTTTTGGACCATGTACCGGGGGTCATGGTCATTGGTCGACCTCACATATCACATTTTGGACCACGTACCGGGGGTTATGGTCATTGGTCGACCTCACACATCACGTTTTGGATCATGTACCGGAGTCATGGTCATTGGTCGACCTCACACATCACGTTTTGGATCATGTACCGGGATCATGGTCAGTGGTCGACGTCGCACATCACCTTTTGGACCATGATACGGGGATCATGGTCAGTGGTTGACGTCACACATCACCTTTTGGACCATGATACGGGGATCATGGTCAGTGGTCGACGTCACTCATCACTTTTTGGACTATGATACGGGGATCATGGTCAGTGGTCGACGTCGCACATCACCTTTTGGACCATGATACGGGGATCATGGTCAGTGGTTGACGTCACACATCACCTTTTGGACCATGATACGGGGATCATGGTCAGTGGTCGACGTCACTCATCACTTTTTGGACCATGATACGGGGGTCATGGTCAGTGGTCGTAGCCCACATATGGTATCACAGTCGTGAGCACGCTTTGAGATCGCTTCAAATTTATCGTAATACCCTGGGATCGACCTGTGCTCCGGCCATGCTATTGTGAAAAGCTCGTGAGGCTGAGAGCGTGGAGGAAACGTTGCAAATGTAGCCACGGAGCGAAGCGGAGTGGCTACATCGCAATTTTTCCGGAACGCTCGAAGCCTCACGAGCTTTTTGCAATGGCATACGCCCCGCTCGCAAACATGCGATCCTTGCTTAACAATAGAACTTGAGCAATATAACTTGCGACCGACCTAACCCGAGCAGGACGTAGTCCTGCTAGTTCACTACGTTACCAAAACCCGTAAGGTAAATGCTTTTGCATCTGGCGATATGCCTGATTTGTATCCTATCAGGTGTGGAAGCCGGACTTGGGGCGATCACGCAAAAAAAAAATCGGAAAAAAATTGGAACACTTTTGAGATAAGTTGACAAATGTAGTGTTTGTCTGTGCGTCCGTCCCTAACTACGGTAGCTTTGGGCAATCCATTATAAATCCATTCCAAACACCTACCATGATATCGATCTGAAATCGACACTTACCGTAGCCGATATCTACAGTATCAAAAACTACAATAAGTCCAAGCAGGTCAGACCTTGGGTCAGATACGTGATTCATGCGCTAATTGTTTCCTTGAGTTCCAATCGATCAATAATCGACGCCTACAGTATACCTACCGTAATTCGATCCTACAGTAACCCGTTCAACTGGGTCAGACGGCGGGTCAGATTCATGATTTTAATCGCAAATCAATTCCAAATGTCAATACCATACATCTACAGTACTCAAAACCTACCGTGATCCGTAGCGCTGTGTCAGACCGCGGGTCAGATTCATGATTTCACTCGCCAATCAATTACAAATGTCGATACCGTACACCTACAGTACTCTAAAGCTACCGTAATCCGTAGCGCTGGCTCAGACCGCGGGTCAGATTCATGATTTCACTCACCAATCAATTCCAAATGTCGATGCCGTACACCTACAGTACTGAAAAGCTACCGTAACTCCTGGGTCCTCAAGTGAGCGGCGAGCGGTTGAGTGCGCATTTCGCTCTCCGTCTCTCCCTCCGCCCAGGCCTAGTAGCGGTCGGCACGCGGTAGTTGGAAGCCGACCCGATGGATCGCCATTTCTACATCGGCTCCATCAATGCGCGGACACTCGCCTCGAGAGACAAGCAAATCGAGATGGAACTGGCCCTCAACAAGATCAAGTGGGATGTGATAGCAGTGCAGGAGTCAAGGATAGTGAGTGTAGGCTCGTTCTCTCTCACCTCCTCAGGCACTGTGGTCTACCACTCGGGCAGTACCACTGCGTCTCACGGTGTCGCATTTCTCCTCCGAGCGCATTTAGCGCTTGCATCTGTGTTTCGAGCCCTCTCCCCCCGATTAGCCACTCTACAGCTGCTACAAGAACGCATCTTTCTGGTCTGCGCTTACGCTCCCACATCTGCGTATCGTCATAGTACGATTTCAGGAGTACTTTCAGGAGTACGATTTCTTCCTTGACCAGATCGATGCCGCCCTGCAGAGTGCGCCCAGAGGTTACACGCCAGTGTTGACGGGTGACTTAAACTGTAGAGTGTCGAGAGAACAGGGAAATGAACATCACATCGGTGATTTCGCCTCTCCGTCCCCGAATGCACGTGGTCGAACCTTCACCGAGGCATGTGTGCGTAACAATCTGCGAGTATGGAACACCTTCCAAAAGAAAAGACATGGTAGACTCTGGACTTGGCGGTCTCCAAACGGCTCCACACTCTCCCAGATAGACTTCATCGCCGCCCCTCCTTCTGCGCGTGTTGTCAGCTGTGGAGTAGTCGGTCGTTTCGAATTCGACTCCGATCACCGCCTAGTCCGGTTGTGTCTTTCTCTTCCCCGTGAGGTAAAGCAGAAAAGATGTAGAGAGCGTTACGATTTCGATCGGGGCGCTTACACTACCAACTCGAATCAACTCGGGTCCCTGCCCCTTACGCGCCCCACGTCAGCGCCGGAAGCCTACTCAACCATCGTCGCTTTCACACAGACCGCTTCAACAAACTGCTGGAGAAGACGCCAAGTGCCACCCTGGATCTCGCCCGCCACTCGCCGCCTCATCGCAGCTCGACATCTCCTGCGTGCGACCCCTCGTGATGATGTTTCTTTCTCGATCGCCTGCAAGACTACCCTTGCCGCACTCTGTGATGACATCCGCCGAAGGAAAGAAAAGCAAGCCACTGAAGCAGCCATTTTGGAGAGAAGCATCGTCCGAACTATGAGAGATCTCCAGTCGACTAAGAAACGCCTTCTCGTCCCCGATCCCGTGACTAAAGCGCTATCTCAAGACGCGACGAAGAAGGCAGTGCAGAGCTTCTCTCGCTCCCTCTAGCTGTGCCTCTCTCCACTGAGCCTCTTCCGCCCTTCCTCGCTGACGAGTGCCGAGATGCGATATCTCACCTCAAGTGCGGTCACTCCCCGGGCTCGGACAAGATTCTCCCAGATATGCTCAGTTTGTCTCGGGAATATCTTGCTCAACCATTGACCGATCTACTCAACCGCCTTGTTGCCGGAGATCCCGTCCCAGGAGGCCTAGTAGAAGCCATCGTCTCTCTACTGCACAAGAAAGGAGACACGACCAACATCAGCAACTACAGGCCCATCTCTCTCCTCCCCGTCACCCTGAAGAGCATTACTCGTGTGATCATGAAGCGAATCGAAGCGAACCTCGATGAGTCGGAGTCCCTCACCCAATCCGGATTTCGCAAAGGGCACTCTACTCTCGACAATCTACACGCAATCAAACAACTCGCCGAAAGGACTCATGAATATGGGATCTCCCTGTACATTGGATTCGTGGATTTCACTAAGGCATTCGACACTGTAGAATGGAGCGCTGTCTGGCAGGCACTAAGTCTGGAGTCCACCCCTCACTCGTCCACCTCCTCCGTCGCATCTACGAAACCTCGTCCACCCTCATCCGAGTCAACGATGAAGTAGTTTCTGTAAACGTGAGAAGAGGAGTTCGTCAAGGCGACACCCTGTCTCCCCGCCTCTTCAACGCAGTACTTCGTCTTGATGGATGACATAGACTGGGAGAATTGCGGACTCAAGATCGACGGGCGCCATCTATGTCATCTCGAATACGCCGATGATGTCGCTATGGTCGCCAAGTCTCGTCCGGAGATGGAGAAGATGCTTCAGAAGCTAGTGGAAGCGTGCGCTCGAGTAGGATTAGAAGTAAACTCATCCAAGACCGTCCTCCTCACTTCCTGCACCACCACCCGAGCCCCCATCACTATCAGAAACCTGGTATTTCACTTCGCCGACTCCGCAACGTACCTCGGTGGAAAGATTTCTCTTCCCCTTGATCCTTCCGCTGAGCTCGAACACCGGATTCGCTTGGGATGGGCTGCATGGAGCAAGTTGTCTCATCTGCTAGCTTCACGGATTCTTCCTATGAAGACAAAACGACGTCTCTTCGACAGCTGCATCCGAACAACCGTATTCTACAGTAGCGAAACCTGGGCGATGCGATCGAGCGACAAGGAGCGTCTGGATATCACTCTAAGAAAGATGGAGCGACGAATGGTCGGAGTTACTCTCAGAGATCGAATGAGAAACGAATAATACGTGAGATCACCAAAGTTCGAGACTGGAACAAGGATGCCCTCAGAAACAAAGCAAAATGGGCGCTGAAGATCCGGGCAATGCAAACCAATCACTGGACTCGTGCGACTACCGTATGGACGCCCTACAACCGTGCACGCCCTGCGGGCCATCCCAAGACTCGCTGGCGCGACGATCTCAGGCGTATGATCGGTCCCCACTGGTGGAACGCAACTAATGAAGAATATGGCCCCATCCTCACCTGAGCATTACTGCCTGAAGTGATAAATAATTGAATTGAATTGAACCCGTGGCGCTGTGTCGGACCGAGGGACAGATTCAATATTTCACTCACCAATCAATTCCAATTGTCAATACCGTATGACTACAGTACCCCCGACTTGCCGTAACCAGATGAGGTGAGTCATATCATGGGTCAGATTCGTGATTCATCATCAGATTGATTACAACCTGGCATATATGACGTGCCATACCATTGCGAAAAGCTCGTGAGGCTGAGAGCGTTGAGGAAAAGTTGCGATGTAGAGACGAAGTGGTGGAATCGCAACTTTTCCGGATCACTCGAAGCCTCACAAGCTTTTTTCAATGGCATACGCCGAACGCGCAAACAAGCGATCAACGCTTAACATCAAAGCAGCCTATAGTCTCTCTTAAATACGTGTTCTTCTCGAACGAATCTTACAATCGTAATATGCTTGTGATGTTTGCCCTCAGAGATCTTATCCAATCGATTGCTTAATGTCGTAATTACTAAGTTACCATTAAACCGTAAGGGATTTTCACGGGCACATGAGCTCGCAAAAGTGTTGCAGCCAAAAGATGCGCAAAATTTTTCTGATCAAGATTCTTAAAAGAAATCCCAAAAAAGTTGAAAATTGACTTCGTGACGATGAAAAACAACATGTTTGTTGGTTGCTCTGTTTGTCCGTCCGTGACAGTCAAGTCCAAAAAGTAGATCAATCCAGTCCAAGAAGTAGATCAACTTGCCCGTTTTCGCCCCTTTCGTCATCCGATCGATCGATAATCTTGACCTACCGTATACCTACCGTAATCGAAACCAACAGTAACCCATCCATGTGGGTCAGACGCTGGGTCAGATTCATGATTTCATCAGCCAATCAATTATAAATGTTAATACCGTACACGTACAGTAACCCAAACGTTACCGTAACTCGGCTACCGTATCCCACAGCTACCGTAACCCACCTACAGTATCCCGATCGTTACCGTAACCCGCCTACAGTAACCGAAACGTTACCGTAGCCCATCTACAGTATCCGATCGCTACCGTAACCCGGCTACAGTACCCGATCGCTACCGTAAACCGGCAACAGCACCCAATCGCTACCGTAACCCGGCTACAGCACCCAATCGCTACCGTAACCCGGCTACTGTACCCGATCGCTACCGTAACCCGGCTACAGTTCCCGATCGCTACCGTAACCCGGCTACAGCACCCAATCGCTACCGTAACCCGGCTACAGCACCCAATCGCTACCGTAACCCGGCTACTGTACCCGATCGCTACCGTAACCCGGCTACAGTTCCCGATCGCTACCGTAACCCGGCTACAGCACCCAATCGCTACCGTAACCCGGCTACAGCACCCAATCGCTACCGTAACCCGGCTACAGTACCCGATCGCTACTGTAACCCGGCTACAGTACCCGATCGCTACCGTAACCCGGCTACAGCACCTAATAGCTACCGTAACCCGGCTACCGTATCCCACAGCTACCGTAACCCGGCTACTGTACCCGATCGCTTCCGTAACCCATCTACAGTATCCCGATCGTTACCGTAACCCGCCTACAGTAACCCAAACGTTACCGTAGCCCATCTACAGTATCCGATCGCTACCGTAACCCGGCTACAGTACCCGATCACTACCGTAACCCGGCTTCTTTCACCGGCATGGGATCCACATGGATCCTGGACCAGTACATGCCAAATGAAAAGTCATTCCAAAAATTGGACTGGACCTCACATTCGATCCATGCCAAACCTATTTTCTTTCCCCGGGATGGGATCCACATGGATCCTGGACCAGTACATGCCAAATGAAAAGTCATTCCAAAAATTAGACTGAACCTCACATTTGATCCATGCCAAACCTATTTGCTTTCCTACGCATGGGATCCACATGGGTCCTGGACCAGTACATGCCAAATGAAAAGTCATTCCAAAATTTGGACTGGACCTCACATTCGATCCATGCCGAACCTATTTTCTTTCCCCGGGATGGGATCCATATGGGTCCAGGGACCAGTACATGCCAAATGAAAAGTCATTCCAAAATTTGCCTATGCTCC
The DNA here is from genome assembly GCA_036245825.1 of Pristionchus entomophagus. Taxonomy (NCBI): domain Eukaryota; kingdom Metazoa; phylum Nematoda; class Chromadorea; order Rhabditida; family Neodiplogasteridae; genus Pristionchus; species Pristionchus entomophagus. Next base: position 38,639,377 of record BTSX01000005.1, read on the forward strand.
GGCCATACCCTTTATGAAAAGCTCGTGAGGCTGAGAGCGTGGAGGAAAAGTCACGAGCTTTTTGCAACGGTATACGCCCCATTCGCAAGCAAGCAGTGTTCGGCTAATGTGTAAGGCGGCGAAACGCGAAAAAAAATCGCATCACCTTTTGGACCATGATACGGGGGTCATGATCAGTGGTCGATCATCTCGCCTCACCTTTTGGACCATGATACGGGGGGTCATGGTCAGTGGTCGACCATCTCGCATCACCTTTTGGACCATGATACGGGGGTCATGGTCAGTGGTCGATCATCTCGCATCACCATTTGGACCATGATACGGGGGTCATGGTCATTGGTCATCGTCACACATCACCTTTTGGACCATGATACGGGGGTCATGGTCATTGGTCGACGTCACGCATCACCTTTTGGACCATGATACGGGGGTCATGGTCATTGGTCGACGTTACACATCACCTTTTGGACCATGATACGGGGGTCATGGTCATTGGTCGATGCCACTCATCACCTTTTGGACCATGATACGGGGGTCATGGTCAGTGGTCGTAGCCCACTGATGGTATCACAGTCGTGGGCACGCTTGTAGCTCGCTTCAAATTCATCAGAAAAATAATACCTATGCTCCAGCCATGCTGTTGTGATAAGTAAGCGAGAACGTGTCCGGACGTGTTCTAACGTGTCAGAACCTGTTCTGACCTATCAGAACATGACAGAATGTGTACGGGCGTGTGCTAACGTTTACGTACGTGTTTTGACACGTTGAACCATAGTCGTAAGCACGCTTTGAGATCGCTTCAAATCATCAGAAAACCTATGCTCCGGCCATGCTATTGTGAAAAGCTCGTGAGGCTGAGAGCGTGGAGGAAAAGTTGCAGATGTAGCCACGGAGCGAAGCGGTGTGGCTACATCGCAACTTTTCCGGAGTGCTCGAAGCCTCACGAGCTTTTTGCAATGGCATACGCCCCGCTCGAAAACATGCGATCCTTGCTTAACAATAGAACTTGAGCAATATAACTTGCGCCCTACCTAACCCGAGCAGGACGTAGTCCTGCTAGTTCACTATGTTACCCAAACCCGTAAGGAAAATGGTTTTGCGTCCGGCGGTATGACTTGATTTTTTCCATCAGCTGTCTTTGCCGGAATCAGAACGATCACGCAGAAAAAAAACCAAAAAAAGTTGGATCTTTATTGAGAAAAATTGAAAAATGTCTTGTCTGTTTGTCTGTCCTAACTACGGTAAGTCCACGCGGGTCAGATCGCGGGTCAGACTCGTGATTCATACGGTAGTTGGGCGCCTTGAGTTCCAATCGATCAATAATCAACGCCTACAGTATACCTACCGTAATCGGAACATACAATAACCCGTTGAGCTGGTCAGACCATGGGTCAGATTCGTGATTTCATCAGCCAATCAATTCAAAATGTTGATACCGTATGCCAACAGCAGTCGAAAGCTACCGTAACCCGTTGAGCTGGGTCAGACCATGGGTCAGATTCTTGATTTCGTCAGCCAATCAATTCAAAATGGTCACGCAACCTAACGTAGTCCCGCTAGTTCACTACGTTACCCAAACCCGTAAGGTAAATGCTTTTGTGTGCTGCGATATGACTGATTTTTATCCTATCAGGTGTGGAAGCCGGATTTGGGACGATCACGCAGAAAAAAATCGGAAAAAAGTTGGGGCTATTTTGAGTAAAGTTGACAAATGTCTTGTCTGTGCGTGGTGTCCACAGTATTGAAAAGAAAAAAAAGATTTCGTGTACAGTATTGAAACTACGGTAAGTCCACGCGGGTCAGACCGCGGGTCAGATACGTGATTCATCAGCCAATCACTTTTTAGTCCATGTACCGGGGGTCATGAACACTGGTCAACCTCACGTATCACGTTTTGGACCATGTACCGGGTGTCATGGTCATTGGTCGACCTCACGCATCACGTTTAGGACCATGTACCGGGGGTCATGGTCATTGATCGACCTCACGCATCACGTTTTGTACCATGTACCGGGGGTCATGGTCAGTGATCGACCTCACGCATCACGTTTTGGACCATGTACCGGGGTTCATGGTCAGTGGTCGATCTCATGCATCACGTTTAGGATCATGTACCGGGGTTCATGGTCAGTGGTCGACCTCATGCATCACGTTTAGGACCATGTACCGGGGTTCATGGTCAGTGGTCGACCTCATGCATCACGTTTAGGACCATGTACCGGGGTTCATGGTCAGTGGTCGACCTCATGCATCACGTTTAGGACCATGTACCGGGGTTCATGGTCAGTGGTCGACTTCATGCATCACGTTTAGGACCATGATACGGGGGTCATGACCATTGGTCGACCTCACGCATCACGTTTTGGACCATGTACCGTGGGTCATGGTCAGTGGTCGACCTTACGCATCACGTTTTGGACCATGTACCGCGGGGGTCATGGTCATTGGTCCACCTCAGGCATCACGTTTTGGACCATGTACCGGGGATCATGGTCATTGGTCGACCTCACGCATCACGTTTTGGACCATGTACAAAGCCTCACGAGCTTTTCACAATGGCATTCGCCCCACATACAGATAAGCGATTTGCCGATATCCTTGTGTGCAGGCTAAGCCGAGCGGGGCGTAGTCCCGCTAGTTCTCTAATTGGTGATGAAGACGCAAAATAATGAAAAGGCATCATTTATTTCTAATAAAATTTCGGTTTAAAGTCTTATTACGCCGAGCCACATTAAATTTCAGACTAGACTCCCAGTTTACATGTCGCACTTTCCCGCAGGATTCTCAACATGGATAGTTCTTCATTTGGCCCAGGTGACAGATGTTGCGAAATAATTAATTAGATCAAGATCAGAACAAAATGAATCGCATTCGTGTTTTGTACTCTGAAAATAAGTTTCCAGGTTGGTACACACGGAAAGGTCGACCACAATCCGCAAGAGAACATGAGGAAATATGGACAGGTGATGTTTGAGAGATGATATTTTATGAGATAGCTAGTCGAAATCGGATGTGTTTGTCAAATTTCTCATGGCTATGGAAACGATCTCATTTTTCTCTGAAATACATGGAATGTGTCACAACATGTTTCGAAATGCAGACTAATGATGGCAAATCGGCATTCGACTCTCTCCATTTCGCGTTATCTCTCGTCATATAGAAACTAGAGAGCATGAAAATTGAGGAAAATCGCATGCCGTTTTGACTTCGTTCAGACGACTCCCCCGCTCTACAACTACAGTAACATCGACGTGCCGGTATATCTGTACTGGGGCAGAGAAGATTGGGGAACGGAGCCGGAGGACATAGAGTCCTACATCCTTCCCAACATCAAGAAGAGTTTATTGATGGTAGGTACTACATAATGTTATCTAGCATTATAAAATAAGTGCAACTTTGACTGATAAGATCCAATGAACAAATTTTTAGGGCGGTTTGGAAGTTCCCGGCTACAATTGGACTTTCCGCTGGCTACAGATTGTGCGGAGAAAGTGTGGAATCCGATGGCTGAGATTATGAGGAATCAAGAGATAAACATGTGCAGTCGATAAATAAATAAATAGAATCGATTGCAATTTGAAGTTCCAGCGTTGTTAAAACTACGATTACACACAGTACCAGAAACATACCATTGTAATTCTGAATATTCTGTAATGCAATTCTTATGAATGCAGTTAATATTGTGATCGGCTGTGTAAGATTTGCACGATTTCGGTATGATGTCGTGCTATCGATTGATTTATTTAAAACCTATCGAAAACTTTATTATCTCTGAACGGTTGCCGCCAGTGAGCTCGCCCTCCCAATAAATTATCAGCGTTCCCCTATGCCAAGTGCGGACTCCAAATGACAGCATTGGGCAGTTTCATCGTATTCTTCATATTTTATGATCCTATTCCGTAATTGCTATCTTTGAAAATAATATTTTTTAAACAATTATTGATCAGATTTAGATGGAACTGCATCAGTTGCTCGAGTCTTTCAATGACCGGAATAATGCTAAATTGGCTCAGTTGAAAGCCGAAGCGGAGGCTCAGGAGAGGAGATTCACCATCACTTCTTTCTCGATCGGCATAGCAGTGAGTTTTCCATTTGTAATTTGTCCCGTCAAGAAGAACATATTTAAGATAGTGCCCGTTTGTTTCGTCATTATGTTTTCGTATATTTTAATTTCACCCGTTTGGGAAACGAGCGGACATTGCATTGAAATTCGAATTCAAGTCTCCTCAAGATAGCTCTATGTGGAATTCCTGTCTCATAGGAGCACTCTATAGGAATAAAATTCCCGAATGTTCATTGGAAATTGGCAATAATAAATGGGTAAGTATGTAATAATATTGCATTCGTCGACCTTAAATTCAATTACTAATTTTAGCGCACAATAACAATTATTTTGAATGCGGATGAGTTAAAATCTTTGCTTGAGTTCATGAAGCCCCTCGCGAAGGCAACACAATTCGAAACTGTTGAATTCAGCAGTGGGCTTCCCGAAGTAGCTCATGCATGCGCGAATTTCTTCAAAAGCCAATCTACTGCGGAAATGATTACTCTGCGGGATTATTATAATACTGATTTGTGAATGAACCCTCTCTTTGAATAAATTATCACATAATTCCAGTACTCCGTTGCTCACTTTGGTGCAGAATCTGCGGCCCTCGATGCTCATGTACGATTGTTCGATCATGAGAGAAGGTTAATTCAACTTTAATAATGCCATACAAGGGCAATAATAATGCAAAGCGTTCCAGACAAAGACAAATATATGAAAAATTAAACATTTTAGAGATTTCTCATTTTCTTGACGAAAGCAGCCGAAGTTGTGAGAGAAATGACCATCACTCAATTCTCTCAACGCCGCTTGAGAACCCTCTTACCACTGAATTTAATTCGAGATATATTAAGCAGAAACTGCAGCTATCTTATCTGTGATGCGAAAACCAAAATTTCCGCAGGTGAAGCTGAACAATTAGTGCAGGTTCGTAATTTGATAAAGATTTCTAGACAATACATTATAAATTTCAGTTTAATCATATCTTGGGGAAGAAAGTGTTTGTCGCTATTCCGATCTCCGGAGGTTCAATTAACACATCGATCGGAGAATATAGATTGCGCACGGGATCATTGTATCCCAGAGGCCAGATTATGCTGTTCATCGAGCACATTGAGCTCAATCCAACACAATTGTTTTGAAATTAAACGGTCATGGTCTATGATTAAATTAGCATACATAATCTAACAAAATTCTCATTGTATTTTCATGCCATGGATCACAATCTTCATGTAATTTTATTTGCACGATATGCACGGAATAATAACAATCATCTCACAATCAATGTTATATTATGCTCAATGTGTATGCATCATAAGTCGCTTGGCTCAGCCAGTTTGTGTGAAATAGCAATATGAGGCCGTTTGCGTTAGGCTCAACAAGTGGTTGGAACAGGTAAAATATAACATATACTCAAAAGTTAGCCCTACGGGTACTTTTCGATTCTGAATCGCCTGATGAAGTCCGTTTTTCGATCTGAGTCTTCTGAATCCCGGTAAGTCACGACGTCAATTTTACCATAATTTGATTCTGCTATAAAAACTGGTCCGTGAAGGCCACAATTATGCGAAATCTCGTGTACCCGACCAGAATTCAATTCTCTACAAACTGAAAAAAAAATTGAAGTGCTATCTTTTCTGGTTTTCGAGAAAAAGATTTTTAAAAATGAATTTCCCGAGCGAAATCCCATGGCATGTTTAAAAAGCACACTCTCCTGATCATTTTGGTATATGGGGTTAGGAGCTTGACTAGTGGGAAAGTGGTTTTAGCTCGATTTTTGTGCCGAGAACTCGCATTTTTTGGAGTTTTTCGGGTACCACTTTTTTCTTTAGAGTTTTCATGATATCTAACATAGAAATTCGGTTTCTACGCGCAAAAATACACCAGATACTCCTATTGTCCAGTGAATCTAAGAAAATGACTTTTTTGACTGAAAAATCGACATCGACGACGACTTTTATGTTAGAGATCATGAAAACTAGAAATAAGAAAAAATGTACCCAAAAAACTCAAAAATATGAGAGTTCTCGGCACAAAAATCGAGCTAAAACCACTTTCCCACTAGTCAAGCTCCTAACCCCATATACCAAAATGATCAGGAGAGTGTGCTTTTTAAACATGCCATGGGATTTCGCTCGGGAAATTCATTTTCAAAAATCTTTTTCTCGAAAACCAGAAAAGATAGCACTTCAATTTTTTTCCAGTTTGTAGAGAATTGAATTCTGGTCGGGTACACGAGATTTCGCCCAATTGTGCCCTCCACGGACCAGTTTTTATAGCAGAATCAAATTTTGGCTAAATTGACGTCGTACCGTACCGGGATTCAGCATACTATGACTTGTCGGTCAGAGAAACTAGAAAAAAGGATGTGGAGAGCTTCCATTCAGAAGAAAACAGGAATGCTCATTGTTTATATTAGTGACGGATAGAGAATATTGGAAGAGCGCGATTCGGCGCGTGTCGAGAAATAGTAGAAGAGGCACTCGCTCTCTCTCGTTTCTCAACAACTTTCCAACTGTTGTGTGCACAAATCCATGCCATCTTTGAAAATGTCATTTGAAAATTGTGAAAAATGTGTGCAAAACTAGTGATGCCCACTCGAATCCGACCCTCCTCGATTCGCGAGATCTCTCGATTCTCTGAGTTGTGAGAAGCGTAGGCGCATAGAGGAAAAGATCCATTTTCTCATTAATAATTGCCAAAAACAAAGCAACATTATCTGGATTGATTCCTACTCGAGAACTCCGCTGATTCTGATATCATTGCGATTTAACTATTTTCTGTTGAGACTATTGCATCTCACAATAAATTACTAGATCTGAAGAGAGTGCACTATTAGACATGGCAACACATGTCTAAGATATTATCGCCTCGTTTTTGACGCAAGTTTTGCTTCTAATCCGGATCCAATCAGTCACATCCTGCATGCACTTTGCTTCATGATATCAGTGCCCTGTAGTATTAGGCTTGATTAGATTATGCCATCACTTTATTATGAAATCACTTGAATCTATCCATCTCACGCGGATCATTAATTACCTTGAAAATATGAGAACGGTTGACAGCTAAAGCCGAACAATGGTGAATATTATTAGTATTCACAGTTGGTAATCACAGTTAGCTCTAAGAGATTAATAGTTGATGAGGACTTGAGAAAAGGGCCTGGTTTGAATAGAGGAGAGGAACTCTAGATCAATCTACATACACAATGATTGCGGGAAAGTGCAGAGAAATGTGATAATGCCAAATCGGCTAGAGGAGAGTTTTGGTTTAACCGCCCGAGAAATTGAGGTAATCGTAGTATGTGTACGGACCAGAGTAGTACGAGTTGTTCAACATCTGAGATGCTCTATATTATTTCAATTGATAACTCATTAATCGCATACCTGATGAGGGAAGAAGTTACCGTAGGGCAAGTACACGGATGATGGAATGGGAGAATGATGATTCATTGCCTGAATATTAGTGATTTCGTTTCGGTTTTAACTCTCTCCATTTCACACACTCTCTCGTGTCTCTGACCGACGAGATAGTGTGTAGAATGGAGAGAGCCGAACTGGAATTTACATTCCTTCTGAATATGATGAGATATAGCCCATTGACCGTTTGTGGGCAGGAATTGGATGTAGTTCAGTGGATAAGGGTATGAAGGGATAAGGAGGGGAAGGATTTATCGGGACATGGGAGAATGGAAGGGAACGTGTGATCAGGGCGATTGTTGTAGAGTATGAAATGAGATAGGGAGATAACTATCACCGACACAGACCTATCATAATCGTTCTTACTAGGGCTGGTTGAGCGCATGCGACAGTGCGATGCAGCAAATAAACACCGGTACAAACTCTTCCTCCTTTCCTCCCCAATGGATTGCTACGTCAAAATTACTCCCCTCCTTCTGGCTCTCAATTTCGTCGTCGCTTTAGTGAGGGACGAGATTACGGCGCCGCAATCGTCAATTATCAAAACTATCTCTCACCGTAGTAGAATCAGAAAGGGGAAGAGTCCACTGCGATTGGGGAAAGCTCGGGAATTGAGGAACAGCAGAGAGTTCTGAGGGCCCTCCCAATAGCGGAGAGTCGACATGTTCCCCCAGTCTGTGCACGTCCATCTTCGATGCCTGAAGTTCTCGAATATAGCCTATTGAACACATATCGTCTTTACCGTTGAAGCTGCGGGGAAAGGGATGGTGCACTGAGATCGAGGGAAGTCCGAGAATGCAGAGAGCCCGGAGGATCCGCCCAATAGCGGAGCGTCGTCAATCGCCTAAAGTAATCTATTGAGGCTACTGAGGATCGCCGAAACATCCAGCAGCGTCATCTAAGTGTTTTTCGCAATTCCCTGATTCCCCTGGGCAGTTTCCTTCCCTCCCGAACATTGCGTCATTGTCTCCATACCATTCCATCCCCTCCCCCATCAGGCACAACAGGAGCTACTACCCGTGGCTCGGTAGGCGCACCCGAACGCAGATAATCGACAATCTCTCCGATTCTGGGGAATTCGGCAGAGGCCACAGCACCAGGAGCATTCGCCGCCTGTAAATAACAAGTCTGACCCATCGAACAACACTGGATCCGCTTACCGTAGTCTTAGAGACAGGCAGGAGTAGGTTTGGCTGAGCGGAGAGAAGGCCAGGCGCCGAGGGATCGGTGAAATCGCCTGATTGGGGAAGAGGAGCTTCATCGCCCTCTTGCTTGACGTCAGGAGAATTAGTGGGGAGGGAGGAAATACATTGGGAGATGCGAGCTCCGGCACTGCCGGTAGAAGAAACGCCCGAATTGTCGATAACTCCTGTGCAAAATACCGATATCTTTGATTATTTCTCATGCATGAGTTCTGTGCGCGATTCGTGAATTGATTGCCATACTGCGGAGGGGGAATTATAAAGATACCTTGCAGATTCTCTTCCAATTCGGTCGTCGGTTTCGGCTTGTCGGCCTTTTTCAGCTTCGCTCGTCGATTCTTGAACCATATCTGAAATGCATCATCACAATTGAAAACCATTCACTTCTTTTCCTCCCTATTCCTAGCTGCATAGTGGATCGTGGATGCGCCCAATCAAGAAGGCCCAATAGTGTGTCGAAAGCGTCCGCTTTGAAGGGATTAACGACGCGCTTGGAAAGAGGATGTGGATCCAAGCATGGGGCATCTTGGGGACGCACACCAGAGATGCTTAGACTCTTCACGACTAATACTCACCTGAATACGACCCTCGGCGAGGCCAATCTTCTTGGCCAGTGCTTCCCTCGCATAGACATCCGGATACGGCGTTTCCTGGAATGATGTAGTTTGTAGTGATGTCGTTCAAATTTCCCACTATCTTCTTCACAATCTTTCGCAACTCTGACCGGCAAGAAAGTGTGCTGATTGGACAGATCCAAAACCGAAATTACACTCCTAGTCGCGTGACTCTCAGTTATCTCCATTTCGCGTTATCTTTTTCTCACCATCGAGAGAGAGGAATGAAGATAGCCCTATCCGGCACCTGATTTCTCATTTCACGATCCGTGTGGGTACGGTAACAGACTGTAAGGGATACGGTATTCCCACCCAGAAATCACTTTTAGATCCATCTTGGTACGATATCAGACTCTAAGGGTTATGGTACTTCCTCGTGGAACTTTCTTCACGATCTATCTACGGTATCAGAATGATGATTACGGTATTCCCACCTTGAACAATTCCTCCATTGCTCGTAGCTGGGAGTGAGAGAAGGTCACCCGCTCCCGACGCGCCTTGGGAGGACCCACCATTCCTAAATCGATCGAATATAGAAATCTACAGGTATGATACTACGGTATTATATTCCACAACTTCCATTCAATCGTCAATGATTAGCCACTAGAAGCCATAATCAGCATATTCCAAGCGATTGGTGAATGTTTTCTTACCATAATGCACCGGTATGCCTATTCTAGCAAAATACTTGGCCTGAGTGGCAGTGAGCCTTGGAGCACTCGGCCTTCCGTTGTTGGACACTGTACCACACGGTTGCATGTAGGGTAACAGAGCTGCAGAAGTATAAGCCATGCTGAAGTTGATTTGGATATGAAAAAGGAAGATTAGTGATGGAAAAACACGGAAACGGCCCTCCTCAATTTGCTCGGCTCACGCGTTATCTGACCGAGGGGGGAGAGCCGAGAGACATGAGGAGAGCTAGATTGGTGTGGCTAGAAGGCGAGAAATAAGATTGGAAGAAGAAGAAGAAGCGGAGCTGTTGGGCCGATTGGGATTAGGCAGATTATCAACATGGATACGAGAGGGAGGCGTGGGACCATCGTGGCCCTTCAGTAGCTAGGGATAAGGTGAGGGGAGGGAGAGGGGAGATGGAGGGAGGTGGAGGGTCTGGTGGCAGATGAGATATTGCAGAAACTATCAAGTTTCGGGAAGCGTTGAGGAATCATGTGGTTGGAGGAGAGGTTGCCTGCTGGTGATGGCAACACGACAAGGACCCTCCTGGTTTCTTGGGCTTTCTCGCTGGTCAGAGAAAGGAGAGAGTACGCGAATTGAAGAGAGTATTCCTGCTCGAGAGAGTCAAATGACAAAAAAAGCAGAATACGTGACGTCAATTCTGTTGGCAAAGGCTCGAATCAAGAATATTACCTAAAGATGATACCTACTAGATATTTTACTTATGAGAGGAATCGCCAGATTTTCGAGAGCCCTGCGGCGGTAGGAATTTGTTTCTCCGATTCCGCTCAAAAGTGAAAATTAAGTACTTCGAATGATGCTCTTTCAAACTGCGTTAGCTGATTTTTGATATCAGGTCACATCTTCGAGTATTGTTAGGTCAAATTAGGGACACTACGAAATTTACTACCAAAATTGCGTCAGTAAAACAGCCATAACTCGTTTTAAAATTATGCTAGAAACAATTCCAAAAAAGTGTTCGAATGAGGGGGCGGAGCGGAACATTTGTTATGTTGAAGATGTCATTCCTCGTCTATGAGCTGGATCAGGGCGGTCGGTTTTCCAAAACTATGATGTAACTTTCCTAATACCGATTTCCCCAATAAGCGCCGAAGAGTGATTTGAGAAAAAACTAGTACCAATCACCTTAAATCAGAGAGATCGGATTATAGGAAAAAAAATAGGGCGGGACTTTTTTTTTCTCATATATTTTGGAGATAAATGTTTAAATGACTCTGACTCCTTTTTCACCAACCATGTGGTCCCCTCTTAGGTCCGATTTTGGTCGAAAGAATGTTGTCTCAAAATCATGTCCCTATAGGATTTTCTGGTTTATTTTTGAGCGTAAATAACGAATTTGCTAACTAGAGCTCATAAAACCTCGAAATAAAAAAGTTATGACCAAAATTCGGGACTAAATTTTTCTGGGATTTTCTTTATATCATAAATTTTTTCTTTCGAAGTTTCATGAGCTCTAGTTAACAAATTCGTTTTCTACGTTCAAAAATAAGTCAGAAATTCCTATAAGGACATAATTCTGAGACAAAATTCTTTCGACCAAAATCGGACCTAAGGGGGGACCACATGGTTGGTGAAAAAGGAGTCAGAGTCATTTAAACATTTATCTCCAAAATATATGACTATAGGAAATTTTGGTGTATTTTTGCACGCTGATTCTGAATTTTGATATGAGAGCTAATGAACACTTGAATGAAAAAAGTTATGTTTGAAAAACGTCGAAAAATTGTAAAAATCGCAGGTTTTTCGGACAAAAGTCCCGCCCCATTTTTTTCCTATAATCCGATCTCTCTGATTTAAGAGGTGGTGATTGGTACTAGTTTTTTCTCAAATCACTCTTCGGCGCTTATTGGGGAAATCGGTATTAGGAAAGTTACATCACTTTTTTGGAAAACCGACCGCCCTGATCCAGCTCATAGACGAGGAATGACATCATCAACATATGAAATGTTGCCCTAAATCTCATAATTTGGAAACTTTTTTGGAATTTTTTCTAGCATAATTTTAAAGCGAGTTATATCGGTTTTCATGAGGCAATTTTGGTCGTAAATCTCATTGTGTCCATTCTTTGACCTAACAATACTCGAAGATCAGACCAGATATCAAAATTCCGCATCGAAATTACTTACGTTTCACTTTTCAGCAGGATCTGAGAAAACAATTCCTACCGCCGCGGTATGGTCATTTCTCTGGAATCTCTCGCGATTCCTCTCTTATCATTTGTCTTGCATTTTAGATTTGGATACATTTGGGTCGAAACTTCAGAATTACATGCATCGTCAGCAATATCAGAAGGATGAAATGGCATCGATCTAAAAAATGAGCGTAAAATGATGTTCAGCTAGAATCAAGCAATCACGTAGAGGGGGCTCGTTATTGCAAAGTAAAGTCTACAATGTATGTGTATGCTTATGCCGATGAAACGAACTTTTCCTCTTGCTGTGGGGATTTTTCCGCGACTTGTGCGAAAATATCGTGTTGATTGCTGGATTAATTAATGAAATGTACTCAAGAAATGGATCGGAGTGCATTTCCAATGAGCCTTCATCTCGAATGACTCTAAGCTTAATCGCATCATTAGAGTCATTTCACTTCCGGTGTCGTATTGCCTCTCACTTTCTCATGTCCGCTTGTGGTTGTGGCTTCTGTCTGTAAATAGGCGCACTTTCACTTCTCAAGTTCTACTAGTGGTTTCGCACCAGCCGCTGCCGTGAGGCTCGCCTGCAGCTGACTCCGGTGCTGCCGACGCGACGCGTGCGCATCAGGAATTGCTGCTGCTGCAGCCGCAGTCAAAGCGACCGCCGTGGCACACGCAGCAGCTGCATCCGACGGAGACGCTGCCGCACTGACTGCAATCATCGCACGTGCAGCACTCGGCGGTTTAGCAGGGGTTTGTGTCTAGTAGTTCCCCCTGCAGCTAGATGGACAAAACATTCTGAATAGTTGAATTGTCAACTGCTTATTTTGCTACTGCATGTTTTCTCATTGCACAGAAATTTTCAGTGACTCCGCCCGATACTCACGCGCCAGTCGCAGCTGCTACACTTTCCACCAGCCCGTCCGCTTCGTCCTGGCAGCGTGCCGTCACGCGGTCTGCCGTGAGTGCGCGGACACACTTGCGGATGGACGACTCCGTATTTTATACCCGGGACTGAGACTATTGGAGGAACTGGAGAATTATGATAGCCGATTGACTCATCGGCTAATATTCAATACCTAACCATGGGAATCTCCATTCGTAATGTCACTAATTTCTTCTCCCAATCCAATAAATACATTTTTATTCAATTGCAACGGTGATTCTCTCTCAACACAATTGCTACATGATGCATTAGATCCACTGGTATTTCTTTCGATTCTCGGTTACGTAAAGCGTTTATGACGATCGAAGATATCTTAAGATTTTATGAAAATGAATTCAAAACTATCCAAAGACGAACTATCCAAAAACTATCCACTTCTTTGTCTCCACTGCCCCGCACCCTACACTAACAAGAGTTTATCTTTCAGTGTACTCGAAAGAAGAAGATTACTATTATCCGCGTGGGGATCTTTCAGGTCCTCTCAGTCCAGCTGGCGCTAATTTTCTTCTTCTCACTCGCTATTCGGGAACGGCAATTATGTTTGTGCCGTATTTATTTAACAAAAATGGAGAGCGGTACGGTAAATCGATAGATTCAAAGGATCCGTAGTAGAGAGGCCATATTAGTGAACAACGAAGAAGAAGAAGAGACTTAGCACCAGCTGGAATGAGGCGTTGACAGATCCCCGCCGATAACAGTAATCTCCTTGTTTCGCGGAGTGCCGTGAGGTAAGGGTGTAATTTCGGTTTTGGCTCTCTCCATTGAGCACACCATCTCGCTGGTCAGAGAAACGAGAGAGTGTGCAGAATGAGGAGAGCCGAAAACCGAAGCAACATCGCTACTGAGCGCCTGTCGAAAACCGCAGACTACCGTAATTAGAGACCACAGGCTCCGCCCACTTGGAAGGAATAGAGAGTTGCCCAAAACATGGCGAGAGGTCCGGCAAGTCGGGTTCGTAATCAAATCAAACGATCAAAAGCGTTTTCGGTAGGTCTAAGGATCCTGCACAAACGACGTGATGCGCAGCTTGATCGGTCAATTTTAAGTAGGTCAAAATTGACGATTTATGGTCCAGAGTATCGATTTGAAGGGTTTCTAGTGATCGTACCCAGCTGCGCACATGCCCTTTACTTAATTTGTATGTTAGAGGAATTTTAATATTTTTTTTGGAATTTTAATATTTTGAGCGCGGGAGGAGCGGGGCGAGAGAGCGGGGGAGGGAGAGAGACACACGAGAGAGGCTCCGCCCCTTTTCTCTCTCGCTTCATTTCTCTCTCCTTTCCCTTGTCCGCGCGCGCGTGGTTTTCGGGGGAGAACTCGGCTGAGAGATGAGATAGAGACAAACTCGAGAAAGCAAAAATTATATTCATAACGAGAGCAACACAATGAGCATAAAATTGAGTATGTGCAGTCAATTTGGTAGATCACCCTGTGGTCTCTAACCGTAATCCACAGTAAGATGTATCGAGTAGGGATGACAATTGGGCAACCGACCCTCCTCATTTCTCCAGTTCTCTCGTTTCTCTGACCGACGAGAGAGCGCTGGAATGGAGGAGAATTGCTTCCGAATCGCCATCCATATATGTAGCACATCTCTTTCCATTCTCCGTAGAAGTGTACTAAACAAGGCATTTAGCGAGGCATTCCTACCGTAGTTTCTCCAGGGTCCTTCGATAACAACCTTCATCCCTCCATCCTTTCTTCTTCTTTTTACTCGTGATTCTGAGAATCCTTTTCGAATCGGTGCCCGAACTCTCCTCATTTTGTCTGATCTCTCGCTGGTCGGAGAGACGAGAGAGTGCGCGAAATGAGGAAAGTGTTTCTGCCGTGTCATCAATAATCTCTCGTTTCTCTGACCGGAAAGATAGCATTGACGATGAAGAGAGTCGCGCCTCGATTTTCCCTATAATGTGTGTGACTTCTGCCGTTTCATCTCCTCGAATCTTCTCTCTCGACTCGACTCCGCCCACTCCTTGTTACTCCCTAATTGATAATAACCGCCCCTCTCAGTGAGTCCGCGCACCACATAGAGTCCCCTACAATCCCCTCACAGTCAGTCTCCATCCTACAGTAGTCCTGTCAGTCGTCGATCGGTACCTACAGTAGCACTACTCTCGCCTAGGCTACCGTTTCTTCAGCACGTTCTCCCTTGCACAGCACACTTTCATCCTATAAGAAGCGCCTACCGACCCAGTCGTCTTCAGTAGCTCCCACCATAACACTCTACTATACTACAGTATCAATCCATCGTTGATCTACCGTAACCTCAATGCTACCGTACCCTGCACAACCGCGCCGAGAGCTCCTCATCAAGAGTTCCTACAGTAAGCGCTCACACGTAGCCATGCTATCATACCAAATATAGATAGAGGTCTGATAGTCAGCTGCGTGTGAGGGCTTCTGTAATCTTACCGTAGTCCCCATTACAGTATCCCCAATGCACAGAGAGGGACCACTACCGTACACCTTCCATATCAGTTAGGCATATCTTACTGTATCCATCCCAACCCTGGTAGCCATTCCGTAACCGATATAATACTCATCTCGGTGCTCGTTACCGTACCCAGGTCATCCCGCACGTAAACCACTTTTTCAGTACCACTAAGATGCCGTGGTATAGGGAGAGCGGTTCACGCCCGGGCACCGGTACCGTATGCCTCCACCTACCGTAATCTCATACTGCAATACCCTTCATCACCTGATCTACCGTAATCCCTGACGTCAGTATCCCTCCAACCCTGATCTACCGTCTCAATGCTACCGTATCCCGGACAATCGCGCCAAGAGTCTCTCATCAAGAGTTCCCTGACTTCTCACAACTGAATAGATGAGAAGCAGCGAATTCTTGAAGAGAGCAGCGCTTTCTATCCCCTTATCATCCCCTCAAGTGAGGGCGAATCGGATTTCTCCTCATTTCGTGTGCTCTCTCGTTTCACTGACCGGCGAGAGAGAATGTGAATCGAAGAGAGTCGACTCTGTTTTGAGATCACTAGTACCAGAAAAGTGTTTTTACATGGTTTGCGACTCGTTGTAAGAATGGGTGAGCCACAAAACCAATAGCCCTCCTGACTTTGCTTTGGGACACCGGAAAGAGAGAGAGATTTGCAAAGCTGTTCCACCTCATTCACTTAGAAACATTGACCGTAACCGATGTAGTGATGGAAAATTGGCCTAGACTCTCCTCATTTTGCGTGATCTCTCGTCGGTCAGAGATATGAGAAAGCACGCGAATTGAGGAGAGAGTTTAGCCTACCATAATCCACAGCAGAATTGGTTGATCTATCGTATCTCTTTCTACTTTCGATAGCAAAACAACCCTACCGTAGTTTCGAGGATTTTTCAATAACAACATCCATCACTCCTTCTTTTCCTCTTCCCTTCTCTTGTGATCGTGGGAATCTTCTAGAATCGGCCCCGGTCACTCTCCTCATTTCGCATGGTCTCTCATTTCTCTGACAGGCTAGAGAGAAACCCTCCTCATTAGGTGTGTGATTCTACTCCTCCCGTTTCTTCCCTTCGAATCTTCTTTCCACTTACAACGAGACTCCGCCTCCTTTTTTGTTAGTCCCTAATTCCTACTCACCGCCCAACTCAGTCAGTCCGTTCACCAAATAGTGTCCCCCACAATCCCGAGTCATCTCAGTCAGTATCCAAGCTACAGTAACCCTGTTAGTCCTCGATCGTTAATTTCACCAGCTACCGTACCCCGTCATGTTATTGCACCTCACCCCCGCTATCCCCAACAGTATCCGCTTCCGTCATCTACAGTAATTCCCATCACAACACCATGCACTCCATCTACAGTAAGCGCTCACACGTAGGCGTACTGTCATGCCCAAATATCGATTGAGTTCTGATAGTCAGCTACGTGCGAGGGATTCTGTTGGTTCCGATCCCTGATACCACCGTACCCTTTCCACCCCCCCCTACCGTACTCCTTGCCTAATTTCCTACGGAATCGATCCTAACCCGCTACAGTAGCCAGATCCCACACCCAATACCGTACCTAGATCCACTCGCACGTAAACCCCTTTTCCTATACTGCAAGGAAGCCGTGGTATAAGGAGAGAGGTTTACGCCTGGGCGCCGGTGCCGTATACCTCCACCTACCGTATTCTCGAACAAAAATACCCTTCATCACCTGATCTACCGTAATCTCTGACTACAGTATCCCTCCATCCCTGATCTATCGTGATCTGAATGCTACCGTATCCTGCACAATCGCGCCGAGAGTCTCTCTTCAAGAGTTCCCTGATTTAGCGCTCACACATACCACAAGGGATTTACTACCTCTCTCCATTCTGCACACTCCCGCACGTTTGAATGAAGAGAGAGAGTGTGAAGATCCGAGAGAGCTAGTAGTATTCCTTCCAATAGTACTAGGGCTTCACGAGCACGCCTGATTTAGTTATATATTTTTTAAATCGATAAAACAGCGATCACTCCATCTCTGATTCTCATGCTATACCATCAACGTGAAACTTAAGCGATTCAGAAGATTTTAGCCGATTTCAATCAAAGCAAACACGTCTTCGCAAATTAATTATTATAAAGATTTCGAAACGAAAGTTCGATTATACAGTAATACCAAGTCCCTGATCTACCGTAACAATACATGGCAGTTAGAAGTAAACGCTTACAGTATCTATAATTTTGCACAGTGCCTGAAAGTATCGACGCTCCCGTTGCACTTTTATTTTATTTTTTCGTTTAGGCGCGCTATTTGTTTCAATTTTGTTGCCTGTCATTGCTCCTCCGATTAAAGATGCGAGTCCGCATTCTTGGATTCTTAGATTTTGAATATTGTAGTATTTACTGTAGAAGCGACTTTTCGTTCTGTTATTTTCTTTTCAAATTGCTTGTTGATGCAGTTGGCCGTAATAAAATCTCTTAATTCTGATTACTCTCATTTGAATTTCCGTGTGGAATCTAATTCCTGATGCTATTTTTCGAAGTTCGTCTTTCCGCCTAATACTGTTTTAATTTGTTTTCATAATGTCAAGATTCGTTTTCCAGGATGATTACAAATCTGTTTGTAATTCTCATTGGGATTTCTATCGGATGCAGAGCATTCAAGGATGATAATACGTGCAAGGTATGTTTTTTTTTAAACATTTGTCCATGATTTCACACGGTTTGCCCTGATGCCAGCCTCTGGTTTAGTACTACTTCACATTATAGGATATTATGTATAGCTGCAGTTTTTACTTGCGTTCTCGTCGGCTATGTTTTGTGTTTCTAAATGGGGAAGTATCAAAAACACTCATTCAGTGACGCTATTGTGCAAAGCCTGAAACGTGAATTCCGCATGACGATTCGGGACTTGTATGGTTACTAAAAGCTTTTCCATTGATTGGGTGTGTTCGCACATATTAGTGAAGGGACATATGAATACAGGAGTGGGTATATTTAAATAGTATTATTAGTGTATATTATTCTATTTTTTAGGAAAATTGTTTCTCCATCGCCACTTACTCGAGGACACTTGCGTCTGTCACGTGGGATTCGGAGGGGACGGATGCCATAAGCAGATGAGCGAATGCCGGTTGGTGTACGGTAGGTTTACGGTAGGGGCGATGGACGGTATCCCAAATGGATTAAGATTTCAGCAGCTCTAGTGGTCACGGTATTGTGATTACTGTAAAATTTATGTATGCATTTTGGTTTATAGTCAGTCCCGGTAAAATACTTGTTCAGTTTCATTATAGCTTTATAGGCTAGAAGGTCATCCGGTGACCTACATACCAGGACATTTATTTTGTACATTCAATTTATTTTATAATTTATAAAATGTTGTTTATAGCGCCTGTGAGTGCAACCACCATGGTCAGCGCATCTTCCTTCACGGAGGATACGAGTGTGAATGCGATGAGGGTTCGTTGTTGTTTGAAATTGGACTGTTATCGTAATCGAGGCTCATAATGAGAGATGGTACTCGGATTTACATAATCTCTCAGTTTATTATGAACTTATAATAGTGCACACGGTCCTCTCCCTTCTGCACACTGTTTCGCTGGTAAGACAGTGAGGGATAGTATTTTTAAACGAAGGAAGAACGAACTATAATCACAGATCCCTTTTGCGTGACTGAAACTCATATCTGGCTTGTTAGAGACATTCCATTGCCCATTCTCGGATACAAAGAGATCAGTGAGAAATGGGTTACAGATATTTTTCAAAACATCACGGAAATGGGATCTGAGATCACAAGGCGGTATGCATGTTTAAAAAACGGATAAAACAACAACGTAACTGAGTGTTCAAAAAAAAAGAAGATTCAAAGCATCTAGTGAATGGGTATCTGAGATTTTAGGTCTTTTTTAAAGTTTTTGTCAAAATATTTAAAAATTAAAGGTTTCATCATAGGTATTAACAGATCTATGATGAAACGCACTCTTGCGCTTCTCTGCTTGATGAGAGTGTGAAAAGGGGAGAAAGGCATTTCGTAGCTCGTTCTCGGTTGCAATAAAAGCAGGGAGAGTTGAGTTTCGGACAGGATTCAATTTATCCCGTGATTCGACTCAGGGGTGTCTTTGTCTCTTTCTGGAAAAAAATTGCAATTGGTCTATTTTTGTTCAATCTCGATCAAATATAACCGAGAAAGTGTACATCATTTAAAGACACAATGTGTCACGAATCGATCATGATTATCTCGCGATTACGATTTCTAACATAGTCATTTATATTTTTGACGATATTAATAATCGCATGCTTATGTTGTAGACGATTCGATCATAGAATATATATTTCAAAATTTAACATTTTTAAATATGAATATTATTTTGATAATCGCAGGCTACTGGGGGCGGCGATGTGAGCACACGAACGAATCAGTCGCCAATCTCACGGCTATCGAGGAAGAGAAAAGGAAGGAACACTGTGAAGGGAGAGGAGATGATGAAGGTTAGTTTGAGTGATGACAAATTGGAACCGACTTTTCTCATATCGCGAGCTCTATGAGACAGTGTGCAGAATGGAGAGCTGCTACCTACATAATGCAATTTCTATCTAGAATGGGACATGTCTTAATTTGCTGTTTCGAGTCATATTTCCAAAAAAATTAAATATAAATTACAGAGTGCGAGCCGCCTCATCTTCGCGTCGAGTGTGGACGTGAGGATTTGGATACGTGCGATGAGAATGGTATTATTTCTGATTTTAACCATAAATTTTCAACGCTCATGTGCAAATCCGTTAAATAGGATAAAATATGCGAAGTTTCAGTCATTCTACGTACGAGAATGCTTCTCTTGAAATCTAGCTGAAATAAAGCGCCCATTTTTCTCACCAGCAAATTCAGTGCTTCACTGGTATCTTACATGATCGATGTATTATCAGTGTCGATTCCATTCTCCTTGCAGTTGCTAAATATGACACTTTTTGATTTCATTAGATGTGACAAATGAGTCGTTTGATCGGTCAGATTCAATTGTGTCCGAATCGAGAAGTCATGTGGTCCCTGAGTTGTATTGGCAGTCTTACTCTCTCCATCTTGCACACTCTCTCGTTCTATCTGATCAACGAGATAGTGTGCTGAAATAAAAGACTCAGACTGTTGTTTGCTTCAGGAAACGTGCGTCCCTACAAGAAGTGCCCGTTTCCCTGGCTGTGCAATGAGAAATTCAGGAATGGAGTTTGTGATTGGGTTTGTTGATTTATACATTTTAATTTTCGTGTTATTTTCTTCGGCTGTTTTCTTTTCCAATAACCAATAACGTTGAACCTGGATTCTCACTTCATGAGATTCCGTTTAGTGGGTTTGACTTGGGATGCATTGTAGTTTCCTTGGTGGATACTGTAACCAGAGGAAAGATACCGTGCCTTGACAGGAGTGCGAGAGGAAAGAGTGTCTTTGGGATGGATTCGACTGCAGCACGGATCGAGCATGCCCTGATCGATGCAAGACTAAGTGAGTTATTGATTACTGTAATGATGGATCCTTTGGTGCCCCTGCTATTGAACCCTTGGCTTGAGAAGGAAACGAGTTGTAATTATTAGTCAATTGAAATTTGTATATCATTGATGGATTTTCGTTGCACTAGGATTTTCTCAGCAGCCGAAACACAAATGTCGAAGGAATATTCCTGATTGACCTGCCTCGGTATCGAATCCACCTCATTTTAATTCAATCCTTTGTCTTCTCATTGTTTTCTCACGTAAACCGAGGTCAATATGGTGCTTATTGTGAGCAAAACAAATATATTAGATCCGGAATCTGTGATCTTTCGTGCTCTCTCAAGGATGAAATCGACAACTACAGGTGATTTCCGTTATATTTTATTATATTTTTAAAAATTAAATAATTTGAATTTCCTTTGTTACTTATCCCTTTTCCACCAATAACTACAAATCTTTTGTTTCAATATTTCTCCATTTTTCTTTCGGCCTGAGGAATTTGAACTATGACGTCCTTGTAGCTTACGGCTTCGCTCGCTAAACTAAGGTGCTAGAGAAACAGCACCGCGATTGTCTCCGTGATTTGATCAAGTAGAAAATTTGCAGAAAAAATGCAAAAGTAGAAAAAAAGGCTAAATGCACTTATAAATGACTGGATGTTTTCGTATTTATTTAAATAATTTAATGTTTATATTTCAGGGCCGCAGACAGAGGCTCGGTCATCATCGAGGTTTCCCTTGACGTCACCGAGCAATACTGAATAGAGAACCAGAGGGAGATACTGGCCAATCTATCCGCGCCAATGAAGTGGACGAGGCGGATAGGAGTCCGCTGGCTATGGCTGCTCGAGGTTTGCTAAATAAAATAACTTATTCAAATAATAAATCTCAATTTGCTTTAAATGCCACAAAAATGATGAGAGCTCTCCCTAATAAATGGTATCCTTCTAGTCCCATTGTTCAATCTCTCAATTTTTCAAGAAACCGGGCATATTTCGGCTGCATGGATTGCTGAAACATGTGTGAAAAGTCAATTACTCTCGCTTTCTGCTGGAATGGATTTTTTATCGGGTTGAGGAATAAGTAACGCTCGTTTTTCCAATTTCAGATTATGACCTCTCCCGTCTTTCTAAATTGTGCAATTATATTCCGGTTTTTGATGATCGATAAGGACTTGGATACTCTCTTTAGCGCACACTATATCATATATCTCCGATCATTTAGGCGATCACAATGGCTGGCTCAATTCAAAGTTGTCGCACCTCACCCTGAGATTTTGACAGGTCAGCACTGAGGGTAGAAGAATTATTGAGCCACAATTAAGCTGCAGTAGTAAAGTATCATGGTTATACATTACACTGATGATATTCAGAGGAATATCCAAGTAAAGGCCTGTGTGAGATATGCGCCTAACGAGAGTGTAGGATTTTCAGTTACTGACCGAAAGAAATTTTGCTAGCCGCGTTTTCTTAGCAATAGATCTAAAGACCTCAATTATCCTTGAATGTGGAGTACCTTTCCTGTTGAAAATATGCACGAATTTCGCTAAGTGTGGAGCATTCTCTTTATGAGTTAAATTGCTCGTAAGTCCGATATAGAAAAACAAGCCTCGAAATCGACATTTATTGCTATTTCCTGTAAACCGTACTAATTGAATGTAAGGCCTTAGATGGTTATATGGACGAGCAACTTTTGCACTATCATCCACCAAGTGGCCACAATTATAGAATGGCTACTATGTCTTAGGTATGGTTTAATCCAAAGTCCTCAAAACACGCATTTCTTTTGATTCCGTCACAAAATAATATTTTTGGAAAACTGTTATTTTTCAAATAGGAGCATAAGTAGCACCAAATGTTTATAGTGATAATATAGCTCCATAGTGAGTGACTGGAGCGCACTAGTGTATAGGCCAGCACCTTCGATCCTCAAGGTAGACAAATAAGTTAAGTGAACTGCAATTTTTCACGAACGTTCCCCTTGAAACGTCTATAAAAATACAACAATGAATCGAGCACCATTCTCACTTCACCATGGAAGAGGTGTAGTATCGGGCTGCTCACCTGAGAATGTGTGAATTTACCGAACAGTTTCCACGTTAAATTACACAATTTCGAAAAAAATCTAAAATTTTCGAAAATTATCAGGTACATTGAAATCTAAATTTCTCTCCTACACAGGAAGCGTGATATTTCTAATAATAACGGCTATGATACTCGAGCATACCCTGAAAAAATGCTATAAAGTCAGCTCGTTTAGATTTGATTGGCGGGAGATATATGAGCCCAAACACGATGCTCAAAAACGAGCGTTACTTATTCCTCAACCCAATATATATAAAAAATAAGAAAATACGCATAAGCATATAATGAAATTTCCAGGAGGTCGTCTGAGTGCGCGAATCGCCGAGGTGCTGAGTGAGGCGGCCGCTGATGTGCTCCATCAGGGAAATCAAGTGAGTTGTTGATTCATTAGGGTTTGACTCTCTCCGATCAGAGACGCGAGAGTGGTCAGAATGCAGAAATTAAAATGAAACAATGTTCGGGAGAGGAAGAATAGGGAAACTGTCAAGAGAAATCAAAGGAGATTGAGAGGAAATACACTTCCTAGATAACGCGGACGGATGTTTAAAAAAAACTATACGGCCTTACTATAACTCACCTCGTTTCACTAAATCTATATTTAGTTAAAATATAAGGATGAAACCATATTTTAAATATTTTTGGGTTGTCTACCGATCACCAATCGCTGATTGTGGTTGTCTCAAGTTTCATGGGGATCATGAAACACAATTGTGAAAGGGTCAGATATTATGATCTCGCTATTTCATACTGCGACACTCCTTCATTCCAGTCCACGATGTGGAGATACCGAGGACGGTCCCCACTCCATTGGGCTGCCCACTTCAATAATCTCGAAGTGATGAAGGTATACTGTATTTGGCCGATCGATTACTGTAACTTCAGTCTGTACTGTGTGTTTTATGTTCGCTTAGATGATGCAAACGACTGAAAATCCTCAGAACGGCAAGATATTCCTAGAATGATAAATGATAATTTTAAAATGATTTATAAATAAATTTAAAAGTGCCTTTACAGGTGCTGCTCGATCATCGATCGGACGTCAACTGTGTGGACACGGAAGGTACGGTATACAATTTATTGACTGCTGTATCTCGAATCGATTGGCATTCTCTAACGAATGAAGTGCACAATTATCTTATCGGTTATTGTCCCAATCTCAATGGAACCAGGCAGTTCTCGGTTTCATCTATTGCTGAAACATTCGTGAGAACGTGTTCAGTAATGTGAGGAGGAGGTGCCAATGAGGAAACCAACAATACAACAATTATATTGTTCGCATTGCCGTCTTACTTTTCTTCAACATGATTGACCTACTACAGTATCCGATCGATTGATCTACTCCCCTTCTCAGGATGTACTCCTCTCCATTTCGCTGTTCAGAGGGGAAGCGAGGATGGAGCGATAATGCTATTGGAGGGACACGCCTATACGGTAGGGAAACATTATCGATTGACGTTGATCGATAATGGAAATTTACCGTATTGATCGATTACTGTAGAAACGCAGTATCCCTTGATCAGGGACACAGCAATATCGATTGACTACTGTAGCAATTATTCTGTTATTTGAGGAGGTTGTGAATGGAATCGGAGAGGATCCTCTCTCTATCGCGAAGAAGACCGGAATCCAGGTGAGATATTTTGGGTGTACGTATGAAATATTCTTCTGAGATATGTGTATTTGTGAGCGGCGCTTTCCGTTTTCGCTCGATAGCTGAATCTATGTTTCATCACGAGGGTATATCGGGTCGTGCTCTGTTTAAATTAGTAGGATCTTGTCATCAGCTTCGAAAAATTGTTTATTTAGTCAAAAATTTAATATATATATATATATATATATATGAGCCCGTTCGCCTAAGAGTCGGACAACGTCTAGAACATCAAAAAAGTTCATTAGGCTAAAAAGTTGGCCCCAGGGGTAACTTTTGATTCTGAATCGAATGGCCGATTCCGTTTTTCGATCAGACGCTTCAGAATCCCGGTATGGCCCGACGTCAATTTGGCCAAAATCGGTTTCTGCAATAAAAATTGGTCCGGGAATGGTCGGATTGGTCAAATTCCCGCGTATCCGACCAGATTTTAATTCTCTACAAAATTAAAAACAAAATGAGGCTCTATCTTTTTACGTTTCCGAGAAAAGGTCGATTTTTGACACAGCGAATGGTGTCCGAGTTAAGATATTCAGTTTGTAGAAACATTTCCGCTGATCATTTTCGTATATGGGGTTAAGTGTTTCACTCTTGATAACATTGTTTTACATAGCTTTTTCTGAGGTGCACTCGCGTTTTATGCGATTTTTCAAGAATAACTTTTTTCTTTCGTATTTTCATGATCTCTAACATAAAAAATTGATTTCTACGTGCGAAAATACGCCAGAATATCATATTGTCAGGTTTTTCTGAGAAAATTATTTTTTCGACCTCGACGTCGCCGTTGAGATCGATTTTTGGGTCAAAAAAGTCATATTCCTAAAAACATATCCCTATAGGATATTCTGGCGTATTTTCGCACGTAGAAATCGATTTTTCATGTCAGAGATCATGAAAATACGAAAGAAAAAAGTTATTCTCGAAAAATCGCATAAAACGTGAGTGCACCTCAGAAAAAGCTATGTAAAACAATGTTATCAAGAGTGAAACACTTAACCCCATATACGAAAATGATCAGCGGAAAAGTTTCTACAAACTAAATATCTTAACTCGGACACCATTCGCTGTGTCAAAAATCGACCGTTTCTCGGAAACGAAAAAAGATAGAGCCTCATTTTGTATTTCATTTTGTAGAGAATTAAATTCTGGTCGGGTACGCGGGAATTTGGCCAATCCGACCATTCCCGGACCAATTTTTATTGCAGAAACCGATTTTGGCCAAATTGACGTCGGGCCATACCGGGATTCTGAAGCGTCTGATTGAAAAACGGAATCGGCCATTCGATTCAGAATCAAAAGTTACCCCTGGGGCCAACTTTTTAGCCTAATGAACTTTTTTGATGTTCCAGCCCGTGTCGAGCTTTTGCTGACTCTTACGCGAACGGGCTTATATATCATATTTTGCAGCCGTTGATCGATTTGCTGCTGTGGTACACTGATGTGCAGAAGGAAGCTCTAGCGATGAAGAGGAGAGGGAAGAAGAGGGAGAGTGAGTTGATGGACGTTATACAGTATCTCATCAATTGGATACAGTATCGATTGATCTGCTACAGTATCTTTATCTTTCCTTCTGTGATGAGCGAACCTACCAACAGTTTACTCATTTCACAGGCGGAATTGCCATTATAATCTATCTGGTTGAAGATTCTACAATGGAAAAGTAAACCACAATTTTTTAGTAGCCCTTTTGAATCAGGTTTCACCCATCCAATTTAAAAACTATTCGGCCCCGGAATTTCAATTTATCTCTGTGTCTATGTCCAAACTAAACAATTCCAGAAACCCTTCAGAAATGAGTTTCACTTTAAATTACTAGCATTTGGGGATTAGCATTGGGTCTTGCATTCGTCGTAAGATAAAGTGAAATACCTTTTGATTTCCGTAAACTAAGGCTGCCGGCGCATCCGTTTTTGGAGTGGATTCTGGACGCTTTGCCTAAATTCCTGTTATCGATCCATTCCAGAGAAGAAATCGCCTGATTCGAACAACAATTTCAAGAGACATCGCTCTCGTGATTCTCCCTTCGCTGATTCGATCTGTGAGTTTTCTTCTATCTCCATCTAGCTGTTTAATTTTGAATTATACTCTCTCCATTATGCACATTGTAACGCCAGTTTTACAAAAATGATCGAAAACTTGAGCAAGTTCATTTTATGTTCGACCATTCAGAAATAGGTTTCACCCTTTCCATATGATATCTGGCAAGTCGGAAATATCAATTGATCTCAACTTCGGATCTTACCTAATCACAAAACCATCTCCCAATTGAAAAATAAGTCAATATCCGAAACGAGATTCCTCATCTCTCATCTCCATTCCAGCCTCTTACTCTATTTCCACTGGTTACTCCTTCCCTCCCACACCTTCTGATTCTTCGTCGATCGGCAGGTAGTGATCTACCTCTTACTAATCGATAATCAGGTGATCTACCCCTCACTAATCGATAATAGGGTGATCTACCCCTCACTAATCTATAATTGGTGACGTAGTCAATCGATAATGTAGCATCTATCTTTGCTCGCATAAGGACCTCACCAAAATCAGGGCGATCCTAATGAGACCCATAGTGATTATCAAACTTGCACTCAGGGGGCATAATAAAAATCGATAATTGTTCAGTGATTCGATTACCGTACTTTCCTCTCCATCTGGATACCTCTTCCACCCCTATCTCACTCCCATTCACGAGTCAGTTTTATCCATCCTCCGATCCTCCCTGATTCAGGCTCTCTCCATTTTGCACACCCTCTCTTTGTTCAGATTGAGAAGGAGGGTGTGCAAAATGGAGAGACCATTACTACCCTGAAGTAGTTTCTATTGATGAAATTAGTTATATGTAATGTATTATTTAGGAAACCAGCATTTCATCTGTCCTTCGACACCGTGAAGACGGAATCCTATGTACCTCCAAATGGTAGGTTATCTTTCATCTCTCCCCATTCGACACACTTTCTCGACCGTCTGACTGGTGACGCAATGTGCTGATCAGTTGTCGATTCTAGTTCGGTCATATCTAAATTTATATTGTCTTTAACTTGCACCTACTGCTGCCAGATCAGATTTATTCGATTTCGAGTGTCTAGAAAAAGCGAAAAGATTGAGCTGAATATAAATGCAAATACCCGGTGGATTGATGCAATATTAGCCCTCAGAATCAGATATCATACCAATGATCTGATCGATCCACACACAATCGAACCATTCATTACAGTACTCCATCAGTCGACTACGGTATCGGGAAGCGAGAGTTCTACTACAGTAACCCAAGTGGAGAATGGCTGGATCACTCCCGATTCCTTCCTGCTCACTCCCTACGATGAGAGAAGGTGAGCCTCTTTTTGTTTTCTAATCGGAGTTCCCCTCTAGAATATGCACCCAAAATGGGAATGCTAATATCAAATGTTGACCACTTTTTCTACCCGATAGAACTAAAAATAAGCAACTAAGTTTCTAAACTCTCCCAATTTCCAGTGAAGAGCAATCTCCTAAGACGATGGCAGCGAGTTATTGGATGGATCAGGAGGAGTCGATGGATGGATTGAGGAATGAGGAGGAAGTAGGTCAAAGGGGGAGAAGGGTGTACTATCGTTTGATTGATGGCGATGTTGATAATGCCTCTCTCCATTTTGCACACTGTCATCGCCATATCCCGCATGATAGATAATGGGAAGAACGATATCCTAAACACGTCGATTCAGCAACGTGCAAAAATTGCATTAGGCAGAAAAAGGTTTCGCCAAGTTTTCTGCAGAGGTTCCCTCTAGCGTGAAAGCTGAATGAAGGGGCGGAGAGAGCGACTTCATGCCCGCGAAGCTCTCTACACGAGACGGGGCAGAAACTGCAACCGAGAAGGATAGGGAGAGGGGAGAGAGAGGCCTCTCTCTAACCCGTCTCGCGTAGAGAGCGCCGCATCTACAAGGTTTAGTTAGTAAACGTCGACATTGGCCCCGTGGTGTGGGTTTTCAAATCGACAGATCCGGCTCTCCCTCTAATGTAGCTTTTGAAACGGCGTGTAAATGTAATGCCTAATGAAATCAAAAAATATATATCCATTGATTGATGAAAATGGAATATCGAATAATTCCAGAATATCCTCGACGAATTCTTCCTCGATTTTCGACAGTGATGAAGATACCGCCAGCATTCACTACCGTAACCGCCCATTGATTACTGTGCCATTACCGTACCCCAATCCTCTCCTCACTCTGAACCCTCCCGGAGAGCATACGGTAGCTACCGTACCCTTCCTCTCATCCCCCGCTTTTCACTACTACCACGTATTCTGAAACTCTCCATTCTTCTGATTATTCACCTCCAATAAATTTGGATGACCACAATTAGCCCCATCTAGAAGATCTCTAACATCGTTTCTCTCGTTGTAGTTAGTGACTGACAATCTCCTCCTACTAATTAACGGATCGAATAGTAGATCTCTCGATTCTCCCCATTATTTCGTATCTCTAAACGCTCTCTACATTCAGCACACTCCTGTGCTGAATGTAGAGAGCGCTATTCGATTGCGCAATAGTATCTATTACCACTACATCCCACTTACTCATCATTTGTTAAGTTTGATATTCTCATTTTGGTCGACTTCTTCAGTATCCGATATATTCTCTTTTAGAACGTCAGTCGTTGATAAACTTTGAATACTTTAGTACTGTAGGCGCGACTTTCCGTTTTCTATCTTCATTCAAATTTGTTGTTGATAAAGTTGGCAATAATAATCGATCTTGATTCTGATAACTCGGTTAGTTGCCGACCTCGGCACTTGCATCTCTCATTTGAATTTGGGAGAGGAAATGAATTGTTGAGCAGTATTTCGCCATCTAGATACTGAAATTATGATAATGCATTATATTGTAAGAAAATAAAACGTTCCACGAGTAACAGTACTACCTGTAGAATCGATACTTTTATTAAGAGGTTTAGGTAGGGAGGGCATCGTGTGTTCCAAGACGAATTTTCTTACAGAAATGTTATTCAAAGCTTTCGCAAGTATCGAGAACTGATTTTTAAATGTCTTGTCTTTGAAAATTAATTCCAACTTTAATTGCATTCAATTAGCTATTTATTGTGTCAATACTCAGTTTCGCTTTTCGTTTGATACTCAGTTTCGCCTATTCCATTTGACTCGTGTGACTTGTCAGTCTCTCTCTCGACCCCGACCCGAGTAGTCGTCGCCCCGTGCTCTTCTACCGGGCATCTTCCACCGCTGTTATATTGCCTCCATCGCCCGATAAGCGTCTAAGTGAAGTCACTCTCCACTTCCCCTCACAGTACAAGGACACAAGCTCTTCAGTATCGATCCAGACACATATCATTAAATATGTTTGAAACAGAATTATACATTTCTAGTAATAAATTCGCGCTAACTCGACAAAATCGATTACGGTAGATAGGCAGTCAATCAAAGAGTTTATTAAATTGCTATATTATATTATATTATCGTTTTTATGGTTCTTCTTTGCTGTTTTTAGATTCAGCATACTCGATTCTATAAGCGAGGTATAAGGAATAAATATTAGGGGTTGTATATAAATAACCCATTGCCCTCCCAAGGTTTAGGGTTTCGGGTTTGCTCTTATTCAATGACCATTTTGACACTGAATACTCAGGAGAAAGGCCAAAAAATTAGAAAGATTCGATAAAGCTGTAGCTATTTATTTGTTCCGAATTTGTAACGATAGTACACTAAACACCGTATTACCGTTGCTGAGCATTTGAATCTTACAATAATGATGTTATTTATATTGTCTCGCGGATCTCTGATCGATCGGAATGGGATTAGGCGTAACCATGAAAATGATACTTTGCCCCCTCTCGTTCTTCCGATCCGCGCGGCTTCTGGGTATGTTATGACCTACCCGATTCCCTGTAGAAATCCCTTTTCATCAAGGCCGTAGCAGTAGTTCTAAACTACTATTCGTCCAATAACTTCATCGCAGGTCTATCCCTAGAGAAAGAGGGCCCTCTCCCTTTATACGCGTGCATGAATCATCTCGTATAGAAGGGGAACAGAGGGGTAATGATCTTACAAGTATAAACACGCAATATCGATCGTAAATCGTAGTGAGAATCACAACATAGGCTCTACGACCTCTCCTACCCAAGTTTCAGTCATTTGTTTCATTCTCGACTGAAAGTGCTAATTAGGGATGTCATTTCGGTTTTCGCCTCTCTCCATTCTCTCGTTTCTCTGACCGATGGTATATTGTGCAGAATGTAGTGTGTCAAAATGAGAGTCAAACCAAATTCACATCCCTACTAATGACGCTGTTGATTTCGTCTCGCCGATCTCAGATAGACCCCCTCTTCTCTCTCACGGCGTCCTGCTGGCAACGCGCCGAGTGAGCTTTCGTGGCGAGACCATTGTTCACGCTCTCGCATTTGCATGCTTTCTCACCATTCCTCTGACCGCTCTCTCCTCTCTCGCGCACTCCCGCATTCCGCTCTCATTCTCCTCTCTGAGTCGGTCGATTCGCGTTCGCTGCCCGTTTTCACGTTCGTTTCGCTTACCAATTCCTAATTATTAGTGTTGGCTGTTGGTGGTTGACGAGCTAGCTAGGAGTGCTCTCTCTCTGTTATATTTTCGGTTTTGACTCTCTCTCCATTCTGCACACTATCTCGCCGAGAAGAGAAACGAGAGAGCGTGGGAAAAGAGGAGTGCGGGAAATTTTTTGCGCACCTTGCTCACCTTGCTTCTCTGATGTGTAATATTTCTTTCCGTTCAAGACCCTAAGTCCATTCTCCTGATGTTTCTAAACGCTGTGTATCGAAACTACTGATGCCGGATCGAATAGTGCTCTCTCCATTGTGCACACTCTCTCAGCGGTCAGAGAGTGTGCAGAATGGAGAGAGTACTATTCGATCCGCTATCATTGATCAGAAGCCCTTTCAGATGCTTCATCTTAAGCTTTTCGCCTCGCCTGCGATACCCTTGATATTTGCATATGGATCTCTAGTCTGTTTGATATCTTTATTACGGTGAGTTGGCCTTGGTACAAAGATAAGCCCAAACGTTGGTACAATGATCATTCCAAAAGCCTCCCTTTAGAGCCTGGATTCCGCACAATTCGCTTGACGACCATCAAATGCATTATTCTGCACTGGATCTGAGCGGAGAGTTTTTGAGTGAACATCGAATGAAGCATCGGAGATTGCAGGAAAAGGTGTGTCTCTCAGTGTTGCTCCCCGGAGCGAGTAGTGGCACTCTCCATTCTGCACACTCTCTCACTCTCCATTCTGCACACTCTCATCGGTCATAGAGAGAGCGTGCGGAATGGAGGTAGCTACAACTTGATCCGGGGCAACACTATGTGATAATACTGCAAGAGAATCGCCTAATGATTTTATAAATTGGAAATATTTAAATATTGGGGTGTTCCGAAAGTTCGTTTAAAAATTTTCTCTATTTTATTTCATGTGTATTCCAAGGCACAATCTCAAAGACTTAATTGGACTCGTCGTTTTTATTTTCAGATACATTGTGCTTAGTGCACTACGAAGCAATTGATCGGTTTTTCTTTTTTCCTATTGCATCCGCTCTTACCAGTCGCCATCATTCGCTATGGAAAAGGAACGCCACTCCCTCCCTCTCCCCCCACTTTACCCTCAACGCATCCGCTCTGCAGCGTTCTTTCCATGCATGAACGGAGGCTGCCTTCCAATCTGATCTGGGATACCCCTAACGTCTCCTCATAGTCACCTCATTCTCACTTCACCCACTGCCCGTTTTATGTTTGTTGTCGCTGATTCTAATCGTTTTAAAGATTTTTTAAAAATATATTTAATTTTAGAAGTGGCTCAAAAATGACCCCGAAGAAGAGATCTCGTGGCATGGTCGATGACAACAGTCAATCAAAGGTGTGAATATTCTCTATTATTTCATTTTTCCATTTCTTTAAATCCTGTTGATTTCAGAGTCTATACAAGAAGCCTCGGAAGGGTGATGACGAGAAGCGTCAATATACCGACCCTTCCAGATGACATTCTCAGAATGATATTCGAACAACTATCCTCTGAGGAACGGATTTCTCTACGTCTCGTCTCGAAGCAATTTCTCAACGTTGACCTCGGGATCGGAAAAAGAACATTCGATGATATCCTTGTGTATTTGGTATTGGTATTAATAATTAAACAATTGAAATGATTCGATTGATTTTGAACTGAACTGAACCACTTCAGGATGGCTAAGATTATATTGTGGCTAATCATTCGTCGGGAAAAATCAAGTTCAATTCTGGAATTAGTACGTATAGTGAGCAGTTCTTCAAGAATTCCACGACGGACATACTGCAAATCTCGGTATGTAGCCTAAGAAGATAAACTGTTCTAATTGTATTCGTATAGGTTGAACCTACTGCGTTTAGCATACATTAATGAAGCATGAGATGCCTCTGCCACTGAGTATTCAATTCTTATCATACAACAATTTTATTTGCTGTTACCAGATTCTCTACTCAAGAAAGCTAAAAAAAATGATTATATGAAAATTCAGGTTGAACGAAAATGCACTGCGCAAGAGACCAGTTCTCTTATCGCTGCATTCAAAAGTGTCAAGTTCGAGTCCCTCGAAGTGTATTTCTATGAAAATATAGACCACATAGATTTTGCTCTCAGGTAATTCTAACTATATCTGAAATTTTGTTTAACCGGTCTTTATTGATTCGAAATGCAATTATGTTTTTAGGTTCTTGTCCGATCTCAAGGGTATACATAATCATCTGGACAATGTCATTCTTCATTGGGAGTGTTCGACACACCAGAATGTGGCGCGTCTGAGACAAGCGTTGCAGGAACTTCCGAAGATGAAGAAACTAGACTTATCCTATATTATTGTAGATCCGAGAAATGTAAGTTTTGTTAACGTTATAAGTCATTAACTGTTATTCAAATGATCAGTTTTGGAGTCTTCATTAAACAAAAATAAACAAATATTACATTTCAGCAACCTCTTCTCGATTCGTCTAAATTTGCTCTGGACGGTCCGACAATGCACCACCTTATTCGGATTTCAGATTGTACAAAACTCAACTCGATCAATTGCACGGTACAAGATATTGTCGATGCTTTTGAGGTTTCTTTCTTTATTTTTTTCTAAAAGAATCCTTGTTAATTCATGATCGAAATATATTTTCTCAAATAAACATTTCATTCAGATATTTTGCGAGTCGGAAATTGAATCGAAAGGCGTCCTACTGTATGTTGATCGCTCCTACAGCAAGGAAATTTCCGATCTAACTAAGAATAAAGCGGAATTCCAGGTGAGGCTATAATATTCTAATATATTTTTCACTTTAAATATGCAAAATTCTTTAAATAAAATTAAACTATTCAGACACGTAAAAAGGGAAATTATGCCTCTGTTGTTAATTGGACTCGTCGAGCTTGTCTGGAAATCGGCCGTGCCATTCAACAACCGTACTCTGATGTTCACGTGAAAAATTATTTTGCAATTCGCATGTGGAAATATGACGAGAATGGAGTGCCCTATCAACAAGAGATTGAGTTAAAGAAAAATCACACTCTTTAACTTTGAAGCAAGTGCGGTTTATTGCCGGCAGTTCTCTAATTTTCGTACCACTTCTCCACCTTCTCATTCTCATTCTTGTATTTGGTCGCAATTTTATTGGTAAATCCGGCGTAAGAAAAATTATGAAATTACAGCACATCACTAATTACGTATGATTCAAATGGTCGTCTTCATTTATTGGATGCCCTCATAATTGTGTCGTATTTAACCGTTTCACTATATGAAGTAATGAGTATGTTGCCTTTTCTAGGGTGCCTCATTCACGATAAGCAACGATCAATGTTTATCACACACTACATAAATTAAATACATGCATTCTGTCCTCAAGGCACTGGGCACTTCCCCACGGGAAGTATTTTGCTGTGCTATCAATATACGAGTAAAATGATAGCGGTTGCTATCACAACCAGAATGAACTGACGGGAAGGAAGGTGTCAGGAACAAGACGAGATTCATGAATGAATGCATGATGGCGCGTGAATGCGCCCCAATGTCTCTCTTTCTCTCTCTCTCTCTCTCTCCCTTTTTCTATCCCGTCGTGTGTAGAGAGCACTGCGTCTACGAGAGACCATTCTGCAATATCCTATTCAGTTTTAACCCATTATCAAAAGGTACGCTAGGGATTCTGACCAGATTCGCTCTGTGTTAGAGAACTAAAGTTTTTGGATAAGCTCTGAAAGGGGATCTCCCGGGAGCAATAATTCGATATTGACTTAAACTCAAAACATTCACGCAAGTGCATAATGTAGCACCGACCTTTCCCTCCACATCTCCCTCATTTACCGATGTTTCTATAGTTTCATTTCTTGGTTCCTCCTTGTTCATCATACTTGTAAAGGACGTTGGACACCTAAAATCAATGATTTCTATTAGCTGTCTAGATATATTGCTACTGTAATTTTGATTTAAATTCCACGAATACCATTATCGATCGGGGGGAGGAAGATCATCGATCAAGTCGTAGCCCGATCAATGAAAATGAGATGTATGTAAATCTATTGGAGATGGAAGCTTAGATGGACGACTGCATCTCAGAGGGTCGACCTGCACAGTGAAGGCATTTTGGCAGGGGGTTGGGAAATGATAAAGGCCAAGTGATGACCTAATCTCGAGACCTCTAGCTGTCAATAGAGAGGCCTCTTATGGTAGATATCATCTCATCTAGGGAGGCGGAACAGTTGCCTGGGATGGCGCAGGGGGTTAGCAGCTAGCCTGTCTATCGTCTCCCCCCTGGTTCGACGGCTGACCTAGGCCGGGCTGGCTAGTCCGCCCGAGTGCTCGCTCTTGGGAATAGTGTGGCTAGAGATTCCCCTGTCTAGGAGGAATTTCGCCAAGTGTGAAAACGCCAAGTGTGACTTCGACGAGTGTGGCTTCGAGTGACTTCATATACAACATCACAGTTCACCTCAAATTTCTTTGCATTAAAAATCTTCAAAGATCGACAGTAACGATGTGCGTGAGTTAAATCAGGTACCAACTTTTTTGCGTTTCCCCTTCCATAACTAAGCTTGATCATCTCTTGAGAGAGTCATCGCTTTCAGAAGATTGCGTCGGTAGCACATATTAGCTCTTCTCGATGTGCATACGAACCAATCAAAGCTGCTTCCATCACCTTGTCGAGAGTCTCTCTTGTTATCAAGACGTATTCAGAATCATCAAATATCAGCGAATAATCCGAAGAGATTTCAAGCTACTGCACCGCAATCAAATTTTGATGCTCCAGGGTATTACTAGATCGTTGAAAGAAACGTTCCTCTCGCTCGTTATACAAAAATCTATTGTGCACAATGACACCACGACATCACGATATTGAACGAGCGAAGCACATCTCAGCCAATTGAATAATGCGAATCATTCATGAGAACCTTTATTCTGCACGTGCTCTGACCACTTGGCTATGATGATGACTGTGCTTTTCTAGAAGTTTTCCAAAATCAGTGCAGATTTGAAGAGCGCAATGAGGTGCGAGTAAACACATCGAATGAGCGATGAGGGATGGTTACGATCCGTCAACTGGTTATGACATATCTGCTCCATGAGCAAAGTCTACACAGTGTAGTACACACTCTGTGCAGTAACGGAAGAATGATTACAACTCCGTTAGCCTGTGGTGCGGATTACCAGTCAGATGTACTGCATCATTAATCGGAGTTTCGCCATGGGTAGAGACCGCAAGCTCCGCCCACTTTGAAGGGAACCAAATGCATGCAAAACCTGCGCATCGAGCTGACAAATCTAGTTCGCTATCAATCCGGGCGTTCTAAAGCATTTTCAGTAGCTAACAGTAGCCTCTACAAAATATGTGAGGCGGAGCTTGCAATCTTGATTATAAGTAGATCAAAATGACCATTTAAGTTAGAAAAGTGGGGTTTCATGGGCTTCTAGTTGTCATACGCAGCTCCGCCACTCGTCATCGTTTAATTTGCATTTTAGAGGAATTTTAAGCATTTTACTAGATTTTAAATATTTTTCTCTGAATTGTCAGGCGAGCGCGGGGAGAGGCGAGCGAGAGAGCGGGGGGAGCGAGAGAGACGCGTGCGAGAGAGGCTCCGCCCCTTTGGCTCTCTCGCCTGATTTCCCTCTCCTCTCCATTGCCCGCGCGCTCCTGCCTTTCGAGGGAGAACTCGGCTCAGAGATGAGATAGAGACAAGCTCTAAAAAGCAAAAATGTTATTCAGACCGAGACCAAGGTATTGAGCACACATTTGGACCGGTGCAATGAATTTGGTAGATCACTCTGCGGTCTCTATCCATGGGGGAGAAGGGACTAGAATTACAGATACAGTGAATACAATAAAGTACAATCGATAATCACATGATACAAAAAAACAATAGAAAATGTGAAAATACAATAAAGAACCATCGATAATCTGACGATACAATAAACAATATATTGTGCATCGAATCATAAAAGGAAATGTCAGTCTTTGTGTCTCTGGTATCGGGTAATTGAACGATTCTAGAGGGCGGTATCGGGAGGGGTCATTAGTCGTGTTTCGCGCTCCCGACCCGGTCTAAACCCGAATGGACCGCCCAGGATTGCACACTGTCTGCGCTCTCTGAAATAATGAGGCTTTTGATTTTAAACTTTTGAGAAAAATTAGAAAAATATACGAACCGCTGTACCTTTCTCGGCCTTTTTCCCTCATTTCTGTTGAAATGGCATATATGCTCAAAGCAAGTCGAATTTGAGAAATAAAACGCTCAAGACAGTTCTAACGAGGGCCAATTTGTTGAATACTCGATTTCAAACACCCTAATAGAGTGTGAAAATCAATCTGTTCATTCGTTACAGTCTCTTTTCGCTTGACAGACGAGAAAGTGTGTGATGAAGATAAATTCTCTTTGTCTCTTTCAATCACTATGATCAAGCAAAATGTCAACGAAAACGCATGTGCTATCGATAAGGAAGGAGAATTGATTCGGTGCATGCACTACAGTTTCGTTTTCTGCTCCTCATTGTTCGGCCTCAGTTACACCTCGCATTGTGAGAATGCTTTAGGAGTTGACATGGTAGTGGTCGGGATAGCATCGATAAATGCACTTTTTATATTGACACTAGAGAAAAAAATGGGTGAAAATACGACGATTTCATGCTCATGTTGTTGATCATTGTTTGACACATTGATGGAAACACTCCAGATATTACAACAGCCAGTGAGAAACATCGGTAAGAAATTATGAATCTTGTTTTTTTAAACACACGTGTGTGAGTAGGAACATGGGGTGGAGAGAATGGGACTTATCGTGGATTGAGACTGTGCAAAGGAAGAATTTCCCGCCTAATGGGCATGGCGTCTGACTGGCATGCCGACGCAGGCAGGTTCTACTCCCGCCCGCAGGTGATGATTTCCCGGCATCAGTCGTGTTACATAAAACATATTTTTTGACCACTGTGCATAATGAGCGAAGAGAAACAGAGAAGTACCAAGAGCAGCCCCCGTCGTCTTTTTTTCTATATTGCGCACAACATTCCGATTTGCACTCCATCCGGAATCATGACGAACTGTGCCTCGCTCAGAAGTGCGCCCAGATACGTCCATTTTTTCTGCACTGGGTCGCAAATGAAGGGCTCATCATAAATGTCCTCTCTCTGAAAGAGAGACGTTCATTACGCAGGGATTTGTGGCAAACGAGGCTCTCGGTTTCCCATCGAGAGATCCTCTCGCTCTCTCCCTCTCCCTCTCTCTCTCCCTCTCTCTGCTCCTCCGACATATAGAGATAGGGATAGATGAACTCCAATCTCTTCCGTGTGCTCTCTCGTTTTCCTTGCTAAAGAATAATAACGCGAAATGAGAAAATATGGATCCAATATGGCCTCATTTATTTGTAGTCTGCGGAAATTAGGGAAAATCTCCATGATTCGCGACATAAAGCTCATTTCGTTATGCCCTCATTACTGATCGAAATTTTTGCAATTTATGAGGCGGCATTCACATCCCAACCATCTAGCACCCTGCCTGATTTCCGTTCAAACTAATGACGTCAAATCGGCCTCGACTCTCCTCAATTCGGGAGATCTATCGCCGGTTAGAGAAACGAAAGAGAAGACGACATGAGGAGAGCGCGTTGTGGATTCGCCATCGCCAGTTGGCGCACTCGCTCACCCATTTTGATGCAGCTGTATCCAATGGCCGTGAGCGTTGAGAACAGAATGACTAGGCGATCGACCATTCTCTACGACTGCCGATAGGCAACATGGCTAGTATTTAGCCAATCCCCCCTCCCCGAGAGGTGATAATGAAAGAGAGAGAGAGAGAAAAGCAGGTTTCGCAGCAAAACTTTCTCTATCCTGATCGACTAGGGATGCCGGATCCAAAAGCCCACCACTCTCCATTTCACACGCTATACACGTCATCGCGCCAAGGTCAACAGTGCGCTGAGGACAGTGGATCGAGGACAATGACCGTCTCAGGACAATGTAGCGACCAGCACCGCCCAGCTGCCATGCCCAAGGTCGAACGACTGCTTATGGATGCAGAGATCCCTTGCTGGAGCGGCGTTAGCCCAGCAATGGGTAGGATTACGATTGTTGTTGACTGGTGAATGTAAAGTTATTATTATTATGCATTTTGTTTCGTTTAGGGATGCAGTCTATGGACAACAGCAACTCGGAGTTACCGGATCGAACTCCACACTTCATTTCACACACGATCTCGTATATCAGAGTCGATCAGCGTTTTCCCAAATCTGCGCACAGACAGGGGAAGGGCGAGAATGAAAATGAGATCCCGTGCTTAGATTTCGCAATTTTCGATTTCGTCATCATTACGAAATCTTCACGTTTTCGCTCATAATTCGCTTCAAAATCATCGGAGAGCATCGGGAGAAGTGCCAAACGACCACTCGTGCTTAGATTTCGCAATTATCGTTTTCGTCATCATTGCGAAATCTTCACATTTTCGCTCATAACTCGCTTCAAAATATTCTGAGAGCATCGGCAGAAGTGCCAAACGACCACTCGTGCTTAGATTTCGCAATTATCGTTTTCGTCATCATTACGAAATCTTCACATTTTCGCTCATAACTCGCTTCAAAATATTCTGAGAGCATCGGCAGAAGTGCCAAACGACCACTCGTGCTTAGATTTCGCAATTATCGTTTTCGTCATCATTACGAAATCTTCACATTTTCGCTCATAACTCGCTTCAAAATATTCTGAGAGCATTGGGAGAAGTGCCAATCGACATTTTATGAACATTTTAATTTTTTTTAAGGATACTTTTTAGTGAAGGCATTTTGGTAGGGGTCTAGGAAATGAGGTGATAGAGAGGTGAAGAGTGCGTGCCAAGATGACGACCTAATCTAGAGACCTCTAGCTGTCAGTAGCGATAATCTGCTGGGAGACCATGCCCATTAGGCCAGGGCGGCCTCTAGGGAGATGGAACAGTTGCCTGGGACGGCGCAGGGGGTAAGCAGCTAGCCTGTCTATCGTCTCTCCCCTGGTTCGACGCCTGACCTAGGCCGGGCTGGCTAGTCCGCCCGAGTGCCCGCTCTTGGGATTTAAAAGGCTAGAGATTCCCCTGTCTAGGAGGAATCTCGCCGTGAGAACGTCAAGTGTGTAAACGCCAAGTGTGACTTCGACGAGTGTGACTTCATATACAACAGCACAGTTCACCCCACATTTCTATGCATTAAAAATCTTCAGAAATCGACAGCGACGACATGCGGGACGACAACTTTTTTTAACGTGTCCCTTCCATGATTAAGCTTGCTTCACTACTGAGAGAATCATCGTTGTATTTTTAACTGAACGACTGAATGTTCGTTGTAATAAATTCATTTCCAGAAGGAATCGTGGTCCTGGGAAGCCAGGAAAATAAATGTCTAGAAGCTCGTTGACAGAAATCCCCGCGGATTCTCGAAGACGGTGAGCGATTCTTCGAGAATTTCACAATATTGCTCAGACTGTATCGATTCAAGAAGCATAATAGTTCTGCGAAAATGTGTAATATGGCTTTTTCTAACCCTGAGTGTCTATGCACCGATCCATTCACTTCCTTCCTCTTCTGTGACGTGATTGACACTCATCAGTATGGAGAGAGGAGGCTACTTCTCCTTCCTCTCCCCTTTCAGCTGAAACCCGAGCCTTGTCCTCTCGACTCTTTCCGTCGCCGTATCAATCCGCCTTCCGTGATTTTTCCCTCCTACATTCTTATTCCTCTTTTCTGTCGTATATGGGCTTCACCTTGTCTCGTGTATCTGCGTAGCTCATCCGGTGTATGTCAAGTGCGCTTCTCATTGTGATCACCGTAGAATCGCAGAACGGGCATCGGCACTTCGGCTGAGGGGGACAAGAAAGGCGGATGACGGCGGGTTTCGTCGATCTTTAGAGGTATGCTTCATCTCAACTGATGACACAGGCAATGTATCTCCTCAATTGGCGTGCCTGTCAGACAAACGAGAGATCACTTATTTCTGAGGAACATCTGGTTCAGATTGTCCATCACTACTCACCTAAAATGCCCCTGGTAACTGTCAGAAAAATTACCACCCTGGAAGTATTTAAATCATAACTTGTTTTTCCATAACCAATAGGCCAGGGCGGCCTACCGCCGGGAGCGCATGGCGGAGACTAGTGGTTGGGGCGCGAGCCTTCTTCTACCATCTTGCAAAACATGGTCGATCGTGGGGCTCGAACGGTGATATATCTCTTCACAAGTTGCTACTTTGTGGCTTATTACTTGATCGCTCAACGTTTGGCTCTGTTATTTTAAATCCATTGTGCTAAGACCTCTTGTTCCACTGTGTTTTGGCGATGGAAACACGGGAGCACTCGTTGCCATTCGTTTCACAACGCACCAGTACACAAAGTATATGCCCTTCCCATCTCTCGTTGACCTTTCAAGAGCGACTCTTTCTTGATCTACCCCCCTTGCCGTGTGTTCCTCCTCTTTCACGCTAATTGTCCTAGTTTTGCTAGTTGTTACTTCACTATTTGCATCTTCCCAAACGTTCTTGTCATTCGACGATCGCACAACCTATTTCTCGGTTCATTCACTTCCCTTGTGCTAACCTCCCCGTTGTTTAGCCTTCGCCCTCGATGAGTTCGCGACCGTGACATCACTTATGGCCGGTTGCGGGCGCTCAAAGAGGAGAAGAAGACGGTTACTGCAGTGGCGGCGGAGTGCCTCAAGCTCCCTATTCGTAGTTGTATCTGTTTTGCGCCTCCTCATTTTAAACGTTATTTATGTATTCGTAGCTGTAATTGTTCTTTCTTCCCTTCCCCTCTTTTTCTGGATCTTCTAAGATCACTTACAGTAATCCCTACCGTAACCCTGTTACAAGATTCTCTCCCCGTTTTCTGTTCCATCTTCTGTAAATTTTTAAAAAAAGGTTCGCTTGACTGCTCACATCCTCGTGGTGCGAACTGGACACCCCTCACTTGTTTTTGTATTGTATTACTTGTGAATGGTGACTGAGAAGCAGTCTGTCGATAAAATTGATTATTCCAAAAGGTAATGAGTATCAGATACACATCAAAGAGTGAATTGGGAGTCGAAACATCGATTAGAACAATATTTGATCGAAATCCGAAGTGAATTTGACTAGAGAATGAGGAGGGAAGGGAGGGAAGGGAGAGGGGAAATAGGCTCCGCCCACTTTATCTCTCGTCTCGCCTCTCCCCGCCCCCCCCCCCCCCCCCCCGTTTTGCTTGGAGAGGTGCGCGCGCTTCGGAAGCTCTCACGGGCTTCGGAGAAGAGCAATCGACATACATCCAAAAGAAAAATGATATTGAGACCCTGACGGTCATATTGAGCCTACTTAGGATCCGATTCTGAAAATTCGGCTGGCAGCCTGGTGGTCCCTAAGTATCTCTGATTTTTCGATTTTTCGATTTCCTATTAAAAAGAGTCGACATTCATTGGCTATCCATCTTATCGCAATGCAATCGATGTGTGATACATTAGGTG
Source organism: Pristionchus entomophagus (assembly GCA_036245825.1). Classification (NCBI taxonomy): domain Eukaryota; kingdom Metazoa; phylum Nematoda; class Chromadorea; order Rhabditida; family Neodiplogasteridae; genus Pristionchus; species Pristionchus entomophagus. The sequence continues at coordinate 38,682,008 of BTSX01000005.1, forward strand.
ATCTATTCCACCTAACCTACAACCTCACTTTAGCTAAAGATAATTAATCATCAGAATTGTCCTTCTGGCTACGTGACGCGTGAAGCGTTCGTTGCGATCTTCCGTCAGTTCTTCGTCATGCACAGACTATCTGGTGAATTTCCTATTATTTTATTTGTTTTTAATATTATGATCGCAATTAGTGGTGACAGACAGGAACCCTATTTTCCTCAATTCGTGTGATCTCTCGTTTCTCTGATATGAGAAAGAGCAAAAATTGAGGATAGTCGTGTCCGATTTGTTATGCCTAATCGGGATCCGCTCTTTCTAGACGTTTCCTACGCTCCCTACGCTGAGCTCGTCTTCAACACCTTCGACGACGACGGCAACGGGCGAATCAGCTTCTCGGTGAGCATTAGCGATGTCGTTCCCGATATTATTGGGGTGTTCCGAAAGTTCGTTTAAAAATTTTCTCGATTTTATTTCATGTGTATTCCAAGGCGCAATCTCAAAGACTTACATTCATTTATTAGAAGTAGAAAAATACGATTTTGTTCTGTCTTCAAATTTCGGAAATGTTGCATAGTTATGACGCAATAGTCTAAAAAGTAGGTTTCGCGACCCTTATTTCAAAAATCTCTAATTCAACAGAGGATGAAGATCTGAAATTCAGATCGAAACCACAGTAGGAAATGACGATGGAGCGCCATTTAAGAATGATACAAAGGAGTTTTCTAATTAGGCGAGAGAAGTAGGTCAATTATTTTCACTCTCAAGCATTTTCCAGAGAGTTTTTGCGAGCTTATTTGCCAATATGTTTATTTTTTACTGAATAAATATGTGTGGGAAATGGCGAGTTTCGTAATGATGATGCAATGGGTTTCGGAAGGTAGGGAGAGCGTTCAAATAGCATATTGTCTTCTCTCCACTCATGGGAAACAATAACCAGTGTTTTACCTCACCGCTGAAGTGAAACTCAGAATAGGTGGTTTTAGAGAGGTCTAGTCTAAATTGCGTATTTATTGCTAAGTGGAATGATGACCCTTGCTCAAGTATTGAAATTAAAGAGCAATGATAGCTTCATTTATCGTCGCTTAGCAGGATTCGATCGGTTTCTTGACAGTTGAGAAAAATATTTTTCAATATTTTTTAAACGAACTTTCGGAACACCCCAATATTTTTTATTAATTTAATATAAAATTACAGTTTCCGTTTCGCGTTCCATCCCGCGATATCGCTATCACTATCGTCACAGCCAACAGGGCGCAGCCGTACATTCACGCGGTAATTTTTAGACTTTCCTAATTAAAAAAAATATTTTTATTTATTTTTTTATATTTCTCTCCTAAAAGGGTGCTAATATTTGAATCGCTTCGCCTCCATTTGGTGACTTCTGCTCAAACGATCTGACTATTCGCATTTGATCAGGATAGCTTTCTATCTTTGTACGTTGGAATTGACTTGGACTGTATCAGGAATGGACATTTCGTACTAATTTCACACCCGAAGACATTCCATGGATTGCAGACACTCGGGAGTCTCTCTGACGCCTACGGCGGTGCCCTGGCGCCCGTCACACTGTGCAGCGTCGAGACGATGACGTGAGATTAATTGTTGATCTTTGATCTCAGACATTTAATCTCTGATCATTAATCTTTTTATTTCTTATTCTTTGGTAACAAATATTTAATATTTGATCTTTGATGGCATATATTTAATCTCTGATCTTTGATCTTCATTGTTTCCTAATTCGCTCATATTAAGGTATGACGTGATCGATCAGTTGAGGAACAAGACGTGGAGTATGGTTGATATCAATAGTGAGTTTGCTAGTGATCAGGGCTATGCAAAAGTGTTTCGGCTCTCTCCATTCTGCACACTATCTCGTTTCTCTTACCGGCGAGAGAGTGTGCAGAATGGAGAGAGTCAAGAAGACACTTTATATTCAGAAGGCAAGCAGTTCAACACCTCGCGACTCGACCAGCAACTCGCCAAAGAGGCCGCTGACTACTGGCGCTGTCTGAATCTCACGAGGGACAGCGAGGTACGGGTTTCATGATCGAAGATCAGAGATCAAAGATCAAATATCAGAGATCAACGAGGTAGGAATTAGTGATGACAAATCGGCATCGAATTTCTTCATTTTGCATGTCAGAGGGACGAGATAGTGTGTGAATCGAGGAGAAGTCAGGCTCTCATAGGCATCACTAATCTTTACCTTTTTCCTCTACCTCTGGTATGGTTCTACTACGGTACTACTAGCTTTTCCACTAGTAGTAGCCTCGCTAGTAAATCTTGTAGTAGGTTGACTAGTAGTGCGAGTAGTAAATTTTTCGCCTAGCAGTACTAGTAGTACGTTGATTCACTCTGATATTCAGTCGTAGTGTTCCTGGACTAGTTAATCTCTAGCACGATGTGTTATGTTTCATCTATATGTGGTCCTTTGTGGATCTCATTCAACTAGAACCAATGGCTCTCACGTATTTTGCGGGAAAATTAATAAGAGATCCGGATGCGCTTGTTTGGGGGTGGAAGGAGGAGAAGGTGCTGTTTTCTCGACGCTGACCTCATCTCTAGTAATGACAAATCGGCATCAGATTCTCCTCATTTCGCATAATATTTCGCGTCGGTTTGAGATAGCGCGAATTGAGGAGAGTCGCGGATGCCGATGCCGATGCCGATCACCACTACTACTTCTCGACGCTGACGTCACCTCCACTATTGTCAGGTACACGCTCGTCCTCGAAGATGACGTCACCGTGCATCCGCGACTGCGGCCGCTGATCGGCTCGTTGATCCGCCAGATGGACATGGCCGTCGACGAAGTGGACTACGCCAAGCTGTACCACCCCAACCAGCTGAGAGGCATCTCGAGACTGCCTCAGGTGAGCATTTGGGATGGCGGAACGGAACGCACTCTCCTCAATTCGCCTGCTCTCTCGCTGGTTTAGAGATCCATACATAAAGCGCAAATTTCTGTCTGTTGGTTCGTCTATTCGGTCTGGACGTCCGGTCCACTTTTGGTATGTGCGTCCTGGAAACGCACAATCTAAGCGTAAGCGATCTAAGCTTATGTGAAGCGCGAAGCGCTGAACACCGCCAGTGGTGTTCCCCCGACGTAGTCGTGGGAATGCTGTATAGTACACCAATCTAGGAGAGGCCGGTCTTGAATTGACATAATTTGTATGCATTCGTCTAGTGGGGTTAATTAATCTTCCTGCTAACCGGGGAAGACCTCGGAATGAATGGGAATGAGCATTCTTCGAACAAAAGACAGAGACAGGCGCGAAATAAGAAACCAGAGACGCTTTCCCTGCCCAAAACACAGTCATGAAGTAGTGATGGCAAAACGGCTTTTCGGGCCGGCTTGAAGTTCTATCCGGATTTTTCAACGGCGAACTCGGCTCGCCGAGTCCGTTTTGTCATCACTATTATGCAGCCCTGGTCTCAATGTTAAAGGGACAGACTGTGTGAGAGAGTATCATCTATATTTTTCTCTCTTTTTGTTGCAAATTCTTGTACCAAGTAGGGGTGTCGTTTATCGGTGTTATCTTTCTCCATTTTGCGCATTATCAGAAAGTGTGCAGAATGGAGAGAGGGAATAACACGGTGGTACCAAGACATAGTACCCCTTCCAGATCATGGCGGTCTCCCTCCTGCTCTCCTTCCTCCTCCACTCTCTCCTCTCTCCCCGTCCCTTGCTCTCCCTCGTCGGCTGCCTCCTCCTGCTGTTGCATCTGCATGACCAGGACAAGACGGTGAGTTACAACATTAGGCCCCGCCCCTTTTTTGTTCACGCCCCCAGCACCCTGTTTTGATAACCCATATCTAAAAGACCCCTCCTCCTCCTGCTGTGGCATCTGAATGCACAGGGCAAGACGGTAAGCCAAATCGGGGCATCCGACCCTCTCCATTCTGCACACTCTCTCGTGTGTCTGACCGGCGAGAGAGCAGAGAATTGAGGAAAGTTGATTCCGAGATACCATCAATAGCAAGTGAGATAGGAAATCAGGGCCGACGTGAATCCTCTTGCTCAAGATCTGTCCTGCCAATGAGTGGCGTGAGTCTCTTTTGGGCAGAGATATTAGGAAGTGTGCAGAATGGAGAGCTGCGAAATCACTAGTCCGAAATGAGTAGCTCACCCCATTTGCAGTTCCCTCCCGACCTTCGGTACGCAGTCACGGGCTCTGTCTACCTGACGATGGGCGAATCCTGCTGCACGCAAGCAGGTATTCTTGTGCTTTCTCAGTAGTATTTCCGGAGCGAAAAGTAGCCCTCTCCATTCTGCACACTCCCTCGTTTCTCTGCACAGCGAGATAATGTACAGAATGGATCGATCCGGAGATACTAGTTATTGGAAGAGATGCCATTTCGGTTTTCACTCTCTCTATTCTGCACACTATCTTGCTGAACACTATGCACACTATAGAGATACGAGAGAGCACGCGAAATGAGGAGAGTGATTGGCTATTCTTTCCAGTCTTCTTCCGTACGTCCTCCATTCCTTCGATCGTTGACTCACTGATGCTGGAGGAATCATTCGACGGCCACGCAAAGGACCACATCTTGGATGAGAGTGTGCGTTTAAGACCTTGTTTCCTCCTCAATTCACTCTCTCTCTCGTTTCTCTGATCGGCAAGATAGTGTGCAGAATGGAGAGAGTGAAACCCGAAATATTTCTCGTCTTGCAGCGATTCGTCGGTCGGGAGAGCGACTTCAACCTCGTCTCGCACATCGGATTGGTCTCCACCCTGAGCAGGGATGAGCCATGAAGAACAGCCCGACTTGGGATTGACTTTTGAACTCATTCCAAAAAAGTTAATTCCTTAGAGTAGCCGTAGAGTGATAAACGCTTTTCCTTTTCATAAATATTCTCAATTCACTTGTCGTACTTGCATTATATCATATATTCACAGAATATGGGACACAATTCAGAGAAGATTCTAGTTGTGTGAGTGCTCAATAGTAAGAAGATTTATATTCATTCTCTCCTTTCTGCACACTATAGTCGCTCTGACTGACTGTTCTAATGGATAGATAATTTGTTCATGAATTTCTGTTGTGTTGAGCTTGCAGCTAGTGAAGTGATGCCAGATCCGATTTAATCTATTTCGACTATCCACAAATAGAGCGATGGTTGAGCCGAAAATATATGCAAATCAATCGCTGGATCGTGGCATCACGCACGGCATTTTGTTGGCAACGAGCCAAAACTAATTCCTCTCGAGACCTCTCTCGTGCCCTCTCACTTTCGCGTACTATCTCGCCATTCCCCTGACCGCTCTCTCTTCTCTCGTCCTCCCTGTGTAGAACGCCGTGATCACGTACAATATTTCGCCTATAAATGATAAATGCTTTCAATGATCCGAAGTGACTTATCACGTACTCCTTGGCACATTCGAAACAATCATTATAGTATCGCAATGCATAGTCGACTACGGTATCGGGAAATGATAGATCTGCTACAGTAACCCAGGTGGAGAGTGGCTTCGACACTCCCGAATCCGTATTGCTCACTCCCATAATATTAATATGGTTTATTCCATTTCATCGATAATTCTCTATCAATAACATTCGGTGCGACACTACACAATCAATGAGCTGGTCTGGAATTGCTTTCTAATTTCAAAAATCCAAACATAAAACGAATTCTCAATTCCAGTCCACTTCATTCACATTGAAAAGCAACAATCGATATCATCCTCTGCATTAGAGTGCGCAATTCGGGTAATCGTCTCTTCATTTCACACACTCTCTCGTCACTCTAACCGGTGAGAGAGTGTGTGAAATGAAGCGACGATTACCCGAATTGCGCACTCTACTCTGCATTAATACGCTAAACCTATGGTGTACTCTTTAATTTGCTATTGTGTGCCTTATACTTATGATAAACTTTGTAAACGGAATAACGATAACAATATGGTGATTGGGGGAAATGAAGCTTGCAACAGACAAAAATGAATAAACGAGCGAATTTGCCTGAGCTAGCTTCGTTTGGGCAAAGAAATACGAAAAAAATGAGACAAACACATCGCAAACTTGATTAAATTTGAGAAGAGAGAAAGTAACACACACTGATGCCAACCCGTGAACGAGGCTCAATATGATTGGATGGGGGCGGGGCTACTGTATGTCTGATTGGGTGGGTGTGGCTAACTGGGATTATCGATTGGCAACGAATATAGTGATTAAACCGAGAGTAAATGAGTGAAGTGGAGACGGCTGCTAAGGAAATCATCAGGCAATGGTGCACACATTGGAGTCTTTTCAGTGTTTTCGAGAACCGGATAATAGCAAAGGCGAGACGAGAGATCTACATGACGGTTCCGGCTCCAATCGCGTCCCATTACCCGTAGTGGCAGCAACTAAGAGCCTTGTGGACAACACTCGATGATGGGAAGAAATTACGAAAATAAAATAGCAAATAATTACAAGAGAAATGAGCATGGAGAAACCTGGTTAGTGCAGAGGCAAAACGACAAATGGAATAAGAATGTGCAATATGGGTACAGTGCTAGCGAACAAACAAAGCTAAGAAACAATCAATTCACGATTCACAGATGTGTACGGTATCCGGCAGTGACTACCGTACGCTCAGACGACATCGATCTCCTCCTCCTCATCTGCCTCGGTCGCTCGCGTGATATGGCAGGATGGCACTGTCATTGACTGTAGAGGGCGGAGGAACTACCGCTGCAGATGCTGCAGGTCCTGCAGCTGCATCTGGAAATAAATGCAGTTAGCGATTGCATTCATAGGCTACGGTATTGAATAGAACAATCAGTTTTCGATTTATATTGATACGGTAGACGGAAGATCAAAGATCAATAATCAAAGATCAACTCACTGGATGCTGCATCGGTCGCTGCTGCAGCCGCGGCCCTCTCCAACTTGCGGCGCTTCGTGTCCGACTCGCAGTCCTCACCAATGTCATCCGCAAACTGAAACCGGAAACTTACTGGGTTTAGCTATCATACTTCCCTTATTAAAGAATCACACATTTGTTCAGCATTCATCTAAAAGTTGATTTTTGGTAAAGGTCCACATCGAGGATGAATCATTAAATTAAGAGGCCGTTTGCGTAATAGTCGAACAAGGTGCGGAACAGTGATTTTTCGAAAATATGTGTAAATGGGTTCTCGAATGTGCTAATCATCGTGGTATTCTTCATTTTGCACCAACTCGATCGGTTGAGCCAGGCTGCATCAGTGCTTCAAATCACGATTTTCACGTTGCTCAGGTTCCAATGAACCAAATGTTTTGAAAATTCGAGAGGACATGTAATCGACCATTGGGAATCCAATCATCATATTCTTGATTTATTAAATGTGATATTTCTCTTTTTGATCTACACTTCTCGAATATGAGGGCGTAGTGAAAGCCGAAACTTGAATCTGAAGATCCGCCTCATCACGAGGATCATTTTTCGTATAAATAGTATGGTGTTTGAAGTTGGCGGGTATTTCACTACCGCAACCCTCAATTATCACAAACTGATTTTTTTTAAAAAGTGAAAGTACCATACTAAATCGATCATACAGTAACCGTAGATACCGTATATCGCTACCGCAACCATGAATTATCACAAACTGACTTTTTTCGGCAATTTTGGAAATTTTTTATAAAAATGATCATAACTCAGTTAGTTTTGGTCGAAGAGCTTTATCCATATTTTTAATAGGAAGAGCAGACTCCGCTCTACAAACCATATGATAAGAGCTAAGAGCTCCGACATTCGGGAAATTTACTATATTTTTAACCGTCAAGGTTGATCCATGTTCAAAGCGTTTCGGACTAAATAATCTAGTTAATTTCCTGAGTCTCGGAGGTCTTAGCTCTAGTCATATGAGTTGTAGAGCAGAGTCTCGCCTTTCGAATACAAATATGGATAAAGCTCTTCGACCAAAACTAACTGAGTTATGCTCAGTTAATTATGAAAATGAAATAAAAAGAGGGGGTAATTTTTTCCCTGGAGGGGTACATTAATTAGGTGACATTAATTAATTAAAAGTTCTGATCCTGAGACAGTGCGGGAAGGGCTGGCGTCTGACTAGAGAGGGGGCGGGGGAGGGGTGGGGATAGAGACGAGGGGCGGGGCCTATTGCGGAACTAGGAAAGTGCCAACATTTCATCCACTGTTGCAACACCAAATCAACACCCACCAAATACTCTCGCTTTTCAATATCTCTCTTATCTTTGCAAACCCACCCTTTCTACGATATCCTCCTTTCAACTACCGTACCCCTCCCCTCATCTACTTCTCCTCTTCCCATCTATCGTACCTCTCTTCTCGGGGAATAGCTTCTGGAGTGCGAGACTGGGTCGATTCTCAACAGGGATCGGCATGATATCAGCCACGTCGTGCGTGTTCTGAGCGTGCATTCGAACGCGGTCCTGAATGGAGCAATTATTGATTGGTGTACTGTAGCTGATAGATTGTCTATCCTGGTAAGGAATATTGGCTATCACGTCAAGATAATTTTTTCATTCATTTTCGTATGAAGAAGAGATCAATTGCTGCGCCTCCGATAACCAATTCTATCAGTGCTGTAACTTCACCGGTATTTATATATTTTTCCAAGACAACCGCAGACAAAATCGCCATTTTTTCACGTCTCACGTATCGCTCATGCAACCTCTTTTCACCTGGCGCCGTTCAGTATCTCAAATTGGGATCCCCTACTCGGAGATCCATGACTTTGGAACTCCGAATTTGTAACCATCGATTTGAGCACTGTTGATTTGGAATAAATATTTTGGAAACTACTCTATGGAACCGGCTTTTAGAACCGATGGATATGTAAACTATTTTTTGGAACGAACGATTTGTAATTTTCAAACGGGAACTGATTATTTTGGAAACGACGATTTGTAACCCGACGATTTGTAACTTTCAATCGAGAACTGATTTTTTTATAGCAGGTACGGTACTTAGAGACGGGCGTGACGAACGCAATGGTGGCGACTTTCAAGCCAATTAATCGATCATGAACACCAATAAAATCAGTAAATTTATGTGAAATGCAAGCTTTTCGAAAATAAGTCAAAAACAGCTCGGGAAATTGAAAAAAATAACCACAACGCTCCAGCAGTATAAAAAAATGCTATAAAAAAATCAGTCTCCGATTAAAAGTTACAAATCATCGGGTTACAAATCGTCCATTCCAAATTGTCGGTACCATTTTCAAAGTTCATAAAAACGAAAGTGTCTATTTTGATGGTGTTTATAAAGTCGGTTACAAAACAAAAGTTACATTTTCATGGTGACAATTTTGGGGTTCTTAAATAATAGGTTACAAATTCGTGGTTCCAAAGTCATCGATCTCCCTCTACTCTACCCTTCCTCAAATTTCTACCGACAACTACCGTACTCATCCCCTTTATCTACCGTAATCTATCCCCTCTCTCGATCTACCATACCTTCTGGCTGCTCTTGAATCCGCACTATCTGCAGATGTAGAATAGCATGGAGGCGAGGAGGGAGGAATGCTCATCCTGGATGTGCGACTGGTGGGAATCCTCCGGCATCGACTGAAAATGATTTAATCATAAATTGGAATTCGGCAGTAGTGGAGAATTATGACCAATGCTTGATTACGACATCGGAATTGATTGCTGGACGAGGCACTTTCATAGTGATGGTATACCAGTGCAACATCAATTCACGTAGCTACGCAAAAGATGAAATAACCGTAATGATGTTTTTATTATTATTTCGTAGGCATGCAGCAACCAGTGACAAATTAATTTTACTTCTATTACACCCTGACACTGAAACTTCGATATACCAAGATCCGGAAACAACGATTATGGATTGTTTCAGCTACCGTACCTTCCTAATCAATAACTACCGTACTCAATAACTACCGTACCTCCTTGCAGCTGCTGCACGTGTCTGTGCCGGGCGGTGAGGCCGTATGGGCGGGCGAGTAGCGACCGCGAGCTGCGTGCTATAACGAGGAGATTACCGCAACCTACCGTAATCCTCTGTCGAATCCGGCTACCGTATCCTTCGCTCCTATCAGACTACTGTACTCTTATACCACCCCGTCCCTCTCCCGTGTTCGTTATCGTAACAACATTAGTTTATACTCAGCTACCGTACCCCTTCCCCTACCGTACCTGCGCGGCTCTCGAGGCAACAGAATTGCTGCCGGGGGAGAAAGTTGTCACGATGAGGGCCGTGAGATCATCGTGGTCTTTATCTCAAACTTGGGTTATTAAACTCATACATGAAAACGGTACAATAAGGCATAGAATGAAACGTGGTAAAATAGAAAGGAATATGCAATGTTTTATAGTAGTTTGCAGGATGTTGTGATTCAGCTATCAATAGCAATGGTGAAGGGGCGTGGTAATCTTATCTGCAGAAAGAGAGAAGAACTGCATAATCCACACTATATAAGTCCATGCCAAATTATCGATTTTGTAGTTTGATCTTTGATCTTTGACGGGACGTCCATGCCAAATTATCGATTTTTTGTAGTTTGATCTTTGATCTTTGACGGGACGTCCATGCCAAATTATCGATTTTTTGTAGTTTGATCTTTGACGGGACGTCCATGCCAAATTATCGATTTTTTGTAGTTTGATCTTTGACGGGACGTCCATGCCAAATTATCGATTTTTTGTAGTTTGATCTTTGATCTTTAACACGGGAGAGGGGGTCCATGCCAAATTATAGATTTTTTGTAGTTTGATCTTTGATCTTTGACGGGACGTCCATGCCAAATTATCGATTTGTGATCGATGCCAGGACGTCCATGCCAAAAAGAGACGGGACGTCCAGACCGAACATACAGACAGACACACAGACGTTTGCGCTTTATTATATAGTGTGGATTATGCAGTTCTTCTCTCTTTCTACATCAAATCTCGGGATTTTACGGTAACCACAATCATTTTCGGAAATCCAAGTGAACAAAACCACCCACCTTCACTCTTGCCTTCCCTTATCTCCAGTCTTCTTCCACTCACTGCTTCCCTTCCACTTCTTCTTCTCTTCTCGCTTCTCGCCCTCTCTGCGCTGAAATAACCTGGATTGAGCGAGAGATCACACGGATCGCGGAGAGCGACCAGACAACGAGACAAGGGGGCGAGATAGTGTGCGAAAATGAGAGAGTATGAGAGGTCAGAGAACGTGAGATAGTGTGCGAAAAGACAGAAACCTTCTATGCTCACTATTTCATTCACTTCGGTTCGATCTTTCCTAATATCGTAATATCTGTCGCCAGTCAGAGAGAGACACGGGTGCTCAAACCAGTCTTTCCACTGCATTCGAAATCAAGAGAACTCGTCGGCCACGCCCCTAATTCTGGGAACCAATGAGCGCAGAGCAAGGCCGAGCTGGCAAAATTCCAGCTTGCGTTGCGGTCGCGGCGCGGTCTGGTCTCACCGCGACCGTTCATTTCACTCCTAAAGTTTTGTTTTCGCGCGCAGCCATTCCAATTTCGATACTGTGGCGCCTTTTACTAACGGCTTCTTTATTCCGGATTCCGGCTCCGGGCTCGGGACGTTTTTAATAACTGGTCTTGAGCGCTCGTGAGAGAGGAGAGAGTGTGCAAAATGGAGAGATCCGAGATCCGTCCAATGAGCATGGGAATATTTCCCTCGTCTTTTCTCTCTACATTTTCCTCAATAAGTATGTGAATCCTTTCCATCTCTTTTGCATTCACGCAAATATATCGATTGAGGCAAGAGAGTCCCATGCGTGCGAAAGCTTGTATTGGCCTATTGTCTACCGTTTGCCACTTAATGAACTATACCGAAGCCCCTGAATATACAATTTGGACACGCTAAAATCTAATTTTTTTCAGCTCCGCAATAGAACACCAATAATTCACTCGTCTTTTCAAAGAATAAGACCTCAATGTGAAACATCAGTACACCTTGGCCCACAATCACTGAAATATCTTACCTTCGTCAATTCTCATCTCCAACCTCCCATTCACTTCTTCACATACCAATAGATGATCCGGCAACACGGCTTCTAATCTCCCATCTTAGATCTGCTACAGTAACCCAGGTGGAGAGTGGCTTCGACACTCCCGAATCCTTCTTGCTCACTCCCATAATATTAATATGGTTTATTCCATTTCATCGATGATTCTCTATCAATAATATTCGGTGCAACACTACACAAAACCTCATTCACATTGAAAAGCAACAATCGATATCATCCTCTGCATTAATACGCTAAACCTATGGTGCACTCTTTAATTTGCTATTGTGTGCCTTATACTTATGATAAACTTTGTAAACGGAATAACGATAACAATATGGTGATTGGGGGAAATGAAGCTTGCAACAGACAAAAATGAATAAACGAGCGAATTTGCCTGAGCTAGCTTCGTTTGGGCAAAGAAATACGAAAAAAATGAGACAAACACATCGCAAACTTGATTAAATTTGAGAAGAGAGAAAGTAACACACACTGATGCCAACCCGTGAACGAGGCTCAATATGATTGGATGGGGGCGGGGCTACTGTATGTCTGATTGGGTGGGTGTGGCTAACTGGGATTATCGATTGGCAACGAATATAGTGATTAAACCGAGAGTAAATGAGTGAAGTGGAGACGGCTGCTAAGGAAATCATCAGGCAATGGTGCACACATTGGAGTCTTTTCAGTGTTTTCGAGAACCGGATAATAGCAAAGGCGAGACGAGAGATCTACATGACGGTTCCGGCTCCAATCGCGTCCCATTACCCGTAGTGGCAGCAACTAAGAGCCTTGTGGACAACACTCGATGATGGGAAGAAATTACGAAAATAAAATAGCAAATAATTACAAGAGAAATGAGCATGGAGAAACCTGGTTAGTGCAGAGGCAAAACGACAAATGGAATAAGAATGTGCAATATGGGTACAGTGCTGGTGAACAAACAAAGCAAAGAGACAATCAATTCACGATTCACAGTTGGGTACGGTATCCGGCAGTTACTACCGTACTCTCAGACGACATCGATCTCCTCCTCCTCTTCTGCCTCAGTCGCTCGCGTGATATGGCAGGTGGTCGAGGGAGAAATGGCACTGTCATTGACTGTAGAGGGCGGAGGAACTACCGCTGCAGATGCTGCAGGTCCTGCAGCTGCATCTGGAAATAAATCAATTATCGATTGCATTCATAGAATAGGGTATTGAATAGAACAATCAGTTGATTACCGAAACAGACGGTAGATCAAAGATCAAACACCTAATAGCAGAGATCAAAGGTCAAAGATAAAAACTAACTGGATGCTGCATCGGTCGCTGCAGCAGCCGCGGCTGCCGCCGCCCGCTCCAACTTGCGGCGCTTCGTATCCGACTCGCAGTCCTCGCCAATGTCATCCGCAAACTGAAATCGGAAACATACTGGGTTTAACGATCATACGATCGTATTAAAGAGTTAGACATTTGTTCAACATTCATCTAAATGTTGATTTTTGGTAAAGATCCACCTCGAGGAAGAATCATTACATTAAATCTACAAAGAAAATGAAAGTATCCACTTCCCGTGGGGAAGTGTGATTTTCAGTTTGGGACAAACTCAAACCCTGTGTGAATTTGGGTCCATCCATTATCCTTCTTCGACCCCTTTCTCACCATTCGCCAAATCCTGATCTCAATAAAAGTGGAGAAATTTTTTTTTTTTTTCGCGCCTGCGGGTTCTCGAAATTTGTTCACCGGGCATTGTTTTCAGAAGTAGTAAATCAGGGTATGCCAAATTATAATAATAAATTTGCTGAAAAACTAAGCCCTTATACTATAACCAATAATCAAATGCACACCAGCTGTATTTATAAATAAATTCATCACAAAGAAAGAACAAGCAACAACTTTTTTTATCAAATAAGTTTTTGAATTAATTATTTTATGTTATTGCCCAAGGAAACTGTATTATGACGGAAATTGTCTCATAAATTTCCCTTCTCAGACATGTGTTTGCTCGAAACCACAGGCGCGAATTTGGGTCAAGATTTGATTCCAATACTTTTATTGAAATCGGATCTAAAAGTGATTCCTCCACTTTTATTGAGATCAGGATTTGGCGAATGCTACGATCTCGTAAATTCTGTTCTTGTTGAAGCACCTTCAGTGGTGTACGATAAATAAATAAATAAAATAAATAAGAATGGTGAGAAAGGGGTCGAAGAAGGATAATGGATGGACCCAAATTCACACAGGGTTTGAGTTTGTCCCAAACTGAAAATCACACTTCCCCACGGGAAGTGGATTCAATTACTGTTATTGATGCGTAGCATTAATTTTCACTCAGAAAAATTCTACTCTTTCCAGATAGGTTGAGGAGTATCCAAATTATTTAACAAGCAAGTGGAGCAAGCCCCCCCCCCTGAACCCCCCTGAGGGGTCATGCATGATCGCTTAGGCATGCTAAAGAACTTTGAACAATACCCAATTCGGCATTTGAAATGATAAATTACGCGCTTCTTTCGCTTGCTCTCTCGTTTGTCTGACATATTCTCATTTAACAAGCAAGGGGGGCAAGCCCCCTTGAACCCTCCTGTGGGGTCATACATAATTGCATAGGCACTAAAAATTCCAACGATATCCAATTTGACTCCTAAAACCATGTCAAATAACTTGAGTATTCATATGATCTAACAAGCAATGGGGGGGGGGGGGGGGCCTTGAACCGACCCTCTCCCTTCCTGAAGGGTCATGCATAATCGCCAATGCACTAAAAAGTCCAACGATATACAATTCAACTCGTGAACCCATTGCAAACCAACCACGATAACACTCTGTGAGACCTGGAACGATCCCGAATCTAGTTCGGAACAGCCTGCGAGAATGACCTTCAAACCTGGCACCGACTTGGATGCTGGTACCGGACTGGTGTCATATTTTGACTGCCCACGCATCGCCATCGGCCCTTCTTATTCGCACAATAGCTAAACCACAAAAACATGTTGGAGCCTACTTTCGATGCGGGAATTATTCATGAAGCAGTGAGTCTGCACGCGCACTACTCTCCTCTCTACAGTCCTGGTGGGTCCCACCGTGAACATGCGTAACCCGGAGTAACTCAGGGTGACTCGGGGTGACTCCGGGTGACTCATCGTGAGTCATGGATTTTACTACCTCAAGAATTTATTTAATCACAACAAGTCTATGATATTCTTGCTCAGCACGTCGTCCTCTATCGATCCATATTCTTTATTAATTAAATATCGACTTTTAAAACGCTAATTTTAATTAAATTTTAATGCGGTTATTATCGCGCTCCGCGTGGAATACCGTAGTTAAGAGGCTCACAAATTTTGCTGCCTACCGTGAAATGATTTTATACAAATAAAATTCGATTTTTTTGCTTTTTGATTGATGTTTGCTGCTTTTTGAACAAAAATAAACTAAAATACAAGCGAACATCAATCAAAAAGCAAGAAAACCCGAATTTTAATTTTTATAAAATCATTTCACGATCGCCAGCAAAATTTGTGAGCCTCTTAACTACGGTATTCCACGCGGAGCGCGATAATTATCTGACTAAAATTTAATTAAAAGTAGCGTTTTAAAAGTCGATATTTAATTAATAAAGTATATGGATCGATAGAGAACGACGTGCTGAACAAGAATATCGTAGACTTGTTGTGATTAAATAAATTCTTGAGGTAGTAAAAACCATGAGTCACGATGAGTCACCCGGAGTCACCCCGAGTCACCCCGAGTTACTCCGGGTTACGCATGTTCACGGTGGGACCCAACAGGACTGTATAGTCGACTAGCACCACAAGAGTGACTACAACATCAGGCCTCATGGTGTTGGGGTTAGTGGTTAGTCGCGTAATTGAGAAGTCGTAGGTTCGATTCCCACCCGTAGCACATGTTTTGCTGAATTTTTTTGTGAGTTTAGTTATTTTAGTTCGATAGCGACTTTATCGATCAAGTTTATAACTTTTTTCCTAATTTATGTAGCAGTTCATTCACCTAGCAGCGCTTGGGTACTGATTTGAAGTTAATGAGAGCTTAATTGGGCCAAAAACAACGTTTTTTAGGCTTTTTAGATAGTATATGGCCATAACTTAGCTCAAAGCCATGAGAACGGGCCCATTTTAAGAAGTGAACCTTACATTATGCTAGAAAGCTTAACCTCACAAAAGATTTAGCGTAGCTCAACTCCCCCTTAGTCATCGGAAATATATCCTCAGTAAAGTTTGTCCCACCAAGGGGTACCCACCATTTCTCTCCCAGATGAGGTATCGGGCTGAAACGTTTTTTGTGCCATCTCCAGACCATGGGCGAAAAGTTGCCGAGCTTACACGAGCTTGTAGGCACTTTGAAATTTTCGACCCGGCTGACTCCTCAGAGGGCCGAAAATAACGAAGAAACAAAATGAATCTAAACCCAAATTACGCCGGCGCTACGCGCCAGCGTCAAGCACGAAATTGAAAATTATGGGGTTTGTTTACTTCCTGAATTTAGCGGGCCAAAATGGTCTAGGGTCTACATTCAGCGAACAGAGCATGTTTACTTGTTCGGATGATGTTTTAGGTGAACGCACAACCTCAGCGAAATCGTGGATATGAATTCCGAAAGGAAGAAATATTAGGAGCGAAACCCAAAATCATGGGGAACGAAAATGCCAACTTGTCAATCAAACTGTTTTGTACGTCTCTCCGGATACAAATAAGATTGTTAGAAATTCAAATTCAAGAATGCTAACCGTTCCAATAAGGGAAGTCATTAGATATGTCATACAATGACTTATCTTTCGTTTCTAATCAAAAATAATAATATGATAATACTGACCGTTCCAATCAGGGCTGCTCCCGTGCTATTCGCTAGTTCGGGGAAGCAACTCTCCATTGTGTCCATCCAACCACGTTGCATCGGAGGATCACTGCAAATGAAATCAGTTGTCGATTGCTGCGGTTACGGTAGGCGATAATCAAAGGAAGTTATAGATTTGACCAGTTACCGGCTCAAAAATAGCTCTCTACAATCAGCACACTCTTTCGCTGAAGAGAGCAACAGAGCGACTAGAGTGTGTTGAATGGAGAGAGCAACTATTCGATCCGCGCATCACTAGATTCCGTTCATTTTCCAGGGCTACGCTATCAGATTATAACGTCAGTCGTAGATTGACCTCATGAGAGTACGGTATAAGCCAGAGATCAAAGATCAACTCACACGACGTTGATAGGCAGATCGATCGACATGTGCTTGGTGAGCAGATGGGCGCGCACCTGGAATTAGATTCATGCAATGATTTGTTAACAATTGCAATTGATTGTTTTTTTAGGTAATGAGATCGTCATAACATTGTCTCCAAGAGACATCGATTTAGAAGTACGAGCAACCCGCACAAGACAACGAAATTCTCAGCACTTCGTTATTGCAGGAAAATGCATTTTTTATTCTAATCTCGATTACCGATGAAACAATTAGGTAAACAGTGGGATAGATCACCTAATGTGACACTGAAGCAATGTACATAGATCAATTCCTTAAAATCTCTACATCAAACGAAATCAATGTATCATCATAAATATGTTTTGCTATTAGAACTACAAACCAAGAAATCATTGAATCAAGCTGCGCATCGAGAACCTAATCTACCACTAGCACATGAAACCTCATGGCTGTATTTACTGTTTTCTTCTTCTCATCCTTTCCCAACAGCATTCACGATTTCCCCCACTAACCTTGGCTTCGTCGACCGCTTGATACAGGCAGAGCGTGCAGTGGAATTGCCTGGGATTAATTGATTTTCGAAAATAAATACCTAAATATATACAGTATCGGACATAAGTCACCGTCCAAAATTTCAAAGTGTTGTAACTTTTGAACCAGATAAGCAATCGGTTTGATGTTTTGGCAGGATACATTAGACCTATTGATGCATTGCCACCGATAGTGACGTCATGCTACGATTTCGCAATATTGCATAGTG
The DNA here is from genome assembly GCA_036245825.1 of Pristionchus entomophagus. Lineage (NCBI taxonomy): Eukaryota > Metazoa > Nematoda > Chromadorea > Rhabditida > Neodiplogasteridae > Pristionchus > Pristionchus entomophagus. The sequence goes on from BTSX01000005.1 coordinate 38,699,883, forward strand.
ATGATGCAATCATATATATGTTCTTCACTTGTGATTTTAAGGTCATTGGGATTTTTTTCTAAGTCTTCTCTCTTTTTGTGATGATAGAAGGCCTCAGCATCTACCGATTAAAAAATAGTACTCATGGGGCGTTGTCGTACAGAAGCAGAACACAGGTTCAAAATAGGGTCCCGAAAAAAATAATTTCCATTCATTGACGTGCTAGAGACTCGTTCAAAGGCTCAAAATGACCCTTACAATAATTCCTGATTACCCACAAAGTTCGATATTGATATCTCTTAATTTGACCTCAGGGCACGAATTTTTCACTTTTTCAAATAATTGTTTTCTTCCTATTTTGGATGATCATAGTTCCAAGGCCGATTTTTGTTCAAATGTATTTTCTAGACAGGGTAGTTGCAAATCCATGGAATACACGATTCCCAACTTTTTAGAGCATTTGGATAACTTTCTCACCCGCGGCAACCGAAAATCAGAGGTCAAAAGATTTTTTAAATTGGCTATGTTTCGACATAAAAAAATTTTAACTTTTCATTAATGATATCATGGACTCTCATACCGATATTCGTACTCAGCGCACAAAAATATCCCAGAAAAAATTTAGTCAGGAAGTTTTGAGAGAAACTTTTTTTCGACTAATGATGGGGGTATCATGGTCATTTTTTGGGTTGAAATCGATTGACCTCTGATTTTCGATTGCCGCGGGCGGGAAAGTTATCCAAATGCTCTAAAAAGTTGGGAATCGTATATTCCATGGATTTGCAACTACCCTGTCTAGAAAATACATTTGAAAAAAAATCGGCCTTGGAACTATGATCATCCAAAATAGGAAGAAAAAAATTATTTGAAAAAGTGAAAAATTCGTGCCTTGAGGTCAAATTAAGAGATATCAATATCGAACTTTGTGGGTAATCAGGAATTATTGTAAGGGTCATTTTGAGCCTTTGAACGAGTCTCTAGCACGTCAATGAATGGAAATTATTTTTTTCGGGACCCTATTTTGAACCTGTTTTCTGCTTCTGTACGACAACGCCCCATGAGCACTATTTTTTAATCGGTAGATGCTGAGGCCTTCTATCATCACAAAAAGAGAGAAGACTTAGAAAAAATCCCAATGACCTTAAAATCACAAGTGAAGAACATATATATGATTGCATCATCACTATGCAATATTGCGAAATCGTAGCATGACGTCACTATCGGTGGCAATGCATCAATAGGTCTAATGTATCCTGCCAAAACATCAAACCGATTGCTTATCTGGTTCAAAAGTTACAACACTTTGAAATTTTGGACGGTGACTTATGTCCGATACTGTATATTTTCGAAAATATTTAAATGAAATACCTGGTTGGGTAGTGCTTCTTCGCGTGTGTAACAGCGGCCTGCGACGAGCTTAGCGTGCGCTGACACATCTGCAATTAATTAATCAATTAATTAATTATTTAATTAATTAAATCAGTTCCCGATCGTCAGTGCGGCTCCCCTACCGTACCCTGCACGTGTGCTTCTGGCCGTTGTTGGCCGACGCTTGGCCTCCCTCTCCCTCCTCCTCATCCGACTCGACTCGCAAGTGGTGGTCGTGTGGCTGGCCACCATGAGAAGCGTGCACCTCGCACTCCTCGTTCGTCACAACTAAAAGAGAGGCGGAACGGTTTATTGTAGGGGGATTACGGTAGTTAGTTTTAGATAATACTACAGGAGTTCAGAAGAGTATCGGATTTAACATCCATTGTGAAAGCATTTCACTCAATGTTGCAGCACCAACTCAACGCCCTCAAAATACCCTCGCTTTTCATTATCTCTCATATCTTTGCAAACACACTCTTTTTTTGTTTCTCCTCATATTTCCAGTATCTCCTCTTGACTAGAGTTTGAAATGCGGGTAATCTTGTCTTCATTTCACACTCTCTCTAGACCGGTTGAGCAGCGAGAGAGTGTGTGAAATGAAGAGACGATTACCAGTATTTAGAACTCTACTCTTGACTACCGTACCTCTCCGAGCCTCTCCCTCTACAGTAATCCCCCCCCACTTTCCCTAACGTACCTCTCTTCTCGGGGAACAGCTTCTGGAGTGCGAGACTGGGTCGATTCTCAACAGGGATCGGCATGATATCAGCCACGTCGTGTGTGTTCTGAGCGTGCATTCGAACGCGGTCCTGAACGGATGAATTATTGATTGGAGTACTGTAGCTGATCGATTGTCCATCCTAGAAAGGAATATTGACTAGGACATTAAGATATTTTTCATTCATGCGTATGGCGAATGTATTAATTGAAACGCCTCCCAGACTCACTTCTATAAATAGTGAGTCTTCACTTCACCGGGCATTATTTTTTGCAAAAAAATTTTCTTTTTAACGATAGCCTGATCAAATCACCCCCACCTCTTATTCGCGTCTTATCAACCGCTCATGCAACCTCATTTCACCTAGCTTCCAAAATTGGGATCCCCTACTCTACACTTCCTCAGATTTCTACCGCCAACTACCGTACTTCCCCCCTTCATCTACCGTAATCTCTCCCCTCTCTCGATCTACCGTACCTTCTGGCTGCTCTTGAATCCACACTCTCTGCAGATGTAGAATAGCATGGAGGCGAGGAGAGAGGAATGCTCATCCCGGATGTGCGACTGCAGAGAATCCTCTGGCATCGACTGAAAATCGATTTACTCATAAATTAGAATTCGGCAGTAGTGGAGAATTATGACCAATGCTTGATTACGACAGCAAAACTGATTGCTCGGAGAGGCTCTTTCACATTAAGGTATGCCAGTGCAACATCAATTCACGTAGCTACGCAAACGATGAGATATTTAAATAATATTTATTGATAATATATAGTTATGCAGCAACTAGTGACAAATTAATTTTACTTCTATTACACCCTGACACTGAAACAAAGATATACCAAGATCCGGAAACAGCAATTATGGATTTTTTTCAGCTACCGTTCCTTCCCAATCAATAACTACCGTACTCAATTTCTACCGTACCTCCTTGCAGCTGCTGCACGTGTATGTACCGGGCGGGGAGGCCGTGTGGGCGGGCGAGTAGCGACCACGAGCTGCGTGCTGCAAGGCATTGATTACCGTATCCTACCGTAACCCTCAGTCCAACCGGGCTACCGTATCCTTCCCTCCTATCATACTACGGGACTCATATACCTCCTCGTCCCTCTCCCGTGTTCGTTATCGTAACAACATTATCTGACACTCAGCTACAGCACCCCTTTCCCCTACCGCACCTCTCCCTCTACCGAACCCTTCCCCTACCGCACCTGCGCAGCCCTCGAGGCTACGGAATTGCTGCCGGGGGAGAAAGTGGCACGGCCGGTGAAGAGATGAGAGGAGGAACCATCGCCATTCGAGGAAGAAGGATTGGAGAAGGAGGCAGAGGAGGTGAGACTGTATTCCTGAGAAGAAAGGAGAGGGGTTACGGTAGATAAATTCGGATACTGGTAGCTTCATTGGGAATTTGTATTTGAATACTCAGAATTCAACCCATCAACACAAGATTTTCTCCGATGCATTTAACCCCATCGCGAAACGCCAGTCTACAGAGTCGGCATACCAATATTATCTCTCAATCGTCCAATCAATCAATAACACTCAGCTACCGTACCCCTTCTTCCCCACCCAATCGATACCTTGTGTGCTCCTCCTCCGTTCTGCGGGTGCAGCAGGGGATTGCGAGGGAAGCACGCGTGCATCAGCGCCTGCAATATCGATTACCGTAATCAAATCCTACCGTATTCTTGTCACAATTAAATCAGTTATCGATTGCCCGTTACCGCAAGAAATATGCATTTAATCCAAGATTTAATTAAACGATTGTCCGCGCAGAGACATCATTCTAGTACACTGTGTCCTGAGGCACGAAAGCACCCAGCACTATTTTAAAAAATAACTTCCCGATTTCTATTTCTGGTGCTACCGTACCTCCCACTGTCTCTCCATCTCTGGCGATCGGCGGTCGAGTGGCGCAGAGGCTGTGTCGCCGTGCGCACGAGACATGTGAGTGCGAACCTGGAAGGAGGAGATATTTGGCAATATGGAACTGAAAAGTACCCAACGATCATTGAGACGCGAGAACCTATCTCTAGTGAACATCCAGAAACGCGAGATTCGCAAGTCGAATCTGGTTGAAAAAATTCTATTTCACAAAAACCGCTCTCGACAATTGCTGCACTACATCACAATGTGTCTCATAAGATAGGTGAAACCTAGCACTCGCTACTTGGCTTGAATAACTTTTTAAAATAGTAACAATAATCGCTCACCTTGAATATCTCATTGTGCTCGTAACTGCAATGGGCGCACTGGAACTGCTTCAGTTTCGCGTGTCGTCGCACGTGATTTGTGAGGTTGGACAGTCTAAGGATACGGTATGAGATTACGGTAGAGAATATGGAAAATGATATTTGATAAAAATAGTGTGGATGATGTGAAGTATTCAAAGAGTTGCCTATTTACCCGCGTCTCATTTCTATGTTTCAAAAGCATTTCAATTACTCGCATTATCTTCTTGTGTCAATGAGACCGAACAATGTTTCGAAGACAACTCGTCACATTCATCCTTCACTCCTTCTATATACCTTCTCTTTACTTCTAGTTTCAATATCACCACGATATCGTTTTTATAAAATTAAATCGTCAATTCCTCACCTTGTATTCATGATTCTATTCTCGCACAATCGACACTTCACGTACACATCCTCATTGTCCACCCCATCCGAACGGGAAACAGAACGGTGACGCACCTGATAATATTTTTATTGTTATATTTATATTAAATCAGTTCGCGATCAAGCTACCGTATCCTCTGATAAATCTAGTCTTCTATTTCCGTCTCCATTACATTTAGCAATCACAACAGCACGATACAGTATATTTCAGCTTTCGTTACCGTACTCCTACCGTACCCCTTCATCCGCATCCTACCGTATACCTCGGCGACTTGTATGTCGGTGGGTGGCTCGTTTCCGTTGACTGGGGGACTCAATTGGGCGAAGGATGGAGGAGGGACGAGAGGGAGTGTGCTAGGGGGAATGAGAGATGAAGAGGAGGAGGAGGGAAGGCCGAGGGGAGCGAGGGAGAGGGAAGATTCGTCCACTACCTGCACAAAAAGATCAAATTAATCTCGGAAAGTTTTCCGAGTTTTAGTTTTTTTTTTTTTTTTTCAAAAGTCCTGTCGTTTTTTTTTGAAAAATATTTTTTCAACTGTAAAGAGCCTTATCGAATCCTGCTAAGCGGCGATTGATGAATTAACCATTGACCTTCTGTTTCAATACTTGAGCCAGTGAAATCATTACAATTCCGAGGAGCTATGGTATGTAGAACTGACCACACTAAAAACACCCACGTTCAGTTTTCGTTCAAAAAATTCGTTCTTCTTTTTTTGAATAGATAAAAATCAGTTTAATGTTTGCCACAAATAGGAAGTTATCCATACTCAATATGCGCACCATTCCGACTTCCCTTCTCGAATTGCATCATCACTATGAAACTTGCCATTTCCCACACATTATTCTAAAAATTTTCGAATTTGATTCCGGAAATCGATCAAAATATTTACAAATAAATCAAAACGTTGAAAAATTAACATTAGAGCGCAATCGAAGGGGGTAAAAATAGAAAACTCAAAAATCGACCTGAAAATGGTCATGATTTTCACATATTCTTGATTATTTCTGAGTTCTCAAGCGATATTTTTAGTTCGAAAATTGCATTTAAAAGTCTGATTCCTACTACTACTATGGTATTTGTTTGGGCTTCGGAATGTCAACCGCTTCTATTTTATGAATATTTTAAAACAAGGTCGAAAAACATACATTTTATATTATTGTTTCACCATTAGGCAATCTCATGATCTAATCGAAGTCGAATAAATTAGTGCAGGAGTACTTGCACTTATTAACAACGAGTGAGAGATATTGCGACCTACGGTTCTCTAGAAATAATAAAAAGAAAAACGGCGACAAGACTTTTGGGACACCCTAATATCTTACCCAGAATTATCAGAAATTTTTTCCACAGTCTATATATATATGAAACAAGTGCAGCTTGGAATCACCATGTCGTTGGGAGTTTAAAATTTCAATTTGCACGATCAAAGCACAGATCAACATTGTCCCCCAAAAAATGACTAGCTATTGATGAACCCATGTAATCGGGAATCACCAGGTCTCTTTCTTGAGAACTATTTCGATAACTATCATTCTACCGTACCTAGTTCTCACATATACCGTAACTCTCTTCCCCTACCGTACCTCCACATTTTCCTCTTCCTCCTCATCTGCGATCTCCTCAGTCGCCGCGACGTCAGGAATGTGCTGCAGGCGCTGCAAAAATTATGTTTAAAATATATTTTAGTGCACATGCTGCCCTTTCAAGACTGTGCAAAATAGATAATGCTTATCTTTAGGGTGCGCTGAAACCGGAATCACGCGTTCAAACCCTTTTAAAATTGCGCAATTCCGTAGAGCAGTCGCGACCTAGTGAGTATGTAGAATCGACCGAATCAATCACAGTGCAATCTAATCATAAAATTCAAAACTAAAATTTATCAAATTTTCACCTTCGAAAATCGCATGCTATCCCTTCTCTCCCCATCACTTCCACTCTGAAGCAGACTCATCTGATGGTGGTGCGCGTTGAGGGTGGGATCCTGCAGGGAAAACAGGCTACCGTAACCGTATTCATCCAATGTTCACTACTGAATCATCGAAAGCAAGCTATCACACAGTAAGCTACCGTATTGCGTATGCTCCTGCTCTTGGTTTTACAGTGATGCCGGATCGAATAGTGCGCTCTCTATTCTGCACACTCCCTCGCCCGTTATAGAAATAAGAGTGTGCAAAATGGAGAGAGCTACAATTCGATCCGGCAACACTCCTTCCCACTACCGTACCTGATCCATGTCCATCATCATATCCTCCTCGTAGGTCGACGCGAGTGGCGCGTGACTCGCGCCGAGAGACGCGCCGGTCGCGGAAGGGGCGGACGCGGACTGCGGAGACTCGCCGCTTGCCAGAACCAGACGCGTCTCAGTGAAACCGTTGCGCGCCTGTACAGAAAAGTTTAGTAATTTTTAAAATTTAGCCTCCTGACTTAACGATTCACAATTTCCTAATATCTATTGGTAACCATTTTATTAACAATTATAGGAGCGGGTACTCAACCTCCAAAAACGTATACTCACAAATTCAACGCTTCATCTTTTTCTTACATTTTTTAAAGTTATTTACTTTATCAATTTCAGCATGTCTGCAGTCAATAAAATAAATATCTCACCAGTAGATTCTGTAGTTTCTCGACCGTTCGCAGATCTGTGATCTTCACCAGCAGGAAATTGGGAAGACTCCCGCCCGGACTGCACTCGGTCAGAGAGGTGGCAGAAGAACCGACTGGAATAAATATATTTATTTTAAAAAATTTAATCACTGGTAATTGTGAATTCTAGAGAATCCAAGGTGGTATAGGAAATATCGATAAAATAAAGCAATCAAATTAGATACTTTGAGACTGCATAGATAAAACCACCCATGGGGGTTTCCGGTTTCAGAGTTTCTCCCCGAGCATATGGAAATTTATTATTTCATTAGAAAGGCCCGGAAAAAACAACATGGTGAATTCACGCTCCACAACTACCTTATACGAATGAGAACTAGAGATACAATGATATCTCGACCTTATCTATTATATTTGCACCAACCAACATTCAACAAAATTCACCTATGGGCGTCACTCCGACGCCTGCAGCTGCAGCAGCCGTAGCCGGATGAGGCGGGGCGGAGGGCGGAGTGTGCGACTCGGCGTATGGAGAAGCACGCTTCTGGCCGATTCCTGCGTGAATAAATCTTATTATTTGTAAAATAATGTTAGAGCTTGTTCCCAGGCACATTATTGCTGCGGATGCACTACTAAAGTACGTATTGCAAAGATTTTCGATTAATCGAAAGGTTCTCTCTCTCAACAAAAAAATATAATTCTTTCAACTGAATTCCCGCTCCAGATACATCATGTAGTCATGCGCTTGCATCTCTTCGAAAAGATTAATCTCCACTCACTATTTCCCTCCCTGGTGGGCGTGGTCGGTAGGCCTCCATATCCTGCTGCAGCTGCTGCATTGGTCGCAGTCGGTGGTTGGAAGAGGGAGGAGGCAGAGGTCACGGGAGGGGAGAGACCTTCAGCAATATTAATTGAAGATTTTTCGGCGATGGACGAAGATCTCATTAGAGAAAAATTTAAACTGAATTAAATGTGGCACGTGAAACGTAGAACTCGAAAGAATTCACATTTGGTCATTTTCTAGAGCATTTCGATTTATTTTTCATATCACGATAATAGATATTGATTTTTTTTTTTTTAAACTTAAAACTAATTATTTCTCACCATTGGTGAGCGCCTGATGAGCTGCGAACTGCGGAAAGAGACCGCTTGCGCTGCCTGAAGTTATTTAATTTTATTTATGCTATCATTTTCAAACATTTTTTTTACAACTTTCATCGAGCCGAATACTACATACATCGGTCCTCCTTCACCCATGTGCTATGAAACGCTGACTCGCCTTGTTGCTAGGAGGCACTTTCTGCCGTCAGACTTATATTCATGTTTCTCATCAACATCACATATTGGAGTTTTAATGGACACTAATTCGAAGGTTCATATTGGTAATAAAAATAAAATCGTAGCCGAGAACGAAAGAAGTCGCTCACCCATTCCTCCGACTTGTTGATGTGGCTGCAGCCCATTCGAGTCTGCTGCAGTTGCTGTTCCGGTCGCACCGCCAAGCGAGGAGGACTGAACCTGCCGTGTAGCAGTTTATTCGTCTACCGTAATCCGTAAGCTACCGTAGCTTCCGTTAACCCACAGCAATAATTATACCGTAATCTTGTGTTATGTCACTATCCAGTTCCTATCCTATTTCTACCATACTCGTATATTACCAAGCAAATCCACTGCCATTATCGCTATAATACCGTAACACCTGACCGTCCTTCGCTACCGTATCGCTACCAACATTATTAAAATGTATCTGCATTTCGTTTCGCTCCCGGGCGTAGATAAAATATAATATAATACCGTACCTCCATGAGCTTGGCGAGGAGTAGCTTGTAGATGACGTCACGCGTCGCGTCTTCTGTAGTCGCTGTCGATGATGCTGGTGATGACATCGGTCCTCCGACGGGTTGAGGAGGGACCGAGGAGGAGGAGGGAGAGGCCATCCCTCGCACAGACGGAGATCTAAAAGCAAAATTATATTTTTTTTTTACATAATTTGAATGGTTCCGGTTTATTCCCGTTTCACGAATGCTTCAAATAGTTGAAAGTTTGAGAAATAAGCGATATGAAGTAGATTACGGGCGACAAGAAATCGAAAAATGAATTTCATTTGAACCCGGTTCATTCACGCCTCACGACCAGATCATGAACCGGAACTTTCGTAACTTACAATAACATGTGACGAGCTGACAAATTCAAACAAAACTTATTTTTTCCGCACAAACATCATTCATGTTTTATGTCTACATCAAATCTCGGGATATTACGGTAACCACAATCATTTTCTGAAATCCAAGTGAACAAAACCACCCACCTTCTGTCTTCCCTTCCCTTGTCTCCAGTCTTCGTTCCTCTCACTGCTTCCCTTCCACTTCTTCTTCTCTTCTCGCTTCTCGCCCTCTCTGCGCTGAAATAACTTGGATTGAGCGAGAGATCACGCGGATCGCGGAGAGCGACCAGACAACGAGACAATGGGGCGAGAAAGTATGCGAAAACGAGAGAGACAGCAAAACATCGCAGTGAATTCGCTCTGGTGCGCGCCTGTTTCTGCGGAGCGGAGCGGAGGGGGCGCTTTTCGAGAGGGGAGAGCGGGCCAGGGCTAGATTTCGCCCCGGCCGCCGCACACTTTGTGCTCACTCCTTTTTCCGCTGCTCTCTCACTTTCGCCCGCTATCTCGCCCCATCGTCTGCTTCTCTCGCCCGCTCTCCTCGTTCCGCGTGCTCTCTCGCCTCGTTCACTGCGGGCGCCGTCGGCGATAGAATGTGTGCAACAAACAACGCGAGGAAAGTCGAGCGAGACGAGGAGGAGGGGGGAAGGAGCTTGAGGGGGTGACGAGGGAAACAAGAACCGCAGAACGAGCGCAGGTGGTGATGAAATAGGACTACCGTAATCCACGATTACAGTACTCTAGTTTCGCTAAGAAAATTCGAAGCGCAAACAACATCGTAGTACAGTGGTAGAATGGTTACGGTAGGTCAACAGAATGTTTTAGATAGACACATACATGGTAAGTGTTTCGTCAAAAGCAACGGGATGAATATTTTTCGGTAGCTTAAATGCAAGAAATGCACCCGTCACAATTATGCTCCGCGTCTACATCAGGTCAGGGAGTTTGCAGAGAGTCGCAGTGCTTCAGAGGTCTCAATTTTGAACAATAAAATACCTTCGGCTTCAGTAAATTGGCATCCCATAAACTATTCCTTCACCGATTCAATGGCACTTTTCCTCTGCTAGAGCGCCAGACAGCCAGAGGGAGCACGCGAATTGGAGAGGGAAAGTGAGCAAAAAAATAAGGATGAGCGCACGCTCGTTGGACGTCATCGGTGAGAGATGGGGCAGAGACGTAGAGGGGGCGGGAGATAGTGTGCAAAAGGGAGAGAGGTTAGAGAGGTCAGAGAAGGCGAGATAGCACGTGAAATCGAGAGAGGATAGAGGCCAAAGAGGTCAGAGAGGGCGAGATAGTGCGTGAAAGTGAGAGAGTAAGAGCAAAGAAGTTGAAGGCGCGCCTGCTGCAGACATTCGTCTTGCCGAGAAAGGCAGGGGAGAAGAAAAAAATGAGAAAGTCAGAGAAGACGAGATAGTGTGTGAAAGTAAGAGAGTCAGAGGGAGAACGAGATCAATGCCTACTGGCACTAGTTACTTGGACTTGACTAGTCCTGAATTTGGAAATTCAATTGAAGTTTCACGTTAAAAGTGCACCCATCATAAGCATGTTTCACGTCTACATGATATGCGCAAACTCGGGGAGTTGAGCAATAAATCGAGTGCACAGCAGGAATGCAAAAAAACAACTATCCACAGATTCACTCAGCCCCAATGCATTTGCGCCCTATTAAGTTGTGTTTCACTTAGGCATCATGTCAATGAACTCGGATAAATCAGCAGTAGTGAACGCATAGCGTGTGAAAAATACAATTAGACAATAACTTCTGATCTCCACCCGGCATTCTAATATTTCACGCATACATGATAGCAAAGAGTTCGGACAAATTATCATTCGTCATCTGGATTACTATCAGTAAACCAACAAAATTCCGCTCTCGGCGCGAACGCGCTTCATACTGACGTCATAATGCTGACCTTTCAGCAAATTATCAATAGCTTACGTGTGCTTCAGAAAGTCCAAATCCACTCCAAAATATCAATCCTAAGCGAGACAAATACGGAGCAACAACCGGGTAAGAAGGGGAGGAGGAGGGAAATCCACGCGCCCCATTCTCGGCCGGCCGCCGCACAAACTAGACCCGAGTCGAGCGAGAGGCGAGGCGAGAAGAGAGATTCTCCTCAATTCGCATGCTCTCTCGCCGGTCAGAGGCGAGAGAGCGTGCGATTTGAGGAGAGTCGGTTCGACATCACTAGGCGAGGCGAGAGGAGAGGAGAGAAAGCGCGTGGTGCTCACTTACTTACGTACCCCGCACAACACTGAACACACTGCCTAACGCTCTCCATTTCGCACACTCGCAAGTTAGACACCATAGAGGTGTTAAAAATGGAGAGAGCCAAAAATGGATTTACATCCCTAATGGATAAGCACCCGAACAACGAGGAATCAAACAAAAAACAATGAGGCAACTACCTGTTCTATATATCTGGAAGCTCGCGAGATGTAGGCAAGGAAAATATAATCGGCAAAAAACGCGAAATTGGTGGTTTGGTTGCGAAAAAGGGAAAGAATTACTAGCAATCATTTTATCCCGATATTTTAGCTGTTATTGAAACGTGAAATAGGCTCATAAGACGGAAGTTCGCAAAACGTAGGCAGAAAAACATAGACGACTGATAGGCGAAATTGGTGATTAGAACACAAAAGTTGAAAACATTACTAGCAATCAGTCACGCCCGCTATTTAGTCATTCTCGAAACGCGAACATATAATAACGGCTTTCAGCAGTACCAATCAGTAGTGAGGTCGGATCGAATGGTGCTCTCTCCATTCTGCACACTCTCTCACTTCTCTAACCGTCTATAGAGTGTGCAAAATGGAGAGAGCAGAATTCGCTCCGGCTTCACTACTAAGGTCAGCAATTTCCTCCTCTTCGAAACTATGTGAAACATCTCTCGCCTTAATTCCGCTAGCGCTGTGAGATAAGTAGCACGCACAAACAGGAAACAAAAGATCCAATAACCTTCAAATATCTACGATTTAGAGAGAAAAAAATCTTTTGCACCCGAGACATTCAGGTTTCACGCCCACATCATGTCAGGAAGCTTGCAAAGATTGACAGTGGGCGATCGAGATTACAGGTGAAAATAATATATACAATATATATTTACAACACGGCGTTTTACATGGGGTGAGTGAGAGAGGAGAGAGCGGTCAGGGGAATGGCGAGAGAGCATGCAAAAGCGAGAGCGTCTGCAAAGGTCTCACCACGAAAGCTCACTTGGCGTTTTGCCAGTAGAAAGCCGTGTTACTATAATTTACGCAAAAATATATGCTGACAGGCCTAATTTCCAGCCGGTTGGTAAAGCAAGGACCGACTCAGTGACGGGATAGTGTGCAAAATGGAGACAAACGGGCGGGGTAGGTCACCGGGGCTCTCGCTTGCGCTTTTCCCCTCAGCCAGCGCGTGCGCACTACTCACGCCCCTCCCTCCTCGCCCCGAATCTTAGATGTAAACAGCCCCGGCCGAGAGCGCACGCGAATCGAGGAGAACGGGCAGAGATGCAAAGAAAACAGAGTGGAAAGGAGGAGAAGTGTGAGCAGTCGAACTTTCGCGCCTATTCTACCGTAATCGCGGTTACGATAGATACTGTGACCCCCAAAAAAATCGGGTTACTGTACCGATCAGACTTGTAGGTCACCACATAAAAATGTAATAAGCAAGAAAAATCAGCACTGGGATGGATACAAAGATCTGCCCTGAGGCACAATAGCTGCAAAACCGGAAACGCTGAGATCAGACTACGCACGCTTTCACTGCTCGCTACCCATTTTCGTCGCTATCGAGAGCAAGCGCGAGGTCAGAGACGCAGAGTAAAGATATGATTTCGGTTCATTCTCTCTCTATTCTGCACACTCTTCTTTCTGATCAGGCAAGCGAGATAGTGTGCAGAATGGAGAGAGCAAAGAACCGAAACGATTCATCACTAACGCATCGCTCTGCTACTAAAACTGCGGCGCAAACAACACCTCTTTGCAAGTAGATGAATGAAAGACAAGAAATGGTGATGTCGTTTCGGTTTTCGACTCTCCACATTCTGCACACTCTCTCGTGTCTCTGACCGGCGAGATAGTGTGCAGAATAGAGAGAGCCAAACCCGAAATAGCATCCCTAACAAAAACTACTCTGATCAGGGGGCGAAAACGCACGAACAAATGTAAACAATCGGCGCTCGAATGGGGTCATTGAAAGCCTACGTGCGGATGCGGGACCGGTTTGGAAACAAGCCCGTAGCCTACGTGCGCTTTTGCAAGGGTCATGCGCGCCGAAAACATCTGCAAATGGCAGTAGGCGGGGTAGATCAAGGTCTCGCCGAGCCCGATAAATCGATAAATCGCGGAAACACAGAAAGTGCAGGGGGCGGTGGGGTCTGTCCTTTTCCACCCATCGCCCTTCCCTCGGCTCTTGGGCGGTTGAAGTGACTTAGGCGCCCGCTCTCTCTATTCTCTCCGCGCCGTGTGCTCTTGCTTTCCGCTAGCTCTCTCCATTCTGCACACTGCCTCTGCGCACTCCCTCTGCGTCTCTGCGCCCGCCGCCCCTTGTTTACTACTTCGCAAAACATTTCGCCCCGCGGTCTTTCGTCGTCTAACCCTCCCCTGCTCGCTATTTTCTCTAACCAGTGTCTGGTGGTCTACCGCTCTCGCCCGCCCGTGCGCGCAGCGCGCGATTCTTCGCCCACTTTCCGCTCGTTTCCTCTACGTCTCTACCCTCTCCGCGTATCGCCCGCTCTTTCGTCCCACTTCGCTCCAACATAACAACGCCCCGCTGAAAGTGTCGCACGCGCGCGAGACGAGGCGAGGGCGAGCGAGAGCAATTCCAAGGTAGATCAAATATCCGGAAGTCGCGGAGCCGTCCGGAAACATGCATGCGACGAGGGCACTCTACACTTCCTCGCACGCTACTATCGATCCACATCACCACTTATAACACGCGTTAGTTGCACTTAGCGCGTGGGAGACACATTAATCCAAGCTAAAAGTAACGAATCGGAGGAGTCAAAAGGGATGCAACCTACATCATAGCAACGCACTAGTGAAGCTGGATCGAATACTACTCTTTCCATTTTGCACACTAATCAGAAAGACGAGGGAGTGTGCAGAATGGACCAACACTTAGCAGCGCTCACAGCGCTTACGGGAAACATCAATCCATATAATTAAATACGCGCAATCATATAGATACTGTAACGTCACGGCAGAATTAATAAAGAAAGCAGCTAAGGAGAAAATCCATTCCAAGAGCGCTACCGTAATCCAGAGATCAGGGGAACAATGGGGCACGATCGGAACGGGAAAATCGCTCGCTGCTCGCCGCCGCACCACAAACTATGCGTCATCCCACAGTCACAAGGTCTGCAAACTTTCGCTTCTTTCTCTTCCCCCAACTTCCCGCCCTTTCCCCATCCCCTCCTCGCCAGTGTTGCCGGATCGAATCGCCGCTCTCTCCATTGTGCACACTCTCTCGCCGGTCAGAGCGACGAGGGAGTGTGCAGAATGGAGAGAGCAAGTATCCTCCCTCGCTCGCTAGCTATTTTGGGGGAGGCGGGTGGGATGCGAAACGGGGAGAGGAAGAGGAGGAATGGAGGGAGAGGAGGCGAGCAGGGATGAAAGGTCTAGCGCCTAGCGGCCCCTACCACATGTGAGCGTGTGGGGGCGGCGATCTTGCGACCGCATCGGGACCAACGGCCGGACTACCGTAACACAGAGATCGATCTGCCGTAATCTACAGACTATCTACATAACTCACACGATATCAATCGTAACGCAAACGATACCATGAAGAGACAGTAATTTACAGCAAGCAATAGAACTAATTCATGTAAAAGGGAATTTTCAGGATTTAAAATATTTATTACCAACACACCCACGGAATCACCTCAGCGTCCTGTTCGTCCGATCTTATTCACTGAGTGAAACTCGAACGAACAGAGTTGCTTCAGCCCACAAAAAGCGTGGACAAAATTCAGAGACCTACCGTAATCTAACGAAACACTCTTCACTTCCCAAATTCAAGTGCTAAATCCACCGTAATATAACCATAATTAGGACGAGAACCACAGTATCCTACCATAATCCCAGCAATCAATGAACCAGAGTATCTTACAGTAACCCGGTCATGGAAATTCCTACAGTATCCCAGGTGTATCCTACAGTAACCCATCCGAGGAAAATGCACCATAATCCAGGCAAGAAAAAGAGAAGGAGCGCATGCGTCGCAATACACAAACTGCTCTCGTTCTAGAATACGCGTCGACGACGCTTTTTCTCTCTTTTCCTCTGCTTCTCTCCTCTATCTCTCGCCGGTCAGAGAAAGCGAGAGAGTGTGCGAAACGGAAGACTCGCTCTGCTCTATCGCCGCGCTCCTGGCGTAGGGACGGACAACGTAAACAAGTCGTCGGGCGCACGCTGCACTCTCCTCAATTCGCCCGCTCTCTCGTCACTCTGACCGACGAGAGAGCGAGCGATTCGAGGAGAGTCTGCCATCCCTCTCCTTCCATCTACCCGCCGCCGCCCGCAAAACCAGAGAGAGATAGAGAGCAATCGGTCGCTCTCTCCATTTTGCACACTATCTCGCACCGTCTGACCCGACGAGGATAGAGAGCAGGGGAGCAGCAGAGAGAAAAAGCGAGAAGCAAAACCACGCGCTCCGGGGACGAAAGAGACGAAACGTAGCTCGAACGTAATAGCCTCGAGAGGGAGCGAAAGAGGGTTCAGGGAGACCTGGGATCCTCCAATAAGGTAGTCTTTCCAGAACAGCAGCCTGGATGAAAAAAAAACTATATGCTATGCGCAATCGTCAAGAGCAGATTCAGAGATCGTTCAAGTATAGCGTCTCAATCCATGAATCTACCGTAATCGCGAACGGGCCTCAGGACAATTATTGTATCTACCATAACTACAACCCTTTGCAGAGGATGCAAGATATAATTATATAATCAATTGAGCTACCGTAACCATCAAACATTGCGGACGAGAATAAATTCCGCCATACTTTCAACTTTTTGACCGTCCCCCCCCCAGAAACAAAGGGTTACTGTAGGCAGATAACGCTCACAACGGGGGAAACCCCTCGCGAGGAATGTGGAAAGTAAGCACGTAAAGCTGTCACTACCCGCTCAATCGGGTCAATCGAGGGGGATTTTCTCCCCTCCCTCAATTCAATTCTTCATCCTACTCCTCGCCCTAACAATTCTCATGCAAAGTGCGCTTGTACCGGAGACTTTCTCCCTTACAAGCGGCGTAACAAACACCCGGTTACTGTATTCTATTAGACTTACCGTAACCCACTGCCTGATTACTGTATCATCAAACCAAACAAGATCGTAACGAAATCATCATCAACAGCGCGGAGGAAGAGGAATGAGGAAGGGAATGAAGATGTCCATTTCTCAAGTGGGGCCAGTATTACTGTAGCTACAGAGCAAACTCAGATTACTGTAGCGACAAAACTTCAGTGAAATTATGACGAAATCAGCATCATCATCATCATCAACAGCAGGGAGGAAGAGGAAGAAGAAGGGGGGATGGTTCTCCCCCATCTTCTCTCAAAGGGTGCTGCTATATCGAGGTCAGCGATGCGATACGCGCGCGGCGGAGAATCGAAAAACAGACTTTCCGGCGCGCCGCACGCGCACTTTACGGCCGGCCGATCCAGTACCCGGTTCTGGTCCCGGCTCTGGTTACCTACAGTAATCCGTCGCCCTTCTCCAGTAAAGGTAAAGGTAAAGGACACCCGTTTCTCTAGGCACATTCGTCCTGCGGGTCACACTGCTAGGCCAGTGTATTTGTAATGGGAGGATTCAGTCCGCAGCTCCCGATCCTGTTCTTCGGACCTTCTAGAGTTACCAATTGAAAAGCGCCTCGAATGGAGTTAGTTATGCAATAATGATCGATAACACGAGGTAGATCAGCCTACGGTATTTACACCACACCACGGTTAAAGGGCAAGCACTTCGCCGCTTCGACGAATGTCTCTTTTTCTTCCCCTTCCCTCTCCCTCTCGCCGATCAAACCACTGCGCTCAGCAACACAGAAAATCGTCAACACCGCATTTGAGCGAGGGAGCGTGCGATTCGAGGAGAGGTTTTCTCTGCTTCTCTACCTGCCCCCTTCTCACCTCCCCTCTCAAATCAGGGTTATCACCTCCCCATCTCTCGCCGGTCAGAGCAGCGAGGGAGTGTGCAGAAAGGAGAGAGTGCTCTGACATCTCTCCCCCTTCTACGCACGAGTGTGTGGGGTGGCGGCGAGTTTCCAAGAAGGAAAGGGAGGGATTATAGGGAGTGATAAAATGTGTGCAAGGAGGAGCGCGAGAAAAACACTACTGCAGTGCGCGCTGACCTATTCTTGATAGGATATTCGAGAATATTAGGAACCTAGTTTCTAAAATATATTCTCACTGTTAGACTAGTAATGCTGGATCGAATAGTAGCTCTCTCCATTTTGCACACTCCCTCGTATCTCTGGCCGGTGATATAGTGTGGAATAGGAAGATAATCATTACCGAAACAGCATTACTACCGTACATCCTCAGACCATTTTCTTGAATACATCAAGCAACATGAGCACGACGCTACCGTACACATTTCGATAAGGTAGGTAAATCCCCGACTACGAATTCTGGCTCTAAAAGTCTTTCTCTTGCAGGGTCCCGTAGCAATTGTTGTAAAGGGCGGGAAGGAGACTCGGGGCGAAATGAGAGAGCAGGAGGGGGTAACGTTTCCCTCCACTCTGAGAAAGCCGCAACGCTCTCTTCCCTCTCGTCGGTCAGACAAAGCGAGACAGTGTGCAAAATGGAGAGAGCGCCATGTCCGGGCTCCCCTCTTTTTGCAGAGGAGGGTACGACTTCGGCGCCGCCGCACACTGATAGCCCTCCCCGGCTAGAGATCAGGCCGAACCGAGAGACGCGACAGACGGTCAGACGAACTGCTGCTGCAGGCGAGATAGCACGTTGAAATGAGATAGTGCAGAGAAGTGAAGCGGTCAGAGCGGGCGAGAGTGCGCGCTCCAGCCACACATTGTGTGTGTTGTTTTGCGAGCTGTGGCGGTGAAGGAGAAAAGGGAGGGAGGGAGTGAAACGAGAACCAACCGGGAGGGGATAGCGAGAAATGGGGGTGGCTAGCTCCTAGCAAGCATGCATGCGGACGTCATGCTCGCTCTCTCTCTCCATTCGGCACACTCTCTCGTCGGTCAGACAAAGCGAGGGAATGTGCGAAACGGAGAGAGCGACGTCACCCTGTCGCCTGGCTTTATTGGTATTCGCGTGCGTGTGCTAGCCGGCTTTTTCTCTGGCTTTCTCGCTTCCGCGCGCTCTCTCGTCTTCTCTAGCCGGCGGCAAGCGCCTAACAACTTTCTCTTCACAGCAAGTCGGGGTTCCGAAGACCGAAAGAGGGGAGAAGAGAAATAACAGCCGAGTGCCCCCCCCCCCCCCCCCCCCCCCGAGGGCGGCAAAACAAACCGTGTAGCTAGCTAGCGAGGGAGACGCCCCTCGCGGAGGCGATCAAGCGTGGCACGCGCGTGACCTACCGGAGGGCTACAGTAACTACAGAATCCCTATACCGTAACATTCAGAAAGATTGTTTAGAAGGATTTTATACAATAGCAGACGACACGAAATCAGTGCAGTCGATCATTCAGCAATAGTATGTATCACGAAACCAGAAACAGGCGTGTTTTACTCAGAAGCACATTCAATTCAGGCGTAAATGAGGACGAGGCGATTTCGTTACTTGTGATGATTCATTAACTTCAGCTCCGTGACCTCCCGTGACCTACCGTAACCACTAAGCTACGGTATTTTGCATACCGTATACCCCATAATATCAGGTTGTTTGTTTTTTTTTGTCACCGAAATGAGCCAAAAATCGAAGATGCCACAGATCGCTGAGGTTCAATAGATCTTACGAAACCAGAATCAACCATGATACTGCATTCTATATTAATCCCAAATTCATACGCGAATAATTTAACATTTGCGAATATAAGTGAATTTGATCAGCAATGACTCAAAAATCAGCGATATAGTCGCTCATTCGGATTCAATACAACGCGAGAAGCACAAATCAACCGAGATTTGAGCGAATGCAAAACGAATGCAAGAGAAAAAGATACAAAGCAGGCACCGGACAAATCAGCTCCGAAACCGAATTCTGGATCTACCGTATCCCCTACAGAAATTTAACTACCGTAACCCCAGATGACTGCTTCTAACATTTAAAAAATCAGAGATGAACAACGTGTAGATTCAGCATAGTCCTCGAAGCTACAGCTAACAGAATCCCTGACCATATCGTAATATCGTCAAGATAGTCTGAACTAATTTCGCTGATTTTTTTTCTCATTCAACACATCAATGATACCAGGGTCGCCAGCGCTTGTTCTGATCAATTACCCCGAATGAAACTAGGATCTGTCGGAATTTAATCAGCACACGGTATGTATTTTTTTCAGAGGCATATACTCGAAAGATCAATAGTTGCGCGATTCTGACTGCCTTAATATACCGTACGAAACCAGGAAACTGCGGGCAGGATGCGCTCAGCTCGCAAAAAGAAATGCAGTGAAAAACAGCCCACTTTTCGAATACTCGCCATTGATCGACAAACCAGTAGTGCTTTTCTCCGCCTGATATTCTACAACATGTGAAACTAGAATGAAGCCTCTCCGATATACCCTCATATTAGTTTCCATAACGCTCGCTGCTCATTATATTACCGTAACCCTTTTCAATATCAAATTAATTCAAAGAAAAGAATCCAAAAATTCAATATCCGAGGTAGAAATATTGCACTTCTCTATTCCTACGCAGAATGATCGGTAAACAGGCAACCAACTCATACTGCCTTAATAATACTTTCGACGCCGGGAGTTGTTGGGTAGAATACGCTGCAAATAATGCAAGGAAGCGTGCACGTAATTTTACAAAAGTAACCAACCGTGCATCGAGCGACCAAGTGAGACGGCCCCACGCGCACGGCCTCCGGAATGCCGACATAAGGCAAGCGGGAAATGTCGCTACCAATCAGGGGAAATAAGGAAAAACGAGCGGGCCTCCAAAAAACATACAGTAAAATCCTGATCCTGAATCACGATCATGCGGTGCAAGTGCCTGATTTACGGTAATAATACCCTGAAGGCCAAGTTCAATTTGCGATTCGTTGTTCCGGAAATGAAAATCAGGCAATTTGAACCCCACGCGCAGCGCACAGTAATCACTCTCGCACACGTGTGCGTGATTCAGGCGATTGTTTTGTAGTTCATAGTCGCGACATTTTCCGCTTGCCTTATGTCGGCATTCCGGAGGCCGTGCACGCGGTGGCGATCAAGCGTGGCACGCGCGTGGCCTACCGTACCCACTGAATTAGACATATCAGGCTGTTTTGTGTTTTGTTGTGGAGAAAAGTCAAGAAATCAAAAAGCAGCCGCTTGCTCTTATTCAATAGATCCTACGAAACCAGAAACAACCGTGATATCCTAACAGAAACGCATTCAATACAGGCGCGAATTAGCAAGAGGCGTGTTCGTTACTAGCGATTCACTAACTATAGCACCCGTGACCTCCCGTAACCGCTGATTTGGCTACGGGATTTAACATACGGTATACCCCCCCCCCCCAACATCATATCATCTTTCGCTTATTTCTCCATCTTAGTTGACGTTATAAAATCAAAGAACAGCGCTTCGTTAACATTCAATATATCTCAAGAAACCAGAACTAACCATGATACGGAATCCTACAGTAATCCCGGAATCGCCTTGATCAAATGATCAAACACGTGAATAATTTTAAGCTTGAGGACAACAGTATTTGATCAGGAATCGCTCGTAAATCGGAGATGCAGACGCTCATTAGGATTCAATACACCGCAAGAAACACCAATCTTCCGAGATGTGGTCGAAAGGTGAATTAAGTATAGAGGAAGAAGAGAAACATGCACTCTGGAGAAATCAACTCCGAATCATGATTCTGGTTCTACCATAACCCAAGAATCACAACAACAATAGAACTACCGTAACTCCAGACGAATGTAACTAATGTAGCGAAATTTTGACGAATTCGATAGGGAAACTCCAAGAATTAGAGATGCAACCGCTCACCCAAATTGTGTACATCTCACGAGACCAGAATCAACCGTGCTACAAACAAAGCGAACTCTCCTTGTCAAAACATGAAATATAGTACCAAGCATTACCGAGGAAATCAAGGTTTCTCGGAATTTTTTCTCGGCGTGGTGCATAACAATTAGCTCCGAAACAATACCAGTGACCACCCGAATTACCCACTGTAATAAAGTGCCACGCATCCCGTCCAAATGAATGAGATAGCGTAGAAACACGAATCAATAAATAATATAACCTTGTCCAGAAACACAATTAATTCATTATTGTCTGGGCTAAGGCCCGAGGATGAATCAGAACTGCATCCTCTTTGAAAATTCTTCTAAACCACGTGAAGCTAGAAACAACTGGTATATTTCCGACGACTTACTACATCAATCACACTCGAGCTAGCCACTGCATCGTATTCTCTAGTTTTGAAATATTAATCACAACTACGATGCCCCAAACCATCCTGAATTTTATAGAGGTTTTATAGATCATTCTGAATTTTATAGATCATTCTACAGTAACCACATCAAGACGATCAATCGAACAATAGTTATAATCGAAATGAATCGCAACTGTATGAACAAGCGGATTAGTTTATTTTCGAAGGTAGACCATCATCCAATCAAAGCATCAGCCGTTCATTGATTTACAACCCACTATGAAACTACAATCGACCATGTGTTGAGCAAAATCCAAAGTAGGGAACTGCAATTGAATATGATCTGCATTCTGGAAAGAACCAAGTAATCTCGCTTTTTTTTATGGACAAACATTGATGAGCTGCCGTATTCCCAACGACGAATATGACTGTTTTTTTTCTGAAAAGATACCGTGATAGAAATAATCTCTTGCTTCACCGTCTGATCTTCTGCTCACTACGAAACTAGAATCTGCCGAGAAACTTCTCTCACTCGTATCTCCAAACATAATTTTCAAAGAAATCTGATAATTTTTTGTGGGTAAAAATACAACGAAATCAGTGCTGCAGTAATTCACTCACTAATTCTACCAGTAAGGAAATAAGACACTAGCGGGTAAAGTGTAAAGTCATGCAAAAGAAAAAACACACAGTTTCACATAATACAGAAATAAGAAAATAAGAGAATACGAGAAGAATGTTCGATACCTCAGCGACGCAGTCGCTCATTGATATTGAGTGAACATTAACTACTATAAAAATAAGCTCCTGGCAATAATCCAGTCTAGATACTCGAGATCATTTATATATATTTTTGAGAATGATTGTCATGAATAATCAAGATTGTGCTCGCCTGTTCAACTCTACTAGATCTTACGAATCGGAAAACTATCGGGAATATTGGGGAATCGGAATATTCAACAAATACGTGAAAAGAGTCCAATTCCCATTCAATCCCCTCTGTTCCACTAGATTCGAAACATCATCGCAAGTCCATCGAAACTCCATAATCGTCAAGAGCAATTGCCCTACCGTAACCCTGTAATATCAATTCATTCCATATACGGAGAAGTGTCTATTATCAGATACGAAGCCGAATAGACGAATCGTATACTTCTGGTAGAACAAGAATCAACCGGCCTACACCAGAATTGACATTAAGGATGTCCTTTCGGGTTCTCATTTCTCCATTCTGCACACTTTCTCGTTTGTCAGACAGACGAGAGTGTGCAGAACGGAGAGCTTAGAACCGAAACGACGTCCCTGCTAAAACGACTCTTCACATTCCTCATTTCATGTACATTTTTGTTACGAGTACTCTTTAGCATGTCAAAATTCAATGCGCGCCTGCGGTTAGATTGATAAGTTTATCAATAACAGATTTTTTTCCACTCGGAGACTTTGGATGATCAAAGCCGCGACCTCTCCGTCTGATGAACTAACCTCTTAGTTAAAGTATCAATTCGACAGGTAGTACTGTTACTCGTGGACCAGTTTATTTTCTTACAATAATATTTAGTATTCTTTACGGAACAAGAATCAACTACTCCTTACCAAACTGTTTTCACGGACATCAAGATTGTTTTTGTAATCAAAGACATCCGAAAATGCGAAAATCGCTTGCTCTCAAAGACAGAATGAAAAAGGACCAAGCAGACCCTATCGACAACCACATACAGCACTTCGATATATTTTGAAACCAGTGCGACTTCAACTCAAGCTAACTTACTATCACTAACGAAACCAGGAACAACCGGGCAGAACGCGTTGCGATCGCAGGAACGATGGGAGAAATCGGCTATTTTTTTCTAAAACTCACCAGAAGGTACACGTTATCAAAAGTCGCCTACCCGTCTGATGATCTACACCCTTTGCAACCATAAACCCGCGGGAACAAAAAATAACAACAAGTGAACGCCAAGAGGAAAATTAGGTGCACAATACGGAGCGAATCACGCTAATTTCTGAGATGAAACAATTTCCGATGAACGTAACTAGAGATGTGAATTCGGTTTTGGCTCTCACCATTCTGCACACTACCTCTCCGGTCGGAGAAAGGAGAGAACGTTTAGAATGAGGAGAGTCGAAAACCGAAACGACATCACTAAACGAAACTGATGCCAATTTTTATCCCCTTTCTGAACGTAACGGACAAAAAATCAGTGCTGCAGTAATTCGGTCAGATATCATACCATTCATGCAATTAGAAACTACGGCGAAGAGAGCAACGACATGCAAAATTCGCTCTTACGCATCAACAGGCTAGAATTCGAGAAGGCTTCTGTATCAGAAATGTACTCAACTGTTCTGATTCACTTCCTTTCCTACCATATAGGGGTCAAGGCCCAGAACAGTCCAGCACAGCTGTAATCCCAGGTTGCCACTACTCTATTTTTTGGACATTCAATGAAGCCACTGCAGCCGCTCGTCCGCCCTACTATTGTCTACAAAACCAGGAAACACCGGGTAGAATGCGTTGTGATCGCAAGAAAGAACGACGGAAGATATTCGTTAATTTTTCTAGAATACTCAATTGAGAAATTTTCAAAAGCGGCATCTCCATCTGATCTTCTACACCCGGCACAACCATAATCCCGCGGGAACCAAAAGTACACAAAATGAGCGCCAATTAGCAGTAAATTTGTACCTGCACAATACGGATAGAATCACGCACATATCTCGGATGAAACAATCTCCGCCAAACGTAAATAATGGATTCAGATAATCTATGAGGACTTCCGACCTTGATAATTGAATCATGAAAAGAAATAGTCAGAACCGCATTCGCTTACTCGAGTCCACACGAAAACAGATCCTATTTGACTGAATTCAACAGGCAGGAGAATCAATAAATAAAATATTCCTGAAACATCCAGAAACATGAAGTAAACAACTCAATAGTTTCTGGACAAGTGCTAGAATCAATCGGCCTACTCCATTCTTCGCATTAAGGATCGTTTCGGGTTCCCATTTCTCCATTCTGCACACTCTCTATTGGCCAGACAGACGAGAGAACGGGAACAGCAGAAACCCGAAACGACATCTCTGCTTCGCATCACTCTTGGCATTCCTCAATCCACGTTTTTTTTGCTATGAATACAGTAAGTTCCACAATTCAAAATTCGCACCGTCTGCAAACGAGTTCATGTGAGTCTTCATTCATAGAATTTTTCACGCAGAGGCAAGACTTCATCAATGCCTCGATCTCTTTCCAATCAACTAAGCCATGTGAAACGCTAATGAAGTGCTATTAGAACAATTAGAAAGTGCGGCCAGTCAGTTTGATACTCTTCCGCTCACGAAATTCAAAACTACCAGCTCTTAAGGAAAATTCAGGAAATTCTGTAATCGGTTTCTCGCCAAAGACCGAACAGCAAAAATGGACGAGATTTTGATCAACCCAGCACTAACCCCGGTCGGCACTATATTAAGTTTTTTTCCACGATCTATGCGTCGCCCACACTGGTGAGCCTAAAAGGGTGAATGGTTCGGACTCATACAATTTTTTCGAAAAATAAGGGCCGCCCCCCCCCCCCCTCAAAAATCGGTCATCTAGCAAGGGCATAGCTCTCCGGACACCCTATAAATCCTTCCAAAAGTCCGGACCCCTATAACTCGAATCATAGACCTTTTCAAGCTCACCAGTGTTCACCCATCAGCGCTGCAGCAGCTCATCCGCCCTAATATTACAAACCCCGCCCCCTTTAAGCCACGCCCACTTACACCCATGAGATACCACCTTTATAAGATGTTATCTTAGTGTATAATACACGATACGGAGGCCTTTAAGATGGATAAATTAATTAAGGATTGCTTGGGATTGAGGAGGACTACGGGGCGTGGTCTAAAAGGGGCGTGGCTTCCGGCGTTTTGGACAAGTACCTGAGCGCCAATACGGAGTAACAATTAGTGGCACAATGCGAAATGAGCCGCGCACAGTTCTCGGATGAAACAATCTCCGTCAAATGCAAATAATTTATTCAGATAATCTATGAGGACCTCTATCATTGAATCATGAAAAGAAATAGACAGAGACGCATTAGCTTGCTCGAGTTTACTAAACCATACGAAACCAGATTCAATCTGGCTGAATTCAATAGGCAGGCAAATCAATAAATAAGAGATTCCCGTCCAGAAACTTGTCGTAATTAATTGATCATTTTCATCGAAAAGTTCCAAGGATCGATCAAAACTGCTGCGTCTTCGAAAATTCTTCTAAACCCGGCGAAACTAGAAACAACGGGGAGGATTTCAGACAATTTGCTACATCAATCAGACTCACGCTCGCTACTGCAAAAAATTTAATAAAATTGTATTATATTTTCGAAATAATAACGACAACTTCAATGATTCCACGAGTGAGGGTTCAAAAGAAATAAAAGATCATTCTGTAGTAGCCGCATCAAGTAGATAAATCGGCTCACATTAACCCAAAACGAATCGCGACAGTGCATTAGCTTTTTTTCGAACAGTGATGAGCGAGCGACTGATCAAAGCAGTAGTAACTCAGTGATTTACAACACATTACAAAACTACAATCAACTACGTCTTGAGAATAATTCCAATGAATAAAACACAGTCGACATGTATAATCTGTGAAAAAGCTGGGAGAAAACCTCGCGACAAAAGTTGCGAGCTTTTTTGATGAGAAATAAACTGTTTCTCTTGTTTACGCACGCTATTTTCTCTTTCTCTAACCAGCTCGAAATGCTGCGAGAAAAGCTCGGAGAAAAAGTGGCAGTAAAGTTAGGGAAAAGCGAGAGCGTGTGTTTGAGGAGAGGTTAGAGGAAGTAACAACTTGTTTACTTCCTCTGCGCTCTCTCGATTCGCGTGCTCTCTCCCTTTTCCCTAACTTTTCTGCCACCTTTTCTCCGAGCTTTTCTCGCAGCTTTTCGGACGAGGTTTTTGACAAGCTGGTTAGAGAAAGAGAAAATAGCGTATGTAAACAAGAGAAACAATTTATTTCTCATCAAAAAAGCTCGCACCTTTTGTCACGAGGTTTTCTCCCAACTTTTTCACAGATTATACAGGTCGATTGTAAGATGAACAACCGCATCTCAACTAGTTGGTTAAACGATTGCGACCTAGGAGGTACCTCGTCTAGCGCGTGCCCTCTCGCAATCAGAAAGTCAGAAAGTGAGAAAACTAGAAACTACAGGCCTCCATGGAAAACATTTGGACGTCTACACTTCATTCATCACTATTTTAAAAATTCAATCTTCTGCCTGTAGGTGCAAGCGAGTCTTCATTAATATCAGTTTTTTGCACGCAAAGACCAAGTGAAATCAAATCCGCGACCTCTCCGTCTGATGAACTGCACCCGGCGAAACGCGAATGAAGCGAGTTCAATCCGACTGCTGCATTGTATTGTAACCATAATTATTGTACAAGAAATCAGAGATGACGCAAGTTAGTCGGATATTCTTCCACGCACGAAATTAGAAACAGCCGGCCTTGTGGAGAACAAAATCGTGGAAATGAGCACACCATCTAAAAAAAATGTGGAAAGGGACGATATTTTGATTAAGGTATAAAAAAAATCAGAGATGCGTTCGCTCGTTCTGAAACGGTATTCTCAACGGTTCACAATATCATTTTCCCGACATTCTAAATTTTGTATTCCTATCATCATACACAATAATGCCAGAATCTCTTGCTCACAACTCCAGAACGGCCAAAAGGATCAAACAGACCCTATTCGACAATTGCGCCATAATCCATCAACTTATTAATAATAATATATTGGTACTGGTGAGCGTTACTAGTGAAATAAGCGCGCCTTCAACTCAACCTGACTTACTATCGAGTGTTGCGAGTGCAATGATAAATCCGTTATTTTTTTCTAAAACCTTTGCGAAGCAATACAGTCAAAAGCGGCCACTCACTCGGATCTTGTACACCTTGCGAAACTAAAAAGGTGCGGGCATAAAATATAAACCAAGAATGAAAATTAAGAGGAAAATAGTACCACAATACGGAGCGAATCACGAGCATTTTTTATGATGAAACAATTTCGGACGAACGGAACTAACGCCAATTTTATTTTCTTTCTGAATTTAACGAGAAAGGAATCAATTCTGCAGCAAGTCTGTCTGATATTATACCATTCATGCAATTAGAAACCACCGGGAAGAGAGCACTGACATGAAAAAATTCGCTCTTACGCATCATCATCAAACGGTTTCGAGAAGGTTCTGTATCAGAAATGCACTCTACTTCTTTATCTTGGGTTCCCATTCTGCTCTCTCTCTCTCTCTTGGTCAGACAGACGAGAGAGTGTGTAGAAAGGAGAGAGCTTGCAGAGACAATAATTCATAAAATTCGCGATCAGAAGAAGGACAACAGCAAGCGAATATGAAGAGGCCAGCGATTGTATCGCGATCAAGACTAAACCCAAACCCCGGACGACAATAAATATTTTTCGACGGTCAATGTTTCTACGATCAGCGCTGCAGCCGCTCGTCAGTACTACTATTGCCTTCGAAACCAGGAGGCACCAGGTAGAATGCGTTGCGACCGTAAGAATGAACGACGGGAGAAATTAGTTGTTTTTCTACAGTCAAAAAGGAACAAGAAATCAATAGTGGCATCTCCATCTGATCTTCTATGCCCTGCGCAACAATAACCCCGCGGGAACCAAAAATACACCGAGTGAGCGGCAATTGGGAGGAAAATCAGCTGCATACTAAGGAGCGAATCCCGCGCATTTCTCGGATGGACCAATCTCCGTCAAACACAGATAATGCATGCAGATAATCTACAATGACGAGCAAGGCAATATATATTATATTTTTTGTTGTCAGAAACAAAACAATCAGGACTGCATTGATTTGCTCTATTCTAGTAAACCAGTGGAAGCAAAATCTACCGGGCTCCAATCAACAGATAGGCAAAGCAATAAATAAGACAACCAATCAAGAAGCATCAGGTAGGCGGCATTTTATTTTTTTTAGAGTGAGAATCTCTCACTATGAGACACAAAAAGATCAGAGCTGATGTCCCTTCGACCGATCTTCTAGACACTGCGAAACGATGAATCAAGTTCTTTAGGATAACTAGACGACCGAATTTTGCACTGTTAACACGTGTGTACACACTCCCGCAGCCTTAATCCAGTGAAAAAAAAAACTAACGTAACCCTCGGGCAATGCTATATTATTATTTCTATTATTTTCGCAATTAAAGTGCTCGAAAAATCAGTGCGGCAGCAACTCGGTCAGATATTCTACCATTCACGAAATGAGAAACCACCGGGTGGAGAAAAATCATGCGAGAAGGCGAGTAGTAGGGTAAATACATCAGAGAGGCTTTTTATCGTTCTGATTCGGTACAGTTTACAAAACTACCATCTACAGAGCCCCTGACCATATATGAATTCCATCCGGATACTCAATCCAATCTTTAGAATTATTTTCATCCATTTGGAAAAATAATCATGATTGCGATCGCTTATTCAACTCTAATAGATCTTACGAATCGGAAATCTACCAGGATTATTGGGCAATCGGATTAATCCACAAATAAGCGAAGAGAGTGCACATCGCATTCGCTTCTCGCTGAGCCACTAGATTCGAAACATCATCGCAATTCCAGAATCCTTTACAGCGACAAGTCAGCCGGATACTCTACCACTCGTCATGGAAAATTTAACGTAACCCATTAACATCAAATAATTCGCGCCTGCGGGTAGATGACTGTGTTCATTCATATCGGATTTTTTCAGTTGAGAATCTCGATAAATCAAAAAAAAAGCCGCGACATCTCCATCTGGTGAACTACACCCTGCAAAACGCGAATGAAGCGAGTTCTATCCGAGTGTTGGATTGTATTTTAACCATCAGAAATCAGGTAAACCAGAAAAAATAATTTGTTCCAAAATTGTACCAGAAATCAGAGGTGTCGCAAGTTAGTCGGATATTCTTGCATTCATGAAACAAGAAACTGCCGATCCTTATGGAAAATTTTAGATACATTTTTTTTAAAGAAATTTTTTTTCTTTAGGCGCTTTCTCTCCAAAGACGAAAAAAAATAAAATGAACGAGGTTTCGATCAGCCCAGCACTAACCCCCGTTGGAACTACTACTATTGTTTATCACGATCAACGCTGCAGCCACTCAACCGCTCTACTATTACCTTCGAAACCAGTACTCACCAGATAAAATGTGTTGTGATCACAAGAAAGTACGACGGGATAGATCCTTCAATTTTTTCTAAAACTCGTCGAAGAAAACAACCGATCAGACTTGGTCGCTCTGTCTGAAGTTCTACACCCAGGACAACTAGAATCTCGCGGGAACCAAATAACACCGATGAACGCCAGATTGGAGTGAAATTA
Source organism: Pristionchus entomophagus (assembly GCA_036245825.1). NCBI lineage: Eukaryota > Metazoa > Nematoda > Chromadorea > Rhabditida > Neodiplogasteridae > Pristionchus > Pristionchus entomophagus. The sequence continues at coordinate 38,730,190 of BTSX01000005.1, forward strand.
GCTGAACAATAGGGATCGAATCAGGAGCATTTCTTGGATCAAATAATCTCAATGAAACGCAAATAATGCATTAAGATAATCTGCTATGATTCGCACGGCAATCTGTATTATAATTTTTTGCATTCGGAAAGAAAATAATTAGGACTGCATTAGCTTACTCTAGTCTACTAGTCCCTACGTAATCAGAATCTATCGGGCTCAATTCACAAGGAGGACAAATCAATGAATAACTCAACATATTGTTTTTGTATTGCTTTGGAGTAGTGAGTCACGAACAAATTAGAAGGCAGCCCCTTCGAAAGATCTTCTAGACCCTGCGAAACTCAGATGAAGCTAGTTCATTTGGATAATTACTGTGAGAACAGAAACTCTAGCTTCTTGGTGTGCCCCAAATCGAAGAATTACATTCGCATTTGGTTGTTACACGCGGAACGGAAATTATTTTTTTTGGCTGAAAAAAATAATTTCCGTTCCGCGTGTAACAAGCTAATGCGAATGTAATTCTTCGATCTGGGACACACCAAGAAGCTAGAGTTTCTGTTCTCACAGTAAACGATCGAATTTCGCGCTGCTCACACCTGCTTCCTCTCAAAGACCTACCGTAACCCTCCGACAATGCTATATATTTTTTTTTTCAAAATGTGTATTATCCATCAGTGCGAAAACAAATCAGTCTGATATTCTAGCATTCACGAAATGATAACCCATCGAGTGAAAAAAACAGGCGAGAATTCGAGGATTACGTTCAACATATGAGGCCAGTCGCCTACTATTCAATCAGGTATTGGTGCATCGATTTTTCGAAAAACTGGGGAAAGAGGTTCTCGAGGGTGCTGCGATTAACGATTTTTCAGTTTCGCAGGTTCTAGTGAACCGAATGTTTTGAAATTTTCAGAGCAAATGGATTCGACCATGGGGAATCCAACCATGATATTCGCGGTTCCTTAATTGTGCTATTTTTGACATGTTTTTCGAACATGACGAGGTAGTGGAAGCCGAAATTATAACAGACAAATGCGCCTCGTCGAGAGGATTATTTTTTGTTTAAATAGTGTGGGGTTTGAAGTCGAAATTAACGAAATCTTCTGTTTTGTATTGTTCCTCCCATCATTTTCTGCACGATTAACACTTTCAGTCACAATTGTAATGAGTTTCATTCCGTGAGACAAAGGGAAACGGGCGAAACTGGAATAAAACTCAATTCATTCCTCACTCTCAGTGCTGATCGCGCTGCGATTTGGGCAGAATTACTTTACAAAATTGAAATTTTCGATAATTTCGACAACTTCAAACCCCAGACTATTTAAACAAAAAATAATCCTCTCGACGAGGCGCATCTGTCTGTCATAACTTCGGCTTCCACTACCTCCTCATATTCGAATAGGATATATCAAAAAGACAATGCGCACAATTAAGGAACCGTGAATATAATGGTTGGATTCCATGTGCTATGAAAATTTCAAAACATTCTGTTCACTAGAACCTGCGAAACTGAAAAATCGTGACTCACAGCCCTGATGCAGCACGGACGCACCGATCGAGTTGGTGCAAAATGCAGTCAACAATGATGATCAGCACCCTCGATAACCTCTTTCCCCAGTATTTCGAAAAATCGATGTACCAACCCTCACACTTTCGTGATTGAATAGTAGGCGACCGGCTTCATATCAGAGAGGCACTCTATCGTTCAGATTTGGTACAGATTACGAAACTATCATCAACTGAGCCATCCAAAGTACATCCGGATAATCGAAGCAATCTTTATAATTATTTCATTCCAATTCAAGCAAATAATCATGATTCCGATCGCTTGTTCAACTCTAATAGATCTTACAAATCGGAAACCTGCCGGGAATATTGGGCAATCAGACTAATCAATAAATATGCGAAGAGAGTGCATAACGCTTCCACTTGGTTAACTAGATTAGAAAGAACAGTCCATCGAAATTCTAAAATCCTCTAGAGATTGGCCTACCGTAACCCAGTAACATCTTTTTTTTTATTTACGGAGAAAGTATCAAAGACGTAGCAGTCTAATCTCATAATTTTGATAGAATTAGAATCAACCGGCCTACATCAGACTTCGCATTACGGATGTCGATTTGGGTTCTCATTTCTCCATTCTGCACACTTTCTCGTTTGTCAGACAGACGAGAGTGTGCAGAACGGAGAGCTTAAAACCGAAATGGCGTCATGGCCAAAAACGACTCTTCGCATTCCTCATTTCACGAATGTTTTATGCTACGTGTACTCTTTCGCATTTCAAAATTCAATTCGCGCCTGCGGGTCGATGTCTGTCCTCATTATTTTAATAGTAGTTTTACCCCCGAGAAATATGGCAAAATTAATACCGTGACCCCTCCCTCTGATGAACTACACTTTGAGCAACCATAATCCCACTGGAACCAAAATTACACAGACGAACGCCAGGAGGAAAATTAGCAGCACAATACGGAGCGACTCATGAGCATTTCTCGGATGAAACTACTTCTGACGAACGGAACTATTGCCCGGATAACCGATATTTCGTTTCTAATCAGTGCAGCGGCAACTCCGACTGATATTCTACCATGCACATTTGTTTAGGGTTCTCATTTCTCCATTTTGCACACTCGCTCATCTGACAAGATAGTGTGCAGAACGGAGAGCGTAAAACCGAAACGATGTCCTGCTAAAAACGACTCTTCGCATAAATTTCACGTAAAATTTTTGATATCAGTGCTCTTTCACACTTCAAAATTCAATTCGCGACTGCGGGTAGATTTTTTCGTGTCCATCAATAACAGATCTTATACTTGGAGACTCGATTAAATCAATGCCGTAACCTCTCCGCCTGATGAACTACACCCTGCGAATGCGAATGAAACGAGTTCGAGCATAGAGCTAATTTGTATTGTAACCATTAAAAGTAAAAATTAACAAGGAATCAGAGATGCCGCAAGTTAGTCTGATAATCGTCCACGCATGAAACTAGTAACTGCCGGCCTTGTTAAAATTTTGGAAATTCTCTAACCGCTTTTTCTCCAAAGAATACTTTATCAAAAGCGACTTCTCTTTCTGATGTTCTGCACAATGCGCAACCATAATCCCACGGGAATTGCTGGCAGAAACAAAATAATCAGGACTGCATTGGCTTGTTCTAGTCTACCAGGGTTGGCAATTCGACCAATGCGACTGAGCAAAGCGCGCGTCTCTTATTTGCGACTGCGCAATCCCTGATCAGAAGAGGGGGAGGAATTGAGCAGTCGCAATTTGCACTTCATGATGACGAGAGCGCATGCGCTAGACGAGACGGGTTTGGTGAGGAGAAGGATGGGAGAGGAACGGAGGCGGTGTTTGTGCGTGGAGGACATTTGCGACTGTGCAAACGAATTTATTTATTTATTTATTTGATACGCCCCAAAGGGTGTGACAGCATGTGAATTAACATATACAGTAATAAGAAGAGTTGAGGGAAGGAGGAAGGGACAGGGATCGATGTAGATGAGGGGAGGGAGGGGGGAGGGAACTTCGTATATTGCACATTCCCAGAGTTGCTCTTGATTGACGAGGTGGACGAAGCCTCGGAACGGGAGGAGACCGTTCGATCCATGTATATCGTATGGATCAGAGCAAGGGAGGGAAGGGAGGAATGAAGCTACAGTTTTGGAATCTCTATCTGGAGAATGTGGGTAGTGTCGGGGTTAGACAACAGGCGAAGTTTGATAGTAGACAGAGATAACTTGGGATCAACAATTTTATGGATCTTACAAAGAAAGCGAATAGAACGGTGAGAAAAGGAAGATCGCAAATTCTCTCTTCGAGCAATGGGAATAAGAGAGAAAGCATTATTTCTAGAAGACACATTACGAAATGAATAGAAACTAGACATAGGAAGATTTACAATCCCATTAACAATCTTTAGAGAGAATACAATATCAGCTACTACACGGCGAAGGTACAAAGATTTTAAGTGTGACTGGCTAGTCTCTGATCATAAGAAGGCGGGAATGAAATATGAGGAGATGTACGATAGTGCAACAGTCGCGTGAAGAGATGCTGGCATTTCTCTAATTGTCTAATGGGGCCTTTAGCGGAAGGGGACCAGACTGGTGAGGCGTATTCGAGAATGGGTACAATGAATGAACGATAAGCTCTAATGTAGGGATCACTGGACGTACATGATACAGATCGAAAAAGCAGATAAATTAGCTTTAGTGCTTTTTTACAAATGAGATCAGTGTGTGGAAGGAAAGAGAGAGTTGAGTCGATATAGACTCCAAGGTCCCGAATAGGTTCGGGGGGAGACACAATGGAAGGAAGAGAGAGGGGTATGGAGTTGAGAGAGTATTGGAAGAGGGGATTGTTTTTGCCTATGTAAAGGGCGGTGCACTTCTTTTCAGCGACCGTCAACTGCCAAGTTTCGCAGTATTCTAAGATACCCTGTAACCCTTGTTGAAGTTGAGAGGGGGTGGATGGATGTTGGTCAGGTTTGTGAGTGATGTACAGTTTGATGTCATCAGCAAAGAGACGGAAGTTGACTAAAGGGAATGGAGAGAGAGCCCGAGGGACATCGAAAAGGTAGATGAGAAATAGAATCGGAGCTAATACAGTGCCTTGTGGGACACCACTGAGAACCACTCTCTCCGAAGAGAGAGAGGAGCCAACTTTTACCTGTAAGTGACGATCGAGCAAGAAGTCCGAAATCCAGTTAAACAGACAACCACGAATACCAAGGCAATTCAATTTATGGAGGAGTTTAGAATGAGAAACAGTATCAAATGCCTTAGCTATGTCAACATAAACAACGTCAACACAATCTTTCCTATCCATTGAATCACGCCAAGATTGGGTACACTCAAGAAGTTGGGATACGGTAGATTTGCCACGGACGAATCCGTGTTGTTCAGGTGGAATTATGGAGTGGATTTCGCACCAGCGGACTAATTTGGGCTTGATGATTCGTTCCATGACTTTACTAGGAATGGGAGTGAGTGAGATGGGACGGTAGTCGGATAACAAAGAAGGAGACGTGACTTTAGGAATTGGGACAATAACTGAAAGTTTCCAGAGAGAAGGGACTTGACCCAACATCAAACTGTAGTTCATAATATGAGCAAGTGGTTCAGATAGAGTCAAATAACACTTCTTGAAAATAACAGAGGGAATTCCATCGGAAGGAAGAGAGCACGAATCAGAAACACGTCTAAGGTGGTAAGCAATATCAATTGGGAGAATAATAGAGAAGGGAATGGACTGAGGAATAGTGAGGGGGCAGGTAGGGAGAAGTCCATCATCGGCAGTAAATACAGATTCAAAATATGAAGCAAATGCCTCGGCCTTATCAGTGTCATTGGTCAGATTATTACCATGAGAGTCAAATAGAGAAGGAGCAATCGATGAACGGGGTTTAAAGCGAGTGGAGATGTAACGATAATAAGAACGGCTGCGATTGCCAGATAACAACTTGTTTTCTTTGTTACGAATGAATTTCCTTACTTCCGAATCAAGTTTAGATGATACATTTGCGAATTGAGATCTAACGGGAGCAAGAGATAGCTTGTTAAAGAGACAACGTTTGTGCTTTAGAAGGGACTTGATGTGAGGAGGGTAGTAGTCAAAGGGAAGGAATTCCTTCTTGAAGGGTACAAACGAAAAGAATAGATGTACAAGGTAATCAACAAACTGAGAATACATCTGAGAAATATCGGAGAAATTGTCAAAGATCAAAGACCAATCGGTGCCAGAGAGAGCAGAGTTGAGACCTATGAAGTCGGTTTTTCGAAAGTCAAAGGAAGGAATGGATATGGGAGCACAGAATGGCCAAGAAAGACGGAAAGTAACACTGGAGTGGTCAGAGTTCTTGAACGGAGAAGATACATGACAGTTAGAGATGAGGTCAGGAGGAGCAAGGACAATGTCTAGAATCTTGGTGCCGAGAGTAGGGGAAGAAACAAATTGGTGAAGAGAAAGGGATGAGGCGAAGTCAACAAGAGAAACTGATTGCCCAGTGGCCAGAGAAGTATTGGCCCAATCAGTGTGCAAATTCAGATCACCAGTAAGAATAACAGACTTATCAACAGAGGATAGAATGGATAACTGATCGAACAAAGCTAAGTTGTCACTAGAGACAGTGTTGGGGGGACGGTAGGCCAGAATGAGTCGAATAGGAGATAGACCAAGAGGAGGAAGGATGTCGAGACAGATAACGTCAGACGAGACAGTGGTGGGGAGGGAAATACGAGAACAAGGAATGTGATCACGAATGATTACACATACACCACCACCCCTTCTGGCGCGATCAGCACGAAAGATACGGTAGGGAAAAGAAAGGAGAATCTCAGAGTCCATAATTCGAGAAGTAAGCCAAGATTCAGAAATAAGGATAACATCCGGACGATCAAGTGACAAGATACAGTGTAAATCTGGTAATTTGTTACAGAGAGATCTAGCGTTGAACATGATACAATTCAGGAAAGGAATGGATGGAGAGAGATCAGATGGATGATACGATGAATGGAGTAGGGGTGTATCAGAAATTAGTTTCCCTGGCTCGGGAATTGAGTGCGGACACGAGAGGGAATGTCCCCCTTATGCCAGATTTCTCCTCTATAGACAACGAACGGAGAGGAGGCATCTTTCGCACGCAAGTCCCTTACCCTCGCCCTCATCTCCTGATGCCTGGCCAACCCTTCCCTGCTCATCGACTGGCGAATGTAGATACCCTCAAACTCGGAGTTTCCTCTGAGTCTGGAGGCGTTTTTGAGTGCCGTGAACACAAAAGAGCGAGCGGGCATTACAAGCTTGAGGAGACGGGGGCGATCCGACTGTTTACCCATTCGGAAGATCTGATTCGGCATAGTGTCAACCTGGAGGAAGCTGAGAAGTCTGGCAATGCCCCTTCTATCAGCCTCGCACCTTTCCTCCAGTCCCAGACCAGAGTCCGGTTCAGGAAGGCCGGATACGACCAGGGACTTCTGACGCAGATGCAACTCGTAGGGATCAACAGTGGAGGGTGAGGGAGGGGAAGAGGAGGAAGAAGGAGGGGAACGAGAGAGGGAAGAGAGGCCGGACGAGAGAGTGTGTGGAGTGGAGAGAGTCTGAGAGGTCGAGGGAGGGGAGGAGTGGGAAGAAGGGGAGAGGAGAGGATTGCCGTCACTGGGCTGATCAGCGACATGTTCAAGAGCTTTCGCCAGTGAGGAGAGCAGATCGGTGACGGCTTTCCACTTTGCCAAGTCGACTCCATTGGGGGCAGACTCCATGGAGAGCGAGGGCAGACACGACCAGATTAGTGAAAGTGCCACCCTGTTTCTTAGCCACGGGACTAGAACCCCCGGACATCGTCGAGGCCCTCTTTTTGGGAGGAATGGTGGAACAGAGATAAAGATCAAGAATCAAAAAGCAAAGGGAGGGAGAAACGAGGGGAAAATACTAGTAAACAAGCAACACGCGAGAGACACAGGAGGGGTCACCTTCCCCGGGGAAGGGAAGAGCAATCACTGTTGCGACTGCGCAATTCCTCTCCTTCTCATTGCGCTTTCGTAAAGTCGCAATCGTTTAGCCGACCCCATAGCCTACTACTCCCTACACAACCAAAATCTACCAGCTTCCATTCAACAGCCAGGCAAAGCAATAATTAAAACAACCCATAAAGAAAGAAGAACCAGTCAATATATTATTTTCTGGAATATTCAACATGAAATTATCAGAACTGCAGCCCCTTCGAAGGATCCTCTAGATCCTACGAAGCTCAAATGAAGCTAGTTCTTTCGGATAACATGAATTAACGCCCGAATTTTATTTTCAGTGCTCAAACATGTGCAAACCGCATCCATGATCCAGTGAACCCTACTATTGTATAACACTCGAACAATGCTGATTTCATTTACAAAAAAAATTTCGGAATGCCTGCGAGAGAAAAATCAGTGCTGCGGCATCTCAGTCAGACATTATACCAATCCTAAAACTAAAAACTACCGGGCAGAGAGAAATCATGAGAAGAATTAGTCAGAACCGCATTCGTACGCTCTCGAGTCTACTAAATCATACGAAACCAGATCCTATCTGACTGGATTTAACAGGCAGGAGAATCAATAAATCAAAGATTCCTGAAACATCCAGAAACATGAAATAAACAATTCGTTAGTTTCTGGAAAAGTCGTAGAATCAACCGGCCTCCTCCATTATTCGCATTATGGAAATTGTTTCGGGTTCTCATTTCTCCATTCTGCACACTCTCTCATCTGTCAGACAGACAAGATAATATGCAGAACGGGTAAGGCAGAATCCAAAAACGATGACCTTGTTTCTCTTCGCATTCCTCAATCCGCGTATTTTTTGTTATGAGTACAGTAAGTTTGTCACCACAATTCAAAATTCAAATCGCACAGTCTGCAAACGAGTTCATGTGAGTCTTCATTTATAGATTTTTTTCACGCAGAGGCAATCAAAGCCGCTATCTGTTCCTAATAAACTACACCCTGTGAAACGCGAATGAAGCGAGTTCTATCCGATTGCTGGATTGTATAGTATCGCGGAAAAAATAACGAATTCAACTGCGCGGCAAGTCAGTCTGACATTGTTTCGCTTACGAAACTAGAAACTACCTGCTTGTATGGAAAATTATTCAAGTGCATAACTCCAAAAAAAGAAGAGGCGAAAATGAACGAGATTTCGATCAGCCCCGGTTGAAACTGCTGATTTTTTCCTTCGACTAAGGTATAAACAAATCATATATATGCATTCGCTCGTTGAGATGCATTCTTTACGAAAAAAGAATCAGCCTACCCCTTACACCCCTTGTTACCAATCTTTTTTATCGACGGACAAGATTATTTTTGTAATCAATGATGCTACAATCGCTTCCTCTCAAAGACAAAATGAAAAAGGACCAAACAGAGCCTATTCGACAACCACATACATCACTTCAATATTTTTCCGCGGCGGAATTGGCAACATCAATGTCTCTTAAATTCAGCCTGGCTTGCTTTTTTCGCAGTAGATGCGAAATTTCGCGTTTTCATCGACGGAAAATGATACACTCAGATAAACTTTGAGGACTTTCGACCTCGATCTTTGAATGATCCTTCTGTTCTTTAGTTATCCCAACCGAACCCAGCAATGAGATCAAAATCGTATTTATTTTGTACATCAACACAAAAACGGGTTGTAAAATTGACGACAAATGGGGGGTGGTGCACAAATATAAACATCATAGGGGTATACGGTAGGTGGCTGGATCAGTGGATTATCGATCGATGGAGTGTCAATCTAGCTCTTTCTGCTCTTCTTGAGCTCCATCGGTGACGGGGGAATCTGCGTCAGCTTGCGCTTACGAGGCTGAAAAAATAGCATTTTTTAAAAGCATTTTCGAAACCGAAATAAGCAGTGATTTATCGATCCGAGTCACTAGAGCGTGTGAGCTAGGTAGGCAAACGATGTGATTAGTTACGCTACTCCTAGTCTGACGAGGTACGGGCCACGATCGCTTCACTTCACACAGTAGCGCTCGAAACACGAGTCACCGTCTCTCCATTTTGCACACTCTCTCCCCGTTAGAGCGGTTTGTAGAGTGTGCAGAATGGAGAGGCATTGGTCCGTATTTCGAACCCTAACGCACAGTGTGAAGAGAGATTGTGTGCGGTGTGGAGCTACCGTAACCCGCACCTCGCACGCTACATTATACCATAATATCGCGCCTTCAGCGCTTCTCCAGCCGGGCTCGCTTCCGGGACTGCTGCAAGGATTGATTAATAGCGGCTGGTTACTGCCAAATTCGAAATGTGGAATTTTTTTTAAAAATTTTTTTATATTTTTTAAAATCTAGCATACATTTATGCAACCACATTTCGAATTGACAGTAACCGACATGCAGCCGTTACCTACTAGTGATGCCGGATCAAATAGTGATCTATCCATTCTAAACACTCTCTCGATGGTCGCAGAAACGAGAGTGTGTGCAGAATGGAGAGAGCAACTATTCGATACGGCATCACTATCCCCTACTAGCCATCGCCCAACTTCACTAAACAAGACAAAACGTCGCAACTAAAGGGCATCTTGCCCGACTTTCTCTTGTTTTCAATAGATGTTATTCCTCCATTTAAATTATTTAAATAATAAAATAAATAAATAAATACATTAATAATGCCGGCGGGCTGGTTGATGTCCAGCCAGCTGGTGATCCTCCTCAGACTGCCGGGCGCGCCTTCGCCCTCGAGAGAAGACGGGTCGTACCTGGATCAGGAAGTCAGTGACGTAATTTGGCCCTCTCCATTCTGCACACTATCTCGCCGGTCAGAGACATTAGAATGTGCAGAATGGAGATAGCAGAAAACCGAAACGACAACCTTGCTGTTCAAGGTACCGGGTTCGGCATGGTTCGTTCAATGATATGGGATTGGTCAATGGTATTCATTATCTAGAAGAGTAAGTGTGAAAGTCAGTGCTCTAATTTGTAATTATAGAAACGACTCTCCTCAATTCGGGTGCTATCTCGTATCTCTAACCGTCAAGAGATCACGCAAAATGAGGAGAGTCGTTGCCGGTTTGGCATAACTAGTGGACGTACCCGCCATCGGGCAGCGTGGAGATGCGCATGCGCGGCTCGAGGTCGAACACCTGCAAAAATGAATATTTAAATAAATAATATTGTAATATACATTTCATTATTTTTAATTGTCAATAATTGTCCGAAATAAGTTCGATATTTGATAGTTTTTTTTGTAAAGTCCAGAGTCCTCCTATTATCATTGTTAAACTTTTCCCCGCGTTCAAATGATACACGTATGACGCCGTCACCTGGTTCTCTCTCTCTCTCTCTCTCTCTATAGAATAACTGAGTGAAACTCTCCTGGCTATTAAAATTCCGTTCATTTTTTCGGATACGCTTTAACTATTGATTGTTTATTGGACACGCAACGCGCAATGGATCGATGAATTTCCTAGCGCCGATATTTTTAGAACATTCCACAACACTGAATCACCAAGTTCTGTTGAGAGATACAAAAGTACGAGAGACACTCTCTGGATCTCACAAGATCAAAGGAATGATGAGATCGGCTAGGGAACAAATGCCATCTTCCAAACAGAATCACACTGGTCAACAATCACACAAAACTCCAGTTCAAGGATTCGATAAGAGCTGCGAGAAGTAAGTTTCAACCCTGGCTGAAAGCCCATCACGATTTTAATCGGACATTGAACTTCTGTTTTGTACCTCATAAAAAAAATATTAACCAGTGCTCCCAGGGGAATGATTTCGTTTTCCTTACCATTCCTAACCTACTCATTTACTGCTTCGCGCGATCATTTTTACATGAGCAAGGGATAGCAGAATAACTCGCGCGTGCTCGTTTAAGGACGGGGAACGCCTCATTATTTTAGAAGCTCTCTGCATTTTGCACACTCTCGAGTCGGTTAGAGATCCGAGAAAGTGTGCAGAATGGAGAGACCACGCAATAACTCACGGGCGCTCCCTGGTGCAGGAGTCGCGTGCGCACGCCCTCCAGGTCGAATTCGGCCGTCTGCAGCGCCTGCTTCAGCTCCTGCAAGGAATATTGTTCATTAATTATATTTTTATTAGCATTTTAAAACTTATACTCCGGCTCATATATTTCAATTATTTGTACATGCAATGCCTACCGGATCAATGTCAAGTTCCGTTTACCACAGATAAGGTGGAGCTGGAACGCCAATACACCAGCACCTAATTTCCGAAAACCACTTCGGCATAGTTTATGACAGACTTTCTGAGATTTTCGAGATACTTGCGGTATTGACGAAAAATGGAATCCTCTCATATTGTGGCTATAGATAGTGCTCGGTGAGTGGAGTAGGAGGATAATTTTTTTGGATTTTTTCTGATTTTTTTTCACCTCAGGGCATGAATAATGGGGCTGATGACGTCATCAACCAAAATCCGTAAATCGATTACAATGGATTTGAGAGTGGATTCTACGGGCTCCTCGTGGATTTCTAAGACTCTTTTACTTTCGGACATTTTTCAATCCCCCTCCGTGGAAAGCTGAAAGTCGATAAAAAAAATAAAAATTTCGTCATATTTAATTAAATTTAGCTGGATTACTTCTTCAAAGGGCAGTTTTTATTTGCTTAATGTGTTGCAAATGTAATGAGACATCTTCAGTTTGAAAGGCGTAATTTTATTTTTCTGCACTATTTGTGAGCGGGGACGGGGAAAGCGCCCAGGTGAATTGTGGTGTACTACTGTATTCCGGGAGTGTTTTATCAATTTCGTTGTACGGGCTCCAAGGGCTGAAATTTCTTCAGAATTGTGCTTTTCTCAACGTTTTCATTTGGTAGAACCAACTAACAAGAGATTTGAAATCGAAAACACAATTTCGAAAATTTTCTTGATTTTCAGGTGATTTGTCTGTTGTAAGTTGTGTGCATTCAACCAATGTATAAAAGCCTCCAATGAATGAAATCATTAGGAAAGCACAATTCTGAATCAATTTCAGCTCGTAGAGCCCGTAAAACTAAATTGATAAAACACTCCCAGAATACTGTAGCACACCACAATTCATCTGGGCGCTTTCCCCGTCCCCGCTCACAAATAGTGCAGAAAAATTAAATTACGCCATTCAAACTGAAGATGTCTCATTACATTTGCAACACTTTAAGCAAATAAAAACTGCGCTTTGAAGAAGTAATCCAGTTAAATTTAATTAAATATGACGAAATTTTTATTTTTTTATCGACTTTCAGCTTTCCACGGAGGGGATTGAAAAATTCCGAAAGTAAAAGAGTCTTAGAAATCCACGAGGAGAAATCCGTAGAATCCACTCTCAAATCCATTGGAATCGATTTACGGATTTTGGTTGATGTCATCAGCCCAGAAACCCCCCTCAGAAAAATTCCAAAAAAAATATCCCCCTACTCCACTCACCGAGTACTATCTATAGCCACAATATGAGAGGATTCCATTTTTCGTTAATACCACAACTCTGCACAAGTATCTCTTTTTTCTCAGAAAGTCTGTCCTATGGCTCATAGAGTATTTTTAGCACGATTATGTCAAATAATTAACACCCAACATAATCAATCACGGATAAGGCAAGGCTGGTACGCCAATTCATCTGGGAATTTATTGAGAAAAAGAATATCGATTCTCATCAATTTCAAATCGATGACGCGTTTCAAGAAACCTGTGTGAAACCCCAACTCACTCGAGTAAATGAGGATTTTTTTTAAATAGTGCTTAATTATTAGGTTGTTCAGAAAGTTCCTGGTAGGTTCTTTCACACAATTGCTACTTGTTGCATTCACTTGCTTCCATCTCCAACATATCAATGTTTGGGGGTGTACTAGGGCAATATAATAATATGTTCCAATTGAATCACATCTGCGTAGAAAATTAAATAAATAATATTAAAGCCAAATTAGAAGATTTTTCGCGAATTTTGGTACTCCAATTACTGACTATTCCTACCAACATTCGGAATCACACAATTCTGTCCAAGAAATAAGTGGCAGGGCCAATGTTGATTGTTTGTTTGACACTAAAATATCAGGCCTTCTTACTGTGCGAATAAGAGGAAACATCGATATTAGTGTTTTAATCTCTAAAACACGCTTCATAAAAATCCAGTTCTTATCCGATGATTCGTATATTCTCACAATTTGTATATTAGACTCGTATTACATGGAACGTGGCTTTATAATATAATTGAGAAGGTATATCGGCCTGAGAATAAGAAAGGAAATTAAATTTTCGTTTTCGTCTAAAATCAGCAGATTTCTGTTTTGGCGCTTATCTCGAGAAAGCCAAAAATGACCGAGCCATCGTACTAACTATATTAGAATCACCACTCATCATACTTCACAAAAGTGCCTTGAGTTGGGCCCTATGACTCTTTTCTAAAGAGCGCCGATCCAATTACAAAGTGTATGTCATGGTCGGACTCGGCGAGTTTGGCTTATCATTGTAGCCGTCTTGCTGATTAATGAGCACTGATTTAGTGTGCGCTATAAAGCGTATTTCAGCCCTCATCCATTATAAAAAAGACTTGTATAGATAGCTCAAATGCGAAGGACAGGAGCTCAGAAATATTAAAAATAAAATCCTACCAGAAACTTTCTGAACAACCTGATAAATATAAAAATAATTTCCAAACCTGCAGCAGGATGATGTTCGATCGGAAGTCGTTGTACGCCGACACGATCTCATTCGATCCCATCGGGTTCATCTCTGAGAAGGGAAGAGGAATTAAAGAATGTATACGGTAGCCACGCCCTCTGTAACCACCTTTTCCGAGTCACTACACTAATGATTTTAGGGGCTTCTATGGTACATCTATGGTAGCCATAGGGTTAATTTTTTTTAGAATAGAAGGGGTAAACTGGGTATACGGTAGTGGTGTTAGTTCGGTTTTCAGCTGTCTCCATTTAGCACACTCTCTCGCCGGCCAGACAGACTAGATAGTGTGCGGAATAGAGAGTATAAACCGAGGCGGCACCACCCAAACCAAGCGGCTGGACAGCAAAAATATTGGTAACACGTTATTGCCTATATCACCAGGCTCAAATCATATCCGCTACATTGATCAATAATTTAACCTTCAGCTGTTACCACAATCCCCCTTTCCACCACATAGCAACTCGAGTCCATTTTGCTAAACTCGAGTCTACAGTGAGTTACAGAACTGATGTATAGTGAGAATTAAATATGAATATAATTATTAATTTAAATACTCACCCAGCTTGAGCTTCTCCAGGATCGTCTCGATGTTCTTCAGCTTTTTCTGGCCCACGTTCGTCGGCAACTTCATCTCCTACAAAAAGTTTTTTATATAAATAAAATCTTTTTTTAATTCTGGAAAAAAATATATGGGTGGCATTTCAGTTTTTCCGCTTTCAAACTTTAGAAAGAAAATATAATTATATCACTATTGGATGAGTTGGAATTCCATTACCGTTGTGAGCCATATCATGGAAAAGATTTCAAAAGGCAAAGTGAAAGTACTGGGAAAGGCGCAGATTGTGTATATTTTTCATTACTAGCGTTGGTAATTCAAGGATTTCGCGCGCTCTCTCGCCTCTGATCGGTGAAAGAGTATGCAAAATGAGGAAAGTTGTCCTAGAATTGCCAACTATATCATTACCATTACCGGTTCCCTGTGATTTTTTTCTTCGAAATTTACATTTTTGGAGCATGTACAACTTAAGTTTCATGGTCAGTACAAGGCAAAGAGAAAATGAACGGGGGTACTGTGAGGAGAGAAGAAGGGCGAAACAAAGAAAAAATGTATTCATCCTATAACAGCGCGTTTGCCCTATATATTCGTCTCCGAGAAAATCGAGGTCCTAAATCTCTTTGAGTTTCACTCTCACAACTAGTCCCGACAAATATGCAAGATGTCGGTAACGATGTCGGTGACAAATCTGAAAGATGTCGGAAACTCGATATTCACACAGACTCCTTGCCTATGGCATTTCCACAAAAATTAACTAGGTAAAATATGAGCGCACGTTGAAATTGAGTTTCATGTTTGCTTCAAGACTAAAGATTACTAGGTGGGGGCAGTAGCTTGAACAACGGCAGTGCAAAAAAATAAACAATGAAATTTCATTTTCCAAAGAAAGGCACCAATTGAATATTAGTTTCATTCGCACTACCTGTCTAAACAAATTTGAGTGAAACCAATCTTGCTCGGGAAATTTATGTATTGACATTTTTTTTCAATCTGTCTGTTATCCAAGCGGTACCCTTTTCCACACTACCACATTTCTATAGATACAAAAAAAGGGTCAGGCTGCAATAGTATAAAATAGTTTTGATGATGACAAATAGGAAACACTCCTTAATCCCACTACTTTCTCGCTTGTTAGAGAAACGAGAGAGCACGCGGTTAGATAAGGTCTGGTCCCGGATTGTCCTCACTAGCATAGAATAGGCCGTACCTGTGATCTCAGATGCGATCCGGCCGATTTGTACTCGGTGAAGCGCAGCTGGGACAGTGCCGGAATGTCGGCCTGCAAGGTGATAGAATATTAATTATTTTAATTTAATATTTTTAATAACCGTTGGAGAAGGTGCCTTGCGGGAACGAGGCTGCACGTAGATCTCATAAGAGGGATTGTATGATTTCGAGGCTAAGAAGTGGATGGTCTTCATTATATTAGAAAATCACTAAACAATGAAGCTGGAGTTTTACAACTGTCTGATACCCCAATCAATCATGATACAATACTGCTGGACTATATCATGCATGAAAATTAAATTATTATTAGTCATCCATCCAGCAAAGGAGAGAAACAGAAGCAAGTAGGGATGTCGTTTCGGTGTTTTTACTCTCTTCATTCTGCACACTCTCTCGTTTCTCTACTCTGCGAGATAGTGTGCAGAATGGAGAGTCCAACCCGAATTTACATCACTGATGTGGGCTACATAACTGGTTGATATAATGGAGCACATTATTTCCACATTAATACCAAAATGAAAAAAGGAAAAAAATTTGTAATCATCAAGGGAATGTAACCAGTGAGAGCGAGGTTTCACAACCAACTGATACCATGAATCAACGGGTAACAGCGATTTGAAGGACTTCACCTAATCCATAAAATATTAATCCCGCATAAGTAAAACAAGGTACGAGCTAGGTTTGAAAAATTGGCATTTACTCTCATTTGCGTGTTCTCTCGCCGGTCAGAGACATGAGAGAGCACGCGAATTGAGGAGAGTCGGATACCGATTTGCGTAGACTAATACTCACCACAGCAATATTCGGCATGGCTCCGGGCGCGCCCGACAGCTTGCTCTTGATGAACTTCTTCTTGCCGGGAGCCGGAGAGTGCGCGCCACTAAAATAAAGTTATTTATTTATAAACATTTTATTTAAAATTAAAATTTCTGTGCGCGCAACTGTAAATGACGGAGTTGGCACAAATATTGTATTTGAAGCGTAAGTTCGTGAACTGATCTTGTCTTTCAAAAAGATTTTAAATATTTGCACTCCGGTCTGATGATCACATTAACAAGAACCAAACCAACGATGAATAAAGTAGAACTGGAACGGCATTTCACCTGTGCACAAAATAGGACTTCATTGGTCATATTTGCATAGTCTATCCGGCTCAAGATCACTACAGTATCTCACACAGCGCGTTACCGTACCTATTATCTTCGAGCTACCGTAGTCCAAAACTGCGAGATAGTGTTATCGTAACCAATAATGCTCTCTCTCTATCCGGCACACTCTTTCGTCTGTCTGATCGACGAGAAAGTGTGCACAATGGAGAGAAATATTATTCCGTCCGATACCACTCAATGTTACTGTATACCTGACACTGGGCGAGTGCATGACGACTAAACGACACACAAGAAGATCTACGGACGACCATAATCCAATTGAATAGGCTACAGTACCTCACATGTTTGGTCTACCGTAATCTCTATCAATTGACTACCGTACCTAGTCTACCGTAATCTTAATCAATTGGCTACCGTACCTGACACTGGGCGAGTGCTGCTCCATATTGATGAGCTTCTGGAGGTCCTGCGCCTTCCTCTCCCTCTCCTTCCTCCTCGCCTCGATGCGCTTGAGATCCTCCACCAGTCGCTCCTCTTCTTCCATCTGGATTTAATAAAGTATTTAAAACAATAAAATTAAAAATAAGTTTACTTGCTAAGATCAGAGCTCTTCATTCATCCGCACTCTTCTCATTTTTCTTTACGAAAATGGTATTAAATACGTACAAGTTTCAAAATATTATTCCTGACCTACATTAACTCGACGCGATCTGGTGTAATCAAGATCCATGAAATGTTTTTTGAGGCAAACGGTGACCTACTAATTAGCGACAGCTCCGTCTGATAAATTACCATCTCCGAAACCAGAAACCACCGGGTGAGTAGCACGACGTTATTAAAACCACAGACCGTCGGTAATTGCGCTCTACCCTCATAAAATCACTGCCTCCAATGCAAACCGCTACCCCTCCCCTCCAGACAGCCTTCTCCAACAGCAACTACCGCAATTAATTTACAAAAATTATTTTTTTAGCAAATTAATACTAAATTAAATATGTTTCATTGACTGACATCCTCGTGTGTCCTCTCCAACTGCTTCCTGAGCTGCTCCTTCCTTCTCCTCTCGTGCTCCGCATCGTACGCCACCTAAAGAGGATAGTGGTAAATTCTCTGACCGCTAAGAGAGAGGAGAGAGTGTGCAAATTGGAGAGAGCCAGAGAGCCTTGCTATTCGGTGGTGGCATCAGACCCGAGGAATTGAGTTGCGAGAAAATTAATAGGCTATTTATATCGACATTCCTAGATGGTAGGTCATTATCCTCAATAAGTCACCCCTTCTCCACTCACCGGCTCGAGACCGTTCAGAACGTTCACCTCCGAGAGAACCGCGTAGAATCTGCAAAGCACATCGTATAAAACATTTGTTTAGAAAGTATTACTGCAATTGTGCTAACAATTACCAAATCACCATCTGATTATATTTACCCTATTGTATATTTCAGAACCTCGGTCCAACTTGTTGACAGTGCTCATTGGGCACATTTGAGGCCACCGGATCACTGGGGATGGGGGGAATCGGTATTGGCTAAAATATATCTCCCGGTGGTCTACCGTCCGAACATATTTTTACCCTTCACAACCGTGTTTCACTCCTGCGTTCTAACTCTGAGCTTGGAGAGGCGGGCAATAGAGCGCGCAGCTACTGTCCAATAATACAACATTTCGGAGTTAATCAGGAACTTGCACACACCAGATATTTTCAACAATAAAATAGTTTACCGCTCTTTCAAATCCTCAATGGTTCTCTTCTCGAAGGTTTTGTCCGTCTTGTCCCTCTTGCTCTTCTCGGTCAGCAGTAGTCGCCCCGTCTCGTAACGATCTTGCACCACCTGCCATCTGCCAAGCGATCGATTATTTTGTTTTTATTTATTTTAAATTAAATTTTACAAATACCCTAATTAAAGACATCTCCCAATCACAACACTAATTATCTCCTCAATTCATAATATTATTATATTCATTTTTCTTTTGCGCCAAGTGCGTAGATAATTTATTATAAATAATAAATAGCAGATTGTCATATCTGCGAGAATTTGGGCACTCATATTAAAAAGGTTTCGCGTGAGCAAACGTGCATATTTTACTCATCTGTCTGTAGTTTGACGTTCAGAAGTTTGGCCAATCGCTTCTCATTGTCATTTGCAAGCCAGATGATTTTATCTGGTGATGGCCAATCGACTCTCTTCATTTTGCGCGATCTCTCGTCGGTTAGAGGCGAGAGAGCACGCGAATTGAGGAGAATCGGATTTGCCATCACTACACCCCACCTCAGATCGAATCGTCTGCACATCTCGAAGAGCAGGTCCGTCTCTTCTCTGGTCCATTTTGTAGCTTGCAGGTGCTTCTTGTAGATGTCGTCCGTGTACGTGGGAATGTTGACCACCTGAATGATAATAATAATAATAGTAATACTAATAATAATAATAATAATTTATCATGCATTTAAGGTGAGAGGAACGATAGAAATGTGTGGATTGAGGGAATGACAATTGAAATGTCATGAACTCCACGAACATTTGATCCACTCCAGACCATTACTGTGTCAAGCTGTTTCAAACAAGACTGACATGAAACAGGCTCGAAAAAAATGCGAATACTAATGACGGTCAAACGTTGATCTACTTGGAAATAATTAGATAAATATTGAGAGCAAATAATTGAGTCCGAACCTTGTTCCACTTGGCGAAGCAGTACGCTTCCTCCTGATTCTTGTCCGCTCGCTCCCAGTGATGCAGCTGCAGGCCATCACTACGGGCCTGATAAATATCGATAATTGTTATTTATTATATTATTAATTTTATTTAATTATTTATGCATACCTGGTTTGTGAACGGCACCCACTGGTACTTGCGCACGCGTCGCTTGCCCATCTGAATGAGATTTGGTTTGCTATTACAGTTTTTCGGCAGTAACAAGAGAACACGTTCACACCTTCCACCAAAGGAAAGTGCTTCAGTGGGCGAAAAATTTAAAATTAAAATTTACAAAACCAACTCTGAGCAGGTTTCATTGAATATTCAAAGTTCAATAGCGAGATCAATCAGTAAAAAGGTATTTCATTACAAATATTCTAAAACAGCTCACATTCGCCTTCGGGTTCTTGTACATGTCGTGCACGTTGGACGGCATCATCGACGAGATGTCCTGAATGGGATATTAATATATAAATGAATAAATAAATAAATAAATAAATAATGGAACCGCGAGGGATGACAAAGGTTCTTAAATCAACAACCATGTGGTTTAAAATCCGAATTTGCAGATAAATCTGTAGTATTCGCAAAACGTTTTAATGAAACCATGTGGCGTCAGTGCAATCGGGATTAGGAATAGCTAATTGACCTGATATTATAATGAATAGAGCTATTCTAACCTTGCCCTCTCGGTTTTGGGTGACGAGTATGTTGTACAACTCCCTCTTCATGTTGCTCGGCCGCTTCTGCACGCCGGCAGGACGGCCGACCGGCTGCAATGATTTATAGTAATGATTATAATGCTTATTAGAGGAAAAGCAAGATGGGATGCACACCCCGGCAACGAGTCTACACTCACAATTTCGCCAAGCCGGGAACAAATTGGGCTAGGTCAGTCGGGGAGCTCACCTTTTCCATCTACCTTTATAATTATCCATATTTCAATCAGTACTCACTCGTTTTGGCTGCTCAATCGACGTCAAAGAACCGGCAGTGAGCGGTCCATCACGCTGCCCGGTCACTTGAGGGCCGGAACCCCTGACCAACGACTTTACGTCGAACATGCCTGAATGGAGCGCGCTAAAAGCGATTAAATTCACATGTTAGAAACTAATGGAGCGTGCAAACAAGCGAAATAACAACAAAAATACTTTTTAAAATGAAAATCGGCTTGGCAAAATGCCAAAATAAATGCAAGTTTGAACAGCCCGCCACTATTGGTCACAATGAAACAATCCCTGAAAATAGGGTGAGTATCATTTTGGAGTTCAGTTTCGCGTGTACTGTGCCGAATTGTGTGACTTTTTCTTTTTTTCGAATTTTCTTGTTTCTTCTTTGTTTGTCGTTATTGATTGATGCCGAAAGCGTCGTAATCCAATACCTATTGTTCAACGTTCTCTTCTACTATCGTCGATAGCCCTC
This sequence comes from Pristionchus entomophagus, assembly GCA_036245825.1. Lineage (NCBI taxonomy): Eukaryota > Metazoa > Nematoda > Chromadorea > Rhabditida > Neodiplogasteridae > Pristionchus > Pristionchus entomophagus. The sequence continues at coordinate 38,751,333 of BTSX01000005.1, forward strand.
GATAGCTCCAAAATGCCCCGTTATTATCGTCTATGCTGCTGTTTCAGCTAAATATCTTGTCTACTTTCACTTTTCCTCTTTTTCAGCCCCAAACTGGAAGTTGAGCACAGAAAAGCTAAGAGAAAGAAGTAACCTCAAGTTTTCCCAAGCTCAAAAACAACAATCTCAAGATGGTATGGTTTGAACTATTGTTGCACTTTTTGCGTACTATTCTTTCATCGACAGCGCCAAGCAGGAGCTCCCTGATAACTCGTTAAAGCAAGTATTAATGATTTATTCGTTCAGGCCGCTATCAAGAGTGACAAGCCCGTTGCTGACAGCACTGAGCACCGCATCCGCATCACCCTCACGTCCCAGAACGTGGCTGCCCTCGAGAAGGGTGAGTGTTCGCTTTTTTGCTCCCTGGAAAACTACTGTTAGAATATAATGCGAATCAAACAAAAATAACAAAATTGTGAGTCACAGACAAAGGAAATTGATGCGCTTTCCGTGCATTCCACGCGTAACAATCTACTGATTGTCTGCGATTTCTTATTATACCTTCTCCGCATTATATTCGCACAGTAATATGCATGCCGATAGAAGTGGTAGTTCTATTTATTTGTGCAAGTAGTTGGAATCAAATTTTATTGGGATAAAGCGAGCCACGTTGTTTTCAGTCTGCACTCTCCTCATCGACAGCGCCAAGCAGAAGGAGCTCCAGGTCAAGGGCCCCATCCGTATGCCCACCAAGGTGCTCCGCATCACCACCCGCAAGACTCCTTGCGGAGAGGGATCCAAGACCTGGGACCGCTTCCAGGTAAATATTTGTTTATTCGTCGAGGTGCAAAAAGTCTAACGTAGTAGTGGAGCTTGGCTCTCTGCTCATTGTGGTATCATTTTCTCTCTCATTAGTTTGTTCTGCTTAAGTCATACCGCAATGCCAGTAATTCACATATTTTGTAGTCCAATAGAGCAGTCGGCATTACCGTCTGCACCACCTAGTGTAGTCGTCGCAATACGACTAAAATAATTTTATGTGACCGCGCCTTTTACCTTTAGGTTTGTGAGACCACAGACCGATTTCAACTCAAATTAATGATTATGTAGTTATTTACATTTTAAATCAGTTGCTTTCAGATGCGCATCCACAAGCGTGTCATCAACATGCACTCCCCCTCGGACGTGCTCCACCAGGTCACCTCCATCTCCATCGAGCCTGGAGTAGACGTTGAGGTCACCATCGCCGACCAGTAAATTCGTCCGGTCTTCAACGTCGATTTCCTGACCTGAGCGGAGATCCCTGGTGTGGCTTTTCTGTGGCACTTGGGTCACTGTTCTTTGTTATGTGTGCCCGCCGTTGAATAAGATTGTTCTGTGGTTTCCTATTGTTGCATACACATCGCAATACAAGCTGTACGAAACAGAAATAGTATCTTAAAAGGAGATGGGGGGGTCGAGCTATTTGGGGTGATGAAGTTTCCGCTGTTGTAGCAATTCGATGATTCTGTGAATCTTTTTTCCTACTTCTAATCAGTCTTGTATTCCTTGTTATCCATTTCACTATCTTATCTTACCAATTCCGCAAATATCGATCATAAACTAAATGAGCGGCTGATCCGCTGGCGGGGATCCATCGCTTTATGGTTCTCCGTCTGTTTGGGGGAGAGGCAGGGGGCTGTTTCCCTAAACCTGTCAGAACGTGCTCCCTTTGCAAGGCGCTGGCATTGCATTATTCTAAACATCGCCCATCATCCCATTTCCCTGTGTGTTAGTTTTCTTTGCGTGTGCTTAAAGAAATTTTGCGAATTCTATATTCATCCTAATTATCATACTATTCATTCCATTCCAGATGAGTACACTTGATGAATGCGCCATCTGCTACCAGAAGATGGTGCTGCCTCTGATGCTGGGCTGCAATCACTCCTTCTGCTTCCTATGCATCAAGGGTAGGTCAAAGGGGGGGGGGCAAGCTTCGCCCACTTTCAGTCTTTGCTCCAAAATCTGACAAATACCCTCAAATGACGAATTAGTCTACCCTCAATTCTTCGTCAAGATCGGGATATGTGTCCCCAGATCATTCCCTTGTGAGACTGAAAATAGCTGAAAGTGGGGACGTGGAAAGTGGTTGTTACTAGAGCTGTCGCACTTTCCAATCAGAACTAATACTGCGAGATAGTGTGCAAAATGGAGAGAGTGAGAGCCACACGCTAATCAATAATCCCTAATGCAGGTGTTCACGAGACGATGAACCCTCCGCTCTGCCCGATGTGCAGGGAGGACATCGCGCCCGATCTGTTCAGGGTGAGCGGATCGTTCTCGAATTGGTCGTTTGAGTTCGAAAGATGGGTCAATCTATTCTGTGTACGAAATAGAGAGACAAAAGAACGTATTTCAATTTTCAAACTCTGCTGGTTATGGTAGAGCCCATTTGTTTCGATATTGGAAGGCAATTGATTACACTGTTTTGACACGAGTTAGAAACTGGCATGAGTGATACAGTAATTCGTTCGAACATTTAATAAGTATAATTCGTTCGAACATTTAATAAGTAATGGTTTAAATAAACCCGTCGCAGAAGCCGAAACAGCACTTCCGCATCGACATGAAGGACCCGGAGGAGCCGTCGCCCCGCAAGCCGAGCGCGTCCAGAGGTATGGTAGGGACGAACTTCCTGGTGTCTGTTGGTAACACCGAAATCTTTGAACTGCATTATGAAAGGGGCCAGTGGAACTGTGGATGATCAGAGTGTAGATCAAGGGTGAGGTGGCGGCTTCGATAGGTACTGTAGAGACGGGTTGTAGAAGACCAGATTCTTATAAGCGGTGCATCCAATCGAGAAGAGCTCGAACCGGGGCTTCTAGGGAAATCTGCGATCTGGGTTAAGTGATGAGTTGAGAGAAAATTGAGCGTGAATCCTTTCAGTGAAGCAGGAGCCGGGCACTGACCCGACGACGCACGTCCAGCTGATGAGGGACGCGCAGGGCAACATGGTGGCCAGCACCAGCCGCACGCCCGTCGTGAGTAGATCAATACCGTAATTATTGATCGATTGATCGGGGCAGGCTCCGCGCACTTTGAACTTAGCCGACTATGTCATTAGTAGATCAAGGGTGGCGCCGGATCGAATAGCAGATCTCTCCGTTCTCTCGTAAATTAGAATGATGGTAATGTGTGCAGAATGGAGAGAGCTTCAGTTCGAACCGGCGTCATTTTTAGAGTGATCATTATCGATATTATGAGTTGTACATTTCGCCCGCTTACTATTGATCTATTGGAACAACCCCTGCGCCATTCTTTTTGAAATATGCGTGAAACTCGAATCCATTTGTTTATTGTTTCCTGATCGGCGAGATGGTGTGCAGAATGGAGAGGGAGCTGCTATTCGATCTGTAATGACAATAGAACACGTTTCGAGAAAGTGAATATTGTGAAGACTGTCTAGGGAAATAGGTGTCGTTTCTTGGGTGCCTCTCTCTCTCTCTCTCTCTCTCTCTCTCTTTCTCTCTCTCTCTCTCTCTCTATCGAGAGATGAGACTAGAACCAATGAACAGCTGGTGATCAATTGGTGGTCTAGAGTAGTGATGGCGAAACGAAAAAGACTCGCCTCATTTCACGTGCTCTCTCGTCGGTAAGAGAAATTCGATAACCCGGAAAATGAGGAGAGTCGCTTGCCGATTTGGCATTACAAGTAAACACATAGATTCACGAAGTTTTATTTTTTATTTCTTATTCGCTATATTAAAATTATTGATAAAAAAGTATTATTTGCAGACCAAGCCCGATCCCGATGAGAAGAAGAGCTTCTGGCTGTATCAGGTATTTCTTAATTTAGTAAAATAAATAAAAAGTAAATATACACAAACTGGTGCAGTGAGGGTCTAGATGTAAACAAATTCACATGCCACTGTGAGGTTTCAGCGAGGGTAGTAACGTTTGGTTCATCATGAAGCGGCAATCGTTGCTTCAGAGTAGTGTATATAAAAAAAAAAGAATCACTTGCTTGCTAGCAGAGTCCCTCGGGTTTCGGGGCTTCACAGGGACTTTGGCTTAGTTGGTTCGTTCGTTCGGTCAATGCGATCAGCGAGCCAAACAGGCCAAAAATCAATTCAGCGGGAATATCTGATACAAAAATGCTATTAGACGGGTAGAATGGAGCAAGCATCTCGATCGAGATGAGAATATGAGCGCGAAATTAATAGTGTCATTTAGAGGTGTATGCTCTCTCCACTCTCTTGTCCATCGGTCCGTCGAAAGAGTGTGCAATATGGAGAGAGCCGGAGCCGATGCGACAGTGTCACACGAGCACATTTACCAGTTCAGAGCCGAAATATCTGCGCGGACGGGAAATCCTGTCTTCATTATGAGGCGAGAGAGCATGCCAAATTGAGAGAGCGCCTTGCTATTATTTGAAGATATTCATAGTTGGGATGACAGCGCGCCAAATTCTCCGTCTGATCGGCGAGACAGTGTGTGAAACGAGGAGAGTGGCTATTAATGATCAGAGGGGTTTATTGGGATGATCATATTCAGAATTTGGACTGATCTTATTCGGAGTTTGGACTATTGCAGAGTGGGGCGGCCAGCTGGTGGCGCTTCGATCCGCGCTGCGAGAAGGACCTGGAGGTGAAGAGGGACGCCGGCCAGCGCCAGTTCGATATGGTCATCTGCGGACACTCGTGAGTTGGAATGATTTTGAGGGGTTGGAATGATCTTTATCGTCTGGACTGATATTTGGGGGTTGGAATGATCTTTAGCATCATACGAGGGTTGTTTTTTGTCCTTTTTTATTGACTTGAGATTCCACCGAGAATCGAAGATCCCCTTCGCGAGATGTTTTGAGCCTTGCATGAAACTCATCTCTCACTGCTGACTTTTTGAACCGCTGAATCACTTGGTCTTCATTTTTGCGCTGCTCCACCTTTTCGGTCAATGCTAACTTCACACAGTTCATGGTTAATTTATTGGACAGTGAAGGACTTGTACAGTAATTATGTTAGATGCATCCGCTCTGGGCGGAGAATAGAGTAGGTCTGTAGACTACCGTACCCAGTAGTGATTTTGGTTCGTGCTTCGACTCTCTCCATTCTGCACACTCTCATTTCTCTGACCAACGAGACAGTGTGCAGAATGGAGAGAGCCAAAACTGAATTTAAATCCCTAGTACGCAGCCACTGCAAGAAATACATCTTTCTTCAGAATCAATAATATCCGTGTTTTCTCCCGGGAACTCATAAGACCGACCAGCCTGATCCCCATCCCTTTGCACCGTTCCTAGACACTGCAATAAATAGCGCCCAATAACGCGTAATAGTAAATTAAAGTTAATAAGCCCTCGGGATCTATGGTAAACGCGGGTTATCCATACTATATAATAAAGCGCAAATGTCTGTGTGTGTGTCTGTTCGGATTGCGAAATCGGAAACATGTAAACAACGCCTCCCCTCTCTCCCTCTCTCTTTGCGATTGCGAAATACCGCGCACCGCGAAGCGGTGAGCCCCGCCAGTGGTATCCCCCGACGTAGTCGGGAGGGGGGGGGGATACCGCTGGTTTTGCTCATATTTGTATCACATTCTTCAATACCATCTAGGAAAGTGGTTATATAATATGGAATATGTGAAACATGAATGCATCCGCTCTGAGCGTAGAATATTGTCGGTCAGGAGATATCCGTATTCATTCACTGCAGGTACCGCATCGACCTGGATCGCATGGTGCAGGAGCGACTGGACAGACTCGGCGGCATGCCGGTCGGAGGTGAGGAGATATTTATTTAATTAAGATATTATTTTAATATTTTTGAAACAAAAATCGTGTAGTCGGGCCTATCTAAATGCTGGATGTAGTTTATCTACAAGAAATCTATCTGTGATTGATGTTTCGCACAGCAGTAGGTAGTTAGTACACGTTGTGAAACCCAGCAGTGACGTGTCTTTTGCGACAGTAGCGTCAAATATTAATATTTTAAAAATTTAATTTCCTATTGGCAAATTCTTCTGTATTATCGGGTCTCAATGCAATAGTTCGCTAGTACCCTTGGTGAAACTGCATTCTGACGTGCGATTTGCAACAGGGATGCGATGTCTTGCAATGCCCATAGTTTCATTTATTTGCCACCGTTAAACCAGAAGCTGCATTATCTCTCTCCGGTACTTCAGCCAATTACTAGCAGCGATGAAACGCAGAAATGCTGGGTGGGTATCGAGAAAAGAGTGCACACTAGTACGGTTCTGAGGCGGGTGCCCACAGAAATTCCCGGTTCGCGATGATAAAGTTCGTCAGTGTAGCCAGTAGTGATGGCAAATCAAAAAAGACTCTCCTCAATTCGCCTGCTCTCTAGTCGATCAGAGAAACGAGAATGCGCGTGAATTGAGGAGAGTCGGAATCCGACTCGCCATGCCTAATAGCAAGTACCTCTGGATAATCCCTGTAGTGTCCGGAATATTTGAACGAACATGCGGAAGCGCAGCTAATCTTGCAGCATTAATGATTTTTTTTGGTTTGAATAGCACAACCAAGTAGAATTATCGGATCCCAATGCCACAGTTGGTTAGTACCCATTGTGAAACCAAACAGTGACATGTCTTGCGACAAAAACGCGTTAGGTTTGAAATATTCATGATTTTGTTTTGGGCTATAAGTCAAGGTTCAATTGATTGTTCCCGATGCAGCCGTTCTTTAGTTCACTAGATGAAACACCGAAAAGGTGGTGGCGATGTTGCGACAATGAATACATTCTTCTAGAAATACTATTCTAGTTAAGTTTGGCAAGAGGAAAAGTGGCCGCAGCTGCGATATCGATTGGTTTAATTGAGGTGCTGGGATACTTACGGTGCTGTTTGATTGTCCATAAATTGTTATAGTTTCGCGATGCAGAAGCTAGACACATTCTTGCGGAACCCACGTAGTAACGTGCGAATTGCAAATATAGCATTACCGTTAAAAATATTTAATTCGCACCACCAATGGACGTTGAATTATCGCTTCACGATGCCACAATTGGTTAGTAGCCTCACTGAAACACAGAACACGTGGATAGAAAATCTCAGAAAAAATCTTAAAATAGGAAACCGCTGATGCGCTCGTGGGTTATTACATAAACAAAACGTTCCGGGCAAAATACAGCACTGTGATGAGCGCAGCGCGGCAGTGAAAAATACGCGGCGGCGCGCAAAATTGCATTTCACTCTTCGCACATTGTTTTATTCAATTCTCCTGATTATTCTATGCCAAGTTATCAACTTTAAAATAATAAATGAATAATATTAACTAGTAGAAAACACATTGAAAGTGCATGTGCGTGCTCGCGGAGCACACACCTCTGTCGCGGAACGGAACGTTTTATTCCTAGTGTAGGACATTCAGACTTGCGTTTATACTTTAATAGATGAGACTAGACAGGTGCGTATATGGCCAGAGGAAATAGAGCGAGGATAGTTGAGAATTAGCTTTGCTTGGTTTCGAAGAGACGAGATTGATGTTGGCATCCATTCAGTGTTGAATAATATTTTTTGGACCCGATGCCCCTCGATGCTATTGTCGTTTACCGCTACAGCGATCGTACCCCGCTGAAGCCATAAAGCGACATGCGACTTGTGACACTGACATTGACGCTTTAAATAATCATATATTTATTTATTGGTTTTGAGATACGCGACGGTCCAGGATTGACGGTTTCCGTTGTCATAATTGGTTTGTAGCGTCGCTGAAACTCGGAAATGCTGGGTCGGGGAACGAAAAGTTTAGGTTTGGTTGGAGAAGTGTCTGTACTTGATTCCGTAGAGACGCAAATGTGTTGGTATTTTAACTTTTTTTTTGGAAATTCGAACGCTTTCGATCATTGTCAATTCCCGGTGCAGCAATTGGTTCATACCAGGGGTTTTTCCGATTTCGGAAAATTTTCGGAAAATCGATTGGATGATTATGTTCGCGATTGAAATTGAACATTATTTCGCCATGAAAAGTTTAACTGATGACCACTGACTATTAATGAATAGAAATATAGGAGAACAATGTAGTCTAAAATTTATAGAATAATTTTTAATGAGCGCGACCCGGGTTTTCGGAAAATCGAAGATTTCTCTTTGAAACTAAAACGCAGTCCTATATGGCCTAGATATCCTAGAACATATTGACCATACCGCAAAATTGCCTTTTGATTTGCGTTTCTATCTTCAGTAGTTTAGAAATGGCATCGCTTTTTTTTTTTCCAAATTTCGAAAAAACCAGACCTGGTTCATACCCTCTTTTTACCCTCGCTGGTTCATACCCTCGCTGAAACCACAAAGTAACATGGGACTTGCGACAATGTCGCAATAACTTGAAGTGCCTATATTTTATTTTGCAATGATAATCAAGATATCATTGTCGATACTCTGTGCACTGGGTATTCCACCATAGCCGAAAGCATAAGGTTGCGTGCGATTAGCGACAGTGACGAATCAACTTGGTATATTTGTAATGGTTTTTCTTCTTCTAATCTCTGCGGAGCAATCATTGTCGGTCAGGAAGATGGTTACTACCCCCGCTGAAACCATAAAGCGACATGTAACTTGCCGCAAAGACGTATCAACTTACTGACATATTTTTAATGATATTTTTTTCACTACGTTCGGGGCAATTATTGTCCGTTGACGATGAACAAGATATCTACTACTCTCGTTGAAGCCACATTATGACATGCGGCTCGCAACAATGAATTTGAAATATTCTTATTTTATTTATTTATTTCCCACTGCCAGGGATAGTTCTATCATAGTTTCCCCATTCATCAGTCATTCCTACCCTCGCTGAAACCGCGCAGTGACGGGAGATTGCATTAGTCAAGTTTACGTACGACTGGTGAAGTATCATTGCTTGATCGCATTCAAACACGTGTGGTATTGGGATTTTTGCAATCTAATTTTTTTGGACAACTCTACACGATTGTCAGTTCACACTCCAGCTGTTGTTTACTACCATCACTGAAACGATAAAGCGACATGCAGCATGCGACAATGACGTATCAACTTGAAATATGTATGGATGATATGTATTGCCTTCCGCAGCTCATGATCATTGTCGGTTCACGATGAAGAAGGTGGTTAATAATTTCGCTGAAACCGCATAGTGACGTGCAAGAGCGAATTTAAATATTCTTACTACTTATCTGTTTCCTACCGTGAGGAGCAGCGCCTGCATTGGTGGTTCCCACAGTGGTAATCAACTCTTATATTCGCTGAAACGCCGATAGCCGTGGTTGGATAGTGCGAAAATCGATATACTGTTTTAAAAAATTGTTTCTGGAAAGATTGTCATGACTCATGAGTGACACAGTCGGGGAAGAAAAGTGGCGCATGTTGAGATTGGTCTCGTGGAGGATAGTGTTGCCATTCCTAAAATGGTATGCTTTTGATCAGTCGATGCGGGAAGTGATTCCCGATTCAGTGCATCAGCTACGTAGTAGTTGCGCTGAAACAGCCGAGTGACTGCTAAAAAAGGGGTTTGCTTGACTAGCCGTATTTAAGACAACAAAAAAACTTTATTAGCTTTCCCATTGTCTCAACGAATTGTTGGTACACGATGCAGCAGTCCCCTACGTATTATATATAGCAACTGGTATCTAGCGGATATTTCTAAAAAAAGTTTTTTTTTTGCGTTAGATTCGTCGACAGAATCAATGGTTGATGCAAACTAGCAAGTTATTAGTCTTAAGTGAAACCCAGTAGACTTGCGACTAATGTCGCCTTAGTTGGAAATATTATTGATTTAATTTTGAGCATGGAACCAATCTGTTAATGATGATTTCCGGTGCAGCAGTGTTAGTTACTAGCCTCGCTGAAACATCGAACACCGGGTTCGAAAAAAAAAGATTAACAAGGGAACCGAAAAAAGTAGGCCGATCTCCCGAACAAATCTGTCGACGCTATTTGAAAGGGACCCTTAGGGGAAGTCCATCACCACTCTACATTGATTGGGAATCGGTCTCCTAAGAACCGAAATTTTAATGTGAATAATTAGAAGAAATTCGTGCTATCTTGGCGCACGAGAATGTTCGAGATTTAGAGCTCCTCTGATGTGTAGCTCGTGGCCTAGTGCTCTACAGGTTCGGAATTCGTTTTGCGAGATAAGGCGGGTTCGATCCCCGTCTCTGATAATAAGTTTTGTCGATAACAATAATGAGCTTTCTACCCAAAAGCAAGCTGGGACCATAGTCTACTTCGAGACAGGAGTACTTGAATTGCAATGGATATTTAAAAAAAAAAAGGTAAAGGTAAAGGTAGTCCCGTCTTCAGCATGTTTTTCAATGCGCGGAACATGCGCTGGTGTATTTTCTCGGTGTGTGCGCTTACTTAGCATATAACGGCATTTGTTGTCGCTCAGTTGCCAGCCGGCGACGCCGCCCCTTTACACCTGGTTTTAATACCAGTACCAATTGGACCAGGCTTGGTTGGCCTGTTGGGGTGGTCTTGTTGCGGACGGGATTCGAACCAGGGACCCTGCGTCGCGCAAAGGATATTAGACAGGGAAAACAATATTTTTCGGGTCGCTACTTGTTTTTGTGATTTTTCTCTTATCTACTCTCAAGATATCTCTGGTGTGCTTCATTTTTAGAGATCCACTTGTTGCGATTGCACTTGATGTGTTTTAAGCGAAGAAAGACGAGATCGTAGATCCCATTCGAACGAAGCTTTGACAATTTCCTGAAACCCATTTCTCACTGCGCTCTTTGCATCCGAGAATCGCACCTGGATCAGCAAAACACACAGATAAAACATAGTCTACTATATTTCGCCCGGCCTCAAAAGCTCTTGCATTATTTTTTCTTGTTCCTCAAGATATCTCAGCTGTTTCTTACAGAGAATTACGAAGACAGAGATTTAAGTACATAGTAACGATTTCCGATGCAGCCGTGAGTTAGTACCCTCGCTGAAACACCGAAACGATTATGAAACCGCATAGGGCCATGCGGATTGCAACAGTGAACTTGAAATATTCTTAGTTTTATTTTTTATTTGCCACCGGAACCAACGGGTTCATTGTCGGATCACGACGAAGACGATATTCCTATCCTGTCTGAAACCGCGCAGTGACGGGAGGTTATTTGCGCGGCGGCTCAGCGTTTGTCTCGTCCGTTCGGTTCAAAGGCGTTCAAAGGGGAAAGGTTGGTGCGATAGTTTTCGTTCCTTCCTGATATGTATCTGGATCGATACTGAAGAGCTTGTGTCCTTGTAGTGTGAGAGGAAGTGGAGAGTGACTTGACTTAGACGTTTATTGGGCAAGGGAGGCAATAGACAGAAGCGATCCCCTGTAGCAACAGCTACCCGGGACGGGGGAGACTACGAGCCAGCTCCACTAGGCGAGCTCGACTCGAATTACACAACAATGTGAAGGAAACGGTAATCCCTGAATCAGGTAGCGGAACGAAAGCCGCGCACATTCAAATGGCGTCAAACGATGACTTACAGTAATACTTGGGAGTGAACGGGACACGAGTTCAACTGGTGCGCGCGCTGGGGCAGGACTATTACTGGATATTTACTATTCGTGTATATAGTTAATATGGAGTATTATTGCTATACAACACTTCCCTTGCAGTTTTTTTTTGTTAGAAAAAGGGTGATAGTAGGTCGGACATATCCTTTTTTGAAAGAGATGTTCAAAGAAGCAAAGACCATAGCGATAGTGATCGACCCTTGAAAGTTCCGCACTAATTCTGAAAAAGCTCCAGTGTAGGTCGTACAGATTACTTATCTTGTTTGAACTTCGTGAAATTTGGACACACTTTCTACCCAAAAGTAAGGTGGAACCATAGTCTACTTCGAGACGGTACTATTCGAATTGGAAAGGAAATAAGACAGGGAAAACAATTTTTTCGGGTCGCTACTTGTTTTTGTGATTTTTCTCTTATCTACTATCAAGATATCTCTGGTGTGCTTCATTTTTAGATGGTTGCGAGTGCATTTGATTTACTTTTTTGTTGTTGGGCTATTTCTGCGGTTCAAATCTCAAATCTCAGATCTAATTTGCAAGAACCTTTGATCATTGCATGAAACCCATCTCTGCGCACAGTTCATCCGAGAATAGCTTCCGGTTTGGGAAAGAATTTTTTTTGCATTGTTATTCGAAGCGATATCTGATCACATTTGTGGGTTGCTTTGAACTATAGCTAAAGTTTATCTCTCACTACACACTTTGCATTCAAGTTGAAAAAAAAGAGCAAATGTAGTTTACGAGATTTCGGGCGGCTACAACCTGTTGTTCAAATCTGTTGCCCCCCTTCCCAAGGCATTGGTAGGTGTGTCTCAGAGGCGCAATATTGATAGCAATCGGAACTCTCCTCAATTCGCGTGCGATCTCGTCAGTCAGAAAAGGGAGAGCACGCGAATGTAGGAGAGTTGATTCCGATTTGGCAACACTAGTTCGCGAAGCGCATTATCGCCATTGGAAAGCAGACCAGGCGGATTTTCGCGGTCTCGTTTTTCGTTATTCCCCCTCACTCAAATCCCCGGAATTATCTCAGATCCCATTCGTGCGCTGGTATGAACTATATTTGAAGCCCATCTCTCCCTCCTCTCATTCCATCGGGGGAAACGCCTCCGTCTTACCGGTTACGAAACTGTGTGGAAAAAAGAGGGGAAATGTGGGTCGTGAAGGGGGTGTAGATGTTTCACTTGAGAACACTTGATCGGCTGGGATAATTAATTATTTATTAATGTTATTAATTAAGAATTTAATTAGTTAATTAATTAATTAATGATTAACTTTCCAGGTCGCAATCGTGAGCTGCTGCGCGTGGAATCGGTGGAGGAGCTGAAGTCGCTTGACGTGCGCGGCATCGCCGGCGTCCGGATCTCGCGCGATTAATGCGCTGGATTATCGATCGATCGCAAGCCCCGCCCCTTTCCTAAGCCCCGCCCTCTTCAAGGACTACCCACCCACCTCTTCAAGGACTACCCACCCACCCCATTTGCCCTTGTTGTTACACTCGTTGCTGCTTGTTGATATTTGCCTCCCTGATGATTACTGTAGTCGAGTATTACTGTAGAAGCGAAGAATAGATTATTTTAGGACCGGGTTGGCGGGCCGGAAAAAATCCTTTTTTGCGTGTTTTGCAGACGTCGATCTGATTGATTGATGACCCCACCAATCCTAGCACAGCTCGTTATCACTCTCCTCTTATTCCCTCCCTTCCTTCTCCTCCCTCTCCTCCTCCCTCTCCTCCTCCCTCTCTTCCTCCCTCTCCTCCTCCTCCCCCTCCTCCTCCCTCGCTCTCCTCCTCCTCCCTCCCTCCCCTCCTCCTCCTCCTCATTCCAGTTCTCTCTTTTTTAAACGTTAATTCCACAGCGGCACAGCTTCTTTTCCCAATGTGTTGTAAACGTACATTCCCTCCAGCTTTACACCATCCGAAAGGCAGGTAGATCAAACGGATTACTGTATGCGCCTACCTCTACCGTATCCCCCATCTCGCATGATTACTGTAGAATCATCTTACCGTGTCCCCACCATAATCTCGTATTGGTCAGATTGCTGTACTTACCTTAATCTTGCGCACCCCCTCCTTATCTTGTATGTCGGATTACTGTAATATCTAAGAGTTACGTCGGGATAATAGTTCGTTAGCTTCGAAGAGCATAGACATTTCCTCCACATGCGATGCTCATAATAGCTGGTATTTTTGAATTTGGGATGTAACGAAGCAATCAGTTGTGTAATATGGAAAGCTCTTCTCACAATCTTCATTCTTTGCAATCTCTTGCAAGCATTGCGATCTTTCCCCTATTCCGCAACTGATTGTTTAGTTGCATTTCATTTCCAAAGTCTTTGGCTCTCCAATTTGCACACCGTGTTTTTCCAAGTATAGATCCTCATCACTTATAATAATCGTTGTTCGGCTAGAAAGAGAAGAAGATAAACGTCCTTTTTGCGAATAAAGTTCGTTTTTTATCGAAGAGAGAAAGTGCAATTGAATGGTTTGCCTCGGCTAGAGAGGACAAGTCAGAGACTCCTCTTTTCACATGCACTCTCTTTTCTCTGACCGGCGAGAGAGCAGGCGATTTGAGGAGAGCAATTTCCTCTAGCCTGCGGTTTTTTCCGCGTCGTCCCTCATTCATGTGACTAATAACGAGGCGAACTAGACAAGGCCAAGCATACCTGCAGAAAAAATGTGCTCGTTTGTCCGTCTAACCGTCTGGCCGCTCTCTCGAATAGACGTGATCTCTCGCCGCTCTCTCGATCTCGCGTGCTCCCTCGCCTCGCCGTCGTTCGTTCGTGCGCCTTTTTTTCAACACCAAAGGCTGTTCGGCGCTCGGCGGTTTGAGAGCAGAGAGAGGTGAGATAGCAGGGGAAACGGGAGAGCACAGAGAAGAGAGGGGTTAGAGAAAAGGCGAAAAAACTGCGAGGCAAAACGAGGAGAGGAGGGAATGAGGCGGATTCGTCCCCCTCCTCTTCATACTTTTCTTCCAGCCCCTCATCTTTCCCTCTCTCGGTCTAGAATCTTGGGATTGTTTGGGCATCCAATTTGGGATGAACTCTAGATCATTCCAACGGTGTGGTGGTGGTGTGGTGCAGCGGCTTTCCTTTTTGCACACCGTGTTTCGCTGGTCAGTGAGAGAGTGTGCAGAATGGAGAGAGTGGCATGTTGTTGACTCTCATTGTTTCACACAATCTCTTATCGGTCAGAGCAGCTGATCCGGAATCAGGTGATATATCATTAGGTCACGGATACTAGCTTCACCGACTGGATGAGAACCAAAAAATGTCACCTCCGCGTATTTTCTCAGATGGTTCTGTGCATCATATTGAACCCTACTGTCAAAATACTGGAAGACGAAATGTTTTGTTTTGGTTATCAGCCAGTCAGTTATCATCCGACCTAGTGCCTTCATTGATCGCAAGCAACGGTTAGGTGCAGCTAAAAATCATGCAAATCGAGGAGAGTCGGTTCCGGCTTGACATCACTAATGGCGCGGTCGCAACACTTTTTTGTCGGACACCTCTCGAGATGGAGTATGCAGAACGGAGAGAGAGAGAGAAAGCGGCAGCTTTGATGCTTATCTGCAGACTGTTGCGAACGTTTTTTTCCTGTCCGTTTTTTTGGGTCCCTACCCGATTGTTATCTTAGGCGCGGGGGAGGCATACGGTAGTCTAGACGGAACGACCTGATTAACGCGGGAGGGGGAAGCGGAGAGGGAGGGAATGTTGCGAGATGGCGCATAGTCAAATCAAATCGGGTGCAGGGGTTAGAGTGGAGTCGCTGTGGGGGTACTGTATGTTTTGGGTAAGTTTGGGGGGGACGGTAGTAGTTACTGTAGCTGCGGATACTATATACTGTAGGTCTTTGTGTCACACATACAATGATATGTCCGTTGCTGACGGTATAGACGCATAGGTAGTCAAGAACAGTGTTATGCGGATTCAAGATTGGAATCGCTGCAGGAGTACTGTAGGTTGAGAAACGGTAGACTATCGTACATGCTACGAAAATCAGAACAAGTACCGTAAGTTACGGTGAAATATTCACTTTTTGAATCTTGCTGATACGCAAAATTACGACTTGTGGTTGTGCTCTTATTTTTTCTCATGGCTTATTTGCGGGAATCGACACGGATATGTTCGGTAAAATATTCCTAGAAATCGATATTTGAAACATGTCTCTTTTATGGTGCGAGTTACGGTAGTTCGGTCAAGGTTTATCATTTTAGCTCGCGAAAGTGCCTTGAAGCATTTTCCTTTAATTTACTCATGTTATTTGTCACTTTTTTGAAATTCAGGCAGAAAAAACAATCACCAAGTTAAAAACAAAACGCTTGAACCTCTATAAGCGTAATCGCAAGCTAAAATGATAAACCTTGACCGAGCTACCGTAACTCGCACCATAAAAGAGACCTGTTTCAAATATCGATTTCTAGGAATATTTCACCGAACATATCCGTGTCGATTCCCGCAAAGTGGCCATGAAAAAAAATAAGAGCACAACCACAACTCGTAATTTTGCATATCATGAAAGATTCAAAAAGTGAATATTTCACCGTAACTTACGGTACTGTTCTGATTTTCGTAGCATGTACGATACAGTAGCCTGCTGGTATATACCTGTAGGCTCCAGGTACTGTGAGCGTGGGTACGGTAGCCTGTGGGGCACTGTAGGCTACTGTATGTACCGTATACCCTATCACATCTACCGTATACTACCGTACGCCATACTAGGCCAGTTGCAGACGGTATAGACGCATAGGCAAGGCCGGTTGGCTGTAGATGGTAGAGCGAAGCCGCTGTGGATACTGTAGCTGCAGGTACTGTAGATTTGGTACGTTAGCCGACAGCATCCTGGAGGTACGGTAGCTGCGGGTACGGTAGGGCGTAGCGATCTTGTCTCACTACCGTATGCCATTCTAGCCCGATTGAGGTGCAGTTACTGTTGGTACTATAGCGGAGTTTGAGTGTTGCCTACTGTAGGTTCATACCGTATTTCTAAGGATACGGACGGGTCCTGATGCATTAGAATGTAGTTACCGGAATAAATTTCTTACAGTAGTATCTGGCCGAGTACAATAGGCACGAAAGGATAGAGTGAGAGTTTATGCCTACTGTAGGTTCCGGAAATTGCGCCGTATGAAATAGCCTTTTCGGGGATACGGTAGGATTGAAATCTACCGTAATACGTACAGTCATGCTGGGTGGTACGGTAGGATGGATGCACCTACAGTAATGTATACAGTATCTCATGGTTAGCTGTCTTATGACAAACACATAATGAAAAACCAAAGTTGGGTATGAACTCGCTTGGTTGTTTTCGCAAGTTTGTAAGTTTACACGCTTAAATTGTAGCTATTTTCCCGTTTTTTTCCGGACTATTATTCAATCTGAGGGGATACTAGGAACTTGCAATTTCTTTTTGAACCACATCATATGTTATGTCTGGCCAGAATTCTTTGCAGCTACAATTATCCGTTTGAATAGTGCTCTCTCCATTCTGCACATTCTCTCGTCTGTCTGACCTGCGAGAGAGTGTGCAGAAAGGAGAGAACTTAGAACAGTCCTGCTACAAATCTTCCGCTTTGTTTGTCCTGGTTTTGCTCTCTAAGCTTCTCAAACGATTTCTCAGCGCTTTCAACAGGTTGTGTTACTGATGGCCAATTGGAAACCGAGTCTCATCATTTCGCGTATTATCTCGTTTCTCTGACCAGCGAGAGAGCACGCGGATTGAGGAGTGTCATTTCTAGTAGGGCTGGCCATGCGATTGCGACATTGCGACGTCGCAAACGGCGAACTGCCAACACTAGCCTAGGGATGACAAAACTTGCTCGGTTAGCCGGCTTCACTGTTGATAATTCCCCGGTTGAAGCCGGCTTCAAGGCGGTTTGAAATACCGTTCTGTCACCACTAGTCCTTTCCTTTTCCCCATCACTGTTGTGTATCATTTTGAGAACGAGTTGCGAAGTCGTTTCGGTTTTTTCTTCTTCTTTTCTCATTTCGCCGAGCTTTCTCGCCTGTCTGACAAGAAGAGTGTGCATAATGGAGAGAGCTGGAACCGAAACTTTCGAAACTCTCTGAAATTGCGACGTGTAACGCATTGTGCGAACTCTATGGTCAAATATTTTCACGGTGATAATCTCGCCCTTATCTATATCGCGTCCGAAAAAGTAGACGGTGTCTCCAGCACTTGCACTTATATTTTTGCTATATTTTTGTTTGTTTTTTGATAGAGGAATTCCCAAGCTTGAATCTTCGATCTTATTCGCGAGGGGCTTTGAGCAGTGTCTGAAACTCAATTCTCGCTACTTTCCGGAATAGCTCTCTCTATTTGCACACTCTGGGGTTGTCCTAAAAGAGTGTGCAGAATGGAGAGATCTCCTCTTCGATTAGACAACGTTTTTCTCATCACCTTATTTTAGCGCGTCGGAAAAAGTAGATGACATGTCGCGTACTTGCACTTTATAATTTTTTTTGTTTCATGGAAAGTGTACAAAAAATCAAAGATCTCATTCGCGAGATGCTTTTAGTAGTGTCTGAAACTCATTTCTCACCGTTGACTTTGAATCCGCGAATCGCTCGGTCTCAGATATTCTCTCGCTCATGCAAATTCAAAATATTCAGAAACGATCACTGAGATGTCTACCGTGCTGAACTCCGCTTCTACTGGTTAGAAAATGATCTTTGATCTTTGAATTGCAAACTGATCTTTGATCTTTTCCCCTCAGGCGAGCCTCCAGTCAAGCGGAAGAGAGGCCGCCCGAAGACGATCTCGAACGATAGCGATGACGAGGTGATTAAATAAATAATTTTCATTATTTTTTGTTAATTAAATAAATTAAATAGTCTAATTTGAGCTATCAAAGTCGGTCTTGACTTGGTTTTCCTTTCCTCTCTCTCCCCTTCTCACCTCCCCGTTTCTATCCCGTCGCGTCTAACGTGCGCCCTATCTTTACAAGCATTGCACGCCGCACTCTCGCTAGCTTTGCGCAGAGGCGATAACGTGACCAATGAGGCTTAGCCGAGGTGCGTTTATTGCTGGTTGAAAACTTTTCCCAATTGCCCGCTACGGCCCCTGAAATACGGGTGCCGTACGCAATTTTTGCAAGCCCGAAGGGGCAAAAGTTTGTATATTTAATTCAATTAATGTAGGAAAATGCTGGAAAAGTGTCAGTTACATGAGATACAGAGGACTGTATACAGTGGGGATGACAAATCGGTACTCGACTCTTCTCAATCCACATGAAGTCTTGTTTCTCCGACCAATGAGAGTGTGCAGATTGGAGATGGTGTTGACAAGGGTAGGAGATGAAGAAGTGCCGACAAAGTCGTCTTGGAAAAAAAGGCAAAGATGGTATGCTCAAACCCGTTCACCTCACAGCCGGCCCTGGAAATGGGAGAGGTGGGAGAAGAACGCTCGGCTAAAAAGTGGAGACGGTTGAAAAAGTGAAAGCGCACACTCGTCGTTTGTCCAATTTTCTTCTCACATCTCTGGTTGGATTATCGCTAACGAATGAAAAAAGACCTTTTTGGGTTAAAATAGCGTAGTAGCTCTCTCCATTCTGCACACTCCCTGGCCGGTCAGACAGATGACAGTTTCGAGTCTCCCTATTCTGCACACTCTTTCGTCTGCCTAACCGGCGAGAGAGTGTGCAGAATGAAGAGAGAAAAAACCGAAATATAATCCATAGTGTGCAGTTTAGTGAGCGATCTGGAAGTCGGAGAGGCATCTTGAATGGAGGATAAGTAGAAGGATATACCGCGCTCTAGATACTATAGGCGCCTAGAATTAGAGGCATATGGTAATTCAAGGCCTCCTCTCCTCTCTCTTGCCGGTTAGAGAAACCGAGAGAGTGTGCAAAATGGAGAGAGCGCGCAGGGAAGAGAAACGATGCCAGAGAAGACGAGATAGCTCGCGAATCGGAGAGAGCCCAGGGAGAATTGAGGTCAACTATTATGGTTCTCCTCTTTCCCCCTCTACACATGGGTGGTAAGTAGGATGACCGGCGGTTGAGAGCGAGAGAGCACAGGAACGGAGAGAGGCCAGAGAAAGAAAGGGAAGACAAGAGAGTGTGCGAATTGGAGAGACGCGAGGGAAAGAGAGCAGGAAAGTGGACGGGTTGTGGATCCGCAGCTCGTGTGAAGCGGGCTCTTAGCTCCGGCTCTCTCCATTTTGCACACTATCTCCGCTTCTCTGACCGATGGGGCGAGAGAGTGCAACAGCGATATTTTCCTACGTTCCCAATTGGCTTGATCTTTGATCTTCACCTTGCTATATGTCCTTGATGCGATCAGCCTACCGCAATTTGCCTGTATCGACGGACCTCCATTTCTTTTTTTCTTCAAATTACTTTTTTTGTTAAAAAAAAATCCCCTGACGGAACACGATATCATCAAATAAATTGCTAGTGATGTCGTTCCGGTTTTCGAATCTCTTCATTCTGCACACTCTCTCATTTCTCTGACCGGCGAGATAGTGTGCCGAATGGAGAGAGTCGAAACCGAATTTAAATCCCTATAAATTACCGTAGTTCTCAGGATCTATTTTTCTATTATGTTCTAACCTCTCATCTCCGTGTATCAAAAGCTACTAGGGTTGTTTTTTACTCTCTCCATTCTGCACACTCTCTCGCCGGTCAGACAGACGAGAGAGTTTGCAGAATAGAGAGAGAGAGAGGCGAAAACCGAAATAGCGTTACTACCAGCTACTTGCTATTAATCATCTATTCATCAATTCAGTGGTTCTCCGGACCCTCATCGTCAGCGTCGAGGAGCCTCCAGACGGCGCTGCCCGTGACGTTCGTCGTTGAGCCGGGATCAGTGGATCAGAAGACGCTGGCTGAGCTGCTGGGGATTCCTGGTGAGCTTAAACTTATTGCTTTTTTTGATCTACCCGAAAATCTTTATAAAAAAAATATTTAAAAAAAATCTTTATCGCTGAGCATTGAGCAATTAGGGACGAATTTATGCGAGATGTAGGTCGGGCTCTCCGCCCTATGAAAGCGTGAGAGAAAACACATTTCGCGGTTTCCCGGTATGAAATGTGTTTCACTCGCACTAGATAACGTTCGGACTCTAGCGCGAAATGATGGGTTATCAGGCAATGGTGGAAAATAAAATAAAATTTCTCTCTTTGATCTTCCAAAAAAAATTTTAAAAAATTGCAGACTAGATTTATGTGAGCTAAATGTCTTTCTACAATAGGAACAATCAATCAATTTCAATCAATCAATCGAATAAGTTGCATGCGCGTTCAGATATGTTTCATCTTTAAAATATATCATCGATGATCTGATGCGATGTAGTAGGCGAAACTCGGTGGACGGGAAAAAAACAATAATCGATACTCGGTAGATCAATCAGTCGCCTCCCTCTCCTCCTCCTCCTCCTCCCCGATGGACCTCAACAGCCCGTCGGCGATTGCCGCCGCCCTCTCCGCCATCAACCGTACGAATATTTGAATTTTTTTGAAATTCCCGCCAAATATTTTACAAAATTAGCCTCCCTGTCGAAATGTGCACTACGCCGATAATTATTTGCAGAAAGAGGCGCGAAATTCAAATATTCAAATTTCAGAACCGCCGGGCGACCTCACTGCAGGTGCTGGAGGAGTCGGAGTGAACAATAACAACAGCGGCAACCGGCTGCAGGTGGGTGGTCTCGTAGCGACTGGAGGGTACTCTAGGCAAGTAGAGCTTCTGCCAACACCATTGGTGTAGTGTTGGCAGATCGAAGCTCTACTTTTTCCATTCCGCACTGCGGAGTGTGCAGAATGGAGAGCCGAAATCACTTGATTGACTTTCAGAGCGTATTCGGTGAGCTGGCTACAGCCTTCAATGCCACGGTTGCACGGGATTATGAGAAGGTTATTGATTATTTTAATTAATATTTAAATTGTTTTAAATAGAGTAAAAGAGAAGACTATTTCTTCTAAACCAAAGATACGCTTCACAAGCGATAGATATCAATAGCAGCACTCTACAATTCGCTGATCGACATGATGTATCTGGATAAAACAATCAATAATAGATCCATCTTTGGCAGATAGAAAAATAATACCCAATCGAATTGTGCGCTCTCCATTTTGCACGTCGATGCGACCGGAAAGTGGGCGTAATGGAGAGAGTTAGCTTTAGTTAATGAATAAAAAAATATAATAATTCCAGGCAGCCAAGATCGTGCGGGACGTAGTGAAGAGCGACCACGCCTTTGGAGCGGGTAATTAACTAATTATTTTTTTTAAAGTTATTAATTAGCTAATTAACTTAATTCAGACGAACTCGAGCTGATCGATCACGTGTTCGCCTGCGTGCTCAACACGGCGCACTACGATGAGACGATGATCGAGGTTTGTATTATTGTAAAAATCAAATGCTCAGCAAAAACAATTCAGCGTTTAGCATAGAGGATTCAAACGGAGCGCGGAACGTTTTATTCACGGGGAGGGGGAGACTAACGACGCGTCCTCAAAAACGCGTCGCGTGCCCCAAACTGATCTAGTGATAGTCAACGGCCGGTTACTTGTGAAACGGAATATTTTCTTACAGTAAAAAATCTAATAGAGACCGATTCTCCTCATTTTCCACACTCTCTTGTTTCTATGAGAGGGGCGAAAACATGCGAAATAATGAGAGTCTATGCCGATTTTTCATCGCTAGTCGAATCGGGACTGAATCTCCTCGATTCGCACTCTCTCTCTCTCTCGCCGGTTAGAGAAACGAGGGAATATGCGAATTGAGGATTATATGCGAATTCTGAAATGGGCATCACTATATTGCTCCTTGATAACATTTTGGATATTACGCTCTCCATTCTGCACACTTCTCACCGAACAGAGAGATGATAGTATGTTAAAACGCGTGTTGTCGGATTGAATAACGGCTCTCTCCATCCTGCACACTCTTTCGTTTCTCTACCGGCGAGAGAGTGTGCTGAATGGAGATCGCACTATTCTATCTGTCCAAACTACAATACTAGAAACATATTTATCTCTTCCTGACAGTGTTGACTGAGCACAATGATTTTTGATCTCTTCAAGACTGCTTGGAGTGGATCTGGAATGATCTTTGATCTACCCCTTTTCAGGTCTGCTGGGAATGGATCCACTGTCTCGAGCGGGAACCTCGCTCCGTCGATGCACGAGCCATCGCCTCCAGTCAGCTGTCTGTGTACTATGCTTATCATACAGTGAGAAATTTGAATTTTTGAATCTCCCGCCAATTCATTTCAGAAAATGGAATCTCTGTCAAAATTTACACTACGACTTCATAATTATCTGAAAATGGTAACCTAACTTAGTTATAATATATTTTTGGACCAAAAGAACAATTAGCGAGGGCAATGCTTGAATTGCTTCCTCGATGTTGCGATGTGTTTCAAGCGCGGTTCAATTTGGAGCGATTTTTCTCTAAAATGATTCTGATCGCGGCTCCCCAAAAAAACAGACTTTATTTCAAACTTTCATGAATATATTCATCGTGACTTAACCCCGATTGCATCATCACTAGGCAATCTCGGATATGGCCAATGGGCTGGATGCTACTGTAAGAGTGTGCAGAATGGAGAGAGCTACTGTGTTGCTCTCTCCATTATGCACACTCTTAGCGACGAGAGAATTCACAGATTGGACAGAACACTGTTCAATCCGCATACGTTAGCAACGAATGATTGCGGCATCGGAACGTATTTATTTCAAGATTGCATAAAAAGGGGTAGGGTAACGTATCTCCAAATTCCTGTCTCATCTCGATATGCTTCAGGCGAGGCATAGTACTGAGAGAGAGATCTCACTGAAATGATTGAGTATGGGAAAAGTGCGAAAAAATCATATTTATCGGACGTAGTTACACACTTCTGTGTCACGGCAAATCCGCCATCAGGAAATCCAGTGATCGAATGGGTGCATAATTCAAATCAAGAAAAAATAGCACTGCTAGACATTGCCTAGTGACGATGTAAAGATCATGACTACGCAATGTCTAGCAGTGCTACTTTTTCTTGATTTGAATTATTGTTATTTGTTATTGGAAGCGATTGTTTTATAATAATGAAGCAACTTGCAGATTTCTCGAGTGCAAGAACGCATGCCCCGACGAGCGGACTTCGTCGAGACGAGAACGACCACGTGGAACAAAGCCAATGAGAGCTTCAGGTTGGTGTTTAATTAAGTAATTAATTAAATTAAAATTTAATAGAACACGATCTTAATTAATTATTTGATCCAGCAAATGTATGACCGCTCTCGAAGCCAAAAGGTTCTTTTTAAGCTCTTGCTAATTTAATGAGTTTCAAGACCAATTCAATATCGAGTGAATGATCACGAAAATGATTTTGTGTCCTCCTTTCGCACTCATAAAATCAATAATTAGGTCTCACTGCAGTGCAGCAGGAGTTCTGATATGATATTAATACTATCACGACGAGGTTTCAATCACAATATTTTTTATTGGAACAAATAAGGGGAATTTTCGGTTATGCTTCAAGATCGGTTGAAAACCGAGAAATCACCTGCTGGGGTGATCGTAGAGGCGTATCATTCTAAAAAATAACACACACGCGCTATCGCGCGTCCCCACAGCGTTTCGAGAGAGGACAAGTTAGAGAAGCAGAGAAAAACTAGAGATAAGGCAAAAGTGAGAGAGTGACGCGAGCCGCAACGCGTTGCTACTTTGGCTCCGCTCGCTCTTTTGATGCGCAATCTTTCTTTTCCGTTCAAGACCCTATGTCTAATCTCGCCATACTGCTGAAACGTTGTGGTCCCTCGTAATGTTTTGTTTTCAATTCACGTATTCATACACCAAAGTATCATGAAAAGGGGGGGGGGGGGGGTAGCGGAGATTAGTTTTTAGTGGATGTTAACTAGGGATGTGAATTCAGTTTTTGGTTCTCTCCATTCTGCACACTATTTCTCCGGTCAGAGAAAGGAGAGTTGGTACCCGAATTGTCATAACTAGTGATGGCAAATCGGCATCGACTCTCCTCATTTCGTGTGATCTCTCGTCGGTTAGAGAGACGAGAGAGCACGCGAATTTAAGAGATTCGGATGACAATTTCTTTTTTTATAGTCACAACTAATGCCACCTAGTACAGGTACTTCTGGCGCGTGGCGTGCGCCGTCTGGCGGCCGTTCGAGCTGGACCGCATCGACGTCCTCGTCAACTGGACGTACCTCGCGCTGCAGTTCGCAGACGCCGTCAGCGACGAGGAGATTAGAGTGATCGAGGTGAGAATGCTTATTATTGATTCTTCAGTCCCCTCCCCCCCCTTCGACTTCAAATTAGGCAATGATTGAGAAGAACAGGTGAATTAAATTAATAATATTTTGAATTTATTTCGAAAATAATTAATAATAATTAATAAAAAAAATTTTGCGTAATATTTTGGATAGATAGAGTGGAATGGGGAAATCAGGGTTATTGAGGTGGGCGAGTTGATACTATCGCTGCACTTTTTTCTGATTTCGCCATGATTCTCAGAGTGCGTAAAACAATGAAATGCAGTAAACATCATACTTTCATAGGCACATTCTAATGTTAGTTCTACTTGTCTTGGGAGGCAGAGAATGGGAGGATGCAGCGATCTCAAAGCCAAAGAGTTCATATGTAGCCACCTGTCCATTTGTGTTTCAAGAGTGGTTCAATACCGAGTAATTGGTCACGAAAGTGATATAGTGTTGGTAAGTTAGTTGAATAAATTAATTCTTGTACATTTTTGCTGTTCAGTGGCTGCACATGACGATTTCCCTCTTTTTCTTGGTTTATCGCAAAAGTATCAGTGGGGAACCGCATCGACATTGCATCAAGCTTCTCCCTAACGCAGCTTCTTTTTTTGAGAAAAAAATGTACCAAGGTTTTTGTTTCCATTTCAGCCGAAATTAGTGAATGATAAAATTAAATATTCATTTATTCCTGTCCCAAACGGCGATTCTAACCGTGCGTGCGATGCGATTCTAACCCGTGCCATTCTCATCATTAAATTCATTATATTATTTACTTAATTCAGACGCAAACCGCCTCCTCTTCTGGGAAAACTGTTACAAAATATTTCAATTTCAGTTGATTTTTGGCAAGAAATAATAAAATAATCATTCATTTCAGTCACAAACGGCCTCTACTCGTGCGATTCTCGCCGCATTAAATGCATTTAATTATTTACTTAATTCAGTCGCAAACCGCCTCAACGAGGGCGATTCTGGGGAAAACTGTAGAAAAAATATTTCAATTTCAGTTGATTTTTTGCGGAGAAATAATCATTCATTTCAGACGCAGACTGCATCCACCAGGGCGATTCTGGGCAAGTCCATCGTCGTGGAGCACGCGCATCAGACGAACGAGCGATTCGCGACTGTGGAGAGGAATCTGAAGGAGGTTGGTTGTTGGACTGATTTTTGGAATGGATTTTGGAATGGATTTTTGAATGGATTTTTTAGTGATTATAACTACAAATACAATACTGCGGTAAAGTAGCACTTTTGTACTACCGAATAGTCTCAGCATCCTAGTAAAGAGTAGCGATGGTCTGAAAGAGGTGGATATATTCAGTTCACACATTTCTAAAGTCTGAGGCAATGCTACCGAGACCTAGACTATTTGCTACTGTATGCTAGAAGGATGAAACTTGATGGTGGAGATGAATCTGAAGGAGCGAATTGTACGAAACAGTCATGCAAATTTTCGACGAAAACGCGAATTTCAGTCGTCTTTTTGCGCTGGAGAAAGCGCCAATTTCGATATGTTTCACGAGCGGCGCAAAACCGAATGGCTCACATCTAGACTAATCATCGCTGTCCTGCATTACGCCAAAAAATATTCACCTATTGCCTGCCAATTCCGGTAATAGGTTCGGGAATAAAGCTCTCTTCAAGTTATGTCGAGGCTCGGTCCCTCAGACATGCCACTCCACTCGTTTTCCTCTTCGGAAAGGTTGCGAGTCCGTTTTCTCGTCATTCCTTCCTCCTCGCTCGCTGTTGCGTTTTTCTTTGATTCCGTGTTCATTTCCGAGTCCGCCCGGAATCTCTCACTTTCCCACACTATCTCGCATTCTCTAACCACCCAGATAGTGGAAACAATGAAGAGCGCTGACGGAAGTGTTTAGGAATGAGTGGGCTCTCTGCTCTCTCCATTCTGCACACTCTCTCGCCACTCTCTCACGAGTGAGGGATGCGAGGGAGGCAGGGATGAGTCAGGGGCACGCTCAAATTACCACACGCGCCTGAAATTCCGCAAATTCCATGTGATACCGGTCTTGTGACCCCGGAATTTTACAGTAATTTCCTCCAGGGAGTGTGCAGAATGGAGAGAGCAAAGAGTCAAAAGGACGTTTCGGTCCTTCAGTCACCCCCCCCCCCCCCCCCCCCCCCCCCCCCCCACTCTGAATCAGCCACTCAATTGAGTCAGAGCGTGGTTCTTCATGCAGTATTCTGCATGCGGTTGGGGCCGGGCTCGTGACCTCATTCGCTGTAATGATGTGTCTCATCTAAATCCGACTCTCCTCAATCCGCCTGCTCTCTCACCGGTTAGAGAAACGAGAGAGCGTCCTGAAAGTGCACGGTCATTCACAGTGTCAGTCCTCGCTCAATTGTGAGTCAGGGACATTTCCCAGTTTTTTCCTGCGCCTTATGGCCCTCCTACGTTCTGAGTCAGCCTCTTCATTAGTGATGCCTGGACCTGGGTTAATTATGTTCACTGGCCATACGTTCAGAGAGAGACAATGCTGTATAGACATAACAAAGAGATGAGGCCACTACCCTGAATTGAACAGGCATGCCTTGTCCCCCACAGTCATCCTCCTTTACTGAGAGGTCTCCTTTCTTTTTTTTCTTTTTTTTTTCTTTCCTTTTTTTCACAGCTTGGTTCTCTAGTCTCTAGTTAGTAGTGCATCCGCATTTGGTAATGAAGCGTGACGCAAATGGCTACTAAAAGATGCCACCAAGAGCAGGATTTTCGACTTATCTCCGGTCACAGTATAATAAGGGTGTAATTCGGTGACTATAGTCAGGTCCTGAGCTCATTATTCCAAGATGAAACATCACTCTCAATGTTCATGGAAGAGTCGGGAATAATTTAGGCAACTCCGGAATTAGTCATCAATACAATTTTTTCGAAATGAACTTCTAGAGTGAGGAAGCCTTTATTGCTATCATTTTATTTTCACCCTTCAGGGCAATATCGGACGATAGAGTGTGCAGAATGGAGAGTCCAGAAAGATGCGACGATCGAATTGTAGTTCTCTCCATTCTGCACACTACTTCGTTTCTCTGACCCGCGAAATAGTGTGAAGAATCGAGAACGTTTCACAGCTCTGGAAGCCGTATTTGAGATGTTTCAAGTGCGCGAGATCACGGGGAATTTCATCAATAAGTTCATGATTATAACTGAAACCTTGCAAATGTCAGGTGAATAAGGTGCTGGAATAGAAATGACACCGACCAATGTTTGATCAAGAGAGTCCATTGAGAGCAGGATTTTCGAATTATCCCCGGATCACTCTAAATTGGTCCGTTTTTCGTTACTATTCGTTATCGCTCCGAGAAACAAGAGAGTGTGCAGAATGGAGAGAGCGTTGTTTCCTGCCAGAACAACCCTTTCGTATTCCGTTTCTGCCTGTAAATCTCTCGGAAAGTACACGGCTTTTGATGATTTTCAATAACGTTTTTTCCCTATGCATTATACTGTTTTTATGGTCACGGAATCGGTTAGACTTGGATATTTTCGATGAGTTAGTGTGCAGAATGGAGAGAGTAGCTGTTACTGAGGGGAATAGAAAATATGTTTGACAAAGGTTGATAATATGGGTTGTTTTCTGGATAAACAATCCTACCGTATCCTTCTTCTCTCTTGCAAAACTGAATCCTCGCGACACTGATGATTCAGTCATGTTTTTCAAAGATTCTGTTTTTATGGTCTCGCATTATTATGTTCTTATGCAAGCTTACAGAGGCGTTCTCTAAAGATTGTGACGGGTGACAAATCGACATGCGACTCTCCTCTCTTCGCATGATTTCTCGCCGGTCAGAGAAAACGAGAGACCGCGCGAATTGAGGAGAGTCGAATGACGATTTGCCATTACTATCTCTAATGATTGTTGCGGTTCAGGCAGAAAATAAGCTGTGTTGACAAATCGCGAGTCTCCTCGCCTCGCCTGCTCTCTCATCTCTCTGACCGGTGAGAGAGTGTGCAGAATGGAGAGAGTGAAATGCAAAATTGCATCTCTAGCATAGCCTCAAGCCGTAGTCGTGCAAACCTGCAAAACCGTTGTTGATGTCGAGAATGTTCTTGCAAACCTCTGGAAAACTACAATTTTCTGTGATCATCGAATCACTTTTTCTCGCCGTATAATCTTGGTTTCATGGTCTCATTATTGGATGCAATTGTGCAAATCCGATGCTGATGTATAACCAACTCAGACATCTCTCTAAAGATCGATGTAGTAAGGCCGATTCGCTTCTCCGGTCTCTCCATTCTGATCGATTAACTTTTTTCTCAGAATTATCCTGTTTTTATGGTTTCATTATTATAGGATCGGATGCGAATGTGTGCAAACCTATTGCGGATGTAGGAAGATATCTCTAAAGATCGCGTTTCCGGTCTCTCATTTTTTCACTCTTTAGCTATAGCCAAAGTAGTGTGAGAATGGAGAGTGCCATAACCATGTAATGATTTCATCATGAAGGAATAAGCCTTGAGTTTCCTCTCAATTTCTTGCGAACCTCTTGAAAACTACACTGTTCCGAAATCACTATCCCTCTAGGCATTATCCTGATTTCCTGGTCTCATTATGAGATGCAATTGTGCAAATGTGATGCTGATGTACAAATCCAATCCAGACATCTCTAAAGATCGGTGTAGTTGTGCCGCTTTTTCTGATCTTCGATGTAGTGTGGTGAGAGGAGATTACCAGACATCTCTAACGATTTCATCATGAAGATTTCCTGTTCATTGTTTTGCTTGAAACTACACTATCATGTTTCTTGGTTTCATGGTCTAACTAGATAAATTATAATGGCCTCGGGCGTAGATAAATTATTGTTAACTGTCCATTGCTGCAACCATAGTCTTTAGTTCCGCGAGTGTGTACAGAGCCGTTGCTGATGTTGAATGACAACCCTCTAAAGACATCTCTAAAGACCGCTGTAAAAATATAGTTTAGCTGCTCTGGTTTCTCCATTCTGCACACTCTAGATGACTGGCGATGTAGTGTAGTCCCTGCTTTCAAGGGAGGGGTACTTCACGGATTGATGCTCTTCATTTCGTGTACTCTCTTGATTCTCTGACCGGTGAGAGAGTATGCACAATGAGGAGAGTCTTCCTCGAATTGTGAACCCTAGTGCAGAATCTGATAGAGTCAGCATCCCGGCCAGACATTTCTAAAGATCGACGTAGCTCAAGTTGACAACAATCCCTGAATACACACACGCATTATTCAAGACGACGTAGACATTCGAAACTCTCCTCAATCCGCGCTGTCTCTCGTCGGTCAGAGAGACGAGAGAGCGCGCCGGATGGAGGAGTCTCTTCATCCCTCGTGTGTAGACGTGTCATCTTAGATAAGGTCGGCGCGTGTTTCCGATAAGTCGTGATACTCGTCACAAATGACGACAATAGGGCTGATATTTGTGTTGTCTGATCGAAATTGTAGCTCCCTCTCCATTCGGCACACTATCTTGTCTGGTCAGTATGAAGTGTAAAGAAACGGAAATGGCAGTATATATGTTGAAATGCGAAGAGACTGAAGTTCTAGAAAGAGACGAAGCAATTTTTTCTAATAAATATTAAAATGAATACAAATAACAATTACATTTTCAGATTGCCAACGCTCGCATTGAGAAGCGACGACGCGCCAGCACCGTTAGTGTAAGTTTATTTTTTTTATTTATTTAAAAATTATGCAAATACAGTTAATGTGAAAATGCGTATGATTCTAATTGTGCGCAGTTGCGCAATACACTTTGATGCCTTATCTATTCGATACACGTATGTAGGAGATTATCAAATTAATGAAATTACTTCCAACAGTCTATTTCCAACAAAATTACGCAGATTTTATGCTATTTTTTTTTAGAAAATGCTATTTTTGAGCCTTTTTTTCTGATGACTCCTCATATTTGATACGCATAAGAAATTACTTACTTTGCATGGGTTATTAGTCAAATCGATAGTTACTTCCTATTTCCAATAAAATTCGACGATTTTACGGTGGAAAATGCTATTCTTGTGCGGGTTTCTCTTATGTTTTCTCATATTTGATACACAAATGAAATTGCTTACTTTGCGTGGGTTATTAGTCAAATCGATAGTTACTTCCTACAGTATCTTTCGTGCCGGGGATAACTCGCGCAATTTGCGGTTATCCGCCTGTAGCTGGAACGCGCCGCATCATCTAACTATGGCTGTCAGAGCAGTGAGGAAGCCGTCTCTCCATTTCGCACACTCTCTCGCCGGTCAGAGCGACGAGAAGTTGTGCGTAATGGAGAGAGAGAGCGAGAGATCCACATGCATCTTTCCCGTATTACGCTACATCCAAACATATCCAAGTAAGTAGAGA
Source organism: Pristionchus entomophagus (assembly GCA_036245825.1). Classification (NCBI taxonomy): domain Eukaryota; kingdom Metazoa; phylum Nematoda; class Chromadorea; order Rhabditida; family Neodiplogasteridae; genus Pristionchus; species Pristionchus entomophagus. The sequence continues at coordinate 38,782,309 of BTSX01000005.1, forward strand.
TTTGACTAACATCCCACGAGAAAGTGATCCTTCCCACATGCCACACTCATCCTTCCCGCATTAGTACTCATACTTCGTAGCTCCCAGATCATACATCCTGTACTTGTTGAAGCACCTTCAGTAGTGTAACAAATGAATAAATAGACTTGATCAGCGGTAGCTCAACAGCTATTTTCTGCTGTGTTTTGTGTGCAAAACACTACTTCACAAATATGTGTTTTCCGCAGCGCACCACTTCCACTGTGCGGGGGCGTTACAAAAGAAAGCCCAAACTATCCCCGAGGCTATTTCGGTGACCAGCGGTTGCATCTCGGGTACCGAAAATATCGAGAGACACGCAATTGCATGCGGTTTTCGGATTCTTTGGGTGCAGCCAGGCCAAGCCAGGCCAGTTTTGGAGTATCGTTGGATCGTATTCTTAGAACGTTCCTCATCAGAAACCAGTATTTCTACAGGCTCAAATTTTAAAAAATCGGTAAGCCCTTCATTTTTACTTTGAAGATCGATCGATTAATTAGTTACAGTATGGATTCTCAATTTGGTATATTTAGCACCTGCTTAGTGGGAAGTAAAAAAAATACCCAATTCTTCCCTGAAACCCCCAGCGTTCTTATGATAGCGTCACCCAGTATGGGTATAAAGATACAATGAGGGTTCACATCGATCATGTCCCCATGAGAGATACCTAAGTTCATTAACAATAGCTGTCTGAGAGACTCCCGAGGAATTACGACCCCTCGTCACTCCACAATAGCACCCATTCCTCTCTCCCTCCCTCTGCCCATTATTCCCTCCTTCACATTTAATGGAATAGAGAGGGGATTAATCACTCAAATGGGCGAACAACAGGAGTGATGTGAGGGTCGTTGTTCCATGGACTTTTTTCTCCAGTCCGCACATTCCCTGGCCGACCAAAGATACGAAATAGTGTGCGGAATGGAGAGAGCAGAAGACCGAAGCCACATCATTAGTTCCCACCCTTTCTATTAGTCCCTCATATCCCGGCCAGCGGCGGGAATGGAATAGTTAGCTGATAATAGTGATGTCGAAGAGAGATCGACTCATCGACTCTCCTCATTTAGCGTGCTATCTCATAGTTCAGATGAACGAGAGAGCAGACGAAAAAGCCGAGTCCCGATTTGTCATCACTATTTTTTATCCATGGACAGATATCCATGAGAACTGGTAATATGTGGGTAGTTTATAGTCGGACAAGATACAATAGATTAGAAACAGTCTAACTGCATTGGAAGTGATTGCCCTCTTGATAATTGTTTTCTGGCATTCCTTTCCGCCTACACTAATATGAAGTTGAAGTTACAAGCTACAGGAGAAGTTATAACCTTACAAACATGCTAATTGAATGGAAACCGGAAGTGGCTTGCCCTCTTGGTAATTGTTTTGCCTGGATTTCTCATTTCCACCCTCGCACACCTAGAAGAATTCCCACATCATGCGTGTTTTGCTGGCCGGTAGAGATGCAATTTCGGTTTTCACTCTCTCCATTCTGCACACTATCTCGCCGGTCAGAGCGACGAGAGAGTGTGCAGAGTGAAGAGAGAAGAGGGGACTACTGCGCAGTGTCTAACCTATGCGAGCACAAACACAGACTCCATGCTAGCGGAAGTAAGCTGCATGGCCAATAGCCTCTTGTCTGCTGCATAATTCATCGCGTGGCCTTTCCAGTCGGCGCTGAAGGTGACACCGCCGGCTGCAGCAGCTGCAGCAGCCCCCTCCACCCCCGCAGCCGCCGCTCCGACTGCAGCTACTGCTGCAAAGAAGACGCTCGCCGGTCTGCTTGCAAGCTATCCAATCGCGCCCGAAAGGCGCTAAATACAGAAAAAAATAAGATGGAATCATCCTAGATTACGTTACGGACTGATGCGGAAAGATTTGGTTACACTAAAGATAAGCGAAAAAAGATAATAATATTAGCCAATCACGAGATTGGAACGGGTTTCTGGTATTTGAGAGGCGTAGAACCACGCCTGAGATCTGAATAAGCATAAATAACGACTTAGGTTCGAGATAGTGACAAAACCGGTCGTAGTTCGAATCTTTTAGTTTTGTGCGCTTTTTCAACGCGGGTTGTTTCCACAAACGCGGAACCCAAAAACCGCTAAATCCATTCCAAACCATAATCCATTCCAGGTGCTATCGACAGTTTGATCTCCCGACAGCAAGAGGCCCAGGCACGGGTGAAGCAGGAGGTCCTCGATCTGGATGAATAATTCAAATTTCATAAACTTCGCGCCGTTTCCCATTCATAATTATTGGTCTAGTGCAATTTTCGACGCCGCTGCAGCATACTATGAACATATATTTGTATCTCTTCGCATGGTATTTATGCCCACAGATCTGCCCCCTATGAGAATAAAGTATTGGATATTCATTCATGTGTGAGTGCGTTTTTCTACTTACGCAACTACTACATACGGAGTCTGGAGCAATGTTATTAGTCCGCTAATAGCGTAGATTCCACCCTACCGATTCTATCGGAGCGGCGCCACCTTTTTCTCGCGCGTATGCCATTAACTTAGTACGACATTAACAAACTACGGCGGCTAACGTTCGCAACGCTGTCGTGCAGCGCTCTAACTAGATTGACCGTGTACTATTAGCGGGGGCACCGAGCGTAGGTTCCGCGAATATGTAATCCGTCATCCCGTGTAGTCTCCGGCGGAAGACTATATCAGATTATCGGTCGACTAGCGGGATTGTGTCACCATCTAGCTAATGAGCTGCATGCGCTCGTTTTGTGATGAAGGAAGTGAAGTGGGTATGCGTCACACCATCAGATGCGGCTTATTTGCAATGTCTGATGCTCTAGCCGCAAGGATTATTGCGTGAATTCGCGTGTGAGCTGCTGTGGCGTTTCGAAATGCTAAGCGAACGCGCGCCTCAATGTTTTGCAATGTGGCAGCGTGGGCCCGAGCGCATCAAAGGCGAATTCCGCGTGTTGTAACGACGTCGCCTGCTCTAAATGTCAGAGAATGATGTGAGGGAGGGGATTAGATGCACATACACGGGATGAGCTGAAAGCCGGACCCGGAAGAGTCACAGGAAGGAATCAACGAATCAGTTTGTTGCACTCGTGATTCTTGAAAGTGCTGAAAGCTTTGAAGATTATCTCGTAATCTGCACGTTCCCTTGTGTGAAATATGGAGTTTCAGGAGCACTAGAGTGGATGATATCATCAGCATGATAAGCAACCGGACGAAGTGCTTCTCCAATGCAAATAGCACTCAACTTCGCGACGTTCCCTTGTAAGAACACATCCTTATGTTGGCACGACGAGCATTTTGACGTCAAAAACACTACTAATCAAGAAGGCGTTTGTTCCCTTCCATGCAGATGCAGGCCCTCCCGCAGTCATTCCCACGGTGTCCTCGGAGTAAACAGTCGGGACGGGGGAGGAAACACGAGGCACAAAAAACTAAACAACTTGAGTCCACCCTCACGGGCGCGTGTGAAGAGACTGTTCGTGAGAAATGCCAAAGACCATTCCATATTCCATATTTGGATTATCCAGATCTTTGAAAATGACGGGACTTATGTGTGTGAGTCTTCAGAAATCGGATAAGATATGGTAAATAGCATCGGGAACGATGCAGATCAGTCGAGAGATCAGAAGATGGCTGTTTGATGCGAAAATACCGTTTTTACTAATATTGGATCCCTCTACGGGGTACTTTACTTCAGAGACTTCCCTTTTTCATATAGTTTTGCGTTCAAACTAGCATATGACGTCTCTGCTTGCTGCGTAGGTGAAATATAGATAGTAAATCTAATCGCCTCGCTATATGTGCCGAGAAACACACTACAGACTTCCTGAGTGAGAACGTGTAGGAAATGGTCATGGTTCGCAGAATACGCACTTATGCTCAGATACCGGAGTTGATGTGTGTACGCTTTTTCCCGACGCGCTTACTGTGACCACTACGCCAATGGTGGATGAATCCTCACTCAGTCTCATCAGAATGCATTCAACACGCAGTAACTCAGGTATCGCTGCATATGCCCAGCAACTATAGGGTTTCATCCAGCCAAAAAACATGCGCTCAGTCTCGGTATACATCTCGGGGTTTCAGTAGAATGCATTGAACATAAAGCAACTCAGGTACACCCACATATCCGGGGTGAAAGAACTACCAGACTCTTCCCCGGCTTGTGGAAGCTTCTGGAAGCATTCCGGGAGTGTTTACCGGGTCTCACATCACCCCTCATTGTTTTCGTCCGAAGAAAGCAAGTCATGTGCGGCGGCCAGACCCATAATCCGTGCTAATAGTCACGAGAGATGAGCTGGTCGGAGTGAGGGTGGGAGGCATTTTCAAGCCTTTTTTCTCAAGAAACGAACTGAAACCCGGTGCCGCTAATGGCTGGCTCATCCCTTCATTGGCTCCGTAGATGATGAAAGGGGATGAGCCACCCATTAGCGCCCGTCTCCGGGTTTCAGCTAGTTTCGTTAACAAACCCGTATTCCAGCCAAGAAAACATTCCCGAAATTGAGAAATGGAGCTTGTTATCATATTTTCGCATTTTCCAATCACGATGGAGCATCTCGAAAATTGTATCATAACATAAATCACGCCTTCAATATGCAGATAAGCCGATTTGAATCCGTTTGCGGCTTGATTTCGTTCAAAAAGCGGAACAAGCGGCTTTCTCTGGCTGTGTTATCCTACTGTTGAATGACTGTTCATTCAGAGATCCCAGACGATGTTAAGTGAATCACTTCATCGGAGCAGAACCTCGAGAAATCATGCAGATTCACGTGCTTTGCTGGGGTTTCGGACCTTATTAGGAAGATTCTGCCACTATTAATATCCATATAACTATCAATTATGAGGTAGAAGCGAAACGGATTCTTCTTAATTCTCTCGGTTTTCTAGATTCTCTGATCGATTCATCATCACTAGTTCATATTATGTGTGTATACTGTGCACTTCAACATCTCAAAGATTGGTAATTAAAGTGTATTCTTTGGGACGTCGCAACAGTTCTCAGCGGGGAAATAACGAGCAAAAAAAGATAATGAAAGCATTCGAGTAAGGGAACGAGTAGGCGGATCCAGCATATAATGATGAGAGATATGGACATATTCAACAAATAAACGTGTATCAAAAAACTGTCGCGACTCCGCTCGACTACGGCTCTGCTACAGTAATACATAGTGGATGAGATACGATAGGGAATGCGCGAGATCAATGAAGGGGAGAGGGGCAATAATACGGTAATCACTATCGATTGAATCTCGAGCGGGACGGGAAAGCGTGGTTAGGTGTGTTGAGATCAGATCGATTGTGAGGGAAATGAGACAATTAATGCACAGACAACGCACTCGGGGTAAATTTGAGAAGGGCTAAGTATGTATGGTTATATAAGCTCATATCGTATCTCACCACGCTTCTGGGCATATAGCGACTAGATTACGGGGTAAGACGGGATAATATGTGGTGTGTGGCGCGGTACGGTGCATAGACTACGGTATGCATACGGTAGGTAGATCAATAGACGTTGACAACGCCCATCTTGGCGAGGTGTTCGGAGATCTTGTGAAGGAGTGAGTAGCAGACTACCCGGCTGACAAAGAGGGCCCAGTTGCTGATAGTCATGAAGGACAGAAGCGTCAGCACGGATACGATAGGCGGCGTGATGAACAGGGGCGCCAACGACAGAACCTGCAATGGGTACGGTAAGGAGGGTTTCGGTAGCCAGTGGAACTCACATGAGGCACCACGAATGATGCGGTGAACGCGATGAGAAGCGCTCGGAGCTTGCATGCGGGCTCGTCAGGCTTGGAACTGGAATACGGTAGGTTAGGCGGTGACTAGAAAGCTGCTGACGCACCTGATGAGCTCGTTGGCCTCCGTCGGCAGGGTGGAGTAGGTGATGGCGCGCGAGAGGTGCGCACTGTTGAGCACCAGAAGCACGCAAGGCGCCGCGATCACTGCGGTGGCGAACACGTACTGTCCAGCGCGCATCAATTGGTGCGAGATCTGTAAGGAACCACGATTAGGAGATGCAGAGCCGGGAATTAGAAGAACCGGCAACTCACCAGTAAGACGGGTCGGACGTCCATCTTGGCGCCGCCGCAGCGCCAGATTGGGGCGTACGTGGCGCCGAAAGTGAAGGCCGAGACGGCAACGGACAGGAACAGAATGCCGGCGTAAACGCCGAGTTGGCGCCGGACCGAGCACACAATCTGGAAGAGATACGGTCTAATTTACGGCTTCGGACTTTCTGCCTCCAGACAATCAGTGTGATTCGAGAGGTGTAAGAAGGCCAAGAATCAAGAGAAGAGATCAGGAGGATAGAGTGTAATCAAACAGTAGTTACAAGTGGTTTGGGAGAAGCGCAGTACACCGCAAACAGATAAGTGCGCTGTCTGATTTACAAAGCGCGCGCGTTCTGACTCATGAAGACACATGAGAGAAGTGAACAGGAGTTCAGGTGAGTCAGGAGGAGGTCGGAGAGGAGGAGAGATCATGAGGTTTGGAGAGATGCGGAGAAAAACTTACAGTTCGCGCCTTGGCGTTCTCCGCGACAGCCCGGAACTCGTAGCATACGAGCAGCGTAAGGAAGGTGTCGCAACCACTAAGGATGTTCAGCAAGCTGCCGGTGATCGGGGTCGCGGCATGGAAGAATCGCCTGAAGAGGGATTGTTTAAGATCCTGCACGGAAGAGGTGGGATACGATACCTGAAGGTCTCGGCGGAGTAGAAGGTTTCGAAGGCGCCCAGGGCGGTGGGGAGAAAGGCCCAGAACATCAGGAGCTCGACGAAACCGAGGGTAGCGAGGGTGAGCTTTCCCTGAATCAGGAGATGATTAGAGGATGATCTTGGCATCGTTTGACATGAACCTATGATCTTTGATCTTTGACTCACCACATTCCGCTCTCCCCTCCGGGCCATGCGCCATAGGGAGCGGGCGACGATAACGTGGGCCGCGGCGAATGTCAGCGGGAAGGCGAGCCTGGAAATTTGAATATTTGAATTTCGCGCCAAAAATAGAAAAAATAGCAAAAGTCGACGTACCTCGACACGAGGTTTTCGGCGGGCGTCTTGGCGAGGTTCGGTCGCGGACACTCCGCAGGCGGCGGCGTGGATATGGACTCGAGTAGGCGTTGTGCGGCGGCGGTATCGAGAGGCATGTTTCTGAAACGCATAGGCGTTACGGTAGGTCAAGGAGAGCGAACGGTGGAACAACTACGGAAGCTAAACTCGAAGTACGGAAGCGAAACAGGAATGCCCCCGGGGTCTGGCGGCAGCCGCTTATATACCTCGGCTTCAGAAGCCTTCGCCTTAGCTCCGCCCCTAATGTTCTCTCTCGCGATACCCCGCTATCTCTCTAGGTAGACTCCGCCTACCCTATCCCCGCAAGAGAGCAACAGCCTAAGCGCCGCCCCTTTTAGAGTGACCTTAGAAACACACTTTGGGTTCGGAAGATCAGGACTACAGTACACCGGAGGCGGAAGGGACAGAGTGTAGGCGAGACGAGGAGACAATGCGGTCTAGTGTAGGGAGAGAGACGTCATGCTTGTTGTGAGGAGGGAGAGGGATGTCCCCCCTCCCACCCGCCTCTCTCCAATCCAAACTATCCACTACACTAGAATGCCGATGGCGCGCTTTTTCCGTCTTTGACAGAGAATCGTAAGCAAAACAGCGCCGTGGCTACGCATGTATCGTTGCATCGTTTAGGAAATTGAAAGTGGTTCCACATGCTGCAGGAAAATCTCGAAAACACCAATATCAATATGGGATAGAAGCAGTTGGAAGAAAAATCGGAATGGATAATGCGAAACAGTTCCGGATTTACGCGGTTGCATAAAAACTGATAATCGAAAATGCAAGGCTGTTCCAGATAGACGTGGTTGCATATATCGGAACTGGCAAGACACAAAATGGCTGTGATCACTTCTGCTGGGTTGTTTTCTCCTAATCGGGAAGATGTTCGTCGATCAAAAATTGAAGAATTCGAGAGATGGGTTGAAATGGTGTAACAAGAGTGTCCAAGATGTAGTTGGTTCGTCGATGATGGCAAAACGGCAACTATTATCGTACAAATGTGCGTTCTCTGAGAAACGAGAGATCATGCGAAATGAAAGGTGCCGGGCGCCGTCACTAATTGGGAATAATACGCTTCAAGGGCACTTTGGGAAGCAAACAGCGCGTCGCAACTCTTATCAGTAATCAGAAGCAATCAGATGAAGCGCGAGCGTACTTGAGATCACTTATCAATTACTGCCAATTATCAGAGACGAATGTGTTACTTCGTACGAAGACTAAGAAGGAGAGTAGTGATTTCTGACTGAACAAGGGTGGCGTTGATCAGCCCGCTCGCCTCATCACAAAACATTGCAAGGATCGCTCATAATTGTCATCAGGGAAGAGGGTCCAAAGTGCGCAAGCAACAGTGTGGGCATACGCGTTTCGGTTTCGACGAGGGAGTGTGCAGAAAAGGGAGAGTCAACCCCGAAACAGTATCACTATCGGCAAATCCAGGGGCCGAAGAGCAAAAACAAGCGCCTTTGGGGTGTGAAGCAACAAACACAGCATGGAACTCAAGGGTCAAAGAGCGAAATCGGGCGCCAGAGGGTGCAAAGAATGAAGCAAGTTTGCATCCTTCACCCTGCCGCCTATCTGGCAGGAGCATCTAACCGTTTGTGTGTGTGGCTGCCCCTGCATACCACTCCTTGACGAACTATCTCGTATTTTCGATTCCACTACCACTTTTTCGTTCTACATCTGCTACGCTGCGAAGAATGTGTTAGTGATACCTGAGTGGCAGGCGGAACCGACTACTGTAGAGGGGAGGGAGGAGATTACGGTAACGACTTTGATGGCGAGAAATGATTTACATGCGTACTCTGATCTGTTAGCGAGGGTCTGAGCACCTATTCGTGGATTGAATAATCCGAAGCGCGGAATGCGCTTTATCAGAATGACGACTCGCACTTGGGAAGGAGATTTCGATACGCGCATAAAGGGGAAGAAAACCGAATCTGGCGGTTTCGTCGGCCTTTTCAAGCGAGATAAGAGGGTTTGCGTGGGCCAAACTGGATCGGTACAAGTATCGGCTAAAAATGAAGTGGGACCCGATTCGGATGCAGCGCTTGTAAAGGGCAGACATGTAAATGGTAGGAATGCGAAGTGGACGGAAATGGCGAGAAAACTGGGGCATACGGATGATATCAGATGTACTGATAAGAATGGACAATCGGAATGGAATGGATCATTGGACAAGTATTTCTGTCTCGCTGACATACCATCTGACTGCCGACTAGCAGGTGGCAGTTCCTGCATAATTGCAGAACCCCCCTGGTCAGTTGCATATGGTAGCTGTTGTGGCTATGTATACCATGTGCATATGAATTCGTGAATAGTAAAGTAGCCTACCGTAATCGGGAGGCAAGGGGGCAGGAAACGGCGCTGCAAGCTTACGAAAAAGCGTATCACCGTGAGACTGATAAAGGGCGCCGGGACGCACCAGAGAGGGCACATCTCTGAGAAAGTTGACGGGAAATGACCATCGGAGCGCCTTGCTAGCACTGATAAGAGGCTCCAATGTGCAAATCGAAAGAGGAAGGCGCGGCCTTTCTTTCGCGAGGATTAGTGTGAGAAAGCAAGCTTGTTCGCTATTATCAGATGCTAGACTAAGTTCATAATAATGAGAAACCTTGCGTTTATCGGAAATCACAGGAAGATCTAGTACATAGTTATCTATTGCAATTGCTAGTAGTGCAACGCTCAATCAGTATTCCGAATAAGATTGGCAATCAAGCCGTAATTGAGGACCACGGAAGGTGTTTGGGAGCGGAAGTGCCAATTTCATAGACCAAAGGATATTCGAGCCGGAGTTCAATTCATCGAACCAGAGCGCACTTGAACTGTTGCGAACAACATGAGTGGTTTAAGTTGGTGAGTCGAGTTAGAGGAGACCGTGTTCCCTCCCGTGTTCTTGGTTCTGTGAGCTACTGCTACGCCATGCGCGCAAGTGCGCAAGTCCACCTCGCCTCGGTTTGAGGGGTTCTCAGTTGGTGGGTAATTGCTCCTCACAACTCACACGGTTCATAAGTCCGCGATTCTAGGTATTGAGACATGTGGAAACTCCCAGCACACATTAACCATTCCCAGCACAGATTTCAATCTGGAAGATCACAGTATTCCACCGAGACACGGCGCAATTAGCAGGTGATCTACAGCCTGAGATATCAAGACTCACGCAGGTGCCTTGGGCTGATGAATGGCGGATAATTTGCACGCGCACTGCCTGCCTTTCACAATTGCTACTGCCGCCTACGCACATCTTCCTAGACGTCTATAGGACAGGAAGAGAAATCCAATCCACAGCGAGTCCAATCTGCATTCAATCAGGGCCGCTTTGAAGGGAACACACACGCATGACTCACGAAAGTGCATATATGATACTGGAGGGAAAGAAGGGGGTGGGGGAGATGAGGGAGAGATCAGCCTCCCTGAAACGATTATAAGGAAGCACGAGGGGCGCAATCAGAGATCGGAGGGATTGGCCGACACCGTGTACCGTAGCTTCACAACAAGGTCATGTGGGACGCCATTACATACGTCAGTTATTTGCCATATCATCAAACCGCCGCCCCTCCACACCCTCTAAACGGCTCTTGCGCTCAGAATAGGCGAATAAACGGGAATATTCCATGCGGGGGCAGGCAAAAATATAAACATGTTGGTGATAGAGATCGCGACAGAGATCTACTGCGTCTGTGCACGTGCGGTTGTTGCAACTGTAATGGACGATTACAGATATCTTTGCCACCTGCTATTAGCGATGCCTGAAATATCTGTGGGTATTTTTGTGTTTGAAATAATAAGACATCTAATTGGTTGTTGATTCATCACTGCTCACCTCCCGCGAATGAACAGTCAACTTCACTGCATAAATCCTCCCTCGGGGAGCTAATTAGGCAACTAACCGGGGCGCCAATTAGCGCCGCGCTGCTCATTATGTGGGGGTGGCTTTGTTTTTAGAACCACCGGCAGGGAATCAGGCGCTCTACCTGGTAACTATTTGATGGCAGATGGTAGAATATAACGGAAAGGGAGTTACTGTTTCTGTGGTGGGGGTCGACGGCGGTAAAAATAGGCGCGGCCGCGCGCCGTAAATAGACACGTGAATTTCAACCAGTCGGTCGCCCAGATCAGATCACTGTAGTTCTCTGGACAGGGAGATTGGACGAACTGTGAGGGTGACGAATTTTCGAAAATCACCACTAGCCGGCGAGCGATACAATAAGAGTGGGCGGCGAGGAGTGCTATTATTGCACGGCTCGCTGCAATTATCGAAGAAGATAATAAGGGATGCGCGAGATGTGCAATCTCGGCGCGCCTGCTGGACATGGCTACGTATATAACTGTACGAGTGTGTCGAGAATAACCAGGAGGTTTAGGCCCCATGAAGAAGGATGATGATGATATCATTTTTACTGTATGACAAATGTAATCGGAAACGAATCATTCAGCTAATATCACTGCACAAAAACAGTCTTCCTACGCCCAGTGTCCAGAAATAGCCGCCATGACTGCACTCTCGAACTTTGCTATGGAACTCGAAGTTCAGAGACCAGAGAATAATCAGTTCCGGAGCTTAGTCTAGGGATTCGCTCTTGCGGGGGTAACAGGGCCCGGAATGAGTTCCCGGGGACCAGAGCAACTACATAACACCTAGGGTTTCCCCGTTATGTTCCGGAGCTCGCGTCACTTCGACCTTTTCTACAGGGCTTCCGTCTCGCCCCCCCCCCCCCCCCCGCTGTAAGCGAGGACAGAACAGGTGATGCCACGGTTGTTGATTGGTTCGCGCGGACTTTGAGGTATTTTTGGGCACCACTCTCGTCAGATTTCGGTCTCTGTACAGAGCGCAGGTGGAAAAGTCGGGGACTTGGTACGTCAAGAGCGCGCGTAAATTTAGCGAAGAAAGCTCAAGCTGGAACGATAAAACTGGCGGATGAGTGAAACGATGAAAACTTGAGTGGTGATGTGGATGGGGGATGCTCAATACACTTAGATTTTTATGTGGGATTAGTTATCATCATTCACGAAACATTCACAACGCTACCGGAGTGTGTTTCGGAGTGTGTGCAGTTTGGCGTTGTTTCTGAATACTAGGCTAGCAAGTGGACAGCACAAAAACTGGGGTATAGTGTGTATGTGGTCTAGTGTGGCTCTACTCTGTGCGCAATCGCGTCCCGTTGTCTGACGAATTGTGTTGAACTTTTGCGATCGGGATCACAAGCAACAGTCGAGACAGGGCGAGTGCGAGATTAGGGAAATGATCTCATCATTTCGCATCTTGTCCTGTGGACTGTGTTGTGTGTTTGAACAGAGGATATCCTCACTCATACTCTACGAAAGATGCCGCGCATAGTTGATGATTGTCCGGGATCAATCTACGGAAGGCACAAGGATACTGTATCTCCCGAACACCAGAACAAGAGAGAAGGGAACAAGAATCTGTGTGTCGAAGAACAAACAACATGCGGGTGATGATGATGAATAGTCGCGGACAGCTTTACAACAGAAGAAGAGAAATTGGGAGAAAAGGAGGAAGGGGGAGGGTAGGGTAGATCGAAAACACTGATTATACACTGATGAGCGCACAGAGATTGATATTATCGATTGTCTAGAGGGGAGGAGGGAAGGAGGGGAAGAGCAACAAGCTGTGACATCGAGTTTATGCTCGTGTAGAACTTAGTCAGTTTTTGCGCCCAAATCGGAGCAATGTGGACTCGAATCGGTCGAAATTACGCTCCAAGGTTTTGAGAAAAGCCAAGAAATGCGCCTGGTACCGATTGCGCGTAGTAAGTTGGAGGCAACGTATGAACAACAGTTAAGAGAAATAAACGAAGCTACATAACAACGCTTAGACATGAATTCCTAAGAGTGAGATGGAGGGAAATGTGAAAGAACAAGGGAGTAAGAGCGGGGCTGATGAGCGAAAAGCTGGCGACCCACCACGCCCTGTAATGACGAACAACGCGAACTTCCCCCAACTTTCCTGTTCCTTTTAATCTCTCTCTAATCGGCCCGGTCCCAAAGTTTCTCTCGCAAGCAAGACATTATGCGGATTAAGGAGAGCGCTGAGAGTCCTTGACTGCTTGAACAGAGTGCGCACACACTATTTCGGGCGATCAGGAGCGAGGCGAGAGTTTAAAGGCGAAAGGGACACGGTTCGAAGCGCGCAAATCATGATGGAAGGGCGATGGTGAAAACTGACGAAATCCCAGTCGGTGAATAACTCACTAAAAATTTCGCGATATGTCGACACTTCCTGGTGAGTCAGCGACCACAAACTACAGGCTAGTGCCAATTCGCCCAAGGCTTGACACTCGTGAAGCAAAGTGGTCGAGGTGGCTTGGTGAGGAACAGTGAACTACGAATCGGCACAATGATGGAAGATAGTTCAGTGACAGTTTCTGTGCTAGTCACAGTTCGCCCAAGGCTTGGCACCGAACAGTCAAGGATGAAGGGCGAAGAGATGGTGAGGAACAGCGAACTTGTTCGAGTTTAGGGAAGTAAAGGATAGTTCAAATACAGTGTCTGCGACAGTGACAAGGCTTGGTGAGGAACAGTGAATTGGGGGGGGGGGTGTCCGAGAAAAACACACTAGGTGATTCACTCATAATTTCCTCATAGTTGGGGATTCGTAATTTAGCTGAGATTACAGACGTAAACAGTCTCGGAGAATTTCCGGATGTTCCACTTTCATCAAAAACCGAAAGATGAAATCAAAGTAAGCTCGCGATCGAGCTAACGTTGTGATGGAAATACACATCTCGCGCAGGATTTGACAAGATTTTAGACGGATTTCGCTGCAAGTTCCGGCTCAAGCCAGCGGTGGCGTGATAATATTTTCGAGATAGCACGATCTTAGCTAGCTAACTCCCTCGCAAACCGTGATTTATACTGGATTTTTCGATGCTTACTAAGGAAATGGAACATGGGAATGTGGATGGATCATTACTAACATGGAAGCTATCAGTGCCCATCCTGCCTCGAGGTTGTTCTATCCTTGGTAATGACTAATAATCCTTAGCATCCTTAACTATGCTTGAGAAGGATTCCTTACTATGCAGTGACCTAGCTATTAGTAAGCAAGAATGCATCTACTGTAGCCACTTCTGTTCATTTCGTGGAACATTGCACACCCAAAAAGACCGATTTGTAGCCACCGGGAGCCTTTTGTTGGTTCGATTCTCTCAAGGCTTTGCGCTGCAATTTTGCGGATCCGTATTTTCACACCACTTTCGAAATTTGTAGGCAAGTGAGGGTGGTGAAAGAACCGGGAGCAAGATAGAATTCCGGGTAGGAAAGGCCTAACTTCCGGAAGTTCCAGGCAAACTTGGGGCTATGCTCATTAGATGGATGTGTTCTCTGGTCCCCAAAAACCATCATAATACCGACAAGTCAGGAGGTTCCACTGAAGGACTCACGCTGAGCATTGGGGGTGTGAATCCCCCCTCATGAAAGTGTTTTCCACTGATTATGGTTTCAGTTGGGCGTCAAAAGTACTCGAAAAAACATCTCTCGGAGTTTTGATATCATCAAAATTTTGTCAAGAACAATTTTGTTCCGAAGTGGTAACGTGTTTATTTTACGACCGTAAATAGGATCCTTGGAATTCATGAGTATCACCAGGTTGTTTTTCTTCAGATGTAGCAAAGTTTTCTTTACGACAGCAAACAGGATTTTTGGAATTCGGGTAGTGTCACCTAATTTGTTTTTTTGACGCGACGCGCAAGTATACTTCGATACTGCAACGGAGGATCAAAGTCAGCCACTGGTCAGAAATCAAAGTGAGTAATAACGCGAAACGCGACTGTTTACAGTGTTATTACACTATGAAATGGGAAGTGATAAATTCGTTGAAATGTCAATCAGCTGTTTTGAGTTGGAAGAAGACTATGCTTCCTGTTGCAAATGATGTTAACATTAGCATCTCCGAGTCAAATGCAGATCGCATAATCGTGATGGCCTTTAGTCGAATATCCGAGACGCGAGATGATAACGCGAAATAGCCTACTATGTACATCACGATAAGGTGCACATTAGGGATTTCACTTCGGGTTTGGCTCTCCCCATTCTGCAATCTATATCTCCTGCCAGACTAATGAGATATTGGGCGAAATCGAGAGAGAGAGAGAGAGCAACAAACTGAAACTACATCACGATAAGGTCCCTACACTCCCTACACTCATGCTAGCGGAACATCACTTCCACACCCCTGACATTACCCCGTATTCGGATAACTAATCGGATGTCATCACTTACAATCGGATAATCATAATCGAATAATTATATCATCACTGGAAGGGGCCGTGCAAATATTCTACTCACACTACATCTCTTTATTAAGTGGAACAAGTTATTATTCACCAAATAATGCTTAGAAACCTCAAGGCATATAACCGATGGTTCTAAAAATGTCCTAATGCAAACTACCCCTTATCATTCTTATATCACTATCATATCTAAACGCTGAATACCAAATCCTAAAGTAGCATTGCTTTGTTCAAGTTTAGATTGGTCTGAGTAGGCGAGCTCACATGATGATAATGACAGCTCGTGGGTTGCAAGGTAATTGGGTTTAATTAGCGTAGCACTTGTGTGTTGCGCTGTTTCTGACACCCACAGCTTCTTTTTCTGGGTTTTCAGTTTTCTCTACGTTATCTGTGTGATGTGTGATGTATATGTGAGTTATGGTCAGTGTTGTGCTTATGTTCGGTGGTGTTTAAAATGAGAAATGAAAATACGCAGAGCAGGTGAGACCGCTGGCGTAAATAGAAGACGCACGGAGGCGCCTGATTCAGAGCTAACAGCACACGCAAACTCAAAGTGCGAGCAGCACGTCACCGTTTCCGATGATAAATTATGCGAAAGCGCACGTGCAGCGAGGAAGCCGGAAGTCAGACTACAGGAAACGTGCGCCCCTGCAGAATGTTGTTTGTCTCGCGGCGTGAAAACCAAAAGACTACTACGGCGGGAGTATCAGAGATTTCACTAGGGGAAAAGCGACAAAGATCTATCCAGTTCGCATATTCTCAGGCACTGTGAGAAAATGTCTGGAATAAAGATGTAAAAGTAAACAAGTACATAGTTTTCAGACAGTGGGGTGATGAAGCTACAAAATGGGGATGTCGATTCGGTTCTGAGCTGCCCTATTCTGCACGGTTTCTATCTCTGCATAGAGACAACCGATTGTAGTCAGCTCATGGAAACGGTTGTATTGTCCACACAACACTATCTGATAAGGGATCTTACGAGAAAAAAGAGCGTCAGTAACCATTCTATATGCATCGCTGAATAATCTTTGATAACTCTCCGGCACGAGGATGCACTCAAAGATCTTGTTGATCATCAGAGCTATTTTCAGCGCAAAATTTAGGTTCCTGGTCGAATCTCGGTAAACAGATACCTTGAGTTTCGAACATCTCACGAACAGGTGAAACCGAATTTGGGTATTGATACTCCTGCGGATGACGTTCGATAGTGGGCGCGCTGTGCCGGGTCGTATCTTGCGAACACCGCATCATACAGGGATTTCAATGAGTCTGATCTTTGGCTTACAATTTGATAATTGATGATACTAATTGGGAAAAAATGTGTTTTAATGTGTTAGTTAACATCGTTTGAGTGGACGGTGTTTGATGCTACGCAACATCATCTAATTCAGATTAGCAACGTCATAACTCGGTTCAGTGAGGCAAATCTGATCTTCGATAAATTCCAGTCTGATGTGTATCTAAACATCCGGCGTTGAATGGCAGAGAGACTAGAATGCTCGGCATCTGGGGATCATCTTCATCTTCATAGATGTTTCGTCATCGCAAATGTCGCTGGATAGAATGACTGATGACGTAGGCAGAGTTCCGTGTCTATCCGTGTTCGATGAATAAGCATCAAATACAAAGGAAACATCTCATAGCGTATTTGTATCCAGTCTTAACACATTTATCAAGAGGTCAATATGGTATTGGTCCTTCAGATAGGGTTGGCGAATATCAGCAATCGTTTTCAAACTGTTCCACGTGATATCAACGCTAACACACAAATAACAGTGAATCAGAGTCATTTCATAGCAAAAAATAAAACGCAAGCGCAGATTCAAAAGCACGTTTCAATCAACAAACACAAATAACGGAATCAGAGTCATTAAACACCAAAAATGTCGCGCCGATCGCAAATCAAACTCAGATTGTAGTTTTGCCCTTGAAATTTTGCACTTCCCGTTCCCACATCATTGCCCCGAATTACAGAGTGCGGCTCGGTTTTGCAGCAGTTGCAGCTGCCAAAGTGCAATATTTCTCTCACGAGTTTTGCTCGGCTCACACCCGCTTTTTCTCACGAGCACCGCTACAAACCGCCCGTCCACCCTCACACGTTAGATTGTAGCTGTTTGTGAGAAGGCGCGGGTGGAGTCGTCGAGAAATGGTGGATAACAATCACACAAATAAGGGATGGGGAATGAATAGGGAACTAAATGAATCTTCATTCAGAAAAACAAACTAACCATACCACACGTTCGCGGACGAGATCATAAGACGAGAGCGAGATCAGGATTATCCACTCAAAAATCCGCTCGAGTCACAGAGGCATAAGTTGATATTCCAGATACCGTGTGGTATTGGCTAGGATCAACGAGGTATTAGCAATCACCACGCGGATAAGCTCCATCGCTTGACTCGGCTTTGCGCGTCTTCAGAGTAGCTCATCCTTGAAGTCAACGGGCTCAGTCTCTCGTCCCTCCTAATCATTTTTCGATAGGGGAGATCATGTTCGTCACATTACTCATCGGCTTTCCCTCTCATCGGCCTCAACGAGATCGAGTTCCGGGATGTTTTCGATTGAGTGGCGCGTTTCATTTTCGTCTTCCCGATAAGAATGAGATTGGCAGGTCGATTACGGCAAAGCAGGAATTTCACTTTCGATCTCGATCGTGTCCGGGAGACATTTCGCAACTTGGAATGGATCGCGAGAAGTCGCTGGCGGAAAGTGAAGAGAAATCGGCGAACAAATCGTCGCCCATAAAAATCCAGGGAAAGTGTAGCGTTGCACTTTCTCTGGGCGAAGTTGAAATGGAGATGCCCAGTGTTAGCTGTTTCTCTGATGGGAAGACTCTGGATTATGCCCCATCTTTATCTGTATGTCTACGTCGGCCCTGATATTCGTGCAGTTATGTGATTGCGATGAGGTTTTAGCTAGGCTCTTTGAAGCAGCAAGCCTCGTTAACTACCACCGAGCGCTTGCGTAATGGAAAGAGAACGCAGTAGACCAGTAGATATTTCGATCTTCGAGTGTGCAACTGCAGACGGACACCTGAAATAGCCTCAGGCTGCTCTCAGAATCAGCTATTATTGTAGAGATTGTGTGAGCGTCATCGACCAGCATGTGTGTTAGGGATGCCCGAGAGATTGAGACACACTCTCCTCAAACCGCCTACTCTATCGCCTCTCAGAGAATGCACGGAGCGTACATAATGAAGCAAAAACGACAACACTAGTTAGGGATGCCCGGTAAAGACATCAGCACTCTCCTCAAACCGCGCTCTCTCTCCTCCTCTAACCGGCGAGAGCCGAGAGAATTGAGGAGAGCAGGTGTCGTTTGAACATCGCTAACATCAACACTATCAGCCTTTACGTCACAGCCAACAGATGGAAAGGGTAGTGCGCGTGTTGGTTTATGTGATCGAGACGCATGGATTACTCAGAGGATTCAGAAAAGGGCCTGTCGTCACAACGCATGTATTTATATGATGAGATGATGATGACCGTCAATCTGCATTACACACGATTCGTCTTATTGAAGAAAAACGAATAAGAAATGAAAGGGGAAGAACCACTCATAATGATGCAGATGTTTTGGTTTAAGTGATGCGCAGTTTATGTGATCAGCTTGCATGGATTACTCAGAGGAGAGGAATATTGAGAGAGAAGGGCTTGTCGCCACGACATATTTACAATCAAAAAAAAATTCCTTGGCCACATTTCCCATTTAAAAAATCATCAATGTATGCGTTTTGCCTTTTTCTCAGGGATAGGGGGTATTAATTGTGCAGTCACTTCCCATGTGCCTGCTAGCCAAAACACCTTTGAAAATATGGCATCTCTAAAGAAAGAGCTGGTATCGATGGAATGGTATGCGAGATAGGGAGGAAAAGAAGTTCGGGCCCTCCGGGCCCTCCCTGTTTTTGCAGCATAACACTGGCTATCCATGCAATCAATCTCATCTCTCTCTCGGGCGATTTCACCTTCTCCTCCTCCGGCTCGTCTTTTTCTCCTTCTTTTAGCTATCTACTCGTGTTCGCGAGCGGGGCACCGTCCGACACCGAGCGCGGAGAAAAGCGGGACGAGTAGACGCAAAAAATCGAGAGTAGACTAACTCGAGATCAGAGAGTAGTATGCTGACTGATCGGAACTGTGATACGAAAGAAGAAAAAAAATTGAAAATTATCAAAGTTCCAAAATAAGACCCCCCTTGTACTCTAATGGAATCGAAAGGTACAGAGCTCACGCGCAAATTCCATTCTCCTTATAGTAAAGAGCGTACTAATGGGGTGATTGACCCTTCCTCAAGGATGGCTACTATCACCGCATTATGACGTCATCACAGGAAGTAGATCTATTTTGGAATTTACATTTTGAATGGACAAAACATTCAGTCCCTCGGATGTTGGAATGAATAAACTATAGTCTGAATGGACATTCACCTTTTGGAATGATCTTAATCGGATCGATCCCTTGCTCATAACCGTCAGTCTTCATTGCGCAAGCAATAGCAGAAGGAGGAACGAGAATAGATCGATCGAACGGACCAGGAGAAAGTTTCAGCAAAAAATACACGTCTGTACTTCCTCCCCTCCCCTCTTGGATTGCTGCAGCGATGAGTGAAAGCAGGATGAGATTTCTCCCGGACGAGTCGTGCAGATCTGCGGGTATCGCGCAGTATCAAGATGTTTCCAAGTTTACAATTACGCGCAATTTTGCCTCCTGTGAGATAACATGTCAGTACATATGGCTCTGAGGATGTTCAGTTCTGTATGACCGGTGAAACTTGCAGACGTCGCTTAGCTTCAGTCATCGTTCTCGTCTTTTCCTCGTTCACGGTTGTGAAACGTTTTTGCTTCTCTGCTCATTGCGCTTGCCTCATCTTCTTACCCCAATGACCGACGCAAGATCCTGCTTCCCAATCTCGAGCAGTAGGGGGATATGAGATGAAGCTGAGAGAGGGGAAGAAGCTGGGAAACGGGTTATTCCCCGTCTCCCCGTAATCTATGGCAACTTTCGGAAAAGCGCGGCGCTCGTTAGAGAGCGTTGGAAATGAGGAGACGGAAGGGAGAGAAACGCGGAGCTGGTCTCGCGAGAATCAATCACACACGGACGAGTTGAAATCGACCGGCCGAGCAGAAGGAGAGTTTAGGCAAGGCACCGTGCCCTTTTTTCTCGAGATGATTCACAAGCAGGATCCCGGGCAGGATTATCTCATTCCTCGAGAGTTCCAACGCACCCGAGAACGAAACGAGCTAATAGGCATAGTCCCAGAGTGACCGGGCACCCCTATCTACCATCTCATAATCGATAGAGGGGAAGTTATTGGGAACCAAGTTAGGGTGCCGCATAGACCCATACTACGGTTCCTGGTACGGCTCGGCACCCACATCTACCATCGTTAACTGATGAAAAGTACAGTAGTAGAGAAAAGGAGAGATTAGCATCAAGTTGCCCCTTCAACCCCTTTTCGGCCCTTCTCTCTTGATCGAGGAGCCTAGAACTTATCATGGAGCGAAATCTAGAGAGTCGGCGCCTAGCCAATGCCAGATTTCGAATCTCTGCCAACCTTATCGCATGCAACTTTCTGTCTGAGTCCCTCTCAGCCGCCACTCAAAGTTGCACTGGTCCGCATTCCAATGAGCGGCTCCGGCTCTGGTTCCGATCCACTTTCAAACCTTATCTGCCAACTCTGACCTCCACCCCCCCCCCTCCTCTCAACAGGTATGAAACCAGTAAGAGCGGGTGGTGGTGCAAAATGATTACGTCATTGTTGATCGGAACACACTGCTGTTGCCTCTGGTTTGGTATCCCCAGCTGGAAGGTAGTTGAGAGTTGCCGAGGGCAAATTACTGCAGCTAGCTTTGGAACAAGCTGTGTTTCGCAATTCTGACTGTTTCATCTAACCTACTGCTCACTGTAGCCTTCCCGAGGATTCCAGCAGGTAAGTGTGTTATATTCTAGGGATAGTTTAGCTAGCCGTTTACACACATGCTCGAGTGCAGTTCTCCCACAGTGTTAGCCGGTGCTAGTAGCAGGAGGCGACTATTGATGTCAAGGGCGAGTGTGCCTCCAGTGCACTCGGAGGAGGAGAGGGGGGCAGTAGTGATTGAATGTGATGTCGCATTTGACCTCATGCCCAGGAATCAGCGTCTTTCTTCTTCTGCCTCTCTGCGAAGAAAGTGAAGTGCTAAATGAGCCCGCGCACACCCGCACAATGATAGCAGCGCGCGAAGGGTTCGCGCGCCTGCCTTTCTAGGTTACTGTGGTGGGAATGCATTTTGCAAAAAAATGGCGCGGTGTTTGTGACAGACCGAGTGGTTTATGGGCAGCCCACGTGCATGTGCCGTTTGAATTTGAACTGAGAACTTGGGCTAGCTACGGTAGTTCGAGAGATGTTCCTTGCGATAGTGTAGATAAGCCCTTTGCTATCGATCTCAGCAAGCCAAGCTCAATGGAGATCATCGCCCTACTGGTTAGGCGTTTCTGGTCCCACTGTTTCAACTCTCAGCCACATGCGCTCCCTTATCATTGCAAATAGCGGGCAGCTGAGATATCATTTAGCTGATATGATAAGGGTATGATTAATGTGTGCAGCCCACAAGAAGCTGGGATGTGATCTCTTAGCCTTCAAAACCATCGCTGAACCGGAAATCAGCGTTGGCGATCTATCAAGAACCGAGACAGAGCCTTGAAGAACTTCCTGACCTACTTAATAAGTTAAACTTTCTTTGGCTGTTTAATGAGGCCAACCTCTCGCCCTTTCCTATACCGTTCCCGGGTCGTTTATAGAGATGCACTGTGACCGATCCGTGTGTGGGGCGCATCACTCAGTGTGTTGGGGAGATGAGAAAGAACACCTTAGCTCCCTAAAAGTAGGTTAGCAGTAATACCGCTAGTTAGAGAAAGGATGGTGGAAATGTCTAGAAGATATTGCCTGAAATCTATAATCCTCGATCGTTCGCCCTTGACCGTTCGCGGTCTTGTGACAGACACTTTTTGCTTGGGGTCTACTAGGGTCAGCACACATACAGACACACACAACAATAACGAGTGCGCGCTCGCTCGGGGTCAGCGCGCTCATTTTTTGGCGGTCATTCCCGAGAGCAGTGGGGTTCAGTGCCCCAGGCACTGCCCCTTTATCCTTGACCGGAGGCCCCTGCGCGAGGCCCCAGTGCCACCCCCTAATAATAATGGGAGTGTTGGCGCGAGCGCGAAAATACCACACACGTTGTAGTGGTATTACTCGGTGTAAATACTTCCAGTCAGATTTGGATTCCTCGACAATCTAGTAATAGACATTGTTGATG
This sequence comes from Pristionchus entomophagus, assembly GCA_036245825.1. NCBI lineage: Eukaryota > Metazoa > Nematoda > Chromadorea > Rhabditida > Neodiplogasteridae > Pristionchus > Pristionchus entomophagus. The sequence goes on from BTSX01000005.1 coordinate 38,804,916, forward strand.
CGGGAAGTCGATCGTTGTGGCTTGGTCGGCTCGATCCGAGCGTTCCTTTGCCGTTTTTTGAGGATAAGTTTCACTAGCGCGCTGGGAGCTTTATCCCGAAAGTGAAACTCCTTGGTAGCGCTCGGCCCATCGTTCGAGTGCGCGCTCACATTCAAAACGTTCCTCAATGGGGAATTGATCTATTGGATGGTCTTGGACTACGCTGAAAACTCATGCCAAGCGAATACGATGAGTATTCTGACATTACCTTGGAAAGAGAACCGTATAATACTCGGTAAAAGGAGAATCTCGCAGATCCCTAATCATCTTGACATTTCCACGTTTCTCTTGCGCCTCTTCCGGGTACAACATATCTCGCTATGCGCTGCTTAGCTCACGCGCTCAAAATATTACATGTCAATAAGACTGTCATACAATCCAATAGTAGTGTATCACGCGAGTTTGTACTATCAGCAAAAACACGTGTCCGCAGACGCACACTGATTTCTGATATCTACGGATTGCGCCATCTCCCAGCTTTTTGCATCCAACGCACACTCCGCACCTTTCGCGGTTTTTTGAACACTTTTTGTGTGCTGTCGAGCAGCAGCCAAGATCTCTATCGAACGCCTTAATATTGGTGACACCCAACCACTTTTTGTGCTTCATCGGCTTGACTCGACTCTGCTGCTTGCTTCAGTGCTAGTCGGTACCCGCTGACACCTCTCACTATCACCTCCTCTCGATTACCGGATCTCATGTACTAGGGGTCGGCTCGGTGATGAAACAATTACTCACGCCCTGAGGCTATTGCGCAAGATTTCAACGCTCGGGGATCTTTTCCTTCTCATCATCAATGTTTTCGTCTCATTTGGCCCACATAGGCGACGGGGAGATATCCACCCCCATCCTTATCCCTCCTATCTGACCCCCCTATACTCTGTGCGCCGGTGTTGTGTATTTGATCACGTGAGTCATCGCCTCCGGGCGAATAGACGGAGATGATAGACAGTGATAATCAGAGAGGGTCGGGAGTAGCTCCCCCCGTGATCCCTCACCTACTTATTCCGTCCCCTCTCTGTTATTTGTCTCAAAGTGTGGTGTACTTGTGTCTATTCTCTCTCTCAGGAAAGGGCAGCCTATATAAGCTCCCTCCCCATTCCCCGACCCCGAATGGATCCCACCCCTCGCTCAGGACACTTTCCGAATTTCTACTTGCGCAATTCGCTTTCGATCGCGCCGCTCAATTAACTATGTCGCAAGGCACACCTTTCGCCCCTGCCGGGGGTATCCTCATCGGTAGGGCGGAGGCGGAGGAGGAGGAGGAGGCGAGGGGCGGGGCCTCACCTCCTCCTCGGAAGGCGCTGCTGGAGGGAGGGGCGGTGCCACACCGAGGCCCACCTCTACTACCACCGCACATTCACTCTCATACACACTTTCCCCCTCGGCGAGCCGACCCGAGGGGTGGTTGGCACCAACGGCTCTGGTCTCGAATAAAGGCAAGGGCGCTCTCATGTATTGCCACCCTCCCCCCATCCTTCTCCCTCTAGCTATAGGGGCGGTCGCGCCACCGATCCAGTTCCAAATTGCCATTAGCTATGTCGAGAACATCCTTCCCCCCGCTAGCAGCAGCATACCTCTTGCCTATTATTGCTTTTCGTCTATCATATACATCCTTCATGCTCCTTTTCCCATATCGTCGTCGTATCATCACGGATCGGAGATAATGCGCTTAGCCGATTTTGATGGATCCACGAGCGAGATATTGCGCAAGCAAATACGTTCGTCTTATCTTGTGTTTCTCTTCCTCGATATCCTCTGGATTCTCTTAGTTCGCTCGGAGTTTCCTCAAGGTCTCTCCTCCCTACTGTCTTATCGCTCGCAACTTCGAACAATCGTTGAGTATATTCAAAGTGCCTCCATTCCCCCCTCCCCCTCCTTCCCTCCCGCCTATCTCACCTTTGACCTCTTTCACTCCGCGACGGACACTTTCCGATACGCATCTTCTATGCTCGCTCCGCTCGACATTTTGTATCTACAGTATGCTATCGATTACAGTAAGCTCATCCTCGCTCCTCCACAACCTTCAGCATGCTGCCGGACACCCCCTCGCCTCGCGCCGCCCTCGCCCTCTCCGACCTTCAGCCGCAGACCGGCACCAGCTTCTCCGTCGGCACCGGATCCGGCAATTGGTACGGTGATCTTTGATCTTTGACCTGTATGACTAATGTTGTTCGATCATGATAGGATAGTGTAGCCTTCCGGGCATCCCCCAGTCGAAACGAGTTCGAATGAGCATCATCAGCGTATCAAGGTGTCGTATGTACCGGTAATCAGCGGTTCCACTTGAGAGTTGATACACATTCTTGTTTCTGAGAGGGGGGCACCGTCCTGTCTAGGAGATCCTGCGCTAATCGCTGCCCATCTATCTTTCTTACAATCGAGAAAAGCGGGGGAGGGCGATAGATATGACGGAAAGGGATGGCTGACTGGCGGTTATGTAATAAGGAACACGTTCTGACGTGGTGCGAGGAGCGGCCGGGCAAAATGACGCTAAACGTAGAAACTAATGAGTTGCGTCGACTAATTGGGCGCTCATTAAGGTCCACTCACGGTGTTGGAGGCATCGGTGGCGACTCGTACCTGGAGAAGAATAACAATGGAATGTTCGGAGCCGGCAGACAGGTAACCTAGCCTAACCTTAGTAGCACTTAGTCATTAGGCTCCGCTAGCCAAGCGCTTTTCTAGGTCATTGTCCTATCATTAGCAAGTTTCGATTGATTCCCGAGAATATCCGAGAGGGATAGAGCCTCTCTCACTGCTCAGTTCACCCTTCCTGCCGCGCGCTTAGCTGCAGCTTCTTCGTTGCCGTGCTTTACCGTCACTTACCTTACCCTTTTTTCAGGAGCGAAACTACGACTCCTTTTTCGGCGGCAACTCCCGGGATTCCTGCTCGTGTTCAAACTCGGGTGGCGGCCTCTTTGGCAAGAAGTAATCGAACCCCGTAAGTTGATCATCGCTATCCCCCTTATCATTGCGTATGGGGTCTAGATTACGGTAGGTAGGGCCACGTAGTCAGGCGCTCATCACCTATGCTGACTGATTACGTGTTATGTTCCAGTGACCTGATTAGAGCGAGAGGTAGGGGGTGGTGGTTCTTCATCTTCTTCCTCCCCTCCGCCCGCATTCATTCTTTTGCTGGCTGATCTGACCCCTCCTGGGGCTAAGGTCATTCGCGAGAGGAGAGTGGGGGAGGGAAGAGGGGATTGAGTATTGGAGAGGAATGTGAGGAACGCGCCCACAGGGCAGTGTTTGATCTAAAAATGATAGTGAAAGGACAGGGAATCTATCGAGAAACATGTAACTTACAGTAACCCTTTTGCAGGTTCGATCATTTCTCTTCATCGTTTTCTTCTTCTTCTTTTCTTCGTTGTACTCATCATTATTCATACCATCGTCATTCTTCGTCGTTAGCCCTTAACCCCCCGCAACACAAAGTTCTCAACTCCCCTCGCCCCGCCGCGCCCGCCCGTAATCTCTACCCTACCGTATCATCAAGATGCTTTCATCCTACCGTTTCCCCCTACTCCTGCTCATCGCCGCCTGTACCGTAACCCTCGGCAAGGTGCAGATGCCCGCCTGCCACCGCATCCCCAAAGTGCTGTGCTGCACGGAACGAGTCATCGGTAAGCAGTCTGACCGGCCGAACCCCAGTCTTACCGTATCCTCCTTGCAGAGAAGTGCCTGTCCGGCTGCATCGAGTACATCCAGGCCAAGTGCCCGCACAAGCTGGAGCTGTTCGATAAGGCCTCTTCGGAAGTCGAAGCTAGTGACGCCATCGTTGACGACGCCGTCGACAACACCCTCGACGCCGAGGTCATCCAAGCCGAACCCGAACGGCCCGTGGCTATCAAGCCAAGCCCCCAGAGACTCCAGCGCATCGACCAGGGCATCCGACGAGCCCCGCAAGGTACCTTACCTTAAACCTTAATTCCTAAGCCTTAGGCACAACCCTAACCTAAGTGTTTGAGGAGGCGACTATCGCGCTCTCAACACCGCGTACCCGGTGACCGAGGTGACCGACAAGGACCTGACGGCGGAGTGCGGTGTGGCCGAGTCGCGCCCGCCCTACTCGCCCTGTCTGAGTCGCAAGTCCGTCGACGACCTCTTCCTGTCGTGCTGCCGGCAGCATGTGAGCACTTTCACTCGGATGATCAGTAGCTGTAGATGACGGGGCGTTCTGAATCACTCTGCTGCAGTAGAAGCTAGCACATAAGTAATACAGGATAATGAAACAGAAGATATCTAGCGCTGCGCTAATTCCTGGTTGAATTCCTAAGAAAACGGGAGATCCGGTTGCTCGTTGTTTTCCACCAATGGCATGTGATCGGGGCCTTTCGCTTTCTGTTCGAGAATAGCTCGCGGATGAATTGGCAGCATCGCCAATTTCGATATTCCCCTTGCCTCTCTCGATGATCGACCGGAAATTCGATAAGCAGTGAGAGCTGGCGCGGGAGGGAGGGAGAGAGGGAGAAGATCCGGGATCTTTCTCGGTCGGTGCCGGTTCTTGGCACCCTGCCAGTGAGCGTCTCCCCGCTCGAGAAACCGGCTCTTGCGCCGCTAACTAGGGAAACGGCACGATATATATTACGAAAGTGAATCAAGAGGGACCAGCAGAACCAATAATATACCAGACCCTAACCATCCCCGGTTCCAGGTACCAGCCAGCTGTCACTCCCTCTGCACGTACGAGCACCGCGAGCACGTTGCCGCCGAGCTGCTGATATCCGCCGTTCAGCAGGTACCGTAACTCTCCCGTAGCAATACAGTACCCTATTATTATCCTAAGATGTACAGATTACGGTATTCTTTCGTTGCAGGACCGCTGCGACCTGCAGTACATGTCGAAGATCCTCTACTGTGCGAACCAGAACCGCAACAATCGACCCTGCTGCGAGCACCTGGGACTGAACAGCGAGGAGCTCGGCGTCGGCGATAAGTACGTGGGCCTTAGCCCTAGCCTTTACTTAAGCCTGTTACCTTAAACTTAACCTTAACCTTACCTTAACCTTAACTCTTCCAGGTGCCTGCGCATGTGCAACGTGGCCGCCTCGGGCAGCATCATCGAGTCGGTGACCAAGGACGATTTGGTCTGCCTGTCCAACTGGAACGTCGCCATGTACTGCGCTCGCGCCGGTCTCCGCACCATCAACTAGATGCCGGATCTGGCTCCAACACCATCGACTAGAAGCCGGCTCTCTGGCTACGGCTGTCTGGCCCCTTTCCATCCACACACTCGATGCACACCCCTCGGACACTTCTCCTGTACATTTAGATGATGACTCGTTCCTTGCACTTCCCCCTTAATAATCTCCCCGACTATTTCTCTTACATTTTTATCGCACTACATACAGCAATTTGCGGCTCCTGCGGTTGGCACCCCTCCTCCTAACCATCCCCCACAGACCCCTTTGACCCATAACTACTCAACATAAATGACCAGAAATATGCATATATATTCATAATCGGGTGTCCTCAGCTGTGCGCGAACACACACTTGTCTTCCGGGTATTGTCGGATGGGGCGGGACTTGTGCGCCGATCGGCGCGCGCTTCCCCCTCCTACCGTATCCGTGCGTGTGTCGCGCGCAGCACGTGTCGAGGCCATTCGACTCGTATTCTCTATTCAGCAATATTATTACCATTAATACCATTATTATTGATTTGCCTGTTAACCCCTTCTTCGCCCTAATCATTAGACTCGAGTGTTAGTAGTTTTCCTCTTGCTTCCCATTCGCCCCGCGGTTAGCGCATTCATTATTATTCATGTGATGATTATTCTCGTTGGTGCACAGTATTATCCCCTGCTCCTACTCCAGTATCATAAGTAACCTCCCACAAGATTCATTCGGCCCGTCTTTCTTCCCTTCCCTCGGCAACCCGCAATAACTATGTTTTCCAAGTTCGCTCTGTCTTTCAGCATATGCGACTCTGATTCTTTTCTCGGTCTTTCTTTATTGCATACACTCCCTACTAGTACAACTCCTCCAACCCTACTGCAATTCTTAGAGTGCATTCCATCACCACCATCCACCCCCACCCCTCATTTCCTAATATATGGCACAAAGTGCTGGAGGCACTTGTGTCGCCCCGATTTAGCAACAGAACCGCATCACCACACCACCGCCACACACACAGCATTCTCGATGATTGTACACAACCACTTATACCATCTCTCCATCATCATCATACCATCAATAATCGTGCAGCAATAAACGTGGATATATTACATGTGTTTATGATTTGAAATGCATCGAATAGAGCATCTGAATTAGTTAGCAGACCTTGGAAGTTCTAATGTTCTCCGATTACCTAGTGATAACTTCCCACTGGTCAGAATGCTCACGAATATAATGTCAGAGAGATGAGAAAGTGTGCCCCCTTCATAATTGTATGTTATTGTAAAGTAGAAGGGCAAATGTAGGAGCGGAAATTCGTCCACTTGGAGTAGTCACATGAAAATACCTAACTATTTGTGCTGAGTAATTTCGAAAAAAAAAGACTTCGACAGTGAAATTCTAATTTTCACTTTATCGTACTTCGTAAACAAAAAATATTTAAAAAAAAGAATCCACTGTGGCATGCCCGTTCGATTCCGGGGTTAATCGAGGTAGTCAAAAAGAAACAAAAATTGGATTTGTTTGCGTATTCTTTAAAAAGGGTACAAATTGTGCTTGTCTTCGCTATTGTTTACGATCTACAATATGTTCATGGGTCTTTGATTCCGAGGTATCAGATTTAATGTCATGTGATCACCGACAAGAAGAAGAACCTCGTGAGAGTAGTACAGTGGTTATCACAGTCTGTCAACTAATTAGCTGCTAGTAATCCCCGCCTGTATCCGGCTTAGGGGATTGCCCACGCTTTTTTAACCTGAGGCTGATGTCTCTAACAATGGAGACACATTGGACAGACGAGAGCCGCTCATAGGTAGTCAGAAGTATCAAGAAGTCAGAGAAGCGAGAGATAATTCAGATTTGAGAGTGTCACAGTTGACAGCCCTCTTTATCAGGAGGACCGGTCACAACTAGACAGAGGAGAGAGATAGCATGTGAAAAGAGGAGAGTCCACCCTCATCATCAGGGAGTGTCGATTCGATTATCTCTCCATTCTTCACGCTATCTCGTCTGTCTGACCGTGGAGAGAGTGTGTGGCGAGAGGGGAGAGTCCTGTCTTCTGATCAGAGACGAGATAGAGAGACAAAGAAGAGTCATAAGAGGGAACAATCGACACAATCGACTCCAGATGACTGGCGACTGTATTGTTTTTGTCTAGATAGAGGCTCTTAGATGAAGCTGTAGTGCACATTCCTATCATTCTGGGCTTACCGAATCCTTTATAAGGGCAGACTCTACCACTGCTTTGCCTTTTTCTTTTTTCTACTTTTTTGCGATGACTAAGTACTAAATACGTGTCTCTATCACTCAATCAACAGGGTATTTCTGATATTTCTAATTTATTAGTTTATTTTTCAGAACAAAAAAAATGTTCTTCACGCGCAAGCGCTCCAAGCGGTGGACGACGATGGAGATGTGCAAGGTTTTTAAATTTAATTATTTTGTGTTAATAATTATTTTAATATTAATTAATTAAATTAATCTAGTTTCGAATGGACACGCGCAGCCAGCTGCAGGACACGTACTGGGATCACCCAGGGAACCAGACGGGTACGGTAGTTTTACCGTAACTAATTTGAGAAGACTAATTTCCGGCTATGAAAAATATGGTGACTTTGTAAGGCAGTTCTTTTCACAGCCGCGCTGAACTGAAAATGCACACGAATTTGGTTCAAAACTAGCTGTCTTGACAAAAGTCCGGATATGTTTCGCAGTTAGTTTTTCTTGGAATCTCATCCTCGCCAAACCAATTTTGTGTAGGCAAGCAGCTCAAAACACAGAAAAAACATTCCGCTGATTCCATTCATATTACTAATTACTGTTGTTTTATAATGACCACTCACTCGGTTGCAGTTTGTCAATCTGCGATGGCTGAAACCATAGCCCTATAGCTAAATTTTTAGGGATATGTTTCACCGAGGATTCTTATTCCCATCCAATCCCAGTGTAATCAATAGAAGCAGCATTTCCGTTCAAAAATCGAATACTCTTTACTAATGATGGTCTCTTTGCAGTTTGTCAGTCTGCAATGGACCAACTGCCAAATCTGCACGTCTCTAAAAAGGCGGATGAGGCTTGGATTCTGGCTTACGTCGAGAGCATAAGAGAGGTCAGTTGCTTTCATTCGCGGAAAATAAAGCATAATCTACTGGTTGAAATCGATTCTGAGTATACTCTGGTCATTGCCGTGAAGCTCAGGGGATCAGTGTTATAGACTAGTGGTGTTGTATCGTAGGGTTGCCCCTTCTCACCAGACCGAAAACTTCTCACAAGAGTGAAGACGAACGAGGGAGGAGACCATACCTCACATAACTTTTCTCTAATTGCTGTAAAAATCGGGAAACCATATTTGTCATACCATCAAACTAAACCTGACACTGTTGCCGCGCCTATCTTATCAATCTGCAAACTATCAATGGAAACCGTACAAATCAAAACAAAAAATTTGACGTTGTTGTGAAACTACTCTGGGAATGTGCAATATACGAAGTTCCCTCCCCCCTCCCTCCCCTCATCTACATCGATCCCTGTCCCTTCCTCCTTCCCTCAACTCTTCTTATTACTGTATATGTTAATTCACATGCTGTCACACCCTTTGGGGCGTATCAAATAAAATAAAATAAAATTCCGCACACTCTCTTGTCATTATGATAAGCGAAAGACCTTACTAAATGAAAAGAATGCTGATAACCAAAGCCGCGTTTCCGATTGCATCACAATCGCACTGAAAATGCCCCAGATGTGAGACACAAATTGCATGCGAACTTGTTATTTGGAAGTGAAATTATCTATTGGTCGAGAAGCAAATAAGTACTATTAGGAATCAAAAGACTGGGTCGACGACTCAAATTATGGGTGTTCTGAAAGTGTTGGGTCTATGCTCAAGATGACAAATATCTTATCAATTGTGAACTAAACAACTAAAATACTCGAAACACAATAATTTGACTGTTTTCAGGTCTACTCGCACGCTAGCGGAAATCACGGATGCGCAAAGGTCGGTGATTGGTGATTCCTTAACGGTGCACTTGCTGGCACAAACCACGAACTTGAAAGATGACTAGTTCTCGGAATGCTGAACCATCAATTCGAGAAGCGACCGCAAACCAGAGAAAACATAATTAGTGCTGACTGAGCGGTCAAAATCAAAGCCAAGACCGAGCTCTCATCAATTTGCATACTATCTCGTTTCTCTGACCGACGTGTGAAAGGGTATATTGAGGAAAATCGTCCTCAAAACGACAATAATGCATCCAGAGTGACGAGTTCGCTCCGTAATTTTGATAGATTTCTCTGTATCAGAGAATAGATAGTGTGCCAAATTGAGAAAGTGATTCTACGAAGCAATTCGAATCTTCACAGAGAGGAAGAGCGAAAGCATTATTGGAGCGAGCTATCCAAGATGTTGAACAAAGTCGTGTTCCGAATCACCCAGCTGACGGATGGTAAGACTTTGCATTACAAGAATAACATCTTTCTCCATTATATGTTTCCCTTTAGTTTGTAAGAGCAAAAATAAAGAAAAAACATAGTCACCACGCAATAGCAAATAAATTCAACCTTGTAAAGTTGAAAGCACAGAAACAGAGAGATAGAGGTGGCTAGTTGTGCTACTCTCTTCAATTGGCATCATGTTTCGCCGGTTAGAGAAACAAGGGAGTATTTAAATTGAGGAGAACTATGTCGCAAGTCACTATTTAGGACTAGAACCGGAGAGTAAGTGCAAAATTGTTTACAGATTCCGATTCCTGATCACAGAATTTAAAAAAATATATATATTCCTTTTAGCCCATCACCCCTTCTCTCCGCTGGCCTGCATGATGGCCTACGCCTCGCTCTACTCTGTGTACAAAACTGTAGCCATCGAGGTAATAATATGTTATTTTAATATGAACGATTACAAAATCAGAATACACTTGCGAACCACGCGATTTGAGAAGCATAGCTCTAGCTACATAGTAATTTTGAGGTAGATAACTGGTTTGTACCTGCATCGTAGTTACAGTCGATCACGCGCATTCGTGGAACAGAAAAGTCGAATCCATATTATGATAGAATCCTCATGGGGGCACATTATTTCAGTGCTTAAAAGCAACGTAGAAGCAATTTTACCAGCAAAGTTATATTTCCAGATACAGAAATTGTCCATTAAATCCCTGGAAGCATAGTTTACCTTGAATTTCAATTATTTATAGCACATGAATGAAAACAAATGCCATGTTCAGTGCAACAACCTCACCACTATCCATTCCGCAGCGAAGAAACTGAACGATCTCGAGCAGTCCGAGTACTCGACTGTGAATGATATGGAGAGAAACCAGTTGAAGATGTTGTTTGAGAACATTGACTTGATCAATATTCTGAGTCTGGTTGCCCAAAAAATTGGATGTAAGTTCCGCCTCCAATGCTGAAGTGACGAACTATCGTAGAGCTTAGTACAATGAAATATATCACAAAATGACTATGCCTAATTGTGCTATAAAATAGCTCATTCAGCTGCTCCCGCCCCCTCGACGTCGTTCCTCCGCCGATGATCAGAAAATTCGCGTTGAGACGCCCCTGTCTGCCCATCTTCGAGACTTCCCGAAGACTTTCATAGAGGAATTGCAAGCGAAGGTAGAAGAGAGACAGGAGGAGAGAAGGGAGGAGAGGACGGAGAGAGAGGCGAGATTTTATACGATAACTTTCGAATCTGCCAAAATATTTATCGGGAACATTGGGGTTTCGATATGTTCCAAAGAGAAGAGTTATCGCAAGTTGTTCCGGTCGTTCAATTTCCAGTATGCCATCAGTCAAAAAAATCAAAATCATCCATAATGTTCATCAGACAGATGAAAATAAACTTGTTGCTTATTGCTTACGACTATGCACGAACTAGATTGATTTAGGCTCTTCCGATCCCGCAGATCGTCACTATGGATGATCTCTACGATGAACCAGAGACTACGACAGCGACGTCGTCTGAATCGCCTCTAGAGAGGAACTCTTCAAGGTTTAAATATTTTCTTATTTTCATAAGTATTTGCCATTTGAACTTCAATAGCGCGGAATTTTATTTTCATGTGAATACACTTTTTTTTAAATACAAAAATTGAGACCGAACTATTGTTTTTTTCCAACACCCTCGCAATAATCCTAAAGCCTACCTAAAGGCCCCCCACTCTAAACCTAAAGCATACCTAAACCTACCTAAAGGTACGTGACAGTCGAGGATTTCGCCGGAGAAGTAGCAGCTGAAGTGGTCACCACTGCCCTGCAGCAAATAGTGGAGGATAAAAGTGAGTCCGCAGGGGGAATGAGAGAGAGGAAACGATGTGAGAGTGAGAGGAAGGAGAGTGAGAACGAGAACCAACTTCTCGTAGCATCGGTGGTTCAGTGGTAGAATGCTCGCCTGCCACGCGGGCGGCCCGGGTTCGATTCCCGGCCGATGCAATCGTTTTGCAATTTGTTTTTTGCAGAGGTTGCGTTTGTTGAGTCAAAGCCGGTGGCTTTCGTACCTTTTGTGCTGTCTCCGAAGAAAGAAGAGAAGGTTGCCTTCGTTCCCTTCATTGCCCCTCAAAAGGAGGAAGAGAAGGATGAGGAGGTTGACGGTGAGTATTAGTGATGTCGTTTCCAGACCCACTCTCCTCAATTTACACGCTCTCTCGTCGGTCAGAGAAACGAGAAAGTATACAAATAATTCACGAGGGTAGGTCTCGAATGGTATTCAATAGTGATTATTAGAGATGCACGATCAATTGATGTACATACCAAATACGTTTCGTTATGTTTCAAAGTGAGGATTTATCGGAAGTTCATCGCTTAGTTCAATCGAGTTGAGTTGTTCTGTGGAATACAAAAAAACATTAAAAAAATGATTGCTCAGTTTATTGGAGGCCTGTCTCTCTGACATTGGTTAGACATAGAGAGAACACTATGATATCATCAAGTCTGGACGGGAAACTTTATCGACAATCCTTTGCATTCTGAATAAAATTATTTGCAGGACCTCTCGAACTGACGTAGTTCGAGTTGCTTCAAGGAGCAGGATAAGGTTACATAGTGTTCGCGTCCGAAATTGAAGCTGTTTTTTCGGGACAACGTTTCAACGAAGTTCTCAAACTTATTAGCAAAAAACAAAATAATGATGCACTATTGTAGATCGATCGATACGGTCGGCGCGGGCTCTTCGACTCCCCTCTCCCAGTGATCGGCAGGAAGAAGCCTCTAGTGCCTCTCATCGCTCGTCAGCACTCGACCCCATCAGAGTCCAAAGATCAACCAAAGACGCCCGAACCGGCCCCGTCACTGCTCTCTCCGACTTTCAATCAGAAGGTAAGCGAGGCAGACACTTTCAGACTAGGGCTGAGAAAAAGACGAGGGCGACTCCTCATTTTAAACTCTTTCTGGTCTCTGTGACCAGTGAGAGAGCATGAGGAATGATGAGACAGAACAAGTGGCCAGACCTGTTTCAGACTAAACAAGCGGGTTTTGCCGTCTTTGTCCATTCCACAAGCTAATCCTAAAAAAAACGGTCCATTATTTCAGGTAGAGAACAAGATCATCCAAGCAGTTCTAAACGAGAAGCCGGTCTCTCCTATGTTCCCTCCTTCTGTTTTCGCCTTAGATGATTTCGTTATTCATAGAGAACGATTCTAACAGATGCCAATGCTCTCAGAATATGGTATCAAGACAGCTGAAAAATGTTGTCTCGTTTTCTTGTACAGAATGTCCGAATATATGTTTTTTTTTCCTGTTTATTGCTGTCACTAAATTCGATATAAAGTGTAGAGAAAATAATCGCATAAAAGCAAATTATGCAACAGAAAGAATAAACATAGCATAGTGAGAATAGCTAGAAAAAACTCCCCAGAGTGCACATGTATAATAAGCGGAAATTACTAGGACTTTGCACATCAAGTGAATATCATACTCATTTGACAGTGATCTTGAATCTCGATCACTGTTTAGAGAGCGATTTGAACGCCATAACTCGGAAACCTAGTGAATAATTTGGTAGCGTTCTTTTAGGAGTAAGCAACAAATTGTCGTTAGCAATCGACCATTCAGTAGCGGCTCTTCGCCACGACTTGCAATGCCCGCTCTTGCCATCGATCGATTCGTACTGGATCGCTCCAGTACACTTGTACTTATGCTCTGAAATTATTAGTTCGATGAATCCTTGTTGAGATATGATACTATCAAACGCGAAACGATTACAGAAGCCGAACATGCAGCGTGCCATATGAAATGCTCGAACGCACCGTAGATCTTCGTATTGCTAACGGATATTCCATCGAACGGGATATCCCTTATTGTTAGCCCATCATCACCATCCTCAACGAACATTTGAGGAGTTAGAATGAGGTAGCGGGGCATCTGGAATAAGATATTTGAGTAAAAGTTAAAATGATTAAATGCGACAAAATGATAAAAATTGAGACTCACTTTCAACTTTTTTTGATGACCGTCATACTCGTGACCTTCTTCTTGACCTTCCTGCATCCGCTTTTATGGTAAGCAGCACAATTGGCAAATTTTGCCTCAAGAGCTACTTTTACATGATCTTCAATTGTGCGGACTATTCCATCGCCAATGGAAGCCACGGAAAGCTGAAAATAATAACTATAAATCCTACACTTCAAAATGCATCAATGTTTACAGCATATACTTCGAAAGATGCATCAAACGTCTTCATGCATCCTTTTTCGCACACGCCCTCATACTTGATTGCCATGCGGAAGTCGTCCTGAATTGTAGAGAATCGATTGCTCACGACGAGAAACTACACTTACACGTATATATTCCCCATTGGCTCTTGGAATATCGAGCGATTTGATAATATCCTTTAGAAACTCGGCGGGGTCTTGCTGTCCATTGTCACTTCCTAAGAGACGACGAAGACGCTGTGGGACGTCTTTGCTGTGACTTCCTCTCTGCGATGCCTCCACAAGAAGATCAACGACAGGATATTTTCCAGGTGGCAATGCTTTGAGCTCTTGGATGAGTGGAGTCAGGGATAGACGGCAGCATTAGCGAAACAGTCACTGCCACTGTTCTCGAATGTGTAGACTGACTGAAATATATATTCATAGATACATTAGAATCGAATTGGCTAAATACATCATCATCCTTCTCATCATTCGACGCAATCAACGCCTCCAAGATCGCTGCGGGCTGAAATAAAGTTTGTGTTTGAAGAGAGTAGGCATCCGAAAGCGGAGTCAAATTTCATGAGAACATAGTTGAATAAACTTTCTCTCAATATTTTATAAAATTCCGAAATATGATTTCATGAAGATCTTAATTTCAAATTGAAACGCTTCTGATATATGACTACACATACCAATTTCATTCTGTTCTTGAAAACATCAATCTGCATTCTCTTCTCCTCTACTTCTGGCATCTGCTCATCCACCAGATTCTCTTCTTCCTTAATGGCGGCCTGAACCGCTTCGTCCCGTTCATCCAGTTCATTGTCGTCGTCATCTCCGTCGAATTCATCGATTCTTGCTTCTTTTGATCGGAGTTCGTGTGGAATTCCAGGCTCGGGATATCGGTCAAGGCGGATGCTTGCACGAAGCTCGTTACATTTTCGTATTGAGCCAATGTCGCAGACGATTTTCGATGGATAGTAGTTCATGAGATGAAGACCTGGGAACAACATTTTTTGAAGAATTTTTTTTGATAAAATATAAAATAAAACTAAACATATAAAATAAAACTCACCTTCAAGTGTAGTGACACGGCTTAATGCAACGAAGCCCATTCCAGCACCGAAGAACTCCTTCATTGAGATTACAACATTTTTCTGGGTGAGCCCTTGACATTTGTGCGCTGTGCAAGCATATGCCATAACAACGGGAAACTGATTCTGATCCTAAAAGACCATTACTTGTAGCATGCAATATCTCGGTTAATTTTCTCACCATTCTGTCAATTGATGTCGTCTTCTTGTTACCGAACTGAATTTCGAGGGAAGTAATGAATCCGACTGAGTCTTTCGTTATGCTAATTAGGGATCCGATGGCTCCATTGAAAAGTTTCTTCCGGATATCTTTGTACTTTAGGAGCATGACGCGTCCTAAAAATAGTCATTTCATCAAATATCAATCTCGATGTGTGGCGAAGGGAGAAGAGGCAAATAGTTGTTTTTTATCGCACAATTATTATTCGGCATATTCACGTCGTAAAGGGATTCAGTAGGCTGATATCGAGAAAAAATGGAGTACACCAACTAATTCAGATTGGATAGTTACCCCCGGACTACCTTTAGAGCCTTTTTTCTGTTCCAGACCCAGTTGTGGTATTGTTAATCCACACAAATGGCCTCATAATTTTCCATTCTCTGATGAATGGCTTCATCTATGCTTTTTACTGACAATTTATGGCAAGCTCCAAGATCTCGGGGAGCTTTAACTGTCCATCTGCTTTGCCGGCGATCTTATTGATTGTGACAGGTACCTACTGTTTCCTCGCAGCAACTTCCTTGTTGAAAGAATCGACCTTCTTATGAGTAGCAAAGATTGCCGAGATATTCATTAACTCGATGAAGTGTGTTACAGCATCGGACTCGGAAACTTCTTTGTCACCTTTCTCAGGGCAGATGAGCCTGAACGGGTCATACATGGGAGGAGTGGTGATGACCGATCGAGACCGAATCTTCATAATTCGCGCACTCTCTCACGGGTGAGAGCATTTATTATAAATTTACAAAAAGTTATTCCGGGAAATAAAATGTTCCGTTAATGACGAATTTGCGTATCATTCGTTACTGCTACGATATGATTACATTTTCTATGTTCGGTGAGCATGGAAACTTCCGTAGAAACTATTTGCCGATAAAAGAAATAAAGAAAATATATGCAAATTGGTAAAAATACGATTCCAGTAAAAATAACCAGAAAAAAGTCAAGCGTGAAACGCGCGCGACATTGTCTTTTGAACAATTATGATCGTACCATTGTACAAATGTAGTAGAGAGTATGCAAAATGAAGAGGATCCGGTCCCAAATGATCATCACTAGAGAGGAGTAAAGGCGATTAAAGTACCTCTCCCACTCAAAACGAACCCCACTTTTTATTGTTTTTTTTGAATAAACGCTGCGCCACAAGATGTTATCGACAAAAAAATGCCAGTCAGTTTCCCGGAAACCGGAAACAGCCAGTTTTGATGTGGCGAACGTTCAAAGGTACGGGAGTCTCGGGCAATCAATATCAGGCAAAAGCGCGCGAAATTCAAACTGAAATTCAGTATTTGGACTGGATTTTGGAATGATCATTTTGGGATAACTTAAAAGTCAATTCCAAATCCAGTCAAAATCCAGTCCTAACTACAGTATGCTTTTAAATTCACGTTTGAATTTCGCGCGCTTGAAAATCGATAACAGGGACTAGTTTCGATTTTGAAATTTTCCTGGCTTTGAGATGAGCTTTAAATGGTACCTGGTCCTGAGTGTTTTGTGATCTTCGTCTGTTAGAGCCTAGATTCGAGCATGCAGCATTTGCAGTACCGAATTCAGGATCTTTTTCTTGTCGCATGTTTATTGTCAGCTCTCTGTACTCGAAGGTTGTGAATAGGCTCTTGGGAGCATCGAGACTCTGGAGGTGTGTGAACTATAATGAAACATTAATTACAACATATTTTCGATTTAGCTCACTTCCTTTTCCAATTCTTCAAAGGCCCGCTTTTGTCTCACTGGAGGAAGCTGCATGAGATCTCCAAAGAAAATCACCATCTTGCCACCGAACAGCTTGCCGGGCTTGAAGATCTCCTGATTATAAATTTAATTATTAAAACGTCTGGTTTTTAAAAAAAATGCTCAAAGTATTCACCTGGAGACGAAAGTTAATACTTGCCAGCATTCTTGGACCAATCATTGACACCTCATCAATAATAATGAGCTGAGTGTTCTCATACAACTTTTTGAGTACTTTCAGACGCTTCGGTTCCAGCTTTTTGTATAGGAACTTCGTTTTGTCTTTGGTGTTGATGATGGTTGAGTAACTAATGCTGAACAGTGAATGATGCGTGCACCCTGTAAAGCCTACTTTGATATTCGATCGCAAACTTCAACGCTATGTACCACTTATGGGTGATGCAGCAATACCAGGTGCGGCAAGGATGACGGCGGAGCTATCCTTTTCGATTACAAGCTGATCAGCCAAGGCGTTTATGAGAAACGTCTTTCCCGTTCCAGCCGTGCCCGAAACGAATAGAGGAGTTGCTGCAGCCTCAAGTAATATTAAGATGTATCTTACTTGATAAAAGCAGAATCTCACACTTGGATTGTTAATCAGATCGGTGATCTTGTCCATGACCATCTCGAAGACACCCTGAAAAAGCGTTGAATATATATTTTTTACTCATTCTCATCAAAAAAAAGAGCGCATTTAATTTGTATGATAGAAAATATAATATGTGTATGCATGTGATAACCCCCACCTTCTGATCGACACGCCCAATGATACAATGACTCATATCTTTTCCATCACTTGTTCGCACATTAGCTGAAGACTTTGGCTTGGTTTTGGCTTTAGTCATCTGAAAATAAATATTTAGAGGTTAAGATATTGCATAAAACGACATAATAATGAACGTATGGAAACAAGCAATCGATACAGTGCAAATAGAAAGCATGATCGAAGCAGAGCATGTTGCATAAAAAAGCGGAAAGGAGAAAACTTCCTTATCACTCAACATCACTCTCGTTTCATTGACAAAATGATTTCGAAAAGTTTCATCTCGCTCTTTCTCCCGTTGCTAACTGATAACGACCAACACAAAGTGCAAAACTCACATGGGAAACGCGTACTTCCGCACTAAGAAAAAAGACCAGAAAAGGCATAAAGGCTGAAACATGATGGAACAGATTTCAAATAATTTTCCGTTATGGAATCATTAATTATTCACATCTGTTTTCCAAGTTAGGATAGCCACAAGAGTAGGCATGAAATTCTAAATATGCTAGGCACGATGTTGCTATGGCGCTTGTGGTAAGAGTGAGAAGGAAATGAAATTGAGGAGAGAGAGAGAGAGAAAAAGAGCACGCGCACTTCCTATCTGAGTAGATTCAGTCAGTGGACTTGCGAAAGTAAACGAGCACTCGGCGATGTGACACTATACCGAATGTGAATTATAATGTAAATCAAAATGTTCAGAATTAGCTCGATAACAAGATCATACAAGCAGTTCTCTATGAGAACCCAGTCTCGACCATGTTTCCTACGCCTGATTTCGCCCTAGATGATTCATAGAGAACGATGCTAACATATGTAATTACTCTGAGAATCTGCTATCGAGCCAGCTAAAATTTATCTAGCATGCTACAGAATACAAATGAATAAAATCAGCTAAAACCATTGTTTCGTTTTCTTGTACGGAATGTCCGAAATTGATGTTTATTGAAAGCTAAAAAGCATACACTGAGAGAAAGTGAACAATACGTTATCACACTAGACAGTGATAGAAGAAAGAATAACGTATCAACATCATTCAACACTGCCAGTTCGAGGATCTTCTCGAGATGACTAATCAAATGGCTTCGAAAGCGATGACGCAAAAGTCAAGCATCTTTTCGCGGAAATCAACGTGGCTTAGGAAGTAGACATGGTGTTCATCAGCCACCGACCATCCATCGGGGATCTTCCTCCATGACTCGTAGTGTCCGCTGCCTCCCTCATACAACGATGCATAGTGAATTGCGCTAACGATCTCATACCGTCTGCCTGAAAATGATCGTACTCAAGAGTGGGTCCCATACCGGCTCCATCTTGCATCGTTTTTCTGACCGGCGAGAGAGCGCGAATCAGGGAGAGCCGGTTTGGAGTTTGGAATGGACTACACTAGTTCTCCGAAAGAAATTCAGAGGAAATCAAACCGTAGATCGTGATTTCGTCATTGTAGATCACATTGCGCAGCAAGTCAGGTTGAGAAGCATTCAAAACTTTCGTGAACGTTTGAGGTGTGATGATCAAGTATCGAGGCATCTAAATGAGTTGTAATGAATTTAATTTATAAGTGAATATGTTCATCCTAGGAGGGGCGACAATTCCGCAACGACATTTCCGCAAATGGGCATATTCGACAATTCCGCAAACGACATTTCCGCAAATTTATTTTTTTCCGCAAACGACATTTCCGCAAATGGGCATATTCGACAATTCCGCAAAAGACATTTCCGCAAATTTATTTTTTTCCGCAAACGACATTTCCGCAAATTGGCATTTGCGACAATTCCGCAAACGACATTTCCGAAACTGATTTTTTTTCCGCAAACGACATTTCCGCAACTCGACCAAAATGACATTTCCGCAACTCTAAACTACAACTACCGTAATCTTTCCATTTTTTCACAGACCTCAGTCTTTTTGCTTTCTTTTCGTTTTTCATATCCTTTCTCGTGTTTAGTGTCGCCATTGCATCTAGTTTATGTGTGTTTGCACTGTCCAGACTTCAGGTATCAAGACGGACGTTAACTTCGGCGGCTGATCGAAGGCGGAATCCGCCAGGCCAGTTGCTTACAACTTACTAAACTTGAAGTGACTGTTCGATAGCTTATTTTCGGCCGTTTCCTCTTTATAATATAGTGTGCAGGACTGTAGAAGCGTTTGTCACTTTTTTTAAAGCTAAATAAAATAATATAATTCGAAAATCGTGTGTAACAGACGCAAGTCTTCTTTCTCCAGCTTTCTCCTTTGTTGCTCCTGCTTTGCGTTCTTGAACTCATTATCACCTATTTACATTGATTTCACAGGCTCTGCATTTCCGCGGGTGTTATTGGATAAGCAGAATACGCGGCGGAAGCTGCAGGCCAGTTATTTAAACTTACCAAACGTAAAAGTGAGTGAGTAGGGCTCAGATCTCGCTCTCTGTCGTTTATATTTGAGCGGAGAACCACTTATAGTTGTGCTAAGTATCTTTGTGAAGGTAGATTTCAACTATATTTCAACTATATAGGGTGTAAAGGGGGTAGGTCATGTATTTTTGATGTAGTTTACACGTTTGCTCAATCAACTAGTTCACTTTTGTGCTAGAAATGGTTGTTGAAGAACAGTTACTACTGCTAATTATGTATATTGAGAGATTCGCGCCGTTCGACCGATTGTGAAGAGTACTGGACTCCTTCCTTCTTCTCAGGTCAGCGTTATCGAACCTGGTTCTCTTCCAATGCGCCTTTTTTCACGAGATTTGGCTTGCTTTCTAGCTACTAATAATTATTTAATGCAGCCATATTCAAATCACGTGCAGGTTCTCATCCAATTGAGCAGATTTTGCATCTATTTTGTTGTGAAAGTACTAAACGAAACGGGCTTTCTTTATTGAAAGCCAATGATTAGCGTTGACACTCTGACTAATCTCGTTCGCTACTATCGACTTCATATCGGTGTCAGGAATGGAAGCCTCACTGATTCTGACTCTTCTCTAGTCGATAATTGCAAATATCACGTAGTTCTCACTCATTCATTTTACTACTGTTCATTGAGTGATTCACTTTCACATCAGAGGCGATCGCGAGGCGGTCACTTCTCTCTCCCTCTCTCTTCCCTCATCGCTCCACAATAGAAGGTGAGCATCGCCTCAATACCTTACCTATAATATTCACAAAACTTTATAGTTGTTAGGCCAAGTTTTCTATGTATTTGCTTCCTATGCCACTGGTTACGGTAGCTACTCCAATGGGAGATACGTCAATTTCTGATACCGTACTTTGTAGCCCGCTCATTATTAGTGAATGTTTCTACTTCATCACACGTTTACTGTGTTGCTTGATAGGTCCGCTAGCGGCGAACAATGAGGCCTCTTCAAGGAGGGACCCGACTTCGGTGAATCAGATATGGTTTTCTTCTTCATTTTTAAAATTCAATCTAGTTGAAAAACGGGGGAGGAAGCAATGCCTAGAAATTTAGAACGGGATGGAACTGAAACGGATATTACCTTGGGTAGATCAAAGGACTTTGGAACTAGCTACAGTAATCCAAAAAAAAGGATACGAAAGAACAACTAATAATTTAGCAGTGAATTATATTATCGAAGTATAGAAGGGATTAGGTCGAAAATATCGTGAGAACTTGATGCTTTGTGGTAAAGTTTCAGTGTCTCTTCTTCGTGACGTCTACGGCGGACGCAACAACATCGACAGGAACGAGTTAATTTTTATTCACTATTAACATCATGAGTGTAGATGAGGAGGAGTAGCAGGATGGAGTATGAAGTGGAGAAGCTGCAGGAGTTTGTGTGCACGACAAGTATTAGATGAAAGGCTGAAATGTATGCAGATTCCTTGTTACACAAACACGATTATGTATCTTTCGTCGTAGCGTGGCCCCTTAATCAAATTATTTCACTACTGTAGTCAATGATTACTGTATTCGAGTAGTATAGTATATCGACAGCCCATTCATCTCTCATTCTCCACATGATTGCTAATCTAACATCAGGGGCGGGTCTAATTTTCCACACAATCCGCTCCCATCTTTGCCATTCCCTCTTACTGCTTCTCTTCTATCGCATCTGAAGCGCTATTGTATCAGGATACTGTAGCCAGCGATCTACCATCTCACACTACCCGCCGTCATTCCATGCTATCAATTCGTAATTCCTTTTTTCGTTCTCATTTATCTTCATGCGGTAGTATTCAAAACACACCCCGACCGCTAGATCACTATTATTATGCAATGGCTGAGTACATGGGTTACTGTATCTGGATGCTGCAGCTACGCAGGAGTGATATACTGGCTCATCCGCATTCATTTCGCAGTTGTAGCGCAGAATCAGCAGGTTACCGTAATTCTAGATTTGCTGCGAGATTCGAGAGAAGGAAACATCCAGGGCTTAAAAACGCCAAACATACCCCTTTTTATTTTCCGCCAGCTGAGCTGAAAATTTTCGCAAACTGACCAAAAGTGCAGAGTACTGTATCAAGGATATCGTTTACAAGCGTCAGTGATCTACCTTCTTACCCCCTCGCCATTTCTATCAAATCCTGGCTCTTTCTCTCATCACAAAACCCGATCTATCAACATTCTACCAAAATAACGATTGATATTCGGCTCATCCAAGATTACAGTAGCATTGTGATCTTTCAGAGAATCAAACACCAGCCCATCGACCCCAATAAAAATATGACGAAAAGCAAGTTCTAAAGAAAATTGCATCATTATCTTCTATTGTCGAAACACAAAAATCCCAGTCTATCGCATCAGCCCAGAACTATGCTGAACCTAATTGCGAGAATGTAGTTCAGTTACTCGTTCAACCGCCGCTCTCCTATCCCCCTCGTTCTATATAATACTGAAGCATCGATTATTTACTGTGGCGGGCACACTAATTGCTACGATATATGAGTACCGTAACCAAACGATTACGACCTATCCATTTCATGATATTTAATCGAATCATAATCGCCCCGTTTATAGCCCTGTTATCATTTTTCCCTGCCAATCGTTTTCCCTAAAAATACTACTGTAGCAAACAGTTTCCAATCTATTTACCGATTATCGTTTTTCTTCAGCTCTAATTTCCCACCTATCTATATTTACAACAATCCTATCAACTTTTCTTAATTATTGTAATAAATTGTTTACCTGATGTTAATAGTGAATAAAAATTAACTCGTTCCTGTCGATGTTGTTGCGTCCGCCGTAGACGTCACGAAGACGAGACACTGAAACTTTACTACAAAGCATCAATTTCTCATGATATTTTCGACCTAATCCCTTCTATACTTCGATAATATAATTCACTGCTAAACTATTAGTTCTTCTTTCGTATCCTTTTTTTGGATTACTGTAGCTAGTTCCAAAGTCCTTTGATCTACCCAAGGTAATATCCGTTTCAGTTCCACCCCGTTTTAAATTTCTAGGCATTGCTTCCTCCCCCGTTTTTCAACTAGATTAAATAAAAAAAATGAAGAAGAAAGCCATATCTGATTCACCGAAGTCGGGTCCCTCCTTGAAGAGGCCTCATTGTTCGCCGCTAGCGGACCTATCAAGCAACACAGTAAACGTGTGATGAAGTAGAAACATTCACTAATAATGAGCGGGCTACAAAGTACGGTATCAGAAATTGACGTATCTCCCATTGGAGTAGCTACCGTAACCAGTGGCATAGGAAGCAAATACATAGAAAACTTGGCCTAACAACTATAAAGTTTTGTGAATATTATAGGTAAGGTATTGAGGCGATGCTCACCTTCTATTGTGGAGCGATGAGGGAAGAGAGAGGGAGAGAGAAGTGACCGCCTCGCGATCGCCTCTGATGTGAAAGTGAATCACTCAATGAACAGTAGTAAAATGAATGAGTGAGAACTACGTGATATTTGCAATTATCGACTAGAGAAGAGTCAGAATCAGTGAGGCTTCCATTCCTGACACCGATATGAAGTCGATAGTAGCGAACGAGATTAGTCAGAGTGTCAACGCTAATCATTGGCTTTCAATAAAGAAAGCCCGTTTCGTTTAGTACTTTCACAACAAAATAGATGCAAAATCTGCTCAATTGGATGAGAACCTGCACGTGATTTGAATATGGCTGCATTAAATAATTATTAGTAGCTAGAAAGCAAGCCAAATCTCGTGAAAAAAGGCGCATTGGAAGAGAACCAGGTTCGATAACGCTGACCTGAGAAGAAGGAAGGAGTCCAGTACTCTTCACAATCGGTCGAACGGCGCGAATCTCTCAATATACATAATTAGCAGTAGTAACTGTTCTTCAACAACCATTTCTAGCACAAAAGTGAACTAGTTGATTGAGCAAACGTGTAAACTACATCAAAAATACATGACCTACCCCCTTTACACCCTATATAGTTGAAATATAGTTGAAATCTACCTTCACAAAGATACTTAGCACAACTATAAGTGGTTCTCCGCTCAAATATAAACGACAGAGAGCGAGATCTGAGCCCTACTCACTCACTTTTACGTTTGGTAAGTTTAAATAACTGGCCTGCAGCTTCCGCCGCGTATTCTGCTTATCCAATAACACCCGCGGAAATGCAGAGCCTGTGAAATCAATGTAAATAGGTGATAATGAGTTCAAGAACGCAAAGCAGGAGCAACAAAGGAGAAAGCTGGAGAAAGAAGACTTGCGTCTGTTACACACGATTTTCGAATTATATTATTTTATTTAGCTTTAAAAAAAGTGACAAACGCTTCTACAGTCCTGCACACTATATTATAAAGAGGAAACGGCCGAAAATAAGCTATCGAACAGTCACTTCAAGTTTAGTAAGTTGTAAGCAACTGGCCTGGCGGATTCCGCCTTCGATCAGCCGCCGAAGTTAACGTCCGTCTTGATACCTGAAGTCTGGACAGTGCAAACACACATAAACTAGATGCAATGGCGACACTAAACACGAGAAAGGATATGAAAAACGAAAAGAAAGCAAAAAAGACTGAGGTCTGTGAAAAAATGGAAAGATTACGGTTGTTGTAGTTTGGAGTTGCGGAAATGTCGATTTAGCCGAGTTGCGGAAATGTCGTTTGCGGAAAAAAAATCAGTTGCGGAAATGTCGTTTGCGGAAATATCGCTTGCGGAAATGTCGTTTGCGGAAAAATATCCATTTGCGGAAATGTCGTTTGCGGAATTGTCACCCCTCCTCATCCTAGCTCCAGTTTGTTTAACCTTTCTGACGATTGCTTGCATCTTCTTGACCTCACGCTTACTGCAATCCTCTGAGTGATCAAAACGGGAGCTGTTGAAATTCGCTTCGAGACCAGCCTGCACTAGTGATGTC
Source organism: Pristionchus entomophagus (assembly GCA_036245825.1). Classification (NCBI taxonomy): domain Eukaryota; kingdom Metazoa; phylum Nematoda; class Chromadorea; order Rhabditida; family Neodiplogasteridae; genus Pristionchus; species Pristionchus entomophagus. The sequence continues at coordinate 38,829,789 of BTSX01000005.1, forward strand.
GGAATGACTCTCTTCGCGTGTTCTCTCTTTGATCAGAGAAACGAGAGAGCAAGAAGATAGGGAAGGGGAGGGAATGGGCCTCACTTGCCTTTACATGCTCCTCGATCGTCATGGCGGAAGAATTCTCAAACGATGACACTACGAGCTGAAACATTTTAATGTTTTTAGTTTGTTTTTTGTGTGTATGCGACCAAATGGAACGAAACCTCCAACATCGTCTTTGAGGAAGTGTTGTCAATCTATCCCTACTGATTTCTCTCGGAAGTTTTAATATTTTTTTCTCGAAATTTGTTTCATTATAACTCTTTCTTTTATCTACCCAACGGAATAATATAAGTGTTCAAGCAGGAGTGCGTACCATGCAATCCTCTGCTGATACCCTGATTCCGCTCTTTTTGCAGCCACTCACGCACTCGGCAGTGTATTCCACGTCGAAGAGGAAATCCTCCTGAAATCCGGAAATTAACTAACATATTTTACAATATAATTGATTGTAAGTCAAAGTCGTTTCGTAATCGACATACTAATATAATTATTTCATCGTGATTTGTCAAATATGGGATCCCAGTCCCTCGGGATCGTGCAATCTCTCTGAATACATGTACTATCATGAGAAAAGCACTGCTCACCATCATGGCTTCATCGAGAGATAGGATGACTTCTTTCAGAAACTCAGCGGGGTCGTGCTGGCCTTGTGCAAAGGCACTGAATCGTGCGAGAGCGCGTAGATTCTTAGGAACAAAAGGCCCGATCTGTCTTCTGTGTAATGCCTCGATGAGCAAATCCACAGCTATATTCGCGCCAGTCGGACGATAGGGGAAGTCTTCAACGAGTCGGTTGAAGGATAGGAGAACGTTAACGGCGGCGTTCGCGAAGCTGTCGGTGCCACTGTTCGCGAAACGAAGGGCATCGAGGAGCAGTGGATGCTGAGATGAAGGATATTGACTGCGCATACAATTCCGATCCTACAGTTTTGACCTAAACCGCTCCTCTCGATTGTTCCAACAACTACCCCTCGTCCTTTCCCCCTCGTCTAAATCGTATGGCCTAGTGTGCACGCGTTATTCCCGATTCCGATCATTACCTTCCTCAGCCTGGCCAGCTTCGCCGCCTGCTGTCTTCTCCTCTCGGGCTCCGCCTCTGCCGCAACCTGATAAGATTACTGTGAGAATGGAAAGCACAGACTTACGGTGGTTAGTGGATGGTAAAACCTTACACGCGGAACTATTCAATGACTACTGTAATCTAATGATGTCGAAAAAGTCAGGGGAGCTAATTCAAAAATTCACTCCTCTTCACGGGCTCTCTCTCGTTTTTCTAATCGGCTAGAAAGTACTGAGGAGAATCGGTTTCCGATTTCTCATTACTAATCACTACCGCTCACGTGCGATAACCGTTACACACCAAGCCCTCCTCGAATCGCACATTCTATAGATCATGCATCGAGAGGGGAATAAGAGAGAGATAATCGCGATGAGTTTCAGCCGTCATTGAAACACCGTTGAATGGAGAAAGAAATGATGGGAGTGTGTCTGCCATTTCAAAAACAAAATAGTTAGCGAGACCGTGTGAGTTACTGTTGACTAGGTATTACATGAGAGAACGAATTTTTTACAATTCTGTTACTATATCGTTTCTCTTAGCGATGAGAGAGCAACTGAGAAGCATCGGGTTCCCTAATCACTACCACTCACGGGTGATAACCACACCGAGTCCTCCTCAAGTATATGATACTCTTTAATTTCTCTGACCGACGAGAAAGCACGTGAAAAGAGGAGAGCCGCTCACCTTATCATGGTTCTCCTGCTGTCGTTTCCTTGCTGCGACCATGCGCTCCCTGTGCCGCTGATCGTCGACGTCGTCGTCTGAAAGGAAGGACATGGACTGAGTCATCATCGCTGACGTCGTCTGGAAATTATGGTTCCATTTATTCCTAATCGATGACGTCATTTGAACTAGTGATGTCCATTCGAAACGGACTCTACTCAATTCTCAGGCTCTCTGGCCGGTCAGAGAAACGAGAGAGTATGCGAATTGAGGTGGCGTCGGATCGACATCACTTCTCACCACTTTTCTTCATGGCGCCCATCTCTGCGTGCTGCTGCCATCTCTCCAGATGGGGCATGACGAGCCTGCGACGGTCTAGGATTACAGGGAGAGGTTGTAGTTAATCACTGTTCGACTGTATCGACTGTTCGTGCCGCTCTCCAAAGAGTGAAATGAAAATGAAAACAGATCGACCCTTGTTGTTCGAACAAGTTTACATAATTTCGAACGAATTCGAACCGAACGCACGTTCGTTCGAACACGAACAAAGTCGAACAATCCTCCATTGTTTCTCAATTCCATTGTTCGGAGTTCGATCTTGTTCGAATTTGCAACACTACTAGTGATGCCCATTCAAGGACTGTGTTCAATTGATTTAATTCCAAACATTGAATTCTCCCGCTCCCTAGACAGCCCACAATATTATGATACCCATTCGTTACAAACAAGCGAAAATGATCGGTCAAGAGATCGAGATCAGTCGTACTCACCGCACAAAAATCTGGTGGAAGGCGAGAGTGATGAGAAGGATTGGCCAGAGAGAGGGAAGGACCACTGGAAGATAGCTACTACTGTATTGGAGAGAGATTGCCGTAGAAGAGAGATATTGATATTACACAGATAGAGATTACTGTATTCCCGAGAAATTAATATTTCAGAGAGTTTACTGTATTCCCGAGAAATTACTGAGGTAGGGGATTTTTGTGGAGAGTCGAGCTAGGTCTTTTTCTCGATTGACTGTTGTAACGTATTTCTCAGGGATGAAATGGCATGAGCAGATGCGAAATATCAGACGAATGATTTAGAATTAGTTTTTAATGTGAATTTCAATTATTCGAAATCATTTTAAAGTCATAGAGTATTGAATAGTTCTAATAAAAAATCAATAAAATTAGATATGAAGGCGATTGTCCAGTCCAAGCAATCAGGCTGATTTGAAATCAAAATCTTACCGTCAGTGTAGAAGTTGAAGCGCCTGTTGACCTCATAGTAGTCCTCATCGTCCATTATCACCTACTTATTAAAAAATAATGTGGATTTAATTAGTCCAAATCATTCTAACACATTAAATACATATATTCAGAAGTTGCCATGTATGCAAAAGCCATTTCCGCATACAATTCAGTGAGAATACGTTCAACGCACTAAAGGAATGAGGAGTGGAGGAGAAGGGGGATACAATAAAAATTCGTTGAGAACGCTCCGGTTAGTAATTAGTATCGGCGATTACTCAAGGCCACCATTGCGTGAGTCGGTGAATGGCCGAAAAAAGGTTCTACGTCACCTCTTACACTCAATGAAAGGTAGCCGAGCGACTACTTACTGGAACCGTTTCTCCCTATCTTTAGCAGTTCGGTTTGGCAAGGGATTATTGTGCATTTTTATCGAGTCTTATTAAGCTGCATTATCATGCTCCAGTAATGATTTGATGAGAGCTCAGAATCGATTCAACTTCACTACCTGTGAGTGTTCACTCCTATTTGTATTTCTTTTCCTGTCTCTCCTGTTCGCTTTCACACCGACTCGCTTTCTCGGCCAACTCAACAAAAAGCAAAAACTGGAAACGCTCAAACTGATTTGAATTGGATATGTCTACACCGTTGAAAGGCTTTCATTATTAATTTCAAGATAATTTTGTCGTGATGTTCTCGAGATTCATCATCGATCTGATCGTTCATCAAGGGGAAACATCTCTTGTTCACGCTACTTTTGGGTGATTTTTTTGAAAGCCTTCTTTGAAAACATAAATACATCAATCATCCTACTCTTCCTCTTCACGTCTGCCATCGTTCTCTAGATGATAACTCGTGTTCCAAACTCACTTGCCTTTATTGCAGAAATAATGATAAATCGCATTTTCTATCTCATTTGAAATCGATGTTCGCTGTGATTTCAGAATGTCACATTACTCGAATAGCCTTAGATTGAACGATTTTATTGAGAACGAGTAATAATCGCGTGATAGAGGTGTGCAATAATAAGAATTGAGTGGAGTACAGGCTTGTGGCAACGCCTATTAAATCCTTCTTCTTTCGCGTCCTCGGTGTCCTTAAGCCGGAGATGTCTACTCATTGTGAAGTGACAGTGTCTTCACTGGAAAACAAATTCTTCACTGGAAAACAAATTAGAAATTTGAACATTTTTTAACGAATCGCCTTGAAATTCAACAAAGCAACGATTGGCGTAACACGAAAATCACGCATGCTCTCAGAGATGTTACGTTTTCTATTACGCAATCGATTTTTTTATTTAGAAAAACGACCAAATACATGCTAGCGTGAGATAAAAGTACGCGCAAATGCGTGCGCCTACCTCCTTCCCCGATAGAACGAGAGGTGGGTGATCGTGTGAGAACGACGTTGTAATCTCAAGGAAGATGGCTATGCTTTCACATTGTTATCCATCATGTCTAAAATTAGAAAATTAGAAGGTCGCAACGATAGGACACCTCGTTTCTGGTTGAAATCCTCAATGGAACACAAAATGCGCTCGGGTGACGCTCGATTAATTAAAGACTAACCCTTGATTAAATAAGGATGTTCCTCTCATGCACCTGGTATTCGTGTAATTCGCACATTTCGACATCTTTTGCATCAGTCAAGATAAGATTGAGCGTCCGAATGTATATCGGACAATCTGGAAGAAAGAGATCGAAATGCAATACAAGTACAAAAACATGGCAACAAGAGGAAGCATATTGAATGGACGCGTTTGAGTGTGCGACTTTCTCATTTGGCATGCTCTCTCGCCGATCATAGAAGAGTGACCATGATAAATTATGAGTTCGTAAAATCTTTTGCATACCCCAGGTATGAATGTATTATATGGTTATTCCGTATGGAAATATCACTAAACCGATCACTGAACCGGTCTAGAGAGTGTGAAATAGGTAAGATACATGAAAGAGCTCTACTAGAATATACGCAGCAAAAATACAAACTAAAACAAAATGGAATAAACGAGCTAATAGTGGAATCACGGAAATGAGGAGCGGGCCTACAGTGTTCTAATAGTTTTGCAGGGTGATCGTGGCGGGACCAAAACTAGGATGGTGCGATAATTCCTGCTAAAGAGGAATTTTCCTTTACTCCTTAGTTCTCTTAGTTCTTTAATTTTTTTATTACAAAGAGTATGCAAGGGGGGGGGTCGGTAAATAATGAACATCACTAAGTTGAATGATTCAAATCGGTTCATCAAATACTGTTTTTCGCACCTTAACAAAGGGAAATGAAGAAGACGGCCAGCACGTAAATTACATAGTCAGTTGAGGAAGAAGTAGGAAAGATGTTCAGCATTAAAACAGCTTTATCGGGACACAATTGTTACAATACTTTTTCAATTTCCATTATCGACACAATTATCCTCGCCCTATCTCCCTTCATCCTATATAATTTGAATGCTGATTCTTATCTTTCAGCCGGATCGTTGAGTTTCTTTCAGGTTTTGTCTCCTAAATTTTTAAGTTTATTTTGTCCTTAGATTAGAATTGGTTAGACTTCCATGCTTATCAAAAAGATAATCAAAACAGACTCGCATAACTGATGTAATACAAACTAACCATCCCTATCCGCCTTGATTTTCCAGATTTGAAGAGAAGAGATCTGCAATCATTTCAAAGTTGGTCAATGATCTAAATCAAATTATGGCACTCAAATAGTTGATTTCTGTTAAATCGATTAAAACATTGCACATGTTACTTACATGACAGATGATGATCATAGAGTATTCAGATATTTGTTCAATTATCGTCATCCAGGTTACGGAAATATAAATCCTTGTCACACCCATATTCCATTTCTGTCAAATGAAATATATTAGATCAGCACCAACAGTAAATTCAACGAAATGTATTAGAACAACTAATTAAAGGGAGTTAGCGGTCGAAATTTTATATTTTTATATTTAATTTATTTTTGTTTCAAGCATATCGTTACTATTGTAAAAAGCAAAATACAGAAAGAATTAAAAATAATAACAATATTTGAAGATGCTGGTGAAAATTTGAATTTTGAGGTATACGGTAGCTCCGGAACCGCACAAAGTTTTGGGTTTTAGCGAAGTGCTGCGAAATTTAATCGCGCAGGGTCGCGCAGAGATTGAACACAGTGATTGACTCCGCCCCTCGCGCTTTTCACTCACTTTTCTTTGTTTCAAGCTTGTTTTGTTGCGTTTCAGCTCGATATTATATTTATTTGATTGCTTTATCGCTCATAATACCACTCTGCTGCAAGGCGCGTGGGATATTTACTTGATCAGGCCTATTTTGCTCGCGAAAATTCCATTTCCCGCTCTCATGTTTGCCATTTTCGTTTTACTCAACAGTAAACTCATCTTATATGCTTCCTTCACCTATTTTTCTCTACATTTCACATGCATACGTGTTGAAAGCTCATTTACAGACGATGAGAAGCAGAAGGGCGCTCATCACATCGCAGACGGAACGATGGTGCGCGTTGTCGTGCTGGTGCCACTGATGGCAGCCGCCCTTTTCCGACCCTCCCCGAGAAGGTACAGTATGCGCACTACGGGGTGATAAGGAATGTGTACCATGTACCATCGCTCTAACCCTGCCACTGTTGCAGATGACCAAATCGATAATCGACAAGGTGGCGATGCATATCATCGAGCCAGTGCTCCGACTCAGCTACTACCACCCGGTGAGTTAGGGCTATAAGTGTGATTTACGCACCAAACTCCTATGTTATTAACAATCTTCGATTTCGTTCGCACCTAGTACTGTGTTATCATGAGCATTCATTCCCACTTTTGCAGTTTAGCTAACTGTATTCCGTTGATAACCATTCTTTTGAAATATTATTTGCTCTCAATACACATAGTGTACCGATCTGACTGACATACATTTACCAATGATTGCGAGCTGGTGCATAGGCAAGCGAAATAATCCTTTCCTGTCGGAGGGCTTTGTATTTAATCATATAAATACGTAAATATTATTTATAACTCTCCAGGTGCGTGCAGTGGTTTTTCGCTGCACTGAGCAAGGAATGGCAGGTGATCGACCGCTGGAGAATGGACACGTTCCTCATGGTATTCCATTTATTAAATATTTTCTTTAAATTAGTTGGTTCTTCTGTTCCCTTCGGAGAATAATAGATTCATTCGTTGTGCTCGTGGATAGATAGGACAAGTTGACACAATGGTGATAAGCTAGCCATGTTATCGTTGCAGAACTGGCGCCGTTCCTAACCAATCCCGACTTCGCTCCTCTGATGCAACCCGATCTGTCTGATCTACCCGCTGCACTGATTGCCACGTGCGAATTCTACGTTCTCAGAGACGAGGGATCCATCTATACCCATCGATTGAAGGAGGCTGGGGTATGGTGGAGAGATATTTGAGCTGTGTCTGATAGATAACGGGAGGGGTCATATATTCGTGGCTTGCACTAAATATCAATGGCTTGATATTGGTGTGGTATTAATAATATGGAACATTGAAGTGCAGGTGTCGACGCAATGGGCACGCATGCCATGCTCAACTTCCACAACGAATTGGAGATTGCAAGGGTTCGGTAGTTACTTGAATGTGTGGATTACTGTCGATTACGGTTGACGAACTGTTTATGGATTGCAGGAACCGCTCGCGGACATCAAGGAGTGGACGATGAAGTTATTGCGAGAGACGGAAGTCGACTGATCGATCGATGTATAAGAAAATGATAATATTACAGATGGAACTGGTGACGATTCACTGTGAAGGGACGACGAAACAACAACAGAAAATGTGAGTCGAGAATTACATTGATTACTATTATCGAGTTGGGCCTATGCAAGCTTCCCCTTTCCCTTCTTGGCTGGAGTGGGGGTGTATTCGGAATCAGAATCGGAGTCGACTGCCGTCGCCATCTCTTCCTTCGAGCGTTTCACCATCTTCTTCCCGGTCGATGGCTGAGCGTCACGAGAAGAAGTGGGAGAGGCATTTAAGTCAGCTTGCGCCAACGGCTGAGATACCGCACCCCCTCTTCCCCCGCCCCTGCCCCTTTCTCCTCTCCCTCCCCGACCCCTTTCTCTTCCTCATGCTGCTGCCTCCTGTGCTCGCACTGCAGCCTCTCCCTCATCCCATTCCGATCCAGAGTACTGGATGCTTTCCTCTTCTCCCTCCACCGCACCCTCTTCTCCTTCCCCTCCCTCCTCCTCCGACTCCTCAACCTCCACATCGCTCAACTCGATGGCGTGCATGGCTGGTTCCTCATCCGAGTCCACTTGCTCTCCATACATCCCTCCTCCCAACTCCGAGACATCGCTCTCCCCTCCATCACCGTCCTCCTCCTCCCTCTTTTCTTCTTCTTCTTCCTCTTCATTCTGCATGGCCTGGATGTATGCCTGATTGGAGGGGGCCTTCATCCTCTTCATGAACTGCTCCATGATTCGCCCGTCGATGACATCCGGAATGGCTTCCCACACCTGAAAATAACACTTTAATATTCCATAATTGTTTTGCACATATTTTTCATTCGAAACACGAATGTACATGTCTAACCTCATTCCGCCATGCATGATTCGCCTTTCCCATCTTCCTCTTCACTGCTCTCGAGTCTCTCCCGATTACTTTGACCGAAGTGTCGTATGTCTCTTCTCGCAGATTGAGCATGTTGAGGAATGAGAGAATGTTGAAGTGGAGGGTGGCCAGCTTGACCCTTTCCTCATACAACGGAGGAGTGCTGTAAGAAGAAAATAAATTAGACTTATGGGATATGTATGAAACGTTTTCCCATTTTTTTCCCTTGAATTATGAATTTTCTTTCCAGATGGCGCACTCCCTCGGCTCCAACCGGGCAATGACCGACAGGGACAGGAATATTTCCAGCTTAGGTATCATTCACTTACGACCCAATAACATTGTATTCAGTTTGAAACAGAAACGAACCTGGCATTTTTCTTTGGTGCATACATATTGATTATGCTGTTGAACGACTCATTCGGGCTGGTGTTCTTCTTCGGCGATGCTATTAGGAATCCAGATAGGAACTTAGGCTTCATAATGACGGCCTTGAGTTTCTGGAATTCATCGCTGTCCCTCTTGATCAGATGAGTAGTGTCGCGGCCGATCTTTGTGTGCTTGCACTTGGTGACTCCTTCGAGAAAGGGGATCTGAGTTTACACATAGATTATAAGAGATCGCAGTACTGTTTCTCGAAAAGGGGTCTAGAAATAATATGTAGCATATAACTACCTTATGCAGATTGGAATGTCGTCCAGTGACATGAGCGAGGATAGAAAGCCAGTAGTTGAGACCGCGCTTTCTGTTTCTGGCAACCTTGAAATGAACGAAGTAGGCGTGGTTGATGATCTTACGCCTCCAGAACTGAATGTTGGGGCAGCCCTTCTTCTTCGCAAGCTGAGAGGAGAAATTAGACACTATTCTATTTTTGTATAGTTGTTATTGGGTTTCAATGATTATATCAGTACATACTTCTCGCAGATCGTGGTTGATGCCCTTGATCAAATGCCAGAAGTCGAGTAGATGCTTGATGTTCTTGAAATTGACATCCTCCCTGAGCATCTTCCCGATCTTCGCATCGTTGTCCGAGCACACTGAGCGAATCTGTAAACTAGCTAGCTTTATGTTATTCACGCCACTTGAAATATTTTCACTCTGTTTAGCCTAACATACTAAATGCAGCATCAAATCACCTTGTACATCAGGGCGGCGATTCTCTTCAGTCCCTCCCTCACTCCTTCCTTCTCCATTCGACCACTTTTTCCCTCTATAAAATCGAGATCAATCGAAAAAAAATCGTATTACCAGTACCAATTCCACGCATCCTCTTGTTCATATTCACGACCATCAGAATGAGATTCGTGTTCAGGTCCACGAACGAGACTGTGCAGTTTGTGGCGCAAAATCCGGGGGAATCGTATCTCCCATCGATAGAGACATCCACACCTCTTTTCTAGAAATAAATCAAATTATTATATGTCTATATTGTTTGATATCTATGTGAACTTAGTGATGTTTGTGGTTATGCGGTACTAATTTTGTGTGTCATCATGTTCTTTGCAGATGGCGGAAACAAGAGCAGAAGGGCGCTCATCTCATGGCAGGCGGGACGATGGTGCGAGTGGGCGCGCAAGTGCTACTGATTGCGGCCGCCCTCTACCGACCCCTCCCCGAGAAGGTACGGTAGGCACACCACGGGAGGACGATGATTGAGACTACACCCTACGCACCGCCACACTACTGTTGTAGATGACCAAGTCGACGATCGACAAGGTGTCGATGCACATCATCGAGCCCGTGCTCCGTCTCAGCTACTACTAACCGGTGAGTATGAAATGTGACGCAATGTCTGACCCATCACCAGTTCCTACCATATCCCCGTCTGATTGCAGTCTCGTCTATACAGTTCATGCGTACTGCATGAAGTGGTGGACTCGCGGGACTGACGATGTTTAGGCTGATCAGCCGGCTAGGACTCGAATCTGCTCAAGGTCAAGGTTGGGTTACTGTATGATCAGGGAAGTTGAGAGTTCCGAAATCAGGAGAATAATTACCTGAATTATCAACATAAGCCTCGTTTTCCCTATGAATCTTTGGGATATCGATGTTCTGTGAGTCAGTTATTGATGTTCAGGTGTGCATGTATCATCCACGGCGGTGGATTTGTGCTGGAAAACACGGAGATGTGAGTGTTGAATGGGAACGGATGGTGATAAGCACAGCCAATGCAATGATGTATGCCCAGGTACGAGTCGATGACGCGAGCGATGGCGAAAATGACGAGCACACGACTCTTCGTCGAGTACAGGCTGGCTCCCGAAACGGTGAGGGATGGTTACGGTAGCTGGGGATTTATCCAATGGTATCGATTGAAGATTTTCCGCTGTTGCCTGGAGGATTGTGAGAAGGTGCTCGAGTACGTGATCAACAATGGCCCCTCGATGTACGGAGTCGACCCGAGAAAGGTATACAGTAGAACAATGTGCCAATCAATTACTGTAGTTCCTTCAGATTGTCGTGATAGGAGACTGGCGATCACTCAGTGCAGACGCGCGTGCGCATTCAAACCCAAGATCCTCGGACAGGTACGGTTGCTGAAGGGATACCTAATCGGCAATGTACTGCAGCTCGCTACTGTACCTGCTGCTGCAGATGTCTGCAGGCGTATTCGTACTACTACTTCAGACGAGAGATGGACGGATTGGCGGTTGCCGGTGAGTGGAGTGAAGTTAATTATTTGGAGAAGGGAAGTTGGGTGAACATTCCCATTTGACACCGTTCTCTTTATATCGACTGGCCATGCTGGATAGAGTTCTCTCTCTTCACACTTCATTGTCTATCAAAATGGTATTACACAACGCGCCACCACACTAATTCTGCCATTACAGATCTATGCCCGAATGCGTACTGCATGATGTGGTGGACGCGCGAAACGCTGACGACGTTGAGTCGACTGATCGGCCCACTCTTCGACTGGGACTCAAATCTGCTCATGGAGACGACCCAATGGGACGGAGTCAAGGTGAGTTTGAGTTACTGTTGACGTAGTTCAATAGTTGGTCTCTTTTGACCGGGCGGATTCAAGCTGGAAAATCGAGGCGATAGGAGGACATCGAACTGATGGAGCCAACGCCACAAGTGGGACATCACTTGAAGAGAGTGAGGAGGGAAGACGAAGAGACTAGCAAGTATTCAGGGAGCGAAGGAGTACGGTAGCCATCGATTGATTGAATTGTCTCTTGTGAGGCCGGTGCATTGCTCTCCTGCATAGATGTCATTATTGTTTACTAGGGATGTTGTTTTGGTTGTATCTCTCCATTCCTCACACTATCTAGCTGGTTAGACAAAAAATGTATGTACTAAATGGAGATAGCTAATACTAGAAACATCCTCTATGATATTTCTCTCACTAACCATATCGAATGTATAGTCAGTTGTTCGAGTAGTCTGACGAGAGACGGCCACTGTTGTCTGCATAAACTAATTATTGATTCACAAATTGTCTACAATGATCTACCGTTGACTGGTCGCGAGAGACCGTTGGCATTTTAGCACTTGAAACCATTCGAGAAATGGGCGGCGGTGTGCTGATAGATGCTCCATCGTCGTCCAGTGAGAGCTGAATAAGAACTGTCACTTCATCTCCCGTGCTTCTTGTCATGTTTCATTATTGTGCTCATTCCCTTCGTAATGCTTTCCTTCCCCCATTCAACCATGATTACAAAATACTGATTACTTCTCCTAAAGACGGTGACGGTGCACGAGAGGCTGTGCCAGAAGGAGAGAGGGGTGGACCTGTGCCGCGAAGCTGGAAAGATGGGGAAAGATGACCAGTCGTATCATCGAGGACTATTATATAATATCTCACGTCGATTGGCCGTCCGTGTGCGTTGAAGTGAACGCTACACCACATGACTCTCGTTCTCGCTCTTTCCTATCTAAGCACGTCCAGCATGTGCTCTTTTCGCTCCTCTGACAAATTTTGGCAAGCAACCCAATACGCCTGCAGCTCAGGGCGAGAATTGGCAGGAAAGTTGTACATATGGTACTCACTGCTCGAGTTGTTACAAAGGGCGCAGTTCGCTACCATGGTCTAAAATGGTAATGTATCCAAATAAATCAAACAAATTTATATCTGGAGTGCAGAAAACATAAAGTAATCACCGATTTGGATTTGGATTTTAACACATTTATCAAGAGTAGGCTCTGATGTGCATGGCGGGCCATTCATGATTTCTTGCTTGTCTCAGGAACGTAGGTCCGATAGTTCGCATGAAGAGATCGTTCCATCTTGTGGGCGGTCTTCCGCGTCCTCGCTTAGGCCCTCGTGGTGTCCAATCGATCACAGTTCTGCTCCACTTCAAGTCATGATCATTAGCAACTTTATGCACCCAGAGCCACTTTCTTTTCAAGGCGGTACGAACAACGTCTCTGACCTGAGTGAGTCCACGCAGCCTTTCGTTCTAGACATGATCCAAGACAGTGCAACCGACCATCCAACGCTCCATGCGTCTTTGGGCCACCGATAATCTTTCACTTTGTGCTTTGGTCAAGGCCCATGTTTCACATGCGTATAGGAAGGCGGGAATGATACAACCATTGAAAAGACGGCGCTTATGAACCATTGGGACAGATCTATTCACTAGGAATGATCTATGCTTATGGAAAGTCCCATATGCGGCCTGAATTCGCCGGCAAATCTCCCTCTCCTCCTTCCCATTGATAGTAATGATGCTTCCCAAATAGACCACCTCTTTTCTGATACCCACAATCTTCCCCGCAACTCTGACATCCCTGGGATTACCCTTCGAAGACATTCCCACAGTTTTATCACCGTTAAGATGAAGCCCCACCCTTTTTAATTCCCTCTCCAACTCTATTGCCATCGATTGAATTTGTCGCTCATCGTGAGAAATGAGCACTGCGTCATCGGCAAAGAGAATATGAGAGAGGAATCGCCCATTGATGTTAATCCCTTTTCCCGCCCAGTCTAATTGACGGAATGCCATATCCAAGACTGCTGTAAACAGTCTGGGTGACAAACAGTCTCCTTGTCTAACCCCTCTTCCAACATTGATTTCCACTTCCTTTCCATTCACTATGACTGCACTTTTGCTACACCGAGAGAGGGAACTTAGGAATGAAACCACTTCCGACGGAACACCTTCCACCTCCAGAGCCTTATAGACAGCATCAACATAAACCGAATCAAAAGCCTTAGAAATATCCACGAAAAGTAGATAAATGGGCAAGCGATGATCAATGCAGTTTGTGACTACCGTTTTGAGAGTGTGAATAGCATCTACCGTAGAATGTCCCTGTCTAAATCCCATTTGTTCCCAACTCCTACTGCTATCCAGGATAGGTGCGAGTCTCGTATTCAAAAGACCGGTGAGGGCTTTCTGCAAAGCAGGAAGCAGACTGATTGGCCGGTAATTTTTAACGAGAGAACTATCACCTGTCTTAGGCAGCAGAATAGTGCGCGAGTCACCAAACCCCTTTGGGACACTTCCGGTTAGTATGTTGTTAAATACCTCTGTTAGTAATGGAGCTAAGTAGTCAGTTCCCGCCCTCAACATCTCACCAGTGATCCCATCCCTTCCCGGTGCATTACCTGACTTGAAATGTCGAAGTGCTTGTTCCACTTCAGCAACGCACAAGGGAATGAATGGGTCCCTTACTCTTAGTGTTCTATATCCTATTCCTCCGTCCCCTTCATACAAATCGTTATAAAATGCTTGGAAGACCCTCTCTATACCCAATTGTGTGCATTCCCAATTACCCGACCCATCCCTAATTTTGTGAATTCTACCTTTCCCTACACCAATTCTTGCAGCAGCCTTCTTATAGCTTTTCCCGCTCGCAATGGCTGCATTGACGTAACTTAGATACGACCGTTCTCTATCATTTCTGAAAGATTAACGGATCGATCTGTTTAGAAGCAGCCACTGTAAGCGAGGCAAACCGGCTGACTGCATCTTATAATCCTTTCGTCCCGCTAGAAGATCCTTTGTAGCTTGTGATATTCCTCCATCCCTAGGTGTATAAACCGTTGCAATTTTCCCCGCCCCTCTAATCGCATCCACAATGTTACCATACCCAAGATCCGCTCCTCTACTTTGTAACTCTAATCGTAGACTGAGTTTAAACAGTCCATTTTCGAGGTGCGAATCACCCTGACCGGTCGTTTCCTTTCTCCAAGGGAAACGGCGAGGGAATGAGATGGAAGCTCTAACGAGTCGGTGATCAGTGGTAAAATCGAATCGATTTATCACATCCCTCACTGCCATTCCCCTAGGAAACAAGATGAAATCGATCTCATTTGCTGATAACCCATTTGGTGAAACCCAAGTGAACTTGCGGATTGTCCTTTTCCGAAAGAAGGAGTTACCCACCTTGAGATGAAGCCTCTCACACAAATCCACAACCATTTGCCCTTTGTTGTTCCTATCCCCATACCCGAATGCCCCCACAGAGTTTTCCCCCAACTGACGACAACCAATTTTCCCATTGAGATCTCCCATCATGACCTTATGCACGAATCGGTACCGGTGGCTTCCAGACACAGGCGCGTTGTACGCTGCTTCGAGCTGATCGAGAAAATCACTGAACTCCGAGTCATCTCTCGAACTGGCAGGCGCGTAGACCTGGAAAATGCGAATAAGCTCGTTGTTCGGTACCTCCACGTCAAGAAAGCAGACCCTAGGAGTTAAGCCGCCAAATCTCACTACCATCCGCTTAGCTTCCCCACTCACGACAAACCCCACTCCGGCCATACGATTCTGCTGCCGTTGCGTGTGATAGAGTACGCTTCCCGACTTGAGTAGATCAATTGAGGCTTCATCTGGTCTTCTTACTTCGGACAGACCCAGAACGTGGAAGTTGATATTGATGAGTGCGTTCTCCAGTTCAGTGATCCTTGAGTCATGGCACAGAGATAGGCAGTTGAGCGTAGCGATGATAAGGCTTGCCATGATTTGGTCATACCCTCCCACGGTGACCAATCCGGCTTGGGAGGAGAAACGAGAGCGGCGCGTTTATGCGAACCGACCGACCTTTGAGCGAGCGTCGCACTCGAATGTAATCACCGAATAGTAATCACAAAGTAATCACCGAATAAGCGTAAATGGCAAGAAACTTCTGATTTGACCGGTAAACGTGTGCCAACACTAACAAAAATGATTACCAAGGGGATAATTGCCGATCAATCATGTAGAACGTGAAAATAGGCACCGATAAAATAAAATAAAGACGAAATGAGTGGAAAAAATGCCTGAAGTGAGCAAAAAATCGACCGTATATTTTGCATATTTTTTCACTTTGCTCTTTAAATATTTATTTTTAATTTTTTATATTTTTTCCTCTTTTTGAGTTAGTGAAACTCTATCATTTCAGCCATATTCATTTTTAGCTGCCGACTCCCTTTAACATACCTTTATTTGTAAGAGAAAAAGAGTCCAATTCTTTAGGATTGTATTCAACACTGACGAATTTTGCGGTGGTTCTGAAACATTTTTCATCTCTTCGACATTCTCAAAGGACATCAATACTGGCGAAGGTGAATAAAGCACTATTTCATATTTGGCAAATGCTGAGGTCAATCGTGTCATTTCAATCTTGTCGGTCGACGATTGGACAATATACTACGTGAAATTATGAGATGGACGCCTCAGCTTTTGTCGGCTATGAATTCTCCGTAACGAACCTGATTTGGAGTAGTTCGTGCATCTCGACCAATATTGACGCTATCATGAAGATAGCAAGCGTCCGCGTGTAGATCGGACAACCTCTTTTATTCTTTTATTTTTCTTCAACATTTATCATTATAGAAAAACGAAAATAACAATTGATGTACTTCAAGAAAAGTCTCAATGCATTTATTGAAAACGATTATTGATTGAATATCACAGATAGCAAGTTCAACACGTCATGGCGTTTATCAAACATCACCAGGAAGTGCGAAGTACTTCTCAAGCTCACTGGGACCGACTCTTTTCCAATTAAAAAATAAATAATTTTCGCAAAACTCAAATCATAATAATTCAACCGATCAGACGCTCAATTGCTACTCAATAGTCTCATAATCCGGATTCCTCGAGTATGAAAAAATCCGTTCGGGCTATTTTGTAACCATAGTGGTCGATGGTGCCTCATGTACGATGAAAATCATGACGAAGAGAGAGGGGGGTGGGGTTGGAATCGAGACCGGTCTCTCCTTAATTCATTTGCTATTTCGTTTCGGCGAACAATTGCATTTCAAGTATTATAGAAGAATTCTCTGATTCAGTGAATTGGATGCGAATACACAATCAATCCGTTTATCAGTTTGGGGCCGGGAAGAGCGAAGTACTTCGCAAGCTGTTTGGAACGAGTCGCCATAAGCTCGTAGACCTTAATATTGAAAAAAAGTATTATCAATAAAAAAAAACATTGAATTTACCTCCTTCTCATATTCACCTCGGTTCATTCATTCATTCATTATTTATTCCGTCAGAGGGGAATGTTTACATAGAATATCTGTGATGTGTTGCGTAGAACGGAGGTCCGTCGATCGTGTCGAATCGGGTGGGGTCGCAGCAAGGGTATGGGGGAAGGGGGGAGGGGATGGGAAGGGGGCAACCGATTAGAGATCAAGAGGTAAACCAATTATGGATAACTGACATGGGGAAAAATGAAGGAGGTTGAGAAGTGATAAAAATACGAAATGAGTCATGGGAGAGAGCTACAGTTTCGGGTAACAGGGAATTCCATATTGAAATTGATCGAGAAGTGACAGTGGAATGGGAATTATGAGGGAAGAAAGGTAAAGATATTCTGAAGTGATGCGCATTGCGAATAGAACGAACTAGTGGAGCATGAATAAGGAGAGATGAGACATCGAGTAAATATCGCTTATGCATAATTGAATGGAGAAATACAATATCGGAAATAATTCTACGTTGTTCAAGCGATGAAAGGTTCAGATTAAGAATACGCTCGGTGTAAGAAACATGAGGGATGGCACAACGGTGGTATAATCTACGCGTGAAATCTCGTTGAACTTTCTCTAGGTCTTTAGTTAATTCGACAGAATGAATAGGATTCCAGATAATAGCACAGTACTCGAGGTTGGGAAGAATGAAGGTGGTGAATGCTTTACAGTACAAGGATGGGGACGCGCTTTGGAAGGTCTTAAACATCAAATTCATTATAGAACGTGATTTCGAAACTACTTTAGAAATGTGATAGGAGAAAGAAAGAGAGGGAGAGAAGTGAACTCCTAGATCCTTAACAATAACTTTCTCTACATTCTTAACTTTGACAGTGGGTTCCTTTAAAATGACATTATTGATATGAAATAATCTGCGAGGGTTATGTGTGCCGTAGTGAACAATGTGACACTTGGTCTCAGAGATTCCTAGATTCCATTGGGAAGCATAATTAGAGACAACATCGAGGGCAGACTGTAAATCATTAGAAAACCTAGGTGCTTCAGCGAATAACTTTAAGTCGTCAGCGTAAATAGAGTAGTGGATAGTCTGGGGGAAATCAGAGGCGATATCGTTAATAAAGAGAATGAAAAGCAGCGGACCTAAACACGATCCCTGGGGAATACCTGATCTAACAAGTGTTGGAGGGGAAAAAGAGGACTCAATAAAGACAGACTGGGTGCGATTAGAAAGGTATGAGTGAAACCAAGAAATGAGATGGTCTGAAATTCCTAACTGAGATAGTTTAAACAATAAAAGTCTATGGTCGATACTATCAAAAGCTTTTTTAAAGTCGATATATACAGTGTCGAACGAACTGGTCTTTGAAATTCTCAGATAATGAGAGAAAGTCTCAGCAAGATTAGTAGAGGTAGATCTAGAGTTACGAAAGCCAGTTTGGCGGGGGTCAAAAAGTTCATGGTTCTCTAGGAATGAGGTAATCTTCTCTATTAGAAGCTTCTCAAAAAGTTTACATACAGAAGAAGTGAGGGAAATTGGACGGAAATCTACAACAGAGTTGCTAGTTTTCTTCGGAATGGGTTTTACTAAAGCTTGTTTCCACAGAGAGGGAACTTCACAAGTAATGAGGGACTTGTTGAAGATAATCAAAAGAGGAGAAATGAGTGAAAATTTACAATTAGTGAGGACAATACTGGGAATGTTGTCAGGGGTAAGGTTTATTTTGGGCGCAAGACTACGAAATGCACAAAGAATATCTATTTCTGATACAAATGGGAGGTCAAAAGTGAGAGAAGGGGTTGGAAGTGGGAGAGGGGAGTGTTGGGGGTACGTGAAAACAGAGGAGAAAAACTCTGAGAACGCAATGCATTTCTCGTCATTAGATAAAATGGTGCTTCCTTTTGAGTCTACGATAGCTGAAGGGGTTGATTTAGGGGCCTTTAGCTTCCCAGAACAAAATTTGTAAAACGCGCTAGAGTTGGAGGTGGTGACAATGCGATTCTCAAGATAACAATGGAAACTATTCAAAGCAGATTTAAAGCGCTTTGACATGGTGTGACAAGCTACACTGTTGGGAGCAATTCTTGACAGATTCCTATATTTACCATACAAAATTCTAACTTTACGAGGATATCTATTGAACTCGGAAGGTCGGGAAAGGGGAATGAACGTATCTAGAAGGCTGTTAATGCAATTAGTGAAATAAATGTAGGCGTCATTGGCACATAAATCACGGAGAGCAAGTGTCCAGTCATGATTGTAAATAAGGTTATTGATGGACTGCCAATCAGCTAAACGATAAACTCGGGAGGGAATGCGCTTACGGGGAGGAGGGGATGGGATG
Source organism: Pristionchus entomophagus (assembly GCA_036245825.1). Taxonomy (NCBI): domain Eukaryota; kingdom Metazoa; phylum Nematoda; class Chromadorea; order Rhabditida; family Neodiplogasteridae; genus Pristionchus; species Pristionchus entomophagus. The sequence goes on from BTSX01000005.1 coordinate 38,849,070, forward strand.
CAGAGATCAAAAGTAACACTTAAATGGTCACTAAGAGGGGGAGCAGAGGTCACATTATGTATGATGCTACTGTTGCAAAAGATTAGATCAAGGAAGTTTGTAAGACGGGTAGGGAAATTTACATATTGCGAGAAATGATTATCGGAAACAAAATCTAATAGATCATTCTGTGATGGGGAGCTGAGAGTAAGCCAATTTATGTGGGGAAGATTAAAATCGCCTAGAAGAATGCACGGAAAGTCGTTGGAAACAAGAGGGGAAAGGTAATTCACAAAAGAAGTGAGGGAAAGTGCAGGGGCGGAAGGGGATCGATAAGCAGTGAAAATTCTGACTCTGCGGAAGGGGAGAGAGGGGGAGAAGGTCATATGCAAATCGACTGTAATGCACTCTAAGAGAGGGGATGAAAAAGAAGAGACAAGAACGGGAGAGAGAGAGTTATGGACTATCAATGCTACGCCGCCGCCTCTACCGTAATCATCTGAGAGGGCGCGATCGTTACGAAAAGCAAAATACTCGGGGAACGTGCCTAACAATAGTGCATCGCTGTCGCTAGAGTCTAACCAGGTCTCGCAAAGGGCAATCACGGGGTAGTCAAATGAGGAAAGAAGAAAGGAGAGATGAGAGGTCTTGCATCTAATCGATCGGCAATTTGCATAGAACACTGTGAGATTAGGGAGGTTTCTAGGTGGTTGCAAGTTACAAGAACGGTTACGTAAGGATGACGAAATAGATGAGAGGGGGGAAGATATCGAAACAGGAGGGAGAATGGACAGGGACAAGAGAGAGGAAACGGGGGTACCCTTGCTGCTCCTGTCCTACTGGCGTCGTGTCCGCATGTTGACGTGGCTGACTGATTGCGAGGGAGGCGGAGTGCTCGTGCGGGCGGTTTTGAGGGCATCAGAGGAGGAGGCGAGACCTGGAGAGGAAATATCGGCAGCGGGGTTGTGGGATCGGGAGGCGCGAGGGGAGCCGTAGTGAGGAGGGAGGGGACGGGAGGTACGGTAGGAGATGAGAGAGTAGTCGCGTACTCCCCACACGATCTGATTGGCCTCGAGGTTCCTCTTAACCGCCTCCTTTCTTGCATCTCTTTCTAACTGAAGCTGGGTCGGGGTGAGGTCCTGGCGCACGAATGAGGAAGGGGCGACGAGAGGGGGAGGTCGACCTGGCTTAGATCGAATGCCACTGAGGAAGCTATCACGAAGTGCCTTTGACTCGAACTTGATCTTGAGGGGTCGAGAGCCAGGGGGTCGATCAGCCGGGTGACGAGTGAACGACATCTTTCCTTCACTCAATGACTTCTTGACGTCCTCTGATCCACAGTAGGCAACGAGATCCTCCACCAACTTCTCGTCTCTCTTCAGTCCCTCAGTTCGATCCTCGCACTCTACAGTTCCGATAACCACCGCACGAGACTCCTTCTCAACGTAGTCAGCCTTGTCAGAGGCTGCCTTTGTGCAGGCGTTGTACACCTCTCTAGACACTTGACGGGTCATCTCAGCAAGAGTATCGAGAGAAGGGAGAGAAGGGGAGAGGATGGAGGGAGTGGGAGGGACTGTGGAAAGGTTCACGACGATTGCGAGAACACGAGACATCATCACAGCGAGATCATCTACTTTCTTCGTGAGGAGATCGACCGATTCTTGACTAGCGGGTCGAGAGACACGGGCAGCGGCGGGGAGCGGGGGCTTGTTGGGGGTGCCGGTACTCATTGCGCGCTGGGGTGAAGCTTCCAGAAATAGCGTACCTGGTCAGGTGGGATTCGACCACCTATCGTCGGCTTCCCACTTTGCCGACTAGCGCGGACCAGGTAGATCAGAGTCGCCGAGGGAGTGAAGGCGAGGCGAGGCGAGGCGAGGGAGAGGGAGTGGATTTCACTAATCCCGGACGATATTGGGAACCGACCGCTCAGCGCGGGGACAAGAGGGTGATAATGATGTCTGTGATAATGATAATAATGATAATGATGTCGGTTGTCTCTGTCATTATAATAACCACAGAGAAACACACACTCATAGTACCTAGGCATCCCACAGATGTCGCTGCACCTGTAAATAACATCAAACGCACATTTTAAATGCTTCACAAGACTTGGAAGGTGTACTAATTATATTTGAAATTGTGTGAGCGTTGAGCTGGTTCTCGTTACTTTTACGAGATTTATCTGACAATGAGGAACTTAATTGAGAAAACAAATATATAAAAAAAGATTTCAAGCCACATAAAGTGTGTTTCGTGGTCTTACAATTGTCCAGAAAAAAAGGCAGAATGAAATAACACTTTTCAAGACACGTGTCATCGTCCACAACAGTGTCTGTGATGTTCCAATTCTCAATTTTCTGTTCAATTACGTCTGTGTTCGCCTTGTCTACGTAGGCAGATCACGACCCGTAACATCCATCCTCTCCGTGGCAGTACGATAGCAGACACCTAATTATTTCGTATGAAATAAATTTAAATATGAAATGAAATTATGAACAATTTCAGCGAAAACCAACACGAATTTGTATCGGCCGTTTTCCTTTAGCCCGCCACTGGATAAACTGGTGGAATACTGCTTCGCCTGAAATCAACTGAATCAATATTGTTTCACTAATAATTATTATTTTTTAATTAAATAATAATTAAAATACCCCAACAATATCGACGGGTTGAATGTACTTGAGTCCAGTGACGACATCCAGCAATTCGGGAGTGTAAACGTGCGTCACTGAAGTGACTGTAGGCAGCAGAGAGGCGAAGAAGAGAAGGGAAAGATGCATTTTGAAGTGGTTTGTAGAAGAAAAGAGGGAACATTTATAGTCTAAAATGCGGGAAAATCGTGAAAAACTTGCAAAACTATCCTGATTCACATGTATTTTGCATACACAACCATTCTTGAAAATGATTCGATGTTTTGCAAATGTACCATTTTTGAAGTATGATGTAGTGCTTGGGTAACTAGAAGTAGGGTTGGCCATTCGAACACGAAAGCGCGAATTCGCCAGAGGAGGGAGAGAGCATACGAATTCGTCAACCTAGGCGAATTCGAAACGTTTCGCGTGTACAAACTCCGCGAGTTGGCCACTAAAACCGCAAGAACTCGGTTTATTTTGAAGATCCAAGGATCCCTTTTCTGCGAAAGCACGGGAAAACATCGCTGATTATCATTCCGTTTTGACCTATGAAGGCCGTCTATCAGGGAATTAGCCCTCCTCTCGATTGTGCCTCCAACTGCCCCCTTTTTGGGTGTTTCTGTGCAATTGCGTACTAAAAAGCTAATAACTCGGTTACTTTTGAAGTTACAAGGATCCCGTTTTTTTGCGAAAGCACCGGAAAACATCGCTTATTATCATTCTGTTTTGTCCTAAGAAGGCCGTCTATCAGGGATTTAGCCCTCCTCTCGATTGTGCCTTCAATCGCCCCTCGACCCTCGCCTCCTCTCCAAACCCGTCGCTCTCATGCGAATTCGTATGAGCAGACGAATTCGTCTCCCCTCTCCCTACGCTCACCTCTCGCTTGCGAATTTGCCAGAGAGAGACCGCGGCACGCGAATTCGCGAACTTCGAATGGCCAACCCTAACTAGAAGGATCTGAGGAGGTGATTTATTGCGTTGACCTGTAGGAATAGTGATGGGTGAAAGGGCGCGATAAGTTCACTTGTCCACAATGACAACATAATCTCCTAGACACGCGTCACTCTAGTCCATTCTCCCTCTGGGAGAAGCTCCGATTGAAAACCGTCAAGCGATCAACGAAATCCTCGTCTAGCAGAAGGTATACAACCCTGTCAGTTTTGACCTGGAAAAATGACGATAAAAATGTTTTTTTTAAATATCATGAAACGATGTTCGATATATAAATAAATATATATAGTATTTTGTCTAGTTGGCGAATACTATTTGTTATCATGTGAAACCTTCATTCAGTAAAATGAATGATTGGATAATGCTATCGGTATGTGATATTGTTCTCTGTGTTGTTGAAATTGTGCAGCACAACAATTTGGAGTCGCTGTGGAGGGAAAGTACAGAAAAAGCAGATGCATAGATAGGGACCATCAGCCTGAGAGCCAACTTTGCGGAATCTGGCCAAAAGTAGGTTCAATATGACCGTCATGATCTAAATATCATCTTTGCTTTTGGACGTATGTTGATAACTCTTCTCCGACGCCCGTGAAAGCACTAAAAGCACGCGCGCGTCCCCTAGTCAGAGAGGAGGGAGAGGCGAGACGAGAGAAAAGGGGCGGAGCCTCTCTCGCACGCGTCTCTCTCGCTCTCCCCGCCCTCTCGCTGCTCTCCTCCCGCGATCGAAGCACAAATCGAGGAGCAATAGTAAAAATCCAATTTTGTGCTTAAAATTCCTCTAAAATACCAATTAATAGATTAAGAGTGCGAGGTTTTGGGTGCGCTTCCTCGAAATGGTGAATTGAGCTGTTTTGAATAGCTTTCTTCGATTTTTGACCTACTATGAAAGTCTGGCACAAAACCTCGTAGGCTCTATCGAGAGAGGGCAATGAGAGCTATCCATCGCACTTTTGGGCGAGTGATTTCGTTGCGAACTCGATTTGTGCTCACTCGTCCCGTTTTCGAGGGGATTCGTGTCGAGGGAAAAGGGGCGGGGCCGGTGGTCCCTATGCATAGAAGCAAAGCATTGTTCAACAGACCCAGTCCTTGGAATACAATAAATCTGTATCTGTTAATGTATTTGGAATTATAATTTCAGAATTTCAAGCATACAAATGCAATGATTCAGCGAAGCAATGCGGATTTCTCAAGACAATGAATCCGTTTATCAGTAAGGGTTAGGAAGACCGAAGTACTTCTCAAGCTCTTTGGGACGAGTCGCCATGAGCTCGTAGACCTTAATATTGATAAGATAATATCATAAATAAATAACAAATAAAATGAACTCACTTCTTTTTCGTAATCGTTTCTGTTGTCGCGACTAAATGAATAACTAGGGACCACCGGCCCCGCCCCTTTTCCCTCGACACGAATCCCCTCGAAAACGGGACGAGGGAGCACAAATCGAGTTCGCAACGAAATCACTCGCCCAAAAGCGCGATGGATAGCTCTCAATGCCCTCTCTCGATAGAGCCTACGAGGTTTTGTGCCAGACTTGTGACTGATGAAAATGGGGTTGAGGCTCTATATTTCCATTAACGAAAAAAAGGTGATTTCTTGACAGAACATTCTTGGGGGAATAATGCGAATACAATGCGCTCTCCCGGGGGGGGCGCATTGTATTCGCCCGAGTACGCTGATACAGAACAGCAATTACATGACGCCAGTGAACAAAGTCGCAAAAGTGAGATCAGAATTTCTACACACTAATGATGCCGATTCGAGACCGGCTCTCCCTGATTCGTGCTCTCGCCGGTCAGAAAAAAAACAAGAGAGAACGTGAATTGGGTAGGGATTGGTCTCGAATGGGCATCACTATTACGAAAGGAGCCCGGAGAAAGCCACGCGTCCTCCTCTAGTCAAGCATTATGATAGTTATAGCAGGTACCGAATTCAACTGGTTTAGAACGTTCCATCATCTGACCAATAAAAAGTTCTCGAATCCTTTCTTCCTCTGAAAAATTCAAGAGCATTTACAATCGCGAGTTGACACCTATCCCTGCAGCTGAATTTGCGTGAAAGCTGCAGGAATAGGTGTCAACGGCGATCGATCATCGAAAGGCCTTTTTTTTCGAGGGGCACATACCGTGAACAAGAAGTTGAAGCATCCTATACACCGAAAACGAGATGACGCGACGAAATTTTAACCCGAGTAAGAGTGAATTGGGCAGACGTGAACCGAAGATACAACGATACATGGCGAACATGCATCATTCAACAGGCCTTGACCCTGACGTTTGAATGATTGATTGATTGATTGAAAAAACCACATAACAAAAAGTCCAAACGTGAGATATTCATTTTACACGTGAGCTTTTTCTTCCAAACGTGAGCTTATCCTTGTTTACGTGAGATTTCCCTTCCGTTTCCTCTTGGAGTGACGATGCATGACGGTTGCTAGTGAACGGGCATCTCTCATGAGGAAGTATTCCGTCCCTATTCGTATCTTCCTCATCTCTTCCTCTTTCACTCGTCCTTCCATTGTGCGAAGGATGCTGCTTCACTTTTCTCTGCTCCAGGTGAGATTTGCATGGCTACTAGTAATGTCGTTTCGAGTAATGACTATCTCTGTGTGCTTTCTCACCAGCCAGAGAGACGAGAGATCATGTGGAAACGAGAGAGACACTACTCGAAACATCATCATTATTGGCTACAGTGCCGGCTAATCACATTGCCAGTTTGAATACAGTAGTTGGAGAAAATAGGAGACGCGTATGCTCTGAATAGCTCTTTAGGTCACGCTGGCCTATACATGCTTCAAGTCTATGACTGTGACAAAGCAATCCGAATTGATGAGCAAAACCAAAGTCGAAACTGAGCAAGATTGCGAAGATTCTTGTAAAATCAACCCAGCGGTTAGTGTTTATTTTATCACTGTC